>CM077160.1:52522562-53838110 GCA_039583875.1 Platanthera guangdongensis | reverse complement strand
TTTTTGTCACGCTGAGAAAGAAGGGTTTTTTAAGATTCCTGCAGGGCCATAGTACGGAGTCTATGAAGCTTACGTTGAATACAAAGTGTGAAGCAGTGTGGATGGCTGCTTTGTAGTAGAGATGCCTGCTCTACGCCGTCTGGCCACGACGGTTGGTGCCTAAATATCTTGGATGATTGTTCAAAAAAGTGGAGCTGTGTCGGCACAAAGTTGTAGGTATGTGTGTGATCAGTCGGTTGATTTCATACAGACCACTAGCATAACACAAAACATGGTTTGTATGGGGAGTTCTTATGCGTTGAACAGTTGTCTTGCTATTTAACTTAACGCTTGTATTTGTATGGACATCCATAAGTTAAGTTACTTTTCCGCCCAGAAATTAATATGATTCATTGTATGCTTATAAACTGCTAGATTATACTGCTGTAATCTTATCGTACTATACCCCTGCTTGTGCCTGCTTATACTATTTATTACTGTTCTTGCCTCTCTTCGCCGGGTAGGAGTCGCCGGGGGAGCGGATGTGAAGCCACTTAGTCTTTTTGACTAACGGTTGCTACGTCTTCCTTTTTAGGAGCTCACCCGCAAGTAGAGCAGCCGCAGACTATGCAGCAGGAGAGTCAGGCCAGGACGACAGGTCCTGAAGGGACGGTACCGTCGCTACCGGCGGTTACAGATGTGAGTGTTGAGCGACTCTGATGTAGCCTTTTGGGCGTTTATTAGCTGTACTCTGATATTGTAGAAGCATTCTAGCTTCTTTATTTGATGTACTTTTGGACATATATGCTTTGTGCGGATTTGACTTCTGTTATTATTGTTTTGGTTGGGTTGGTATATATTGGTATTGATTATAGCCGGCAAAATATGCATCTTGTGGTACAGGTTAGCCCGTGTGCTAATGCTACCGCAAGGCGGCGGTTCTGGGCATAAGACCTCCTCCGTCCCGTGTTTGGGGATCCGGGAAGGGGGTCTTACATAAACTAAACAATCTATCCAAGATTTGCAATAAAAGTAGAGAGATACAAGTTGAGGGAGAGGTTACCCCATGCTCAGCAAATGAGCATACCAGAAGATTGACGTTAATTTCAGCAGAAAGTTCACGACTCAAACAAACTCCACCTGCATAAGAGAATATCTCCAACCACGCATTTATAAGCATATAATAATAGCAGCATAATTGAGCAAATTAAAAGTGGCAAAATTGTGTTGTCTCCCAAAAGCCCTTTTCTTTACCGTCCTTAAGGTGGACCAAATACCTGTATTAGCAGTTATATAAATATTGTTTTACACTCCTAGGCAAAAGCAAATCCAAGCAACAAATGTAAGCAAAACAACTAATGTAGGTTACATCCATCAGGGTCTTGTAGCATTATGCATTGCATGTCTTTATCAATTATACAACATTGGGCTCGCGGAAGGCAGCTCAAGAAGCAGGGTGGATAAGCTGGCGATAGGAATCAAAGAGGCGAGTGGGACCATGTGGTCCACTCACAGAAGGTGAGACGACGCTCGGAGATGTAGGCGAGACGTCCTCTAGGGCTCGAGCCGGCCCTTGAGGGCGAGATGGCTCCCATGAGGCAGGATGCCTGTGTGACGGGAAGGTGGGCTCGTCTCGCCTGGTGGTCATTTCCCCACACGCCACTTAGAAGGAAGGATGTTTTTACCATCTTCCCCCCAAGGGGTATTTTACTCTTCTACCCACGGTAATTTAACCCTTCTATCCTCGGTAGTCTGCATATAGCCCTTCAGAACAGCGTTGTTTGGTTTTTGGCAGACCCAACCAAGGGTATTTTTGGTTATTTCAGGTCAGTTCAGTATGGTTATATGCAGATCAGACTTAGAGGCCTATAAATAGACCGATAAGGTGCCTTGAATTAGTTGTTGAACTTTTCCATATTCTTCCTCAAAGGCACTTAGTTCAGCATTGGCTAGGGAGTGGGAGAACTTCAGATTCTTCAAGGTAAGAGGTGGGACCTCCGAGCATAGACCATCAGTCTGTTTCTGGTCCTCATGGTGGAAGGTCATGGAGAAGGAGAAGGAGACAGGTTAGATAACCCGGGTGGATTCGTTGGAAGGGAGGGGTTCATGGCGTCAATCAAAGTCATTATGGACATGCTGCTGGGGATCTTGTGATAGGGTGATTGTTCGACCCCGCTGCCTTAGGTGCCTGCTCTCACTCCGCAGGAAGAGCTCGTCTCGACGAGAGTTGGAGAAGATGCCTTAGGTTGGCGATCGGGGAAGGAAGTGATGGTGGAAGGAGGCAGGCAAGACATGGTGGGAAGGGACCTGTTCCCGAGCCCTGCGAGCGCCATCTCGCCAGGGGATGTTATCGCGCACGTGGAGGCGGTGAGACCAGGGGTAGGAGGGTCGCCATTCTACAAATTGATTCTGTCAGCTCTCGTCCCGGAAGGGTTCAGGGAACCTGAGATGAACTATTATATGGGGAAAGATGATCCCCTCCAACACCTGCAATGGTTCGAGGATGTGATTTCGATCAGGCCGATTACGGACGCGTTCAAGTGCCGTCATTTTGCCATCACTCTGAAGGACAAGGCTAGGGACTGGTTTAATCAGCACTCGACAGGCTCAATATATAGCTTCGAGGACCTGAGCAGGAGCTTCCAGCTGCGTTTCTCAACTTCAAAGAAGAGGAAGAAGAACTCAGAGTCGATCTTTATGATTAAGCAGAGGGCGGATGTGTCCCTAGCTTAGTATGTAGATAGATTCCAGGATGAGTGATTGTCTCTTAGATATCTGCAAGGAGAAAATAACCAAACTAACAATTCATCAAGGTAAGTATACCTATCGAAATGCAGCTAGGGGACACAAGTGTCATATTGAAATCCAGGAACAGTTGAGTAAGCTTACTCACACAAAATCTATTATTTTATCGACGGAAAAATTAAGTTTTTTTTTTTGAAGAAAGCTAATCGTGCTAAAGGAAGAGAACTACTTGCAATGAAAGAGAGCTACTTGCATGAAAAGTTAAAAAGAGCTAAAAGAGGGATTAACTTAAGCTTAGTAACGATGAAGGGGAAAATGCACTCGATCAGAAATCACCTCGGCAAGAGTGGTTAGAAAAATACGATAAATAAACCTAAGCTAATTAGGGTAAAGGTCCTTGACCGTGGAGGTTCCATGAATATTGACACGCTTCTCTCGAAGGCCATGCCTAACTGAGTTTAGGAAGGTCCGACCGACTTTCGCCTAAATCAGAGGCCTAAAACTCGCTTTACGCGGTGAACCCCTCTATTGGATTTTACTCCAATCCGGGAGATTTGAACGTCTGCCTCTCTCGAGGGGTGCGAACAACTCCCTTTACTCTTGAGTGCTCATTTCAAACTTTCGGCCTCTCAGCTAGCCCAGAATGAAAGCAAAGGTGGAGAGTATATATCGATAATATACCTCCAACCCGTGATAAATCAAGAGTAATTCAAAGCTAAACCCTAAAAAGGAAAGGTAAGATTCAAAGCATCATAACCTAATCACTCGAACCTCGGATCTTTAAGATCGAGTACATGGAGGATTAGTTAATCATGGTGAGGTGGAAGAGGGGGGATGAGTAGAAGAAAAATACTGAAAACAGAGCAGGAACGAAAAAGAAAACAACACTTTTTATTAAGAGAAACAGCGATCTTACAGCTTGAAAACCAGCGATTACAAGTGCATGGAAAGGTAAACTACGCTATCATTAACATTATACCACAGAACGAAGCTACAAACTAATACATGGAAGCATAAAGATAGAGCTACGAACTAAAAATGAAAAGACATGCTTAAAAAGTTCAGAAATACAAAGGACAGAACCTCCCCTCTCAAAGCAAAAGGTGTCCCTAAACCCCTGGAGTTGGGCTCTATTTATAGAATTTTTCGGGTCGGGTCACGCCCCCCTGTCACGCCCTGGTCGGGCGTGACCCTGGGGCGTGACACATTCGGCACGACTTTTTCGGGCAGGAATTGAATTTTGACGGAGTTGTTTCGGTACACGCCCACAAGTCACGCCCTGGCAGGGCGTGTACCTGGGGCGTGTTGTTTGCGGCGTGACTTTGTTGAGCGAAAATTGAATGCTGGAGGTGACGGGCGGAATTGCTGAAGTACACGCCCATATGTCACGCCCGGGTCAGGCGTGACCCTAGGGCGTGACACTTTCGGTGCGACGGTGGAGCGGGAAAAACGAGCGCGCTGCGGCGATTCCTCGAAACCTGGGGACACGCCTCTAGCACACGCCCGTGTCGGGTGTGACACGGGCGTGACCGAGGGCGTGTACACTAAGTTTCCACGGAATGCAGTTTCGGACCAATTGCTTCATTCCTCTGGGTTACACGCCCTAGGTATACGCCCTGGTAGGGCGTGACCTTGGGGCGTGTCACAGCAAACTTCGGCTGAAAGCCGTGAAAACCTGCAAAAAGCAGAAAAAATGCATTAGCGACAAAAATATATGCAAAGGGGAATCAAAACAAGTACTTTACAAGACATGATTGACTTTAAAACCTCGAAAATATCCTAATAAAATTGACTGCAAACGTATTATCAAATTCCCCCAAGCTTAAGTTTTGCTTGTCCCCAAGCAAAGATATAAAGACTAGCTAATCATAAAAAGTGACTAATTCAAAAAGTTTTAATCATACTCACACAAGTACTATGCGAAATTCTTGGCAGGGAGAATGTAAAACGTAAATCTAAAATAATTATTTAGGTATGGTTTAACTTTTATAAACTTTACTTAATAAAAATAAAACATCCAGAATTTTGACGAAATTCTTTAAATAGATTTAAGCAAAGCAATGAAAATGAAAAATACGTATTGAGTAATTACTAGATCCAAGCAACGCATTATAATTATATCAATTAAATAACAAAAATCTAAGTTTAAATCCAAAACTAAAACTGATTTACTCTTCTTCTTTTCTTAGTTATTAAATAAAATTTAAAAAAAAGCGTGAATCAAAAAGACTTAAAAGGACCGAAACGTTTGGTTTAGGAATATGAATAGGAGTGGAATTCAAATATAAACATGGAGGCTTAAAAATCACACTAAACCAAAACAACGAGTTTCAAAAAAAATAAATTTATTTTAAACAAAATATGTATAAATAAATTTATTTTTTTGTTTTTCTTTATAATTATTTATCCTTTTTTTGTATTATTATTTTCATTCATTTTTTTCTTTTTTTTTTCAAAGCATTGCTTTTGAGTACACTTTTTTCAACAATTTCTCCAAAGACTTGATTGCCTCCAAAGATAACACAAAATTTCCTATCAAAAAAAATATAGCGTGATTAGATAGGTAGGAATTTGGGCTTTGGTGAAAATGAAATGCTGTGTGGAGTTAGCAAATGAATTTGGAAAAAAGGCTCAAAAACGGCTAACTAGTGGTAAAAGATTTTAGGTTGGCAGGAAAGCTCAAACGTAAACAAAAATGGCCTAAATCATTTTCACGCTTTTTTTTAAATTTATTTAAAACATAGAGTCGATAAATTTCAAAAAGCAAGTTCGAGATAATAAAAGAAGATTGATGAAATTATCTTGAAAATAAGAATAATATGTGACTTGGATCATTCATATCTACTACGTTATTCAAAATTTGTTCTTACAAAAATTATCTAAAGACGAAAAGGAAAATAATGGATGATAGATTTTTAGAGAAAGTAAAGAAAATAAAGAACGAAAAACCATAATAGAAATGCACGTTTTAGAGAAATATTTTTCCTTAACATGCTACCGTGAATTAGAAACACAGCATGGCCAACATTTTACTTGTGAAATATGAGTAAAAAAATGATTAGAAAAATTATAATTAACTGCGTTGTTTATAAAGAAGTTTGCGAAAAACAAAACATAAAAATGGGGTACTATTGAAATACCAAAATGCAGCTCTATAAATTTTTTTGTTTTTGATGTTTTGGATATTTACAAAACAAAAAGAAGGAGGAAGTCCTCCCCCAAGCTTAAAATCTACATTGTCCGCAATGGAGAAGGAGGTTGGAGAACGAGAGAAAAGTAAAGGACAGAAATGAAAGACATAATGGAAAAAAAACAGGTACTTCCCCAGTTTTATTATGCAGGGCAAGTTGAGTGATGCCGCTCCTCCATGCCTGTGCTGTGGATCTTCATGAAACGTCGTCCGGCGGACTTTGTCATGGAAGCAGAATCGTTGGAGCAGGCGATCGCAGAAGTTTCAGCTTGCCGGAGCCATTCGGGGCAAAAAGTGAAAAATAAAGAAAACAGAAAAAGATAACTTGGGTTGCCTCCCAAGAGCGCCCTTTGTTTAAAGCGTCGTTTGAGCTCGACGGATCAAAATAATAATGTCCCAAATATTGTTTAAAAAATAAAGTTCGAAAAAAGTCAAAGTTTTTGAGAAAAATAAAGTTCAGATTAATCAAATGTCAGGACCGGAAAGATAGAGTTAACAGGGTTGAGACTGACATCATCACAGAAATACAGTTTAAGACGCTGACCATTCACTTTGAAAGTACCCTTATCAGGGTGGGAAATTAAAACAGTACCATAAGAAAAGACTTCTAAAACAGTAAAAGGCCCAGGCCAACGTGATTTTAATTTACCCGGGAATAAACGTAAACGATAATTATAAAGAAGCACTTGGTCGCCCGGCTTAAAGATTTTTGGGTGCCTAAGATGTCGATCGTGTAAACGCTTCGTCCGCTCTTTATAAAGTCTGTTATTTTCATACGCGTAAGTGCGCCACTCGTCGAGTTCGTTAAGTTGAAATTTTCTAAAATCGCCGACGGAGTGGGGATCGAAGTTTAAAAATCGTAAGGCCCAAAAGGCGCGGTGCTCTAATTCTACGGGCAAATGACACGATTTTCCATAAACCAACCGATATGGCGTACATCCGAGGGCGGTTTTGTACGCTGTTCGGTAGGCCCATAGAGCATCGTCTAATTTGGCTGACCAGTCTTTTCTAGATGTGGAAACAGTCTTTTCTAAAATTCTTTTTATTTCTCTATTCACTACTTCGACTTGTCCGTTAGTTTGGGGGTGGTAGGCAGTGGAAAGCTTATGAGTAACGCCATATTTAGTTAGGATTTTTGAAAATTGTGCGTTACAGAAATGGGAACCCCTATCACTAACGATAGCGCGCGGAGTACCGAATCGAGAAAATAATTTTTTGAGGAAATTAACTACGACTCGGGCGTCATTCGTAGGAAGAGCATGGGCTTCGGCCCAACGCGAAACATAATCAACGGCAACTAAAATGTACTTATTCCCGAAGCTAGAAGGAAAAGGGCCGACAAAATCAATCCCCTAGAGGTCGAAAACATCGCACTCTAGGAAATAATTTTGTGGCATTTCATTTTTATTCGAAATATTCCTCGACCGTTGGCAACTATTACACCTACTCACAAAGGCATGCTCGTCTTTAAACATGGTAGGCTAGTAAAAACCCGCGCTTAACACTTTGTGAGCAGTGCGAGCAGCTTGATAGTGCCCACCTGTCGGTCCTTCATGCAAATGTTTAATAATATCTAATCCTTCATCAAAAGAAACACACCTCCTGATCACTTGGTCTGCACAGACTTTAAAAAGATGCGGGTCCTCCCAAAAATAGTTTTTTAGCTCAGAAAAGAATTTCTTCTTTTGCTGAGATGAAAACTCTTTTGGGAGCACACGGGCCACTAGATAGTTGGCGATGCGGGCAAACCAAGGAGAAGTAGATGTGTTAATTACGAAAAGTTTCTCATCAGGGAAATAGTAATGAAAAGAATTTTCATCTAATTGTTCTATAAACGGGTTGTCTAGGCGCGAAAGGTGGTCGGCGGCCAAGTTCTCGGCACCTCGCTTATCACGGATCTCTAAGTCAAACTCCTGGAGGAGTAAGACCCAACAAATCAAGCAAGGCTTGGCATCCGTTTTAGAGAGAAGATATTTGAGGGCCGAGTGGTCCGTAAAAACAATAATTTTCGAAAGAGTAATATAAGGGCGAAATTTGTCAAAAGCGAATACTACAGCTAATAGCTCCTTCTCGGTTGTGGTGTAATTTTCCTGTGCAGATGTGAGTGTTTTACTAGCGTAATAAATGGGGTGGAAGTTTTTGGAAATACGTTGACCTAGTACGGCTCCCACCGCATAACTACTCGCATCACACATTATTTCAAATGGAAGATCCCACACCGGAGCTATCATGATTGGCGCATTAACTAATTTTTCTTTTATTAAATTGATGGCAGCTAGACAGAGGTCATCAAAGATGAATGGGGCGTCTTTTTCTAAGAGATGGGTAAGGGGCTTGGTGATTTTGGAAAAGTCCTTTATGAAGCGGCGGTAGAAACCCGCATGACCCAGGAAACTTCTTATGGCTTTTATGTTCGTAGGTGGCGGCAGTTTCTCGATAACTTCTATTTTCGCAACGTCTACTTCAATACCCCTTTCAGAAATTTTATGTCCCAAAACTAACCCTTCCCTCACCATAAAATGACATTTTTCCCAATTTAGGGCGAGGTTAGTTTCTTCACATCGCTCTAAGACTTTTTCAAGGTTCTCTAAGCAACTATCGAAGGAATTCCCGAACACGGAGAAATCATCCATGAAAACTTCCATAATGCTCTCTACGTACTTGTCAAAGATGGCGAGCATACATCGTTGGAATGTAGCTGGCACATTGCACAATCCAAACGGCATTCTTCGGTAGGAGAAGGTGTCGAAGGGACAAGTAAACGTAGTTTTCTCCTGGTCCTCGGGGGAGATGGGGACTTGAAGATACCCCGAGAGGCCATCGAGAAAACAATAAAAGCTATGTCCGGAAAGTCGTTCTAAAATTTGATCAATGAACGGCAAGGGGAAGTGATCCTTGCGGGTGGCGTCATTCAACTTACGGTAATCTATACACATTCGCCATCCGGTCACCGTCCGAGTCGGGATTAATTCATTATTTTCATTACTTACTACCGTTATCCCTCCCTTCTTTGGTACTACCTGTACTGGGCTAACCCACTTACTGTCAGATATAGGATAGATAATTCCTGCGTCTAACAATTTCATAACCTCGCCCTTAACTACGTCTTTCATGTTTGGGTTTATACGGCGCTGAGGTTGTATAGAGTTACGTGAATTATCTTCCATTAAGATTTTATGAGTGCAGAAAGATGGGCTTATGCCCTTAATATCAGATATCTGCCAAGCAATAGCTTGGCGATGCTTTTGTAAAATTGAAAGAAGTTTATCCTTTTGTGCATCCGTGAGGTAGGCCGAAACTATGACAGGCAGCTTGGAGTCCTTTTCTAAGAAAGTGTATTGAAGGTGCTCTGGTAGTTCCTTCAGTTCCAAGGTAGGGGGGTCATCATACGAGGTTTTGGAAATTTGTTCTTTTTCAAAAACTATGTCCTCGTACACTTTTTTATATGTAAAACTAAAAGGGGTGTTGCTAGCGGCCATGGTGGCTTCGTACAGCGATTCAGTTGGAAAAGTAGAAGAGGAACAGAAATCAAAAAATTCTTTTTCAAAATCAGAGGGGCGGGTGGAGGATTCTTCACTTAGGTGTCGAGATTCAGTTGGAAGAGGAGGAGAGGAACAAAAATTGGAAAATTCTTTTTCAAAATCAGAGGTGGGAGAGAAGGATTCTTCACTTACGGTATCCATGAAAAAACAGGAGTCATCATTAGCTAGTGTGTTCTTCATCGAGGGGGTGATAGAGAAAGTTACCTCATCGTCGCCCACTCGAAGGAAGAGCTTACCATTGCTTACGTCAATGATAGCTCGGGAGGTGGTAAGGAAGGGTCGGCCAAGGATCAGGGGAACCTCGACGTCTTCTTCGATGTCCAAAATGACAAAGTCCACCGGGAAGATGAACTTGTCAACTTTGACTAGGACGTCCTCCACTATTCCTAACGGGTATTTGACTGAACTGTCGGCTAGCTGGATACTCATGCGTGTGGGGTTGATACTCCCAATTCCTAACTTTTTAAACAACGAGAGGGGCATAAGATTAATACTCGCACCTAAGTCGGCTAAAGCGTGTTTGACAAAGAGATCACCAAAGACACACAGGATAGAGAAACTACCCGGGTCACTGATTTTCTTTGGTAATCCGTTTGTCAAAACCGCCGAGCATGCGGAATTTAACGTGACATGAGAAAGGTTATCTAACTTCTTCTTGTTGGTTAGGAGGTCCTTAAGGTATTTTGTGTACTTAGGCATCTGGGATATGGCTTCGTGGAAAGGCAGATTTACGTGGATTTGTTTAAACATTTCCAAAAAACGGGTGTATTGATCATCCTGTCGTTGTTTATTAAGTTCGGAAGGGTATGGCGGGGATGGATTGTTTATAAAGGTGGGTGGTGGAGTGAGTTGTTGTTCTAAAATAGGTGTGATACTTTCTTCGGCAGAGGGTGGAATTTTTAAAACGGGAACGGAGCTTTGATTTTTTAAAGCGGAAGCGGAGATTGCCTCGGGCTCTTCACTTATCATACCGGGAACTTTCTTCCCACTCTGAAGAGTTATAGCTTTCGCTTGCTCTCTCGGGTTGGGCTTGGTATTGGAAGGAAGAGACCCTACGGCTCGCTCAGAAATCATTTTAGCGAGCTGTCCTACCTGATTTTCTAAATTTTTAACACTTCCGGTTAAGGTCCTAATCGTAGCGTCATTAGCATTCATGTATTTTGAAAACACTTCCTCCAAATTTGGAGGTTTTGGAAAACTTTGAGGAGATGGTGGTGGTGCAGAAAAATAACTTTGCGGTGGCGGGCGCACAGCATTCGATGGATTGCTTCACGAAAAATTCGGATGATTTCTTAACGCAGGATTATAACTATTCGGAAAATTAAAACCAGGAGGATGATAATTCGCAGCAGAAAAATTATTAAAAGCAGTTCTAGGCATATTATTTACATAATCCAAATGTTCGGCGGGAGGAGTTGCAGATTCCCATACCTGAGGGGCGGAGGCAGCAGTCATCTCCGTAATTTTTTTGCTTAATATTTCAACTTACAGTGCGAGTTGGGAGACGTTGTCCACTTCAAAGAGACCTGCAGGTTTGTTTGGGCGGGACCTAGGCACATTCCACTGGTAAGTGTTCATGGTCATGTCTTCAAACAGCTCAAGAGCTGCTTCCGGGGTCTTATGGTTTAAAGTACCGCCAGAAGTTGCGTCTATCATTTTCTTCGTGCTTTGATTTAGCCCATTATAAAACGTCTGCACCTGCAACCATACAGGCAGAGCGTGATGTGGGCATCGTCTTAATAATTCTTTAAATCTTTCCCAGGTTTCGTAAAGGGTCTCAGAGTCTATTTGTCCAAAGGTAGAAATGTCATTCCTAAGTTTGGCAGTTTTAGCAGGCGGAAAATACTTGGCCAAAAATTTTTCAGTTAATTGCGTCCAAGTAGTAATGCTATTTTTAGGAAGGGTGTTCAGCCACTGCTTAGCCTTAATTCTAAGAGAGAAAGGAAATAATCTTAGCCTAATAGCATCATTTGTGACACCATTTATCTTGAAGGTATCATAAATCTCAAGAAAGCTGGCTATGTGTGCGTTCGGGTCCTCATCTTGAAGCCCGTCAAATTGCACATACTGCTGCACCATTTGAATTATGCTAGGCTTCAGTTCGAAATTATTATTTGCTATTGCAGGGCGAACTATACTCGATTCTGTACCCTCGAGATTCGGTCGTGCATAGTAGGACATAGGCCTTTGCACGACTTCCTCCACGTTGGGTTCTGCCATTCTTAAGGTAGAAAATGACTCGGAATCCTCAATCGGCACTTGGGTAGTAGGGCCTTGAAATCGCGATCTTCTCCAAAGAGTACGCTCAATTTCGTGGTCCAGGTCCAAAGTAACCGACGGACTTCCGCGGGTCATACACTAGAAGAAGAGAGGAGAAGCAAGACTAAAAAGTAAAAGAGCTAATGAAGTTGGAATTTTTTTTTTTTTAAATAGATTTTTTTTATGTTTTAACTCCCGAACTTCCCAAGGGCTACCCGGTGAATGGTTCGCAAGGTACTAGACAAGATAGTGGCATTTAGAGCCACTTTGCCCTTTTCGAGAGAGTTAGGTGGTGTAGAAAATTTTGTGATGTGGGTTTCTATTAAGAATGCGGTAATTAAAATCCAGCCATTTATCTCTGAGCGAGTAGGCGGAAAATAAAATCTACACTCACGCACTCGACAGAAAATTAAAACACACCCACTCTACAGAACGTAAACACACTCTACTGAAATAAAGCCTGCCAATTAACTCAAGTGAGTAGGCGGAAAAATAAAAGATACGCACACTTGCTTGAAATAAATCCAGCCAATTAACTCAAGTGAGTAGGCGGAAAAATTAAAAATACGCACACTTAACAAAATCCAGCCATTTAACTCAAGTGAGTAGGCGGAAAAAAATTTAAGAAGGAGGCTGAGAAAGAGAAGTGATAAAATTAATATATTCGCGTTTTCAATTTATCAACGAGCGTTGCTTCCCCGGCAACGGCGCCAAAAACTTGATTGTCTCTTAGATATCTGCAAGGAGAAAATAACCAAACTAACAATTCATCAAGGCAAGTATACCTATCGAAATGCAGCTAGGGGACACAAGTGTCGTATTGAAATCCGGGAACAGTTGAGTAAGCTTACTCACACGAAATCTATTATTTTATCGACGGAAAAATTAAGTTTTTTTTTTTGAAGAAAGCTAATCGTGCTAAAGGAAGAGAACTACTTGCAATAAAAGAGAGCTACTTGCATGAAAAGTTAAAGAGAGCTAAAAGAGCGATTAACTTAAGCTTAGTAACGATGAAGGGGAAAATGCACTCGATCAGAAATCACCTCGGCAAGAGTGGTTAGAAAAATACGATAAATAAACCTAAGCTAATTAGGGTAAAGGTCCTTGACCGTGGAGGTTCCATGAATATTGACACGCTTCTCTCGAAGGCCGTGCCTAACTGAGTTTAGGAAGGTCCGACCGACTTTCGCCTAAATCGGAGGCCTAAAACTCGCTTTACGCGGTGAACCCCTCTATTGGATTTTACTCCAATCCGGGAGATTTGAACGTCTGCCTCTCTCGAGGGGTGCGAACAACTCCCTTTACTCTTGAGTGCTCATTTCAAACTTTCGGCCTCTCGGCTAGCCCAGAATGAAAGCAAAGGTGGAGAGTATATATCGATAATATACCTCCAACCCGTGATAAATCAAGAGTAATTCAAAGCTATACCCTAAAAAGGAAAGGTAAGATTCAAAGCATCATAACCTAATCACTCGAACCTCGGATCTTTAAGATCGAGTACATGGATGATTAGTTAATCATGGTGAGGTGGAAGAGGGGGGATGAGTAGAAGAAAAATACTGAAAACAGACCAGGAACGAAAAAGAAAACAACACTTTTTATTAAGAGAAACAGCGATCTTACAGCTTGAAAACCAGCGATTACAAGTGCATGGAAAGGTAAACTACGCTATCATTAACATTATACTACAGAACGAAGCTACGAACTAATACAGGGAAGCATAAAGATAGAGCTATGAACTAAAAATGAAAAGACATGCTTAAAAAGTTCAGAAATACAAAGGACAGAACCTCCCCTCTCAAAGCAAAAGGTGTCCCTAAACCCCTGGAGTTGGGCTCTATTTATAAAATTTTTTGGGTCGGGTCACGCCCCCCTGTCACGCCCTGGTCGGGCGTGACCCTGGGGCGTGACACATTCGGCGCGACTTTTTCGGGCAGGAATTGAATTCTGACGGAGTTGTTGCGGTACACGCCCACAAGTCACGCCCTAGCAGGGCGTGTACCTGGGGCGTGTTGTTTGCGGCGTGACTTTGTTGAGCGAAAATTGAATGCTGGAGGTGACGGGCGGAATTGCTGAAGTACACGCCCATATGTCACGCCCGGGTCAGGCGTGACCCTGGGGCGTGACACTTTCGGTGCGACGGTGGAGCGGGAAAAACGAGCGTGCTGCGGCGATTCCTTGGAACCTGGGGACACGCCTCTAGTACACGCCCGTGTCGGGTGTGACACGGGCGTGACCGAGGGCGTGTACACTAAGTTTCCACGGAATGCAGTTTCGGACCAATTGCTTCATTCCTCTGGGTTACACGCCCTAGGTACACGCCCTGGTAGGGCGTGACCTTGGGGCGTGTCACAGCAAACTTCGGTTGAAAGCCGTGAAAACCTGCAAAAAGCAGAAAAAATGCATTAGCGACAAAAATATATGCAAAGGGGAATCAAAACAAGTACTTTACAAGACATGATTGGCTTTAAAACCTCAAAAATATCCTAATAAAATTGACTGCAAACGTATTATCAATGAGATCTTGGATATTCAGGAGGTGCCTGGATTCGCCCTCCAGATGGCCTTTACCGTGGGATTAAGGGAGGGATTCTTCATGATGAGCCTCACTCGAAAGGCGCCACTGTCATTTGAAGGGTTAATGGAGAAGGCTGTGAAGGAAATAACAATCGAGGTGGCAAATCCATCTTTTGCAAAAAAGCTAGCAATGTTGACAGAGGTTGAATTAAGAGAAGCAGGAGGAGGGAGACAGTAAGAAGGAAGGAGAAGAGAAGAGCCGATGGCACAGGCATACTCGGAGCTGGGATGGAGGTAGCAGGGTGGCCCTGCCTAAGGGCAAGGGAGAGGATTTTCCCATGGGGGAAGGAACCAACCAGGAGGACCCAGAAGATTTAATCAGCAGGGGTGGGGATACGGTCATAGGCCACCCCTACCCTCGCCGAAGCAAGCTATGGTCATCAGCCAAGGGAGAGGAAGAGGTCGAGAGAGAGGAAGAGCAGGAGCATGAGAAGGAATGAGGAGAAACCCTCTGGAGGGGAGATGAGGGGAGGAGGTAGCGTTGCCATACTGTGACTTCCACGATGAGGAGGGTCACGCAATGGCTACCTTCCCGGAATTCTTAGAAATTAGAAGATCCAGGGGAGCAGGAGAGCATCATAGGCCGGTGCAGATAGTGGAGGTGACCGAGACCGGAGAGGAAGACCGCTGTGTGGATCGAGCGGATGTAGGGGAGCGAGGTGGAATCAGAGTAATCTGTGGGGGTGGGGATAGAGGCTGCCCAAAAGGCGAGCCTTCATACCATGTACCATCAGAGCGTAGCTTCGACGTCACAAGCCCCTCCCCCGGACGAGAAGATCACCTTTTCTTGAAAAGACATGACAGACCATGAAAACCCCTTCTGTGATGTGCTGGTGATCCGGACTACCATTAAAAACTTCATGGTATCGCAGATCCTGGTCGACAATGGAAGCTCAGTGAATGTTATTTTCAAAAAGGCATTTAACGAGATGAGGGTGGAGGACCGAAGGGTGCTGGCAGCGGATGGGCCATTGTTTGGATTCTAAGGAGAGAGGAAGGAAGTCGAGGGTGGAGTGGGACTCCAGGTAACCCTGGTGGGGCTATCCAGGAAGTGCCGCTTTGTCATAGTGGATGCCCCCAGAAGTTACAATGCCATTTTTGGGCGCCCCTTGACCAGTGCTTTTAGATGTGTGTCGTCCTCTTTCCACCAGTTACTGAAGCTCAATGTCGGAGGTACTCAAATCAGAGTACGCGGAGACCCAAAGGCGGCTAGGGAGTGCTACGTGATGGCGGTAAACACCATCCCATGGCAGGGAGAGGCCAAGGAGATGAGGAAGAGGATGGATCGATGGTAGCTGGATTTCGGTGGCGAAGCAGAGGAAGAGAGAGAAAAAGAGTTCGGAGGAGAAAGAGAAGTGGAGATGATGGGAGGCATTGCGTTGGAGCCGGAAACGGCGGGAGAGAAGGATGGAGAGATGGTGATGGAAGAGAAGAAAGAAGAAAAGGAGGACGGAGGAGAAGGAGAAATGAAGATGGCAGGGGGCATTGCGGGGGAGCCAGAAATGGTGGGAGATAAAGATGGAGATATGGAGGTGGAAGAGGAAGAGGAGTCGAAGGAAGGTGGAGGGAGGAGGAAAGAAAAGAGAAAGATGGAGGAAGTAGGAGTGTCACCCGGGGGGGAGAAGCCCGGCTGAAAAAAGAAGAGTTTCACTATTGGAAGGAGGGAGTGCTAGCGAGCTGGAGATGGAGAAGCATTGGGAAGAAATGGTGGTGACTGTTACGGAGCATACAACAACGAACCAGGAAACCGGAGAACAGGATATGCTGGGAGAGCAAGAGAAAGAAGAGGAGTCGTCAAGGCTGAAGGAAGACATGGAGGTACTAGAGATGGAGATCCTCACTAAAGAAGGAAGAAAAGAGAAGATAAAGATCAGCGGTGAGCTCAGCCTAGAAGACTAGGAGGAGATCAAGGCATGCGTGTAGTGGAATATTGACGTCTTCGCTTGGAGCACGACTGACATGCCAGGGGTTGATGCAGATGTGGCCTGCCACCATCTTAGCCTCGACCCCAACACTCGCCCTGTGCAACAGAAGAAGAGGGCCATCGCCACTAAGATGGCCGGTCCCATCAGAGAGGAGATAAAAAAACTGCTTAAGGCAGGGTTTGTGTCTGCCTGTAAGTATCTGAGGTGGGTAAGCAATGTTGTAATCGTAAAATGGGGGAGGGTAAGTGGAGAATGTGTGTAGATTTATATCTTTTGAATAAAGTGTGCCCTAAGGATTGCTACCCTCTGCCTCTAATCGACGCGCTGATTGATTCAGCCATTGGTTTCTTATTAATGAGTTTTCTAGATGCGTTTTCAGGATATCACCAAATACGCATGCACCCTCCGGACGCCAAGGATGTCATCTTCGTCATGGAGGATGGATGCTTCTGCTTTAACATGATTCCATTTGGGTTAAAAATACGGTGGAGACTTATCAAAGAATGATGGATCAGATCATCCGAGAGCAGAAATGGCGGAACCTCGAAGTTTATGTGGATGACCTGATGATCAAAAGTCGGGACTTCAGATCTCATGTCTTAGATCTTGAGGAAACCATTGGTACCTTGAGAAGTTATAAAATGAGGCGCAACCCCCTGAAATGTGTTTTTGGAGACAACAAGGGAAATTTCCTGGGGCATCTTCTTACCCCATCCGGAGTAGAGCCCAATCCTTATAAGGTAAAGGAAATCCTAGAACTGGAATCCCCCAAGAATACCAAGGTTGTTCAACGTCTCACCAGCAAGCTGGCCAGAATAAGCAGCTTGCTCTCCCCAGCCGGAGAAAAATGCTCACCTTTCTTCCGGACATTGAGAGGGGGTAAGAAGTTTGAATGGACCATAGAGTGCGAGGAGGCTTTTCAGTCTCTAAAGCAACAGCTCACCCAGACGCCTCTACTCCAGGGGAGAGTGAAGGGGAGGTCTTGTTCTTATACCTAGGGGTGGGGACCGGGGCCGTGAGTTCGGTTCTTGTACGAGATGAAGTAAAAAAAGTAATTCCCGATCTATTATGTGAGCAGGGTCCTAAAGAAGGCAGAACTCTAGTACCCATCCTCGAAAAGCTAGCATTTGCTCTCATCATATCGGCCAGGAAGCTTAGGCTGTATTTTCAGGCCCATTCGATAAAGGTGGTTATGGATCACCCCCTCTGTCACAGCTTAGAGGGGGTGGAACACTCTGGGAGGTTGGCTAAATGGTCAATAGAGCTCAGTGAATTTGACCTCGTCTTTACTCCTCAGCTTGCCATCAAAGCACAGGCGGTGCCTGACTTCCTAGTAGATTACGTAGTGGAGATCCAAGAGGCCGAATCACCCCCTTGAGCAGCTTGGAAGATGATGGTAGATGGAGCATCAGGAAAAAAATCCTTTGGAGGAGGAATGATCTTGGTAAGTCCAGAGAGAACCAGAATTGAGCAAGCTTTGAAGATCCACTTCGCGATCACCAATTACCAAGCAGAATATGAGGCGATCATTACAGTTCTCAGGTTGGCTCGGGAGTTGGGCATACAGGTGATGGCGCGGCCCCTCCAACACTTCCTGATGATGACCCGGTTGGCGCGCGCAACAATTTAAAGATTTGCGACGTCATGACAACGCCACGGATGCTAACGGAAAGCTGCGATACAACCTCCGTCCGCGGCGCGCAAAGCTTGCTTAAAAGTTTTACTTAGTTTTATTTTAATTGCTTTAAACATATGGCTTGTATTAATTTTTATTTTCATGTTGGTGTGCTACTAAACATTTGGTGTGTATGTAACCGCCCGGATGGATGAGATTTCATCTCCATCATGGACGGTTGGATCTCTTTTGTAACTCCTATTTAAAGGAGGCTATTATGATGACTTAGAGGATTGGAAAAAAAAAACCTAAAAACCCCCCTTGAGGAATTCGGCCACCATGGAGAGATTCCATTAGCCGTGCCCCCCCCCCCCCCTTAGTGTGAAGCCAAGCCTTGCCTCCTCCATCCCCGTTCGGTGCGACTCCGGCGTGGCTTCTATCGGTGCGACTCCGTGGAAGAAGGAAGCAGCCCCATTCGGTGTGAAACCGGTGGAACCGTGGAGAGAGTGATTCTCCCACAAATCTTGTGTGACCATCTTCTTGGTTGGGTAATCTCTTCCCTATCTTTGTGTTTCTTGCTGTGAGATTTTGTGGAGGTTATTCAACCGTCTTTTCTGCGATTTTAAAGTGTTTTCCACTTGCAAAATCTGAATCGAAACGTTGCTATTGACCCTCTTGTTATCCGGATTGGAAGATCCGTTGGAGGACAAACTAGGCCTAGCCTTGACTTGTTCTCCAAGTTTGGGCATGCTTTGTGCTAACAAGGGAGTTAATCTCAACTTGTTCTTGATCGCTCTTTATCGTTTACCGCCACTCCTAAATATTTTATTACTGCGATTGACGGCTTATTGTGAAAAGACTAGATGCTTGTGTAGGTGCGGTGAGGCGTGTGCTTGTTGGAGAGGTAGGTCCTAAGGTCGTGGTATCGAGTCCGGCTAGGAGCGAGTTGTGTGCTTGTTGGAGAGTTAGGTCCTAAGGACGTGGTATCGAGTCCCGTATTTTTGAGAGCCAACCGACCACTTTACGTTCGCTTTTGGTCGGAGCACTCTCTTTATTTTCTATGTTCTGTGATGGGTAAGTTACCGTTAGCGTAAGCACGTCCGTGTCACGTACACCCTTACACCAATTTGTTATCAAAGCGAGGTTGTTTCAACTTCTACGTTGCAAACATCCTCGCTGCGTTCCTTGTCGGTCCATCTAATCTTAGCAAAAAAAAATCAATCGAAAAAAAAAATTTTTGTGGTCTGCCAATAGCTGGCTAAAATCTGTAATTTTCTGCGAAATCTGAATTTTTTTTAATGATCTACACCTTACTCCCATCGGGAATATCTAAAAATATTCCATTTCAAGTATAGCTTCAACCCTAGGAAAATTCATCTAGCCCGGGGTCTCCCAAACCTGAATGCGCACTAGGCTAGGAACGGAGTACTCAACCCCGTCTACGTCTAGGATGGCTGCGAACGAGCATGGTGATCCCAACACCGAGGCTATAGCGGGTCTTCGTGCCGAAATGGCTGAGCTTAGGAACGTCTTAGCCCAGATCCTACGAAATCAGGAAAGGCCACCTCCACCTCCCGTTGATGTTGGGCAGCCCAACCGGCACCAACCGAACTTTGACTCGGATTCTGAGGGAAACTCTCCCCGTGTGCCCCCTCGAGAACCCCGCCCCGAGCGAGGATTTGATATCATGAGGGCCATCAAGATAAATGCCCCCACATATGATGGCATGGGAGATCCCCAGATCTTCCTCCATTGGGATATAGACATGGAGTGCTATTTCGAATGACACAACCTCACGGACCCCAAAAAGGTTCAAGTTGCCAGGATGAAATTAACGGGACGTGCCAAAACTTATTGGTTGAATGAAGAACGTAGGTTAGGAGCGGGGCACGGGGTCCCACTCATTGGATGGGCTGTGATGAAGAAACTGCTCACCGATCAGTACGTTCCCGCGTACCATCGGACGCAGATGTTCGATGAGCTTGCCACCCTTCGACAAGGCTCAATGTCTGTTGCTGAATATATGGGAGAACTTAAGGACCGTATGGTACGATGTGACCTTCGTGAGCTCCACAAAGTCACTTTATCTAGATTTCGAAAGGGACTACACCCCGACATTCAGCAAAAACTCTTGCATTACGGTCACACGGACTTGAATACGACTTTCAATGCCGCCTTGGACATTGAAAAGCACCTAGCATCTACGGCTCACTCCCGTTATTCTAATACGAAGAATAAGTCCACCACTGGGGCATCTTCTTCCACTTTTACTGATAAGGGAAAATTTAGATCCTCTGAGTCGAAATCCGTAGTGATTACCGCTAGAAATACCAAGAACCAAGCTAGTGAGCGTATCCCCGTGAGAAAGGTTAGCAAGGCTAACACCACTTGTTACTCATGCGGTGTTCAAGGCCACTATGCCTACGAATGCCCCACTAAGACGAAGGCCATAGCCTTGCTAGAGTCCGCTACCGACCCTGACGATTATGTCTATGAGGCCGAAGAGGAGAGCGACCCCGACGGAGTCCCTAGTGACTTGGAGGACGATCACCGCCTTATGGTGTTGCGTTACATTATGACCACTCCTCGTCCCGTAGACGACTGGAAGAGGACGAGCATATTTTCCCTGATCTTTAAGAGTGGAGAAAAACTTTGCAAATTAGTTATCGATGGTGGTAGTTGCGTAAACGCCATTTCTGAGAACGCTGTTAAGCGTATGTCCTTGACTGTCAGGCCGCACCCAACCCCCTACCAGGTCGCTTGGATTAGTAAGGTTACTATTAAGGTTACCCAACGATGCCTAGTCCCCCTGTCTTTAAAATCCTACACGGATGAGGTTTGGTGCGACGTCCTACCGATGGACGTTTGTCATGTGTTACTAGGCCGCCCTTGGCTATACGACTGTGATGTGACGCACTATGGTCGTGCAAACACTTATGGGTTCAAATTCAATGGCAAGATCGTCACCTTGAGACCGACTGTGCCAAAAGAGCCGGTAGTGTTGGCTAAGGATACCACCATCCCAGTAGAGAGGAAAGCCTTGAGTTTAGTTGGTATGAAGGAATTTGTGAAGGATCCCTTCATTGGGGGAATAATGTACGCTCTCGTACTCCTGAGTGCAAAGACTGATAGTGGCGTGTTGGAAGATTTACCCCGAGAGCTATGGGTATTGTTGGATGAGTTTAGGGATGTATACCCGGAAGAGTTGCCTTCGTCGTTACCACCGCTTAGAGATATACAACACGCAATAGACCTTATCCCCGGATCATCCTTACCCAATCAACCACACTATAGGCTTAATCCTACTGCCCACACGGAGTTACAAACCCAGATAGAGGATTTGCTAAATAAGGGATTTATTAGGACGAGTATGAGCCCATGTGCTGTCCCCGCTCTTCTTTCCCCTAAGAAGGATGGCACCTAGCGCATGTGTGTTGATAGCCGAGATCTCAACAAAATTACTATAAAATATAGATTTCCAATTCCGCGTCTAGATGATCTCTTGGATTTCCTATCGGGTGCCACTATCTTCTCAAAATTGGACTTACGGAGTGGTTACCACCAGATTAGGATCCGAGAGGGGGATGAGTGGAAGACGGCGTTCAAGTATAAGGACGGGTTGTATAAATGGCTTGTGATGCCCTTTGGGTTATCCAATGCCCCCAACACCTTCTCCCGGATGATGACGCACATCTTTAGGCCATATATGGGGAAGTTTGTTGTAGTATATTTCGACGACATCCTAGTCTTTAGTACCTCCCCCGCCGAACACCTCTCCCACATCAAAGTAGTACTCTCCACCTTAAGGACTGAAACCTTATATCTAAATCTTAAGAAATGCACGTTTTATGTTTCAGAGGTTGAATTCTTAGGTTACATAGTTGGCTCTGAAGGAATTCGTGTTTACCCAGGAAAGGTTCAGGTGATTAGAGACTGGCCAGAGCCCACTAGCCTTCGTGAGGTGCGTAGTTTCAACGGGTTAGCTACCTTTTATCGTCGTTTCATACACGATTTTAGTAGCATTATGGCACCCATTACGGACTGCATGAAGAAAGGCGAATTCGCATTGTCCAAATCCGCCACGTTTGCATTCCATCGTATTAAGGAGCTTATGACCGAAGCACCGGTGTTACGTCTCCCAGACTTCACCAAGGTCTTCGAGCTTACTTGTGATGCATCTGGCGTAGGGATTGGAGGTGTCTTGAGTCAAGAGGGTCACCCGGTTAGTTATTTTAGTGAGAAGTTAGCGGGTGCTAAATTAAATTATTCCATTTACGATAGGGAGTTTTACGCGGTCATTAGATGTTTGCATCATTGGAGGCACTATCTCCTTCATAAGGAGTTCGTGATCCTCTCTGATCATGAAGCGTTACGATTCATCAATGGTCAGCACAAAATCAGCCCGCGCCACGCTAAATGGGTATCCTTCTTGCAAGAATACACATTTACTCTCAAGCACCTTAAGGGGTCCGACAATCGAGTTGCTGATGCACTCAGTCGCCTCAGCCTCTTACTTTCCTCCATGCAAGTCCACGTGGTAGGGTTCGAGCGCATAAAGGATGAATACGCCACATGCCCTGATTTTCAGGAGCCATACTTATCTACCCAGGATAGCTCTCCCGCGACCATCACGACCTTTTCACTTAGAGACGGATATTTATTCAAACACGGAAAATTGTGTATCCCTCACTCCTCTTTGCGACTCCACATCATTTGGGAGTTACATAGTGGTGGCTTGAGTGGTCACTTTGGCAGAGACAAAACGATAACGCTCGTAGAGGAGAAATTCTTTTGGCCTAAACTAAAGGCGATGGTTGGGAAAGTAGTGAGCAGTTGCCGTAAGTGTCAAGTTTCTAAGGGTACTAAGTCCAATGTAGGTTTATACACCCCGCTACCTATTCCGTCCGTTCCGTGGGAAGACGTGAGCATGGACTTCGTATTAGGCCTTCCCCCCACCCTTCGACGTCATGATTCTATACTCGTTGTTGTGGATAGGTTCTCCAAGATGGCGTACTTCCTCCCATGTAGTAAGACCAACGACGCTTCTCACATTGCGAAACTGTATTTTAAGGACATCGTTAGTCACCGGGGAGTTCCGAAGACTATTATCTCGGATAGGGACGTCAAGTTCACTAGCTACTTTTGGAAAACCTTGTGGGTTCTTATGGGAACAAAATTATTATTCTCCGCGGCTTATCATCCACAAACTGATGGCCAGACGGAAGTGGTCAATCGGAGCCTAGGAAATCTTCTTAGATGTCTAGTGAGCGATCATAAAGGCACTTGGGATTTACTTCTTCCACATGCACAACTGGCTTACAATAATTCTAAAAATCGATCCACGAGTATGTCTCCGAATGAAATTGTTCACGGGTATAAGGCCCCTGTGCCACTTGACTTAGTCCCCTTACCTCCCACATACAAAACAAGTCAGTTTGCACAATCCTTTGCCCAACATATTGACGACTTACATGCACGTATACGAGCTACCTTGACTGCTCAATATGAGTCTTATCAAGCGCACGCTAATCTACATAGGAAGGTGTCACACTTTAAGGTCGGCGATCTGGTTTTAGTACGGTTAGTTCCCGAACGAATGCCAACTGGCACCGTTAAAAAGTTAGCTCCAAAGCGCGCCGGTCCTTTTTGGATTATAAAGAAGCTAGGTGACAACGCTTTCGTATTGGATTTGCCTGCTGAATGGGGTATCTCCCCTATTTTTAATGTCTCAGATTTGATGCTGTTTGTTACGCCTCCACAAGAGTTGGTTTCTTTGTCGTCTTCTCCCTCCACTAAAATTTCTAATGGGTTGGGGAGTGGTAGTTCGGATGATCTCTCTCCTTCGGTCCCCGCAGGTATAACATCGGATGGTACGTTGCCTTCTTTTATTCCTACTGCTGACATGTTTCCCAGGTTTCCCAAGACGTTTCTCCATCCAGATATAATACTCGCTGCTGAGCCACTTACTACTCCAGACGGTGCTACCTACCGCTTCCTCATCTGTTGGCGTGACCGCCCACCTTCGGACGACTCATGGGTACTCGCGACAGAGCTTCAATGTTTGGATGCCGAGCTTCTCCACCGCTTTCTCTCGGCCCATGCATCAGAGATGTGAGATTTTGAGTGGGGGAGGATTGATGGCGCGGCCCCTCCAACACTTCCTGATGATGACCCGGTTGTCGCGGCGCAACAATTTAAAGATTTGCGACCTCATGACAACGCCACGGACACTAACGGAAAGCTGCGATACAACTTCCGTCCGCGGCGCTCAAAGCTTGCTTAAAAGTTTTACTTAGTTTTATTTTAATTGCTTTAAACATATGGCTTGTATTAATTTTTATTTTCATGTTGGTGTGCTACTAAACATTTGGTGTGTATGTAAACGCCCGGATGGATGAGATTTCATCTCCATCATGGACGGTTGGATCTCTTTTGTAACTCCTATTTAAAGGAGGCTATTATGATGAGTTAGAGGATTGGAAAAGAAAACCTAAAAACCCCCCGTGAGGAATGTCGGCCACCATGGAGAGATTCCATTAGCAGCCCCCCCTTGGTGTGAAGCCAAGCCTTGCCTCCTCCATCCCCGTTCGGTGCGACTCCGGCGTGGCTTCTATCGGTGCGACTCCGTGGAAGAAGGAAGCAGCCCCATTCGGTGTGAAACCGGTGGAACCGTGGAGAGAGTGATTCTCCTACAAATCTTATGTTACCATCTTCTTGGTTGGGTAATCTCTTCCCTATCTTTGTGTTTCTTGCTGTGAGATTTTGTGGAGGTTATTCAACTGTCTTTTCTGCGATTTTAAAGTGTTTTCCGCTTGCAAAATCTGAATCGAAACGTTGCTATTGACCCTCTTGTTATCCGGATTGGAAGATCCGTTGGAGGACAAACTAGGCCTAGCCTTGACTTGTTCTCCAAGTTTGGGCACGCTTTGTGCTAACAAGGGAGTTAATCTCAACTTGTTCTTGATCGCTCTTTATCGTTTACCACCGCTCCTAAATATTTTATTGTTGCGATTGACGGCTTATTGTGAAAAGAATAGATGCTTGTGTAGGTGCGGTGAGGCGTGTGCTTGTTAGAGAGGTAGGTCCTAAGGTCGTGGTATCGAGTCCGGCTAGGAGCGAGTTGTGTGCTTGTTGGAGAGTTAGGTCCTAAGGACGTGGTATCGAGTCCCGTATTTTTGAGAGCCAACCGACCACTTTACGTTCGCTTTTGTTCGGAGCACTCTCTTTATTTTCTATGTTCTGTGATGGGTAAGTTACCGTTAGCGTAAGCACGTCCGTGTCACGTACACCCCTGCACCAACAGGACATCAGGGTCTCCACAGACTCTATGGTGGTTGCAGGCCAGATCAAAGGGGAGTTAGAAGCAAGGGATCCCACCCTCCAGCTGTACCTAGGGAAGGTCAAAGACACCATCAGGTAGTTCCGTAGTTTTTCGATTCAGCACGTCCTGAGGGATGAAAGTGCTCCAGCTGACCAACTCACAAAATACGGCCCTCGAGCCGGAGGAACAGTGACAGAGCTTTCTAGGTCGTCCATAGAAGAGGGAGAACTCATGGAGATAATCCAGCAAGGGTCTTGGATGGACCCCTTCATCACTTTCTTGGCCTCAGGACAACTTCCTGAGGGCGATCTCGATAAGAAGCGGGTCAGGTATAAATCGGCGTACTACTTGTTGAAAGATGGAGCACTGTACCGTAAGACATTGTCGGGTGTGCTGGCTCGATGTGTATCTGAGGAGGAGGTTCAAAGGGTCCTAGAAGAAATTCACTCAGGAGAATGTGAGAGCCACTCAGGAAGTTGGACTTTAGAGGGGACAGTGTTGAGGCAGGGGTACTTCTGGCCTACCCTCAGGAAAGATGTAGAAGAATTTGCAAAAAGATGTCAAAAGTGTCAGGAGTTCGCCCCCTCCAGCTCCTTCTAGCCTAGAGGCTACGAACAATCACATCTCCCTGTCCCTTCGCAATACGGGTACTAGACCTGGTGTGTCCTTTTCCCCAGGCTAGTGGTCAAAGGAAGTTCCTGCTGGTAATGGTGGATTACTTTTCAAAATGGATAGAGGTGAAGGCGTTGGCTAAGGTGACATCACAGGTGGTCAAAAATTTCCTATAGGGAGAGATCATTTGCAGGCATGTGCTACCACTGGCCAATGTAATTGATAACAAACTACAATTTTCTAGTAGGAAATTCGTAGATTTTTGCATTCGTTTGGGCATAAACCTCCATTTTGCCTCGGTTCATCATCCACAGAGCAATGGATAGGTGGAAGCAGCAAACAAGATCATCGTTAATCTTTTGAAGAAGAAAGTAGAGAACCTAAGGGTAAGCTGGGTGGAACAACACCCTTCAGTTCTCTGGGCCTTGAGGACCACACCAAACACCGCTACGAGAGAGACTCCATTTAAGCTCTCTCGTGGCTCGGAGGCCGTCATACCAATAGAGTTCGAGGTCACATCCCCAAGAGTAGTCATTGCAATGGAGGGAGACGAAGGATGGATGGCAGAGAACGTGGAAGAGCAAAAACTCTCTCTTGATCTCGTGCAAGAACTCAGGGACTTGGAGTTAATCCGGCAGGAGGAGGTCAAGCGCCGGATGGCGAAGTACTTTGATAAGCATATAAGGATCAAGCAGTTCCAAAAGGGTGACTTGGTTCTCAAGAAGTTGGATGTAGCGGGCAGAGGGGCATCAGTAGGGAATCTCAATCTCAACTGGGAAGGTCCCTTTGTAGTGAAAGAGGTCTTAAAGTCGGAGGGTACCACCTCCATGATGTGGACGGGGTACCCCTCGATCATGCTCGAAGTTGCGATGACTTAAATAGATTTTATCCATAACACTTTTTGTTCATTGCATTTTTCGTGGTTCAATACTTGAAATTTTGATGTGGCCTTCTGATATGATGAAACCTCAGGTGTCCTTTTTCATGGCATTAAGTGAGAAGTGGGTGCATGGAGACCCCGATCAGACCCACTGACCAGGCTTTCATCTAGCTGGCAGGACTGTAGGCTCACTCGGTGGTTGGTGATGGTTTGGAGAGGAGACCCCGAGCAGACCCACTGACCAGGCTCTCATCTAGCTTGCAGGACTGGAGGCTCACTCTGTGGTTTGAGATAGATTGGAGAGGAGACACCGAGCAAACCGCTGACCAGGATCTCATCTAACTGGCAGGACTGTAGGCTCACTTGGTGGTTGGAGATGGATTGGAGAGGAGACTCCGAGCAGACCTGCTGACCAGGCTCTCATCTAGCTGGTAGGATTGTAGGCTCACTTGGTGGTTGGAGATGGTTTGGAAATGAGACTCCGAGCAGACCCGCTGACCAGGCTCTCATCTATCTAACAGGACTGTAGGCTCACTCGGTGGTTGGAGATCGTTTGGAGGGGAGACCCCGAGCAGGCTCCCTGACCAGGCTCTCATCTAGCTGGCAAGGCTGTAGGCTCACTCGGTGGTTAGAGATGGTTTGGGGAGGAGTTCCCGAGCAGACCAACTAACCAGGCTCTCATCTAGCTGGCAGGACTGTAGGCTCACTCGGTGGTTGGAGATGGTTTGGAGAGGAGACCACGAGCAGACCCGCTGACCAGGCTCTCATCTAGCTGGTAGGACTGTAGGCTCACTGGGTGGTTGGAGATGGTTTGGAGAGGGGACTCCGAGCAGACCCACTGACTAGTCTCTCATCTAGCTGGAAGGGCGGTAGGCTCACTCAGAGGCAAGTCAAGTGATAAGAGCTCTCAAAGAAGGATACCTATACTTATCAAGAAATTTATGGAAGATCCCTATGAAAAGGAGGGGTTGGGGCTATACAAGTGAAGATGAGCGTTTCAGACTGGCGCTCGGTGAGGGTGGTCTCGCCTACAGCAAGCAGGTATTCACTGTCAAAGGCACATGTCTCGCATAAAAAGGAGAACTTATCATGAAGAGCGGTTTGATCTCAAAGGTCTATCCGCGCTGGGTTCATCTCGCGGCGAGACGAGTGCAAAAGGTTAGATGGTCTCGCGCTCGGCAGGGGCGAGGAGAAGTCCAAGGACCAGCTCTTTGAACTAAATTTCAAGCGAGACGACAATAGATAAAGTGCAATGAAATAAAAAGGGCGAAAGGCTATAATAAAAATTCCCAAAGGTCATAATAACAATCCCCTTGTTCATTACAAAAAGAAGAAACATTTCAATATCAGAGAAATATACAAGTACAAGAGACAAAAAAGTGGGTGGGGGGGAGTCCCAAGACACATTGACACCCCTTCACTTCTCGTCACTGGAGGTAGAGCTGTCATCCGTCTCGCCATATAGTTGGGGGACCAAGTCGCGGACTATGATCGTCTCGGCATCGTCCCTGACAACCCCCAGCTCCTTCATCATCTTCAGGACAACCTCGGCTGTCTTGATATTAGTGTCGCGAAATATGACGTCGACTTCATCCAGAGAGTAATGGGTTGGCGGGGGAGCTTGGAACGAATCTGTGTGAGAGTGAAGCAAGGTGTTGTCCTGAAGGCAGGCATTCTAAGCCTTCAATTTCCTGTTCTCCCCTTCCAAAGGCGCAATGTGCGAGCGCATTCGATCGGCCGTCTCGGCATCCTGCGAGAAGGCTATAAGTCAAGAAAAGTTCATGCACAGCTAGCAAGTGAAACGAGCGAGTGGCAGTCAAAAAGCTTACAACACCGCCCTGACTTCGGGCGAGAAGGTTGTCAGCGACTGCAGCCTCTTTTCGAGGTCATTCGACTTCTTGTATTGTGCGGCAAGGCTAGTCTCGACCTCTTTCCATTTCTTGTTGTTGAAGACTAGATGACGAGAGATTCTGTGCGGGAGATCCATGGAGCGGAATTGGGCTTTAGCGGTCTTCAAGACGAAGTCTCGCGATGACTCATTGTTGAAGGGGTCAACCCCAAGACCACCATAGAGCCCATACCCGGGGGAGAAGGCATGACTGGTGGTTGGGTCTTGCTCCTTCCAGGAGTGAAGGAGAGTAGACACCGACACGCAGTTGCAGTCCTTCTCCCATAAAAGTACCGGCTCGCCGGCGACGTCGTTCACCATGGGCCCCATGTTATAATTCGGATACGAGGAGGGGGCCGGGCGGCTGGAAGAGCCAGCTTCGCGTGGGGGAAGCTCGGCGGGCTGAGCAGAGGTGGTGGTGGTTCGGTCAAGTGGGGCCGTCTCATGGGCAGGAGAGACGGCTTGATGGTGAGGTGATGGGGATCCTTCCACAGAAATGGGGGTCAGGTACCCCAATATTTCTTTCCTTTCCTTGGGAGCAGCTCCTTTTTTATCTTTTTGGAAGGACACAACATTTTTCATCTTTTTTTGGGCTATGCCGAGAAGTAGCGGCATCGTCCCCAAATCTCTTCTTTCGGGTGGGAGTCAGTGTTTCCTTTGTCGCCTTTGCCGCCATGCTGGCAATGGCAAGACCCTTGTTGGTCAGGTAAGGGGGATGGGCGGGGATAGTCCTCTCTGCTGAGCAAGAAAATGGTCAAAATGGAACAAGAAGACGGTAAGCATAATACAAAGAGGGCGCGAGTATACCTTCACCGGGGAGGATGGGATGGAGCGAGTCAAGATCTCGCCATAGGTAATTGACTTCAAAAGTTTTCCCCATGAAGAAGTCGCAGAGAGCCTTTTCAGCACCCCAACCTTGGGGGTCTCGTAGTACACCTCTGCAGTCAACACCGGGGCAAGAGGGACGCCTCCTAAGTTCCCGCGAATGAAGACAAAGCGTGTGAGCCAGTGGTGGTTCTTGTTAGGCATCTCGCATACCTTCAGACCCTGGCAGGTGATGTAGGAGATGTCATCGTCTTTGGCATGGTAGACGAACAACTTGTGGAAGACAGTGAGACTAAACTCGATGAGCTCGCAGCGCAGGTAGCTAGTGAAAGTGACCAACACCGAGATATCATTTGGGTTGAGCTGCGCGGGGACAACGCCGAAATATTTCAGAGCATGTTTTACCTCTGGCAAGAGGGGGAGTATTAGGCCCACCTCGAAGTGCGAGACGGGGAAGGAGAGTTTGCTGGAGTAGAAAGCGTTAATCGCCTCACTGACCTTTGGTTTGTGAGACTCATACACCTCAGCCAGGAACTCAGTGGCGAAGCGGTTGTAATCCTTTTCGGAGATTTTGCCGGGTGGGAAGTCGTGGTCAACAAATCGCCTTCCGCAGCGGCTACGACCCTCGCCTTCTTCTGCTCTCTTCTTTCCCATGACGAGCGAGATGATAGAGATAAAAGGAGGTAGAAAAGAGTGATGCGGAAGCGGGACGCGAGAAAAGGGACGTGAGGTTTAGCAGGCGAGAACTCCAGATCTCAGCAGCAACTGGAAGCGATAGCGTAAGTGTTGAACATTTGGATCCGGGGGAGTATTTATAGCTGTTGGGTACATTGGTCTAAATGTACCTGATTTGAAGAAGCCTCAGCCAACTCAATGATATACATCAAAATGTATTTGATGTGTTTTGAGTTTACTTGTGCAGGCTAAGTATTTGCAGGAAAGAAGAAAAAGTTTTTAAGTCCATGTGTCGACACCCAGAGGGAAAGTGTCGACACTTAAGAAGACTTGTGTCGACACCCAGGCAATAGGTGTCGACACTTGAAGTCATTGTGTCGACACCAGGGATGCTGAGTCGACACCAGACAGAAAGTGTCGACACAAGGAGCTATGTCGACACTCAGTGAAGCAAGGTGCGGTGAAGCAGTGTCGACACTTAGCAGTTGTGTCGACACCCAGTGAAACTGTGTCTACACCAGAAAGTGTCGACACTTGAAGATGTGTCGACACTCAGCAAAAGTCAGCAGAGACTAAGTACAAGTGTAGACACTCAGAACAATGTGTCAACACACAACAGAAGAGTCAACACTTGAAGAAAGTGTCGACACAAGAACAATGTGTCGACACTTAGCAGAAGAGTCAACACTTGAAGTAAGTGTCGACACCCAGAACAATGTGTCGACACTCAGCTGAAGACTCAACACTTGAAGAAAGTGTCGACACAAGGAGCTGTGTCGACACTTAGTAAAGATCAGCAAAGTTCAACAAAAATATTCTAAGTACAAGTGTCGACACTAAGGGAATGTGTCGACACTCAGCCAGAGTCTCGACAGAAGAAGAATGTGTCGACACCCAGAGCAATGTGTCGACACTCGGCAAGTATCAACACTAAAGACATGTGTCGATACCAAGAAGCAGTGTTGATACTTAACAGATACAACACTTGAAGATGTGTCGACACAAAGGTGTTGTGTCGACACTTAGAAGAATTCAGAAAAATACTGAAGTACAAGTACTTGTGTCGACACTCAATTTCAGTGTCGACACATGAAGAAGAAGTAGTGTCGAGATATAAAATCTACAACACAAGGAGTTGTGTCGATACCTTGTAGACTAGTGTCGACACTTAGACAACATGTGTCGACACTTGGTCTATAAGTGTCGACACTTAAAGATAGAAAATCTCGACACTTCTAGACAGTTCTAGAATTTTAAAGAACAGACTGGATGACTTGACAGCTGCCATTCCAGCCGGTCTACAGCACCTGTCAGAGTTGTCAGAATTTAGTTATGGACCGGACCAGCCGGTTACCATGAAAAAGGCCTATAAATAGGCTTAGACAGTCTACAGAAACCGTTGTTGAAGTTGTCAAAGTTCAGATCAAGTAATACAAAGAAGATCTAGCTATCAAGTGAAGATCTAAGAAGTTGGAGAGAGAGAGAGCTCCATCCAAGAAATCAGCTGTTGGAACCAGGCTGAGAAGAAGGGTTCAGATTCACTCTGAATCTTAAGTAGCAGAGATCAATGATCAACTGCAGAAGGAGTCAATCTTATTGAGTTCTACTTTCAAGAAGCTTTGAAGAAAGCTAAGTCAGATTGATTTCAGCTGAGTCCTTCCAAGAACTCATCAAGAAACTTTCAACTCCCCTCTCTTGTCTCTGGGTTGCTGAGTTAACAATTTTGTATTCATTTTATCTTGTAGGATCCTTTGGATCTGAGTCTTGTAAGCCTGCAATTATAAAGGCTGAGTGTAGGGCTTGAGTGCCTGAGTGTAGGAGATTGAAATCTCTGAGTGTAGGCCTTGGTGGCTGAGTGTAGGCCTTGGTGGCTGAGTGTAGGCCTTTGTGGCTGAGTGTAGGCTTTGTGAAGAAGCTGAGTTGTAGGGCCTTGGGCCTGAGGTGTAGGAACCAGTTTGGGTTCTGAGATAGTGGAGGAGTTTGGCCGAATCTAGTACACTGCTAGATAGGCGAAGGGGGAAAGTGGATGTACCCAAACCTTGGGGAACCACTATAAAACTGAGTGTCTTCTGTGTGCTGTGGTTTGCTGTGAATGCTGTGTGATTGCTGTGAAATAGTAGATATAAATCTGTGTTAAATACTGATTGCTGCCATAAAAAGTTAAAAAGAGTTTGGTCACCTATTCACCCCCCCCCCCTCTAGGTGTTTAGGTACTATATCTTTCAAGTGGTATCAGAGCGAGGTTACTCAAAAAGGGACATCACTGTCTGAGTACATCCTGTTGGCAGATTCAGTCTAAGTCAATAACAGAATCAAGAAAATCAAGAACTATGGGTTCCACTGAAAATCACAAGGAAAGGACAGTGGCGTTCAAATCAGAAGCCCCAAGAAAGTACATGTGTAAGTCACCAACTCCACCTCCAAAGGTAGTTGAATCTGAGTCAGATGAGTCAGTCAGCACAAAATCTGAAAGTAGTGAAAGTGATGAGAACTTTGCTGCCTTCACAAGACATTTTCAGAAATTCTTAAAAAAGAAACAGTGGAGGACAAGACCATCTACTTCACAGGAAAAAAGAAGACTATTATCGGGATAAAAAGTCTTCAAAGAAAGACAGGAAAAAGACTAAGTCTGGCAAGGCAACTCTTTCAAAAATAGTTTGTTATTGCTGTAATAGACAAGGTCATGTTGTTGCAGATTGTCCAGAAAAAAGGAAGGAGTCTAGTGACAAGAAAAGGACTCAATACAAGGGCAAGAAGGAGAAGTCTTTTGTTGCCAAAAAGGACAAGAGCCTGTGAGATATCTCTTCATCAGAAACTGAGTCAGATGCTGAGGTATATATAGGACTGTTTGATGAGGAGGAAGAAGAAGAGTTCATGCAGATTATGAATTCTATATATAAACAAAAAGACTGTCAGTGCCAAGGACTGATGGCATTGACTGAAAGTAACATAATCCTGGAGCAGCCAGGACCTAGTAAGGTACATAGTTCAACTTTAAGTTCAATTTCTTGTGCCGGTACAGAATCAGATTCATCATCATCAAGTGATGAGAGTGCATCTGAGTCTGAAGAAGATATTCATCAGTTGATAGATGAATATAAAGTTCTGTTGCAAGCTTATAAGAAGAGCAAGTCCCTAGCCAAAAGTCAGACAAAGGAAATTGCTAATCTCAAAGCTGCTGCAACTGAGTTTGAGAAGTTATTTGATCAAAAGCTTAATGAGATAGCCAGACTGAAGCACATAACTGTGATTCAGATGGGAACTATATTATTTAAGAATGATCAAATCAAGAGTCTGGAGATTAATCTTCAGAAGGAGAAGGACTTAGTTGCTAGGTTTTCTAAACCAAAGTCTGTGTTACCCATAATTGATGAATTTATTCATCACAAAGGTAAAGCTGGACTGGGGTTTACTAGACCTGCAAGTACTGTTCAGTCCAAGTCCAAGTCCAAGGGCAAAGCCCCAACTCTCAACAAGTCTGATGTAGTTAAAATAGCAAAGACAGTACCTAAGCAAAGGTACAATAAGTTTGAGTGTTGGTGCTGTGGCAAGGTAGGCCACTATGCAATGGACTGTTGGCACAATGCTAGTGCCAAAGTGAGTAGCAATCTGCCTGTTGGAAAACCAGCAGGTAACCTTGTCAGGATGCAAACTAACAATTACCAAGGACCCAAGAATGCTTTGGGTTCTAAGGTTCATTAATCTGTTTTGCAGGTGAGTCCAAGTGGCCATGTCCCTATATGGTACTTGGACAGTGGATGTTCCAGACATATGACTAGAACAAGAGAATTGCTAAAGGACTACACTCCAATCAAAGATGGTCCTAAAGTCACCTTTGGTGGTTCTGAAAAAGGAATCATCAAAGGGTTTGGTAACATTTCTAGTAACTTAGTTACCATTACTCAAGTGGCTTATGTTAAAGGTTTGAAACACAACCTAATTAGTATAAGTCAATTAAGTGATGTAGGATATGACATCTCATTTGTCAAAGATGGTTGTCATATCAGGAGGTCAAATGATCAAGAGATCATTTTGATAGGTTATAGAAAGAGGAATGTCTACTGCCTAGACATTATGTGTGAGACCAATGGTTCTCAAGTGTGTCTTGTAGCTGATGAGAAAGTCTCTCATTGTGTCAAATGGCACAAGAGGCTAGTCCATCTTAATTACAAGACAATTGGCAAACTCTTTAGTAAAGAGTTAGTGAGGAATGGTCCTCAAGTTAAGTGTATTAAAGATGGTATTTGCTCAGCTTGTCAAAAGGGCAAGCAGACTATATCCACCTTTAGAAGCATAGAAAACAAAGATGCTGTGAGGTGTTTATACCTCTTGCATATGGATCTCTTTGGTCCAATGCCAATTCACAGCCTAGGTAGGAAGGTCTATACCTTTGTAGTTGTAGATGACTACTCAAGGTTTTCCTGGGTGTTCTTTCTTAGACAAAAATCTGAAACACCCAATGTCTTCTATAACTTTGTTAGACAAATTCAGAATGAACTAAATAGTACAGTGGTCAAAATAAGAAGTGACCATGGTACTGAGTTTCAGTCTGATAGCATGACAAAGCTATGTGAAGACTTTGGGATATTTCAAGAGTTTTCTTCACCAAGAACACCTCAGCAAAATGGCATTGCTGAAAGGAAGAATAGAACCTTGATTGAGGCTGGTAGGACCATTTTAAGTGATACATCACTACCAGAATATTTCTGGGCTGAAGCAGTTAATACTGCATGTCATGTTATCAATAGGGCTACCATAACTAAAAGCCTCAACAAGACCCCCTATGAGGTTGTGAAAGGCAGGAAACCAAACCTATCCTACTTCATGATCTTTAGTTGTAAGTGCTTCATACTTAACAATGGAAAGTCTTACTTGACTAAGTTTGCTGCTAAGTCCCAAGAGGGAATTTTTGTTGGGTACAACAACAATAGTAAGGCTTATAGAGTCTACAACTTGTCAACTCAAGTTGTAGAAGAGACTGTACATGTAGTATTTGATGAAACTTGAATGATTAATAATGAGTTGTTTAGTAGTGTATGCAGCTCCTCAGGTATAACCAAGAAGATGGACAAACTCACTATAGAAGAACCTACTGCAAGACAGCAAGTAGAAGACAGTGGCTGTTGTCCAGGGGGAGTACTACATGTACCTAATGCAGAAGATGTACAAGGAGTTCAGCAAGATGATGAAGTTGAAGAAGTTCAACCTGAAGTAAGGATGCCTCCAGCCAATAGGCATCTTAGAGATCATCCAGCTGAGCAAATTATTGGTGATCCAAGACAAGGGGTACAAACAAGGAGCAGAAACCTGAATGCAGCAATCTACTCTTGCTTTCTATCCCAAGTTGAACCAAAGAAGTTTGAAGAAGCCACTCAAGACCCTCTTTGGATTGAGGCAATGCAAGAAGAACTCAATCAGTTCAAGAGGTGCAAGGTCTGGGAGCTTGTTCCTAAACCTAAAGACCCCAATATAATTCGAACCAAGTGGATCTATAGGAACAAGATGGATGAACAAGGAGTCATCATTAAGAATAAAGCAAGACTGGTTGCTAAAGGATATAGGCAGGAAGAAGGTATTGATTTTGATCAAACCTTTGCTCCAGTAGTCAGACTGGAAGCCATAAGAATGTTCCTGGCCTATGCAACCTTTCAAGGATTCAAAGTTTACCAAATGGATATCAAGTCAGCATTTCTGAATGGTAATCTTAAAGAGGAAGTTTATGTGGAAAAGCCATCAGGTTTTCTTGATTCAACTCTACCTAATCATGTCTATAGACTTAGGAAAACTTTATATTGGTTAAAGCAAGCCCCTAGGGCTTGGTATGAAACCCTGTCTAGTTTCCTCATTGAGAATAAGTTCACAAGGGGGAAAATAGACAAGACTCTATTCCTTAGGGAATCTAGAGGCAAAGTAATACTTGTCCAAATATATGTAGATGACATTATATTTGGGTCTACTGAAAGTAGCCTTTGCAAAAAGTTTGCAAAACTGATGCAAGGTCAATTTGAGATGAGTAGTATGGGAGAGCTAAAGTTCTTCTTGGGTCTCCAAGTAAGACAGACTGAGAATGGTTTATCCATTTGCCAGTCCAAGTTCACCCTAGAACTCATAAGGAAGTATGGTATGGATTCATCCAGCACCATGAAGACTCCTATGGGGTCAAGTATGTCTCTTAGCAAGGATGATGCAGGGAAACCTGTAGATGAAACCTTGTATAGAGCGATAGTTGGCTCCCTATTATACTTGACTGCAAGTAGACCAGATATCATGTATGTTACATGTGTCTGTGCAAGGTATCAAGCCTGCCCTAAAGAGTCTCATTTGACAGCAGTCAAAAGAATATTGAGATATCTAAAGGGCACTCCTTATCTAGGCCTCTGGTACCCTAGGAATGAGGATTTTGATCTAACAGGTTATTCAGATGCAGACTTTGCAGGATGCAAAGAAGACAGAAAAAGCACTACTGGAACCTGTCAATTCCTAGGTGGAAGACTGATTTCTTGGAGTAGCAAAAAGCAAACAAGTGTGGCTATCTCCACTGCAGAATCAGAATATGTGGCTGCAGGAAGTTGCTGTGCTCAACTTCTGTGGATACAACATCAGCTTGAGGACTATGGATTTCAGGTAAGTAGAACTCCACTCTTTTGTGATTCTACAAGTGCTATTTCAATTGCACATAACCCTGTTTCCCATAGTAGAACTAAACATATTGAGATAAAATATCATTTTCTTAGGGAGCATGTAGAGAAAGAAGATATTTTACTAGAATATGTTAACACTGATAATCAACTAGCTGATATGTATACTAAGCCCCTAGAAGAAACTAAGTTCAATAGGTTTAAAATTGAAATAGGAATGATAAACTTAGAGTAAGTTTATAGAATTGGAAATGGCTAAGTAAAAAGGTGTCGACACACAGAGATATCTGTGTCGACACAGAATAGTGGTGTCGACACTTCAGGAAAAAGGTGTCGACACATCTAGGAAGTTGGCATCGACACTTCAGAATATTAGTGTCGACACATGACAAGGTGGTGTCGACACATAGTGTTTACTCAGAATTATCTAAGTAAAGTCTCGACTATATGTCGAGTTAAGTGGTGTCGACACATAAACAAGTGTCGACACATATGATCTGTTGACTAAACTTGTGTCGACACATAGGTGTCGAGACATTATAAGTCAGTGTCGACACTTATTGCCAGTGTCGACACAATTTAAGTTAGCTGGCCGCCTTTTCATCTTCAAACATAGAAAGGTATAAATAGGATTTTGCCTTAGTTTGTCGACACGCTTTCAAAAGTTTCGAGACCAAAACTTGTGTGTCGACACCTCTCTTCTCTCCAGTCAAATTCTTCAAACCCTAATGGCGCCAAAGCTTGAGGAGAACGTCAACGAAGGCTACGAGCTGGTGCGCATTGCTTTTGATGATGCAGACCTAGAGATCAAGACTGTAGTAACCCTAGTTGCCGACTCAGGGTTAGAATATCTTGTTTCTGAACCTACTAAAATCTGGTAGAAAGAGGTACTGGAATTCCTCAACGGAGCAGAGGTAGACGAATCTGGTTACAAGATCAAATCCAGGGTTCATGGTAAGAAGGTTAAGGTCTCTTCAAAAAGTCTGAGAAAAGTCCTTCAGTTGCCAAGAACTAAGGAAGAAGAAGAGGTTACAGCTTCCAGGTCCAGAGATGCATTGGCATGGTGTGGACTGGATGCTAAGATGAAAATTGGTTCAGTCTTTAATAGAAAGGGCATGAATAGTCAAGGAAAATTTCTATCAGAAATTGTTGGCAAGGTCATCTTAAGTAAGCCAGGAGGGCATGATAGGATATCAGCTCATATGTTCAACATTATGACAAGGATCATCTTTACTTTGAAGACAGATTGGTCTGTTGTGATATTTGAGAAAATCAAGGAAAGCCTGAAGAAGCCCAACCTGGGAAGAATTTTAAGTCTATACCTTGCTGGTGTTATACCAGAAGTTATGGGTCAAGCTGCTGGAAGTAAAATAAATCATATGAGGAAAATGGATATGAGAATATTCTCTAGATGGGACAGGGTGTTGTCTAAAGAGATGCAAACACCTTAGAAGATCACTTCTGAGAAGGAAATTCCACTAAAGAAGAAGAGGAAAGCTGCTCCAGTGGCTCAGGTTCCAACTAGCACCTCTGAAAGTGAAGAGCAAGTGGTTTTGCACACCTGATGAGAATGAGGAAGGAACTGCTGTAAAGTCTCCAGCTCCTCAAGATGTTGCTGAAATCCAGGGGGAGCTACCTCAAGCTAGCCCCATACACAAGGATCAAATCCAGGGGGAGCATCTAGTTGTAGAAGAACCAACTACACTAGAAAGTGAACAAGCAACCAACATCATCCTAGAGGTAATCACTGAGCTTAATGCTATAGATTTTCCTTTAGAGAATACTAATTTGTCTGATGTTGATCAGCAACCACAGACTGGTAGTCAAGTCCCAGATGTTGTCATGGAAGACACTTCTGTTACAGCTCAAGTTGTTTCTGATCCAGTGGTAGATGAGCATAGAATTTCTCCTGCTCATTCTCCACAAGAATATACCATGGAAGATTTATTTCTAAATCTGGATCAAGAAGATTTTGACAAGAAACCTGCTGCTACTAAAAAGGAGAATGCTCCAGTTGAGGGGGAGCAAGTGCAAATTCATGAAGAACATGCAAGTCAAGAGACTGAGAAGGCACCAGATGTGCAGAAAGAGTTACCCCCAAGCCCTAACGAGAGGGTAGAAATTGCTAGCTCCTCAACCTCTGAAGATGAGGAAGCTACAAGGGCTAAGAAAAGAAAGTTTCAAGTTTTCAGGAGAAGAAGCCAGAGTTACAAGAAGGCTTTACAAACTGTTACTCCATAGCCTATATTACAGCCAGCTCCAACTGTAGATTATAGTGCTTTAATGGTTGCAATGCAAATCAAGCTGGATGAGCACAGGCAGGCTATTGAGAAGTATGTGGATGAAGGGCAGAAATCTTTGCAATTTGATCTGGTCCAAGATATCAAGTCAATAAGATTTGAGATGAATCTTAATAAGAAGGAAATGACAGACTGCTTCCACAAGGGAGGGAATGCAGTGGTGTACTTAGCTACACATCAAGAAAAGATTAAAGTTCAAGTAGATGACATTGCACAGAAGCAAGGACATGTTATTGAGAACCAAATAAGAATGAATGATAACTTAACTGCTTCCCATAATGCAATTGTTACAGAGATGAAGAACATGGTTGCTGGCTTGCCTACTTCTACTGCTGCTGCTAAAGCAGAATTTGACAAAGTATTCCTAGAAGAAATCACTGCTGTTAAGACTGCCATCCAAGATTCTCAAAAGTTGATAACTGACAAACTCCAAAGGTTAAAACCTTTCTTTAAAGATGGAGTTAATTATTTGGATAATCAAGTGAGATTTCAGAAAGATGATGTCAGAGATCATATAGAAAGAGAAGTCATAAAGGGGGAGAGAGTGTTAGTCAAGGCCAGCTCTGATCATGCCAAGTGGATATCAAATTCTATCAGAGCTACTCTTGGATATCCTCCTCTTTGTGATGATGATAATGATGCTGAATCTGGGATTCATCCTGCATATCTAGGAGGGGAGCAACCTGAAGTGGCTCAAGTCATCTACCCTCCTCCAGATTTTGATATGGTTCATGCTGACATTCAGTCCATGTATAGCCCACCTGGGGGTAAGGATAATGTCATTATTGAGAAAGTTGTTCAGCCAATATCTGAAGCTATGCAAGAAGCACTGCAGAAAGAAGAAGAGACTAGATTATCTACGAAGAGGTTTAGAGAGCAAGCTGAACAAAGACCTGACTTTGAGCAGTGGAGCCCCACCTCTAGGAACATTATTTTGACTGCCTGGAAAGCTGCAAAAGATAATGTGCATGACAGGAACAAATGGTTTTTCGAGGCTGAATGGAGAAAGCATGAGTCAAGGCAGGAGGCAATAGTCCAATACAGAGAAAGGCCAAGATGGGAAAGCTACCTTCTACTGCTCTGGAGCCTAGCAAGTACTTTCCCAAGCCTTATCATTATTTTGAAAGGCAAAAGATTAAAGCAGAAGAGCTAAAGAAGAAAGATCTGAAAGGCAAGAAGTCTGCTGATGCTGAGGTTGCTGAAGCTCCTGTTCAAGCCAAAGTACAAGCTGGAAAAGGAATAGTAATCAAGGAGCCTGAACAGAAATAGAATTAGAATTTTCTTAAAGTTTACTATGTAATCTTTTGATGTAAAACATTTTGTAAACTTTTTGAAATATGAATATGACAAAGTATTGGAACAATTTGTTATGTAATAAATTTGCTATGTGTTAAATTTATTTCATAATTATTCTGTGATGCAATCTATGTGTACATGTTTGTTTCATACATGTTTATGTTGCCCTGATTTATAATCCTGCTTTACATCATTTTGTAATTTAATTATAAATGGTGTATATCATTGACTAAGGGTTATGACTTCTCCAAATAGGGGGAGATTGTTGGGTACATTGGTCTAAATGTACCTGATTTGAAGAAGCCTCACCCAACTCAATGATATACATCAAAATGTATTTGATGTGTTTTGAGTTTAGTTGTGCAGGCTAAGTATTTGCAGGAAAGAAGAAAAAGTTTCTAAGTCCATGTGTCGACACCCAGAGGGAAAGTGTCGACACTTAAGAAGACTTGTGTCGACACCCAGGCAATCAGTGTCGACACTTGGAGTCATTGTGTCGACACCAGGGATGCTGAGTCGACACCAGACAGAAAGTGTCGACACAAGGAGCTGTATCGACACTCAGTGAAGCAAGGTGCAGTGAAGCAGTGTCGACACTTAGCAGTTGTGTCGACACCCAGTGAAACTGTGTCTACACCAGAAAGTGTCAACACTTGAAGATGTGTCGACACTCAGCAAAAGTCAGCAGAGACTAAGTGCAAGTGTCGACACTCAGAACAATGTGTCAACACACAACAGAAGAGTCAACACTTGAAGAAAGTGTCGACACAAGAACAATGTGTCGACACTTAGCAGAAGAGTCAACACTTGAAGTAAGTGTCGACACCCAGAACAATGTGTCGACACTCAGCTGAAGACTCAACACTTGAAGAAAGTGACGACACAAGGAGCTGTGTCGACACTTAGTAAAGATCAGCAAAGTTCAACAAAAATATTCTAAGTACAAGTGTCGACACTAAGGGAATGTGTCGACACTCAGCCAGAGTCTCGACAGAAGAAGAATGTGTCGACACCCAGAGCAATTTGTCGACACTCAGCAAGTATCAACACTAAAGACATGTGTCGACACCAAGAAGCAGTGTCGACACTTAACAGATACAACACTTGAAGATGTGTCGACACAAAGGTGTTATGTCGACACTTAGAAGAATTCAGCAAAATACTGAAGTACAAGTACTTGTGTCGACACTCAATTTCAGTGTCGACACATGAAGAAGTAGTGTCGAGATATAAAATCTACAATACAAGGAGTTGTGTCGACACCTTGTAGACTAGTGTCGACACTTAAACAACATGTGTCGACACTTGGTCTATAAGTGTCGACACTTAAAGACAGAAAGTCTCGACACTTCTAGACAGTTACAGAATTTTCAAGAATTGACTGGATGACTTGACAGCTGCCATTCCAGCCGGTCTACAACACCTGTCAGAGTTGTCATAATTCAATTATGGACCGGACCAGCCGGTTACCATGAAGAAGCCCTATAAATAGGCTTAGACAGTCTACAGAAACTGTTGTTGAAGTTGTCAAAGTTCAGATCAAGTAATACAAAGAAGATCTAGCTATCAAGTGAAGATCTAAGAAGTTGGAGAGAGAGAGCTCTGAAAGGGAAACTAGATCTGATATACTCTAGAGGGGGGGTGAATAGAGTATATGGTGCTTTTAAAACACAAAAAAAACTTTTGCAAAGCTTTACAACAATTGTTGTAATGAGTGTGAGCAGGGAAGCAGAAATAAAACTAATCACAAAACTAAGCTATGCAAGAGCTAAGCACAAGAAAATCTAGGCCAGAAACAAAAAGAAAACAAGCAGAACCAGAGGACACAAGGAAATATAGTGGTTCCCCAAACTTGGGTACATCCACTCTTCTACCACCCTAGGTAGGAATCCACTACAGGATGAGTTGATCAGGTGTCCTGGGCACCAATGAGCTTTTGATAAGGTGCTCAAAAACCAAATCAGATTTTTTGATCAGGTGTCTTGCCACCAATGAGCTTTTGACAAGGTGCTCAAAAACCAGATTCAAACTTTTGAAGGGAGTTTGAAAAACCCTTTACAGAGTGGGGGTGAGAGAGTTATGGCAGTCTTCTCTTTCTCAATCAACTGAGAAGACTAAGTGGATTGATGTCAAAGCTCCCCCTGAATCCTTGAAATCTTCAGGAAGAAAAGCTTTGCTGAGGGTGATAGGCCTTCAAAGATAGATCTCCATCAATAGATGATTTCAGCAAGCTGAAATGTTGAGTGTCTGGAGTCTTGAAATGGTGTTGGCCTTGAACACTTTGAGAGCTGAAGAGATCTGAAGAATGCTTGATCTCTTTGATGAGTGTTCTTCAGAATTCTTCTTGATAGAAAATTTTGAAAGAGTCTCTGTATACTGAGTTGGGGGTCCTATTCTTGTCAATCTCTATCTTGATTCAAAAACATTCTATCTTTTATTCTCTGTGCCAGAATAGAATATCACTCTGTCAAAGATAGCTGTTGGTCTGCATTGATTACAACCTTAATTGCATAATTTCTTCTGAAGGAAAGTTCACTGAATTATTCCTTGAAAAATCCCTTGAAACTTGGTCCAGAAGTAAATGAAAACGGCTAGCAGATCTTCTGAATTAAATGCAGAATAACTTCTAACTGATTTGAATTTGAATTCTGGAAGATAACTGAAAACGTCGAACTGAGCTCTGCTATCGTCGAGCTGAGCTCAGCGAACTGGAAAATTCAAGCAACAAAATAATCGTCGATCTGAGCTCAAAGATCGTCGAACTGAGCTCAGAGATAAGGATCCAATGCAGAGTCAAAATCGTCGACCTGAGCTCACCGATCGTCGAATGGAGTTCGACGATATTGTGAAGTTGAGCTCAGCGATCGTCGAGTGGAGCTCGACGATCTGTAGAAGTTGAGCTAGACGATCGTCGACCGGAGTTCGACGAATCGTCGTGCTGAGCTCGACGATTAGACTTGGTCTACAGAAAAACTTGGTCTTCAGGGCAGCTTCCAATCCTAGACTTCTAACCCTTAGACTCAATTCTAATTGACCTATTAAGCTATACAGAAGGTCAAACACAGATTCCTAGAGACATAGTGATCCTGACCCAAATTAGTAATAGGGTGTTCCAACAATCTCCCCCTATTTGGGTTAGGAAAACTATTTACAGACTTTGGAAAAATTAAATAACATCATACAATCAGAAAAGCATAAAAACAACAACAGCTAGACATATTGCAGAAACATCACAGAGATATATATATATATATGACATCCAGATAGCAGTTCAGAAAAACCAAAGATTGTCACCTTACAGAGTTACTTCTTCTCTTTGCTTTTAACCATCTTGATTTCTCTGTTAGGGTTCAGGGCTTCCTTGTTAGACCTAGTGTCATCAGCTGCACCCAAGTATGTTTGCTTTGAAGTCCTGGGAACCATAGCAGCAGGATGCAACTCCATGTATCTGTCTGCATCAAAGAACTTGCTGGAGGCATATCTTTCTAACTCCTTTTGTCTTTGCTCTAACATGGTAGAAATATTAGAAGTGTCTAAGCCTTGCTCTCTGGCTTTCTTTATCTGGTCTAATGCAGCCATTTCTTTCATTCTAGCAGTCCAAGAGGTTGGGTTCTTTTCAGGGTCCTCAAATGGTACAGGTGGCTCATACCTGTTGGAAGAAGTGTCTTGAGGAGGCCTAGCAGACACTGTCTCTTTGAGCTTAAAGGGGAATGGACCAGAAGTAGTATCAGATGAAGCACGTCCTCCCCTGGAGTAAGGGTGCTGCCTGGAATGCCCTTTAGAATATACCTGAATATCTCTTTGACTTCCCCTGTATCCTCCTCTCCTGGAATAAGAACCCCTAGATTGGCTTTCCCTTTGATAAGATCTGGCATGGGGTTGATAGGGAGCCTGGCTTCTAGCTGGGGCTTGACTGGCAGAGCTTCCACCTGCACCTGCATCAGGAGGAGGTGGTGGAGGAGGATAAGGGTACTGGAACTGGGAGGAGCCCTTCTCATACTTTCTTTTCTTCTTCATTGCTTTCAGCTGATTTTTAGAGTACTGCATCCAATGTTCAGTAATTTGGCAGTTATGCAGAATATAGTAAGGAATATCATTATCATCTTTTACTTTTGCAGGAGGAACCCTTTTCATAGCCTTGCTTCTAGCTTTCCTCTTCCTAGCAATAGTGGCAGCAGAGTCATCAGAGTCTGTCTTGAACTCATCAGAGTCAGAACTCTGGGCATCATATATAGCATCTATCTTCTTCATAAGATCTTTCTTCAGTTGAATTGCAGCAGATGAGGCAGAAGCAGAAGGGGCAGCAGCAGGAACAGCAGCAAATACAGAAGGAGAAGCAGAAACAACACTAGTAACTTCAGGAGTGATGGCAGCAGCAGCTTCAGTAACAACAACAAAATCTTCAGCAGATGGAGCAACAGAAGCTGGAGAAGTGACAGTAGCAGTGACATCATCAGAATCTGCAGCAGGCTCAAACACAGTGGCCTCTGTCATCAGAAAATCCTGGGATGTTTGCTCATCAGAAGCAATTTGAATTTCAGCAGCAGGGAGAACAACTTCAGCATTAGCATCAACAATTTCAGAAGCAAAGGCAGACCTTTCTTCATCAGCAGCAGCAGTAGTAATCACTGAGAGTACAAAGGAGGAAATAATGCTGGGGTCACAGCCAGAGAAATGCACCAGAGCCTTGGACAGATCTTCTGGGGGCTGGACAGCATTAGGCTCTGGGAGATGGCTGAAGTATGCAGTATCAAAGTCAGAAAGCAAAGACCTTAGGTCTATTGCCAAAACTGCAGTAGGAGCCTGGACTGGAGTAGCAGCAACAGGAGCAGCAGATACAAAAATAACAGCAGCAGCAGCAACAGTATCAACAACAGGAGCAGAAGCAGCAGCAACAGCAGCATGAAGGCTGGCTTCATATGGCATCTCCCCCTGCCTGGATGCAGATACATCTGTATCAAGGCACACTGCTGGAGGTGCTGCCTGAGGAAGGAGGGAGGAAAGCCTGGCAGATAGGGCTGCCACTGACTGTTGTAGAGGAGCTAAGGAGGCCTCCATGAGAAGAGAGAGCCTGGGGGCAAGTAGCTCATACAACTTGTCAGCTAAGGCTGGCAGATCTACATGCTCAATAGCAGGAGCAGAGGTAGATGGTATATGGATGGCTGAGGAAGCTGGAAGTGGAGGGCTGGAGAGTGGAGGGATGGATGGCTGAGGTGTGGGGATGGTGGAGATGGATAAGGGGATGTATATGGATGGAGTGAATGTTGGTTGGTCAATGATGTGGAGGAGGAGATCTTGGAATGAGGTTGAGGAGGAGGGTAATTCTGGAGGAGAAGAGGGGGAATCATCCATGTAGGATTCATCCAGAAGGGTGAATAATGGTATGGATGGAGATGATGTGACATCTGGTGGTGGATAGGAGAACAATGGGTGGAAATGGTCTACTGGAGGTGATGAGATGGTTGCTGGAGATGGAATTGATGTTGGAGATGGGCTGGAGATGGTAATTGTGGATGAAGCTGGAATGGTGGATGGAAGAGGTAGGGTTGGGCTTGGAGGAGGAGAGGAAGCAGCAACAGCAGCAGCCAGGTCTTCTGCAGGAGCAGAGACCTGTGGGGGAGTGACTCTTTGAGTCCTGGTGCCTGAAGGAGCACTAGAAGAGGGCCTGCTGGGCTTGCTTATCTGCCTGTCCCACTTGCCAAAGAGGGCATAGGAGAGTCTCTTGGAGGCATTAATGTGCACTCCAGAGGAGACCAGCAAGGCAGGACATTTGTTTTGCAAGAAGACTCCAAGGATCCTTCCAAAATTAACAAAACTTTTATTGATTTTCTTCTTTATCAGGTCAAAGAAGACCTCTCCCCAGTTCAAGCTTTTCTTATCTACCAGAGCTCCCATGAGGCAGAGCTGATGTCTAGAGATAGTATCATGAGCTGAGTGCTTTGCCAGCAGCACTTTTCCTACAACATCTGCTAGGAACCTGTACTCAATAGACAAGTTCCTTTTGAATAACTTGCTAGGGTTTCCCTCTGGATGACCCATCCTGGCAAGTATATCAGAAAATTCCTCCCCAGATAATTCAGCAGAGTCTTCTCCATTTCTCAAACCAAAGACCTCTGTTAAAACTGTGGGGGTCAGAGGTACCTGAGTTCCAGCAATAGATCCAACTATTGTGTTGTTGTCAAGGTTGTGAGCAGTATAGACCCATTCCTTTATTTCATCTGAAGCAAGCTTGATTCTAGTGGTCATGAGGGCAGACAAGTTCTGATCCTTGAATAAACTCAAAATGTCCTGGAAGATTTGATCAGTAGTGTTGAATGAGTCTAGATCAATGTCGAATCCTGCATCGAACTTCATGGCGGCTAGAACAGCAACTGATACGGCCATTGTACCTGCAAAAATTTAACAAACAAAACGAACAAGCGTAGAACTGTTTGGAGGGAAGAAAATTCTTGCAGAGAAATTGAAAGCGCAAGAGAGAACGACGGCGAAAAATGAGTTTTATATTAGGGTTCGACGCAGAATTGGAAAGATCGTTGAACTCAGTTCGACGATCGAGGCTTCTAAAGGAATCTGAAGAGACTCCAACATCGTCGATCTCCGTTCGACGATTTGGAAAGGCGTCGAGCTCCGTTCGACGATCGTTCAGGGGACAAAATCGGCGAGCGCCGTTCGACGATCGTTGACCGGAAGAGATAGTTCATACTATCTGAGGGGCGCCGAACTCAGTTCGACGATTCTGGGAATCGTCGAACTCCGTTCGATGATCTTTGGGGAAATCGTCGAGCGCAGTTCAGAGATCAGAAAATTCTAGACACTAAGAAAAATCAGAATTTTTGCCTAGTCTTGGTCAATTTTTAGCTTTCCAAAATCTTGGGTATTATTTAAGACTTCCTCCATCTAACATTCCTAACTGATTTAGGAAGAAAGTGTGTTTCTTTTCATCCAAAGGCTTGGTGAAAATATCTCCCCTTTGTAAATCAGTTGGGATATATTGCAGTTCAATTTTATTCTTTTCAACATTGTCCCTTAAGAAGTGATGCATAATCTCTATGTGTTTTGTCCTACTATGGAGGACTGGATTTTGAGCTATGGAAATAGCACTTGTATTGTCACAAAAGATTTTTGACTTCTCTAAGTTGTAACCATAGTCTAGGAGTTGATTTTGAATCCACAGTATTTGTGAACAACAACTACCTGCAGCCATATATTCAGCTTCAGCAGTTGAAGTTGACACAGATGTTTGTTTCTTACAAAACCAAGAGACAAGTCTATCACCAAGGAACTGACAAGTTCCACTGGTGCTTTTCCTGTCAATTCTGCATCCAGCATAATCAGCATCAGAGAATCCAGTTAACTCAAATGCTGAATCTTTTGGATACCAGAGACCTAGATTTGGACAACTTTTAACATACCTGAGAATCCTCTTTACTAATGTTAGGTGTGACTCTCTAGGGCTTACTTGGAACCTAGCACATATACATGTAGCAAACATTATATCTGGTCTACTAGCTGTAAGATACAGTAAAGAGCCAATCATTGCTCTATATGTTGTCTGATCAACAGGTTTCCCATGTTCATCAGCATCCAATACAGCATTGGTAGGCATGGGTGTTTTCATACAAGATGCCTCAGACATACCAAATTTCTTAACCAACTCATTAGCATATTTGGTTTGAGAAATAAAGATGCCTTCAGCATGTTGTTTGACTTGCAATCCTAGGAAGAAGGATAGCTCACCCATGCTACTCATCTCAAATTTAGAATGCATTAGATTAGAAAACCTTCTGCATAATTTTGAGTCAGTAGAACCAAAAATGATATCGTCTACATAAATTTGTACTAGTAGGGTATGGGACTTATGGGTTCTAATAAAAAGAGTTTGGTCTACTCTACCCCTGATAAAACCATTTTCCAAGAGAAAGCATGCTAGGGTCTCATACCATGCTCTAGGAGCTTGCTTGAGACCATATAATGCTTTATTTAATCTAAAAACATAATCAGGATGAGTTGGAGAGATAAAACCTGGAGGTTGTCTGACATATACTTCCTCTTTGATGTCTCCATTTAAGAAAGCACTCTTGACATCCATCTGATAAACCTTGAAGCCTTTGTGAGCTGCATAAGCTAAAAATATCCTGATGGCTTCTAATCTTGCAACAGGTGCAAAGGTCTGGTCGTAGTCAATTCCTTCTTCTTGAGAATATCCCTGGGCAACTAGCCTTGCCTTGTTCCTTATTATTACTCCTTGATCATCCAGTTTATTTCTGAATACCCATTTTGTTCCAACAATGGAATGATCCTTAGGCTTTGGCACTAGTTCCCATACTTTGTTCCTCTCAAATTGATGCAACTCCTCTTGCATGGCAATGATCCAGTGTGGATCTTGCTCTGCATCTTGAATGGACTGAGGTTCAATTTGAGAAAGGAAGCAAGTGTGCAACAGGTTTTGGTTGACCTGATTTCTGGTTTGCACACCAGCTGAGATTTCTCCAATTATCTGGGAAATTGGATGGTCTCTTGATGTTACTAGATCAACAGGGGGTGTTGATTGTTCACCAACCTGTGTTGTTGTTTCCTCTTGTGGTAAAACAACTGGCTCTTCAAGTTGTGCTTCAATGTGTTGAGCATTCCCTTCATCTTCACTGCTTTCATCCTCTTGAGCAACCTGTAACTTGTTCATATCTTCAACTAGAGAGAGTTCCTGCAAAGGTTCTATGGTAGAAGAAATCTTCTCCTTGTAAGACATGTTAGTTTCATCAAAAGAAACATGAACAGATTCCTCAATTTTCAAAGATGATTTATTATAGACCCTATAGGCCTTGCTGATCATGGAGTATCCCAGAAACACTCCTTCATCAGCTTTGGCTTGAAATTTTGCTAAATATTTCTTGTCATTATTGTGAATATAGCAAATGCAACCAAAAATTCTGAAATAGTCAACTTTAGGTTTCTTCCCTTTGAGTAATTCATAGGGAGTCTTTCCCTTTAGTTTATGTATCAGACTTCTGTTCAGCACATAGTTGGAGGTGTTCACTGCCTCTGCCCAAAAGGATAGAGGTAGATGAGCATCTGACAACAATGTAGTGGCAGATTCAATAAGGGTTCTATTTTTCCTTTCAGCTACCCCATTTTGTTGAGGAGTTCTAGGAGCTGAGAAAGTATGCCTGATCCCTTCACTCTGACAGAACTCTTGCATAAAAAGAGAATCAAACTCTGTCCCATGATCACTTCTGATCCGGGCAATGTGAGTATTGAACTCAATCTGTATACATTTGAGAAACTCTGTCAGACACTTAAAGTTATCAGACTTCTTCCTTAGAAAGAACACCCAAGTGAATCTAGAGAAGTCATCTACAATTACTAAAGTGTAGGATTTCCCTCCTAGGCTTTGTACTGTGATGGGTCCAAATAGATCCATGTGTAACAGATACAATATCCTAGGTGAATCACTCTTATTAAGTGACTTAAAACTGTTTTTAGTTTGCTTGCCTAATTGACAAGCCTTGCAGAGTCCTTCCTTCTTGTAGGGGCCAGAAGGTAGTCCTTTAACAAGGTTGTCCTTGGAGAGCCTAGCAATAGTTCTAAGGTTTAGGTGTCCTAGTCTCTTATACCATAAAACATTTGGTCTACAAACTGAGTTAAACTGGCAAATATCTATATCAGTTGAAAGAAAGTCTACTAGATAGATGTTACCTTTCCTTTTACCTGTCAACACAGTTGTGTTGTCCTCTGACTTGATTTTGCATAAGGTTTTGTTGAAGGTCACCTGGTAGCCTTCATCACACAGCTGACTGATGCTGATAAGGTTATGCTTCAGTCCTTCCACATATGCTACCTTCTTGAAGGTTACTGAACCAATCTGGACTGCACCATATCCTTTAGTTTGTCCAAAGTTGGAATCACCAAAGATAACCTTGGGTCCAAGCTTGGCTCTAAAGGCAGTGAGGTTATCCTTGTTCCCTGTCATGTGCTTAGAGCACCCACTATCCAAATACCATTGCTGGTTAGATGTTGGATAGGTCTTCACCTGCACATAAAACAATTCACTTGTTTTTGACCCAGTTTACCTTGGGCCTAGGTTGATAACCTCTAAATTCAGAAATGAAAGACATCCCTGGCTGACTCTTATATCCTTCAGGATGATATCTCCTTGGAGGTATAATCCATTCAGTATAAGGGTTAAAGGTTTGGGATGAAGAACCCTTAGGATTCAATTTTGACTTCCCTTTGAAAGAGTTTCCAGAGCTCTGACCTCTGTTCGACGATCTTGGAGCTGCGTTCGACGATCGTGGGTCAGATCGTCGAGCTCCGTTCGACGGTCGACTATGGCTGAGGTCAGGTATATGGGATCGTCGACCTGCGTTCGACGACTTTGGCTGAGATCGTCGATCTGCGTTCGACGATCTGTCCTGAGATCGTCGAGCTGCGTTCGGCGATCGTCGATCTTCATTCGGCGATCGTCGATCTCCGTTCGACGATTTGTGCTGGGACTTAGTTTTCTGAGGCAGATCAGAATTTTTCCTGGCAACCTCTACAACTCCCTTTCCCTTGTCAGAAATGAACTTGATAGGAGTTGTCAGAACAATAGGTTGGCTGGATGAGGCACCCAAGCCCAGTGTACTGTTGAATCTTGAGTTCACTGTGCTTGTGATGTCCATCAGCTTGATGCTTCTCCCATTAAGGGATTCTTCAAGCTTCTTGGCCTCAGAGAGCTCACTTTTCAGTGTAGCTATCTGTTCCCTATAGTTCTCCAACTCCTGAGAGAGTTTGAGGTTTTCTGACTTTAAAACATTTTGTTCAGATAATTGATTTCTGAGAGAGATGATCTCTTTCTCAGACTTTAGCAGGTCTAAACATAGTGCTTTAAATTCAGATTTAAAATCTTCTGAAGTAAAATCAAAAGAGCTGATTACCTGATCTTCTTCAGGTTGAGTCTCTGAGTCTGACTCTGACTCCTCTTCCTCTGAGTTGTGTTGTGAGGCATTGATTGCCATCATGCAGAACTCCTTTTCCTCTGCATCATCCTCATCATCACTGGAGCTGGAAGAGGCTTCTGACTCCTCTTCAGTCTCACTCCAGGATTCAGCAACAAACCCTTTCCTTGTATGCTTATTTTTGCTGAAAGAAGGTTTGCTATTGCCACTCCTTTTGGAGTCTTTCTCCTTTCTTCTCTCTTTTCTTTCCCTTCTGTCCTTGTTCTTGTTCTCTGGACAGTCAAGAACTATATGCCTTGGTTTCCTGCAACCAAAGCAAATAATGTCTTTGTTATTGCCAATGGACTTGTCATACCTTGGCTTATCCTGCTCCTTGTGTGATCTTCTTCTGAAGTCCTTTCTGGCCATCTTATAGAATCTTTTGGCCAACAAGCTGAGAAGTTCATCATTGCCTGTTCCTTTTTCTTCAGGCAGATCCTCAGTTGCCTTGAACGCTATGGTCTTCTCCTTTCTTGTGGCTGGTGAAGCAGCCTTCTGTTCTTCCTCTCTGTTCTTGATGAGTAGCTCATAAGATTTGAGCTTACCCAACAAGGCTTCAGTGGTGATCTCATTCAGACTTCTGGCATCTTTAATTGGCCAGATTCTTGAATCCCAAGTGCTGGGAAAGCACATTAGGATCTTGTCATTAAGTTCTGTCAGTGAGATCTCTTTGTCTAATGTCCTCAGTTCACTGACAATTAGACTCAGTCTGTTGTACATGTCTCCCACTGACTCAGTTTCTCCCTTCTTGAAGTTCTCATATTGGGAGATGAGATGGGATCTTCTGTCCTTTCTCTCATCAGCTGAGCCTGAAACTATTTCTGAGATCTTGTCCCAAATCTCCTTTGCTGAATTACATTCAGCTACCTTTTGAAAAATGTCATCTGACATTGTCTGAGCTAGAATGTTCATAGCCTTGGCATCAGCTACTTTCCAATTTTTGATGTCAGCATCTGTTCCTGATGGAGGTGGAACAGCATTTGTGCTTGTGCTCTTTGGGGGTCTTGGACACACTGTCAAAACAGAATTAAAAATATCTTCGTCAATAGAATTCATGTAGAGTCTAATCCTTGCTTTCGAAAGTGCAAACTTTGACAGATTGCACACTGGAGGTCTGGTGCTAGCATAATCTTTGTTTTGGGCCATGATTTATGCAAACAAAATCTAATAATAACAAAAAGATCTAGTTTGGGATCTTGGGGTTCAGGTGTTAGCCTGTACAACCAATCAGGTATGGTATGTTTAACCAACCTCGCTCTGATACCAATTGAAAGGGAAACTAGATCTGATATACTCTAGAGGGGGGGTGAATAGAGTATATGGTGCTTTTAAAACACAAAAAAAACTTTTACAAAGCTTTACAACAATTGTTGTAATGAGTGTGAGCAGGGAAGCAGAAATAAAACTAATCACAAAACTAAGCTATGCAAGAGCTAAGCACAAGAAAATCTAGGCCAGAAACAAAAAGAAAACAAGCAGAACCAGAGGACACAAGGAAATATAGTGGTTCCCCAAACTTGGGTACATCCACTCTTCTACCACCCTAGGTAGGAATCCACTGCAGGATGAGTTGATCAGGTGTCCTGGGCACCAATGAGCTTTTGATAAGGTGCTCAAAAACCAAATCAGATTTTTTGATCAGGTGTCTTGCCACCAATGAGCTTTTGACAAGGTGCTCAAAAACCAGATTCAAACTTTTGAAGGGAGTTTGAAAAACCCTTTACAGAGTGGGGGTGAGAGAGTTATGGCAGTTTCTCTTTCTCAATCAACTGAGAAGACTAAGTGGATTGATGTCAAAGCTCCCCCTGAATCCTTGAAATCTTCAGGAAGAAAAGCTTTGCTGAGGGTGATAGGCCTTCAAAGATAGATCTCCAGCAATAGATGATTTCAGCAAGCTGAAATGTTGAGTGTCTGGAGTCTTGAAATGGTGTTGGCCTTGAACACTTTGAGAGCTGAAGAGATCTGAAGAATGCTTGATCTCTTTGATGAGTGTTCTTCAGAATTCTTCTTGACAGAAAATTTTGAAAGAGTCTCTGTATACTGAGTTGGGTGTCCTATTCTTGTCAATCTCTATCTTGATTCAAAAACATTCTATCTTTTATTCTCTGTGCCAGAATAGAATATCACTCTATCAAAGATAGCCGTTGGTCTGCATTGATTACAGCCTTAATTGCATAATTTCTTCTGAAGGAAAGTCCACTGAATTATTCCTTGAAAAATCCCTTGAAACTTGGTCCAGAAGTAAATGAAAACGGCTAGCAGATCTTCTGAATTAAATGCAGAATAACTTCTAACTGATTTGAATTTGAATTCTGGAAGATAACTGAAAACGTCGAACTGAGCTCTGCTATCGTCGAACTGAGCTCAGCGAACTGGAAAATTCAAGCAACAAAATAATCGTCGATCTGAGCTCAAAGATCGTCGAACTGAGCTCAGAGATAAGGATCCAATGCAGAGTCAAAATCGTCGACCTGAGCTCACCGATCGTCGAATGGAGTTCGACGATATTGTGAAGTTGAGCTCAGCGATCGTCGAGTGGAGCTCGACGATCTGTAGAAGTTGAGCTAGACGATCGTCGACCGGAGTTCGACGAATCGTCGTGCTGAGCTCGACGATTAGACTTGGTCTACAAAAAACTTGGTCTTCAGGGCAGCTTCCAATCCTAGACTTCTAACCCTTAGACTCAATTCTAATTGACCTATTAAGCTATACAGAAGGTCAAACACAGATTCCTAGAGACATAGTGATCCTGACCCAAATTACTAATAGGGTGTTCCAACAAGCTCCATCCAAGAAATCAGCTGTTGGAACCAGGCTGAGAAAAAGGGTTCAGATTCACTCTGAATCTTAAGTAGCAGAGATCAAGGATCAACTGCAGAAGGAGTCAATCTTATTGAGTTCTACTTTCAAGAAGCTTTGAAGAAAGCTAAGTCAGATTGATTTCAGCTGAGTTCTTTCAAGAACTCATCAAGAAACTCTCAACTCCCCTCTCTTGTCTCTGGGTTGCTGAGTTAATAATTTTGTATTCATTTTATCTTGTAGGATCCTTTGGATCTGAGTCTTGTAAGACTGCAATTATAAAGGCTGAGTGTAGGGCTTGAGTGCCTGAGTGTAGGAGATTGAAATATCTGAGTGTAGGCCTTGGTGGCTGAGTGTAGGCCTTGGTGGCTGAGTGTAGGCCTTTGTGGCTGAGTGTAGGCTTTGTGAAGAAGCTGAGTTGTAGGGCCTTGGGCCTGAGGTGTAGGAACCAGTTTGGGTTCTGAGATAGTGGAGGAGTTTGGCCGAATCTAGTACACTGCTAGATAGGCGAAGGGGGAAAGTGGATGTACCCAAACCTTGGGGAACCTCTATAAAACTGAGTGTCTTCTGTGTGTTGTGATTTGCTGTGAATGCTGTGTGATTGCTGTGAAATATAGATATAAATCTATGTTAAATACTGATTGCTGCCATAAAAAGTTAAAAAGAGTTTGGTCACCTATTCACCCCCCCCCCTCTAGGTGTTTAGGTACTATATCTTTCAATAGCAGATAGAGAGAGGAGAAAAATGAGCGGGAAAGTGAGAATGTGGAAGCCAAAGGGGCAACCCGACGGTTCACCTTCTCTCTTTCTCCTAACCACGAGGCGCGGAACTATGCGGCGACTTTTCCAATAAGCAAAAAATAAAAAGAAAATGATGTAATTAATACAGCTATTAACTCCAGCATAAGAGACTAAGAGAATATCATCACACATTATTTCATCCTGCATGAGACGGGCAGCATGTTTATAGGGGCTTTCAAAAAATAAAACATAAAACAAGCAAGTGGCAGACTAGTAGATACAACAAAATTACAAGGAATAATTAAATAGACGAAACACTTAAACAGGTGAGACAGAGCCAAGATCCCTCAATTCTTGTGCCACTTCCAGTGGCCACCGCGAGATCCCGCGCATCGAGGGCGACCGGGTAGATGAAAGGCACGGATGACATCTAGACCACGGCGTGTGAGACAGAGATGTTGGTCAGTCTCGCTTATGATGGCCTGGGGATCTGTCCCATCTATTTCGGCATCGACATCGACCTCGGCAGAGAGGCGAGCGCACTCAGTTTCCAACCAGTCAATTCGCTGATCGGTAGCTTGTTTCTCTCGTTCCATCTCGCGAATAACGTGTGTATATTTTCGAAACATCCTGGCCGTCCGGCGCTTCATCTCCAGAGGATCCATAGGATCGCCCAGGTAGTCTTCGATCTCATATGGGAGAGGAAGAGACAAGAGGGGAGACGGCGCGGGTGAATCCTCAGTACCCGAGTCAAGCGGGATACCTACGCCACAATAAGTGGAAGATCATAATGAAGGGTTGTCTCGCAAGAAGGCTAGCGGCCGTGAGCTATAAAGACTAGCCCCATAGTCTCGAATGCACCGGGTAAGGGAATAAGAATATATATGAAGCGAAAGGGCAGGATGAGTTTACTTACTTGGGATGCGAGAGTTCTCCACAAGCCGTGAGAGGTCTCCTTTCCTCGTGATAGGGGGAGGATTCCTGAGGCGAGTCGAAGCGTTGATAATGTTGGTCGGTAATGTCAGTAGGATTCGCAGGCATAGGGGAATCTGCGAGGTTTCCCTGAAGGAGCATGGTCAATAAGCGAGATGATAAAAGAAAAGAGAGGCGAGAGGAGGAGTCAAGAATCACATGTTTCTCCCCTGAGGACGCGAGAGGAAGGGTATCGACTGCCGATGGTGCTGAAGTGGTCATTCCGGCCGAGAAGGGAGGGCCGGCTGTTTTTGCCTTCCACAGGCGAGAGGATGAAGGTGCTGAAGCGGGGGTGTGGATCGAAGATGGGACAAGGGCAGTCATATGGCCTTTGTTTTGCTTCCGGACCATCGCGATATGCTCACGAAATCTCTGGCTATGAGACATATTGAGGGTAGAAGAGAGGTGGAAATGAGAGGGGGGCACTACATGATGAGGGGGGGGGGTCACATATTTATACACTCCAAGGGGAGGGCCCGCCAAAGATTCTCATAAATAGATCACAGCGCCGCGAGCCTCGTTTGGACTTTCTTTCCGTGCTTGGGGAAACCTCAAAAAGAGCGGGGATTGTGTACAATATTGGGCTTGCGGGAGGCGGCTCAAGCAACAGGGTGGAGAAGCTGGCGAGAGGAATCGAATAGGCGAGTGGGACCATGTGGTCCACTCGTAGAAGGTGAGACGGGGCTCAGCGATGTAGGCGAGACGTCCTCTAGGGCGTGAGCTGGCCCTTGAGGGCGAGATGGCTCCCATGAGGTGGGAGGCCAGCGAGATGGGCAGGTGGGATCGTCTCGCCCGCTGGTCATTTCCCCACTCGCCACATAGAAGGAAGGATGTTTTTACCTTCTTACCCCCATGGGGGATTTTACTCTTATACCCTGTGTAATTTTACCCTTCTATGCTCGGTGGTCTGCATATAGCCCTTCAGAACAACGGAGTTTGGCTGTTGGCAGACCCAACCTAGGGTATTTTTGTTAATTTCAGGTCGGTTCATTATGGTTATTTGCAGATCAGACTCAGAGGCCTATAAATAGACCGATAAGTTGCCTTGAATTGGTTGTTGAACCTTTCCATATTCTTCCTCAAAGGCACCTAGTTCAGCATTGGCTACGGAGGGGGAGAACTTCAGATTCTTCCGGGTAAGAGGTGGGACCTCCGAACTGATACCATCAGTCTATTTCTGGTCCTATGACTCATGTCGAGAGGCTGGTTCAAGAAGAGTAAGTGTATGCTGCAGCTTCAGGTCCGAACTCTTGCTGAAACCGGGTGACTGGTTTCAACATCGATGACCTTCCCCACAAATCGCTTCAAGCGATGACCGTTTAATTTGAAAGTGCCGACCTTGTCGTCCCTAATCTCTATCGCGCTGTATGGAGAGGCACTCACCACCTTGTAAGGGCCACTCCATCTGGATTTTAACCTCCCAGGAAATAGCCGTAGGCGTGAATTATACAAAAGAACCTGATCATCCAGCTCGAATTCCTTGGGCGAGATCCTGTCTATCATGCCCGCGCTTGGTCCTTTCCTTATATATGCTCGTGCTCTCATAAGCGCCCAAGTGGAATTCGTTGATCTCACAAAGCTGACCACGTCGCTTGTCAGAAGCCTCTCTAAAGTCCATGTTGAGTGCAACACACACTTCGATTCGACAAGCGACGTCGAATCGACAGGAAGGTGGCATGATTTACCACATACCAGTTGGAAGAGTGACATCCCTATCAGTGTCTTGAACGCAGTTCGGTAAGCCCAAAGAGCATCATCCACCTTCTTTGCTCACTCCTTCCGGCGGTCCAGTAGGTGCTATGGGAGGCGGTATCTCGAAGGAGCCTTAACGCCTTGTCAGGAGGTACGTTCATTATAGTGCCACCGGCTGCCGCATCGATCATAGCCCTGAAATTTGGCTCAATAGCAAAAAAGAATATTTCTACTAAATTCCACGGCTCATAGCCATGATGGGGGCATCGACGCTGCAGGTCAGCAAACCTTTCCCATGCTTCTGATAAAGATTCTTGGTCCATCTGCCGGAAGGTAGCAATATCGCTCCGGGCGTTCACAATTTTATCCATCGGGTGGAATTTTGCAAAAAACTTAGAGGAAAGAGCCTCCCAGGTAGTAGCGGTCCCGAGCGTAATGGTATGGAGCCAGGTTTGGCCTTGTCCCTCAATGAAAATGGGAACAGCCTCAGCTTTACTACGATATCAGAAATACCGGCATAGCAGAATGTGTCGCAAATCTCTGAGAACTCTGCCAGATGGAGCTGCGGATCCTCATTCTGCAAGCCCGAGAACTGAGTATTATTTCAAATCATGTTTATGATGGCGGGTTTAATTTCAAAGTTGTTATTTACGATGGCCGGTCCGAAGCCAGGGAAAACACTTCCCACAGTAGGGGTTGTGAAATAATGCATTGTCCTAATGCGTGGTTGGACCACCTCTTGTCCCTCAACAACTCGTTCACCGTGGCCATTTCCTCATTGGCATAAATCTTCCATCCTTTCTTCAGCAGCAGCAGCACACATGCTAGCTCTCCACACTCGTGCAGTTTCAAACTCACACCCAAGATCTTCAACCCTATCACTGGAGTTGGGATCTGACATACAACACAAAAAAAATCCTTTCAAAAATACCACAAACACTTACAAACTTTTTCAAAAGAAAAATACACGCAACGGTTCCACTGCCCGGCAACGGCGCCAAAAACTTGATGCGTCGGCAAGTGTACCGATCGTAGTCAAGTAATAAAGTTGGGGAGTTGAATCCCCGGATATCGATCTCTCGAGGAGTGCAAGTAGGGAGTGTGATTCCGCTATTGAAAGAGTGATTGCAAATGTTAATGTAAGCATAGGGAGTTTCGGTTTAGATTTTCCTAAGATTAACACTAAATAACCTATTGCGGGTAGCCGTCGCCGCGTTTCTTTGGTGGATTACTCAAGAGAGTAATAGGAAAGATGGACAAGCCAATGAGGGTCGCAATCACCACTTCGCCATGCACGCTTCTAGCCATCGGTAGAACCTCACTATCTCAATGAGGACATGGAAAACTGAAGCTAAGCAACACAATCATGATCTGAAAAATAACAACACATTGACATGCTGAAATACTTAAATTAAACCTTATTCTTAAGCAACAATCACACAACCGATAGTTCAAAACAAAGTAAATACAAGAGGAGGTGGAGAAATAAAACCAAATGCACGAAGTCTTCCCAAGATTTGAGGCCAGAGTCAAGGGTTGTCGGGCCTTGTCGGAGCTCGGTCTACGGATGATGTTCGGGGTCCATCAGGGCTGTCACTTCTTTCCAATAACCCGTCTGTTGGATCCTTAGTTTGATTTGGGCTAGGTTCGCTAACTTAGGATCTTATGACCCACAATGTATAGCCAGGGTCATAGTTGTGTCCTAGAGTCTAGGCAAAGTCCTTAGAGTCAACATCATATAGACCAGCTATCAACAAGACTGCCAGAGACTCAAGACTTAGAAGATTTCAAGACTCTGTAAAGTGAGTTTGACGTTCGTCGAACTCAGGTCGACGATAGCCGTGCTCAGCTTGACGATCTCAGAGTAAATTCTCTAAGCTAAGCTCGACAAACTTGGTACTCAGGTCGACGAAAACTTGGACACTACAACAACACTTCAAGTTCAGAAAACATCAAGTTATTCTAAGTCCTTAGTATCAGACTTTGGTCGACGAACTTAGTTCTCAGCTCGACGAACACTATTCTTTGGTCTACGAAACTTTGGACTACTACAACATTCTGTCAAGACTATGTTCTCTAGTCTCAGGTCGACGAACTCAGTTCTCTGCCCGACAAATTCTGGACTCTGTACTTCAACACTTTCATTTAGAAATTATTCTAAGTCCAGACTGAATTCCAGTCGACGAACACATTTACCAGCTCGACGAACTTCAGACATAGAATAGTCAAAGTTCAGAAGAGACAGCAATTCAGTTTCCAGCTCCACGATCATGGAACTCAGCTCGACGAACAGAAGCCGTCTGGTCGACAAATAGAACATCTCAGCTCGACGAACTGTGGACTCAGTTCGATGATTTCTATGAACTGTTCGACGATTCCAAACTGTGTCATTTCCAACCCTATCCCCATGATTACTGCAATAATTCCTGAGTAATCAATGCTCTAACATTCTCTGAATATAACCGTTAGAGGAGCATTGATTAGGATATTCTCCAGGATTATTGCTTGTCATTTTTCCACGGGATAGTTGGGGAAATTATTCAATGCTGCTTATTCTCTAGGCCATCAGCATTGAATGAAGAAGGAATTCAAAATTCGAAAGGCAAATTTCCCCAGAAAATATAAAAAGAGATTTTTCTCTTTTCTCTTAGACAGAGACACAGACAGATAGAAAGAAAGTGAAAAACATATTCAGACAGAAGATTACTGAATCAGACAAGAAAAACACAACCCGTCTCCTCTCAATCTGACACAAGAATTCTGATACTGAAGAAAAAGAACAATCATTCAAATATCAAGAGTCTTCATTCTTCAAACTCTCCAGGACACTTCACAGGACAGCAAATCTTCCATCTGTCAAAGAAGTTCCTGAAGATCTCTCTGATCAAGGTTGAAAGTTTGAATGCCTATCACCCTGTGCAAAGCTCCAGTTCTCCTAAACTCTTCTACATCTCAGGGGGAGCTTTGACAACATCACTGAATCCACATAGTCTTCTCATTGTGATTGAGGAAAGAATACTTTCATCACTCTCTCATCCCCACCTCTGTAAAGTGTTGTCATATCCGTTCAAAAGTGATTCCTGGTTACAAGTCACCTGATCAAAAGACTTGAGGGTTTGGTTTTTGAGCACCTGATCAAAAGCTTATTGGTGTCAGGCACCTGATCAAAAACCTGAGTGGATTCCTACCAGGGTGGTAGAAGAGTGGATGTACCCAGGTTGGGGGACCACTAAAAAATTTCTTGTATCGTCTGGTTGCCCCTTTTATTTTTGTTCTTGCTGTGCTTGTGTTTTAGGATTGTTGTGTGCTTATTTATTTTATTTTAACTCTGCACATTTTAATTACAGCAGAAGCTATAATAGTTTTATAAGGACCTACAAATACTCTATTCACCCCCCTCTAGAGTATATTATATCTAACACATCACTTTCAATTGGTATCAGAGGAGGTTCCTTAGGTTATACAAGCTAAACCTTGAACCAAAAATCCTTTGTTAGATCTAAACAGTATTTCATTTTCATTTAGATTATAAACACAGCCATGGCACAAAATAAGGATTATGCAACCACCAGACCTCCAGTTTGCAACCTTAATAGGTTTGCCATCTGGAAGGCAAGAATCAAGTTGTACATGAACTCTATTGATGAAGACATCTACAACTCTATTTTGACAGGTCCCCCACAGGCATTTACATCTACAACATTTTCTAGGAACAATGCAGTCCCACCACCTGAGTGGACTGAAGCTCAGAAGAAAGCCAAGATTGCTGATGCCAAATCCACGAACATATTGGCTCAGACTATGTCAGATGACATCTTTCAGAAGGTGGCTGAGTGCACCTCTGTAAAAGTAATCTGTGACTCACTCAATCAAATAGTTGCTGGCTCAGCAGATGAGAGGAAAGATAGAAGATCAAACCTCATCACACAATATGAAAACTTCAAGAAGGATGAGGTAGAAATAGTTGAAGTGATGTACAACAGGCTTAGCTCCATCATCAGTGAGCTAAGGACTTTAGACAAAGAAATCACCTTGACTGAAGTGAATGACAAGATCCTAATGTGCTTCCCAAGCTCATGGGACACCAGGATCTGGACAATCAAAGAGGCCAGAAGCTTGAATGAGATTTCAACTGAATCTCTCCTGGGAAAGCTCAAATCTTATGAGCAGCTAATCAAGTCCAGAGAAGCAGTGGAACACAGGACTCCTCCTCCAACAAGGAAAGAACAATCCATTGCATTCAAGGCTGCTGAAGAAACTGAAGCCCCAATAGTCAATGAAGAGCTAATGAGTCTCTTTGCCAAGAGATTCCTCAAACTAGCAAGGAAAGACTTCAGAAGGAAGTCATCCAGTAATGACAGCCAGCCAAGGTATGACAAAACCCCCACTAAAGAGGTAGTGTGTTATGGGTGCAGGAAACTAGGACATTTCATGTCTGAATGTCCTGAAAATCAAAAGATGGAAAGAAGAAAAGAGAAGGAATCAAGAAGCAAGCATTACAACAAGCCCTCTTCCAGCAAGCACAAAAAGAAGGAAAAAGGATTTGTGGCTGAAACATGGAGTGACATAGAAGATGAATCCACATCTTCTAGCTCCAGTGAGGAAGAAGAGGAGGCCAAGGCAAAGGAGGTTTGCCTCATGGGAATTGGTGCAAGCAGTAGCAGATCAGATACAGATGAATCTGATAATGAAGAAAACCCGTCAGCTGAAGATCAGGTAATATCATCTTATGATTTTGAATCTGATGAATTTAAAAACCTATGCTTAGATTTGATATGCTCTGAGAAGGAAATCAAACTTCTCAGAGATAAATTGAATGATCTAGATAAAATCACTTCTGAAAATGCAAATCTATCAAGTGAACTGAAATCTGCAAATGAACAAATTACTTTTCTGAAATCAGAACTTAGCAAAGCTAAAATATTAGAAGAATCATTAAATGGCAGAAGTCTGAAATTATTAGATATAACCAGCAAAGTAAATGTTAGAACAAATAACTGTAGATTAGGATTAGGAGCCACATCGAGTGAACCAACCCCAATCCAAAGGAATCGTCTTTCAAATCCTATAAATTTTATCTCTGATAAAGGAAAGAAAAACACTGAACAAGTAAATAAAGTTAATAAAATTCTAGAACAAATTGAAGCTAAAGACAAAATTAAAAACCAGAAGAATGATAAAAATAACAATGTACAACAGTTATCATCGAACTCAGATCGACGATATAGGAACAGATTGTCGAACTGGTCAACGAACGTGGGGCACAGAAAATGAATATGTTCATTCTCTGGGCAGAGATCGATGATCTCAACCCAACTCGTTGAACTCTGGTCGACGAACTTACAGAAATTCGTCGAACCCAGAAAGACTTAACCAAAATTTTAACTGTAACTATAACTTAAATAATTCTACAAAAGCCATTAATCCTCTAGCTGATTGGGTTATACCACCTAGAAGATATCACCCTCTAGGGTATAAATCATAACTAGAATTTTCAGTTATTTCCAGCTTTTCATATCAACAAAACAAAGGACCCAAGGTAACCTGGGTCAAGAATATTTAACTGCTTTCATTGCAGGAGAAGAGCTATCCAGGAGTGAATCAGTCATGGTACCTAGATAGTGGATGCTCCAAACACATGACAGGTAGAAAGGACAATCCCACCAAGTACAAGTCCAAGATAGGGCCAAATGTGATCTTTGGTGATTCAAAAAGTGTCCAGTCTGAAGGATATGGAGCAGTTACATTCAAGAAAGTAACATATGTAAGAGGACTCAAACATAACCTCATCTCAATAAGTCAACTTTGTGATGAAGCTGATCAGGTAACTTTTAACTCTAGCTCTTGTATTATTTCATCTAAAGGAAACAAACCTGTTTTAATTGGAAATAGACAAGGCAACATATACTTATTTGATTTTCTATCTGCCACTTCTGATATCTGTTTACTTAATTTAACTAGTAACCTGAAAGTGTAGATTAGATCTAAAATACTCTAGGGGGGTGAATAGAGTATTGTGCTTTCTTCAAACGTTTTACAACTTTTGTTGTATTCCTAAGTGAACAAGTCAGTCAGTAAAATAAAATAATCACAGCAAACTATCTAATCACAGAGCACAGCCAAAACAAAAGAAAAAGGGCAACCAGACGACACAAGAAATTTTATAGTGGTTCCCCAACCTGGGTACATCCACTCTTCTACCACCTTGGTAGGAATCCACTCAGGTTTTTGATCAGGTGCCTGACACCAATGAGCTTTTGTTCAGGTGCTCAAAAACCAAAACCTCAAGTCTTTTTGAAGGAGACTTGCAATCAGAATAATTTTGAAGGGAATTAAAACCCTGTATATGAGTTGGAAAAGAGGTGATGGTGTCTTCTCTTTCTCAATGACAACTGAGAAGACTGTGGATTGATTTTAGCAGAATTTGCTCCCCCTAAGATCTTGAATGTATCAGGAAAGCTGGAGCACTGCTACAGGGTGATAGGTATTCAAAGACCTAGAATGCCTGAACCAGAAATTGCTTCAGGAACTTCTTTGACAGATTAATATTTGTTGTCCTTTGAAGTTGTCCTGTAGAGTTGAAGGAAGAAGACTCTTGGTAGTATTTGAATGTTCTTCTTCTTCTTCTTGATGAAGTTGTTCTCTGTTCAAGGCTGATTGCAGTAGAACTTTAGATTTCTATATGATTGTTCTTCTGTGCAATCTGAGTGTGTCTGTCTGATTGTCTGTATTGCTGTATGTCTGTCTGTGTGTCTGTATTACTGTGTGTCTGTCTGTGTGATTACTTTCTATTCTATGAATCTTTTTGACTGAAGAATCCTTTTGAAATTTGAATGCTTGAGCAGTAATTGCAGTCGACCTGGGAAGGAAGCGACAATCAATGATTTCCCTAACTGTCCCATGGAAAAATGGCATAAAATAATCCAAGATTAATTGCACGTTCTAACAGTAACATTCCGAGAAGATCTATCATAAATAACTCCGGAATCATCGCCAAGAAACGGGATGGGAAAACTGGAGAAGACCTAGTCTGGAATCGTCGAATGAAGAACACAATTCGTCGAGCTGTGTTTGAGTTCGTCGAGCTGAGCTTGAGTTTGTCGAGCTGAGCTTGAGTTCGTCGAGCTGAGATTGAGTTCGTCGAGCTGAGCTTGAGTCCGTCGAGCTGAGATTAAGTTCGTCGAGCTGAGCTTGAGTTCGTCGACCAGACAATCTTCATTTGTCGAATAGACAGTCTTCATTCATTGAGCTGAGATCCAAATTCGTCGAGTGAAGAAAGATTGTGGACTTAGCCAAATATTCTGCATCTGCTGATATTCTGTGTCGACATAAGTTGGTGTCGACTGATTGATCTTGGTGTCGACTCAAATCTTCTGGTGTCGACATAAATTGTCTGGTGTCGACACAAATCGTCTGGTGTCGACATAAATCTTAAGAATCGACATAGATTGTCTGGTGTCGACACAAATCCTAAGTGTCAACACAGATCCTCTGAATTCAGAAATCGTCGAGTAGAGTACTGCATTCGTCGACCTGAGAAGCTGACTTCGTCGACCTGAGAAGTTGATAACTTGAGGTCCAAGTTCGTCGAGCTCAGAATCTAATTCATCGACCAAAGCTTGAAGTTGGACTTAGAAAAATTCTGAAGTTGTCCTGACTTTAGCTTGATGAGGAAACTCAGTCTTTGTCGAACAGAGAACTAACATCGTCGAGCTCAGTACAAAGAATTGTCTCACGATCGTCGAGCGTAGAACACCTTTTGTCGAGCTGAGTTTGACGAACGTTGAACTCACTTTACTTAGCCTTGAAATCTTCTAAGTCTGGAGTCTCTGATGGTCTTGTTGATAGCTGGTCCATCTGAAATTGACTCTAAGGACTTGGTCTAGACTCTTGGACACAAATTTGACCCCGGCTATACAGGTTGGGTCACATCCTAATCAAGTGAATCTAGCCCAAATCAACTAGGGATCCAACAATCTCCCCCTATTTGGGTGAGGTCACTAAGAGACTCAAAGCAGAAATAAACAAAAAAATAAAGCAAGAAAAGAAATATATCTGGCAGAGAATTACCAACACATGCAACAGATATATATATACATAGGCTTTGTTTAAACATAGGACATAGTTCTGAAAGAAATAGCAGAAAGAAATTAAACCAACATAAAGATTACTTATTCTTTTTCTGCTTGGACCTGTCTTCTGATGTCTGTTCTCCTGGCTTTTTGAAGATGATTTCTCTCTTTGGATCTGAAGCCTGAGCCATTGTCATAGTCATATCAGCTGCCCCAATAATATTCAATGATGTGGCTCTGGCGACAACTGCTTCTGGATGGAGTTTCATATAGTCATCAACATTAAACAGTTTATTGCCTTTGTCAAACCTTTTCAACTTTTCCTTTCTGTACTTAGACATTGTTGTGAATCCTGATGTGTCTTTTCCTTCAGTCTTGGCTTTATTGATCAAAGATAGTCCAATTAATTCCTGGTATCTAGCCATTCTTGCAGTATTTGCAGTTTCAGGATCTTCAAATGGAATTGGAGGAGAGTATGGCCTTTTTGGACTCTCAGCTTTTTGATCTTCAGATATTTGTTGCTGCTTCTACTGATGCTGTTGATGCTAATTACCTGAGGATGGTTGCCTCTGCTGGATGCTTCCAGATGATCTCTCTGACTGTCTCTGATATGTCTGCATGGGGGCAGATCTCTGGGAGCTAGAGCTACTGGAACCAGCTACTGGAGGAGGAGGAGGAGGATCCTTCCTATATCTGTGCACTGGAGGAAGGGAATATCTCCTACTTCTCTTCCTATCCTTCTGCTGGTTCTTGGATAGCCACATCCATGCAGGCATTCCCTTGTATGGAGTGATATTGTGCAGAATGTAGTAAGGGGTGTCTGTATTTGGATTAGGCTTAGGAGCCGGAGGAGGAGGAGCCTTCCTTTTCTTTGATAATATTTTCTTTTTCTTACTGGCAGCATCTTCATCTGAATCATCATCATCATCTTCAACTTCAGAATCAGAACACTGAGGGTTGTCATAAAGAGCATCCAAGGCTTTCAAAGCTTTATCTGAAATAACAGCTTTCTCTGGAGAAGGGGCAGAAGGTTCAGGAACTGGAGTTTCAGCAACAGGAGAGGAGGAGGCTGCATAGGAATCAGAAATAATAGGGACAGAGCTTTCAGCTGCTGCCTTATTCTCCTCTTCTATATCAGCCTGGATAAGCTCATCCAAATCAGGCATAGGAGAGTCATCCATAACAAAAACTGGGGCTGAGATATCTTATGGAATAACTGTAGGTGAAGTAGCAACAACTGGAAGAGCAAAACTGTCACAAAGTTGCTTAACAACTGCTGGACTAACTGGAGAGGTATAAGGAACAATAGCCAAATGTGGCTTAGTAGAGGGTAACTGCACAAAAATAGTATCAAAACTTCTCAACAAAGCAGACAAATTAACTGTGGGATTTAAATGAAAATCACCAACATGTTTTATTTGCTCAACTGACTCATCTAGGTCAATGTCAGTATCCATAAAATGAATTAATTCAATTAAATCAGAATCAAAAGCTGTATCTATATCTGAAACTACTGCTGCTGTAGAGGGAGCTGCTACTGTATCTGCTGCTGCATCTGCATCTGCTGCTTCTTCATAGAGCATCTCCCCCTGCCTGGGTTCAGGAGATCTGATAGTGCAGCTAGATCTGATACACTCTAGAGCGGGGTGAATAGAGTATATGGTGCTTTAAAACTTTTTACAACAATTGTTGTAATATGAGTGAGCGGGGAAGCAGTAATAAATCTAATCACAGAACTAAACTAATCAAAAGCTAATCACAGAATAATCAAGGCCAGAAACAAAAATAAAGACAAGCAAAACCAGAAGACACAAGGAAATATAGTGGTTCCCCTAAACTTGGGTACATCCACTCTTCTACCACCCTAGATAGGAATCCACTGCAGGATGAGTTGATCAGGTGTCCTGGGCACCAATGAGCTTTTGATAAGGTGCTCAAAAACCAAATCAGGTTTTTTGATCAGGTGTCTTGCCACCAATGAGCTTTTGACAAGGTGCTCAAAAACCAAGTTCAAACTTTTGAAGGGAGTTTGAGAAACCCTTTACAGAGAGGGGGTGAGAGAGTGATGGAAGTCTTCTCTTTCTCAGATCAGCTGAGAAGACTATGTGGATTGATGGTGTCAAAGATCCCCCTGAGTCCTTGAGATCTTCAGGAAAAGAAGCTTTGTTGTAGGGTGATAGGCCTTCACAAGTTGAACTCCAGCAATAGATGATTTCAGCAATAACTGAAATGTTGGATGTCTGGAGTCTTGAAAGATGTTGGCCTTGAACACTTGAAAACTAGAGAGATCTGAAGATTTCAGAAAAAGTTGATCTCCTTGGATGTGTGTTCTTGAGAATTCTTTGAGACAGAATATTTTTTGATCTTGTTCTGAAGATTACTGATGTCTGTCTATGTATCTCTGTAATCTGTGTGTCTCTCTCAGAGATTCAAAAATTCTTCTCTTTTATTCTCTGGTACTGAATGGAAAAACATTCTCTGAGAAGAATAGCCGTTGGCCTACATTAATTGCAAAATCTCTTCTGGAAGAAAGTCCACAGAAATATTCCTTGAAAATCCCTTGAAACTTGGTCCAGAAATAAATGAAAACGGCTAGGAAATCTTCAGAATTAATTGCAGAATAACTCCTTAACTGATTTGAATTTGAATCTAGAAACATCCTTGAAGTTATCTGAAAACGTCGAACTGAGCTCTGCTATCGTCGAACTGAGCTCAGAGATATGGACTTATACAGCAGCAAAATATCGTCAATCTGAGCTCAAAGATCGTCGAACTGAGCTCAGAGATAGAGATCCAAAGCTGAGTCAAGATCGTCGACCTGAGCTCACCGATCGTCGAATGGAGTTCGACGATATGATGAAGTTGAGCTCAGCGATCGTCGAATGGAGTTCGACGATCTGTCGAAGTTGAGCTAGACGATCGTCGATCGGAGTTCGACGAATCGTCGTGCTGAGCTCGGCGATACGACTTAGTCTCCAAACAGAAAATCCTGGTCTTGAGGGCAGCTTCCAAACCTAGACTTCTAACCCTTAGACTCAATTCTAATTGACCTTTTGAGCTGTACAGGAGGTCAAACATTGGTTTCCTAGAGACATAGTGATCCTGACCCAAATTAGTAATAGGGTGTTCCAATAATCTCCCCCTATTTGGGTTAGGATTACTATTTACAGACTTTGGAAAAAAATTTAATTAACAACATACAAACAGCTATACAGAAAGACAAAAAGAAAAGCTGGACAAGCAGAACCACAGATATATATATATATATATATATATATATATATATATATATATATATATATATATATATATATATATATATATATATATATATATCATCCCAGATAATAATCAGAAATCACAGAGATTGTCACCTTACATTATCATTTATTTTCCTTGCCCTTAACAAGTTTGATTTCTCTGTTGGGATTGAGGGCTTCCTTCTTTGATCTGGTATCATCTGCTGCACCTAAAGATGTTTTCTGTTTAGGCCTGGGAACTACAGCTTCAGGATGCAGTTCCATGTACCTGTCAGAATCAAAAAATTTGCTTGATGCATATCTTTCTAGCTTTTTCTTTCTCTGTTCAGACATTATTGAGATATTAGAGGAATCTCTTCCTTGCTCTTTAGCCTTTTTGATCTGATCCAGTGCAGCAAGTTCTTTCATCCTTGCAGTCCAAGCAGCTGGATTGTTCTCAGGGTCCTCAAAAGGTACTGGTGGCTCATATCTGTTAGAAGGATTGTCCTGAGGAGGCCTGGAAGACACAGTTTCCTTTAATTTATAGGGAAAAAGACCAGATGTGGTATCAGTTGAAATTTTTCCTTCCCTGGAGTATGGGTGTTGCCTTGAGTATCCTTTGGAGTAGACCTGGAAATCTCTTTGGTTGCCTCTGTATCCTCCTCTCCTAGATTGAGAATCCCTGGATTGGCTTCCCCTATGGTAAGATCTAGCATGAGGCTGATAGGGGGCCTGACTTCTGGCAGGGGGTTGAGCTGCAGAACTTCCACCTGCACCTGCATCAGGAGGAGGTGGTGGAGGAGGATGAGAGTGTTGGAATTGTGAAGAACCCTTTTCATATTTCCTCTTCTTTTTCATTGCTTTCAGTTGGTTCTTTGAGTACTGCATCCAGTGCTCAGTGATAGGGCAATCATGAAGAATGTAGTATGGAATATCATTGTTATCTTTGACATTGACAGGAGGTACTCTCTTCATGGCTTTGCTCCTTGCCTTTCTTTTCCTGGCAATGGTAGCAGAAGAATCATCAGAGTCTGTTCTGTACTCATCACTTTCAGAACTCTGGTCATCATACAGGGCATCAATTTTTTTCATCAAATCCTTCTTGAGCTGTACAGAAGCAGATGAGGCAACAGAGGGTGTAGCAGCAGAGGTTGAAGCAATAACAGTAGTGACAGCAGCATATACAAAATGTGTTGCAATTGAAGTAGAAGCAGTAACAACAGCAGCAGCAACAGATTCTGGAGAAGTGACAACAACAACAGCAACAGTTTCACTAACAGCAACATCAACAGTAGAAATATCATCAGAAAATGCAGAAGGCTCAAACTCAGGTGCCTCTGTCATAAGGATTTCCTTGGAAATTGGTTCATCAGCAGTAACAGAAATATCAGCAGCAGTATCAAAATTTTCAGCAGTAGTAGAGGCAACAACATCAGAAGCAACAACAATTCTTTCATCAGAAGAAGCAGCAGCATATACTGAGTGGACAAAAGAGGTGATGATGCTTTGGTCACAACAAGAGAATGGCAAAAGGGCCTTGGACAGATCCTCTGGGGGCTGGACAGTAATTATCTCTGGCAGACAGCTGAAATATAACTGATCAAAGTTTGAAAGCAAAGACCTGAGGTCTATTGCAAAGAATGCAGCAGGAGGAATTTGTTCTTGAGACACAGCAGCAGCAGCAGCAAGAACAGGAGCTGAAGAGGCAGCAATAGCAGCAGCAGTAGCCAGGCTCACAGAAACAGCAGCAACAGCAGCAGCAGGAAGACTCACTTCATAGGGCATCTCCCCCTGCCTAGATTCAGACAAGGCTGGATCAAGGCACACTGCTGTAGGGGCTGCCTGAGGGAATAGAGATGAGAGCCTGGCAGAGAGGGCTGCCACTGACAGGTGTAATGGAGCCAAGGAGGTCTCCAAAAGAAGAGATAGCCTGGGGGCTAGCAATTCATACAGCCTATCAGCAAGGGCTGGAATGTCTACTTGCTCAAGGGTGACTGGAGCAGAGGTAGAAGATGGAGGAGCAGTTGTTGGTGATGGTAGTGGAGAGCTGGTGAATGGGGGAAGAGATGGATGAGGTGTGGGTAAGGTGGATATGGAGGACAGTGGGATGGAGATAGATGTGGTGAATGTGGGTTGGTCAATGATTTGTTGTAGAAGATCTTGATAGGAAGTTGAGGATGAGGGTAGCTCAGGAGGAGAGGATGGAGAGTCATCCATAAAGGAATCATCAATGAGGGTGAAGGAAGGATGGGAGGGTGATGAAGTGGAATCTGGTTGAGGGTAGGAGAATAATGGATGGAATTGTTCTTCTATGAGTGGAAGAGTAGGGACTGGAGATGATATAGATGTTGGAGAGGGGCTGGAGATGATGATGGTAGATGGAGTTGGAATGGTATATGGTATGGGAAGAGAGGGAATTGGAGGAGGAGGAGCGGCAACATCAGCAGGCAGGTCATCTGCAGGGGCAGAGACCTGTGGGGAAGTGACTCTGAGAGTCCTTGTGCTTGAAGGAGTGCTGGAGGAGGGCCTGCTGGGCTTGATGATTTGTCTGTCCCATTTACCAAACAGGGCACAAGACAGTCTCTTGGATGCATTGATATGGATTCCAGAAGAGACCAGCAAAGCAGGGCACCTGTGCTGCAGAAACACCCCTAAGATTCTTCCAAAGTTTACAAAACTTTTGTTTATCTTCTTCTTGATAAGGTCAAAGAATACTTCTCCCCAATTCAAATTCTTCCTGTCTACTAGGGCTCCCATGAGTCAGAGCTGATACCTTGAGATTATATCATGAGCAGAGTGCTTAGCCAGTAGCACTTTCCCAACTACATCTGCCAGGAATCTATATTCCACAGAAAGGTTCTTTTTCAAGAGCTTGCTAGGGTTGTCCTCAGAATGACCCATTCTGACAAGCAGGTCAGTATACTCTTCTCCAGACAAGTCAGCAATATATCCACCAGTTCTCAACTCAAAAACCTCTGATAAAATTGCTGGGGTTAGAGGTACCTGTGTACCAGATATTGACCCAACAATGGTGGAGTTGTCTTGATTGTGGGCAGTGTAGGCCCATTCCTTAATCTCATCAGATGCAAGCTTGATCCTTGTAGTCATGATTGCTGTAAGGTTCTGCTCTTTGAATAACCCCAAGATATCCTGAAAAGCCTGGTCAGTTGTGTTGAAGGATTCCATGTCGATGTCGAAGCCAGCATCAAACTTCATGGCGGCGAGAACAGCAACAGACTCATCCATGGGTACCTGCAAAAATTCAACAAACAAAACGACCAAGTGCAGAACTGTTTGGAGGGAAAGAAAGTTCTTGTAGAGAAATCGAAAGCGCAAAGGAGAACGACGGCGAAAAATGAATTTTATACTAGGGTTTGACGCAGAATTGGAAAGATCGTTGAACTCAGTTCGACGATCGAGGCTTCTAAAGGAATCTGAAGAGTCTTCAACATCGTCGATCTCCGTTCGACGATATTGGAGAGCGTCGAGCTCTGTTCGACGATCGTTCAAAGAACAAAATCGTCGAGCGCCGTTCGACGATCTTTGACCGGAAGAGATAGTTCATACTATCTGAGAAACGCTGAACTCAGGTCGACGATTTCAGATATCGTCGATCTCCGTTCGACGATCTGGGGGAAAATCGTCGAGCGCAGTTCAGAGATCAGAAAAACTCTAAACACTAAGAAAAATCAGGATGTTTGCCTAGTCTTGGTCAATTTTTAAGCTTTCAAAATCTTGGATATTATTGAAGACTTCCTCCATCTAACATTCCTAACTGATTTAGGAAGAAGGTGTGTTTCTTTTCATCCAAGGGCTTGGTGAAAATATCTCCCCTTTGTAAATCAGTTGGGATATATTGTAGTTCAATTTTATTCTTTTCAACATTATCCCTTAAGAAATGATGCCTAATCTCTATGTGTTTTGTCCTACTATGGAGGACTGGATTTTGAGCTATAGAAATAGCACTGGCGTTATCACAAAAGATTTTAGACTTCTCTAAGCTGTAGCCATAGCCTAGGAGTTGGTTTTGAATCCACAAGATTTGTGAACAACAACTGCCTGCAGCCATATATTCAGCTTCAGCAGTTGAAGTTGACACAAAAGTTTGTTTCTTACAAAACCAAGAGACACGTCTGTCACCAAGGAACTGACAAGTTCCACTGGTGCTTTTCCTGTCAATTCTGCATCCAGCATAATCAGCATCAGAAAATCCAGTTAAATCAAATGCTGAATCTTTTGGATACCAGAGACCTACATTTGGACAACTTTTAACATACCTGAGAATCCTCTTTACTAGTGTTAGGTGTGACTCTCTAGGGCTTACTTGGAACCTAGCACATATACATGTAGCAAACATTATATCTGGTCTACTAGCTGTAAGGTACAGTAAAGAGCCAATCATTGCTCTATATGTTGTCTGATCAACAGGTTTCCCATGTTCATCAGCATCCAATACAGCATTAGTAGGCATGGGTGTTTTCATACAAGATGCTTCAGACATACCAAATTTCTTAACCAATTCATTTGCATATTTGGTTTGAGAAATAAAGATGCCTTCAGCATGCTGCTTGACTTGCAATCCTAGGAAGAAGGATAGCTCACCCATGCTACTCATCTCAAATTTAGAATGCATTAGGTTGGAAAACCTTCTGCACAATTTGGAGTCAGTAGAACCAAAAATAATATCGTCTACATAAATCTGTACTAGTAGGGTATGGGACTTATGGGTTCTAATGAAAAGAGTTTGGTCTACTCTACCCCTTATAAATCCATTTTCCAAAAGAAAGCATGCTAGGGTCTCATACCATGCTCTAGGATCTTGCTTGAGACCATATAATGCTTTGTTCAATCTAAAAACATAATCAGGATAAGTTGGAGAGATAAAACCTGGAGGTTGTCTGACATAGCTTCTTCTTTGATGTCTCCATTTAGAAATGCACTTTTGACATCCATCTGATATACCTTGAAGCCTTTGTGTGCTGCATAAGCTAAAAATATTCTGATGGCTTTCAATCTTGCAACTGGTGCAAAAGTCTGGTTGTAGTCTATTCCTTCTTCTTGAGAGTATCCCTGAGCAACTAGTCTTGCCTTGTTTCTTGCAATTACTCCTTGATCATCCAATTTGTTTCTGAATACCCACTTTGTTCCAACAATGGAGTGATCCTTAGGCTTTGGCACTAGTTCCCATACTTTGTTCCTCTCAAATTGATGCAACTATTCTTGCATTACAATGATCCAGTGTGGATCTTGCTCTACATCTTGAATGGACTGAGGTTCAATTTGAGATAGGAAGCAGTTGTGCAACAGGTTTTGGTTGACCTGATTTCTGGTTTGCACACCAGCTGAGATGTCTCCAATTATTTGAGAAATTGGATGGTCTCTTGATGTTACTAAATCAACAGGGGGTGTTGATTGTTCACCAACCTGTGTTGTTGTTTCCTCTTGTGGTACAACAACTAGCTCTTCAAGTTGTTCTTCAATATGTTGAGCACTTTCTTCATCTTCACTGCTTTCATCCCTTTGGGTAACCTGTAACTTGTTCAAGTCTTCAACCAGAGAATATTCCTGCAAGGGTTCTATGGTAGAAGGGATCTTCTCCTTGAAAGACATGTTAGATTCATCAAATGATATATGAACAGATTCCTCAATTTTTAGAGATGATTTATTATAAACCCTATAAGCCTTGCTGATCATGGAGTATCCCAGAAACACTCCTTCATCAGCTTTGGCTTGAAATTTTGCTAAGTATTTCTTGTCATTATTATGTATATAACAAATACAACCAAAGACTCTAAAATAATCAACTTTAGGTTTCTTCCCTTTGAATAATTCATAGGGAGTCTTTCCCTTTAGTTTATGTATCAAACTTCTATTCAACACATAGTTGGAGGTGTTCACTGCCTCTGCCCAAAAGGATAGAGGTAGATGAGCATCTGACAATAATGTAGTGGCAGATTCAATAAGGGTTCTATTTTTCCTTTCAGCTACCCCATTTTGTTGAGGAGTTCTAGGAGCTGAGAAAGTATGTCTGATCCCTTCACTCTGACAGAACTCTTGCATAAGAAGAAAATCAAACTCTGTCCCATGATCACTTCTGATCAGGGCAATGTGAGTATTGAACTCAATCTGTATACATTTGAGAAACTCTGTCAGACACTTAAAGTTATCAGACTTCTTCCTTAGAAAGAACACCCAAGTGAATCTAGAGAAGTCATCTACAACTACTAAAGTGTAAGATTTCCCTCCTAGGCTCTGTACTGTGATGGGTCCAAGAAGATCCATGTGTAACAAATACAATATCCTAGGTGAATCACTCTTATTAAGTGACTTAAAGCTGTTTTTAGTTTGCTTGCCTAATTGATAAGCCCTGCAGAGTCCTTCCTTCTTGTAGGGACCAGAAGGTAGTCCTCTAACAAGGTTGTCCTTGGATAGCCTAGCAATAGTTCTAAGGTTTAGGTGTCCTAGTCTCTTATGCCATAAGATATTTGGTCTACAGATAGAATTAAACAGGCAAATATCTACATCAGTTGAAAGAAAATCTACTAGATAGATGTTACCTTTCCTTTTACCTGTCAACACAATTGTGTTGTCCTCTGACTTGATTTTACATAATGCTTTGCTGAAGGTCACCTGCTAGCCTTCATCACACAACTGACTGATGCTTATTAAGTTATGCTTCAGTCCTTCCACATAAGCTACCTTCTTAAATGTTACTGATCCAATCTGGACTGCACCATATCCTTTAGTCTGTCCAAAGTTTGAATCACCAAAGATAACCTTGGGTCCAAGCTTGGCTCTAAAGGATGTGAGGTTGTCCTTGTTCCCTGTCATATGCTTAGAGCACCCACTATCCAAGTACCATTGCTGGTTAGATGTTGGATAGGTTTTCACCTGCACATAAGACAATTCATTTGTTTTTGACCAAGTTTACCTTGGGCCTAGGTTGATAACCTTTAAATTCTGAAATAAAAGACATCCCAGGTTGAATCTTATATCCTTCAGGATGATATCTCCTTGGAGGTATAATCCATTCAGTATAAGGGTTAAAGATTTGGGATGAAGGACCCTTAGGATTGAATTTTGATTTGCCCTTGAAAAAATTTCCAGAGCTCTGACCTCTGTTCGACGATCTTGGAGCTGCGTTCGACGATCTTGGGTCAGATCGTCGAGCTCCATTCGACGGTCGACTATGGCTGTGTTCAGGTACTTGAGATCGTCGACCTGAGTTCGACGATTTTGCCTGAGATCGTCGATCTGCGTTCGGCGATCGTCGATCTCCGTTTGGCGATCGTCGATCTCCGTTCGATGATTTCTGCTGGGACTTAGTTTTCTGGGGCAGATCAGAATTTTTCCTAGCTACCTCTACAACTCCCTTTCCTTTATCAGAAATGAATTTGATTGGAGTTGTTAGAACTATGGGTTGGCTGGATGAAGCACCCAAGCCCAGTGTACTATTAAATCTGGAGTTCACTGTGCTTGTGATGTCCATCAGCTTGATGCTTCTCCCATTAAGGGATTCTTCAAGCTTCTTGGCCTCAGACAGCTTACTTTCCAGTGAAGCTATCTGCTCCCTACAGCACTCCAACTCCTGAGAGAGTTTGAGGTTTTCTGATTTTAAAGTATTATGTTCAGATAAATGATTTCTGAGAGAGATAATTTCTTTCTCAGATTTTAGCAGGTCTAAACACTACTTTAAATTCAGATTTAAAGTCCTCAGAATTAAAATCAAAAGAACTGATTACCTGATCTTCTTCAGGTTGAGTCTCTGAGTCTGACTCTGACTTCTCTTCTTCTGAATTGTGTTGTGAGGCATTGATTGCCATCATGCAGAACTCTTTTTCTTCTGCATCATCTTCATCATCACTGGAGCTGGATGAGGCTTCTGACTCATCTTCAGTCTCACTCCAGGATTCAGCAACAAACCCCTTTCTTGTATGCTTGTTTTTGCTTGATGAAGGTTTGCCATTGCCATTCCTCTTGGAGTCTTTCTCCTTTCTTCTTTCTTTCTTGTCCCTTCTGTCCTTGTTTTTGTTTTCTGGACAGCCAGGAACTATGTGTCCTGGTTTCCTGCAACCAAAGCAAACAATTTCTTTATTATTATTATTAATGGACTTGTCATACCTTGGCTTATCATGCTCCTTGTATGATCTCCTTCTGAAGTCCTTTCTGGCCATCTTGTAAAATCTTTTGGCCAACAGACTGAGCAGTTCATCATTGCCTGTGACTTTGTCTTCAGGCTGATCTTCAGTTGCCTTGAAGGCTATGGTCTTCTCTTTTCTTGTGGCTAGTGAGGCAGCCTTCTGCTCTTCTTCTCTATTTTTGTTAAGTAGCTCATAAGATTTGAGCTTACCCAATAGAGCTTCAGTAGTGATCTCATTTAGACTTCTGGAATCCTTAATTGACCAGATTCTTGAATCCCAAGTGCTAGGAAAGCACATTAGAATTTTGTCATTGAGTTCAGTTAGTGAGATCTCTTTGTCCAATGTCCTGAGTTCACTGACAATTAGACTGAGCCTGTTGTACATATCTCCCACTGACTCAGTTTCTCCCTTCTTGAAATTCTCATATTGAGATATGAGGTGGGATCTCCTATCCTTTCTCTCATCAGCTGAGCCTGAGACTATTTCAGAAAGTTTGTCCCAAATTTCCTTTGCGGAATTGCATTCAGCCACCTTTTGAAATATGTCATCAGACATTGTCTGGGCTAAGATGTTCATAGCCTTGGCATCAGCTACCTTCCAACTCTTGATGTCAGCATCTGTTCCTGATGGAGGTGGAACAGCATTTGTACTGGAGTTCTCTGGAGGTCTTGGACATACTGTCAAAACAGAGTTAAAAATATCTTCGTCAATAGAATTCATGTACAGTCTGATCCTTGCTTTCCAAAGTGCAAACTTGGATAGATTGCACACTGGATGTCTGGTGCTAGCATAATCTTTGTTTTGGGCCATGATTTGTGAAAACAAAATCTAATAATAAAATACAACAGAAAACAGATCTAACTAGGGATCATTGGGTTCAGGCGTTAGCCTGTGCAACCACCAAGGTGTGGTATGTTTAACCAACCTCCCTCTGATACCAATTGAAAGTGCAGCTAGATCTGATATACTCTAGAGGGGGGTGAATAGAGTATATGGTGCTTTAAAACTTTTTACAACAATTGTTGTATTATGAGTGAGTAGGGAAGCAGTAATAAATCTAATCACAGAACTAAACTAATCAAAAGCTAATCACAGAATAATCAAGGCCAGAAACAAAAATAAAGACAAGCAAAACCAGAAGACACAAGGAAATATAGTGGTTCCCCTAAACTTGGGTACATCCACTCTTCTACCACCCTAGGTAGGAATCCACTGCAGGATGAGTTGATCAGGTGTCATGGGCACCAATGAGCTTTTGATAAGGTGCTCAAAAACCAAATCAGATTTTTTGATCAGGTGTCTTGCCACCAATGAGCTTTTGACAAGGTGCTCAAAAACCAAGTTCAAACTTTTGAAGGGATTTTGAGTAACCCTTTACAGAGAGGGGGTGAGAGAGTGATGGAAGTCTTCTCTTTCTCAGATCAGCTGAGAAGACTATGTGGATTAATGGTGTCAAAGCTCCCCCTGAGTCCTTGAGATCTTCAGGAAAAGAAGCTTTGCTGTAGGGTGATAGGCCTTCACAAGTTGAACTCCAGCAATAGATGATTTCAGCAATAACTGAAATGTTGGATGTCTGGAGTCTTGAAAGATGTTGGCCTTGAACACTTGAAAACTAGAGAGATCTGAAGATTTCAGAAAAAGTTGATCTCCTTGGATGTGTGTTCTTGAGAATTCTTTGAGACAAAATATTTTTTGTTCTTGTTCTGAAGATTACTGATGTCTGTCTATGTATCTCTGTAATCTGTGTGTCTCTCTCAGAGATTCAAAAATTCTTCTCTTTTATTCTCTGGTACTGAATGGAAAAACATTCTCTGAGAAGAATAGCCGTTGGCCTGCATTAATTGCAAAATCTCTTCTGGAGGAAAGTCCACGGAAATATTCCTTGAAAATCCCTTGAAACTTGGTCCAGAAATAAATGAAAACGGCTAGGAAATCTTCAGAATTAATTGCAGAATAACTCCTTAACTGATTTGAATTTGAATCTAGAAACATCCTTGAAGTTATCTGAAAACGTCGAACTGAGCTCTGCTATCGTCGAACTGAGCTCAGAGATATGGACTTATACAACAGCAAAATATCGTCGATCTGAGCTCAAAGATCGTCGAACTGAGCTCAGAGATAGAGATCCAAAGCTGAGTCAAGATCGTCGACCTGAGCTCACCGATCGTCGAATGGAGTTCGACGATATGATGAAGTTGAGCTCAGCCATCGTCGAATGGAGTTCGACGATCTGTCGAAGTTGAGCTAGACGATCTTCGATCGGAGTTCGACGAATCGTCGTGCTGAGCTCGACGATATGACTTAGTCTCCAAACAGAAAATCCTGGTCTTGAGGGCAGCTTCCAAACCTAGACTTCTAACCCTTAGACTCAATTCTAATTGACCTTTTGAGCTATATAGGAGGTCAAACATTGGTTTCCTAGAGACATAGTGATCCTGACCCAAATTAGTAATAGGGTGTTCCAACAAGATCCTGGAGCCAGGCCCCTGAATGAAGAGGGGGCAGCAGAGAGGAGTGAAATTTGGGCAGATAAGGAATTGATGGAGGTCACAAGAGGTGTAATGTCCTCTTAGATGAGAGATTTGATGAGGGGAGTGAGCAAGGATATGATGGTAGATAGATCAAATGGGGAAGGGGAAGAGGATGGAATGGAGGATGGAATAACATGAGTGTGATGAGTGGATGGATATGAAGAGGTAAGGGGGGAATCTGGCATGATAGAGTCTGTGGGTAGAGTGTAAGATGGAATGGATGACAAATGAGGTGGAAGAGAAGACTGAGGAGGTGTAGGAATATGGGTGTCATGAGGTGAAGCTGGAGGTGTTGGAATATTGGTGATGTCCAGAGGTGGAGATAGAGGTGGAGTAGGCATAGAGGTATGCTGTGGTGATGAAGAAACATGAGTGGGTGAAGTTGGAGGAATTTGAAGAGAGGTTGATGATGGAAGATGGGTTGCTGGAAGAGGTTGTGGAGATGGGAGGACCTCTTCAACAGGGAGGGGAGTGGCCTTTACAGCCCTGGTGCTCTCAGAAGTAGGGATGGAGGAGGAGGAAGCCTTGGAGGGCTTGGAGATTGTCCTCTCCCATCTGCCAAACAAGGCGTATGTGAGGCGCTTGCTGGCATTGATGAAAATGGTCGGGGAGACCATACAGTCACCAGTATTTTCTTGAAGAAAGATCCCCAAGATTCTTCCATAGCAAACCTCTTTCTTGCTATTCTTCTTCTTTATCAACTCAAAGAAAATCTTACTCCAATTAACAGAATGTTTATTCACCACCGCACACATGATAAGGAATTGATGTCGGGTAATGTAATCATGTGCGGTGTGCTTGCCCATCAGTATCTTTCCCACAATATCCGCCAAAAACTGATAAGCGGCAGAAAGTTGTTTCTTCAATAACTTATTAGGGTTGCTACCGGAAAACCCCATTAACTTCAGCATATCACCAAATTCTTTAGAATCCATTTCCATATTATCTTCTCCATTCACCAAACCAAAAATTTTAGAGAGAATTGCGGGAGATAACGAAACAACATTACTCCTGATATTGCCTGTCAGCACATCTTCCTCAGAGACAGTAGACGTGTATACCCATTCTCTAATTTCAGTTGGGTGCAGTTTAATCCGTCTGGTCATGAAATCCTTGAGACAGAGTTCTTCTAGCAGTTCCAGAATATAGAGAAATATGGGGTCAGAGTGTTGGAAAGAATCGAAATTCATATCAAAACCAGTATCAAACTTCATGGCAGCCAAAGCTCCTGCTGGAATCGTCATTGATGACCTGCAAGAAAGACACAGATAAAATGGCGATCAAGAGCAAGAGAACTGAAAGTGCGGGACGGAGGTCGAAGAAAACCTAGATATAAGATTTTCAGAATATGAATCGACAATCTCCGTTCCATGAAAAGAAACAATTCATCGAACTGAGGTCGACGAAATAAATTATAGGCAAATAGTTCGTCGATCTCACCCAGAAGAATCAAAAACAGTTCGTCGAACTCCGTTCGACGAAATATCTTCTGAAGCAAAGTTCGTCGATCTCCGGTCGACGAAAATTGTTTCCACACACAGAGAATTCGTCGATCTCCGGTCGACGAGAATCTCTCAAACTTTCCATAATTCTTCAAGCTCCGTTCGACAAACTCTGGAAAATTCGTCGAATGCAGATAGAAATTAATTTAACTCTTCTCCATTAATCATTCCCAGTTGATTTATAAAGAATAGATGAGTTTTCTCATCCAAGGACTTGGTGAAAATGTCTGCTCTCTGTAGATCAGTAGGAATATGGATTAAGTTAATTTTCTTTTTGTCTACATTATCTCTAATGAAATGATGTCTTATTTCAATATGCTTAGTCCTAGAATGATGAACTGGATTCTGTGCTATAGCAATAGCACTAGTATTATAACAAAATAATATTGAATTATTTAAGTTGACACCATAGTCTAGGAGTTGATTTTATATCCATAACATTTGTGAACAGCAGCTGCCAGCAGCCATATATTATGCTTTTGCAGTTGATGTAGACACAGATATTTGCTTTTTACAAAACCAGGAGACAAGTCTCATACCCAAGAACTGGCAAGTTCCAGAGGTACTCTTCCTGTCCAATCTACATCCAACATAGTCAGCATCTGAGTATCCAGTTAACTCAAACTCTGACTCTGTTGGATACCAGAGTCCTAGATTAGGATAACTCTTTATATATCTCAAAATTCTTTTTAAGAAAATAAGGTGAGATTCTTTAGGATTCACTTGGAACCTAGCACAAAGGCATATGACAAACATTATATCAGGTCTACTAGCTGTTAGGTATAATAGGGATCCAACAATTGCCCTATAATGTTCTGATCTACAGGTTTCCCTGCTGCATCAGAATCCACAACAGCATTTGTAGCCATAGGTGTCTTCATTCCTGAAGCATCACCCATACCAAACTTCTTGATAAGCTCTTTAACATACTTAGCTTGGGAGAGGAAGATACCATCAGGGAGCTACTTCACTTGGAGACCAAGGAAGTAGGAAAGCTCACCCATGCTACTCATCTCAAATTTTGAATGCATGAGGTCAGCAAACCTCTTGCACAATTTGGGATCAGTAGACCCAAAAATGATGTCATCTACATATATTTGTACTAACAAAATTTGGTCCTTATGACTTCTAGTGAAAAGAGTTTTATCTATGGTTCCTCTTGTAAATTTATGCTCTAAAAGAAAGCTTGCTAAGGTCTCATACCAAGATCTTGGAGCTTGCTTTAAACCATAGCGAGCTTTATGCAATTTAAATACAAAAGAGGGTTGAGTCAGAGAGATAAAACCTGGAGGTTGTTCTATATTAACCTCTTCTTGAAGCACTCCATTCAAGAATGCACTCTTGACATCCATTTGGAACACTTTGAATCTCCTGTGAGCTGCATAGGCCAGGAATATTCTTATGGCCTCTAACCTTGCAACAGGGGCAAAGGTTTGGTCATAGTCAATTCCTTCCTCTTGCTTGTACCCTTGAGTAACAAGCCTAGCCTTGTTTCTCACTTTGTTCCCTTAAGCATCCAGCTTGTTCCTGTAGACCCATTTGGTTCCAATAACTGGGTAGTTATGGGGTCTTGGAACCAAATCCCAAACTCTACATCTCTCAAACTGATTTAGTTCCTCCTGCATTGCAATGATCCAGTGGGGATCTTGCTCGGCTTCATGAATGGTGAGAGGTTCAATTTGAGAGAGAAAATAGGCATGCATCAAGTCTTGGTTGAGTTGATGCCTTGTCTGAACACCTACTGAAATGTCTCCAATCACTTGAGATCTGGGGTGATCTCTAAGTGTGACAAGATCAGTTGGTGGAGTTTGTTGAGCAACAGCTTCTGTAATTAATTCCTCTTGGGGAATGGTACTAGCTGTTGATGGAAGTTCAGCCACTTCCACTTGAAGTTCTTCTTCACTGTCTTCAGCACCCTGTGGAGTAGGATGGGTTGATACCTCTTGGGTAAGGTTTAGTCCATCCATAGACTCACACAGTAGTGGACCCTGCAAAAAGCTATTGGTAAAAATCTCTTTCTCCTTATAAGACATGTTAGCTTCATCAAAAGATACATGAACAGACTTTTCAATTTTAAGGGTGGATTTATTAAAAACCCTATAGGACTTGCTTACTTGGGAGTATCCTAGAAAAATCCTTTCTTCAGCCTTAGCCTCAAACTTTCTAATGTATCTTTTGTTGTTAGTGTGAATATAACATACATAACCAAAAACTTTAAAATAAGTGATTTGAGGTTTCGTCCCTTTAAGTAATTTATAGGGGGTCTTATTTTTCAGCTTATGTATAAGGCTTCTATTCAGGACATAGTTAACAGTGTTTACAACTTCTGCCCAAAAGGATAGAGGCATGTAAGCATCTGCTAATAATGTACTTGTAGATTCAATGAGTGTCCTATTTTTCCTTTCAGCAACCCCATTTTGTTGGGGAGTTCTAGGAGCTAAGAAGCACTGTCTGATACCTTCCTTCTCACAGAACTCATGCATAAGAAGAGACTCAAACTCTGTGTCATAATCACTTCTGATCAATGCAACATGAGTAGAGAATTCAATCTGTATGGTCTTGAGAAAATCTGTAAGAACCTTGAATGTATCTGACTTAGCTCTCAGAAAGGCTACCCAACTGAATCTAGAGAAGTCATCAACAATCACTGAAGTATAAGACTTCCCTCCTAGGCTTTGTACTGCAATGGTTCCAAATAGATCCACATGAAGCAAATACAAAATCCTAGGTGAATCACTTTTATTAATGGATTTGAATCTAGTTTTAGTTTGCTTGCCTAATTGACAAGCCCGGCATATGTTTTCCTTATTGTAGGGGCCAGAAGGTAAACCTCTAACAAGGTTGTCTTTAGATAACCTAGATATATTCTTAATGTTTACATGGCCTAATATTTTATGTCATAACTCATTTTGGTTACTAGTAAAATTTAGTAAGCAGATATCAGTTGTGGCAGAAATAAAATCTACTAAATATATGTTGCATTGTCTAAGTCCAATTAAAACAGTTTGAATTTCATTATTAATAATAGAGCAAGAGGCAGAGTTAAAGTGTACCTGATAACCTTCATCACATAATTGACTTATGGATATTAGGTTATTTTTAAGTCCTCTTACATATGTTAATTTCTTGAAAGTAACTGTCACAATCTTGACTGCTCCATATCCTTCTGACTGCCCACAGTTTGAATCTCCAAAAATCACCTTTGGTCCTAGCTTGGACTTGTAATTGGATAAATTTGCCTTGCTGCCTGTCATATACTTGGAGCAACCACTGTCCAAGTACTAGGTTTGACTTACCCTTGGACAGCTCTTCACCTGTACCTGTAATGAAAAACAAAACTCAATTGTTCTTGACCCAGGTTACCTTGGGTCCTTTATTTGGTTGAAATGAAAAGTTGGAAATAACTGACAAAGCAGGTTGAGATTTATAACCTAAGGGGTGATATCTCCTAGGTGGAATAACCCAATCAGCTACTGGATAGAATGACTTGTTAGCTGGTTTAGAGTTTCTGTAAGAGAAATAGTTTAAGTTTGGTCCTTCTGGGTTCGATGAATTTTTGTAAGTTCGTCGACCAGAGTTCGACGAATAGGGTTAAGATCGTCGATCTCTGCTCAGAGAATAACAGTAGTCATTTTCTGCACCCCAAGTTCGTCGACCTCTGCTCGACAAACCATACCAAGTTCGTCGATCGCAGTTAGACGAATTATTATTACTATAGTTTACATTCAGCGTTCGTCGATCTGGGTTTGACGAACTGGCCACATTTCGTCGATCTGAGTTCGACGAATGCTGCTGAACTTTGTTTTTATTAACTATTTTTTGGTTTCTGTTTCTCTTGTCTATAGGTTTTGGAATATTTTCAGACAATGGTTTGTTTATAATCTTTTTCTTTCCCTTGGCAGAAATAGATTTAATAGGGGTTGTAAGAATATTTTTCTTAATTATGGGGGGTAAACTTGATGATGCACCCAAGCCCAGCTTGCCATTTAATCTGGCATTCACTATGCTTGTAATGTCCATCAGCTTGAGGCTTCTCCCATTGAGAGATTGCTCAAGTTGTTTGGCCTCACATAATTCAGATTTTAATTTAATTATTTGTTCATTAGCTAAGGTTAATTGATCTTGTAGTTTAATGTTTTCTGAGTTAACAGATTCAAGACTTCCTAGTCTTTCTCAAAGAGTTTTTATTTCTTTTTTTGAATTAATTAAATCTAAACACATGGCTTTGAATTCAGTTTTAAATAAATCAGAATTAAAGTCAAAGCCAGAAAGAACCTGATCTGCCTCTGATTCTGAGGCTGCTTCATCTTCAGATTCTCCTTCTGATCCAGAATTGCTCCTGGAGGCATCAATTGCCATAAGGCAAACCTCCATGGATTTTGCTTCTTACTCTTCTTCACTTGAACTGGAAGAGGATGATTCTTCTTCAGTGTCACTTCAAGTTTCAGCAACAAAGCTCTTGTCTTTCTTTTTATACTTGCTGGAAGAGGGCCTGCTGCTGTGTTTTCTTCTGGAGTCTCTTTCTTTATTCTTGTCCTTCTTCTGATTTTCTGGACATTCTGAGATGTAGTGTCCAGACTTTCTGCAACCAAAGCACACAACCTCCTTGGTTGGTGTCTTGTCAAATCTGGGCTTATCATCCTGCCTGAATGATTTCCTTCTGAAATCCTTTCTAGCCATCTTATAGAATCTCTTTACAAAGAGGCTCATGAGTTCTTCATTTGATGTTGAGGTCTCAATTTCCTCAGATTCTTTGAAGGCTATGCTGTGATCCTTCCTAACTGGAGTTGTTTCATTCTATTCTGCTGCTTCTCTTGATTTTATTAGCTGCTCATAGGACTTTAATTTGCCTAGTAGAGACTCAGTTGATATCTCATTGAGGCTTCTGGCTTCTTTGATAGGCCAGATTCTTGAATCCCAAGAGCTGGGGAAGCACATCAATATCTTATCATTCACCTCTGTCAGGGTGATGTCCTTATCCAGGGTTTTAAGCTCATTGATGATTGAGCTCAACCTATTATACATGTCACCCACTAATTCAGCCTCATCCTTCTTAAAATTCACATACAGGGATACGAGATTGGATCTCCTATCCTTCCTTTCATCTGCTGAACCAGCTAGCATTTGGTTGAGGAAATCCCAAATGGCCTTAGCTGAGGTACACTCAGCCACTTTTTGAAATATGTCATCTGACATAGTTTGAGCTAGGATGTTCATTGCCTTTGCATCTGCCAGTTTGACTTTCTTGTATGCATCATTGCTTTCTGGAGGGGGCACTGCAGTTATGTTGGTAGAGGTGCTTGTAGAAGCTGCAGGTGCTGGAGGTACACCTGTCAAGATAAAAGAAAAAATATCCTCATCAATAGAATTCATATTTAACCTGATTCTTGCCTTCTAGATGGCAAACTTGTTAAGATTGCACACTGGAGGTCTGATGCTTGCATAATCTTTGTTTTGGGCCATTTCTGTGAAGAGATAAATCTAATAACAAAAACAAACAAATAGATCTAACAAGAGGGATCTTTGTGGTTCAGGTGTTAGCATGTACAACTACTTAAGGTGTGGTATTTTAACCAACCTGGCTTTGATACCAATTGAAAGTGTAGGTTAGATCTGAAATACTCTAGAGGGGGGGGGGGTGAATAGGGTATTGTGCTTTCTTCAAACTTTTTACAACTTTTGTTGTATTCCTAAGTGAACAAGTCAGTAAGTAAAATAAAATAATCACAGCAAACTATCTAATCACAGAGCAAAGCCAAAACAAATGAAAAAGGGCAACCAGACGACACAAGAAATTTTATAGTGGTTCCCCAACCTGGGTACATCCACTCTTCTACCACCCTGGTAGGAATCCACTCAGGTTTTTGATCAGGTGCCTGACACCAATGAGATTTTGTTCAGGTGCTCAAAAACCAAAACCTCAAGTATTTTGGAAGGAGACTGGCAACCAGAATAATTTTGAAGGGAATTAAAACCCTGTACAGGAGTTGGAAAATAGGTGATGGTGTCTTCTCTTTCTCAATGACAACTGAGAAGACTGTGGATTGATTTTAGCAGAATTTGCTCCCCCTGAGATCTTGAATGTATCAAGAAAGCTGGAGCACTGCTATAGGGTGATAGGTCTTCAAAGACCTAAAATGCCTGGACCAGAAATTGCTTCAGGAACTTCTTTGACAGATTGATATTTGTTGTCCTTTGAAGTTGTCCTGTAAAGTTGAAGGACGAAGACTCTTGGTAGTATTTGAATGTTCTTCTTCTTCTTCTTGATGAAGTTGTTCTCTGGTCAAGGCTGATTGCAGTAGAACTTTAGATTTCTGTATGCTTGTTCTTTTGTGCAATCTGAGTGTGTCTGTCTGATTATATGTATTACTGTGTGTCTGTCTGTGTGTCTGTCTGTGTGATTACTTTCTCTTCTATGAATCTTTTTGACTGAAGAATACTTTTGAAATTTGAATACTTGAGCAGTAATTGCAGTCGACCTAGGAAGGAAGCGGCAATGAATGATTTCCCTAACTATCCCATGGAAAAACGACATGAAATAATCAAAGATTAATTGCACGTTCTAACAGTAACATTCCGAGAAGATCTGGCATAAATAACTCCGGAATCATCGCCAAGAAACGAGACGGGAAAATTGGAGAAGACCTAGTCTGGAATCGTCGAACGAAGAACACAATTCGTCGAGCTGAGTTTGAGTTCGTCGAGCTGAGCTTGAGTTCGTCGAGCTGAGCTTGAGTTCATCGAGCTGAGCTTGAGTTCGTCGACCAGACAATCTTCATTTGTCGAATAGAAAGTCTTCATTCGTTGAGCTGAGATCCAAATTCGTCGAGTGAAGAAAGATTGTGGACTTAGCCAAATATTCTGCATCTGCTGATATTCTGTGTCGACATAAGTTGGTGTCGACTGATTGATCTTGGTGTCGACTCAAATCTTATGGTGTCGACATAAATTGTCTGGTGTCGACATAAATCCTAAGTGTCGACAGAGATTGTCTGGTGTCGACATAAATCCTAAGTGTCGACACAGATCCTCTGAATTCAGAAATCATCGAGTACAGTACTGCATTCGTCGACCTGAGAAGCTGACTTCGTCTACCTGAGAAGTTGAGAACTTGAGGTCCAAGTTCGTCGAGCTCAGAATCTAATTCATCGACCGAAGCTTGAAGTTGGACTTAGAAAAATTCTGAAGTTGTCCTGACTTTAGCTTGATGAGGAAACTCAGTCTTCGTCGAACAGAGAACTAAGATTGTCGAGCTCAGCACAAAGAATTGTCTCACGATGGTCGAGCGCAGAACACCTTTCGTCGAGCTGAGTTCAATAAACGTCGAACTCACTTTACTTAGCCTTGAAATCTTCTAAGTCTGGAGTCTCTGATGGTCTTGTTGATAGTTGGTCCATCTGAAGTTGACTCTAAGGACTTCTCCTAGACTATAGGACACAAATTTGACCCTGGCTATATATGTTGGGTCACATCCTAATCTAGTGAACCTAGCCTAAATCAACTAGGGATCCAACATAACCAGAATGATTTATGGAATAAAAGACTAGGTCATGTAAATCTGAAAAACATTGCTAGGCTATCTAAAGACAACCTTGTTAGAGGTCTACCTCCTGGTCCCTACAAGAAGGAAGGTCTTTGCAGGGCTTGTCAATTAGGCAAGCAAACTAAATCTAGTTTCAAATCCATTAATAAAAGTTATTCACCTAGGATTCTGTATTTGCTACACATGAATCTATTTGGACCCATTGCTGTACAAAGCCTAGGAGTGAAATCCTACACTTTGGTTATTGTGGATGACTTCTCCAGGTTCACTTGGGTATTCTTTCTGAGATCTAAGTCAGATACCTTCAAGGTTCTTACAGATTTTCTCAGGACCATACATATTGAGTTCTCTACTCATGTTGCATTGATCAGAAGTGATCAAGGCACAGAGTTTGAGTCTCTTCTGATGCATGAGTTCTCTGAGAAGGAAGATATCAGGCATTTATTCTCAGCTCCTAGAACTCCTCAACAAAATGAGATAGCAGAAAGGAAAAATAGGACACTCATTGAAGCTGCAGGTACATTGCTTGCTGATGCATACATGCAACTAACCTTTTGGGCAGAGGCTCTACACACTGCAAAATATGTCCTGAACAGAAGCTTAATTCATAAACTAAAGAACATGACTCCCTATGAATTGCTTAAAGGAAAGAAACCTAAAATAAACTATTTTAAAGTATTTGGTTTTACCTGTTATATACATAATAACAACAAGAAATACATTAGAAAGTTTGAGGCTAAGGCTGAAGTGAGAATTTTTCTAGGATTTTTCCAAGTAAGCAAAGTCTATAGGGTCTTTAATAAATCATCACTGAAAATTGAGGAATCAATTCATGTAAGCTTTGATGAGACTAACATGTATTGCAAGGAGAAAGAAGTTTCTACCAGTAATTCTTTGCAGGTACCTCACTTGTGTGAGAAGTTGGATGACCTAAACCTTACCCAAGGGTTACAACTCATCCCTCTCCACAAGTCAATGAAGATAGTGAAGAAGAAAGCATTGAAGGGATTGACTCTCCTCCAACAGCCAACAGAATTCCACAAGAGAAATTGGTTTCAAATGTGGTTGCACAACCAACTCCACCCACTGATCTTGTCACACTTAGGGATCTACCCAGATCTCAAGTGATTGGAGACATATCAACAGGTGCACAGACAAGGCATCAACTCAATCAAGATGTGATGCATGCCTGTTTTCTCTCTCAGATTGAACCTCAATCAATTCATGATGCAGAGCAAGATCCCCACTGAATCATTACAATGCAGGAGGAATTAAATCAGTTTGAGAGATGTAGAGTTTGGGATTTGGTTCAAAGACCACAAAACTACCCAGTTATTGGAACCAAATAGGTATACAGAAATAAGCTTGATGCCCAAGGAGTTATTGTGAGAAACAAGGCTAGGCTTGTTGCTCAAGGCTACAAGCAAGAGGAAGGAATAGATTATGATCAAACCTTTGCTCCTGTTGCAAGGTTAGAAGCCAAAAGAATATTCCTAGCCTATGCAACCTACAAGAAATTCAAGGTCTACCAAATGGATGTGAAGAGTGCATGTTTGAATGGAGTTTTAAAAGAAGAGGTTTATGTTGAACAACCTCCAGGTTTTGCTCTTCAACTCATCCTTTGCATGTATTCAAGTTACATAAAGCCCTCTATGATCTAAAGCAAGCTCCAAGAGCTTGTTATGAGACCATAACAAGCTTTTTATTAGAGCATAAATTCATTAGAGGTATAGTAGATAAAACACTTTTCACTAGACATCATAAGGACCAAATCTTATTAGTACAAATATATGTGGATGACATCATCTTTGGGTCTACTGATTCAAAATTGTGCAAGAGGTTTTCTGACCTCATGCATTCCAAATTTGAAATGAGTAGCATGGGTGAGCTTTCTTATTTCCTTGGTCTCCAAGTGAAACAGCTCCCTGATGGCATCTTCATCTCCCAAGCTAAGTATGCTAAAGAGCTTATCAAAAAGTTTGGGATGGCTGATGCCACAACAAAGAAAACAACTATGGCTACAAATGTTGTGATTGACTCGGATGCATCAGGGAAACCTGTAGATCAGAAACTATATAGGGGCATTGTTGGGTCCCTACTATATCTCACAGCTAGCAGAACTGATATCATGTTTGCCACATACCTTTATACTAGGTTCCAGGTGAACCCAAAGGAATCTCACCTTATTTTCCAAAAAAGAATTTTGAGATATATAAAGGGTTGTCCAAGTCTAGGCCTATGGTATCCCACAGAATCAGAATTTGAGTTAACTGGATACTCAGATGCTGATTTTGTTGGATGCAGGGTGGATAGAAAAAGTACATCAGGAACTTGCCAGTTCCTTGGTATAAGATTAGTGTCCTGGTTTTGTAAAAAGCAATCCTCTGTGTCAACCTCCACTACTGAGGCAGAATATATTACAGCTGGTAGCTGTTGCTCACAGGTGCTATGGATACAAAACCAACTACTAGACTATGGTCTCAACTTAAATAATTCAACTCTACTTTGTGATAACACAAGTGCTATAGCCATAACACAGAATCCAGTCCATCACAGTTGGACAAAGCATATAGACATTAGGCATCATTTCATTAGAGAGTGTGTAGACAAAAATAAAATTAATCTTGTCTATATCTACACTGATTTACAAAGAGCTGATATATTCACCAAACCTCTGGATGAGAAAAATCATGTATTCTTTATAAATCAGCTTGGAATGATAAATGGAGAAGATTTAGTTTAAGTTCTATCTGCACTCGACAAATTTTCCAAAGTTCGTCGAATGGAGTTCGACGAACCGGGGAAAATTTGAGAGATCTTCGTCGAACAGAGGTTGACGAACTCTCTGTGAGTGAAATAATTTTTGTCGATCGGAGATCGACAAACTTGCTTCAGAAGATATTCGTCGAACGGCGCTCGACGAATTGTCTTCAATTCTTCAGGATGAGATCGACGAATTATTTACTTCTAAATCATTTCGTAGAACTCAGTTCGAAGAATTGTTTTTATTTTCGTGGAACAGAGTTTTTCGATTCATATTCTGGAAAACCTTATATCTAGGTTTTCTTCGACCTCCATCCCGCGCTTTCAGTTCTCTTGCACTTGATCGCCGTTTCTCTCTTTTGTAGGTGATTCCATGGCGATTCCAGCAGGAGCTCTAGCCGCTATGAATTTTGACACCGGGTTTGATGTCGACTTCGAATCATTCCAGCACTCAAATCCAATCTTTCTATATATTTTGGAACTTCTGGAAGAACAAAATCTGAAGAACCTGATGACTACAAGGATAAAATTGGCAGGAACAAAAATCAGAGAATGGGTCTATACTTCATCCACATCTGAAGATAATACTATGACATGATTAATAGCGGGTAACACTGTTTCCTTAACTCCCGCAGTTTTAACTGAATTTTTTGGTTTGACAAATGGAGAAGAGGAATTAGAAATTGATTCTGAAGAGTTTGATATGATTCTAAATCTGATGGGTTATGCTGGTGACAACCCAAATAAATTGTTGAAGAAAAATTTGTCTGCAGTATACAAGTTTCTGGCAGACATTGTTGGGAAGGTCTTGCTTGGCAAGCATACGGACCATGACTACATCACAAGGCATCAGTTCATGGTCATGTGTGCAGTGATAAATAAGAAGCAAGTCGATTGGGCTCAGATCATTTTTGATCTAATAAAGAAGAAAAATAATAAGAAAGTAGTGTGTTTTGGAAGGATCCTAGGGATCTTCCTAAAGGAGAAGGCTGCTGAATCCCTGGTCTCCCAGACCATATTCATTAATGCCAACAAAAGGCTTACATGTGCCTTGTTTGGCAGGTGGGAGAGAACCATACCTAAGCCATCCAAGGCTTCTACCTCTTCCACCCCAGCTTCTGAAGGCACCAGGGCTGTTAAAGCCACTCCCCACCCTCCTGAAGAGATTCCTCCAACACCACCATCTCTTCAAGCCCCCTTCTAGCAACAAAAATCCATCCCTCTTCCACACCTCCATCATCCCCTACTCAACCTCCTACTCCACCAGAGTCTCCACATGCTTCACCAACACCAACTCCTCCATCATCTCCACTTCCTCCTCATTTATCCTCCATACCATTTTTCAACATACCTCCATCACCTCCCAATTCCCCTTTTCCTCCAAACACCCACATGGAAGATGCCACCCATCCATCCCCGTCAACATCTACCAACCCTCAACATGCATCCCCTCCAGATGTTCACATACCAGATGCTCCACTTCCTATCCCTCCCACAGTTCCCACTTCTACACCTTCTGCAACACCATCTACCACTCCACCCTTGGACACCTCCACAATTACTTCTCTCATTGCCCTCATCACTCCCCTTCTAAAAACCCTAATAGCATAGGCCTTTATACCTCTTGCTACTTCCATTACTACCCTATCTGCACAGATCACTGCCCTCACTACTGCCACATCTTCAGTCAGGGGCCTGGCTTTAGGTCTTACTGAAACCATGCAGGGAGAGATGTCTGATGATGCTGCTGTAGTAGTTCCAGTAGTAGCAGCTCCAGCAGCAGAGGCAACAACAATAACAGCAGATTGTACAGATTATATTGATATAGATGATATTGATTTTATTAATTTTATTGATACTGACATGGACTTGGAAGAGTCAGTCTCTGAGAAAATAACTACTGGTGGTGATTTCATCATTAATCCCACAGTTGATTTAGAGAATTTGTTGAAGAATTTTGCATTTGTAGTTTTGAGATGTCTTACAGCAGAACATACTACTAAGCCATCCTTGGCTATTGTACCATATACATCCCCAGTAAGTCCACAAGTTGTAAAGCAACTTAGTGATAGTTTTGCTATTCCTGAGTCCATAGTCATTCCAGCTCCTTCAAAAATTTATTCTGCTCCTAGTTATGTCATGGATGACTCTCCATTGCTAGATATGGATGATGTGATCTTGGCTGACATTCAACAAGAGGAAAAGGCAGCTGCTGAAAGCACTGTCAGAGTTGATGACACTCCCGCTTCTTCTATGGCTTCTACTCCAGCTCCTGTTGATATTCCTGCTCAAGCTCCTTCTCAACCTGATAAGCCTATCATTTCTACTGAGGCACTGAATGCAATGAATGATTTATATGATAATCCTCTAAGATCTGATGATGAGGATAATGATGATGAGGATGATGATGATGAATCTGATGATGAACCAAAGAGGAAGCCAGTATCCAAGAAAAGAAAAGCTCCTCCTGCTCCTGCTCCTAAGCCTAATCCTAACAATGACACTCCTTATTACATTCTTCAAAAGATAACACCATATAAAGGGATGCCATCTTGGATGTGGCTGTCCAAGAATCAGCAGAAGGAGAGGAAGAAAAGCAGAAGGTACTCAGCTCCTCCAGTTAAAAGATACAGAAAAGATCCACCTCCTCCACCTCCTCCAGTTGCTGGTGCTTCAGGTTCTAGTTCTCAAAGATCTGCCCCTATTCAAACATATCAAAGAATTCAAGGGAGATCACATGAAAGCAGCCAACATAGACAATATTCTTCAGGAAAGCAACATCAGCATCAGTAACAACATCAACAATAACTGCAACAATCCACTAAAAGTCAACCAGCTGAAGGCTCTAAAAGACCATCCTCTCCTCCTATCCCTTTTGAAGAGCCTGAAAAAGATACTAATGCTTGAATGGACAGGTTCCAGGAACTTGTAGGCCTTTCTCTGATTAACAAAGCCAAAGCTGAGGGAAAGGATCCTTCTGAATACTCAACAATGTCAAAGTACAGGAAAGAGGAACTTAAGAGATTTGATAAAGCTAACAAGATTTTTAATGTAGATGACTACATGAAGTTGCACCTAGAAGCAGTTGTCCCCAGGGCTACATCTCTAAAGATTATAGGGGCTGCTGACATGACCATGACCAGTGTGTAAGGTTCAGATCCTAACAGAGAAATAATCTTTACAAAGCCAGGAGACAAGAGCAAGGATGCAATGCCAAAGGAAAAGAAGTAGAAGAAATGATTTTGAACTCTATTTATTTTTCTGCATTATTTATAACTGCTTTATATTTTCTGAACAAAGCTCATGTATATATATATATATCTATTGCATGTGTTATCTATCTCTACCAGATATATGTTTTTTTCTGCTTGGTTTATTTTCAGTTTAAGTCCGAGTCTGTAGTTAGTAACCTCACCCAAATAGGAGGAGATTGTTGGATCCCTAGTTTGATTTGGGCTAGGTTCAATAACTTAGGATCTTTTGACCCACAATATATAGCCAGGGTCATAGTTGTGTCCTAGAGTCTAGGCAAAGTCCTTAGAGTCAACATCACATGGATCAACTATCAACAAGACTACGAGAGACTCAAGAATTAGAAGATTTCAAGACTCTATAAAGTGAGTTCGACGTTCGTCGAACTCAGGTCGACGATTGTCGTACTCAGCTCGACGATCTCATAGTAAATTCTCTTAGCTGAGCTCGACGAACTTGGTACTCAGGTCGACAAAAACTTGGACACTACAACAACACTTCAAGTTCAGAAAACATCAAGATATTCTAAGTCCTTAGTATCAGACTTTGGTCGACGAACTTAGTTCTCAGCTCGACGAACACTATTCTTTGGTCTACGAATCTTTGGACTACTACAGCATTCTGTCAAGACTATGTTCTCTAGTCTCAGGTCGACGAACTCAGTTCTCTGCCCGACGAATTCTGGACTATGTACTTCAACACTTTCATTCAGAAATTATTCTAAGTACAGACTGAACTCCATTCGACGAACACATTTACCAGCTCGACAAACTTCAGACACAGAAGAGACAAAGTTCAGAAGAGACAGCAGTTCAGTTTCCAGCTCGACGATCATGGAACTCAGCTCGACGAATAGAAGCCGTCTGGTTGACGAACACAACATCTCAGCTCGACGAACTGTGGACTCAATTCGACGATTTCTGTCAACTGTTCGACGATTCCAGACTGAGTCATTTCCAGCCCTGTCCCCATGATTATTGCAGTAATTCCTGAGTAATCAATGATCTAACATTCTCTGAATATAACCGTTAGAGGAGCATTGATTAGGATATTCTCCAGGATTACTGCTTGCCATTTTTCCACGGGACAGTTGGGGAAATTATTCAATGCTGCTTATTCTCTAGGCCGCCAGCATTGAATGAAGAAGGAATTCAAAATTCAAAAGACCAATTTCCCCAGAAAATAAAAAAGAGATTTTTCTCTTTTCTCTTACACAGAGACACAGACAGATAGAAAGAAAGTGAAAAACATATTCAGAGAGAAGATTACTGAATCAGACAAGAAAAACACAACCCGTCTGCTCTCAGTCTGACACAAGAATTCTGATACTGAAGAAGAAGAACAATCATTCAAATATCAAGAGTCTTCATTCTTCAAACTCTCCAGGACACTTCACAGGACAACAAATCTTCCATCTGTCAAAGAAGTTCCTGAAGATCTCTCTGATCAAGGCTGAAAGCTTGAAGGACTATCACCCTGTGTAAAGCTCCAGTTCTCCTGAACTCTTCTACATCTCAGGGGGAGCTTTGACAACATCACTGAATCCACATAGTCTTCTCATTATGATTGAGGAAAGAAGACTTTCATCACTCTCTCATCCCTACCTCTGTAAAGGGTTGTCATATCCCTTCAAAAGTGATTCCTGGTTACAAGTCACCTGATCAAAAGACTTGAGGGTTTGGTTTTTGAGCACCTGATCAAAAGCTCATTGGTGTCAGGCATCCCTCAAGAGGCCTCCACTCGATGTTTCTCCTGCACAAATAAAACACACGATCGCAAAGAACCATGTGCTAAGAAAATATACGACCGTGCATTTTACACAAATCAGAATTCCTGCCTTGGGGAAAATGCACTACTTGCACAACAATGAAACCAAGCTGGAGCACAAGCTCCCAACACCAAACATACAACAAAGAACAACCAGAAAGAGCCACGGGGAGCACCATGTGCATACCCCCAAAAATAGAATGCATAATTGCACACCCTCGGGCCAAAACAATGCATAAAATGGTTCATGACCGAACGATGAAAATATAACTGATAACCGGTTGAAATGCAGTGCATGAGTGAGAAAACCAACCCGAATGAGCCCGAAATACCCTCTAAATATCGAACTCATCAGGCCGCTACCTATGCGGGCTGATGCTTGAGTCTGTCTCTAGAGAAAACTGGGTGACTAATGTAACACCTCCGATTTTTCTGCGATTATTTAATTCTCGTTTGGCGTTATGTTGACGCATTTCCAGCTTGTGCCTTTTGTTATAGCGTGGTATTAGCTCTTTAGGTTCCTTGTGTGGTTTTTGGTAGCCTATTTGACAAGATTCCCTAGCAAGCCGGGTCTGTTTTGCTGACCGGTGAGGCCTCTCGAGGGATGGTTTTGTTTTGGCTTTGAGTGGTGATAACCCGAGTTTTGTTCATCGAAAGTTGATTTTGACTTCGCCGTTGCGTTTGTAGCGTGGGTATTTAGCTACGGTGCAAATTTCGTCGAATTCCGAGGATATTCAGGTTTCGCGTCGTTTTGTATCTTATTTATAATAATGTGATATTATATATTATATATAGATATATATTTTTTTTAGAAAGTAGCAGTTATGGTGAAAAGGTGGCTGACAGCTTTTGGGTTGGCCAAAAATAGAAAGTATTTGGGACTTCGTCGCTGTCTATAAATAGTCTTAAAATTAGAATAAAGACTATTCATTTTCTTTTCAGAATTAGCAATACCGCCGTCCCTGTACAAGAGAGGAAAACCGGTGGGCTGCCCTTGCCTTCCATCGCCGATTTCCGGAGTTCTAGCGGTCGGATTTTCGTTTCGAGGGTAGATCTGGACTGCACTCCCTTAGATCTTCATTTCGACAGTAAGATTTCTCCATTTCGTGTCTTTCTATGGTGTTGTAGATTTTCGTTTGACCCCTCTCCCTCTCCGAAAATGTCCAGTCTTACTCGGTTAGGTGTTGCTTCCAGGTCCGTGGGGAAGCAGAAAAGTCGGTCGAGACCTTCCGGAAATCAAGGCAAGTGGTGCTCCTGCCCTTGCCAAGTAACTTGTTTTAGTTCCTTTTATACCTTGCCGCTCATAGATCACCCTGTTGCTTGGATATTAATGTTTAGTGTCTAATAATCTTAGTCACGTAAATGCTTAAGCCTATTTGATCACTCTCTGTACGAGTTTACTCAAGAATCGGCCTTGTTGTTAAATTTTCTTCTTCTTTCTTGGATTTCCTATTGTTAATTTGACTTGCTCTCGGGCTGGGAATAGAGAGATGAGAGTGGAGATGTTTTTCCTTTTCTGCACAGTAACTATAGCAGGATAGTTGTGCTGTGGCCTTAATATTGGTTTTGTTCAAAGTAATCTGTCTTGGTTAGGCACGAATTGGGGGAAATTAGGCTTGCCTATGTAATGGCTGTATTAGAACCCCCCTCTTTTCCTTAGTCTAGTTGATTAGAGCATTTCTGGGCTAAATGAAGTGGTCTGGAGAGATGAGGAGGGTATAGGAATTAGGCTGTAGCGTTTCTGGCTGGGGGCGTTGATTAGTTCAGGATTTGAGTTTCTCTGATTTTGCCCAAGTGTAAAATCATTGAGAGAGGGAAGCTCACTCAATGACGGGCTTGGTTTTTATGTTATGTATAAAAGTGTTGACAGCGTTGAGTGCACTCAACCCTGCCAGGTCGACGACGTTCGTCGTTCTCAGCTCGATGTTGTTCGTCGAACTGAGATCGACGATCTCCGGTTGTCGGAGATCGACGAAGATTGTCGAACTGTGTTTGACGAAAATCGTCGAGCTGAGGTCGATGATTTCCTGTGATCTGAGTTCGACGAAAATCATCGAACTGAGATCGGCGATTTCCTATGATCTGAGTTTGACGAAAATCGTCGAACTGAGATCGATGATTTCCTGTGATCTGAGTTCGACGAAAATCGTCGAACTGAGATCGACGATTTCCTGTGATCTGAGTTCGACGAAAATCGTCGAACTGAGATCGGCATTTTCTTGTGACCTGAGTTCGACGAAAATCGTCGAACTGAGATCGACATTTTCCTGTGATCTGAGTTCGACGAAAAATCGTCGAACTGAGATCGGCGTTTCCCTGTAAGGTGAGATAGACATTTATTTTGCCTTAACCGAATTTTTCTTTCATTTTCTTTTCTTCCCGAGTGATTACCTCCTAGGTGGGGATGTCTTGTCGGCCATTCATTTCTTCCTTTATTTTTTTTGAAGGCCGAATCGTGGGTTATGGCAGGTAGTGATATTTTGACGCTCTAAAGGAGTGGGATGTTTTGTGTGCGCACCGTGGCCGCCACCTTTTAGTCCCAGGTACGGGCTGGGTATAGCCGTGGCCGCCACCTTTTAATCCCAGATACGGGCTGGGTATATGGTGGCCTTGTGCTGACCTACAAGAAAAGAATACAGAGTAATTAAGAAAATAAAGAACTGACTTAGAGATAAATCTCTGAGTCTACCTTGCTAGACTGAGCAGATATCAGTCCAACACACTTGATGTACAAGAAATTAGTCCTCCTCTACAGCTAACTCTTTTCTGCTGCACAGATGAGCAGGTACCAGCTTGCTGAATGGATGAATCAGCTTCTCTGTTCCGGAAAGACCTATCTTGCTGAGCTTGAAGAGGTTGAGCTAACTTCCTTTGCCTTTGCGGCTATCTCAGCTTGACTTTAGCTTTCAAGTTTGGCGGAGAAGAAAATATCCAGCCACCTCTTGATTTCTTTTATATTTACTGTGTTTGTTCCTTTTTTCCATTCGACCTTTTTTGTTCGTTCGTTGCCCAAATCCCTTTTCTTTTCCCCTTTTTTATGCATTGATTTGAATCAATGACACACTTGTATGTGGGGCCAGCCAAGGTTTGGTGAACCCCACCTTCTTTAGAAAAGGACAAGGAAGCTTTCGGCACCACTGCAGCTTTCCCGCAATGGCTACATGTAAGTTGACTCGGATGACGTCAGCAAAGGTCATCACCATCTGGACTTAGAAAATATTCTAGAAATCCATGAAGCGTTGAGATATGTTAAGTCACTCTACGCCATCTGTCTCGGCTCTCAACGCCTCTGGACTTGTGAATTTTCTCTGGATTTTTCTCAGCGGTTCTGTCTCAGTGGTCTCAGCGCTTTCTTCTTAACAGTTGTGACAGACCTTTGTCTCAACGCTTTCTTCTTATCAGCTGAGACAAGTCTCTATCTCAGCGGTTTTGTATCAGCAGTCTTTGCTTCATAGCTGAGACTATCTTCTATCTCAGCAGATTTCCTCTTAACTGTCTCAGCGCTTCCTTCTTCATTAGAAGCGTTGAGTGAACTTGCTTCACTCGTTGCTTCTGGACTTAGAGAAATCCAGCTAGTTTTGTCTCAATGCTTCCTTCTTCATTAGAAGCGTTGAGTGAACCTTCTTCACTCAATGCTTCTGGACTTAGAGAAATCCAGCTAGTCAGCTGTCTCAGGGGTCTCAATGCCTTCTTCTCAGCTATCTCAGCTGTCTCAGCGGTCTCAACGCCTTCTTCTCAGTTATCTCAGCTGTCTCAGCGCTTTTTGCCTTAGTCAGGTTTTTTGGCTTTAGCTGCGTTCGACAATCTGTGGGCTGAGCTCGATGAACTCTGATCTTCATAGTGGTATCAGCACTTTTTACCTTAGTTGGTTTTTCTGGCTTTAGCTTAACAAGTGTTGAGCTGAGTTTGATGATTTGTAATCTGAGCTCGACGAATTGCAAACTGAGCTCGACGAACTTCAAGCTGAGCTCGACGAACTTTGAAACTTTAGCTCTTGAGCTTATCCCAAGGAATGTTGAGTTGAGCTCGACAACCAACGTGCTGAGCTCGACGAACATCGAGCTGAGCTCGACGAAATTTGAGTTTACTACCAAACTCATTTTCTTCACCTATCCAGTCATGGACTACCTGCATGCATGAACTAAAGAACACATCAAATACATTATGCTCCTTAACATGATTGGTGATGCTCTTCAAATCCTGAGGAGCATTGTAGGGCATAATTCCCAACACTAGTTCCTTATGGTTCTCTCCTGAACTCATACTTATCTTTTCTTGGCTACCCTTTGAGATCTACTCAGACTATTAAGCATTTCTTGAGTAACCTCCCTCTAATACCACTTGAAAGTCTTTGAATACAATAATATCTAATCATCTAGAGGTGGGCAGGGGGGGTGAATAGGTTATTAAGGTCTTTTTATATTCTTTTGACCTTTAACTGATTTAGTCCCTGTTGTGATTGATTAGTTCGGCTTTCAATACATTCATACACAACGCACCATAGTTTTATAGTGGTTCCCCAGTATTTGGGTACATCCACTGTCTCTCCCGCCTTTCTAACTGAATGTTAGACAAGGCACTTCTCCAATAACTTGGCTCCTCAGAGATTACAACACGATCTCATAGGATCACACAATCTCCACAGAGAATTACAACATAGGCACACAACCCAACCACTTAGTAATCACCTGATCACCTACCACGTGCACAAATGCCCAACAATATAGGATGAGAAAAACAGCCCTATCACACATATATCCAAGACTGGACCCTACCACTCATCCTTTATAATTTAGGCTTACAACACAGATTTTGAACAGATCCTACAGAATTTGAATAGAAAAGTTGTATTGACTCAAGTGAAATTAATCTCTGAGTTAATTGCCTCCTGAGCTGAGAGAATCTCAGCTCTATCTTCGTCACAACAACAAGAATAACAATCTTCAAGAATCTGCTGCTTGTGCTGAAAGTACCTCAGAACCTTGATTCTAATTCTGCTGATGAAGGAGAGAGAAGAAAGTTCTTATATCTGCTAACCTGTTTTTGTAAAACACAGATTGCTCTACCTCTTCTTCACAGTTCCAGAGATTGATCTTCAAATTCGGCTCGGCTTGGATCTTGAAGCAATTTTAGCTAGGGCTAACCTAGACTGATTCTTCTTCCTCAGAGAAGTCCTCTGATCTTGCTGTAGCAGATATTGATCGCCGCAACTAACTCAGAAACCCTTCAGATTTTTGAATTGAAGCTCTTGTCTCTGCAATAATGGTGGAGGAAGAAGACAAAGTCTCGCACAACCTTTTCATAATCAATTGATCCCTCAGAAACTTAATTCGATCCAGATCGCATCTTCTATTTATAATCCCGTCATCCAGCGTGATGATTGACACATGTCATTGCTTTAATGGCTGATTATATCCTTAGTTTTACAGAATGAGACTGACGACGACATTAGTAATGAGTTGTAGCTCTTCCATGATCATTTTAGAATTTTGTTAACTTTTGTTGACTTTGCTGACGTTATCAGTTATGGACTTGGCCAATTTCACAAAATCACTCCAGGCATTGAGATCGTTGAGTGATTAGGCTTCACTTAATGATTCTGGACTTAGTTAATTCTTTAGCTTGTCCAGGCATTGAGAGCGTTGGGTGTATAAGCTTCACTCAATGTTTTTTTGCCTTAGCTTGATCTTCAGCCCTTTTTGCATCCTTAGAGTTGAGAGCGTTGAGTGAACTAGCTTCACTCAATGATTCTGGACTTAGAAAAAATTTTAGCTCTTTCTGCAACTATGACGTTGAGTGAACTGGCTTCACTCAATGATTCTGGACTTAGAATAATTTTGATCTGCATGAAGGCGTTGAGAGCATTGAGTGAACTGGTTTCACTGAATGCTTTTATACTTAGCCAACATTCTGCATCCTTTTGTCTGAAAGAGTTGAGAGCGTTGAGTGGATAAGCATCACTCAATGATTTTATACTTAACCAAATCTCCTTCTGTCTGAAGACATTGAGTGAGATGGTCTCACTCAACGCTTTCTACCTTTGCCTCTAAAATCTGGCGTTGAGTGTGTTGAGTGAACCGGCTTCACTCAACGCTTCTGGACTTAGCTGATTTCTCTGTTTCCTCTTAGGCTGACTGAATTAGCTTGATTCAAACCTTTTTGATCTTGGCATTGAGTGAGTTGGCTTCACTCAACGCTTCTGGACTTAGTCTATTTTCTATCTCCTTCTCCTTCGGCTTTGACAGAAACAACATGACATTGAGAGATCAATCTTCACTCAATGATTTTGGGTATATGGCGTTGAGTGAGTTGACTTCACTCAATGCCTGTAGACTTAGCCACTTTTCTGCCTTTTCAACCCTTAAAGCTTTGACTGCCTGCCCTTTCTCAGCGTTGTTAGCTGTATGGCGTTGAGTGAAGTAGCTTCACTCAACGCATGTGGACTTAGTCATTTTTCTGTGCTACAACTTGCTGGGCTTTGACTGTCCTTACTTCACTCAGCGCTATTAGGTGTATGGCATTGAGTGAACTGGCTTCACTCAACTCCTATAGACTTAGTCATTTTTCTATCTCTTCAGTCAGCTTCTTTGAGTCCACCTATCAATGTCATTTGGACCACCTGTCCAATCAATATGACAGACCAACCTGCATGCATGAACTTAAACATACATCAAATACAACTATGTGTATACCATTGACTTGTTTTACTTATTACAAATTAGGACATTAAGATCAACAAACCCAACAATCTCCCCAAAGCTGAGACATTGAGATCAATGAACCCAACACCGCCAAAGACCGCTCAACGGCAGCCCGACACACAGAATACTCACCATTCCCAACACCCTCAACTCAGCAACAAGTCGTCGGAGGACATCAAGTCTGCCACTCCAGACTCCACTGATCACAACATGAGACAAACCACAGAGGATAAAGCGCACAAAGCGCGTCGTCCGTGCTTCCAAGCCCCGGACGTCAGAACGCAAAAAGCTGTTCTCACCTTCAAGATAAAGTCAAAGACCCCAAAGCCTCCATAAACATGAAGCTCCAAGTTGTAGAGGGAAACAATTATAGCTCCGTGAGGGGTGGCCTATCACCCTCTGAGCCCAGCTCTCTCTCTCAAATTGTAACAATTGGTGGCCTGTCATCTCCGAGTTTTTCCAAAGAAGCATTGTACAACACCCAACAAATAGTGTAGTTTTGGCCGGCATAGATCCGACCACGTGATTTTTCACCCGGTTGAAGAATTTTACACGTTAAAAAATTTTCTTGTCAGCTTTCTTTTTTATGTGCATGTTTACGCGCATGACCGATCCTGGGCTGAGATGGTTCAATTTAGTCTAGTCAATCGGAGCCTTAAGCAATCTGCAATAGTTTGGCGCCATCTGTGGGAACACAATTCCCATCATTCCTAGGAGATCTAGAAGACAGTATCCTCATCACAATAATACTCATGACAAGAGAACATGGCAGAAAAAGCCGCCCACACTACGTAAGAAATGGTCCTTGGGGGGACGTTTATCCAGTTCCACCTCACTCGCTTGTCAACGTGACCGAAGAAGAGTTGTCTGGATCAGCCAACATTGCGCACCCAATCTTCAAAACCAGAGAGCCCGAAGATCATCGTCATCATTACCCAGAAGTTGCGGGCCTTGAATTCATAGGAGAAAAGCTCACGCACGAGGAAGTTCACAACATAATTGTCAAAGAACGCGAACGGGCCGAGCAGTGCGCCGTCTTTGCCAGCCGCCGCCTCCATTGTCGCTCACCGTTCACTTCTGAAGTAATGGAACACCCGATCCCGCACGGATTTAATCTCCCAAAAATCGAGGCGTTTGACAGAATTGATGGCCCATCGAAGCATGTCTGACACTTTGCGATCATGATTCAACTCTGCAATGCTCTCGATCCTCTGTTGTGTCAAGTATTCCCGACGACTTTAAAAGGAAGAGCCCTCACCTAGTTCCTTTCCTTAAAATAAGTAGAGATCGGGAATTTCATAGAGTTGGCACAACAATTCACGGATCAGTTCATTGCCAATCGACGGATAGTCAAGGATCCCTTTCACCTATCTGGTATCTATCAAAGCAAACGGGAAACCCTTAAAGATTTCTTTCGTCGTTTCACCACTGAGGTGAGACAAATTTCTGGGGTGAACCCGAAGCTCCTGCGAGGGTTTCTTCTCGGAGGGCTTTGCCCCTGAGGCTTCCAATCCGCCATATTCTACGAACAGTAAATGGAGTTACGTATTGAGACTATAATCCAATTTCACACATCCTAATTCAGAGTGCATTCTAGCGGAAGTAAATTAGGTTTGTACAAACAACCCAATCATGAGAATGTCCACTAAATCAAAACAGGAATGATAACACAATACACAAAAGTTACAGCCTTACAAAGTTTACTCAAATATTAAGGTCTTACATACTTCGACACGCAGTCCGACCACACATGAAATGATTAATAAAGACAGACAACTTTGCTTTGGCCTTCAAGGGCCAGCTTAGCTACCTGGACGTCGGCCTGATATTTCCCACTTGGCTCAGCTGCACCTGCACGGGTCATTCCACCACAACGGTGGCAAATATAGTAACGGTCAGCATTAGCTGACCAAATTATAACGATCCCATTGCTCACTCGGGGTGGCGGTGCTCCTTCCCTGCAAGCATTAATATATACATATATTGGCAATCAGAACATGCAAATTAAGCACCATTCGCCACAGATGTTGGCTCGATCGTCCAACGCCTCGTGCTCTCAGGGCACATTCTCGGTTCACAGGATCTCAAAGGGTCACACCTCCGTTCTCTGCGACGGTTAGTAACACTTGAGCTTTCTAGTCTTTTAAGGCCAAAGACAATGCCCTTATGCTACAACAAAGTCATGATAATCCCACAAATACACACTTTGACTCACTCCAATTCGATTGCCATAGGGTTGGGTGCAGTTTAGTTATTTCCCGTGCTTAAATCGTCTGGGTCGTAAGACACAATGCAGGTCTGCATCCCCTTTCTCATCTGTATGATACATAACCCCGTTAAGATCCTAGGCTAGCACTCTCGGCCGCCTAAACTGGCCTACACATGCTCTCAGCTCAACATATTGGCCCCCAGGTCTTCAAGAGACAGACCTCACCCAAAGATGGCCCACAGGTCTCCACGAGATAGGCCTCATAAACATATTGATCACTGGGAGCTACCGCCGGCGGTAGCACTACCCTTAAATCTGCGTCCGCGACCACGTCCACTACCTCCCATTTTGTGAGCCGGTGGGCCACCCTGTGCAGCAGGTATGGCCCCATTCCTCGTCAGGCAATTAATCCGAATGTGCCCTGACTGATGGAAGTGATAACACCGCTGTGGTGTGGGTGGTCCCTGCCCTATCCTGGGCACCTCCCTCATCTATAGCGGTTGCGGGGCCAGTACTGCCTGCTCCCTTGGTTCATTCCTTTCCTCCTAGCGGGGTTGATCCATGTTCCTTCTCTCTCCCATAACCCGGCCCCTCTGCGGGTCCCTTCTCCCTCCTAGCACTGCATCTTCCCCATGTCTCTTCCTGCCCCGAACTGCAAGCTGGTCCGCCTCCAGCTTCTTGGCCATCTCCAAGATCCTGGACATGGTACCATCAGACACGAACAAGAGGGCCTGCCTAAGGTCATCACGGAGTCCCTTGTAGAACTCTTGGCGTAACCCACGTCATCCAGCTTGTAAGAATCCGCAAACCGGGCCAAATGAGTAAACTCCCGGTGATATTCTAGAACTGTCCTGTTCCCTTGCTTCAACTGCAAGAACCTATCCTCCAATTCATCCCTTGCGGACTGCGGCACAAAATGCTCCAGTAGTGCCGCCCTAAACTCCTCCCAAGTAATGTTCGCGATCTCCACTCCCGCATAAGTGGTGTCCATCACCGACTTCCACCACCTCTTCGCATGCGACTCCAGACAAGAAACCATCAACGATACTGCCAGGTCCACCCGGAACAGTATTCCCACCAATATCTCGTACATAATTTCTAGCCACTCCTCCGTGTGCACTTCTGTCTCTGTCCACAAGTAGGATGGTGGGGCAAGGCCCCGGAATGCACTCAACCAATTTGCTCCAGGGTTCGGCTGAGGATCCGGAGCCTGCTGTGCCCTAAAGGACTCCAAGATGGTCGTCAAAGTTTGTCCCAGCTCTGTCTGCTGCAACGGGGTCGGATTCGGCGAGGGTGGAATCACATTTGGGGCTGGAGGTGTCCCCTGCGGTAGGGGAGGATTCATCGCACCCTATAAAAGATGGTCTTAAGTTTAGTAAATTGACCTAAAACTCTTTGTTACTGGTGAGCATTGCACGTGATTCCTCCCTTGGGCACACCATTGCTTTCGCTGCTAGTTTGTCCTCAAACTAAGCCCGCGCGGGGTGTCCCATGTTTTGTGGACTACATTCTGTTAGATCGAAGTTTCCCTCTGATACCACTTGGTGATGAGGGAGTGGCGGAAAGCTCTCTTATCAAGGTCCTGGGATCGAGACCCAGTGGGCCCATAACCCACAGGTTCCAGGATCGAAACCTGGCTCTGATACCACTTGTAAGACCCCATTTTTTTTGCAACGACCACCGGGGTCTTAGGCCCAAAACCACTGCTTTGCGGTGACACCTTCGCACCCGGGAAGGTCATCACTACAAAACGCCGATCCTGCCGGCCAAATTGATCACCATCGACAGAATGTATGATGAATGAAAGTGTAAGCATCCAAGTACACAATAGTATAAAGGAGGAAATCATGCGATAAAACAAGTCAACACCAGAAGAAAGTCTAAGCACCAATGCCAGAAAGTGAATATGGTCTTAAGCCCGGTACATGATAACCTCACTTCAATTCACTCATAAAAGTAAAACTACTAATACTCGGCTCCACTCACGGATCCGGATGCCTGTCCACCCGAGCTACACTGGCCCATCTCCATCTGCACCGTACCCTGCTGGTGTTGCGTCTCCTGCGGCTGTTCCCTGTCTCCTATCCAGAGCACCAAAAATATGGTGGTCAAACGACCGTCAATCAAACTAGACTCAGTCAACAATCCCCTACCCCTCTACTCGTGGCTCAAAGGCACCGGGCGGAAAGGAGTGAAAAGGAGGACCAAAAGTAGGGCATAATCAAGCAGGTGACATGTACCCTAAGGAATAAAATAATAAGGTATGGCAGGGGTATCACAATAATTAAATATGAGTAAACAAGTATGTAACAAAAGTAAACAGTAAGGAGTAGCAAGTAAGTAAAAGCAGTAAGAAGAGTAAGTAAGAGCAACGAGAAATATAACCGTTGATTTATAGGGATTACTCCTATAGACCAAGGGGTCGTTTTGCGGGGCCTATCGTATAAAACGTCTCATACCATTTTATACGATAGGTGTCAGGGGTTAAATGCAATGATTATGCTATGACATACAAGTATGCTATGGTATGCACATGCAAGTGCAACTCACACACACGACTCTATGCGTACAGACCTTTAGTTCCCCTTTTTGGAGTTAGCTAAACTCTCAGGAGCCTCTCGTCGTGGCCAACGGAGACAATGGGTTGGGCCTCTCCACTCCTAGATTGGTAATCACACTACCCAGCCTAGTACCTCTCGTACGTTTCCGTACTATTGCTAGAAAACCAGTTAGTCTCCCCGAGTCAACGTACTGACGACGGTGTGATCGATCTTCTAATACCGAGGACCCACCACTGTTATGCACATGCAACCGTGATAGTTATATCTAATTATAGTACCGATCCTCCAGCTCTTTAGACTACCAAGCCTACTAGTTCACCATATTCCCGAGCCCACGGCTCCCTGGACTAATCAAGTCTCCTTTTTTTTCAAGTCCCAGAGCATCCAGCTCCCCTGACTTCCAAATCAATATCGAGTCCATTTAACTCTACCAGTAAGCCATTAGGCCACGGGCCTACGCTATCCTTTCACTACCAATTCATCTCCCTACGTGTACAAGTGTGAGTGTAAGGTGAAACTATTATTAGGGTTACTCTTGCCCAGATTATTCCAAAGGTTTACGTTAGCCCAGGACTGCCCAAGGTATTCCCCGTGAAGGTCTCTTGAAGGCACTAGGAACTATGATGGGATTACGCCCAAAGTTCCATTTAGCAAGGCACTTAATATTATTGATTTCTACCCTTGATCAAATCTCTCATTTATTTACCCAAACCAGCAACCTACTAAGGATTCAACTCTTCAAATTCATTACCCACTCTAGATCAGTTTCCGCAGTTACTATATGCAGACCACCATATACTATATGAGAGGTATAAAGGAGGTACTCCAGATTGTCTTTCAAATCTCCTATAAAATTTACCAGAGGTATATCATAACAAGTTTAGTCTAAAATCAGAGGATCATAATTTTTCAGAAAATATGTGACCTCTAATTAATTTATCCAAAATAATTTCCTTAATCGTATGTAAAGAAGGAAGTACCAAAATTATTCATCAGAAAATTATATAAAAATTACAGAATCTTAATATGGTTCAGAAAAGATCATTGTACAAAAATCATAATTTTAGAGGCTTGCTAGACTCCAAAATAAATTATATTAAATTTTCATGGGAAACACTACTTAATGAAGCAACCCTTAGAAATAGTCTCCAAAAAATTCCATAAAAATTCACAGAGCTTTAAAACTTAATAAGGAGTCCTTCGGCTAATGTTCATCAATTTCCAGCAAGTAGTTACTTCATAATAAATTTCTAAGTAAATAATACAAATTGCTAAATTGTTAATGAATATCCAAAATAATAATCCTAAATTCATAACAAAATCTCCAGAGCTTGTACTAACTTTAAACACTACTCTACCCAAATTTCAAGTGATTTTAAAGTGATTTGATAGCCTAATACTCCAAATTAGGTTTGGTGCCCTAAACTAGGGTTAGGGTTTTTAGGGGGTTTGAGGCTTCCAAATTCCCTAAAGTTTTAACCTGAGGACTATACCAACCCTATGGTCCTCTCCACCAATTTTCAAGTCATTCCAAGGTCATTTGGCCCCATGACCTTCAAACCATAAGAATCCTCATTAAGGGACCTACCCTAGGGTTCTAGGGCTACCCTACTCTTAACCACCCCAAATTACATTGGGGGGTGTTTCATACCATAGAGAATCAGTGGCCAAAATATCAGCCTCTGTTGAGGTGATTTGACCACTAAAACCCAAAGGGGGTGTTTTGACCTAATTAACCCTATAAGGGTCAACTTAGGGTTGGATAAAACCTAATCAAAACATCTCCAAAGGAGATGAACTTTTTACCAGAGCCCTAACATGCTCTCTAAGATCACCCACCCAAATTTGGTGAATTTTGAGGTGTTTATGACCCATAATTAAATTATATATAGTTTATTAAATATTCCCAAAAATTATAGAAAATGTTTTTCCAAAAATTCTTATTTTTGGATAGTGTAAGGGGAAGGCTATGAGGAGCCTATGTTCGAAATTTTAAAGCATTTAGATGTGTGGTTTGGTGTCGGCACTAATTCTAATGTCTGGTCATGCCTATGTATAGGTCGCATCAAAATGAGTGTTGTGGCCTAATCAGGGCTCCAAATTGAGTGACATTAATTTTAAATTACACTAGGCATCAATGGCTACATTGTTCATGTTGAACACTTTTGCAGTAGAGGCATCTAAGTATTTTAAATAATTAAAACCATCTACTGTTAATAATTTCCAGGAAATCAATTAATATTATTAAAATACTTGATAAAAACGGACGGCATCCGCTCATCCTCAACCTCCAGGCTTGGGCCGAGATTGGCCCGACCTGGAGCCTCTTCCAGCCGACTTTCCGGCCACCCCAATCACCGCCCTGGCCGGCCACCACCACCACCACTTCCGTTGAGGTGGTGGCTAGCGTTTGGTGGTGACCATGCCGCCGGAGGCGGCGGTTTTCGGCGAACTCTCACCACCATTTTTCATGGAATTTCAAGGAAATTTTCTCTCCGATCCGGCTCGTTTGAGCCCGACTTATCAACCTAAACAAGTCTAGATCAAGCACGCATAAAGAGGAGAAGGATTGGACCTTGCCGGCGGCCTGAAGTCGGGAAGATCGCCGGGAAGCCATTTCTGAAAGTTGTGTCGCTCGGCTTCTACAACTGCAAGGTGGGGAGGCTTGGTTTCTTCGGGTAAGGATTGGGAAAGCCTCCTCTCAACTCACTGGTGTTGTTTAAAGCTTCAGATGGGGAGAGGAGGGGCTGGATCATTAATGTCCTTCAAAGCCATTAATGGCTAGGCTCGACCATGGAGGAGGGGGGCTGAACCAAGTCTGACGGCCAGGGGAAATGGCTGGAAACTTCTCCCCTTCCCTGGGAAATTGAATTCAGCCATTAAATGTGGCTTTTGGCGAACCGTTTCCTTCCCTCTCCTTCCTCATTTCTCTCTTCTCCATTATCGTGAATATGGAGGTCACTGTGACACGCAGTACACGCCCGTGTCGGCCAAGACACGCCCGTGACGCAAGGCGTGTAACCCACTCGACACCCAGTCGAGAGAAAATCGTCGACCTCTCGGCACAGCAGGACACGCCCTGTGACATGCCCGTGTCACAAGCCGTGTACCCCATGCTCGACGATCGACACTCGACGATCTACGATCGGCACTCGACGATTGACGATCGACACTCGACCTTTCGACACAGCGGGACACGCCCTGTAACACGCCCGTGTCACAGGCCGTGTACCCCGTGCTCGACGATCGACACTCGACGATCGATGATCGACACTTAACCTTTCGATACAATAGGACTCGCCCTGTGACACGCCCGTGTCACAGGCCGTGTACCCCATACTCGACGATCGACACTCGACGATCGATGATCAGTACTCGACGATCGACGCTCGACAGTTCGTCGAACCGAGGGGACACGTCCCCTGCTATGCCCGTGTTATAGGGCGTGACCACTCAAAAACTTCGTCGACCAAAATTCGTCGACCAAGTGCCCAACTCTTCAACCCGAGCGGGACACGCCCGTGTCTCAGGCCGTGTCACCCAAATTTTTTTACTCCCAGAATTTGGGATGTTACACTCACTCTCTCTCCTAGTCACCAAGTTGACTTGGTCAATCTGAAGGACTATTTGCAGCCCTTCCACGCACATTATTCCCTAAAGAAGCCACATTAGGAGGCTTGAGCTTGGGTTAGCCTATTTGGGCTAGGTTGACCAGAAATAGGGTTGGGTTGACCTTGGTCTCTTTGGGATTCCTTGGGTTTTGTCATGACCTGGTCATGACAAAACCATTCCTAGGGGTCTAGTTGTTTGAGGGATGTTACACGGCCAGCTCGCTCTCGCCGAAGTCTGGCGAGCGAGTCGCGCGAGCTGGTCCCTTCCCCCTTCTAGCTTGCCCGCCATTTGTCGAATAGAGCTTTTTTGTCAGCATTCATCGAACTGGTATTCGGGGATGGGTTTGACGAGTCCAGATCATCGAGCCCTCCTCCGGGGCTCTCATGGTTACAGTTGGAAGCCTGGCCGCCAGCCCGCTCTCCTATGCGCGACCTGGCCGCCGGTCCGCCTCGGCAGAGGATTGGCGGGTTGAGCTGGCCCGGCTCGCGCTCGCCCAAGAAGAATATGCGAGTCGCAGGAGCCAGTGTTGGAACCTTAGGTTCTGATTTGGGTTAGGATCACTATTAGGATGATTAGTTTGACCCAAAATGTATAGTCTAAGGGTCATAGGGCTTTCCAAGTATTCCTCAGAAAGAATCCCAGAAGAAGTGCAGAAGAATTCCAGAGAAAATCAGTTTTGAAGTTCAGAAATTTTAGCTCACAGAAATAGTCAAACGGAGTTCAACTATTGCAGTCCAGAAATAGTCGAACGGAGTTCAACTATTGCAGTCCAGAAATAGTCGAACGGAGTTCAACTATTGCAGTCCAGAAATAGTCGAACGGAGTTCAACTATTGCAGTCCAGAAATAGTTGAACGGAGTTCAACTATTGCAGTCCAGAAATAGTCGAACGGAGTTCAACTATAGTCGAACGGAGTTCAACTATTTCTATGTTCAGCTCTAAGAGAACAGATAACTCAGATGCAGGTCAACTATAGTCGAACGGAGTTCAACGATAGTCGAACGGAGTTCAACTATAGTCGAATGCAGATTGGAGAAGCTTTTTAGATTAAATTTTGGTGATTTCCTGTGCAGTTATTGGAGACAGCTGGCTAGAGTTATTCAAGGCTTAAGTAAAGGAATTTACAGCTAATATATTTAATGCTAAATATTCTTATGAATATAGCCGTTGGAAGGCTGCATTAAATATGAATCAATTCATAGGTTTATTGTCAGTTACCTTTCCAAGACAGTTTCCTTTCTTGAAAATGTCTCTGCCGCATCAGACAAGAATTAAAATGACTTTCCTCAGCCCAGTGGATACATATATATATTTTATACAGAAGATAAAAGTGATAGTAAGATAGAAAAGATATATAACAGAGAGGCTCAGAAATAACAACAAGAGACAGAGAGAGAAAAAGTAGGAAGACTTTTTCTCTCTACAAAAGAAGAACTCTGCAACAAGTTTTCAAACAGAGGAAATCAACTTCATCTTCTTCTTTCTGATCCAGGCTTTCAAGAGACAACATATTCAGATTTGTCTACGGAGCTTGCTGGAGATTTTCATCTAGTTGAAGGCCTACACCCTGAAGCAAAGCTTCCCAGCATTCATGAACTAATACATATTTTCAGGGGGAGCTTTGACACCATCAATCCACATAGTCTTCTCAGCTGATCTGAGAAAGAGAAGACTGTCATCACTCTCTCACCCCCTCTCTGTAAAGGGTTTCTCAAACTCCCTTCAAAATTTTGAGCTTGGTTTTTGAGCACCTTGTCAAAAGCTCATTGGTGGCAAGACACCTGATCAAAAAATCTGATTTGGTTTTTGAGCACCTTATCAAAAGCTCATTGGTGCCCAGGACACCTGATCAACTCAACCTGTAGTGGATTCCTACCAGGGTGGTAGAAGAGTGGACGTACCTATTGAGAGGGAACCACTATAGTTCCTTGTGTCGTCTGGTTTGCTTGCTCTGTTTTCTTCCTTATGTGCTGTGAATTTTATTTTGCATTTTATTTTCTAAAAACTCTTAAGCATATCAGATCTATCACCTCACTTTCAGCCAGGTAGCAATCGCCTCCCGCGAGGGGAGAGTAGTGGCGAGCTGACCTTCATATCCCTAGGGTGGGCCCATTAGAGGCCCAGAGGTAAAATTACCTGGATGTCCTCCCCATGGGTGCGAATAGCTTGCTGGAACAACAAAGCTACATTGTTGGCAGACCAAGTTGGACTGCACATAGTTGTTCAAAACAGCGGAGGTTGGCTATTTGCAGGCCGTTTTCAGAATTCTATAAATAGGAACTAAGGGGGCACCTCAGAAGGCAGGCTCTCATATTCTCTTGCTCCTTACTATTCTAGTGCTTTCTGAGGTAGCCTTAGCTCGGCCTGTGGCTAAGGAGGGGAAGTGCTCTCAAGTCTTTTGGGTGTGTGGTGGGTCCTCCCCGTCGAGCCCTTGGGGTCTGTTTTCCTTTATTTCTTTTGTTGTTTTGCTTGCAGGAGAGAAGTAGGTGCGCGATCACTGTCACAACCCGCATTTTCTCAACGATAAAATCGTATCAAAGCAAGAGAAAACACGTGTCGTGATGCCACGTCGTGTAGGGGATAACTGCACACGCTCAGGCAAAACTCCAGACCTAAGATTTTAAGGAAATTTGTTGATTAATTATGAAAGAAACCCAGTCATGTTGAAAGGTCGTATCCCTCGGCACGGTGGATCAGCTAGTCCACAAATAAAAAGTATATTTATACGCAGCAGAAAATACTTTGGTTCAATTAAATTGACACTCTAAATGAGCATAAGTGTCCCCGTGGGACGACTCATGGTATGCACGACTCTAAAGTGAATATATATATATATATATATATATGAAAGATAGTTTTTTTACGCTAAGGAAATATAGTGTCTTTGTTTTATAAATATGTTATGCATGAGGTACATATAATAATGTTTTTAGGGTTTAAAATATCTAACACGCAACCTAGCATAAATCCTTCCCAGAAGCAAGTAAACAACCACAAATAGGCAAAAAATAGCAATTTAAGTTCATACCCAGCATCGCAAGAAGCCACCAGTGGGCGTCAACAACCTGACACGAATCCACTAGTGAGTATGTATGTCTATACAGAAAGGTAAAGAACTACCTCAGAAAATCGGGGATCAGCTGTCTCAGCTACCCAAGAGGCCACCAACCAGCCCCTCCAAAAGAACTAGCCGCTGAATTGGCTACAACCTGGACCTGAGACATTCAAGAAAAAAACACCTCAGTAAGAAGATAGTCAAAAGGTAAATAGAGCATTAGATTTATGAGCAAATAAGAAGGGTTTACCAACCCGGCAACAAACTGCTAAAGCTAAAGAAAGGGCATGACAGTAAGAAAAGAACACTGTCTAAAGCACAGGAAAGCACACCAAGTGCGAGCAATAAAAGCAACATACCCTACAAAGAGTCTGCAACAGCAACAAGACATATACATATATGCCCAAAAGAAAGAGAAAACATAAACATGAAAGGGACTAACAGTCCTAGCACGTGGGTAAGTGGCAGTGGTCAAAACATGGATCTGAGTACATAACCAAAATCAGATCCAAAAAGGGCTAAGGGGTCAAACAGTGGCAGCTTTAGGGTCCCACACACACCAACCCAAACCGGGGCAAAAGGCGGTGGCCACAGCTCTCCACATCAAAATCCACCCCTCCAGAGGCCACCAAAACTCCACCACCTGCCACTACCGAAGATTCGGCAAGCAAAAGTAGCCGAACACCCAATACCACCCCCTAGAGAAAGGGAAAAGTCACACTAACAATCCTAAGGAAACACACGAACCCAAGACAGAAAAGTCGAGCCCACTCGACGCGACGTTGAGTAAGCTGCACTCACTTGACGCCCAAAATACTTAGTCGCAATCCTACGCTGGGTGACGGCGTTGAGTGAACTCGGCTCACTCGACGCTGTCAGCGCTTTCCACTTAGGGTAAACGTAAGTTTTAGTTAAAACCGCAGCCTAAACTCTCTCAACGCGCGAAAACAGAGAGTTGGAAATTTAATCCCAACCCTCCGTTCCATCCTAACTACTCGGGGCTACCGCAACTAAACCTAAACTGTAACTAACCGCAGCCTCACCCTAACTCTAGCTACCCACTGGACACCAAACCTCAGAACAAAGAGAGAACATTGATTTAATTGTAAAAAAAACAAAGAAGCAGCAAAGGACAGAAATGAAGGAAAAAGGCATCCTATTGCTCTAATTTCTAAGGAGGAAAAAAAATAAAGAAAACAGGTGTATTGCACAGGAAATAAAAACAGAGTAAGGGTTAGAAATAATTTGGCAAGGGCCAGGGAGCCACTTGCCTCTACCTCCCGGAAAAACAACAGCTACACCACAGCTTGGCTCCAGCGGCAAGATCTGCCACCTAGAAGACCAAAACTGAAACTGAGGAAAAGAAAGGAAATCAGATATTCTCAACTCCTAGAATCAACCCTAAATCAAGAAAAACTTACATGGAAGGGAAGATCGAGACGAGAGCAAGCCAAATCCGCTATCGCACGAGAAAAACGAGCTTCCTCCCGCAAACACCGGCCAAAAAACCACGCCTCCTCTCAAAACCCTTCTGCTAGAAGCTCTCCAGACTCGGGAACGATGAAAATGAGGAGGAAAAATGGTTCACGACAACAAAAGATGCTCTCAGGAGAAAAAGTACGGAACACGCCCCAGACACGCCCGTGACACGGCCCGACACGCCCGTGTCACGGGGCGTGTACTCACACACCTACCCACTCGACGAACGTCGATCTCCGCTCGACGAAACAGGTAACACGCCCTGTGACACGCCCGTGTCACAGGCCGTGTACCAACTCAAACACCACTCGATGATCGTGGAGCGCCGATCGTCGAATAGAGAGACACGCCCCGTGTCATGCCCGTGTCCGATACGACACGCCCGTGACACGGCCATGTTCTCACTAAAACTCTGCCTGACGACCATCGAGCGCACCTCGACGAACCGAAGGGGGACACGCCCTGTGACACGCCTGTGTCACAGGTCGTGTTCCTACCAAAAACAGCCGTCGACCAGAAATCGTCGACCACAGAAAAGAGAGCTCTACCCGAGCACGACACGCCCTGGGTCACGCCCGTGACCCAGGCCGTGTCACCCAACTTACACAAAAAAACTGCTAACTCCTTGCAAAAAAAAAAGACAAGGCACCAGCCTACTAGCTCGGCTACAGCTGGCCATGCACAGCACAACAAACACATTACAGCTAACAAAACAATCGTCGAAACGACACGAAAGCAAACGATCCACGATTTCAACCAAAACTCGCACCGTAGCTAAACAACCAAGCTACGAAAACAACGGTGAGGTCGAAAACAACATCCGACGATCGCACACTTGGGCTAACACCTCCCGAAGCCAAAACACAAGTATTTCCCTAAGAGGCCCAACCGAGTCACCAAAACAGACTCCGGCTAGCTGGGGAAACTTGCCAACAGGCTATAACTAGGCTACACAAGGAACCTAAAGAGCTAGGACCACGCTCTACAATGGCGAAGGGCCGGAAAATGCGTCATCGTATCGCCAATCCAAGATCAAACAAAATAAATAAAAAAACCGGGGGCGTTACAGCCACTCCCCCTAAAAGAAAGTTTCGCCTCAAAACTTTACTCACAACACTCCTATGAAGAAGGAGAGAGAAAGAGCCAGGAAAGGGCTATATATATATATATATATGAAACAAACATACCAGGCACAAGATTAGGGAAACAGATGAGGGTGAGCCTCCCTCATAGCCGACTCCAACTCCCAAGTCGCGCTTTCTACATCCTGATTCCTCCATAAAACTTTAACCATAGGAATAGTCTTCTTCCACAGCACACGAACCTGAGAATCCAGAATGCGGACAGGCACCTCCACATAAGAAAGATTCGGCTCCAACTGAGGCACAGAATCCAAAACCTGCCTGCCATTCATCACACATTTCCGCAGCTGACTGACGTGGAAGACATCATGCACGCCAGGGAAATTTGCGGGCAAAGCCAGCCTATAAGCTGATAACCCAATCCGCTCAACAATCGGAAACGGCCCCACGTACCTCGGGTCCAACTTCCTGCTCTTGCCAAACCGCTTGACTCCGATCAACGGGGAGACCTTTAAAAACACAGAGTCCCCCACCACAAATTCCAAGTCTGATCTACGCCGGTTGGCGTTCTTCTCGTATCTCTCCTGGGCTAACCGAAGCTTTTCCCGAATAACCTTCACAGCGGTTTCCATCTCCTCGAGTGCTTCTGGACCCAACAAAGGTCTCTCGCCAACCTCAGCCCAAAACAATGGAGTCCTGTAGCGCCTCCCATACAAAGCTTCAAAAGGAGCCATTTGCAAGCTTTCTGGATAACTGTTGTTATATGCAAATTCCATAACCCTCAAGCGCTCATCCCACGCTCCTCCGTGGTCCAGAATATAGCAGTGGATCATATCTTCCACAATCTGATTTACTCGCTTCGTCTGACCATTGGTCTGCGGATGATAAGCCATGGAATATCTCAAATCTGTACCCAACCCTTCTTGAAGGCTCTTCCAAAAACGAGACGTAAACCTGGAGTCTCGATCTGATATGATACTCACGGGTACACCATGCAATCTGATAACCTCATCCAAATACAGCTCGGCTATCTTCCTCATCGGATAATCGATCTTAAATGGTATGAAGTGAGCACTCTTCGTCAGTCTGTCTACAATCACCCAAACTGAATCATGCCCCTTAGGAGATCTCGGTAAGCCTGTAATGAAATCCATCAAGATACTCTCCCACTTCCACATCGGAATCTCGAAGGGAGTCAGCTTGCCACCAGGCCTCCCATGGTTGGCTTTCACACGCCTGCAAGTGAAACACTCTGAAATAAATCTGGCTATGTCTTTCTTCATCCCACACCACCAGGTAATCTGTTTTAAATCATGATACATCTTGGTAGACCGTGGATGGTAAGCAACACTAGATCTGTGGGCTTCTCTGCACACCATATCCTGAATATCTCCAACTGCGGGAATGCAAAACCTGCCACGATACTTCAAGGTACCCGCATCATCTATAGAGAAATCTGGTAATTCAACTTTTTCAGCTCGAAGATACAAATGTAGAAGATCGGGATCATCCTTCTGATGTAGTCTCGTAAGCGCAATCCACGAAGGTTCTGCCACTGCCAAGCTATTCTGCGAATCGCAGCTTCCCACAGAAATGTTCATCAAAAGGAACTCTTCCACTAGACGCTCGGCGGAGAGATTGAAAATCTTCCTAGACTTCCGACTCAGGGCATCGGCCACCACATTTGCCTTGCCCGGATGGTACTGGATTTCAACATCATAGTCGGCCACGTACTCCAACCATCGCCGCTGGCGCAGATTTAATTCTTTCTGGGTGAAGACATACTTTAAACTCTTATGATCCGTGAAAATCTTGCACTGCGCGCCATATAGCAAATGCCTCCACAATTTCAACGCATAGATCACTGCTGCAAACTCCAGGTCATGTGTAGGGTAATTCCTCTCGTGAGTCTTTAGCTGCCTCGACCCGTACGCAATAACCTTCCCGCCCTGCATCAATACACAGCCCAGTCTGACATGCGATGCATCCACATATATATCATACTCACTATCTTCAGTAGGCAAGGACAAAATTGGAGCTGAATATAACCTTCTTTTTAGTTCCTCAAAAGCCTCCTCACACTTGCCATCCCATATGAAGGCTACATTCTTCTGCGTCAACTTGGTCAACGGCGCAGACAAGGTAGAGAATCCCTCTACAAATCTTCTATAATAACCAGCTAAGCCCAAGAAGCTTCTGATCTCTTTGGGAGTAACAGGCCTCGCCCATTCCATAACAGCAGCGATCTTTTCTGGGTCCACCGATATTCCCTCCTTATTAACCACGTGGCCGAGAAAAGAAACTTGAGGCAACCAAAATTCGCATTTGCTCAGCTTGGCGTAAAGCTTATGGTCTCTCAGAGTCGCCAAGACCAGTCGCAAATGCCGATCATGCTCCTCCTCATCTTTAGAATACACCAAAACATCGTCTATAAAGACAATCACAAACTTATCTAGAAAGTCCTTGAAAACTCTGTTCATCAGATCCATAAAAGCTGAGGGTGCATTAGTCAAACCAAATGACATAACCAAAAACTCAAAATGCCCATGACGAGAGCAGAACGCCGTCCGCGGAACATCTAACTCCCGAATCCTCAACTGGTGATAGCCCGAACGAAGATCAATCTTGGAAAACACGGCACTACCACGCAGTTGGTCAAACAAATCGTCAATCTGAGGCAAAGGGTACCTGTTCTTAATAGTAACCTTGTTCAGCTCTCTATAGTAGATGCATAGCCTCATCAACCCATCTTTCTTTTTAACGAACAGCACTGGTGCACCCCAAGGTGAAAAACTCGGCCTTATAAAACCTTTTGCCAACATCTCATCCAGCTGAATTCGCAACTCTTCCAGCTCTCGCGGGGCCATCCGGTACGGCGCCTTGGCAATAAGATGCGTGTCTGGCTCCCAATCTATAACAAACTCGACATCTCGATCGGGTGGGAGACCGGGAAGATCATCAAGAAACACATCAGAGAAGTCACACACCACAGGAATCTCTTTCAAACACGGCACTCTAACAACTGTCCCTACCGGAGAGACCAAACAGGAAAAACAACCAGAATCAAGCAACTTCCGAGCACGCACCGCAGAAATGACTGGAGACTCCTGGAGAGAATACCCATAAACGCTCCCTGGCTGACCGTTGTCTTTGACGAAGTCCAAGCGCTTACCCTTGCACTGGATCACAGCATCGTACCTTGACAACCAGTCCATGCCCAAAATAACATCGAAGTCCTCCAGGTTAATCACCTTCAGATCTGCCTTGGCTAGAAAATCCCCCAACAAAATCGGACAATCCAGGACACCCAGGTCCGTAACCACAGAGTCATCGGAGGGGAACTTAATGCAAAAGGCACCACCAACACGATCTACGCCCAAAATGAACCGCGTGCACCTGTTCCTTCTTCTGCGCTCCCAACCTTTTGAAACACTTCTCAAAGGGGTGGCCTGGCCGGCCACAGAAACTACAAACCTCTTTGTTCTTCTTTCTCGAGACAGCATCAGGTTCCTGAGGGCTCTTCCCTCCACCGGACTTCCGCTTATCCTTCCTCAACTGCTGGCCTCTATTCTTGGCATTCTAAATGGCCTCAACTCTCAAGGCAGCTTCAACCACGTTGGCATAACAGACTGCCCCGTAGGCATTCGCTAACTGCTGAATGTCGCTTCTTAGTCCACCCAGAAATCGCTTTACTCGGTCTTCTTCAACACTCACCAGACTAGGAGCAAACTGACTCAACTTACTAAACTCAATCTCGTACTCACTAACCGTGAGTTTCCTCTGCTTCAAATGGAGAAAGTCATTCATAGGCCGGTCCCTCTCGACTGAAGGCAGTAACTTACTCAACAGCATTACCTTAAATGACTCCCAAGAGCATCCTGCCACCAAGCTTTCTTTTTCCCTGAGCCACCAATTCTTTGCTAAGCCCTTGAGCTGGTAGGCAGCGAGCATCACTCTCTGATCGTCCGTAATCCCTGAGTAAGAGAACATCTCCTCAATGGTAATCAACCAGTCATCCAAAATCATGAAATCTGCTTGCCTATCATAAGTAGGGGGTCTCAGCCGCAGAAACTGGGATATAAATGCCATCTCCGGGTGCACCACAACCAAAGGCACGGGAGGAGCAGGAGGGGCAGGAACAGCCACCCCCTCAGCGGGGTCCGGAACTCTCGGAGTCTGTCCCAGCACCACTGCTACAAGGGACTGAATCTGAGCCTGCATAGCCACCACCTGCCTCGATAAGGCCTCATTACTCTGCCGCATGTTTTCTACCAACGCCTCGCTCTGCGCTCCTGACATCTCACCCTCGGATTGGGGGGTCGATCTCGTCGCAGGACGTCTCTCCATCCTATAATCGCACAAGTTTTAGACAAAACCTAGCCCAACAGCTAGAACAAAACTACCCGGTATAGACAAACACACTTAAATATGAACTTCAACTGCAAAACTTGCTCTGGGAGTTGTTTTTTTTACCATGATGATGTTATGCTTAACCTAAGATGGTTCACCACCATCATACTAACTCATGTGCATAAACCATGAATGCATGTATTTGTATTCTTTTTGACTCAAAAACCATGCGTGTACATATGTCATCTTGCAAATCTTTAGCTTGGCACGTTGTGCTTATGAAATGTTATGTTATGCATGATGTGCTATACATTCTAAAAAGGCCTTAATGCATGTCATGGGCGGCGTACACATGAAAATGTTATGCATCCCATACTACATAATATTCTCATGCAACGAAAAAGAAAACGTGCTAGCCGCATTCATGTGGTGAGGTTATGCATCCCATACTACATAACCCTCACATGTTGCCTCTTATGGTGGATCCATATACAAACACATATTATGCATCCCATACTACATAATATGCCCTGTATACTTATTTATGCTCATGAGTGTAGTGTTCGTGCTTTAGCCAAGACGTGTTGATGACATATCGGTGTGTGTATGGTATGACGCGAACCACTAATGCAAACAAGGGAAAGGTTCCCCGACCATTTGTCAAGCAACCTCCCTCTGATACCAACTGTCACAACCCGCATTTTCTCAACGATAAAATTGTATCAGAGCAAGAGAAAACACGTGTCGTGATGCCACGTCGTGCAGGGGATAACTGCACACGCTCAGGCAAAACTCCAGACCTAAGATTTTAAGGAAAATTGTTGATTAATTATTAAAGAAACTCAGTTATGTTGAAAAGTCGTATCCCTCGGCACGGTGGATCAGCTAGTCCACAAATAAAAAGTATATTTATACGCAGTAGAAAATACTTTGGTTCAATTAAATTGACACTCTAAATGAGCATAAGTGTCCCCGTGGGACGACTCATGGTATGCACGACTCTAAAGTGAATATAATATATATATGAAAGATAGTCTTTTTACGCTAAGGAAATATAGTATCTTTGTTTTATAAATATGTTATGCATGAGGTACATATAATAATGTTTTTAGGGTTTAAAATATCTAACACGCAACCAAGCATAAATCATTCCCAGAAGCAAGTAAACAACCACAAATAGGCAAAAAATAGCAGTTTAAGTTCATACCCAGCATCGCAAGAAGCCACCAGTGGGCGTCAACAACCTGACACGAACCCACTGGTGAGTATGTATGTCTATACAGAAAGGTAAAGAACTACCTCACATAATTGGGGATCAGCTGTCTCAGCTACCCAAGAGGCCACCAACCAGCCCCTCCAAAAGAACTAGCCGCTGAACTGGCTACAACATGGACCTGAGGCATTCAAGAAAAGAACACCTCAGCAAGAAGATAGTCAAAAGGTAAAGAGAGCATTAGATTTATGAGCAAATAAGAAGGGTTTACCAACCCGACAACAAACTGCTAAAGCAAAAGAAAGGGCATGACAGTAAGAAAAGAACACTGTCTAAAGCACAGCAAAGCACACCAAGTGCGAGCAATAAAAGCAACATGCCCTACAAAGAGTCTGCAACAGCAACAAGATATATACATATATGCCCAAAAGAAAGAGAAAACATAAACAGGAAAGGGACTAACAATCCTAGCACGTGGGTAAGTGGCAGTGGTCAAAACATGGATCTGAGTACATAACCAAAATCAGATCCAAAAAGGGCTAAGGGGTCAAACAGTGGCAGCTTTAGGGTCCCACACACACCAACCCAAATAGGGGGAAAAGGCGGTGGCCACAGCTCTCCACATCAAAATCCACCCCTCCAGAGGCCACCAAAACTCCACCACCTGCCACAACCCAAGAGTCGGCAAGCAAAACTAGCCGAACACCCAATACCACCACCTAGAGAAAGGGAAAAGTCACACTAACAATCCTAAGGAAACACACGAACCCAAGACAGAAAAGTCGAGCCCACTCAACGCGACATTGAGTAAGCTCCACTCACTTGACGCCCAAAATACTTAGCCGAAATCCTACGCTGGGTGACGGCGTTGAGTGAACTCGGCTCACTCGACGCTGTCAGCGCTTTCCACTTAGGGTAAACGTAACTTTTAGTTAAAACCGCAGCCTAAACTCTCTCAACGCGCGAAAACAGAGAGTTGGAAATTTAATCCCAACCCTCTGTTCCATCCTAACTACTCGGGGCTACCGCAACTAAAACTAAACTGTAACTAACAGCAGCCTCACCCTAACTCTAGCTACCCACTGGACACCAAACCTCAGACCAAAGAGAGAACATTGATTTAATTGTAAAAAAAACAAAGAAGCAGCAAAGGACAGAAATGAAGGAAAAAGGCATCATATTGCTCTAATTTCTAAGGAGGAAAAAATAAAGAAAACAGGTGTATTGCACAGGAAATAAAAACAGAGTAAGGGTTAGAAATAATTTGGCAAGGGTCAGGGAGCCACTTGCCTCTACCTCCCGGAAAAACAACAGCTACACCACAGCTTGGCTCCGGCGGCAAGATCCGCCACCTAGAAGACCAAAGCTGAAACTGAGGAAAAGAAAGGAAATCAGATATTCTCAACTCCTTGAATCAACCCTAAATAAAGAAAAACTTACATGGAAGGGAAGATCGAGACGAGAGCAAGCCAAATCCGCTATCGCACGAGAAAAACGAGCTTCCTCCCGCAAACACCGGCCAAAAAACCACTGCTTCCTCTCAAAAACCTTCTGCTGGAAGCTCTCCAGACTCGGTAACGATGAAAATGAGGAGGAAAAATGGTTCACGGCAACAAAAGATGCTCTCAGGAGAAAAAGTACGGAACACGCCCCAGACACGCCCGTGACACGGCCCGACACGCCCGTGTCACGTGGCGTGTACTCACGCACCTACCCACTCGATGAACGTCGATCTCTGCTCGACGAAACAGGTGACACGCCCTGTGACACGCCCGTGTCACAGGCCATGTACCAACTCAAACACCACTCGACGATCGTGGAGCGCCGATCGTCGAATAGAGAGACACGCCCTGTGTCACGCCCGTGTCCGAAACGACACGCCCGTGACACGGCCGTGTTCTCACTAAAACTCCTCCTGACGACCATCGAGCACAGCTCAACGAACCGAAGGTGTACACGCCCTGTGACACGCCCGTGTCACAGGCCGTGTTCCTACCAAAAACAGCCGTCGACCAGAAATCGTCGACCACAGAAAAGAGAGCTCTACCCGAGCACGACACGCCCTGGGTCACGCCCGTGACCCAGGCCGTGTCACCCAACTTACACAAAAAAACTGCTAACTCCTTGCAAAAAAAAGACAAGGCACCAGCCTACTAGCTCGGCTACAGCAGGCCACGCACAGCACAACAAACACATTACAGCTAACAAAACAATCGTCGAAACGACGCGAAAGCAAACGATCCCGGATTTCGACCAAAACTCGCATCGTAGCTAAACAACCAAGATACGAAAACAACTGTGAGGTCGAAAACAATATCCGACGATCGCACACTCGGGCTAACACCTCCCGAAGCCAAAACACAAGCATTTCCCTAAGAGGCCCAACCGAGTCACCAAAACAGACTCCGGCTAGCTGGGGAAACTTCCCAACAGGCTACAACCAGGCTACACAAGGAACCTAAAGAGCTAGGACCACGCTCTACAACGGCGTAGGGCCGAAAAATGCGTCATCGTAACGCCATTCCAAGATCAAACAAAACAAAGAAAAAAACCTGGGGCGTTACAATCACCCCTTCCCAAAGGGTGAACTCCACAAGATACCGAGATTTTGGTTTCAACATTTTGGTGTGGTGAGCGTGGAGCGTGATCAGCACAGAAAACCTTTAGCGAGCTCGATGATAGGAGGACAGGACTCCCCCCCCCCCCCCCCCGCCTCTAGCCACGGTGGGGATTCTTGAAGATTTCAGGAACAAGGTGTTGAGCCTCGTCAAGTTTGCACTCGGCACGCGGGCCAAGTGCTCGACTCCAACTGCTCAGATCACTGCCGCCCCGTCACTAGGTGAGGATGCTCCCGGTAGGTGAGCCGGGAAGGAGGTTGCTGAGGAAGGATGGGAAGGAGAGCTCCCAGGGCGCGTGCTTTTCCCCGGCTCAGCGAGCAGCTGCCGGTTCGGCGACATGGGCGCACGAGATGTTCCGGCTCGCCCTGTGGGAGGAGGAAGCCCCTTTAGCGAGCTGGTCTCTTCTACCCCAGTTCCAGATCGGTTCAGGGAACCCGAAATGTCCTACTACACCGGGAAGTGTGACCCGGTCCAACACGTCCAATGTTTCGAGGAGATGGTTTCAATCTGGCAAATGTCGGATGGGTTCAAGTGTTGACTCCTCGCCATCACCCTCAAGGAGAAGGCAAGGGGTGGTTCCACCAGTTGCCGGCCAGCTCCATCTACTTTTTTGAGGATCTGCGTCGGGGGTTCATGTTGAGGTTCACTACCTCAAAGAGGAGGAAGAAGGAGTCTGAGTCCCTGTTCCACATCAAACAGGGAGTGTATGGGACGTTGAGGAGCTACGTCGACCGGTTCCAGGAGGAGGTCACCCAGGTCCAGGAGATGTCGGGTCATAGCCTGATGATGGCTTTCACCCTGGGCCTGTGAAAGTTATTACTTGTCTGCCTAAATCACCTAGAGGGGGGTGAATAGGTGATATGTGCTTATTTTTGCTTAATAAAAAATTAGATCTATACACAGAACTATCTACCAAGCATTCATAGACGAAGCAAGATTTATAGTGGTTCCCCAATCTTGGGTACATTCACTTTCCCTCACCGATCTAGCAATAAACTAGACTCGGCTACTCCACTATCTCGGATTGAAAAACCAATCCTACGCCTCGGAACAACGTTCCTACAATCTCGATCCACAAAGTGGATCTACACTCAGAAGATGAAGCTTCCTACAATCTCGGAGTCAAAAGCTTCTACACTTGGATAAAACTTCTCCTACAATAATGAAATAAAATGTGTATGAAATACAAACAAAGAGTCTTTGTCAGATCTGTAAGAATCGGCCTGAATCTTCTTCTTCTAGACTTTGCGGCTTTATCAGAGAGGTGAAGAAAATCTTAGCAGGAGCAGATCTGAATCTTCTTGACTTTACACGATCGAATAGAAGATAAGAAGTTGTTCGGCAATCTCGGTCTGTAAAATTTTCTTAATCTGAATCCTCTGAAAATGAAAACCCTAGCCGGATGAGAATCTGTGGAGGCGGCTTCTTGGAGAGAGGGAGAGAGAGGAACAGAAAACTTAGAGAGAAAATCGGCTGCAAAAACTTCTGATAAAACTTCTTAGGGTTTGTCGGTTTGACAAGACCTTATATAGGATCAGAGATAATCTTTCATAATTAATTCATAATGAGCGACAAGTGGACCAATCACATCAAGGCTCATTAAAGAATCTGTTAAATTGGACTTAATGAAATTTTCAGAAAACTGAAGTAATATACTTGAGTGAAGAAGTGACTACTCGAGTATATTACATAACTACTCGAGAGAGATGAAAATAACTAGTCGAGTACTTAGAAACAGTTACTCGAGTAACCTGAAGAGAACTACTCGAGTATAACCTTGAAGAAAATTGAGAAGTTGATCAGCTACTCGAGTACCAAAAAGACTTACTCGAGTACTTAAAAACTTTACACGTGAAGTGGAGTTAGACTACTCGACTACAAGAAATACTACTCAAGTAAATGAGAATAGGCTACTCGAGTGGTAGATGAACTACTCGAGTCAAGGACTTAGAATATTTTTTGAACTGGAATTCTGGGCTACTCGAGTAGTGAAGCTGAACTACTCGAGAGGATAAGAACTACTCGAGTATATGGAAATAGCTACTCGAGTAATTAACTTAGAGAAATTGTGAGGGAAGAAATTCTGGTTACTCGAGTATAAATACTGGACTACTCAAGTAATAGATGAACTACTCGAGTATATGACTTAACTACTCGAGACAGAAGGTATAAACTACTCGAGTACTATAAAGTACTACTCGAGTAATTTACTTACAAAATATCTGGAGAAGGAAATATGTAAACCCGAGAATAATATGGAAACTACTCGAGTAGTTGTCTTAACTACTCGAGAGCCATAAATTGACTACTCGGGATCTGTCATCCTTACTCGAGTAAGAGTAATTTTACTCGAGTATAAACTGAGCTATTCACTCGAGTAGGTATAGAACTACTCGAGTAAAACACTTAGTAAAATTTTCTTAGACAAAATTCTCTTTTCTTTGGTGAGATCAGCATCCAGTCTTTTCCAATAAGTCCTAGTGCTTGAATATGAAGTGTATCCCAACAGAGAGACTACACATGAGTCAACACCTTGGATCACACAATGAGGGATTACATTGTATGCTCCTGTGTTTGAAGACCCATTGTAGACTAACATTGGTCGACACTTGTCATTAGAGTCTTGCAAACACATAACTCAACCAAAGCATCAAATACAATTTAATTCATCTTAGGTCAAGGGTGACTTCATCAAATCTGGGTTAATGTGGATACAATCCCCAACAATCTCCCCCTATTTGTAGAAGTCAGAACCCTTTACACTAAGCTGAATTATAGACATAAAATGTTCTATATAGATAAATCAGTGTAAGCAGGCATAAGACTAGAAATAAGATAACATGATCAAAAACTTAGAATTATATAAATGTGATTATCCAAAAATGTCATTTCTACAACAAGATCATTTCCACAATCTCATATGCCCTTGTAGCTCAGACTTGGTGGTGCTGCCTGTCTTGATTCTCTTGTTGTCTCCTCTGATAGTTGTAAGGCTTGGGGTAGTACTTAGGAGGTCATGGAGGAGCAGCAGGGTTATCTCTCCCAAATTCTCTGTCATATAGTCTCCTCTTGGTCATAGATTTTTCATATAACTCCCATTCCTGTGAACTGTAATGAATGTTCCTGCTTTCATGGAAGTCCATAACAAGCTTGCGAGTATCCAAGATGAGGGATTTAGAGGTAGGAGACGAGATCTCTGCAAATTCTGGAGCTTTCCTTTTATCAGCATCAGATACTAGAATGGACCTGCTGGCAGAGGGACCTTCACCATATTTTCTTTTCTTTCTTGAAGTCTATATCTCAGGAGGAGTTTGGAGAAAAATATCTGCAGGGTCATCCTCCCAGATTTGAGCATAAGAGCCTGGAGGAGGGCCTTCCTAGCCTTCAGGTCTGGGAGAGAAAGTAGGTTGTAGAGGAGGAATAGGAGCAGCAGTAGCTAGGGGGTTGAGATGATGCGGAATGATATTTGGATTAGCAGCAAATTCAAGAAGGATTTGATTGTGCATCCAGACAGCAGTGTCATATGTATGAAATTTGACACACTGAATTTGTGCCAAGACATCATCATGGATTTCTGTCAGTTTGGCTTTCCAAAGCCCTTGCATGGCAGCATCTGATTTTTCTAAGTATTCTTTCACCAAATTCTCCCCCTTTCTGACTTCAACAGATAGCTTAGAGATTGCATCTTCTTTGAAAAGACCAATCTCTTCACATATCTTCATCTTTGTAGTTTTAGCTCTTTTATCCATTTCAATCTGATTAACAGTAAGGGTTACACCTTGCTCTATCACTTAACCAACACTAGTAATAGTGTGGTCTAGAGCCTTTCCACCAATTTGGAAAAGGTGTCTTAGCTGGTCAGTATTATGTTGGATTTTTGCAAATCCTCTGCTCATCTCAGTCTCTAGAGCAGTGACTTTATCTGTAATAGCTTTGAGGGAAGTATCAAAGTAGGTTCTCTGTTCTTGAAGCAAAAGGACAACTTGAGTCATCAAATCATTTGTTGAGGCAGCAGTAGCAGCAGGAGGAGCACTAGAAGAGGGAACTAGAGGAGGAGGGGCTACCCATGGAGCTATTTTTGTAATGGTGATAGAGCTTTTTGCTCTTGTAGTGTGAAGTAGGGCATCCCCTTCATCAGTGACTGAGGGTATGGAGAAGTCCAGATTCCTTAGTGGAGCTTCAGCTGGCTCAGGGGATAGCTCATCATCAATGAGAATGGTCTCAACCTGCTCTTGATGTGCAGCAGGAGACTTTTCTGGAGAAGGAGTATGTGTTGGTGATGGTACTGGAGACTCTGGTGGAATTTCAGATGTAGTTTCCTTTGGAGAGAGAGGAGGAGGAAGATCATTTGCAGTCAATTATTCTATCATTTCATTGATAGCAGCTTCTGTGGAGAGGAGAGTTTCTTGAAGTTGTTGATCAGATGGAATCTATTCTGGAGTTTGAGGAGGTGGAGGAGTTACTGCTGGGGGTGTAGGAATCCTTGTAGGGATAGAAGGAGCAGGCTCCCCCTCAAAAGGTGCACCAGAGGAGCTGGGGACCTGAGATGGAGAGGGAGATGGGGTCCTGTCCTCTATGACTAGAATTTCTTGACCTTTTGCAGCTTGTGTTGGATTCTACAGCTTCAATTCCCATCTGTGTATGGAGGAAATAGAGACTTTCTTCATGTGGTGAAGAATAGTTCCTTTGGAGAAATTGAATATTTCTTGGTTGATTTCATGGAGGATCAGAGAAATGATTCTGGCATAATTAGGGGCTTTAATGTTGTCTTTAATCTTATCCAGGATCATCATGCCAAACTGAAACTCTTCCTGCAGACTATGGCTTGCATGATGTCAAAGAAGCAAAGAGGAATGTCTCTGATAGAGTTGGTTCTGCATAGAAGGACCTTTCCAATGATATCAACCAATAATTTCCCTTCAGCATTCATATCTGACCTCTTGATGTACTGTGCAGTTGTAGAAATACCACAGAACAAGCAAGTTCTTTCTGATTCTTCTTCCCCATGATCATCATCTTCATCTATAACCGGCAATCTAAGAAGCTGAGATACTAAAGTTTTTGTAAGCTTGATTTTGATACCTTTGACTTTTGATTTGAGAACGGCACCATGGCGCTTAACCCTGACCTTTCTGAAGAACTCGGCAACTTCTGGGAAGAGGATTCTACAGGGTTCTTGGAGAATGAAGGTGAGTCCGGCGGTGTCGAGTAGGATCATCAGTTTATAAAAGTCGTCGGAAAGTTCGGCAATCCTGGCGGCAACTAATTCGGAACCAACGCCAATTTTTGAAGAGGCGGCCATGATTCAGAAACCTTTGGAAAATTCTGGCGGGGAGAAAGAAATGGTGCGGCTCTGCAACTTGTTGATGGAAGGCGAAGAGACAATCGGCTACTCAAGAAAGGAAATGATTTCGTGTAGGACATTGATGGAATTTCTTATTTATATAACCCTAGGTTTATGTCTAAAGAAAATAGAAATGATGAAATCATACCTTAAAAGTGGCGGCATAAGCCTCAGGTTGCGTATAAGAAAATTTTAATCAGGAAGAGAAGTGTCCCGACATATACTCGAGTGATGTTGGGTACATTGGAAAATGTGTACTAGATTTGGAGAAGCCTCACCCAACTCAGTGATATACATCAAGGTGTATTTGATGTTGTTTTGAGTTTATATGTGCAGGTTAAGAATATGCAGGAAAAGTTTCTAAGTCCATGAGTGGACACCAGAAGAAGCTGTGTCGACACTTGTGAAGATTTGTGTCGACACTTGAGAAAAGCTATGTCGACACCTGGAGTCAAATGTGTTGACACTTGGAAAAGCTGTGTCGACACCAGAAGAAATGGTGTCGACACACAGGACTTGTGTCGACACACAGAAAGTTCAGTCAACATCAACTGTGTCGACACACAGGACTTGTGTCGACACACAGAAAGTTCAGTCGACATCAACTGTGTCAACACACAGGAATTGTGTCGACACACTTACCAGAATCTCTTCAAAGTTAATTGTGCCAAGACAAGAAGTAGCTGTGTCGACACACAGGACTTGTGTCAACATATTTTTATAGAAGCTATGTCGAGTAGCAGTGTCGACACCATGAGAACTGTGTCGACACCACCAAGGATTGTGTCAACACTTAGTCTACTTGTGTCGACACATGTGAAGTTCAGACTCGACACTTTGCTGACAGAGACAAAGTTTCAAGAAGTGACTGGAGACTTGACTGCTGCCATTACCAACAGGTCTACTACAACTGTCAGATCTGTCAGAAGTTGGTTAGCAACCGGATCAGCCGGTAACCTTGGATGAAGTCTATATAAAGACAGATTCTATCAATTGAGAATAACGTGAAAACGAGAAAAGAAGACGAAGTACACACAACACAATGACAACAGAAGATCCAACATACACAAGGAAATCCAGTCAGAGATTTCAAGTGGATCTAAGTGAAGAATTTCAAAATATCTTCAGAAGAATTTGTAGAGAGAGAGCTCCAACAATTCAAGTGAAGAAAGAGACTATCATCAACTAGTCTCTCAAGTGCAGATCCTGAACTAATCTGCAAAGAAGAATTCAGATTAATTTCTGGATTTCAAGAAGGAAGCTGATTGAAGATCAACTTCAAGAAATTCAACCTTATTGTGTTCAGATTTAAGAAGCTTTGAAGAAATCCAAAGACAGGTTGATTTTTGAGTAATTAGATTCTTCAAGAACTGATCAAGAAAACTTTCTACCCATTCTCTCTCAACTTAGGTGAAAGATAAAACTTATTTTATATCATTTTTCTGTAAGATCATTACTGATCTGAGTTGTAAGCCTAATTTATAAAGGCTGAGGTAGGGCTGAGTGCCTGAGGTAGGAGATTTAGATCTCTGAGTTGTAGGCCTTAGGAAGGCTGAGGTAGGGTTGTGTGCATGAGGTAGGAGATTTGATTCTCTGAATTGTAGGCTTGGGTGAAGGCTAAGGTAGGGCTTAATTGCCTGAGTTGTAGGAGTGTGAACTCACTCTGAGTTGTAGGAACCTTGACTGGGTTCTGAGCTGTAAGATCTGTTGATCTGAGAAGGAAGGAAGAAGTTAGGCCGAATCTAGCACACTGCTAGATAGGATAAGGGGGAAAGTGGATGTACCCATCATTTGGGGAACCACTATAAATCTGTGTGCCATCTGTGATTGTGTGTGATATTGTGATTTCTATGTTGTGGTAGCTGTAGAACTGTTTGATTCTACTTGATTAACTGAATTAATATTTTGTCTTAAGGTAAAAAGGAATTGTACATATTCACCCCCCCCCCTAAGTGTTTAGGTTATCTTGAAACCAATTCTTTCAAGTGGTATCAGAGCCAGGTTACTCAAAGATAGACTTAACAGTCAGAGTAAGATCTGTGAGGCAGATTAAATTAGAAAATATGGGTTCAGGAGAAAATCATAAGGAACTTGGTTCCATGAAGTTGCTCATGTGCAGGAAAAAAATCTTTGGAATTTGGAAAGAAAGGGTCAGATTGTTTATGGAAGTATCTGATCCAAGAATATATATAACTGTTAAGGAAGGGCCTTATATTCTAATGAAAGTCTCAGTTCTTGATGTTAATCAGAGGATACCAAAAGACTTTTCAGAAATGACTAAGGATGAGATTATCTTGGCTACTATGGACAAGAGAGCTCAGAATATTATAGTGAGTGTCATAGATGACTCAACATTCCAAAATCTGATTCACTGTAAAACCTCCAAGGAGATGTGGGACACATTGATAGTCTACATGGAGGGATCAGAAGAAGTTACGTAAGATAGAAAGTCAATGCTTAATCAGGAATATGAGAGCTTCAGACAAAGCAAATCAGACAACATCACTAAATGTTACAAGAAGTTCTTCAGAATTGTGAATGAACTAATGTCATATGGAAGGGTCTTTAGTACATATGAGTTGAATGATAAATTCCTTAGATCTCTGACTAAGGATTGGGACACCAAGATCTGTGCCATCGGGGAAGTGGCCAGACTGACAAAAATCTCTCCTCCAACACTATTTGGCAAATTGCTTTCTTATTAAATGCAACTTATGGCCAGAAAGGAGGAAGAGAAAAGTACTAAAGTTGACCATATAGAAAAGTCAGTGGCCTTCAAGGCAGAAGCCACAAGAAAGGACAGGAGGATGTCTCCATCCCCTTCTAAGAAAGCTGCAGAAGTGATCTCTGAAAGTTCTGATAGTCACACCTCAGACAGCAATCATTCTGATGAGGACTTTGCTGTATTCACAAGGCAGTTTCAGAAATTTTTGAAGAAAAAACAGTGGAGAACTAAGCCTTCCTCCTCTCAATCCAAGGATGAATATTATCAGAAAAGAAAGTCATCTAGAAAAGACAAGAGTAGGTTAAAATCTAGCAAATCAACAACTACAAAGATTGTGTGCTATTGCTGCAACAGACCTGGACATGTCGTAGCTGATTGTACAGACAAAAGAAAGGAATCTGCAGATAAGAAGAAGTCTCAGTATAAGAACAAGAAGGAGAAATCCTTTATAGCAAAGAAAGAGAAAAGCTGGACAGATCCATCATCATCAGATTCTGAATCTGATGCTGAAGCTTATATTTGTTAACCCCGAAATCGACGATCCTTCTCAAAGCAGCCAGCTCACTCATCGCGGCCTACCCCGGGATCCTCCTGGATGCTGTCATTACTGAGGTTGGGCGGACAGAATTCTTTATCCGCTCAGGCCGCGCGGCCAACGCGGTCTCAGCGGTCTGACCGACCAGGCCGGGCGCCTTCTTTTGGTCGGCAGGGCCTGCGGACTGCTTCCGCAGTCCACCTCTGCAGGCCGCCCCCCTTTTCAGCTTAACCGTGAGGTTGTTTCCGCAGGTTTTTCTTTGCCGGACTCAACTACCTATCCGCCCAGGCCGGCAACAGGTCGCTCAGTCCACCCAGCAACATGGGCAGCCGACTCCTCCAGTCCGCTTACAAGGCGCGGACTCCAACTCCGGCTATCCGACAAGACCAGCAGCGTCCAAGTTCCTCGCGAGCTGGGCGAACTCGAAGAGTGATCTAGACTTCCAGTCTGCCTTCAGTAGTAAATCCCAACAGCCTCAACCGTCAGGCTCTCCATCTCCAATGCAAGCGGACTCGACCTTGCAACAGCCGCGGACTCAACGGACTTGGCGAACTCTCTAAGCAGTCTGCCCCTTCCCTTAGTCAGCACCAGCTTCTCGGCGGTAGTACCAGCTACCTCCTCAGTCCGCAGGCCTGTCAAAGGCTCAGCCGATAGTAGCATAATTCTCCTTCAGTCCACAGCCTTGGCGCGGACTCAATCAATAGTGGTGGACTCCTTCCAGCCCGCCATGCAGCAGATCCTCCAGAAAGCAGTCCTAGTCCGCATAACCTGTGCGGACTCGCCGAACTCTGCGGGCACTCTCCTGCTCGCACCCCTTAGAGCTCGCTCAATTCAGCAGTGGCGGACTCCACGGATTCTCCACGCAGTCCGCCACATAGCGTCCACCATCCGCCACTCCAGCAGTAGGCGGACAGTCCCAGCTCAGCAGTGACGGACTCCGCGAACCCGCATCGCAGCCCGCCACTGAGTCTCTCATTTTGCCGACAGCAGCTCCGACTTCAGTACCAAGTCGCCAGTCCGCGCGGTCTAGGGCGGACTTGGCGGACTCCGTCTCCGTCTCGTTCAAGTTACAGTCTCTCCGGGGGTAACGTCACCGCAAGCTGTTACCTCCTCAGGCCTATAAATAGCCCCTCATGCCTCTCAAGAGGGGAGGTCAGCGCTCGAGGTCTCGTCATCGCCAAGGTGCTCACGCCCGAAGTCAGCCAGCCAGCACCCCTCCTGCAGACTCCGTTTCTCAGACCGCACCCTTCTCTGCGGCTTTAGTCGCGCAACCTGTCAGCCTGTGGTTCTCCAGTCCACGCGGTCTCCCATTTCCCTTAACCGCGCGGCCTGCCGACTTTTCTCTTCAGTCCGCACGGCCTCCTCTGGCATTCTTCCTTAGCCGCTAGCTTCCTTCTTGTACCCTTTATTGCTTTGTTGTAAATGTGTATTAGCAAGTTGTAACTCTCGCCATTAATAAAAGGAAAGCTCGTCGCAAGAGTGGCGTTTAAGCCACGGCGGGCGAAGTCTGCTGTTGCCGCTGCTAGCGGCCCCGTCTCTCGCCCTTCTTCCTAGCTCAGCTCAGCTCCCTAGGCAACCAACCTGCAAGCACAACCGTCATATTAACCTTCTGCTCGACAGCTCCTGATCAACCTCCTCCTCTCTTTATCAACCTTCTTTGTTGATCAAGCTTCTCCTCTACTCTCAGCACCCTCTCGTCTATCCCCGAAACTCCTTGACAAGCTGCTTGCTCCACTCTCGAGCACTCAGAAGCTTCCCCCTTCCTTCCTCTTTCCCCGCAACCTTCATCCTCTTCCTCTCTTAGCCTGTGAGATCGAACACTCCCTTCGTGTTAGCTTCCCCGGTGCCATTTTCGCGCATCAACAGTTAACACGCGGCCTTCAGATCCGAACAGATGGTGAACAGCGATAGTTAGCCATGTCAGACCGCCAACCCTCTCAGAACATTCCTCCTACCAGTGAAGACGCTCTTTGGGAAGCCCTCTTGCTGACACATCGGGAAACTTCCCAGCAGATAGCAGCGATCAATGACACCCTAGCCACTATAATTCAGCGGCTAGACTCTCAACCTATAGTAGCACCGGTTGCTACAGTCAACCCGGAAGTGGGGAATTCACATTTTAATATGTCAACTCTTCTGCCAGTTGGCCCTTATGCTTATCTGGCAAGTTATCCATCCAGCCAGGCCACAGTCACTGTACAGTTTCCAGTTACCGAGTGAAAAGGAAGTGTCTGCAAACTCAACACTCAAACAACCATGTACGCCTCCAATCACCCAATAAAGTCACCTGAACTTCCCACTGGGAGGAAGAGAGGCAGAGAGGTTTTGCTCCCTGCTGAACAACCTCCAAACTCTCCCCCAAAGTGTCTTCAATCGCAAGCAAAGAAAGGAGGATGTTTCCAAAGTCGTCAGCGTCTCTTCCAACGCGAAGGATCTAAAGTTGATAATATATTGGGTGGGGCAACTCACATCATCAAGAGCAAAACTAGCAGTATGGTCCCTCAGCCTGCTGGTCAGAAGGGTAAAAACTCTGACCAATACTGTCAGTATCACAAAGAAAATGGTCATGCAACAGATTATTGCAGAGCTTTTCGGCGATTAGTGCAAGAAATGCTGAAGGAGGGTAAAATTCAACATCTACTCCAGAAGGGTGACCTAACACATTCATGAGTCCTCAAAGCTCCTCACACCCACTATCTGTTACCCTTACTCTTCTCTTCATGTTTTTCAAACATTTTCATTTTTAAACACTTCTACGTGTTCATCCTTGCTTTTTAATAAAGCTTTTATCATGGATCTTATACTGACACAGTTCCCCTCTTGTGATGCTTCCTCCTCTATTTTTTCTCTTTGCCAAAGAGATCACTACGTCAATGAGATATCACCAAGTTTGGAATGCTCACTCCGTAGTTTGTTCTCTGGCACGACCGCTTCGACCACATATGGCGGGAGTATACCCATATGTGTAGTTGGAGCCGTTCAATCTATGATGTTGGGCTTCAGACTTAGGATCCTAGCCGGCATCTGACACAGAGTGTGTGCTAGGGGAGCCCCATGTGTTAGCTCTACTGTGCTTCGCAAAGGATACATTACAGTTATGATGATCTTTGCTTGACAAGCAATGGCGATCAAGCGTAGCCTTATCTCTTCGATCATCACATAACTGTGATGGCCGAACACTCTATGGTACTCTCGATCCGTGCCTTCGCGGGTTCCCACAACTCGACTGATCAATCCATAGATAAGCAATATGCCGCTTGGCGCAACTTATCTCATTGATCAGTAGTGATTGTACCGAAGGCAAGAGAGCAGTGCATCTGTCGCTTCCTTCTTAGGATTTTTTGCGCATGTCTCCCTTTTGTGCTCTGTCAAGGGAGTATAGTTGGTGCTCCTTTTTTGTCAACTGTCCTCTTTCACAGATGAACAGGTTAATCTGACCTACGAAAAGAATTTCCAGCATTCACTTTACTTATGCTCATCTTATATGCATCGCTTGCTCAAGCTCCATCGGATGATGACTTACAAGCTCTTTACTTGTACAAGCTCTATTACTCTCATCTTTTATTCACTGCCTGCTTAAGCGCTATCAGATGAAGATTCGCAGAGCTATTCATTACTCTTATCAAAATCTAATGGTATCAAGCATTGATCAAAGAATGTTGCACTCCTTGATCATCAAGCCATGCTACTGCAATCTGGTTAAGATTTGCAGAATTCGTCAAGTTCCTTCTCTGCTAATCTGATCATGTCCATCCAGCCATATCAACAGTTAATGCTCGATTTATTGATCTTGGCTTCATGATAAAGAGTTCATCATGCATTTTCCTCGCAATTTGGTCATGTCGGCCTTATCTCATCAACAATTAACACTTGCAAGCCTTCTCTTCACAGGTACTTGCAAGCTATTTTCATATTTTGTCTGCTCCTAACTCTTCTCTTTGCAGAGATTAGCAAGCACTTGCAAGCCTTCTCCATAGGTACTTGCAAGCTTCTTTTATATATATGTTTGCTTTTAACTCTTCTCTTTGCAGAGATTAGCAAGCACTTGCAAGCCTTCTCTCAGGTACTTGCAAGCTTCTTTCATATATATGTTTTCTTCTAACTCTTCTCCTTGCAGAGATTAGCAAACCTTGCAAGCCTTCTCTCAGGTACTTGCAAGCTCCTTTCATGTATATGTCTTCTCCTAACTCTTTCCTTGTAGAGATTAGCAGACACCTGCAAGTCATGTCCAGGTACTTGCAGCTTATTTTTTGTATACAATATATGCTCCTAACCCTCTTCTTGCAGAGATCAGCAGACCCTTGCAAGTCTCTTCACAGGTACTTGCAAGTTACTTTCATATACTGTGCATACCTTTAACTCTTCTTTTGCAGAAAGCAGCAATGACTTGCAAGTTCCTTCCAGTTACTTGCAGCTCATTTTTCCTTCCTGTTGGGTACATTGGAAAATATGTACCAGATTTGAAGAAGCCTCACCCTACTCAATGATATACATCAAGGTGTATTTGATGTGCTTTGAGTTTATATGTGCAGGTTAAGTGTTTGCAGGAAATGCAGAAAAATTTCTAAGTGCATGTGTCGACACCTAGAGATGCAGTGTCGACACTTATAAAGGCTTGTGTCGACACCTAGAGAAACTGTGTCGACACTTGGAGTAATTGTGTCGACACAAGGAAAGGCAGAGTCGACACCAGAAGAAAAGTGTCGACACATACAGGCAGTGTCGACACACTGTGAAGAATTATCAACATAATCTGTGTCGACACTTAGAGGCAGTGTTGACACCCAAAGAAACTTTGTCGACATCAAATGTGTCGACACCAGGAGGCTGTGTCGACACTCAGCAAGCTTCAACAAAGTTAAAGTGCTTGTGTCGACATAAAGGAGATGTGTCGACACTCAGCAAGTTTCAACACATGAAGGCATGTGTCGACACAAAGGAGATGTGTCGACACTCAGCAAGTATCAACAACAAAAGAAGATGTGTCGACACAAAGGAGATGTGTCGACATACAGCAGAATTCAGCTAAGTGTTAAAGGACAAGTACTTGTGTCGACACACAGAATCAGTGTCGACACATTCAATAGAAGGCTTGTGTCGACACACAGAATCAGTGTCGACACTCTCTGAAGAAGCAGTTTCAAAAAGCTGTTAGAACAATACAAGGAGTTGTGTCGACACCATCAAGGCTAGTGTGGACACTTAGTTCACTTGTGTCGACACTTGGTCTATTTGTGTCGACACATAATGAAGATCAATCTCGACACTTTCAGACAGAGACAGTATTTTCAAGAAGTGACGGGATGACTTGACAGCTGCCATTTCAACCAGTGAACTGCAACTGTCAGAGCTGTCAGAAGTTCGTTAGAAACCGGATCAGCTAGTTACCTTGGAGGAAGACTATATAAAGGCCTTTCTCCTTCAACAGAAGAAATCAATATTTGAACACAATTAAAGAATTAATCAGAAGATTAAGAAGATCAATACAGATCCAGAGAAAACTGTAAATCAGTATTCTGAAGAAACTTCAGATTTACTTGGAGAGAGAGAACTCCAGTAATTGAAGTCAAGAAAGAGACTTGTTAATCAAATCACTTAAGGAGCGGATTCTGAACCAGACTGCTAAGTAGGATCCAGATTTATTTCTCCATCCAAAGAAGGAAGTTGTCAGCCGGTCTACTTCAAGAAGATCAACTTTACTGGGTTCAGACTCAAGAAGACTTGAAGAAAGCAAAGACAAAGTTGATCACAGGAATCAGTGCTATCAAGAACTGATCAAGAAGGTTGCCCTCTTCATTCTCTCAAACTGAGTGGTGATCTAAAAACATTCTATTATATTTTTGTAGGATCCTAACGGATCTGAGTTGTAAGCCTAAATCTATAAAGGCTGAGGTAGGGCTTTTGAGCCTGAGTGTGGGAGAATCAATTCTCTGAGTGTAGGCCTTATTGAAGGTCTGAGGTAGGGCTGTTTAGCCTGAGTGTAGGTCTTGTTGAAGACTAAGTGGTAGGGCTTTGTGCCTGAGTTGTAGGAGTGGGGTCACTCTGAGTTGTAGGAACCTGTTTGGGGTTCTGAGCTGTAAGATCTGAGGATCTGAGGAGAAGTGCTGAAGTTAGGCCGAATCTAGTACACTACTAGATAGGCGAAGGGGAAAGTGGATGTACCCAGACCTTGGGGGACCACTATAAAAATCTGTGTGCACTCTGTGTTTGTTTATTTCTGTGATTGCTGAGCTAGCTGTGCTGAATTGTTGTAGCAAATTACAAATACAGGTTTAATTGTACAGTATTTCTGCCTTAAATTTAGAAAGAAAAGTACACATATTCACCCCCCCCCCCTCTAGGTGGTTAGGCACTATTTCTTTCAAGTGGTATCAAAGCGAGGTTTCTCAAAAAGGGACATAACCGTCTGAGTAAGATCCTGTAGGCAGATTCAGAACAAACAAGATTCAAGAAAATGGGTTCTGGTGAGATCACAAGGAGCTGGGGTCCATGAAATTGTCAATATGTAGAAAAGAGATATTTGGCATATGGAAAGAGTGGGTTAGACTCTTTATGGAAGCTTCAGACCCAAGAATATATATTACAGTTAAAGAAGGCCCATATGTGTCAATGAAGAATCCATTATGGATGCAAATCAGAAAACTCCCAAGGACTTTTCTGAATTGACTAAGGATGAAATCATTTTGGCCACTATGGACAAGAGAGCTCAGAATATAATTGTTACTGTCATTGATGATGCAACATTTCAGAACTTAATTCATTGTAAAACCTCTAAAGAAATGTGGGACACATTAATAGTTTATATGGAGGGATCAGAAGAAGTAAAACAAGATGGAAAGTCCTTGTTAAATCAGGAATATGAAAGCTTCAGACAAGGAAAGTATGATAGCATTACAGAATGTTACAAGAAGTTCTATAGGATTGTTAATGAGTTGATGTCCTATGGAAGAGAATTCAGCAACTATGAGCTGAATGACAAGTTCTTAAGATCTCTTACTAAGGACTGGGACACCAAGATTTGTGTCATTAGGGAAGTGGCCAAACTAGCTGATATACCTCCTCCAACTTTGTTTGGAAAACTGCTATCTTATGAGATGCAGTTAATGGTTAGAAAGGAGGAAGAGAAGAATACTAGAGTGGAGCACAAGGAAAGATCTGTGGCCTTCAAGACTGAAGTCACTAGGAAGTATAGAAGCAAGTCTCCATCACCACCTCAATTAATTGCTGAGGCTGTCACAGATAATTCAGATAGAAAGAATTCAAATAGCAGTGAAAGTGATGAATACTTTGATGCTTTTACTAGGCATTTTCAAAAGTTTCTGAAGAAGAAGCAGTGGAGGTCTAAGCCTTCCACTTCTCAGCCAAAAGATGACTACTATCAGAAAAGAAAGTCATCAAGGAATGATAGAAGCAGGTCCAAGCCAAGCAAAGCTACATCCTCAAAGATTGTGTGCTATTGCTGCAATAGACAGGGACATGTAGAGGCTGACTGTCCTGAAAAGAGGAAGGAGTCAGCTGACAAAAAAGAAGACTCAGGTTAAGAGCAAAAAGGAAAGGTCCTTTGTTGCTAAGAAAGACAAGAGTCTGACAGATCAGTCATCTTCAGAAACAGAATCAGAAGCTGAAGCTTACATTGGATTATTTGCTGAAGAGGAAGAAGATGAGTTCATGCAGCTAATGAACTCAATTTATGAGCATGAAGACCATCAGTACAAGGGACTGATGGCTATATCTGAAGGAGACAAGATCCATGATCAGCCTGGACCAAGTAAGGTACAAAGTTATTCTTCTAGTTCAATTTATAGTACTGAGTCAGAATCAAATACATCTGCATCAAGTGATGTGGGTGGGTCTGAATCTGAAGGAGATATTCATCAGTTAATTGATGAATATAGGGACTTGTTGCAGGCCTTGAAGAAAAGAAAAACCTTGGCTAAAACTCAGGCAAAGGAGATTGCTAGTCTTAAATTGGCTGCTGATGATTTAGACAAGTTGTAGATCAGAAACTGAATGAAATAGCCATACTGAAGAACATTACTGTTATTCAGATGGGTACTATTATATTTAAGAATGATCAGATCAGAAATCTGGAGATTAGACTTCAAAAAGAGAGAGAGAGATAGTTGCAAGTTTTTCTAAACCTAAATTTGTTTTACCCTTGATAGATGAGTTTGTACCACAAAAGGGTAAGATTGGATTGGGATTTAAAAAACCTGTCTGGACTGCTAAGTCCAAATCTAAGGGCAAAGCCCCAGCACAAAACATAAAGCATGTTGTAGATACTTCAGCCAGGGTAGTACCTAAACAAAGGTACAACAGGTTTGAGTGCTGGTGTTGTGGCAAGATAGGCCACTTTGCCTTAGATTGTTGACACAATTCAAGTGTCAAGGAGAGTAGCAAACTGCCTGCTAGAAGAGCTACAGGTAGTTTTGTTAAAAGTCAGACTAACCTGCACCAATGACCCAAGAGTTATTTGGGTTCTAAGGTTAAGTAATCTATTTTGCAGGTGAGTCCAAGTGGTCATGCCACTATATGGTACTTGGACAGTGGACGTTCCAGGCACATGACTGGAACTAGGGGGTTGCTGAAGGATTGTACACCTATCAAGGATGGCCCTAAAGTTACCTTTGGTGGTTCAGAAAAAGGAATCATCAAAGGCTTTAGTAACATTTCTAGTAGCCTGATTACAATTACTCAATTGACTTATGTAAAGGGTTTGAAACATAACCTCATTAGCATAAGTCAGCTGAGTGATTTAGGATATGAAATCTCATTTATCAAGAATGGTTGTCATATCAAGAGGTCAAGTGATCAAAAGATCATTTTGACAGGATATAGGAAGAGAAATTTCTATTGTCTTGACTTTGTATGTGAGAACAATGTTTCTCCTATTTGTCTTGTAGCTGATGAGAAAGTCTCACATTGTGTTAAATGGCACAAGAGGCTGGCTCATCTTAACTATAAGACAATTGGTCAACTCTTTAGGAAAGAGTTAGTGAGGAATGGTCGTCAAGTTAAGTGTATAAAGGATGGGATATGCTCAGCTTGTCAAAAAGGCAAGCAGACCAAATCCACCTTTCATAGCCTTGAGAACAAGGATTCTGTGAGGTGTCTATACCTCTTGCATATGGATCTTTTTGGTCCTATGCCAGTTCACAGTCTAGGTAGGAAGGTCTATACATTTGTGGTGGTTGATGACTACTCTAGATATTCCTGGGTGTTCTTTCTAAGACAAAAATCTGAAACCCCAAGTATCTTATATAGTTTTGTTAAACAAATTCAGAATGAATTGGACAGTACAATGGTCAAAATCAGAAGTCACCATGGTACTGAATTTCAGTCTGAAAGTATGACAAAACTGTGTGAAGAGTTTGGGATTTTTCAGGAATTTTCCTCACCAAGAACACCTCAGCAAAATGGTATTGCTGAAAGGAAGAATAGAACATTGATAGAGACTGGTAGAACCCTATTGAGTGACACATCATTGAGTGACACATCTCTCCCATAATATTTCTGGGCTGAGGCAATAAACACTGCATGTCATGTAATCAATAGGGCTACTATAACCAAGAGCCACAAGAAGACCCCCTATGAGATTGTGAAGGGCAAAAAACCAAATTTATCCTATTTCAGGATCTTTGGTTGCAAGTGCTATATACTTAACAATGGAAAGTCTTATCTAACCAAGTTTGCTGCCAAATCATAAGAGGGGATCTTTGTTGGGTACAGCAATAATAGTAAGGCTTATAGGGTCTACAACTTGATTAATCAAGTTGTAGAAGAGTCTGTACATGTAGTTTTTGATGAAACAAGACTCATTATCTGTGAATTGCCAAGTAGTGTTTGTAGCTCTACAGGTATAACTGATAAGATGGACAAGCTTACCATTATAGAAGGTTCTACTGCAGTTCAGCAAGTGGAAGATGGTGGCTGTTGTCCAGGGGGAGTAAAAGACTCTCTAGATGCAGAAGAAGACCAAGAGATGCAGCTGAATGAAGAGGCTAAAGGTGTACAACTTGAAGACAGGCTGCCTCCAGCAAATAGACACTTAAAGGATCATTCAGCCAATCAAATAATTGGAGATCCCAGACAAGGAGTTCAAACAAGAAGCAGGAATCTGAGTACAGTTATTTACTCTAGTTTCCTATCACAAGTGGAACCAAAGAAGTTTGAAGAATCAGTTCTAGACCCTCATTGGATTGAGGCCATGCAAGAGGAGCTGAACCAGTTCAGAAGATGCAAGGTCTGGGAGCTAGTTCCTAAACCAAAAGACCACAACATAATTGGAACTGAGTGGATCTTCAGGAACAAATTGGATGAGAATGGAATCATCATAAAGAATAAAGCTAGACTTATTGCAAAGGGATATAGGCAGGCAGAAGGTATTGATTTTGATCAAACCTTTGTTCCAGTAGCAAGACTGGAGGCAATAAGGATGTTCCTTGCCTATGCAACATATCAAGGGTTCAAGGTATATCAAATGGATGTTAAGTCAGCTTTCCTAAATGGAGATCTAAAGGAAGAAGTCTATGTAGAGCAGCCCTCAGGTTTTGTTGACTCTCTTAAACCTGATTATGTATATAGACTTAGGAAGGCTTTGTATGGGTTAAAATAAGCCCCAAGGGCTTGGTATGAAACCCTATCTAGTTTCCTCATTGAGAACAAATTCTCAAGGGGGAAAATAGACAAGACTCTATTCCTTAGGGAATCTAAAGGCAAGATTATCTTAGTCCAAATATATGTAGATGACATAATATTTGGGTCTACTGAAAGTAATCTTTACAGTAAGTTTGCAAAACTTATGCAAGGAAAATTTGAAATGAGCAGTATGGGGGAACTTAAGTTCTTCTTGGATCTCCAAGTTAGACAGACTGAAGATGGCCTGTCCATATGCCAGCCTAAGTTCACCCTAGAGTTAATAAAGAAGTATGGTATGGAATCATCAACTACCATGAAAACTCCTATGGGGTCAAGCATGTCTCTAAGCAAAGATGATGCAGGGAAACCTATAGATGAAACTTTGTATAGAGGGATAGTTGGCTCCCTACTGTATTTGACTGTTAGTAGACCAGATATCATGTATGTTACATGTATCTGTGCTAGGTACCAAGCATGCCCTAAAGAATCTCATCTGACTGCAGTCAAAAGGATTTTGAGATATCTTAAGGGAACACCTTATCTAGGCCTTTGGTACCCTAGGAACTGGAGATTTTGTACTGACAGGTTATTCAGATACAGATTTTGCTGGCTGCAAGGAAGATAGGAAGAGTACTACATGAACCTGTCAATTTTTAGGTGGAAGGCTGGTGTCTTGGAGCAGTAAGAAGCAGACCAGTGTGGCCATCTCCACTGTTGAGTCAGAATATGTATCGCTGCAGGAAGCTGCTGTGCACAACATTTATGGATTCAACACCAGCTAGAAGACTATGGTATTCAGGTATGTAGAACACCTTTGTTTTGTGATTCTACAAGTGTCATTTCTATTGCAAATAATCCTGTCGCACATAGTAGGACTAAGCACATAGAAATTAAATACCATTTTCTTAGAGAACATGTAGAAAAAGAAGACATTTCACTAGAATATGTTAACACAGATAATCAGGTTGCTGATATGTTTACTAAGCCCATAGATGAAACCAAATTCAATAATTTTAAAATTGAATTAGGAATGTTGAACTTAGAATAGGTTCATAAAATTGGCTAAGTAAAATAGTGTCGACACACAGAGTTGTCTGTGTCGACACATAGAAGTGGTGTCGACATTTCAGAGAAATGGTGTCGACACATCTAGACAGTCTGTGTCGACACTTCAGAGAATTAGAAGTAAGTGTCGACACTTTTCAACAGTGTCGACACATTTCAAGTATTTTGTCGCGCCTTTTCACCTTCGATTTTAGAAAGGTATAAATAGGTCTTCACCATTGTTTGTCCACACGCTCACCATAGTTTCGATACCAAACTTGTGTGTTGACATCTCTCTTCTCTAAATTCAAAATTTCTCCAAACAGTAATGGCTCCCAAGCTAGAAGAGAACATCAACGAAGGTTATGAGCTAGTGCGACATGCCTTTGACGGCGCGGAACCAAAAATTCAAGGTGTTGTAACCCTAGTTGCAGAGACTGGGTTGGAGTATCTTGTTTCAGAACCAATCAAGATTTGGAAGAAGGAGGTCCTTGAATTCTTTAGTGCAGGTGCCCTTGATGAAACTAGACTCAAGATTAAGTCCACAGTCCATGGGGCAAAAGTAAAAATCACCCAGAAAAATCTAAGAAAAGTTCTACATCTACCTAGAACTAAAGAAGAGGAAGATGTACCTGCATCAAGGATAAGGGAGGCACTGCAATGGTGTGGACTTGATTCAAACTTGAAGATTGGGTCAGTCTTTAACAGGAAAGGCATGAACATGCAGGGAAAGTTCTTATCTTAAATAGTAGGAAAGGTGATTCTGAGCAAGCTAGGTGGGCATGATAGGATATCAGCTCACATGTTCAATTTGATGACAAGAATCATTTTCAAACTCAAAATTGATCGGTCAGCAGTGATGTTTGACAAGATCAAGGAAAGTCTGAAGAAGCCCAATTTGGGTAGGATTATGTGTTTATTCTTGGCTGGAAGTATTCCAGAAGTTATGCACCAAGCTGCAGGTTCTAAGATAAATCATATGAGGAGAATGGATGTTAGGATTATCTCAAGGTGGGATAGAGTGTTGACAAAGGACTTGCCTACTCCAGAAAAGGAAGTTCCTCAATAGAAGAAGAAGAAGAAGAAAGCCATTGTGGCTCCTGAATCCCCAAGTAGATTAGAAGAGCAAGAGGTTTTTAGTTCTGATGATGGAGAGGCTGGAAATGCTGGACAGTCACCAGCAAGAAATGAAGATGCACAGAGGTAGGGGGAGCTACCATCTGCTAGCCCCATTCATCTAGATCCACTCCAAGGGGAGCCTCAACATGTGGATGAGCCAACTCACTTAGACAGTGAAAGGGCAACCTAAACAATTCTAGAGTTAATCAATGAGGTTAATCAATCTATTTTCAATATTGAGGATGAAGTATTGACTAAATCATTTCTTGATGTTAATCAGCAAACTCAGATACATATTCAACCACAAGATGTTGTCATAGAAGACACATCTATTGCAGATCATGCTCCTGAGATAAGAAATTCTCCACTTCATCCTCAACAGGAGTTTACACTAGAAGAGTTGTTCCCTGATCTATTACAAACTGATTTTGAGGGAGAGAAAGCAACTGTTGATGGGGAGTCAGCTAACCTTGAGGGGGAGCATGCAAGGTCACAGGAGGAGACTGCTAGAAATGAGACTGAGGAGTAAAGGAGTGCTGAGGAGCTACCAAGAGCAGAGAAGGAATTGCCACCTACTCCACCAAAAAGGGTAGACATTGTCAATACTTATGCTTATGAGGATGAAGAGGCTGCTAGAGCCAAGAAAAGAAAGCTACAGGTTTTCAAAAGGAGACGCCAGAGTTATAAGAAAGCCTTGCAAACTGTGACTCCACAACAAGCTCCAACTGCTAATTATAGTTCTTTGTTGGTGGCTTTGCAGATCAAGATGGATGAGCAAAGAAAGGCTCTAGAAAAATATATGGATGAAGGACATAAATCCCTTCAATTTGATCTGGCTCAAGATATTAAATCTATTAGATTTGAAGTAAATCAAAATAAGAAGGAAATGATTGACTGTTTTCATAAAGGAGGCAATGCAGTGGTATATCTGGCTACACATCAAGAGCAGATAAAGAAACAGGTTGATGACATGGCAGTGAAACAAGGATATGTCCTGGAAAACCAGATTAGAACGAATGACAATTTAACTGAATCACATAATGTGATAGTAGCTAAAATACAGAATATAGCAGCTTCTCAAACTGTAGCAAGGACTGCTGCCAAGGCTGAGTTTGACATGCACTTATAAGAAAGTCTAACTGTTGTTAAAACTGTCATTGAAGATTCTCAAAAGGCTATTACTGACAAGCTTCAAAGGTTAAAACCCTTTTATAAAGATGGTGTTAACTATCTGAATGCTCAGATCAGGTTTCAGAAGGATGATCTTAGGGATCATATAGAAAGAGAAGTCATTAAGGGGGAGAGGGTATTAGTCAAAGCAGGCTCTGACCATGCTAAATGGATTTCAAACAGCATCAGAGCTACCCTTGGATATCCACCTTTGTGTGATGATGATAATGTAGCAGAATCTGGGATAAATCCTGCATATTTTGGAGGTGAGCAAGCTGAAGTGGCTCAAGTGATCTACCCTCCAGCAGATTTTGACATGATACATCAAGAGATACAATCTATGTATAGTCCTCGAGAAGGTGCTCATAATGTGATCATTGAGAAAGTAGTACAGCCTGTGCCAGAGGTAGTATTAAAAGAGCAAGAGGCAGTATTAAAAGAGCAAGAAGCTTAATTATCCAAGAAGAGGTTCAGAGAACAGGCAGAGTTAAGGCCTGATTTTGAACAGTGGAGCCCAAATTCTAGGAATATCATTTTGACTGCTTGGAAGGCTGCAAAGGATAATTTTCTAGAGAGGGGTAAATGGTACTCTGACCAAGAATGGAGAAAACATGAAGCTAGGCAAGTGGCTATAGTACAATATAGAAGAAAGGCTAAACTAGGGAAGGTACCTCCTAATGCACAGGAGCCTAGCAAGTATTTCCCTAAGCCTTATCATTATTTTGAGAGACAAAAGATAAGGGCTGAAGAACAGAAGAAGAAAGATCTTAAGGGAAAGAAGCCTGCTGATGACAATGATGCTCCAGTTTAAGCCAAGCTTCAATCTGGAAAGGGCATTGTTATCAAGGAGCCAGAGCAGCCATAGAATAGAATTTTCTTAAGTTTACTACTCTGTAATCTTTTACATTAAAATCTATGTAAACGTTTGATTAATGAAACTATTGGAAGTTATAACAAAACAATGTTTGATGTTCAATCTATTACATTGTTATTCTGAGATAATTGTTTATACATGTTTAGTATTTACCTTGTCATATAATACTGTTATACATCATATTGAGTATTTGTTATGTAACACCTCCCCTGTAGTGGACGTATAATATGGGTCCGGCCGGGGCCCCACAGCATACGAACGCCACAGCTTTAGTATTATAAGTTGATATAACTACCCAAACTCAAAACACTTGCACAACACAGCGGAAACAAACAGGACTAGAAGTTATCCACCACTAAAGAGTAAAACAAATGGCCTTAAGGCCTAACATCAAGTGTCCAAAAGAGACATAAAACATCAATCATGAATGTGCTCAGCACTCCTAGTCTACCTCGGCATGCAAGCCGGACAAAAGAGTCTCAAACAAACATCATCATCAATGTAGTGCTACAAAAGAGGAAAAAACACTTCATGGGCTTAGGCCTTTTTGGTCAGCGTGCTAGCTCCTGCATGCGATCCTTGCCCTGTAAAAATCATTAGTAACGTGGGTCAGCAAAGGCTGACCTCAAACTGTGTAACAACACATCTCCTCCCGGCCGCACCTAACGGACCCCGGGGAACCCTCCAACCTGCAAGTCAGCACTTCATATGCAATAAAAATAGCTATAAACAGAAGAACACTAAAACAGGCTTGGATGTCTCAATCATCAAACATGTTCTCTATTGGTTGAGCATATAAAGAAAAGGGCCTACTATGCAACATGAATGCAACACCCGGGCTTCACCCAGGGTACCCTACTGCGTATGCATCTAGCACAACATCACATCAATTGGGTACTCACATTTCCCCATTGGCATAAAGCCGCAAACACTAAGGAGACACCTCTCCCTCAAACGGCGCACAGGCCGCCACAAGGAATTCTTGCCAAGGCCCCACCCGCTCGTGGGCTTAGCCCCGGGCTTGCCTGCAAGCTCTGACGTCTCATGCCAGGATTCCAACAAACACAGACCGACCGATTCTAAGAAGCCTTGCTGGACCCCACCCGCTCATGGCCTCTTTGCCCGGGCTTGCCCCAAGCTTGGCATTCTCGTCAGTCTCACAGAAGGGGACTAGTCTCGCCGGGACACTCTCCACACATGACGCACATGTCACGGGATAGCCAGCCGACCACGGAGAAATAGCCACGCCTTGGCACAACACAAACCAAGACTAAATACATCGTAATCCCTCTTTGTACTGCAGTGTTCCCGCGCACCAAGGAAACCATCTCCAACTCGTGCGGAGCTAACCTTGTCCACCAAGGAAACCATCTCCAACTCATACGGAGCTAACCTTGTCCCTCAAGGAAACTATCTACCGCCAAGAGGAGCTAACCTTGTCCGGGTTCGACTACACGTACCTTTTCAAGCAAACGGGACAATCATCACCACAACACAAACGACATCTTGCCGCAACGGAAATCTCTACGAATCCCTAAGTTCGTATGCAACATCACCGAGTCGGACTAGCGGTCGCGACCACGGCTTCACCCACCATGCCTAATCCACTAGCGAAGCGGATCTCTAATGCAAAAATATGTCGGGGACGGACTCAATCAACCCGGAGGTTCCTCTTGAACCTTGGCAAACCAAAACCCCTCTCATTTGAGAGTTTGGTGCCCAAAAATTAGAGAGAAAGAAAATAAATGATGCTAGTACATGCCTCCTAAGGACCGAGAGGAGAGATGTCGTTACCTTCCGACTCCTCTTCCTTGCCATGGCAAAATAGCCGGATGGAAATCTTCGCAACGATCTAAGCTTCACGGATCCGGACTCGGTTCGCGATTTGGAGCTCTGAAACCCTTCCTACAGCCCAAGACCTTCTTCTTCTTCCTCCTTGCTCTAGCTTTTCTCAAGAACTTAGAAAGAGAAGACTTGGAAAACAATGAGGGTTTCCAACCCTAAATTCGGACTTAACTTCCCAAGAGATGGCCTGAACCGTTAGATCCCAAAACCAGAAAAAGAATGGCCGCGATTCGCCTGGAAAATAGAAGATCTAGGCCGAACACGGCCTGGCACACGCCCGTGTCCAGGGCCGTGTGCCTCATTCGCCGTCTCAAAACGACGCGCCTGGAATCGCACACGGGCATCCCACACGCCCGTGTTCAACCCGACACGCCCGTGTCCCCAGTGACACGGCCGTGTGGCCGGCCGTGTGCCTCCAACAACACGGCCCCGAAACCAACCTGAGAGCTGACACGGCCTGGGACACGCCCGTATCCCAAGCCGTGTGCCAAGTCTCGACACCCGTCGACAGGCTTTGTGTCGACACCGCGGAAAAACGTCGAGCGAAGATCGTCGACCAAGCGGGACACGCCCTGTGACACGCCCGTGGCACAGGCCGTGTGCCCCAGTCTCGACACCTTGTCGAGCAAAAGTGTCGACACTTGGGACGAGTGTCGACACGGCCTCGACACGCCCTGCGACACGCCCGTGTCGCAGGCCGTGTGCCACACTCTCGACACTTTGTCGAGCAAAAGTGTCGACACTTGGGCCGAGTGTCGACACGGCCTCGACACGCCCTGCGACACGCCCGTGTCGCAGGCCGTGTGCCTCCTGCCAAAAACCCAAAAAAATTTTCCAAAACTGTAGACTGAACCTCTTGCAAAACTGGGGTGTTACAACTCTCCCCCACTTAACAGAATTTCGTCCCGAAATTTCAAAACAGAAGGGCACAAAACTTAAATTGTACCTGACATGAAGAGTTCTGGATAATCTTCTAACATGGCATGTTCTCGTTCCCAAGAGAACTCCTCACGACCACAGTTGTCCCATCGAACTTTTACGAGTTTGACTTCTTTATTCCGCAACTGCCGAGTCTCCGAATCCTCTATAGCAATTGGAAGGACTCGCGTCCTCAAGTCTTCCTCAATCGGCACCGATGTCGGCTCAATCACTACGCTAGCCTCCACCAAGGCTTTCCTCAAAACGGAGACGTGGAAGACGTCATGTAATCCACTCAAATCTGCGGACAGCGCCAACCGATAAGCTGCTTCTCCTACCCGCTCAACAATTTCAAAAGGCCCCAAAACCTTGGACTCAGCTTCTTGAGTCGGCGAATCCGTGAGACGCCTTTGAACGGCTTGACCTTCAGATAAACTCAATCACCAACTGCAAATTCCACCTTTCGGTGACGAGCATTAAAATATTTTGCTTGCCTGTCTTGCGCCACCTTCATACGCTCTTGGATGGTCCGTATCAACTCACAAGCGTCAACCACCGCATCCTTTCCCAACAGTTTGGTGTCTCCCGCCTCTGCCCAAGACATTGGCGTTCGACACCGCCTCCCATACAAAGCTTCGTATGGCGCCATTTTTATGCTTGCTTGAAAACTATTGTTGTATGCAAATTCTATCATGAAGAGGTGATCCTCCCACCTCTTGCCGAAATCAAGAACGCGCATTCTCAACATATCTTCCATAGCACGGTTCGTTCTCTCTGTTTGCCCATCAGTTTGAGGATGGAACGCCGTACTGAACTTTAGCTTCGTGCCCAAGCTCTTCTGAACCAATCTCCAGTCCTTAGACGTAAACCGTCCATCTCGATCACAGACTATGCTCTTAGGAACTCCGTGCAGTCGCACAATGTTGCGAACATACAACTCCACCAGCTTCTCCACGCTGTCCTCTTTCCGATTTGGGATGAAGTGAGCCACCTTGGTTAGGCGATCCACGATCACCCAAATAGCATCATTACCATGTTGCGATCTAGGCAAACCATGCACAAAGTCCATGGAGATGTCCTTAAATTTCCACTCAGGAATTGGAAGGGGCTTCAGGAACCCGCCCGGTTTCTGACATTCGGCCTTCACCAAGGCACATGTTTGGAAACGACTCACATACAAAGCTACATCTCGCTTCAACCCCGGCCACCAAAAGGATTTCTTCATATCCAAGTACATCTTTGTACTGCCCGGGTGAATGGAGTACTTTGAGAAATGAGCCTCAAACATCAACTCCTCACGGAGATTGCCAAACTGCGGTACACAAACCCTTCCATCCTTTCTCAAGATTCCCCCAATCATCTCCCAGGCACTGCTCTCGCCCTTTTGAGCCTCCAACACAAAAGGTTGAAACTCCACATCCAATCGAGTCGCTTCCCGAATACGATCGGACAAGTCATTTTGCACTTCAATCCAGTTCAACCGAGCCACGCTAGACTCGCCTCTCGCAACACATTCCAATCCAAGGGACTCCCATTCTCGTACCAACCGCTCATCATGTGCTTCGATCCAATTTCCTTGCCCCGAGTACTTTCTACTCAACGCGTCCGCCACCACATTGGCTTTACCCGGCGTATACTGAATTGCCACTTCGTAGTCTCCAAGAAACTCAACCCATCTGCGTTGCCGCATGTTCAAGTCCTTCTAATCCAAGAGATACTTCAGGCTTTTACGGTCCGTGAAGATCTCCACCCTTGCGCCATACACATAGTGTCGCCATATTTTCAATGCGAAGATTACCGCCGCCAACTCCAAGTCATGGACGGGGTAATTCCTCTCATGAGGTTTCAGCTGTCTAGACCCAAAAGCTATCACCTTGCCATGTTGCACCAACACGCAACCCAAACCGCATCCCGATGCGTCACTGAAAATCTGAAATCCATCGGTCCCTTGCGGTAAACTCATGATTGGAGCCATCATAAGCCTCTCCTTCAGGGCCTCAAATGCTTGACTGCACTCTTGGGTCCACACAAACTTATGGTCTTTGCGAGTGAGTGAGGTGAGGGGTAGAGCTATCTTCGAGAAATTCTCCACGAATCTCCTATAATACCCGGCTAGTCCAAGAAAACTTCGGACTTCCGCCACGGTCCTCAACACCGGCCAATCTCTGATGGCCTCCACTTTCGCTGGATCCACTGCCACCCCATCACCACTAATCACGTGGCCCAAAAACGCCACCTTGGCTAACCAGAACTCGCACTTTGAGAACTTTGCAAACAATTGGTTCTCCCTCAACACTTGCAGGACCACTCTCAAGTGGGTCTCATGCTCCACTTCAAACTTGGAGTACACCAAGATGTCATCAATGAAGACAACCACAAACGAATCCAAGTAATCCCGAAATACTCGATTCATCAGATCCATGAACACCGATGGTGCGTTCGTCAACCCGAACGGCATCACCGTAAACTCAAAGTGTCCATACCTTGTGCCAAAGGCAGTTTTGGGTATGTCCTCATCTCGAATTCGCAGCTGATAGTAGCCTGACTTCAAGTACAACTTCGAATATACCACTGACCCCACCAATTGGTCGAACAAATCATCTATCCGAGGGATCGGATACTTATTCTTGACGGTCAATTTATTCAGCTCTCGGTAGTCTATGCACAGGCGCATGCTACCGTCTTTCTTCTTTACAAACAACACCGGTGCGCTCCACGGTGAGGAACTGGGCCTAATATACCCTTGCTCCAACAGTTCCTGTAACTGTACCTTAAGTTCCGTCAACTCCTTTGGTGCCATCCTAAAAGGAGGACGCGACACCGGTCTAGCCTCCGGCACTAACTCGATCGAAAAGTCGATCTCCCGCCGAGGAGGCGCTCCAGGAAGTTCATCCGGAAACACATCCCTGAACTCTGCCACCACAGGCACTTCCTCAAAAGATAGCTGGGAGAGACGAACATCCAACAACGCTACCAGCGCCACACCTCCCTGGTTAACCGCCCGCATCATTTGCATGGCCGTAATTAGGGAATGGGCTACTCCACAAAGGCCCACAAATTTGACTTCCGATTGCCCCTTACTCTTTAGGGTCACTACCTTGGACAAACAATCAATGCTGGCGCGCTGCTCTGCAAGCCAGTCCATGCCCAAAATGACATCGAACTCTACTAACGGCAACACTGCCGCTTCCAAAACGAAGTCAACTCCGTCTAGCTCCCAACAGATGCGCCATCTAGCCCCGGTGGTCATAGATGACCCATTGGGCATGCGCACTTTCAGTTCCGCGTCCGCCGAGAAAGACTCGACTCCTACCCTTCGGACGAAGCTCTCCGCAAGAAAGGAGTGCGATGCTCCCGTATCGAACAATACCCTAGCGGGGTATCCAGAAACTAACACGAAGCCTACAACAAGACAACACACGAAAAAGGGGGTCTAAAAGTATGAAGCACAAATGCAAACTTAAATTTTCTTCATACCTGTCACCACGTCGGTTTGGCGGATCGCTTCTTACTGTCCAAGGTTGTAAGCCCTTGGTTGCACCGGTTGGAACCGAGAAGCGCTCGACTCCGCCATCTTTCCTTTCTCTGCAGCACTGGGGCCCGAGCGCACAGACTGCTCCTGCTTTGACTCTTACCCCGCTCCCCCTTGCTGACAAGCACGAGCTATGTGCCCAACCTTCCCGTAGTTGTAACACGTCGGCGGTCCCCTAGAGTGAGAACCCTCAGGCGTCCACGTGCTCCTCTCACCCGACCTGGAAGTGTGAGGCTTTCTCCTCCACCTGCTCCCATCAGACTTTACATGAGATTGGGAAGGCTTCCCTTCCCCGTGCTTGGGAGTAAAACCCTTTCGACGCTGGGTTCGCTCCAGATCATTCTCCAAACTCCTGGCGGCTTCAACTAGCTCATTAAATCTCGCCCTCTTCATGGAGATGAGGGGTTGTCTCAGATTTTCCCTCAACCCTTGGTAGAAGAGGTTATCCCTCTCTACATCATCCGCCATTATCGATCCCGCATAACGACCCAAACGGGTGAACTCTTGCACGTACTCATCCACTGTCTTGTCTCGCTGCATTAGATGCAGAAACTGCCTCTGCAGGGCCAACCGTGTTGAGACTGGGATATACCTCTTAAGAAAAGCATCCCCAAACTCTTCCACTGACGGGGTGCGTCCCGGGAACAGGCGGCCGCTATGGCTCACCCACCACAATTTGGCGTCTCCTTCCAACATGAACGCCGCATACTCAGCTTTCTTTTCCTCTGGCGTCTCTGCCGCCCTTAACAGTTCTTGAATACGAACCCACCAATCCTCCGCATCCGTTGGCGTTCCAACACCCTTGAAGGACGGGGGATGGAAACTCAGGAAATACTTCATGTGTCGGTCTCCATGTCCTACCACCACCCTTTCTGCCAAAGGCTCCACTCGTCTGGCTTCTCTGCCTGGCACGGCCGTCGTCGTGTCCGGTGTAGCAGGGGTTGCTACCTGGGCTGCAGCCGCCGCTTGGGCTGCCACCATCGCTTCTGCAAGCATACGACAGAAGTCGGCCGGGTTTACACCCGTGCCCAAAAGGCCTGGAGCAGTAGCACTGCTCGCCGAGAGATCATCCCTTGCTCTTGAAGTGCCCGCCTCGTTGCTTGCACTCTTCAGGAAAACAAGAAATAAGGGATTAGTCTCCAATCTCAAGACTAAAACATAAGGACACTCACGGTCCCGCGTTACTCTTATGTGGATAACCTCTCTACGCACTAACCTTGAATCAAACCTGGCTCTGATACCAAATTGTAACACCTCCCCTGTAGTGGACGTATAATATGGGTCCGGCCGGGGCCCCACAGCATACGAACGCCACAGCTTTAGTATTCTAAGTTGATATAACTACCCAAACTCAAAACACTTGCACAACACAGCGGAAACAAACAGGACTAGAAGTTATCCACCACTAAAGAGTAAAACAAATGGCCTTAAGGCCTAACATCAAGTGTCCAAAAGAGACATAAAACATCAATCATGAATGTGCTCAGCACTCCTAGTCGACCTCGGCATGCAAGCCGGACAAAAGAGTCTCAAACAAACATCATCATCAATGTAGTGCTACAAAAGAGGGAAAAACACTTCATGGGCTTAGGCCTTTTTGGCCGGCATGCTAGCTCCTGCATGCGATCCTTGCCCTGTAAAAATCATTAGTAACGTGGGTCAGCAAAGGCTGACATCAAACTGTGTAACAACACATCTCCTCCCGGCCGCCCCTAACGGACCCCGGGGAACCCTCCAACCTGCAAGTCAGCACTTCATATGCAATAAAAATAGCTATAAACAGAAGAACACTAAAACAGGCTTGGATGTCTCAGTCATCAAACATGTTCTCTATTGGTTGAGCATATAAAGAAAAGGGCCTACTATGCAACATGAATGCAACACCCGGGCTTCACCCAGGGTACCCTACTGCGTATGCATCTAGCACAACATCACATCAATTGGGTAATCACATTTCCCCATCGGCATAAAGCCGCAAACACTAAGGGAGACACCTCTCCCTCAAACGGCGCACAGGCCGCCACAAGGAATTCTTGCCAAGTCCCCACCCGCTCGTGGGCTTAGCCCCGGGCTTGCCTGCAAGCTCTGACGTCTCATGCCAGGATTCCAACAAACACAGACCGACCGATTCTAAGAAGCCTTGCTGGACCCCACCCGCTCATGGCCTCTTTGCCCGGGCTTTCCCCAAGCTTGGCATTCTCGTCAGTCTCACAGAAGGGGACTAGTCTCGCCAGGACACTCTCCACACATGACGCACATGTCACGGGATAGCCAGCCGACCACGGAGACATAGCCACGCCTTGGCACAACACAAACCAAGACTAAATACATCGTAATCCCTCTTTGTACTGCAGCGTTCCCGCGCACCAAGGAAACCATCTCCAACTCGTGCGGAGCTAACCTTGTCCACCAAGGAAACCATCTCCAACTCATACGGAGCTAACCTTGTCCCTCAAGGAAACCATCTACCGCCACGAGGAGCTAACCTTGTCCGGGTTCGACTACACGTACCTTTTCAAGCAAACGGGACAATCATCACCACAACACAAACGACATCTTGCCGCAATGGAAATCTCTACGAATCCCTAAGTTCGTATGCAACATCACCGAGTCGGACTAACGGTCGCGACCACGGCTTCACCCACCATGCCTAATCCACTAGCGAAGCGGATCTCTAATGCAAAAATATGTCGGGGACGGACTCAATCAACCCGGAGGTTCCTCTTGAACCTTGGCAAACCAAAACCCCTCTCATTTGAGAGTTTGGTGCCCAAAAATTAGAGAGAAAGAAAATAAATGATGCTAGTACATGCCTCCTAAGGACCGAGAGGAGAGATGTCGTTACCTTCCGACTCCTCTTCCTTGCCATGGCAAAATAGCCGGATGGAAATCTTCGCAACGATCTAAGCTTCACGGATCCGGACTCGGTTCGCGATTTGGAGCTCCGAAACCCTTCCTACAGCCCAAGACCTTCTTCTTCTTCCTCCTTGCTCTAGCTTTTCTCAAGAACTTAGAAAGAGAAGACTTGGAAAACAATGAGGGTTTCCAACCCTAAATTCGGACTTAACTTCCCAAGAGATGGCCTGAACCGTTAGATGCCAAAACCAGCAAAAGAATGGCCGCGATTCGCCTGGAAAATAGAAGATCTGGGCCGAACACGGCCTGGCACACGCCCGTGTCCAGGGCTGTGTGCCTCATTCGCCGTCTCAAAACGACGCGCCTGGAATCGCACACGGGCATCCCACACGCCCGTGTTCAACCCGACACGCCCGTGTCCCCAGTGACACGGCCGTGTGGCCGGCCGTGTGCCTCCAACAACATGGCCCCGAAACCAACCCGAGAGCTGACACGGCCTGGGACACGCCCGTGTCCCAAGCCGTGTGCCAAGTCTCGACACCCGTCGACAGGCTTTGTGTCGACACCGCGGAAAAACGTCGAGCGAAGATCGTCGACCAAGCGGGACACGCCCTGTGACACGCCCGTGTCACAGGCCGTGTGCCCCAGTCTCGACACCTTGTCGAGCAAAAGTGTCGACACTTGGGACGAGTGTCGACACGGCCTCGACACGCCCTGCGACACGCCCGTGTCGCAGGCCGTGTGCCACACTCTCGACACTTTGTCGAGCAAAAGTGTCGACACTTGGGCTGAGTGTCGACACGGCCTCGACACGCCCTGCAACACGCCCATGTCGCAGGCCGTGTGCCTCCTGCCAAAAACCCAAAAAAGTTTTCCAGAACTGCAGACTGAACCTCTTGCAAAACTGGGGTGTTACATGTTATGTATGGTGTATATCATTGACTAAGGGTTATGACTTCTCCAAATAGGGGGAGATTGTTGGGTACATTGGAAAATATGTACCAGATTTAAAGAACCCTCACCCTACTCAATGATATACATCAAGGTGTATTTGATGTGCTTTGAGTTTATATGTGTAGTTTAAGTGTTTGCAGGAAATGCAGAAAAGTTTCTAAGTTCATGTGTCGACACCTAGAGATGCAGTGTCGACACTTATAAAGGCTTGTGTCGACACCTAGAGAAGCTGTGTCGACACTTGGAGTAATTGTGTCGACACCAGGAAAGGCAGAGTCGACACAAGAAGAAAAGTGTCGACACATACAGGCAGTGTCGACACACTATGAAGAATTATCAACATAATATGTGTCGACACTTAGAGGCAGTGTCGACACCCAGAGAAACTTTGTCGACATCAAATGTGTCGACACCAGGAGGCTGTGTCGACACTCAGCAAGCTTCAACAAAGTTAAAGTACTTGTGTCAACACAAAGGAGATGTGTCGACACTCAGCAAGTTTCAACACATGAAGGCATGTGTCGACATAAAGGATATGTGTCGACACTCAGCAAGTATCAACAACAAAAGAAGATGTGTCGACACAAAGGAGATGTGTCGACACACAGTAAAATTCAGCTAAGTGTTAAAGGAGAAGTACTTGTGTCGACACACAGAATCAGTGTCGACACATTCAACAGAAGGCTTGTGTCGACACACAGAATCAGTGTCGACACACTCTGAAGAAGAGTGTCGAGAAGCTGTTACAACAACACAAGGAGTTGTGTCGACACCATCAAGGCTAGTGTTGACACTTAGTTCACTTGTGTCGACACTTGGTCTATTTATGTCGACACATAATGAAGATCAATCTCGACACTTTCAGACAGAGACAGTATTTTCAAGAAGTGACTGGATGACTTGACAACAGCCATTTCAACCGGTCAACTGCAACTGTCAGAGCTGTCAGAAGTTCGTTAGAAACCGGATCAGCCGGTTACCTTGGAGGAAGACTATATAAAGGCCTTTCTCCTTCAACAGAAGAAATAAATCTTTGAACACAATTAAAGAATTAATCAGAAGATTAAGAAGAACAATACAGATCCAGAGAAAGCTGTAAATCAGTATTCTGAAGAAACTTCAGACTTACTTGGAGAGAGAGAACTTCGGTAATTGAAGTCAAGAAAGAGACTTGTTAATCAAATCTCTTAAGGAGCAGATTCTGAACCAGACTGCTAAGTAGGATCCAGATTTATTTCTCCATCCAAAGAAGGAAGTTGTCAGCCGGTCTACTTCAAGAAAATCAACTTTACTGGGTTCAGACTCAAGAAGCCTTGAAGAAAGCAAGGACAAAGTTGATCACAGGAATCAGTGCTATCAAGAACTGATCAAGAAGGTTGCCCTCTTCATTCTCTCAAACTGAGTGGTGATCTAAAAACATTCTATTATATTTTTGTAGGATCCTAAGGGATCTGAGTTGTAAGCCTAAATCTATAAAGGCTGAGGTAGGGCTTTTGAGCCTGAGTGTAGGAGAATCAATTATCTGAGTGTAGGCCTTGTTGAAGGCTGAGGTAGGGCTGTTTAGCATGAGTGTAGGTCTTGTTGAAGACTGAGTGGTAGGGCTTTGTGCCTGAGTTGTAGGAGTGGGGTCACTCTGAGTTGTAGGAACCTGTTTGGGGTTCTGAGCTGTAAGATCTGAGGATCTGAGGAGAAGTGCTGAAGTTAGGCCGAATCTAGTACACTACTAGATAGGCGAAGGGGGAAAGTAGATGTACCCAGACCTTGGGGAACCACTATAAACATCTGTGTGCACTCTGTGTTTGTTTATTTCTGTGATTGCTGAGCTAGCTTTGCTGAATTGGTGTAGCAAATTGCAAATACAGGTTTAATTGTACAGTGTTTCTGCCTTAAATTTAGAAAGAAAATGTACACTTATTCACCCCCCCCCCCTCTAGGTGGTTAGACACTATTTCTTTCACTTCCTGTATACTCTTCATCCTTCCTTTTTTGCAGAGGATAACAGGTGCTTGCAAGCCTCCATCAGGTACTTGCAAGTTTTTATGCTTTTATGTTTTCCTCTCACTTTCATTTTGTAGAATGATGAACTGTAAATATGCGTATTTTTATGCACATTAATTTAGTCATTTTCATTTATTTTCGTCGTTTTTACTTATTTTTGTTCAATAAAATGTTCCTATTCTTGTAAATTTTCTCGTAACTTGTTTTATTTGATTTTTCAGAAAAATTTCAAAATCTGCCAAAATTTGGGAAGTACACGCCCGTGACACATGGGTCACGCCCGTGACCGAGCCGTGACTGTGCATTTCCCGTGAAATCGGAAAATTTCTGAAGAAAAGGCTTGACACGCCTGGCGACACGCCCGTGTCACCCGACACGGGGCGTGACCCAAGCCCGTGTCCTCTCCTCTCGACGAATTCCGCTCGACGATCGTCGAGTGTCGACACCAACTGTCACGCCCAGTGTCACGCCCGTGACCTGGGGCGTGACCCAATTTCAGCTCAACGATTTCGACTCGACACTTTCCGCTCGACATTCGTCGAGTGTCGACCCCAACTGTCACGCCCATAGTCACGCCCGTGACATGGGGCGTGACCTTTCCAGCTGCCCCGACAAGATGCTGCCGAAGACATTTGACGCAACCCGCGCCCGGTTCTACCTCCCCGACACGCCCATAGTCACGCCCGTGACCTAGGGCGTGACTGCTGCGAACTCAGCCCGAAGTCAACTTTGCTGTCCAATCGCCGGCCGCCTTCATGAATAGTACTGTCACGCCCCCCCCCCCCCCCCCCCCCCCCCTACACGCCCGTGACCGAGGGCGTGTACTTAGAAATTTTTTCCTATAAATAGCCCAGTTCTGTAAGGTCCAAGGGTTCAGATTTTTGGGCCAAGTTAGTGTCTTTTGTGGGCTTAATCTGTGGATTCTAGTGCTATGTAAGGAGATTTCTCCCTTCTTATTTCATGTTTTGTTTTGCTTTACCTTTTAGCTTTGTAATAGTTTGAAAATTTTAATAAAAATGTTAGATTTTCTCTCTTTATTTAGCATGAAAAATTCATTTGGATGGCTCACCTCTTTCCCTTTTTATCCTTGGTTTTATCTTTGTTCTTCACTTGTTCTTCATTTATGAAAGGTGTGTGTGTGTGTATGAGTGTAATGTATTCACTTTCCATGTCTTTTTTTTCCCTTAAACTTGTCTTCATGCTTAGGATTTTGATTTCATCCTTATGATTTTATAAAAGAGATTTTAAAAAAAGTGATTTTGTTCCTTTTTTTTTACTTAGTTTTCTTTTAGGATTGTAAAACCCCTTTTGTTCTTTTCAACTTCTTTTTCACTTTTTTATCACTTTCATAACATCATAAGAATGAAAATTTTGGTATTTTGATTTTCCAAAAACTTTGATTTTTAATTTGCTTTGAAAAACTTTAGTCTTCTAAAAATTGTAATTTTCTCTTTTTATTTGTTTTTGGCAAAACCTAAGCATGAAAAAGTTAAAGTTTTAATTTTTGAGCACCTTTGATTTTGACTTCATTTTGTAAAACTTTTTGCTCATTCTCTTTTTGTTTGTTCTTTTTATGTGTTTTGGGTAAGTTTTAGGAGTAGAAATCTTGTTATTTTCATTTTTAGGTAACTTTAATTTTTCTTTGTTATTAGTGTGTGTGAGTGTATGAGAATAAATTTCCTTTTGTTCTTCTTAATCTTCATGAAGTGTGTGTGAGTGTAGGTGTATCAACTTCTATGCTTTGATTTCAATTATGTAGAGTGTGTGAGTGTAGGTGTATAATTTTATTGCTTTCTTGAATTTCATATGGAGTGTGTGTGTTCGTGTGCATTTATTTCCGCCTACTCGTTAAGAGTTAAATGGCGCATCGTTTTCATTTTCAGTCCTACTCGTTCGAGTAGGACTTGTAATTTTTCTTTCTTTATTTTTCCGCCTACTCACTTGAGTTTAAATGGCCGGACCTTTATTTCAGTCCTACTCGTTTGAGTAGGACTTGCAATTTTACTTTCTTTATTTTTCCGCCTACTCACTTGAGTTAAATGGCCGGACTTTTTAGCCCCTGCAATCACATTTATTTTCTCCTACTCATTTGAGTAGGACTCGCTTTCATTTCAGTCCTACTCGTTTGAGTAGGACTTGCAATTTTCAGCCTTTATTTACCGCCCCCACTCGTTTGAGTGGGACTCGCAAATTTGAAATATGCAATTTTCTTTCATGTGTAACTTAGTTCTTTTTTTTATTTATAATTTGGAGTGTGCGTGAGTTCTCGTTTAGTTAACTTTTTAGCTTTCTAAATGTTGTTATTTTTCTTTTGTCCCTTTCTTATAAACGTTTAGTGTTTAATTTCGAACTCGCGCCTCACTAAATTATAAGCCGTCCCCATACCGATGTGTGGCTAATCGCTATTAGCCTCGGCATCGAAGAGCATTGGGACATTTGAAATGATTTATAATAATTTAAGTTCTTTATTTTCATTTTAATTTAAGCACTTAGGGTTTACCCCGGGTTTACGACGCGTAGGACCACATAATCGATGTGTGGGCCCTATTTCCGTAGTCCATATGCTAGCTAGCCGAGAGGCCGTGCATATGGACCGATCACCCCTGGGTAAATAGAGTTGCGTGCATACCCTCGAGAGAGGACTAGCGTAATTCTACCGGATTGGGTCCCCCACCCAATAGCGGGGTTCTTAGCGTAAAGCGGGCGTTAAGAGGAATCCTTCGTCGGACTAACGTTCGGTCGAATAGTCTTAACGTTTAGGTGAGTGATATGCCTATAGCTAGGTGAGCTCACATTTGTGGAACCTCCACGGCCAAGTTGCCTTATTATTAATTTGAAAACTAAGTCTTTTTATTATTAAAAATTGTTTTAGTCTTAATCTGATTCGATGCCGAGCGTTAACCCTTCATCGAATATTCTCTAAATCGTTTTTTTTCGCTCCTTTGCTTTTCCGTCTTTTCTTAAAGTAAAAAAATCCACCTTATTTTCAGTAAAATAATAGTCCTCCCGGAGGAGTAAGAATAGTCAACGCGACCCCGAGAACAATACGACCTCGGTATTCCCCCGAATATCGAGTACTACTTGCGATAGGTGCACTTGCCTACCCGAGCAAGCCCGCGGCGATCGACTCACCGAACCAACCACAGTAAGAGTCTGTCCGCGGGCCCATAAAGTTTTTGGCGCCGTTGCCGGGGACTCTCTTTTCGAGTTGCTATTTCGAATTCCGGAGTCTATTAATTTTACTTATTTTCTAAAAAAAAAAAAAAACTAAAAACTTTATTTTAAAAAAAAAACAAACAAAAAAGTTTATTTTTGTTTTATTTTTGATTGGGTGTATGACCCGAGGACAACCCTCAGAGTCTGAAGATTTAGACTTCGACCCTGAGATCGAACGCTCTCTTGCGCGTATCCGATCTCATCGCCGAAATCCTTCTTTAGATCCCGAGGAATCTATCGGAGAACCCACTGTTGTAGTTATGGCCGCCCCTAACCTTCCCCCGGCGGCCGAGCGTACTATGTCTTATTACGCCCGGCCTACCCTGGATGATTCAGGGTCGAGTATTGTTCGCCCTGCGGTGGCCAATAATAATTTTGAAATAAAGTCAAGTGTCATTCAAATGGTCCAAAACGCCGTGCAGTTCGATGGACTGCCGGATGAGGACCCGAATGTCCACTTGTCCAATTTCTTGGAGATATGCGACACCTTCAAGATCAATGGCGTCACTGATGACGCCATTCGTTTGCGCTTATTTCCTTTTTCCCTTAAGTCCAAAGCCAAGGCGTGGTTGAATGCCCTCCCGCGAGGATGTATCACCACGTGGGCTGAGTTGACGGAACGGTTCCTAACGAAGTACTTTCCGCCCGCCAAAACTGCAAAGTTGCGGGCGGACATTTCTTCGTTTGTGCAGAACGATCCTGAGTCTCTATACGAGACTTGGGAACGGTTTAAGGAATTCCTCCGCCGTTGCCCGCACCACGCGCTGCCAACGTGGTTGCAAGTTCAAATTTTTTATAATGGGCTGAATTTTCAGACGCGTCAAATGATTGACGCGGCTGCCGGGGGTACGCTTAACAACAAAACCCCCGAGGCCGCCCAGGCTTTATTCGAAGAGATGGCTATGAACGCCTATCAATGGAACGTCCCGCGGGGACGGCCAAAGCCGGCGGCTGGTCTTTTTGAAGTGGATGCCACTGCTCTCTTGACCCTTCAAGTTGAAAGGTTAACAAAGCAGGTGGCGGAGATGTCTGCTGCCTCCTCCACTCCGCCTTGTTTTATTCCCCCTAACGTCTGCGTAGCTGAAGAGTTCGTGGACTTCATGGGAAATTCGGGTCGTCCTCCCTTCAACCCCAACAACAACCCTTATAGTAATAACTATAATCCGGGCTGGAGGAATCACCCCAACTTCTCGTGGAGCAACCCGAATAATGCTCAGCGTCCCCCTATTTCTTATGCGCCCGGATTTCTTCCTCCCCCTCCTCTTCCGAAACCCTCCCCGATGGAGGAAAATTTTTCGAAGTATATTGCGTCCAACGAGTCAAATATCCGGAACATCACCGGATCGCTAAAAACACTCGAACAACAGGTTGGACAGCTGGCGAGGATGATGTCCGAGCGCGCGCTCGGGGCACTGCCGGGAAACACGGAGCCCAACCCGCGGGAAAACGCCAACGCTATAACCCTCCGTAGCGGAAAGGAGGTGGTCGATCCAAAACGGACCGACCCTCAGGTACATATTTCACCTCCGACCCCTCTTCCCCTTTCTTCGCTCACGCCGCCTTTACCTATTATAAAAGAAAAAATTATTTTAAACAAGGCTCTCCCGTATCCGCATAAGTTAGAAAACGAGCGTAAGGACGCGCAATATGAAAAATTTATTTTATTATTAAAACAAATTCACATTAATGTTCCTTTTTGCGAGGCTATCTCGCAAATGCCCAAATATGCGAAATTTTTAAAAGAACTACTTTCAAATAAACGCAAATTAGAGGATATTTCGCATGTATCTCTCAACGCTGTCTGCTCGGCGGCCCTTACTAATAAATTGCCCGCAAAACAAAACGACCCGGGACGGTTTTCCATCCCGTGCCTTTTTGGCGATATATTAGTAAAGTACGCCTTAGCTGATTTAGGGGCTAGCATTAATCTGATGCCGTTCTCGCTCTTTTCACGTTTAGGTTTGGGTACTCCTAGTCCTACGAGTATGCGCATCCAATTAGCGGATCGCTCGGTTAAGTTCCCTATCGAGGTAGTGGAGGACGTCCTTGTCCGAGTCGACAAGTTTACCTTCCCGGTAGACTTCGTCATCTTAGATATCGAGGAGGACGCCGAGGTACCAATAATACTCGGTCGCCCTTTTCTCGCCACCTCCCGCGCACTAATAGATGTTAGTAATGGTAGCCTTCTCCTCCGAGTAGGCGATGACCAAGTTACTTTCTCTATTAATCCCTCGATGGACAATTTGTCATCGAGCGACGATTTCTGCTATTCTTTAGATACCTTTTTCGGAGATCGTTCTTCTCCCATTTTCGAGTCCGTATTTTTAAATGATGATATTTATGCGCTCGAAAATTTTAACTGCGATGAGGATACGTCTATAGACTTGCCTTTCGAACCAATTGGTAAGAAAGACATAGGAATTAAAACCTCCCTAGAAGAACCGCCCATCCTAGACCTCAAACCCTTACCCGCCTCGCTCAAGTATGCTTTTTTGGGAAAAGGTGATACGCTCCCCGTTATCATTTCTTCGGACTTGAGTGATTCGGAGACTTCCGATTTATTGGAAGTTTTATTTAAACATCGCCATGCAATTGCGTGGCAAATCTCTGACCTAAAGGGGATTAGCCCCTCCTTTTGCACCCATAAGATTTTCCTAAACGATAATTGCCGCAAAACGATTCAGCCGCAGCGTCGTCTTAACCCAAACATGAAAGACGTCGTTAAAGCCGAAATCATTAAGTTATTAGATGCGGGGATTATCTACCCTATTTCGGACAGTGCATGGGTTAGTCCCGTGCATGTCGTGCCCAAGAAGGGCGGTCTTACCGTAGTGGCGAATGAGCATAACGAGCTTGTCCCAACTCGTACTGTTACGGGTTGGCGAGTGTGCATCGACTATAGGAAACTTAACGACGCCACCCGCAAGGACCATTTCCCTCTGCCATTTCTAGACCAGATTTTAGAGCGTTTATCCGGTCATCCGTATTATTGTTTTCTTGATGGATTATCGGGGTTTTTCCAAATCCCCATTTCCCCCGATGATCAAGAGAAAACAACTTTTACTTGCCCGTTCGGCACCTTCGCATATCGAAGAATGCCATTTGGCCTCTGCAATGCGCCAGCTACATTCCAAAGATGTATGCTAGCGATCTTTGGCGAGCTAGTAGAAGACATTATGGAAGTCTTTATGGATGACTTTTCTGTTTTCGGACGCTCTTTTCCCGATTGCCTTAACAATTTAGATCGTGTCCTTCAACGGTGCGAGGACACAAGCCTTGTTTTAAATTGGGAAAAATGCAACTTTATGGTTCGAGGAGGTTTGGTCCTCGGCCATATGATTTCGTCTAAGGGGATAGAGATGGATAAGGCCAAGATAGAAATTATAGAAAAACTTCCGCATCCAACCAACGTAAAATCTATTAGGAGTTTCTTAGGCCATGCGGGCTTTTATCGACGCTTTATTCAAGATTTTTCAAAAATAACAAAGCCGCTAACTCACCTCTTGGAAAAGGAATCACGCTTCATCTTTAGTAGCGAATGCGAGTCCGCCTTTAATTTGATAAAACAAAAACTTATCTCTTCACCAATATTAGTGGCCCCTAATTGGTCCCTTCCGTTCGAAATAATGTGCGACGCTAGTGATATTGCCTTAGGTGCCGTTCTTGGCCAACGCGTAGAAAAACATTTTCATCCTATTTATTACGCTAGCAAGACGCTCACTTCCGCACAAGTAAATTACACGACAACGGAAAAGGAACTCTTAGCCGTCGTTTTCGCTTTCGATAAGTTTCGCTCGTATATAACGCTTTCTAAAGTTATCGTTTTTACCGATCACTCCGCGCTTAAATATTTATTAGCTAAAAATGATGCGAAGCCCCGCCTTCTTCGATGGATTCTCCTCCTACAGGAGTTTGATTTGGAGATCCGAGATAAGCGGGGAGCGGAAAATCTAGCGGCGGACCACCTCTCCCGTTTAGAAAATCCAGGTGCGGAAGCGCTCGTCGAATCTGAAATAAATGACAGATTCCCCGAGGAACGCCTTCTTGCCATTAATAAATCTTCGTCATCTTCGCCTTGGTTCGCAGATTTTGCAAATTTTTTAGTAGCGCGGGTTCTTCCAAAAGAATTTTCCAGTCATCAAAAGAAGAAATTCTTTTCTGACTTGAAAAATTTCTTTTGGGAGGACCCATTTCTTTTTCGTATCTGCGCGGACCAAGCGGTTCGACGATGCGTTGCGGGTGTGGAGTGCTTGCAAATTCTTAAGCACTGCCACGAGGGTCCAGCCGGTGGGCATTATCAAGCCAACCGGACCGCTCGGAAGGCGCTAGAGGCGGGCTACTTTTGGCCCACTCTCTTCAAAGACGCGCATAATTTTGTGCGCGCATGCGATAGCTGTCAGCGGTCGGGTAACATCTCTCGTCGCGACGAGATGCCCCAAAACATGTTTTTAGAGTGTGAAGTCTTCGATTTGTGGGGCATAGATTTTGTTGGCCCCCTACCTCCGTCTTTCAAAAATATGTATATTTTAGTGGCGGTCGACTACGTATCGAGGTGGGCGGAAGCGCAAGCTCTCCCCACCAACGATGCGCGAGTCGTCGTTACATTTCTTAAAAAATTATTTTCTCGCTTCGGCACGCCTCGCGCAATTGTTAGTGATAGGGGAACGCATTTCTGTAACGCTCTTATGGCTAAGACGTTAGCTAAATACGGAGTCACGCACAAGCTTGCCACCCCCTACCACCCGCAAACAAGTGGCCAAGTCGAGGTAGTAAATCGAGAGATTAAGCGAATTTTAGAAAAAACCGTTTCACTAAATAGGAAAGATTGGTTCGTTAAACTCGACGATGCGTTGTGGGCGTATCGGACGGCTTACAAAACCGCTATTGGATGTACGCCGTTCCGGTTAGTCTACGGCAAAGCGTGCCATTTACCCGTAGAATTAGAACATCGCGCACTTTGGGCTTTAAAACTCTTAAACCTCGACTCCAACTTAGCCGCTCAGAATAGAAAACTGCAACTAAACGAGCTCGATGAATGGCGTGCGAACGCTTACGAGAGCAATAAATTCTATAAGGAGCGCTCTAAGTTATATCACGATCGAAAAATCAAGTCCCAAAAATTATTTTCTCCGGGCGATCTTGTCCTTCTTTACAATTCACGTCTTAGGCTTTTTCCAGGTAAATTAAAATCTAGATGGTCCGGTCCCTTCTTAGTTGAAGAAGTTTTTCCTTATGGAACCGTACTCGTCTCCCACCCGGACAAAGGCTCTTTTAAAGTAAACGGTCATCGGTTAAAGTCTTACATCGCGGGCGACCCAGTGATCGGTTTTAGCGAAACCATAACTTTCCTCCACATTATAAACCCGCCAAAATAGTCAAGCTACACGACTATAAACAAAGCGCTCCTGGGAGGCACCCCTCGCTTATCTTTTTCGCTCTTTCCTTATTATCTTTGTTATTTTTTTCTAATAAACGCAGGGTTTCTGATCGGCCTCCCTTTCCTTACGCGTTTCAGGGAAGCTTCTACCCCCTTCCCTTTCTTTTCTTTGTACATATTGTCTTTCCTTTCTGTTCCGCATACTTACGATACAACATTGGGGACAATGTTGGACTTAAGTATGGGGGTATTTTCGTGCTTTACTTTCTGCACTTCAATATTTCTGCATCTCCAAAAAAAAAAATACAAAAAAATACATATAACAACAAAACAAAAACAAAAAAATTAAAAAACATCTTAAAATGAAACAAAAAAACTTTTAAATGAAAAACCAAAAAAAAAAAAATTTTAAATGAAAAAACAAAAATCCAAAAAAATTTTTTACTTATTATTTTGTTTAGTTTCACTTTGTATATATTTTTTGTTTTTTCTCTCTCCCCCTTCCTCATTCTTGTACAAACCTTTTTCTTTTTCTCCCTTATTTTTGTACATATTATGAAAATTCTCTTAAAAAATACAAAAAAAGATAATAGTTCAAAAAATTTTCAAAAAAAATTGAGAAAAACAAAAATACAAAAAAAAAGATAATAAATGAAAAACAAACAAAAAACGATAACAAAAACTATAAAAATAATAAAAAAAATGTTTTGAAACAAATAAATCAAATATTCCATACTTAACTTTTCTGCTATCCAAAAATTCTGTTCTGAGTTTATTTATATGTGAATACTATTAATTCTCTGTTTGCAACCCGTTTGTTAATTATTGATTGAAACATTTAAATAGCCGGGGTTAAGTTTTAAAGAATTCTTTATGCTTTGTTAAAACTAGCGGACTCGTTTTAGGCACTACTTCTAATTTTTCATTAATAGGAGCACGTATATTATGTTAGGAAATAACGACTATAGAATTCAATTATACTTACCTTTAGCTTTCTGAAAAAAATTGGAACGTACAAATTATTAAGGTTGCTCTCAAAAATTTTTAGGATTACAATCTAGTTTTCCTTTCTCCCTTACTTTTCATGACCTACTTGGCATGAAAAATTTTATCCTTAAAAGATCTTATGTCAATGGGAACAAGATTTCGTTCCGTAAACATAGGCACCCAATAATTTTAAAAGATTATATAGGGAGTAAGAGGATAAAATTCATTGCGGTCAACGCGGCGACCCGACGGTTTTATTTGAGAAAAAGGCGGAAGTGAATTTTATTTAGGAAAACGGGTCGCAGCGTATTTATTTATTTATTTTGGATATAAAACGGGTTAAATCGAGTTTTAAACGAAAGGAGGCAAGTGCACCTATCGTGTGTAGTACAGGATATTCCGGGTGGAATATCGAGGTCGTATTGTTCTCGGGGCCGGTTCGTTTATTTCTACTCTTCCCTGGAGGGGACTATTATTTACCGATAATTTTATCTTGTCGGGATATTATTTATATAAAGAAAAGGCAGAAAAATAAAAGCATAATAAAGGTGGAGCCGATGAAGAGCTCAGCTCGAGGGCACCGAAAAGACATTGAACTAAAATAAACGTAAATAAAAAGAGCTCCTAAGTTTCTAATTAATTAGGGCGGAGACTTGGCCGTGGAGGCTCCACTAAAATGAACTCACCTATCTCTAGGACTATCGCTCACCTGAACATTAAGACTATTCGATCGGGCTCTCGTCCGACGAAGGATTCCTCTTAATGCCCGCATTACGCTAAGAACCCCGCTATTGGGTGGGGAACCCAATCCGGTAGAGTTGGCGCGCCTCCTCTCTCGAGGGTTAGTGCGGAACTCCATTTACCAAGGGGTGATCGGTCCATATGCACGGCCTCTCGGCTAGCTAGCATATGTACTACGGAAATAGGGCCCACACATCGATTATGTGGTCCTACGCGTCGTAAACCCCGGCAAACCTTAAGTGATTTTTAATTAAATAGAAAAATAAGACCTTTAATTATTTAAAGGAATTTTTTCTGTCCCAATGCTCTTCGATACTGAGGGCTAAGAACGTTAGCCACTCATCGGAATGGGGACGGCAGCGATTGAAAGCAATAAAATTAAAGCAGAAAAATAAAGCAGGAAAATTAAAGCAGTAAATGGAAAGCAGTAAATTGCAAGTCCTACTCAAACGAGTAGGACTGAAATGAAAGCAGTAAAAATTGCAAGTCCCGGCGCAAATGCGTGGGCGGGAAAAAGAAAGCAAGTCCTACTCAAACAAGTAGGAGAAAATAAATGCATTTACAAGGGCATTCCAAATTATTACAGTCCAATAAAGACCGACCATTTAACTCAAGTGAGTAGGCGGTAGATAAAAGCTAACACTCACGCACTCAACATAAAATTAAAACACACCCACTCTACAAGAAGTAAACACACTCTACTGAAATAAAATCCAGCCATTTAACTCAAGCGAGTAGGCGGAAAAATAAAAATACACACACTTGCTTGAATAAAATCCAGCCATTTAACTCAAGTGAGTAGGCGGAAAATTAAAAACAACACACGCACACACTCTACAGGAATTGAAATAAAGCTATAAAAACTACTCATACACGCACGCACACGTACAAAAAAATATGAAAAACAAAGTGACTAGAAAATTAAAACTACTACATTTCTACCGCTAGAATGCGGTAGAAATGAATAAAAAGTGAAAATAAAATTAAAAGGAGCAAAAGTTTTTGCAAATAAGCGAAAAGTGCAAGTGCTCGAAAAATTGAAATGAATACATTTCTACCGATGGAATGCGGTAGAAATGCATAAAATGAAGAAATAAGATTTAAACGGGCAAAAAGTTTTGAAAATAAGAGTGAAAATGAGAATGCTCGGAAATTAAAATGATTACGTTTTCATTCTTATAATTTTATAGAAATGCATAAAAAGCGGTAATAAAACTAAAAAAAACGAAATGTTTTACAACCCTAAAGAGCCTAAGTTAAAGAATTTGAAAACCAGCTTTTCAAACATTTTTATAAACTCAAAGGAATGAAAACAAAGTAAAAAGAATAAACTAAACCTAAACAAGTTTAGTGCATGAAAAATAAAATTGCGATTACAACGGCTAGAAAATTGATAAATTCCTAAGTTAAAATAGTTACAAAGCTAATAAAAAAAACACAAAAAAAAGGAACGAAAAATTACTTAAGGTAGGGCGCTGTGGCGGATTTTCATACAACATAGAAGAGAAAATAAACATTTCTATTAAGGAAAAAGTGGTTACAATGAAGCAAAAACAAATACATAAAAGAGAGGGGGGGGAGAAAGTTCCCTTACAATGCATAAACAGCCCCCAAGAACAGCCCTAACCTAAGCAAAGTGGTTCAAAAAGTGGAACAGCAGCTCAAAACAGAAGGGTTCAATTATAGAGAAAATTTTTCATCGGACACGCCCTCTGACACGGGCGTGTCATAGGGCGTGTCGACACTGTACATATGGCGGCCGTCCGATTTGATTTGAGATTTGACTTGGCGGCTGACAATCGGGACGGTCACGCCCCCTGTCACGGGCGTGACTATGGGCGTGTCGACACTATTCAGCAGAAGATTTCGGTGACTTGACGGCGAGTTGACGTTGCGGCGGAAAACACGGCGGTCACGCCCCTTGTCACGGGCGTGACGGTGGGCGTGTCGTGCGGCGATTAATGGCGTTGTTGACTTCGGGAGGTTGCCGGCAGCAGTTTGTCGGCCAGGTGGAGGAGTCACGCCCTAGGTCACGGGCGTGACTCTAGCGTGTCGGGTTGGCTCGACGAACGTCGAGCGAAAAAAACATTGAAAGGAGTGGTCACGGCTTGGGACACGCCCCGTGTCAGGGGACACGGGCGTGTCGACGGGCGTGTCAGCTGGGTCGACGATCGTTGAGCGCGATTCCGTCGATCTGGATGGTCACGGGCATGGGTCACGGGCGTGACTTGGGTGACACGGGCGTGACACGGGCGTGTCACGCTATTTCTTCAATAAGATGTCATTTCTCGGAATTTTGACGTATCACGCCCTGGTCACGGGCGTGACCAACAGTACACGGGCGTGTACTTTGAGTTTTTGGCAATTTTTCCTGAAAAATTCAGAAAATAAAAATAAATCTAAGTTAGAAAATATTTACAAAAAGGAAGCAAATTATTAAGGAAAAACAACTAAAAATTACAAAAAGAAACTAATACATCTTATTTAATGTATATAAAAACACGTATATTTACAACTCATCAAATACCCCCATACTTAAGCTTTTGCTATTCCAGAGCAAAAGTTGGAGATGAACTTATAATGAATTAAAGAAATCCTAAGTTTATCTACCGCTTGACTTAATTAAAGAAGGATCAAAATGAATATCTAGGGTATACGAGTTAAATCGTAAATTATGCCAAAAATTTAAATAAAGGAAGAGTTTCAGCAAAAGACTTCTCGTTATAAGCAAATAGATAGCAAAAATTTTATTTGTGAGGCTAACAAAAATAGATTGGATTTATGAAACTGTAGCTTGGAAAAAATTAAAGGAAATAATTTAATTTACAAATTATGCTCTCAAAAAGATTTTTAAAAATAAATCTAGAATTTTTTGAATTTGGCGGAGGGAGATATCGTGGGATATGAAGAAGGTTTAGAATTTTTAGAGGCGAGGGTATATTTTTTTTTCGCTCGAACCTCTAATGATTTTTTTTTTTTCGAATATGGATGTTAGGAAAACGAAATCTTATTTTCCATAACAAAATTTTTTTAACATCTTCATAATCCAATGTATATGTGTAGGAGTAATGAATTTTATCCTCTTACTCGATAACATATAATCTTTTCAAATATTGGATGCCTATGTTTACGGAACGAAATCTTATTCCCATTGACATAGGATCTTTTAAGGAACGAAATCATGTCAAGTATGACATGAAAAAAAAAGTGATAGAGTTTTTTTCAAAAATAAAACTAGGTCTAATAAAAAAAACTTTTGAGAGCAACCTTTATAAATGAAACATTCCTAAATTTCAAAAAAAGCTTGGAGTTATCATAACTTGAAATCTAAGATTGTTATTTTTAACAAAATAAATATGCAACTATTTAGATAGATTAGAAGTGGTGCTGAAAACAGGTACTTTATTTAAAATAAAAAGCATACGAAAATTTTTAAAACTTAACCCCAGATATCTAAATATATCGTTCTCTAATTAATAAACGAATAGTAAGCAAAGAATTAAAATAATTCGCTTATAAATTAACTCGCAACTAGATTGTTGGAGAGCGAAAAAGGGTTAAGAATTGAGATATTCGATTTATTTGTTACATAATTAACAATACATTTTGTTTTTGATTTTTAGGGTTGTTCTCTCTCTTTTTTTTTTTTTTTTTTTTTTTTTTTTTTTTTTGAATTTTTAGTTATTGGCCCGCGTACAGACTCTTTGGGTGGTTGGTTCGATGAGTCGAACGCCGCGGGCATGCTAAAAAGCGAAAAATATTTGTTTTTTTTTTTTTTTTTTTTTTTTTCGAAAGTTTAGATTATAAAAACAAGAAAAAAAAAAGTTTTTTTTTTTTTTTTGGGGGGGGGGGCAGAAAATAAAGATGCAAAAAAAAAAAGGAAGCTAAGAGAACACCCCCATACTTAAACACAACATTGTCCCCAATGTTGCAATCTAAGTATGCGGAACGATTAATATACAAAATAATATGGGCAAAATAAAGGGAGGGGGTCGGAACTACCCTTACACGAGTTCGGGGAGGCCCGGGTGGAAACCCTGCATTATTTGAGAACGAGTAGCAAAAGCATAACAAATAAAATGAAAAAGATAAACTCGGCCTAAAGGGTGCGGGCGGTAGGGGGCAATTGTGTAAGTGACGCGTAAGCGAACGTCGTAGCTGTTGAGTGGGACAGATAAGCGAGCCCCTAGCGCGCACAAGAGTGCGACGTGCCGAAAAAAGTTTTATTTATTTAAAGTATTGATTATTTTTAAAAACATATTGTTGCGAAAAAAGTGTTTTTTTTGTGGTCTTTTAGGAGATTTTTTTATGTTTTTGGTTTTGTGGTTTTTTTCTTTTTTTTTTTTGTTTTTGTTTATATGAAAGCAAAGTTTTTTTTTTTTTTTTTGGTAAGTTTTTAAAAATTTTTTTTTTTTTCTTTTTGTGTTTTATTTTTTTTGTTTTATAGTTTTTTCAAATTTTTATGTTTTAAGAGTTTTCAAATTTTTTAGTTTTATAAGTTTGTCAATTTTTTTGTTTTTTTGTTTTATAAATTTGTAATAATATTATGATTATTATTATTTTTGTTGGCCATTTTTTGTTATTTTGTTGAAATATAGATAATAGGTAAAATTAATAGTAATCCAGAGTTCGAAATAACGACTCGAAAATTCCCCGGCAACGGCGCCAAAAACTTGATGCAAGTTAAACTCGGAAATTATTTGCGGTCACGCGGCGACCCGACGGTTTTATTTGAGAAAAAGGCGGAAGTGAATTTTATTTAGGAAAACGGGTCGCGCGTATTTATTTATTTATTTTGGATATAAAACGGGTTAAATCGAGTTTTAACGAAAGGAGGCAAGTGCACCTATCGTGTGTAGTACAGGATATTCCGGGTGGAATATCGAGGTCATATTGTTCTCGGGGCCGGTTCGTTTATTTCTACTCTTCCCTGGAGGGGACTATTATTTTACCGATAATTTTATCTTGTCGGGATATTATTTATATAAAGAAAAGGCAGAAAATAAAAGCATAATAAAGGTGGAGCCGATGAAGAGCTCAGCTCGAGGGCACCGAAAAGACATTGAACTAAAATAAACGTTAAATAAAAAGAGCTCCTAAGTTTCTAATTAATTAGGGCGGAGACTTGGCCGTGGAGGCTCCACTAAAATGAACTCACCTATCTCTAGGACTATCGCTCACCTGAACATTAAGACTATTCGATCGGGCTCTCGTCCGACGAAGGATTCCTCTTAATGCCCGCATTACGCTAAGAACCCCGCTATTGGGTGGGGAACCCAATCCGGTAGAGTTGGCGCGCCTCCTCTCTCGAGGGTTAGTGCGGAACTCCATTTACCAAGGGGTGATCGGTCCATATGCACGGCCTCTCGGCTAGCTAGCATATGTACTACGGAAATAGGGCTCACACATCGATTATGTGGTCCTACGCGTCGTAAACCCCGGGCAAACCTTAAGTGATTTTTAATTAAATAGAAAAATAAGACCTTTAATTATTTAAAGGAATTTTTTCTGTCCCAATGCTCTTCGATACTGAGGGCTAAGAACGTTAGCCACTCATCGGAATGGGGACGGCAGCGATTGAAAGCAATAAAATTAAAGCAGAAAAATAAAGCAGGAAAATTAAAGCAGTAAATGGAAAGCAGTAAATTGCAAGTCCTACTCAAACGAGTAGGACTGAAATGAAAGCAGTAAAATTGCAAGTCCCGGCGCAAATGCGTGGGCGGGAAAAAGAAAGCAAGTCCTACTCAAACAAGTAGGAGAAAATAAATGCATTTACAAGGGCATTCCAAATTATTACAGTCCAATAAAGACCGACCATTTAACTCAAGTGAGTAGGCGGTAGATAAAAGCTAACACTCACGCACTCAACATAAAATTAAAACACACCCACTCTACAAGAAGTAAACACACTCTACTGAAATAAAATCCAGCCATTTAACTCAAGCGAGTAGGCGGAAAAATAAAAATACACACACTTGCTTGAATAAAATCCAGCCATTTAACTCAAGTGAGTAGGCGGAAAATTAAAAACAACACACGCACACACTCTACAGGAATTGAAATAAAGCTATAAAAACTACTCATACACGCACGCACACGTACAAAAAAATAGGAAAAACAAAGTGACTAGAAAATTAAAACTACTACATTTCTACCGCTAGAATGCGGTAGAAATGAATAAAAAGTGAAAATAAAATTAAAAGGGGCAAAAGTTTTTGCAAATAAGCGAAAAGTGCAAGTGTTCGAAAAATTGAAATGAATACATTTCTACCGATGGAATGCGGTAGAAATGCATAAAATGAAGAAATAAGATTTAAACGGGCAAAAAGTTTTGAAAATAAGAGTGAAAATGAGAATGCTCGGAAAATTAAAATGATTACGTTTTCATTCTTATAATTTTATAGAAATGCATAAAAAGCGGTAATAAAACTAAAAAAAACGAAATGTTTTACAACCCTAAAGAGCCTAAGTTAAAGAATTTGAAAACCAGCTTTTCAAACATTTTTATAAACTCAAAGGAATGAAAACAAAGTAAAAAGAATAAACTAAACCTAAACAAGTTTATTGCATGAAAATAAAATTGCGATTACAACGGCTAGAAAATTGATAAATTCCTAAGTTAAAATAGTTACAAAGCTAATAAAAAACACAAAAAAAAGGAACGAAAAATTACTTAAGGTAGGGCGCTGTGGCGGATTTTCATACAACATAGAGGAGAAAATAAACATTTCTATTAAGGAAAAAGTGGTTACAATGAAGCAAAAACAAATACATAAAAGAGAGGGGGGGGAGAAAGTTCCCTTACAATGCATAAACAGCCCCCAAGAACAGCCCTAACCTAAGCAAAGTGGTTCAAAAAGTGGAACAGCAGCTCAAAACAGAAGGGTTCAATTTATAGAGAAAATTTTTCATCGGACACGCCCTCTGACACGGGCGTGTCATAGGGCGTGTCGACACTGTACATATGGCGGCCGTCCGATTTGATTTGAGATTTGACTTGGCGGCTGACAATCGGGACGGTCACGCCCCCTGTCACGGGCGTGACTATGGGCGTGTCGACACTATTCAGCAGAAGATTTCGGTGACTTGACGGCGAGTTGACGTTGCGGCGGAAAACACGGCGGTCACGCCCCTTGTCACGGGCGTGACGGTGGGCGTGTCGTGCGGCGATTAATGGCGTTGTTGACTTCGGGAGGTTGCCGGCAGCAGTTTGTCGGCCAGGTGGAGGAGTCACGCCCTAGGTCACGGGCGTGACTCTAGGCGTGTCGGGTTGGCTCGACGAACGTCGAGCGAAAAAACATTGAAAGGAGTGGTCACGGCTTGGGACACGCCCCGTGTCAGGGGACACGGGCGTGTCGACGGGCGTGTCAGCTGGGTCGACGATCGTTGAGCGCGATTCCGTCGATCTGGATGGTCACGGGCATGGGTCACGGCGTGACTTGGGTGACACGGGCGTGACACGGGCGTGTCACGCTATTTCTTCAATAAGATGTCATTTCTCGGGAATTTTGACGTATCACGCCCTGGTCACGGGCGTGACCAACAGTACACGGGCGTGTACTTTGAGTTTTTGGCAATTTTTCCTGAAAAATTCAGAAAATAAAAATAAATCTAAGTTAGAAAATATTTACAAAAAGGAAGCAAATTATTAAGGAAAAACAACTAAAAATTACAAAAAGAAACTAATACATCTTTATTTAATGTATATAAAAACACGTATATTTACAACTCATCAAAGAGGATAAAATTCATTACTCCTACAAATATACATTGGGTTAATTTTTCTTATGAAGTTGAAAAACAAAAATCATATTAGGAAAATAAGATTTCGTTTTCCTAATAATCCAAAAGAAAAAAAAAACATGGAGGTTCGAGAAAAAATTACCTCACCTCAAATATCAAAACCCTCTTCATAAACCACACTACCCCCTTAGCCAATTACACGATTCTAGAATTAATTCAAAAATCTTTTTGAGAGCATAATTAGTAAATTGTATTATTTCCGGTAGCACTCATATAAGCTAGAGTTCTTATAATTCCAAACTATTTTCGTTAATCTAACCATTACAAATGTTGTCTTCTATTTGATTACATCAAGAAGTCTTTTGGCCAAAACTTTTGCGCTATTTAAATCATCTACATAATTTTAGGACTTAACTCTTACACCCCGTATATTTATTTCGATCTCTCTTATAATTGATTAAGCGATAGCCAAAACTTAGAGTTTTTTTTATTCCTTATAGATTCACCTCAAACTTTTGCTCTGGAATAGCAAAAGCCTAAGTATGGGGGTATTTGATGAACTGTAAATATGCGTATTTTTATGCACATTAATTTAGTCATTTTCATTTATTTTCGTCGTTTTTACTTATTTTTGTTCAATAAAATGTTCTTATTCTTGTAAATTTTCTCGTAAATTGTTTTATTTGATTTTTCAGAAAAATTTCAAAATCTGCCAAAATTTGGGAAGTATACGCCCGTGACACATGGGTCACGCCCGTGACCGAGCCGTGACTGTGCATTTCCCGTGAAATCGGAAAATTTCTGAAGAAAAGGCTTGACACGCCTGGCGACACGCCCGTGTCACCCGACACGGGGCGTGACCCAAGCCCGTGTCCTCTCCTCTCGACGAATTCCGCTCGACGATCGTCGAGTGTCGACACCAACTGTCACGCCCAGTGTCACGCCCGTGACCTGGGGCGTGACCCAATTTCAGCTCAACGATTTTGACTCGACACTTTCCGCTCGACATTCGTCGAGTGTCGACCCCAACTGTCACGCCCATAGTCACGCCCGTGACATGGGGCGTGACCTTTCCAGCTGCCCCGACAAGATGCTGCCGAAGACATTTGACGCAACCCGCGCCCGGTTCTACCTCCCCGACACGCCCATAGTCACGCCCGTGACCTAGGGCGTGACTGCTGCGAACTCAGCCCGAAGTCAACTTTGCTGTCCAATCGCCGGCCGCCTTCATGAATAGTACTGTCACGCCCCCCCTACACGCCCGTGACCGAGGGCGTGTACTTAGAAATTTTTTCCTATAAATAGCCCAGTTCTGTAAGGTCCAAGGGTTCAGATTTTTGGGCCAAGTTAGTGTCTTTTTGTGGGCTTAATCCGTGGATTCTAGTGCTATGTAAGGAGATTTCTCCCTTCTTATTTCATGTTTTGTTTTGCTTTACCTTTTAGCTTTGTAATAGTTTGAAAATTTTAATAAAAATGTTAGATTTTCTCTCTTTATTTAGCATGAAAAATTCATTTGGATGGCTCACCTCTTTCCCTTTTTATCCTTGGTTTTATCTTTGTTCTTCACTTGTTCTTCATTTATGAAAGGTGTGTGTGTGTGTATGAGTGTAATGTATTCACTTTCCATGTCTTTTTTTTCCCTTAAACTTGTCTTCATGCTTAGGATTTTGATTTCATCCTTATGATTTTATAAAAGAGATTTTAAAAAAAAGTGATTTTGTTCCTTTTTTTTTACTTAGTTTTCTTTTAGGATTGTAAAACCCCTTTTGTTCTTTTCAACTTCTTTTTCACTTTTTTATCACTTTCATAACATCATAAGAATGAAAATTTTGGTATTTTGATTTTCCAAAAACTTTGATTTTTAATTTGCTTTGAAAAACTTTAGTCTTCTAAAAATTGTAATTTTCTCTTTTTATTTGTTTTTGGCAAAACCTAAGCATGAAAAAGTTAAAGTTTTAATTTTTGAGCACCTTTGATTTTGACTTCATTTTGTAAAACTTTTTGTTCATTCTCTTTTTGTTTGTTCTTTTTATGTGTTTTGGGTAAGTTTTAGGAGTAGAAATCTTGTTATTTTCATTTTTAGGTAACTTTAATTTTTCTTTGTTATTAGTGTGTGTGAGTGTATGAGAATAAATTTCCTTTTGTTCTTCTTAATCTTCATGAAGTGTGTGTGAGTGTAGGTGTATCAACTTCTATGCTTTGATTTCAATTATGTAGAGTGTGTGAGTGTAGGTGTATAATTTTATTGCTTTCTTGAATTTCATATGGAGTGTGTGTGTTCATGTGCATTTATTTCCGCCTACTCGTTAAGAGTTAAATGGCGCATCGTTTTCATTTTCAGTCCTACTCGTTCGAGTAGGACTTGTAATTTTTCTTTCTTTATTTTTCCGCCTACTCACTTGAGTTTAAATGGCCGGACCTTTATTTCAGTCCTACTCGTTTGAGTAGGACTTACAATTTTACTTTCTTTATTTTTTCCGCCTACTCACTTGAGTTAAATGGCCGGACTTTTTAGCCCCTGCAATCGCATTTATTTTCTCCTACTCATTTGAGTAGGACTCGCTTTCATTTCAGTCCTACTCGTTTGAGTAGGACTTGCAATTTTCAGCCTTTATTTACCGCCCCCACTCGTTTGAGTGGGACTCGCAAATTTGAAATATGCAATTTTCTTTCATGTGTAACTTAGTTCTTTTTTTTATTTATAATTTGGAGTGTGCGTGAGTTCTCGTTTAGTTAACTTTTTAGCTTTCTAAATGTTGTTATTTTTCTTTTGTCCCTTTCTTATAAACGTTTAGTGTTTAATTTCGAACTCGCGCCTCACTAAATTATAAGCCGTCCCCATACCGATGTGTGGCTAATCGCTATTAGCCTCAGCATCGAAGAGCATTGGGACATTTGAAATGATTTATAATAATTTAAGTTCTTTATTTTCATTTTAATTTAAGCACTTAGGGTTTACCCCGGGTTTACGACGCGTAGGACCACATAATCGATGTGTGGGCCCTATTTCCGTAGTCCATATGCTAGCTAGCCGAGAGGCCATGCATATGGACCAATCACCCCTGGGTAAATAGAGTTGCGTGCATACCCTCGAGAGAGGACTAGCGTAATTCTACCGGATTGGGTCCCCCACCCAATAGCGGGGTTCTTAGCGTAAAGCGGGCGTTAAGAGGAATCCTTCGTCGGACTAACGTTCGGTCGAATAGTCTTAACGTTTAGGTGAGCGATATCCCTATAGCTAGGTGAGCTCACATTTGTGGAACCTCCACGGCCAAGTTGCCTTATTATTAATTTGAAAACTAAGTCTTTTTATTATTAAAAATTGTTTTAGTCTTAATCTGATTCGATGCCGAGCGTTAACCCTTCATCGAATATTCTCTAAATCGTTTTTTTTCGCTCCTTTGCTTTTCCGTCTTTTCTTAAAGTAAAAAAATCCACCTTATTTTCAGTAAAATAATAGTCCTCCCGGAGGAGTAAGAATAGTCAACGCGACCCCGAGAACAATACGACCTCGGTATTCCCCCGAATATCGAGTACTACTTGCGATAGGTGCACTTGCCTACCCGAGCAAGCCCGCGGCGATCGACTCACCGAACCAACCACAGTAAGAGTCTGTCCGCGGGCCCATCATAGAACTTAGTGGAAGACACATCTTCTTCACTTTGCAAAGGCAAACTCAGGTACACACTCGATGTACCACCCATACATGTCTACCCTAACTTTCCTCTTGCAGGAAAATAAACAGGCAGCACCAAACTCCTAAGGAGAGGCTTCAGGTTCTATCTCTCCTTGCCCCCTTCTCTTTCCTTTGGGGTGGATCACGATTTTCGTGGGTCTCCAACTTTTTCGAAGTTCTATTCGGAACTTAAAAAATTGAGGGGATTATGTTAACCCCGAAATCGGCGATCTTTCTCAAGGCAGCCAGCTCGCTCATCACGGCCTGCCCCGGGATCCTCCTGGAGGTCATGATTCCCTAGGTTGGGCGGACAGAATTTTTTGTCCGCTCAGGCCGCGCGGTCTCAGCGGTCTAACCGACCAGGCCACACGCCTTCCTTTGGTCGGCAGGGCCCGCGGACTGCTTCCGCAGTCCGCCTCTACAGGCCGCCCCCCTTTTCAGCTTAACCGCGAGGTTATTTCGGTAGGTTTATCTCTGCCGGACTCAACTACCTATCCGCCCAGGCCGGCAACAGGTCGCTTAGTCCACCCAGCAATATGGGCAGCTGACTCCTCCAGTCCGCCTGCAAGGCGCGGACTCCAACTCCGGCTATCCGATAAGACCAGCAGCGTCTAAGTTCCTTGCGAGCTGGGCGGACTCGAAGTGTGATCTAGACTTCCAGTCCGCCTTCATTAGTGAATCCCAATATCCTCAACCGCCAGGCTCTCCATCTCCAACGCAAGCGGACTCGACCTTGCAGCAGCCGCAGACTCAACGGACATGGCGGACTCTCTATGCAGTCTGCCCCTTCCCTTAGTCAGCACCAGCTTCTCGGCGGCAGTACCAGCTACCTCCTCAGTCCGCAGGCCTGTCACATGCTCAGCCGATAGTAGCATACTTCTCCCTCAGTCCGCAGCCTTGGCGCGGACTCAGTCAATAGTGGCAGACTCCTTCTAGCCCGTCATGCAGCAGATCCTCCAGAAAGCAGTCCTAGTCCGCATAACCTCATGCGGACTCGCCGAACTTCGCGGGCACTCTCCTGCTCGCACCCCTTAGAGCTCGCTCAGTTCAGCAGTGGCGGACTATGCAGATTCTCCTCGTAGTCCTCCACATAGCGTCCAGCATCCGCTACCCCAGCAGTAGGCGGACAGTCCCAGCTCAGCAGTGACAGACTACGCGAACCCGCATCACAGTTCTCCACTGAGTCTCCCATTTTGCCGACAACAGCTCCGGCTTCAGTACGAAGTCGCTAGTTCGCGCAGTCTTGGGCAGACTCGGCGGACTCCGTCTCCATCTCGCTCAAGTTACCGTCTCACCGGGGGTAACGTCGCCGCAAGCCGTTACCTCCTCGAGCCTATAAATATCCCCCCATGCCTCTCAAGAGGGGAGGTCAGCACTCGAGGTCTCGTCATCGCCAAGGTGCTCACGCCCGAAGTCAGCCAGCCAGCACCCCTCCTGCGGACTCCGTTTCTCAGACCGCACCCTTCTCTGCAGCTTTAGTCGCGCGGCCTGTCAGCCTGTGGTTCTCCAGTCCGCGCGGTCTCTCGTTTCCCTTAACCGCGCGGCCTGCCGGCTTTGCTCTTCAGTCCACGCGGCCTCCTCTGGCATTCTTCCTTAGCCGCCAGCTTCCTTCTTGTGCCCTTTATTGCTTTGTTGTAAAAGTGTATTAGCAAGCTGTAACTCTCGCCATTAATAAAAGGAAAGCCCGTTGCAAGAGTGGCGTTTAAGCCATGGCGGGCGAAGTCTGTTGTTGTCGTTGCTAGCGGCCCCCTCTCTCGCCCTTCTTCCTAGCTCAGCTCATCTCCCTCGGCAACCAACCTGCAAGCACAACCATCATATTAACCGTCTGCTCGACAGCTCCTGATCAACATCCTCCTCTCTTGATCAACCTTCTCTGTTGATCAAGCTTCTCCTCTATTCTCAGCACCCTCTCCTTTATTCCCGTAACTCCTTGACAAGCTGCTTTCTCCACTCTCGAGCACTCAGAAGCTTCCCCATTCCTTCCACTTTCCCCGCAACCTTCATCCTCTTCCTCTCCTAGCCTGTGAGATCTAACACTCCCTCTGTGTTAGCTGCCCCAGTACTGTTTTCGCGCATCAACAATACTGGTCTGTTTGCCACAGAAGAAGAGACTGAGTTCTTGCAATTACTGGACTCAATAAATGGAACTGAAGATCATCAGTGCAAAGGGCTGATAGACCTGACTGATAAAGATCACTGCCAGGATCAGCTTGGTCCCAGAATGGTAAAAAGCTTATCTAAAGACTCTGATTATTACACTGGCTCAGAATCAGAAGCATCTGTATCAAAAGATGTGGAGGGATCTAAATCTGAAGGAGATATTCATCAACTTATAAATGAATATGGTGATTTGCTGCAGGCATTTAAAAGATGCAAAAACTGACTAAAATTCAGGCTAAGGAAATTGCAGCTCTTAAGTTGGCTGCATCTGATTCAGAAAAGCTGCTGGATCAGAAGATGAATGAGATTGCCAAGCTGAAAAACATAACTGTTATTCAGATGGGAACAATCACATTCAAGAGTGATCAAATCAAAAGTCTGGAAGTCAGACTTCACCAGGAAAAGGATATAGTGGCTAGTTCCTCTAAGCCAAAATCTGTCCTACCCTTAATTGATGACTTTGTGTCTCAAAAGGGTAAGGCGGGATTGGGTTTTAAGGGAAATACTAGGGCAGCTAATTCCAAAAGAAAAAGGAAAGCCCCAGTTAAGCCACTTATCTTCAATCCCCCTATTTCTCTCAGAAAAGTGCAACAGCCTACCAAGAGATATGATCATGATATCATACATGGTCATGGTAAGCCTGACATTCTGAATGACAAGAGGTCTCCAGCACTCAAACAAAGAAACACTGTACCTACAGTATTAGGAACAGCTGACAGCAAAGCTGTTAAAACTATACCTAAACAGAGGTATAATAGATATGAGTGCTGGTTTTGTGGCAAGGTGGGACACTTTGTCGTTGACTGTTGGCACAACACTAGTTTCAGGATGAATGCCAGCTTACCTGGAAGAAGGGTTGCTGCAAATTATGCTAAATTTCTGTTTAACCTGAACCAAGGACCCAATAACAATTTGGGTTCTAAGGTTAAGTAATTATTTGTTGCAGATAAGTCCAAATGGCCATGCCCCTTTATGGTACTTGGACAGTGGATGTTCTAGATATATGACTGGAACAAGAGGATTGCTGAAGGACTACTAACCCATATTGAATGAACCTAAAGTAATCTTTGGTGGTTCTGAAAAAGGAGTCATCAAAGGGTTTGATAACATTTCTAACAGCTCAATTACTATCACTCAAGTGGCTTATGTGAAGGGTTTGAAACATAACTTGATAAGCATAAGTCAACTGAGTGATCTTGGATATGACATTTCATTCATTAAGAATGGTTGTCATATTAAAAGGTCAAGTGATCAGAAGATCATGTTGACTAGTTATAGGAAAGGAAATGTGTATTGCCTAAACTTTGTGAATGAGAATAAAGATTCTCCTATTTGTCTGGTAGCTGATGAGAAAGCCTCTCATTGTGTCAAATGGCACAAGAGGCTAGCTCATCTAAACTACAAGACTATTGGTCAACTCTTCAATAAAGAGTTAGTGAGGAATGGTCCTCAAGTTAAGTGCATTAAGGATGAAATATGCTCAGCTTGTCAAAAAGGCAAGCAGACCAGATCCTCCTTTCATAGCCTAGAAACCAAAGACTCAGTGAGGTGTTTATACCTCTTGCATGTGGATTTATTTGGTCTAATGTCAGTTCAGAGCCTAGGTAGGAAAGTCTACACATTTGTGGTTGTAGATGACTATTCTAGATTTTCATGGGTTTTCTTTTTGAGGCAAAAATTTTAAACCCCAACTGTTTTCTGCAACTTTGTTAAACAAATTCAGAATGAACTAAACAATTCAGTGGTAAAAATCAGAAGTGACCATGGAACTAAATTTCAATCTGAAAATATGACAAAGTTGTGTGAAGAATTTGGGATTCATCAGGAATTCTCCTCACCTAGAACTCCTCAGCAAAATGGAATTGCTGAAAGAAAGAATAGGACTCTCATTGAGGCAGGTATAACTCTATTGAGTGACACTTCTCTCCCAGAATATTTCTGGGTTGAGGTAGTAAACATTACATGTCATGTGCTCAATAGGGCTTCTATCACTAAGAGCCACAAAAAGACATCCTATGAGGTTATGAAAGGCAGAAAACCAAACGTATCTTTTTTTAGGATCTTTGGTTGCAAGTGCTATGTGCTTAACAATGGCAAGTCTTACCTGATAAAGTTTGCTGCCAAATCCCAAGATGGGATATTTGTTGGGTACAACAATAATAGTAAGGCATATAGAGTCTATAACTTGACTACTCAAGTTGTAGAAGAGACAGTTCATGTTATATTTGATGAATCAAGACATATTAACAGTGAGTTGCCTAGTAATTCTTGTAGCTCTATAGGTATAAAAGAGAAAATGGACATGTTGACTATCAAAGAAGATCAAACTGCTAGGTTAGATGAAGATAAAGATGCTTGTTGTCCAGGGGGAGAACAAGTCTCTCTGGATGAAGAAGACAATGAAGTACAGCAGAATGAAGAAAATGGAGAAAGTCAAACTGCAGACAGACTTCCTCCAGCAGTTAGACATTTAAAGGATCATCCTGTACACCAGATTATTGGTGATCCTAGTCAAGGGGTTCAAACTAGAAGCAGGGGCTTGAACACTGTATTATACTCAAGCTTCTTATCTCAATAGGAACCTAAAAGATTTAAAGAGCAAGGTCTGGGAGTTAGTTCCTAAACCAAAAGACCACAATATCATCGGGACTAAGTGGATCTTCAGGAACAAGCTAGATGAGAGTGGGATCATAATTAAGAACAAGGCAAGACTGGTTGCTAAAGGATACATGCAGGAAGAGGGCATAGACTTTGATCAAACATTTACCCCTGTGCCAAGGTTGGAAGCAATCAAGCTATTCCTAGCCTATGCAGCTTATCAGGGTTTCAAAGTGTTCCAAATGTATGTTAAGTCAGCATTCCTGAATGGATACTTAAAGGAGGAAGTCTATGTAGAACAACCATCAGGTTTTATTGATCCACTCTATCCTAATTATGTGTATAGGCTTAGGAAAGCCCTATATGGTTTGAAACAAGCACCAAGGGCTTGGTATGAAATCTTGTCTACTTTCCTCATTGAGAACAAATTCTGAAGGGGGAAAATAGACAAAACTCTATTCCTCAGGGAATCCAGAGGGAAGATATTTCTTGTCCAGATATATGTTGATGTCATAATATTTGGTTCTACTGAAAATAACCTTTATAGGAAGTTTGCTAAACTTATGCAAGGGAAGTTTGAGATGAGCAGCATGGGAGAACTTAAGTTCTTCTTGGGACTCCAAGTAAGACAAACTGATGATGGCCTGTCCATATCCCAGTCTAAGTTCACCCAAGAGTTAATTAAGAAGTACGGTATGGAGTCATCCACTACCATGAGAACTCCAATGGGGACAAGTATGTCTCTAAGCAAAGATGATGCAGGAAAACCTATATATGAGTCTTTGTATAGAGGGATAGTTGGCTCCCTCCTTTATCTGACTGCTAGTAGACCTGATATTATATATGCTACATGTGTCTGTGCTAGGTATCAATCCTGCCCAAAATAATCTCATTATACTGTTGTTAAGAGGATTTTGAGATATCTTAAGGGCATACCGAATTTAGGTCTTTGGTACCATAAGAATAAAGATTTTCTACTAACTGGATATTTAGATGCGGACTTTGCAGGATGCAAAGAAGATAGAAAAGGCACAACTGGCACCTGTCAATTTCTAGGAGGGAGATTGGTGTCTTGGAGATGTAAGAAGCAGATTAGTGTGACAATCTCCACAGCTGAGTCTGAGTATGTAGTTGTAGGGAACTGCTGTGCACAACTATTGTGGATACAGCATCAGCTTAAAGATTATGGTATCCAGGTAAGTAGAACCCTCATTATTCTGTGATTCTTCAAGTGCTATTTCTATTACTCATAATCTTGTTTCTTATAGTAGAACAAAGCATATAGAAATAAGATATCATTTTCTTAGGGATCATGTAGAAAAAGAGGATATATGTTTAGAATTTGTCAATACAAGTTTTCAAATTGCTGACATGTTCACTAAGCTCTTGGATGAAACTAAATTCAATAAATTTAAAATTGAATTAGGTATGTTGAACATAGTATAGATTGACAAATTTGTCTAAGTAATTTTGTGTCAACACAAAAAGAGATCTATGTCGACACAGAGAAGTTATGTCGACACATCTAGAAAATTGGTGTCGACACTTTAGAGGAGTTGTGTCGACACCTCCAAAAGTTATGTCGAGACTTAGAATTAGAGTCGACATAGAATTTCTGTTGAACTAATAAGTATGTCTGTGTCAACACAACATTAATTGGTGTTGACACATAGTAGTCAACACTTCTGTCGAGACATTAGCTGTCTGTGTCGACACCATCTCAACAGTGTCGAAACATTAAGTAAATTTTGACGCGCCTTTTGACCTTCTATGTTTAGACACATATATATAGGTCAAGAACAAACCCTGTCGACACGCTCTCCAGATTTTTGTTGAGACTAGATTCTTGTGTCGACAAACTCTCTCTTCTCCATTCAAGATTTCTCACCATCCCAATGGCGCCGGAACTTGACGAAAACGTGAATGAGGGATATGAACTGCTACGGAATGCTTTTGACGATGCTGAACCAGCGATTAAAGCTGTGATAGCTCTAATTGCAGAAAATGGCTTGGAGTATTTGACATCAGAACCTACAAAGATATGGAAGAAGGAAATCCTTGAGTTCTATGGAGCAGCAACTCAGGATTCAACTGGACTAAAGATTAGGTCATCAGTCCAGGGTAATAAAATCAAACTCACCATGAAGAGCATATGAAAAACTCTTCATCTACCCAAAAATTAAGATGTCGAAGAAGTTACTTCTTCCAAGACCAGGGAAGCACTCCAGTGGTGTGGATTAGATTCCAACATGAAAATTGGATCATCTATGAATAGAAAAGGAATGAATGTACAAGGAAAATTCCTTTCTGAAGTAGTTGGCAAAGTCATCTAATGCAAACCAGGCGGACATGATAGGGTCTCAGCCTACATGTTCAGCCTCATGACCAGGATCATCTACAAAATCAACACCAATTGGTCTGCAGTTATATATGAGAAGATTAGAGAAAGCATCAAGAAACTGAATCTGGGAAGGATATTAAGTTTATACTTAGCTGGAGCAATTCTAGAAGTGATGCAACAGGCTGCTGGATCCAAGATCAATCACATGAGGAGAATAGATCTAAGAATAATCTCTAGATGGGATAGAGTACTGATAAAAGACATGGCTGACGAAGAGAGGCCAGAGAATACTGAGAAATCACCTGTTCAAGACATTAAACTTGATGATCAGATGTAGGGGGAGCCTCATCTTGAGAAAGAGCCAACACACTTAGAAAGTGAAATGGCTAATCAAACTATTCTTGAGGTAATCCAAGAAGTTAATCAAACAATTTTCAATGATGAGTATGAAACACTAATTGTGCCCTTGATTGTTATTAACCAGACCACTCAACTCAACAATCAAGCATAGGATGTTATCATGGAGGATACATCTACAGCTGTTGATGCTCCAGAGTTAGTGGTGCCTCTTGTCCATCCTCAACAAGAGTTTACTCTTGAAGAGTTGTTCCCTGATATAGAGATAGCAAACATTGAGGGGGAGCAAGCCAGGACTGAGGGGGAGCAAGCCAGGACTGAAGGGGAGCAAGCAAGGACTGAGGGGGAGCAAGCTGAAATTGAGGGGGAGAAAACTAGGATAGAAAAGGAACTGCCTCCTAGTCCTCAGGAAAGAGCTGATATAGCAAGTACCTCCGCTTCTGAAGATGAAGCAGAATCTCAAGCAAGGAAGGGAAAGCTGATGGTTTTCAGAAGAAGAAGCCAAATCTATAAAAAGGCATTGCAAACTGCTCCACAAACAATTCCTGCACATGATTATAGCTCCTTACTGGTATCTTTGCAAGTAAAATTAGATGAACAAAGGATAGCCATGAAGAAATATATGGATGAAACTCATAAAGATTTGCAATTCTCCTTGGCTCAAGATATAAAATCAATTAGATTTGAGGTAAACCAGAATAAAAAGGAGATGACAGATGGCTTCCATAAAGGAGGTAATGCTGTAGTTTTTCTAGCCAAACAGCAAAAAGAGGCAAGGACACAAATTGATGATATAGTGGTCAAGCAAGGCTATGTCCTAGAAAATCAGATAAGGATGAATGGTAATCTCACTGAATCACTCAATGTGATTGTAACTGAATTAAAGAATACAGCAACTGCATTAGCTGGGGAGAGGGCTAAAGCAAAATTAAAGTTTGATAAGAAACTTCAAGAAGATTTGACCACTTTCCAATCTGCCCTTCAAGCCTCTCAGAAGATTATATCTGCTCAGTTACAAAAATTTAAAGTCTATTATACAGAGGGAACCAATTATCTGACTAATCAAATAAGGTTCCAAAAGAATGATCTTAGGGATCATATTGAAAGAGAAGTCATAAAGGGGGAGAGGGTGATAGTCAATGCTAGCTCAGAGCATGCTAAATGGATCACAAATGCTGTTAGAGCAACTCTGGGATATCCACCCCTGTGTGATGATGACAACACAGCTGAGTCAGGAATTCAAGCTACAGGAAATGAAAGGGGTCAGCAGGAGGTAGCTCAAATCATATATCCCCCTTCTAACTTCGAGCAAATCAAACACCTGGTTCATCAGATGTACAGCCCTCCAGAGGGTACTAAAAATGTTATCATTGAGAAAGTAGAAATGTCAGAGGCAGCTTTGAATAAAGAGCAAGAAGCTCAACTTTCAAAGAAAAGATTTAGAGAGCAGGCTGAACTGAAGCCTGATTTTGAGCAATGGAGTCCTACTTCCAGGAATATTATATTGACTTCCTGAAAAACTGTAAAGGACAAGACCCATGAAAGTGGTAAATGGTACACTGAGCAAGAATGGAACAAGTATGAAGCCAGGCAGGAAGCCATTCTTCAATATAGAAGGAAAGCAAAAGCTGGGAAGTTACCTGCTAATGCTCTGGAGACTAGCAAGTACTTCCCAAAGCCTTTTCATTATTTTGAAAGGCAAAAGATAAGGGCTGAAAAACAGAAAAGGAAAGATCTGAAAGGGAAGAAACCTTCTGATGATGCTGAACCTACTGTGCAGGCTCAGATCAAACCAGGAAAAGGCATAGTCATCCAGGAGCCTAATCAGCATTTGAATAGATTAACTAGGTTTTACAGCAATGTAATCTTTAGTTGTTAAAAACTCTATGTAAACTAATTGTTGACAAACTTTTGTTAGTTTAAACAAAACAATGACTCATGCTCACTGTGTTTGCATCATTCTGTGAAAACATATTATACATGTTTTGTTTATATGGTACCCTGTCATGTAATGTTTATATATATCATAATATATGTTTATTATAAATGGTATATCATTGACTATGGGTTATGACTTCTCCAAATAAGGGGTGATTGTTGGGTACATTGGAAAATGTGTACCAGATTTGGAGAAGCCTCAACCAACTCAGTGATATACATCAAGGTGTATTTGATGTTGTTTTGAGTTTATATGTGCAGGTTAAGAATATGCAGGAAAAGTTTCTAAGTCCATGAGTAAACACCAGAAGAAGCTGTGTCGACACTTGTGAAGATTTGTGTCGACACTTGAGAAAAGTTGTGTCGACAGCTGGAGTCAATTATGTCGACACTTGGAAAAGCTGTGTCGATACCAGAAGAAATTGTGTCGATATACAGGACTTGTGTCGACACACAAAAAGTTCAGTCGACATCAACTGTGTCGACACACAGAAATTTTAGTTGACATTAACTGTGTCGACACACAGGACTTGTGTCGACACACTTACCAGAATCTCTTCAAAGTTAATTATGCCAAGACAAGAAGTAGTTGTGTCGACACACAGGACTTGTGTCAACACGTTCTTACAGAAGCTATGTCGAGTAGCAGTGTCGACACCATGAGAACTATGTCGACACCATGAGAACTGTGTCGACACCACCAAGGATTGTGTCGACACTTAGTCTACTTGTGTCGACATATGTGAAGTTCATACTCGACACTTTGCTGATAGAGACAAAGTTTCAAGAAGTTATTGGAGACTTGACAGCTGCCATTACCAACAGGTCTACTGCAACTGTCAGATCTGTCAGAAGTTGGTTAGCAACCGGATCTGCCGGTAACCTTGAATGAAATCTATGTAAAGACAGATTCTATCAATTGAGAATAATGTGAAAATGAGAAAAGAAGACAAAGTACACACAACACAATTACAACAGAAGATCCAACATACACAAGGAAATCCAGTCAGAGATTTCAAGTGGATCTAAGTGAAGAATTTCAAAATATCTTCAGAAGAATTTGTATAGAGAGAGCTCCAACAATTCAAGTGAAGAAAGAGACTATCATCAACTAGTCTCTCAAGAATAGATCTTGAACTAATCTGCAAAGAAGAATTCAGATTAATTTATGAATTTCAAGAAGGAAGCTGATCGAAGATCAACTTCAAGAAATTCAACCTTATTGTGTTCAGATTCAAGAAGGTTTGAAAAAAGCCAAAGACAGGTTGATTTCTGAGTAATCAGATTCTTCAAGAACTGATCAAGAAAACTTTCTACCCATTCACTCTCAACTTGGGTGAAATATAAAACTTATTTTATGTCATTTTTCTGTAAGATCATTACTGATCTGAGTTGTAAGCCTAATTTATAAAGGCTGAGGTAGGGCTGAGTTCCTGAGGTAGGAGATTTACATCTCTGAGTTGCAGGCCTTGGGAAGGCTGAGGTAGGGCTGTGTGCCTGAGGTAGGAGATTTGATTCTCTAAGTTATAGGCCTGGGTGAAGGCTGAGGTAGGGCTTAATTGCCTTAGTTGTAGGAGTGTGGACTCATTCTGAGTTGTAGGAACCTTGACTGGGTTTTGAGCTGTAAGATCTGTTGATCTGAGAAGGAAGGAAGAAGTTAGGCCGAATCTAGCACACAGCTAGATAGGCGAAGGGGGAAGTGGATGTACCCATCATTTGGGGAACCACTATAAATCTGTGTGCCATCTGTGATTGTGTGTGATATTGTGATTTCTGTGATGTGGTAGTTATAGAACTGTTTGATTCTATTTGATTAACTGAATTAATATTCTGCCTTAAAGTAAAAAGGAATTGTAACTATTCCCCCCCCCCCCGCCCCCGTCTATGTGTTTAGGTTATCTTGAAACCAATTCTTTCAAGTGAGTTGATATTACTCGAGTAGATGAAGTGAGGTACTCGAGTAGATGTGTCTGGAAGTACTAGAGTAGGTATGCTGAAGTACTCGAGTAGGTGAGTTGAGGTACTCGAGAAGGTCATTCTGCTACTCGAGTAGGTCAAGGGGACTACTCGAGTAGGTCATTATTCTTACTCAAGTAGGTTGCTTCTTACTTGAGTTAAGGAGTTAGAATTTTGTGTAATTTCAACTTTTGACAAATCCTTGAACTTTGAGCCTTCTTGAAAGTCCATCTTCTCTACTCTTCTTTGTTGAGCATTCCAAGTTCCGTTTTGAAGAACGAGAACTTGGTCTCGTCCAGCGGCTTCGTGAAAATGTCTGCAATCTGCCTGTCTATAGAGACATATTGAAGGTCTATGTCCCCATGCTCCACATGCTCTCGGATGAAGTGATAGCTTAGCTCTATATGCTTTGTCCGGCTGTGCGAGACTGGGTTGTTGGCTATTACAATTGCGCTGGAAGATTCGCAAAATAATGGAATCTTCTGGAACTTCATGTTATAATCTTCAAATTGATTCTTTATCCATAGAAGTTGTGCACAGTAACTGCCTGTAGAGATGTACTCTGACTCAGCCATTGAGATTGCTACACAGTTCTACTTCTGGCTACTCCAGGAGATAAGCCTTCTTCCAAAGAATTGGCATGTCTCGGAAGTGCTTTTCATGTCATCTGTGCTCCCTACAAAATCTGCATCTAAAAAACCTATTAGCTCGCTATCATTACTTCTTGGGTACCATAAGCCAAGATTTGGCGTACCTTTAAGGTATCTCAAAATCCACTTTACAGCAGCATAGTGAGATTCCTTAGAGTTCACCTGAAATCTAGCACAGACACATATTGAGAACATTATGTCAGGTCTACTGGCAGTAAGGTAAAGCAAGGATCTAATTATGCTTCTGTACTTGGTTTCATCAAAATGTTTCCCTTTTTCATCCTTGTCCAGAGACATTGTTGAACCCATTTGAGTCCTTATCGAGGTTGTGTTCTCCATTCTGAATTTCTTAATTAGCTCTTTAGTGAACTTGGTCTGTGAGATGAAAATTCCATCTTCAGATTGTTTCACTTGAAGCCCTAATAAATACTTCAGCTCGCCCATACTGCTCATTTCAAACTTCCCTTGCATAAGTTTTGAAAACTTTTTGCAGAGGTTGTCATCAGTATAGCCAAAAATAATGTCGTCGACATAGATTTGCACTAGCAAAATATTGCCTTTTATTTCCCTAAGAAATAATGTTTTGTCTATCTTTCCCCTTGCGAACTTATTCTCAAGTAGAAAGCTAGAGAGCGTCTCATACCAAGCTCGAGGAGCTTGTTTCAGACCATATAAAGCTTTATGCAGTAAATAAACGTAATCAGGAAAGTTAGAGTCAACGAAACCTAGATGTTGTTCCACATAAACCTCTTTCTTTATGTCACCATTAAGGAAGACAAACTTCACGTCCATTTGATAGATAGTGAAGCCTTTGAGTGCAGCATATGCTAGGAACAACCTTATTGCCTCCAGCCTTGCCACTGGAGCATTTGTCTGATCGAAGTCGATTCCTTCTTCTTGACGATAACCTTACGCGACGAGTCTGGCCTTGTTCTTTATGATCGTTCCATCCTCGTCCATCTTGTTCCTGTAGACCCATTTTGTCCCGATAACGTTCTTATCCTTGGGTCTTGTAACAAGTTTCCATACTTTGCAGCGCTTGAAATGATTTAGTTCTTCTTCCATTACCACTATCCACGATGCGTCTGAGTTTGCTTCCTCAAACTTTTTTGGTTCAACCTGCGCGAGAAAACTTAGATATAAATTTTCGTTAGTTATAACTCTACGAGTTCTGACACCATCCCGGGGATCTCCTATGATCTGGTCCATGGGGTGATCCTTCAGATGTCTGAGCTCTCGAGTTCTTGCATCTGGATTTTCTTCAATCACTAGAGTGACTTCATCATCTTTCACAATTACTTCATCTGGATCATCAACCTCTTCAATAGGGGTTGGAGTGTTGATCTTCATGAACTTTTCACCTTTATCTTCAGATGCTTCATCCAAGCTGAGTTCTTTCAACTTTGTACCTGTATCTTCAGTAAGCACACTAGAAGAGTTGCCTTGCAGTAAGCTCGTCTCATCAAATACAACATGTATCGATTCTTCTACGACCATGGTTTTTCTATGGAATATCCTGTATGCCTTACTATGGCTACTGTATCCTACAAAATACCTTCAAAACTTTTTTCGCTAAACATGAAAGTATGATACTTACCATTGTTAAGCACGAAGAATTTACAACCAAAAATTCTTAAATATGAGAAAGTTTGTTTCCTGCCCTTTAGAAGTTCGTAAGGTGTCTTATCGTGGTTTTTGTTTATGAGTGCTCGATTTTGCACGTGGCATGCAGTGTTGATGGCTTTAGCCCAGAAATATTCTGGTAGTTAGGCATCACTCAACATGGTCCTACAGGCCTCTATGAGTGTCATATTTCTTCTCTCGGCCACTTCGTTCTGTTGCGGAGTACAAGGAGAGGAAAACTCATGAAAGATACTCAAGCTTTCACAAAATTCTGTCATGGCCCCAGACTTGAATTTTGTACCATTATCACTTTTGATTTTGACTATGGAGCAGTTGTATTAATTCTGGACTTGCCTGATAAAATTAGTAAAGATGTCAAAGGTATCTGACTTGTGTTTCAGAAAGAAAACCCACGCAAAGCGCGAGTAATCATCAACAATTACTAACGTATAATCCTTACCTCCCAAACTTCTAATTTGCAGTGGACCAAACAAGTACATATGCAGTAGATGTAAACATCTATTAGAGTTTTTGTCGATAACGCTTTTAAAGGTAGCCCTTGTTTGCTTGCCTTTTACACATGCATGACAAGGTCTATCTTTGATGCACTTGACATTTGGGGCATCACGTACTAAGTTCATTGAAAATAATTTATTAATAGTTTTGGAATTAATATGTGCTAGTCTCTTGTGTCATTGGTCACCAAGAGATGCACTATCTTTTATTAAAAAACACGCTGGTGTAGAAGAGTCTATACAAATGAAATTCAAACAAAATATGTTTTTTCTTCGAGTTCCAGATAGAATCGTTTCCATATTGTCAATAGATTTTATCAAGCACTTATCAACATGAAACTCAACTATGTATCCTTTATCACAGAGTTGGTTTATGCTTATAAGATTGTGTTCCAATCCTTCAACATAAGCTACATCTGAGAAAGATACACTACCGTTCGTAATCATACCATATTCTTTAGTGATTCCACGGTCTGAACCTCCAAAGATAACATTTGGTCCATTCAAGACTGGAGAGAAGTTCTGAAGTAGGCTTCTAGTCCCTGTCATATGCCGAGAGCATCCACTGTCCAAATACCAGATTGGTGTTTTGGTGGCCTTTGGACATACCTGCAATCACAATCAGTTTGCCTTAGGAACCCAAATATGTTTGGGTCCTTGGTCTCGGGTTAGAACACTCCCCCTATGAATATTAGCACTAGTAGTGGTCTTTCTCATATTGCCAACATGAGGGGTTGCAGCATTTCTGGGATTAAACCAGCAATCGATGGCAAAGTGACCAATTTTGCCACAGCACCAACAGTCAAATCAATTGTATCTTTGTCTTATGTTCTCCTACTTGACCTTTTGAAGTTGTGGTCTGGCAAGGGCAGCATTCTTGGAAGAAGAAGCTTCATGATGATGGCAATCACATGATTTCTTCTCCTTTATTGGCTTTTCCAAAACGGGCTTTGCCTTTGGTGCTTTCTTGAAGTTATGACCATGATTGAAAGGGTCATAGCTCTGAAGAATCACTTCTTCATAAGGTGCCTTAAAGACACTTTCATAAAAATTTCTGGGGCGAGTCCATCCTTGATAACGGGACTTTGGCTCTACATAAGTAGCCCTAGCAAAGTGTCTGTAGGATGAGTCAAGATCAAACTCATTTCATGGAAATATGACCTTTTTGAAAGAGGTCTGATCTTGAGGGGCTTTCCCCTTCCCTTTGGCCAAGGCATTTTGGCGGCCTTATTCTTCCGTTTGCCTTATTTCTCCTAGAAAATTTGCTAGGAGCTTCTTCATGGCCTAGTCCAGCACCCTTGGACTTCGCTGAGAATTCAGCAACGAATGGAAGAATAGTCTTAGGCTTCGAGAAAGTTTCAACAAGTTTTCTCTCAGCAGCGAGTTGTTCTTCCAACTCTTTGATGATTTTCTCCTTTAGATCAAGGTGCTCAAGAGCTTTGTTGTATTCTTCAATAACATTATTGAAATTCTCTTTGAGTGAGTCAGTCTTAGCGATTTCTTCTCTCAAGATGCTCTCTTCAACTTTTAGAGACTCTATCTCTTTAGCTTGAGTTTTCATGACTCGATGACATTTGTCGTAAGTCATGATCAACTCCTTATACTGGGCCATGAGTTCAGACTCATCGTCAGAAGAGCTGTCCTCATGATCATGCTCAGAAACTTTAGATTCTGAAAGAGGAGTGTGAGAGTTTACCTTCCCAGTAAACTGGGGCTCTTGTTCGTTATCTGTCGAAGCCATAAGCCAAAAATAAGCTTCTTCTTCTTCACTCGACTCTGATGAGTCGGAGTCACTAAGAGTCTTGCCCTTTTTGGCTATTAAGCTCTTCTCTGTCCTCTTCTTATTGTATGAGGACTTCTTTTCCTCTCTTCTTACACTCTCCTTCTTCTTATGGGGGCAGTCAGCAATGACGTGTCCTGACTTATTACAGCAGTAGCAAACGATGTCAGTCGAAATATGTTTATTCTGTTTAGGAGTATACCTGTCGAGGCTACTTGATCCTTTTCTTTGACGATCACCATCACGTCGTGATCTTTTATAAGAGGCATCCTTGCTTTTCCAGTGCTTCTTCTTGTTCAAGAATTTCTTGAACTGTCATGAGAGTAGTGAGAACTCTCCTTCAGATAGCTCAGAGTCTGAGGTACTTAGCTCTGATGTTTCTTCTTCACTTACTTCTTGAGCTGGAGCAGGAGGAACAACCTTTGACTTCTTTGAGGTTTCTGCCCTTAAAGCAACAGACTTCTCTTTGAATGCAGACCTACTCTTCTCTTCTTCAGCCTTTCTGGTATTAAGTTGAAGCTCATATGACATAAGCTTCCCGAAGAGATTTTGTGGGTCTGTCTCGGCTAGTTTTCCAAACTCCCTGATGACACAGACCTTGTTATCCTATTCCTTAGTTAGGGATCTCAAGAACTTGTCATTTAATTCTCCGTTAGTGAAGACTCTGCCATAGACCCTTAGGCCATTTACTATCTTGAGGAAGTTCTCAAATGTATCAGCAATGGTGTCCTTGTTTCCTTGTCGGAAGGCTTCATACTTTTGATTTAGAAGGAATCTTCTATCATCCCTCAGTTCTTCTGTACCTTCCATCAAGGTAACTAGAGACTACCACATCTCCTGTGCAGACTGACAGTGGATCAGGTTTTGCAGCATGGAGTCATCGACTGCACTTGCTATAATGTTTTTGGCCTTTTTGTCTAATGACATAAGTGCAATCTCGTTCTTATCTAGATCCACTAGTTTCTTTGGAACTTTCTTGGTTGGATCTATTGTGGAGATTGTCATGGGAATTTAAGGACCTTCTTCAACTATCATGAAGATCCTCAGATCCACAGCTTCCATAAAGAATTTTATTCTCTCTTTCCACATGGGAAAATTATTCTTGCTGCACAGAGGAAGCTTGGCAAAATCTTTAGCCTTGTCCATGTATGGTAGATCTCAAAAGACAAATATAGAAGGACCTAATCAAGGTGTTAACCTTTTAATGATCAACCTCCCTCTAATACCAATTAAAAGTTATTAGTTGTCTGCCTAAATCACCTAGAGGCGGGTGAATAGGTGATATGTGCGTATTTTTGCGGAATAAAAAAATTAGATATATGCACAGAACTATCTACCAAGCATTCACAGACGAAGCAAGATTTATAGTGGTTCCTCAATCTTGGGTACATCCACTTTTCGTCACCGATCTAGCAATAAACTAGAGTCGGCTACTCCACTATCTCGGATTGAAAAACCAATCCTATGCCTCGGAACAACGTTCCTACAATCTCGATCCACAATGCGGATCTACACTCGGAAGATGAAGCTACCTACAATCTCGGAGTCAAAATCTCCTACACTCGGAGAAAACTTATCCTACTGATGAATTGTAAATATACTTATTTTTATGCACATTAATTTAGTCATTTTCATTTATTTTCGTCATTTTTACTTATTTTTGTTCAATAAAATGCTCCTATTCTTGTAAATTTACTTCTAACTTGTTTTATTTTATTTTGCAGAAAATTTCCAAAATCTGCCAAAATTGGGCTGTACACGCCCGTGACAATTTGGTCACGCCCGTGACCGGGCCATGACTGTGCATTTCCCGTGAAAACGGACGATTTCTGAAGTAAAAGCTTGACACGCCTGGGGTCACGCCCGTGTCACCCGACACGGGGCGTGACCCAAGCCCGTGTTCACTCCACTCGACGAATTCATCTCGACGATCGTTGAGTGTCGACACCAACAGTCACGCCCAGCGTCACGCCCGTGACCTGGGGCGTTACTCAATTTCCGCTCGACGATTTCGACTCGACACTTTCCGCTCGACATTCGTCGAGTGTCGACACCAACTGACACGCCCAGCGTCACGCCCGTGACCTGGGGCGTGACCTTTCCAGCTGGCCCGACAAGATGCTGACAAAGACTTTCGACGCAACCCGCGCCCGATTCTACCTCCCCGACACGCCCAGAGTCACGCCCGTGACCTGGGGCGTGACTGCTGCGAACTCAGCCCGAAGTCAACTTTCCTGTCCAATCGTCGGCCGCCTTCATGAATAGTACTGTCACGCCCCCCCTACACGCCCGTGACCGAGGGCGTGTACTTAGAATTTTTTGCCTATAAATTGCCCAGTTCTGTAAGGTCCAAGGGTTCAGATTTTTGGGCCAATTTAGTGTCTTTTTGTGGGCTTAATCCGTGGATACTAGTGCTATGTAAGGAGATTTCTCCCTTCTTATTTCATGTTTTGTTTTGCTTTATCTTTTAGCTTTGTAATAGCTTGATAATTTTAATAAAAATGTTAGATTTTCTCTCTCTATATAGCATGAAAATTCATTTGGATGGCTCACTTCTTCTCCTTTTTTATCCTTGGTTTCATCCTTGTTCTTCATTTATGAAATGTGTGTGTGTGTATGAGTGTAATTTATTTACTTTACATGTCCTTTAACTTGTCTTCATGCTTAGGATTTTGATTTCATTCTCATGAATTTATAAAAGAGATTCAAAAAGTGATTTTGTTCCTTTTTTTACTTAGTTTTTTTTTTAGGATTGTAAAACCTCTTTTGTTCTTTTCATCTTCTTTTTCACCTTTTTTTTCACTTTCATAACATCATAAGAATGAAAATGTTGGCATTTTAATTTTCCAAAAACTTTGTTTTTTTTAATTTGTTTTGAAAAACTTTTGTCTTCTAAAAATTGAAATTTCCTCTTTTTATTTGTTTTTGGCAAAACCTAAGCGTGAAAAAGTTAAAATTTTAATTTTTAGGTAACTTTCATTTTGCTTTTTATTTGTGTGTGTGAGTGTATGAGCCTAAATTTCCTTTTGTTCTTCTTAATCTTCATGAAGTGTGTGTGAGTGTAGGTGTATAACTTTTATGCTTTGATTCAAATTGTGTAGAGTGTGTGAGTGTAGGTGTTAAATTTTAATGCTTTCTTTTAATTGCTTTCTTTTAATGCTTTGTTCAAATTATGTAGAGTGTGTGAGTGTAGGTGTTAGCTTTATTGCTTTCTTGAAATTCATATGGAGTGTGTGTGTTTGTGTGCATTTATTTCCGCCTACTCGTTAAGAGTTAAATGGCGCATCGTTTTCATTTTCAGTCCTACTCGTTTGAGTAGGACTTGTTATTTTCTTGCTTTATTTTTCCGCCTACTCACTTGAGTTTAATGGCCGGACTTTATTTCCCGCCTACTCGTTTGAGTAGGATTTGTAATTTTTCTTTCTTTATTTTTCCGCCTACTCACTTGAGTTTAATGGCCGGACTTTATAGCCCTGTAATCGCATTTATTTTCTCCTACTCATTTGAGTAGGACTCGCTTTCATTTCAGTCCTACTCGTTTGAGTAGGACTTGCAATTTTCAGCTTTTATTTACCGCCCCCACTCGTTTGAGTGGGACTCGCAAATTTTGAATATGCAAATTTCTTTCATGTGTAACTAGTTCCTTTTTAATTTATAATTTGGAGTGTGCGTGAGTTCTTGTTTTAGCTAATTTTTCAGTTTTCTAAATGTTGTTATTTTTCTTGTGTCCCCTTCTTATAATCATTAGTGTTTAATTTCGAATTCGCGCCTCACTAAATTATAAGCCGTCTCCATACCGATGTGTGGCTAATCGCTATTAGCCTCGGCATCGAAGAGCATTGGGACATTTGAAATGATTTATAATAATTGAAGCTCTTTATTTTCATTTTAATTTAAGCACTTAAGGTTTACCCCGGGTTTACGACGCGTAGGACCACATAATCGATGTGTGGGCCCTATTTCCGTAGTCCATATGCTAGCTAGCCGAGAGGCCGTGCATATGGACCGATCACCTCTGGGTAAATAGAGTTGCGTGCATACCCTCGAAAGAGGACAAGCGTAATTCTATCGGATTGGGTTCCCCACCCAATAGCGGGGTTCTTAGCGTAAAGCGGGCGTTAAGAGGAATCCTTCATCGGACTAACGTTCGATCGAATAGTCTTAACGTTCAGGTGAGCAATATTCCTAGAGATAAGTGCGCTCACATTTGTGGAACCTCCACGGCCAAGTTGCCTTATTATTAATTTGAAAACTAAGTCCTATAATTATTAAAAATTATTTTAGTGTTAATCCGATTCGATGCCGAGCGTTAACCCTTCATCGAATATTTTCTAAATCGTTTTTTCGCTCCTTTGCTTTTCCGTCTTTTATTAAGTAAAAAAATCCACCTTACTTTCAGTAAAATAGTAGTCCTCCCGGAGGAGTAAGAATAGTCAACACGACCCCGAGAACAATACGACCTCGGTATTCCCCCGAATATCGAGTACTACTTGCGATAGGTGCACTTGCCTACCCGAGCGAGCCCGCGGCGATCGACTCACCGAACCAACCACAGTAAGAGTTTGTTCGCGGGCGCATCAAGTTTTTGGCGCCGTTGCCCGGGAATCTGTTTTCGAGTTGCTATTTCGAATTCCGGAGTCTATTAATTTTACTTATTTTCTATAAAAAAAAACTAACTAAAAACTTTATTTTAAAACAAAAAAAAAAGTTTATTTTGTTTTATTTTTGTTTGGGTGTATGACCCGTGGACAACCCTCAGAGTCTGAAGATTTTGACTTCGACCCTGAGATCGAACGCTCTCTTGCGCGTATTCGATCTCAACGCCGAAATCCTTCTTTAGATCCCGAGGAATCTATCGGAGAACCCACTGTTGTAGTTATGGCCGCGCCTAACCCTCCCCCGGCGGCCGAGCGTACTATGTCTTATTACGCCCGGCCTAACCTGGATGATTCTGGGTCGAGTATTGTTCGCCCTGCGGTGGCCAATAATAATTTTGAAATAAAGTCAAGTGTCATTCAAATTGTCCAAAACGCCGTGCAGTTCGATGGATTGCCGGATGAGGACCCGAATGTCCACTTGTCCAATTTCTTGGAGATTTGCGACACCTTCAAGATCAATGGCGTCACTGATGACGCCATTCGTTTGCGCTTATTTCCTTTTTCCCTTAAGTCCAAAGCCAAGGCGTGGTTGAATGCCCTCCCGCGAGGATGTATCACCACGTGGGCTGAGTTGACGGAACGGTTCCTAATGAAGTACTTTCCGCCCGCCAAAACTGCAAAGTTGCGGGCGGACATTTCTTCGTTTGTGCAGAACGATCCTGAGTCTCTATACGAGACTTGGGAACGGTTTAAGGAATTCCTCCGCCGTTGCCCGCACCACGCGCTGCCAACGTGGTTGCAAGTTCAAATTTTTTATAATGGGCTGAATTTTCAGACGCGTCAAATGATTGACGCGGCTGCCGGGGGTACTCTGAACAACAAAACCCCCGAGGCCGCCCAGGCTTTATTCGAAGAGATGGCTATGAACGCCTATCAATGGAACGTCCCGCGGGGACGGCCAAAGCCGGCGGCTGGTCTTTTTGAAGTGGATGCCACTGCTCTCTTGACCCTTCAAGTTGAAAGGTTAACAAAGCAGGTGGCGGAGATGTCTGCTGCGTCCTCCACTCCGCCTTGTTTTATTCCCCCTAACGTCTGCGTGGCTGAAGAGTTCGTGGACTTCATGGGAAATTCGGGTCGTCCTCCCTTCAACCCCAACAACAACCCTTATAGTAATAACTATAATCCGGGTTGGAGGAATCACCCCAACTTCTCGTGGAGCAACCCGAATAATGCTCAGCGTCCCCCTATTTCTTTTGCGCCCGGATTTCTTCCTCCTCCTCTTCCGAAACCCTCCCCGATGGAGGAAAATTTTTCGAAGTATATTGCGTCCAACGAGTCAAATATCCGGAACATCACCGGATCGCTAAAAACACTCGAACAATAGGTTGGACAGCTGGCGAGGATGATGTCCGAGCGCGCGCTCGGGGCTCTGCCGGGAAACACGGAGCCCAATCCGCGGGAGAACGCCAACGCTATAACCCTCCATAGCGGAAAGGAGGTGGTCGATCCAAAATGGACCGACCCTCAGGTACATATTTCACCTCCGACCCCTCTTCCCCTTTCTTCGCTTATGCCGCCTTTACCTATTATAAAAGAAAAAATTATTTTAAACAAGGCTCTTCCGTATCCGCATAAATTAGATAACGAGCGTAAGGACGCGCAATATGAAAAATTTATTTTATTATTAAAACAAATTCACATTAATGTTCCTTTTTGCGAGGCTATCTCGCAAATGCCCAAATATGCGAAATTTTAAAAAGAACTACTTTCTAATAAACGCAAATTAGAGGATATTTCGCATGTATCTCTCAACGTTGTCTGCTCGGCGGCCCTTACTAATAAATTGCCCACAAAACAAAACGACCCGGGACGGTTTTCCATCACGTGCCTTTTTGGCGATATATTAGTAAAGTACGCCTTAGCTGATTTAGGGGCTAGCATTAATCTGATGCCGTTCTCGCTCTTTTCGCGTTTAGGTTTGGGTACTCCTAGTCCTACGAATATGCGCATCCAATTAGCGGATCGCTCGATTAAGTTCCCTATCGGGGTAGTGGAGGACATCCTTGTCCGAGTCGACAAGTTTACCTTCCCGGTAGACTTCGTCATCTTAGATATCGAGGAGGACACCGAGGTACCAATAATACTCGGTCGCCCTTTTCTCGCCACCTCCCGCGCACTAATAGATGTTAGTAATGGTAGCCTTCTCCTCCGAGTAGGCGATGACCAAGTTACTTTCTCTATTAATCCCTCGATGGACAATTTGTCATCGAGCAACGATTTCTGCTATTCTTTAGATACCTTTTTCGGAGATCGTTCTTCTCCCATTTTCGAGTCCGTATTTTTAAACGATGATATTTATGCGCTCGAAAATTTCAACTGCGATGAGGATACGTCTATCGACTTGCCTTTCGAACCAATTGGTAAGAAAGACATAGGAATTAAGACCTCCCTAGAAGAACCGCCCATCCTAGACCTCAAACCCTTACCTGCATCGCTCAAATACGCTTTTTTGGGAAAAGGCGATACGCTTCCCGTTATCATTTCTTCGGACTTGAGTGATTCGGAGACTTCCGATTTATTAGAAGTTTTATTTAAACATCGCCACGCAATTGCGTGGCAAATCTCTGACTTAAAGGGGATTAGCCCCTCCTTTTGCATCCATAAGATTTTCCTTAACGATAATTGTCGCAAAACGATTCAGCCGCAGCGTCGTCTTAACACAAACATGAAAGACGTCGTTAAAGCCGAAATCATTAAGTTATTAGATGCGGGAATTATCTACCCTATTTCGGACAGTGCATGGGTTAGTCCCGTGCATGTCATACCCAAGAAGGGCGGTCTTACCGTAGTGGCGAATGAGCATAATGAGCTTGTCCCAACTCGTACTGTTACGGGTTGGCGAGTGTGCATCGACTATAGGAAACTTAATGACGCCACCCGCAAGGACCATTTCCCTCTGCCATTTCTAGACCAGATTTTAGAGCGTTTATCCGGTCATCCGTATTATTGTTTTCTTGATGGTTTATCGGGGTTTTTCCAAATCCCCATTTCCCCCGATGATCAAGAGAAAACAACTTTTACTTGCCCGTTTGGCACCTTCGCCTATCGAAGAATGTCATTTGGACTCTGCAACGCGCCAGCTACATTCCAAAGATGTATGCTAGCGATCTTTGGCGAGCTAGTAGAAGACATTATGGAAGTCTTTATGGATGACTTTTCTGTTTTCGGACGCTCTTTTCCCGATTGCCTTCAAAATTTAGATCGTGTCCTTCAACGGTGCGAGGACGCAAGCCTTGTTTTAAATTGGGAAAAATGCAACTTTATGGTTCGAGGAGGTTTGGACCTCGGCCATATGATTTCGTCTAAGGGGATAGAGGTGGATAAGGCCAAGATAGAAATTATAGAAAAACTTCCGCATCCAACAAACGTAAAATCTATTAGGAGTTTCTTAGGCCATGCGGGCTTTTATCGACGCTTCATTCAAGACTTTTCAAAAATAACAAAGCCGCTAACTCACCTCTTGGAAAAGGAATCACGTTTCATCTTTAATAGCGAATGCGAGTCCGCCTTTAATTTGATAAAACAAAAACTTATCTCTTCACCAATTTTAGTGGCCCCTAATTGGTCCCTTCCGTTCGAAATAATGTGCGACGCTAGTGATATTGCCTTAGGTGCCGTTCTTGGCCAACGCGTAGAAAAACATTTTCATCCTATTTATTACACTAGCAAGACGCTCACTTCCGCACAAGTAAATTACACGACAACGGAAAAGGAACTCTTAGCCGTCATTTTCGCTTTCGATAAGTTTCGCTCGTATATAACGCTATCTAAAGTTATCGTTTTTACCGATCACTCCGCGCTTAAATATTTATTAGCTAAAAATGATGCCAAGCCCCGCCTTCTTCGATGGATTCTCCTCCTACAAGAGTTTGATTTGGAGATCCGAGATAAGCGGGGAGCGGAAAATCTAGCGGCGGACCACCTCTCCCGTTTAGAAAATCCGGGTGCGGAAGCGCTCGTCGAATCTAAAATAAATGATAGATTCCCCGAGGAACGCCCTCTTGCCATTAATAAATCTTCGTCATCTTCGCCTTGGTTCGCAGATTTTGCAAATTTTTTAGTAGCGCGGGTCCTTCCAAAAGAGTTTTCCAGTCATCAAAAGAAGAAATTCTTTTCTGACTTGAAAAATTTCTTTTGGGAGGACCCATTTCTTTTTCGTATCTGCGCGGACCAAGCGGTCCGAAGATGCGTTGCGGGTGTGGAGTGCTTACAAATTCTTAAGCACTGCCACGAGGGTCCAGCCGGTGGGCATTATCAAGCCAACCGGACCGCTCGGAAGGCGCTAGAGGCGGGCTACTTTTGGCCCACTCTCTTCAAAGACGCGCATAATTTTGTGCGCGCATGCGATAGCTGTCAACGGTCGGGTAACATCTCTCGTCGCGACGAGATGCCCCAAAACATGTTTTTAGAGTGCGAAGTCTTCGATTTGTGGGGCATAGATTTTGTTGGCCCCCTACCTCCGTCTTTCAAAAATATGTATATTTTAGTGGCGGTCGACTACGTATCGAGGTGGGCGGAAGCGCAAGCTCTCCCCACCAACGATGCGCGAGTCATCGTTACATTTCTTAAAAAATTATTTTCTCGCTTCGGCACGCCTCGCGCAATTGTTAGTGATAGGGGAACGCATTTCTGTAATGCTCTTATGGCTAAGACGTTAGCTAAATACGGAGTCACGCACAAGCTTGCCACCCCCTACCACCCGCAAACAAGTGGCCAAGTCGAGGTAGTAAATCGAGAGATTAAGCGAATTTTAGAAAAAACCGTTTCACTAAATAGGAAAGATTGGTCCGTTAAACTCGACGACGCGTTGTGGGCGTATCGGACGGCATACAAAACCGCAATTGGTTGTACGCCGTTCCGGTTAGTCTACGGCAAAGCGTGCCATTTACCCGTAGAATTAGAGCATCGCGCACTTTGGGCTTTAAAACTCTTAAACCTCGACTCCAACTTAGCCGCTCAGAATAGAAAACTGCAACTAAACGAGCTCGATGAATGGCGTGCGAACGCTTACGAGAGCAATAAATTCTATAAGGAGCGCTCTAAGTTATATCACGATCGACATTTAAAGTCCCCAAAAATATTTTCTCCGGGCGATCTTGTCCTTCTTTATAATTCACGCCTTAAGCTTTTTCCGGGTAAACTAAAATCTAGATGGTCCGGTCCCTTCTTAGTTGAAGAAGTCTTTCCATATGGGACCGTACTCGTCTCCCACCCGGAAAGAGGTTCGTTTAAAGTAAACGGTCATCGGCTTAAGTTATACATCGCGGGCGACCTAGTGATCGAGCATTACGAAACCATAACCCTCCTCGATCTATAACTCCGCCAAAATAGTCAAGCTACACGACTCTAAACAAAGCGCTCCTGGGAGGCACCCCTCGCTTATCTTTTTCGCTCTTTCCTTATTAGCTTTGCTATTTTTTTTCTAATAAACGCAGGGTTTCTGATCGGCCTCCCCCTACGCGTTTCAGGGAAGCTTCTACCCCCCTTCCCTTTCTTGTCTTTGTACATGTTGTCTTTCCTTTCTGTTCCGCATACTTACGATACAACATTGGGGACAATGTTGGACTTAAGTATGGGGGTATTTTCGTGCTTTACTTTCTGCACTTCAATTTTTCTGCATTTCAAAAATACAAAAAAAATACATATAACAACAAAACAAAAACAAAAAAATTAAAAAACATCTTAAAATGAAACAAAAAAATTTTAAATGAAAAAATCCAAAAAAAAAAAAATTTTTGTTTTGTTCTCTTTCTTTCTTTTTTTCCAAAAAACTCAAAAACAATTAAAAAAAAAGAGAAAACAAAAAAATATATTTAGTTTCACTTTGTAAATATTTTTTGTACTTCCTTTTTTCTCTCTCCCCCTTACTCATTCTTGTACAAACCTTTTTCTTTTTCTCCCTTATTTTTGTACATATTATGAAAATTCCTTTAAAAAAAATAATAATACAAAAAAAAGATAATAGTTCAAAAGAAATTTCAAAAAAATTGAGAAAAACAAAAATGCAAAAAAAAGATAATAAATGAAAAACAAAAAAAATGATAATAACAACTATAAAAATAAAAAAAAATGCTTGCAACAAATAAATTAAATATTCCATACTTAACTTTTCTGCTATCCAAAAATTCAGTTTTGAGTTTATTTATATGTGAATTTGATTAATTCTCTGTTTGCTACCCGTTTATTAATTATTGATTGAAAAATTTAAATAGCCGGGGTTAAGTTTTAAAGAATTCTTTATGCTTTGTTAAAACTAGCGAACTCGTTTTAGGCACTACTTCTAATTTTTCATTGATAGGAGCACGTATATTATGTTAGGAAATAACGACTATAGAATTCAATTATACTTACTTTTAGCTTTCTGAAAAAAAATTGGAACGTACAAATTATTAAGGTTGCTCTCAAAAATTTTTAGGATTACAATCTAGTTTTCCTTTCTCCCCTCACTTTTCATGACCTACTTGGCATGAAAAATTTTATCCTTAAAAGATCTTATGTCAATGGGAATAAGATTTCGTTCCGTAAACATAGGCACACAATAATTTAAAAAGATTATATAAGGAGTAAGAGGATAAAATTCATTACTCCTACAAATATACATTGTGTTAATTTTATTCTTATGAAGTTGAAAAACAAAAATCATATTAGGAAAATAAGATTTCATTTTCCTAATAATCCAAAAGAAAAAAAAATGGAGGTTCGAGAAAAAATTACCTCACCTCACATATCAAAACCCTCTTCATAAACTCACTACCCCCTTAGCCAATTACACGATTCTAGAATTAATTCAAAAATCTTTTTGAGAGCATAATTAGTAAATTGTATTATTTCCAATAGCACTCGTATAAGCTAGAGTTCTTATAATTCCAAACTATTTTCGTTAATCTAACCATTACAAATGTTGCCTTCTATTTGATTACATCAAGAAGTCTTTTGGCCAAAACTTTTGCGCTATTTAAATCATCTACATAATTTTAGAACTTAACTCTTACACCCCGTATATTTATTTCGATCTCTCCTATAATTAATTAAGTGATAGCTAAAACTTAGAGTTTTTTTATTCCATATAGATTCACCTCAAACTTTTGCTCTGGAATAGCAAAAGCCTAAGTATGGGGGTATTTGATGAATTGTAAATATACTTATTTTTATGCACATTAATTTAGTCATTTTCATTTATTTTCGTCATTTTTACTTATTTTTGTTCAATAAAATGCTCCTATTCTTGTAAATTTACTTCTAACTTGTTTTATTTTATTTTGCAGAAAATTTCCAAAATCTGCCAAAATTGGGCTGTACACGCCCGTGACAATTTGGTCACGCCCGTGACCGGGCCGTGACTGTGCATTTCCCGTGAAAACGGACGATTTCTGAAGTAAAAGCTTGACACGCCTGGGGTCACGCCCGTGTCACCCGACACGGGGCATGACCCAAGCTCGTGTTCACTCCACTCGATGAATTCATCTCGACGATCGTCGAGTGTCGACACCAACAGTCACGCCCAGCGTCACGCCCGTGACCTGGGGCGTGACTCAATTTCCGCTCGACGATTTCGACTCGACACTTTCCGCTCGACATTCGTCGAGTGTCGACACCAACTGACACGCCCAGCGTCACGCCCGTGACCTGGGGCGTGACCTTTCCAGCTGGCCCGACAAGATGCTGACAAAGACTTTCGACGCAACCTGCGCCCGGTTCTACCTCCCCGACACGCCCAGAGTCACGCCCGTGACCTGGGGCGTGACTGATGCGAACTCAGCCCGAAGTCAACTTTCCTGTCCAATCGCCGGCCGCCTTCATGAATAGTACTGTCACGCCCCCCCTACACGCCCGTGACCGAGGGCGTGTACTTAGAATGTTTTGCCTATAAATTGCCCAGTTCTGTAAGGTCCAAGGGTTCAGATTTTTGGGCCAATTTAGTGTCTTTTTGTGGGCTTAATCCGTGGATACTAGTGCTATGTAAGGAGATTTCTCCCTTCTTATTTCATGTTTTGTTTTGCTTTATCTTTTAGCTTTGTAATAGCTTGATAATTTTAATAAAAATGTTAGATTTTCTCTCTCTATATAGCATGAAAATTCATTTGGATGGCTCACTTCTTCTCCTTTTTTATCCTTGGTTTCATCCTTGTTCTTCATTTATGAAATGTGTGTGTTTGTATGAGTGTAATTTATTTACTTTACATGTCCTTTAACTTGTCTTCATGCTTAGGATTTTGATTTCATTCTCATGAATTTATAAAAGAGATTCAAAAAGTGATTTTGTTCCTTTTTTTACTTAGTTTTTTTTTACGATTGTAAAACCTCTTTTGTTCTTTTCATCTTCTTTTTCACCTTTTTTTTCACTTTCATAACATCATAAGAATGAAAATGTTGGCATTTTAATTTTCCAAAAACTTTGTTTTTTTTATTTGTTTTGAAAAACTTTTGTCTTCTAAAAATTGAAATTTCCTCTTTTTATTTCTTTTTGGCAAAACCTAAGCATGAAAAAGTTAAAATTTTAATTTTTAGGTAACTTTCATTTTGCTTTTTATTTGTGTGTGTGAGTGTATGAGCCTAAATTTCCTTTTGTTCTTCTTAATCTTCATGAAGTGTGTGTGAGTGCAGGTGTATAACTTTTATGCTTTGATTCAAATTGTGTAGAGTGTGTGAGTGTAGGTGTTAAATTTTAATGCTTTCTTTTAATTTCTTTCTTTTAATGCTTTGTTCAAATTATGTAGAGTGTGTGAGTGTAGGTGTTAGCTTTATTGCTTTCTTGAAATTCATATGGAGTGTGTGTGTTTGTGTGCATTTATTTCCGCCTACTCGTTAAGAGTTAAATGGCGCATCGTTTTCATTTTCAGTCCTACTCGTTTGAGTAGGACTTGTTATTTTCTTGCTTTATTTTTCCGCCTACTCACTTGAGTTTAATGGCCGGACTTTATTTCCCGCCTACTCCTTTAAGTAGGATTTGTAATTTTTCTTTCTTTATTTTTTCGCCTACTCACTTGAGTTTAATGGTCGGACTTTATAGCCATGTAATCGCATTTATTTTCTCCTACTCATTTGAGTATGACTCGCTTTCATTTCAGTCCTACTCGTTTGAGTAGGACTTGCAATTTTCAGCTTTTATTTACCGCCCCCACTCGTTTGAGTGGGACTCGCAAATTTTAAATATGCAAATTTCTTTCATGTGTAACTAGTTCCTTTTTAATTTATAATTTGGAGTGTGCGTGAGTTCTTGTTTTAGCTAATTTTTCAGTTTTCTAAATGTTGTTATTTTTCTTGTGTCCCCTTCTTATAATCATTAGTGTTTAATTTCGAATTCACGCCTCACTAAATTATAAGCCGTCCCCATACCGATGTGTGGCTAATCGCTATTAGCCTCGTCATCGAAGAGCATTGGGACATTTGAAATGATTTATTATAATTGAAGCTCTTTATTTTCATTTTAATTTAAGCACTTAAGGTTTACCCCGGGTTTACGACGCGTAGGACCACATAATCGATGTGTGGGCCCTATTTCCGTAGTCCATATGCTAGCTAGCCGAGAGGTCGTGCATATGGACCGATCACCCCTGGGTAAATAGAGTTGCGTGCATACCCTCGAAAGAGGACAAGCGTAATTCTACCGGATTGGGTTCCCCACCCAATAGCGGGGTTCTTAGTGTAAAGCGGGCGTTAAGAGCAATCCTTCGTCGGACTAACGTTCGGTCGAATAGTCTTAACGTTCAGGTGAGCAATATTCCTAGAGATAAGTGCGCTCACATTTGTGGAACCTCCACAGCCAAGTTGCCTTATTATTAATTTGAAAACTAAGTCCTATAATTATTAAAAATTATTTTAGTCTTAATCCGATTTGATGCCGAGCGTTAACCCTTCATCGAATATTTTGTAAATCGTTTTTTCGCTCCTTTGCTTTTCCGTCTTTTATTAAGTAAAAAAATCCACCTTACTTTCAGTAAAATAATAGTCCTCCCGGAGGAGTAAGAATAGTCAACACGACCCCGAGAACAATACGACCTCGGTATTCCCCCGAATATCGAGTTCTACTTGCGATAGGTGCACTTGCCTACCCGAGCGAGCCCGCGGCGATCGACTCACCGAACCAACCACAGTAAGAGTTTGTTCGCGGGCGCATCACCTACAATAATGAAATAAAATGTGTATGAAATACAAACAGAGAGTCTTTGTCAGATCTGCAAGAATCAGCCTGGATCTTCTTCTTCTGGACTTTGCGGCTTTATCAGAGAGGTGAAGAAAATCTTGGCAGGATCAGATCTAAATCTTCTTGACTTTACACGATTGAATAGAAGATGAGAAGTTGTGCGGCAATCTCGATCTGTAAAATCTTCTTAATCTGAATCCTCTGAAAATGAAAACCCTAGCCGGATGAGAATCGGCGGCGGCGGCTTCTTGGAGAGAGAGAGCGAGAGGAATAGAAAACTTAGAGAGAAAATCGGCTGCAAAAACTTTTGATAAAACTTATTAGGGTTTGTTGGTTTGACAAGACCTTATATAGGATCGGAGATAATCTGTCATAATTAATTCATAATGAGGACACGTGGACCAATCACGTCGAAGATCATTAAAGAATCTGTTAAATTGGACTTAACAAAATTTTCAGAAAACTGAAATAATATGCTCGAGTGAAGAAGTGACTACTCGAGTACATTACATAACGACTCGAGAGAGATGAAAATAAATACTCGAGTACTTAAAAACAGTTACTCGAGTAACCTGAAGAGAACTACTCGAGTATAATCTTGAAGAAAATTGAGAAGTTGATCATCTACTCGACTACCAAAAAGACTTACTCGAGTACTTAAAATTTAGACGTGAAGTGGAGTTAGACTACTCGAGTAAATGAGAATAGGCTACTCGAGTGGTAGATGAACTACTCGAGTCAGGGACTTAGAATATTTTCTGAACTGGAATTCTGGGCTACTCGAGTAGTGAAGATGAACTACTCGAGAGGATAAGAACACTCGAGTATAAGGAAATAGCTACTCGAGTAATTAACTTAGAGAAATTGTGAGGGAAGAAATTCTGGTTACTCGAGTATAAATACTGGACTACTCGAGTAATAGATGAACTACTCGAGTATATGACTTAACTAATCGAGACAGAAGGTATAAACTACTCGAGTACTATAAAGTACTACTCGAGTAGTTTACTTAGAAAATATCTGGAGAAGGAAATATATAAACTCGAGAATAATATGGAAACTACTCGAGTAGTTGTCTTAACTAATCGAGAGCCACAAATTGACTACTCGGGATCTGTCATCCTTACTCGCATAAGAGTAATTTTACTCGAGTATAAACTGAGCTATTCACTCGAGTAGGTATAGAACTACTCTAGTAAAACACTTAGTAAAATTTCTTAGACAGAATTCTCTTTTCTTTGGTGAGACCAGCATCAAGTCTTTTCCAATAAGTCCTAGTGCTTGAATATGAAGTGTATCCCAATAGAGAGACTACACATGAGTCAACACGTTGGATCACACAATGAGGGATTATATTGTATGCTCCTGTGTTTGAAGACCCATTGTAGACTGACATTGGTCTACACTTGTCATTAGAGTCCTGCAAACACATAACTCAACCAAAGCATCAAATACAACTTAATCCATCTTAGTTCAAGGGTGACTTCATCAAATCTGGGTTAATGTGGATACAATACCCAACAGCCTGCAGCAGGGATTCTTCAGGATGGAGCTGAAGAGAGTGCCCCCCGCCCCTCTCTTACGAGGAGTTGATGGAGAGGGCGATAAGGGAAGTTGACGGGGAGGGGTCAAATCCGGAGTTCGCCCGGAAGCTGGCCAGGTGGGCCACAGAGGAAGAGAAGGATGGCCAAGTACTTTGACAAACACGTCAGAGTCAAACAGTTTACGAAAGGTGACTTGGTGCTAAAGAAAGTGGATGTAGCGGGAAGGTCAGCAACCCTGGGGAAGCTCAATCCCAGCTGGGAAGGCCTATTCATTGTAAAGGAGGCACTGAGGTCAGTAGGGTATCGACTTCGAAATGCGGAGGTAGAGACCCTAAGTCTCACCTGGAACGGTGATGACTTGAAACACTTCTATCCTTGAGACATGTAAGTGGTGTTTTATTCTTAATGAAACCTCTTGATATGTCAACTCTGCTGTGGTAATTCGTATGATAGAATGTATTCTTTTGACTCGACCCCGAGCAGATCCCGCTGTCAGGCTCTCACCTAGCTGACAGGGCTGGATGACACTCGATGGTGTCAACCCCTGGACCCCGTGCAGATCCCACTGTCAGGCTCTCACCTAGCTGGCAGGGCTGGAAGTCACTCGGGGTCATCCTTAGACCCCGAGCAGATCCCATTGTCAGGCTCTCACCTAGCTGACAGGGCTGGATGTCACTCGATGGTGTCAACCCCTGGACCCCGAGCAGATCCTACTGTCCGGCTCTCACCTAGCTGGCAGGGCTGGAAGTCACTCGGTGTCATCCTTAGACCCCGAGCAGATCCCGTTGTCAGGCTCTCACCTAGCTGACAGGGCTGGATATCACTCGATGGTGTCAACCCCTGGACCCCGAGCAGATCCCGCTGTCAGGCTCTCGCCTAGCTGGCAGGGCTGGAAGTCACTCGGTGTCATCCTTAGACCCCGAGCAGATCCCATTGTTAGGCTCTCACCTAGCTGACAGGGCTGGATGTTACTCGATGGTGTCAACCCTTGGACCATGAGCAGATTGCGTTGTTAGGCTCTCACCTAGCTGGTAGGGCTGGAAGTCACTCGGTGTCATCCTTAGACCCCGAGCAGATCCCGCTGTCAGGCTCTCACCTAGCTGATATGGCTGGATGTCACTCGATGGTGTCAACCCTTGGACCCTAAGTAGATCCCACTATTAGGCTCTCACCTAGCTGGTATGGCTGGAAGTCACTTGGTGTCATCCTTAGACCCCTAGCATATCCCAATGTCAGGCTCTCACCTAGCTGACAGGGTTGAATGTCACTCGGTATCAACTTCAGGCCCCAAGAAGATCCTGTTGTCAAGCTCTCACCTAGCTGGCAGGGCTGAAAGTCACTCGGCATCATCCTTAGACCTCGAGCAGATCCCACTGTCAGGATCTCATCTAGCTGATAGGGCTGGATATCACTCGATGTCAACTTCAGACCCCGAGCAGATCCCGCTGCCAGGCTCTCTCTTAGCTGGCAGGGCTGGATGTCACTCGGTGTCCGCTTCAGACCCCGAGTAGATCCCGATACCAGGCTCTCTCTTAGCTGGTAGGGCTGGATGTCACTCGGTGTCCGCTTCTGACCCCGAGCAGATCCCGCTGCCAGGCTCTCACTTAAGCTGGCAGGGCTGGATGTCACTCATTGGGAAAAGCTTCGGCTTCCCGCCGACTAACAGGGCAGGTCAAACGTAATCGCCCAACACCTAGAATACGACCACAGGGGGCGAGAACCCAGGCCGCATCGCAAGAGGGTCGGCTCGAAAGAAACCCGGTGGCTCGGGTATGAGTCGAACTGGCTCGCCTTTCCTAGTAAGCGGGCCAGCATCACGGCGGACCCAGACAGTGAGGGCAGGTCGCCGCCCGCAGGATGGATAATAAGTCCCCTGCGGTTCCTAAATTGAGTCAGGGGATGCACGACCTCGCCGGTGTAATGCAAAATGAACGACCACGAGCGATAGTCTTAAGGCAGGACGCAAACGCAAAAAGAGAAAAGAGTCAACATCGCGCAGCAATAACAGATATACGCATAAGGCAAACACGGAATCGTTCACAAAGGAAAGTAAAGTTGGAAAGTCATGGCGCGGCCCGCGCTTACAGTTGGACAAACCCAAAATTTGTATAAACATGACGGGCGAGGCGTAGGCGTGCGGGCGACGCGAGCTCCCGGGCGAGAAGTCCTAAAGGCACTGATAGGACTTGTCCCGGGGGTCCAGTAAAGGAAGGAACAGCGCCGGCACCACCTCTCTTGCCGAGAGACCCGCTCCCTCGCTCTTGAGGAGGTCGGCCCACCGCAGCATCTGCATCATATACTTCGCTATGCTGGCGGCGTTCTTCTGCATCAACACCTCCAACTCATAGTCGGAGTGGTGTTCCAGCGGGCAGCTGCTGCTGGCTGCCGGAGGGGCGGCTGCGGCAGCCTCCAGCTCGCGCACCCGTGCCTCCAGCGCCAGCTTGTCCTGGCCAAGGGCGGTGATCTCGGCGCCCAGGCGGCTGGCCATCGTCGCGTCCTGCAAAAAGGAAGGTGGTTAACTGATATGCTTGAGAAAGGAAGCGACAACTAGAAGTAAGTGTGGGCTGAGAGATGTACCACCCCTCCCAAGTACTGAGTGAGGGTCGCCTCGGCCGCATCGACCCGCTTCCTCTGGAGGTCCGCCTCCTACTGAGCGAGCTTGCGGGCCTCCTCCTTCTCGTCCGCCAACTTCTTGAGCAAGGTGGCATTCCGCTCCAACTGGGTGCAGCGCCGCCCGACCATGTGGTCCAGCTCCAGGCTACGGAGCTGAGCCCGCGCACTTTCATGCACCAACACTCGCGTCACCTCCTTGTCATAAATGACGGCGTCCTCCCGCGATTAAAGGCCAAATGAGAAGTTATAGGCCTCCTCGTCGATGGTATCCTACTCTAGCCAACTCGGCAGCAGGGTCGAGACCACCGCGTGATTTGACTCTTTGTCCAATAGTAGAAGCGGGATGCCGAGCTCGTCCAGGTACTTCTCGCCGTAGCCAAAATTACGGTGCCCTCTCAGCACCGGCTTCGCGACAGTTTGCACCCCTTCCGGCGGCTCAGAAGTGCCCGCCACCTCGCCGGGGGTTTCGTTGGTCGAGGCGGTCCCAGGGACGGGACCCTCGGCCGATTGATTTGTCGGGGCCTTGCCTTTCCTTTGGCCCGCGGCATGCACCTCCCCCACAGTCTTCGCCTTCTTGGGCGGGGGAGGTGTAGGCTGTTTGCGGCTCAGCCGCTTCTTGGCAGGAACCACCGGGACGTCGCGCTGAGCGGCGTCAGCAGCCTGAGCGCAGGCGAGCTCGCTGGCAGCGACCCTGGCACTCTCATAAGGGGGCTAAGGGGGACGTCCTGCTCGCCTGTCAGGAGGAGAGAGGGTGAAGCGAGTACATAACAGTGAAACAAAGAATACTGACGAGTAGCTAACCTCCGCCGGGTGGAACGGCGGCGAGGTTGTCCAGGTTGCGGCGTAAGTACGCGACCTCGAAGTTCTTCCCACCGAAGAACCCTCACAGGTCGGTTTCATGGCCCCCCCAGGCTGGGCGGGCGGTAGCTCGCCTCGCTAAGCTGCACTGGCGAGAAAGGGTCATTGCCGAAGTCCCCCTTGACGAACATAAATTTCTTGGGCCAGTTGTGGCTCTTGTTGACGGTCTCCCGCACCTTGAGGTTGGCGCTGGAGAAATAGGTGGTCCCGTCCCGGTTCACGTGGAAGGAGAACAGTTTGCGAAAGACCGCGAGACTAAACTCGACTCGCTCCTCCCGCAAGAAGCAGGCGAACCCGACCATGACCACCACAGAGTTTGGGGTCATCTGGCCTATGACAACCCCGAAGTATTTCAGAACTTGGCGAACCTCCGGCCACAGGGGAAGTCGGAGGCCCACCTCAAAGTGAGCCAGGGGAATGACGAGCTCATCTCCGGAGAGATCGTTTATCTTCTCCCCATCTTCGGGCCGCCTCGTCGAGAATCCAGGCGGAACGTGATCGATGAGGGCGTCTAAGTACTCGCTCTCAGAAATAATGGCACGGGGAAAGTCGTGATCAGAAAAAGTCCTAGCACACTTACTCCGCCCGTCCGCGTCACCGTTGCCGCCGCCTATTATGTAGAAGGATTGTCGAGCGAGCGAGGAAACCTCAGGATGGGCGCACGCGTGTCGAGTTTTGCAAGGAGCAGGAGAGGAGAAAGAACTTAAGTGTTGTGGAAGGACAAGGGCCGGCAAGGCCTATTTATAGAGAGAAAAAAGAGCGGGAAAATCTTCTGCCGGCGAGAAAAGTGCATATAGCAAAAATCAGGCCTGACGGTTCAACTTCTCGGCTCGCAACCACACTGTCGGGACCATTCAGAAGCAAGTCATGCCCGCTCGCATCCGCACGAAATGCGGGCGAGCTGTGGCCCGCACCCGCCCAGAACTCTGATCGAGTCGGGGAGACTCGCAACCGGCGAGCTCCTGGACCGCTCCTGCTAAGATCAGGTTGGCGGGCTAGGCAGGTCCATCCTATGGCCTCGCGCCCACCCAAAAGTCTGGCAAGCGGATGACGCGGTTTCATCCATACCCACCTTAGAGAAAGTGAAGCAACAACACAATAAAAACAACATACACCATAAATCAGAAATCAGACTCGTGGACGGGCGAGAAAAGTCGCAGTTTATTACAGACATTGAAAGAGTTTCATAGTGGGAAGCCTCTCTAAACTAGTCGGTTCAGAATCCGGATGCGGTCTGGCCTGGCGGATAGAACGCAGGGAAGGGGTAGGCGGGTCAGTACTGGATCCATTTCCACCTACCCCACCCCTACGTCCCGGTTTGGGGCGGCACGCGAGGGTAATGGTAGTCGCGAACCGCCACCTGCTCCTGCTGGGCCAAGCCAACTTGCTTCGTGGCGTGCTTGAGTCGCTCCTTGGCCCGCATGATATGCCCGCCAGGTGAAATAGCCTCCTCCCCTTCCGCCGGGCGCCGCACTCCCTCTAAGTCCGCGACTCGCGCCTCGATCGCATTTTTATCCCAGTCCACCTGGCTGCAGAGCTCCTGAAGCAGCAGAGTATGTTTCTAGAAGAGCCGCGTCACTTGTATCTTCATCACCACCGCATCCGCTGGGTCACCCAGATACTCCGCGACCCCCTCCACGTCAGGAGGAGGCGAATACCACTCAATCATTTCGATTTCAGATGAGATCACGTTATAGCCTGCAAAAAAGGGATTCAGAGGTGACAGGCGAGGACAAAACAAACATCGAGTGTGTGCTTACCCAGGGTAGGCACATCCTTCGCATCGGTGGACGGTCGAGAGGAGCCCGGCCGTCCCTGGAAGGGCTCTCCCTCAAAAGCTACGAGGTATTTCCCTCGCCCGGGAGGATTTGGCGACCGAGAGGTATCCGGCGGGGGACGCCCCAGGCCCGAGGGGCTATCGACTCGGTCAGTTGATAGTGGAAGGGAACGATCCTCCTCCCCACCCCTTCACCTTCACGCGGTCGTACCTACAAGAGGAAAGGTCAAGAATGAAGCGACAAGCCAGGAGAGAGGTACGCATACCTCAGGGACGACCTCGGTGCCAGCTACCAAGCTCGAGCCCGGGACGTCATTTACCGGTGATCGCCTAATGATCCTTCCCTTTACCTGCCTGAAGAGACGGCCGGGAGACCCGCGCGCCAGCCATGGAGCGGCCTCGAGGGCCTCCTCCCGAGTCTTCTGGATCGCAGCTGCAAGACGGGCTCACACCTCCTCACTAATCGGCATGGTGCGGCTGCAGTTCACCCAGAGAGGCACAAGAAGGTAAGGATTCACATGAGGACTCGGTGGTGTATTTATAGCCAGAGAGTGGGGCCCACCAGAAGATTCCATGACAGCTCACCATAGCACTCACCAAACATGCGGGTTGGATGATTCTTTCCGAGCTTGGTCAAGCTCAAAAAGAGTGGGGATTGTGTACAACCCCGTGTTCACCGAGTGTGTCCACCAAGCCAGGCGAGTGGACCAGGGCACCAGGCCCACACCAGAACAACATGTGGGTAGGCAGCAGACGGTCAGCTCGCTCTCGCCGAAGTCTGGCGAGCGAGCCGCGCAAGCTGGTCCCTTCCCCCTTCTAGCTCGCCCGCCATTCGTCGAACAGAGCATTTTGGTCAGCATTCATCGAACTGGTATTCGGGGATTGGTTCGACGAGTCCAGATCGGCGAGCCCTCCTCCGGGGCTCTCATGGTTACAGTTGGAAGCCTGGCCGCCAGCCCGCTCTCCTATCCGCGACCTGGTCACCGGTCCGCCTCGGCAGAGGATTGGCGGGTCGAGGTGGCCCGGCTCGCGCTCGGCCAAGAAGAGTAGGCGAACCGTAGGAGCCAGGTTGCACCCGCCTCCCGCGAGGGGAATGTAGTGGCAAGCTGACCTTCATATCCCTGGGGTGGGCCCAGTAGAGGCCCAGAGGTAAAATTACCTGGATGCCTTTCCCATGGGTGTGAATAGCTTGTTTGAACGGCGGAGCTACGTTGTTGGAAGACCAAGTTGAACTGCACATTGCTGTTCAAAACAGCGGAGGTTGGTTATTTGCAGGCCGTTTTCAGAATTCTATAAATAGGACCCAAGGGGGCACCTCAGAAGGCACGCTCTCATATTATCTTGCTCCTTAGTCTTCTAGTGATTTCTGAGGTACCCTTAGCTTGGCCTATGGCTAAGGAGGGAAAGTGCTCTCAAGTCTTCCGGGTGTGTGGTGGGTCCTCCCCGCCAAGCCCTTGGGTCTGTTTTCCTTTGTTTCTTTTGTTATTTTGCTTGCAGGAGAGAAGTAGGTGCGCGATCACCCCTTCCCCAAGGGTGAACTCCACAGGAGACCGAGATTTTAGTTTCAACAAGCATAATCCAAATGCATCCCAGATGTGCACAAGAACCATCAACACTTGATGAACTGGGCTAAGTCTGACATCTAGAACATTTCTAAATCTTCAGACCTGCATGCACTAGACATGAGCAACACCAACTCCACATACTCAGTTGACAAGCTCATCACTTCATATGAGATACAAAATCTAACACATGCTTAGATTCACAAACCAATAAAGTGACAGCTACTATTAAGGAGTAAACTTCAAAGAAATCGCATGTGTTCTTGGGAAGATCCAAGACGAGATTTTGGCATTTAGAACACTTTTAAATTTCCAAATCTACTCGCCATAGATTTAGCAACTTCTGAAACAATGAATATTGTCGGCAACCTCACTCTGATACCACTGTTAGGTTTTTGGGGATGGCACAACACTTGTGCATGTAGCAAAATAAGAACAAGAAAAACCCAAATGAGTTCGGATCTGATAATATTCATGAATCAAGAAGTAAAGCATGATGTAATAAAATTTACTTTGAGGTATTGAGTCTACACTAAACCTAGATGCTCCAAAAAAATCGGACGGCCACACAGCGGCTTGAGTCTTGAGCGTAGAAAGGATATCCGTGCCTCTACAGGAAATCCACATGATCGGGAGAACCGGTAGCAACTCATCGAACAGGAACTAGGTCGAGAGAGGACACTCAACATCTCCACAGACTGCTAGGTCTGTTGAAGGAGAGGCGACAACGACACTCACCAGGATCAGGATCGGTTACGGCGATGGGATTGGCGGAATGCTTCCGTCGGAATTTTAGGGTTTTCGCCTTTCGCACAGTGAAGTCTCATGTGCTTATACGGAAAAGAAAAACTCTCATCATCAGAAAACCCTAAACTATCATATTTATTCCCAAGGAATAAATAGAATACGCTCCGTCGCAATTTTAGCAAGTCAACATTTGACTCATTATGGGCATTGAGTGATCTCAACACACTCAACGCCAAAGGACAGATGCATTGAGTGCATTGAGTGAACTCAATGCTGTCAACGCTTCTGCACCATGGCGTTGAGTGATCTCAATGATGTCAACGCCTTCGGCGTCATGGCGTTGAGTGATCTTAACACACTCAACGCCAAATGCGGAGTTCGACGAATTTGCGCCAAAGGCCAGATTCTTCGAAGGGTGTTCGACGACTGTGCAATGTAATATTTTTAAGCACTTTTCTTTTTCTTTCAACTCATCACATGAGCTATACAATACAGATCCAATCTCCCAATTTTTCCGCAATCTTATGTGCGACCCTAATAGGCTCATACTGAGTTGGCAGTGAGGCTACATGCTTGATCACTTTCAGATCACTATGGTAGCGCCAACAGCCTCCCCACAAAGCCGGGCGGGATGAAGTCACTGATTACCATGAGGAACTTGTCCTCGATGGTGGTAGCGGAGAAGAAAGGGTGGTCGGAGAAGGTCCAGGCGCACTTGCTTCACCAATCAACATCACTGCCACAGCCTCCCATCTCGCAACTATTTCTACGAGCGGGATGCTGTTGTTCTCGCAAAAAGCGAGTGGGCTGGGAGTCGCAAGAAGTGAAGAAAGCAGAAGGACTTAAATGAGGTAGGTAGGGAAAGGCATCGAGGCCTATTCATATAAATGGAAAGGGCGGGAAAACGCCCCGTCGGCGGGAAATGTGTGGATAGCAAAAATATGCTCGGACGCTTCGACTTTTGGGTCTGCTACTGGTTCTCGCCAACTCGCCGCAACTCTACAAAAGTTATGCGGCATCGAGCCACGCTGATCGCATCCGTCCAAGTGACGGGCGAGCCCCGCTGACTCTCGTATGCCAAATATGCAGGCGAGTCGCACTGGCTCGCATTCGGTAAAAGGGTGAGCAAGCCCAACAGCCTCGTGCCCGCCTAAGGAGTGGGTTGGCAAGCAAGGGTACCATGTCCGCACCCACCTAGAGAAAGTTAAATAGAAGCGATAAAAATAATACACAAACATAAGCCCATCGACGGGCGAGAAGTCCCAAATGTTTATAACTTTCAAAAATACAACCCATCACAACAAAGATATTTAAATAAAGCTCAAAGTTTAGTGTGAAATAGGAAGGGCACTTTGGCTTTAGTGAATAATGAAAGGTGGAGCTAAAACAAAGAAATAAGGAAAAAGGCCCAAAATTGTTTTACAACGGTGAAATTTTTTGGTGGGCAGAAAGGCTCAAACGGGTCAAAGGGTGGCCTAAATCATTTCTAAAGTACGTAAAAACAGCGCAAATTCTTCGAAAGTAGCTAGGGACAAGTTCTAGACACCAAGAAAGTATTACCTCACAAATGAAAAAGAGATAATGTTACCTAGCAACCATTCATACACAACTAACTGAATAAAAAGAAGACTACAAATTGCTAACCTATAACGTAAAAATGGATGCATATATTTAAGAACTAGAAACAAGTAAACTAAGTTATGTTAGAATAGGAGAATTAGGAAACCTATTCACGAAATTCTACTTAGAACTAAAGGACCGCAAGGGCATACACACCACTAGAGAAAACATAAAAATAAAGATAGAAAATAATTTTTGATTTTGATTTTCAAGTAGATTTTTTTTTTGAAAGTTTTTTTATTATTTTTGATTTTTGATTTTTCTAATTTTTGGGGTTTTGGATTAGTTAAAGAAAAATTAGTACTAAAGAAGCTTAATTAAACTATACTAATTTTTTTGTTTTTGTAGAAATTTAAAACATTTTTTTAGAAAGGAAAGAAGAAAGAAAACAACTAAGCCATCTAAAATAATTGAACCCTCCCCCATGCTTGGATTTTTCATTGCCCTCAATGAAAAAGAAAGACAAGAAAGAAAAAGGAAGAAGAAAAGGGAGGGGGGATGCAATAAAGTAAATACTTAAAAAGAAAATGACTTCCCCGGATTCGTAAGTCCGAATGCAGATGTCGCTCCCCCATGCTTGAGCTAGACACCGGCGCAGGCCTAAGGAAGAGAAGAAAGGATGGAGCCAAACGAACCGCCGGGGGCATTATTCCTGCAAAATAAAAGAAGCAAAAAAGAAAAAGAAAGAACAAAAGTGATAAGCAAGGGGTGCCTCCCAAGAGCGATTTTTGTTTAACGTCGTCTGAGCCCGACGTTATTGGTTAGCTAAATGGAAAATAAAAACTAAAGTGAAGAGGTAACTCCCTAATTATGCGCTTAGGAGAGTACATCAAAAAAGAGAAAAATTGAATAATCGCACCGACATGTAGTGGAATCTTCAATGGAATGACGCCCAAAAATGAACGGACGGAGTTATGGAAGAACTCCGTCGTATGTAAAATGGGAAAGAAGGGGTCGTCAAAAGAAAAAGAAGAAGAAATAGAAAGAGGAATAAAAGAAGTAGAAAAAGAAATTTCATCAACAGAAATTTCACAAGGAGAAGGAGAATCTTGTGAAATTTTGGGAGAAGGAGGGGTAGAAAGAATAAAAGAAGAATTATCTAAACTAGAAGAAGAAGATTCGCTAAAAATAGAAAAATTTGGAACAGTTGAAATTTGAAGCGAAATGGAATCACAAACGTCTTCAGAAAAAGAAAGAGAATGATGAGACGTGTCGTCATCCTCAAAAGATAAGAAGCACACCGGAGTATCCATAGGGGTGTCATCCAAAAGAGGAAGGAAACAATCCGGAATATCCGAATAGTTATCCTCCTCGAGAGGAAAAAGACAAGCCGGGATATCCGGTGACTCATTACACGAAGAAATTGGAGGAGACGGAGACAGAGAAGAAGACTAAGAAAACGATGCGGCCTCACGAGAAAAATAATCCATAATAGTTTTGAAATGTGAGTTAATATTATCAAGAGAAGTTTACAATTCAAAATACCCATTATCGATTGAATTAAAATTTAGAGGCGCGGCGCTTTGCGGGGCAAAATCATGCGAAAACTAATACGGGTTCCCCACCTCCCAAGTAGGAAAAAAATTGGAGTAAGGGTCAAATTGGCCACTTTGACCTGCTCCAGAAAAATTGAAATCAAAAGAGGGAGGGGTTCGCGAAAGACATTCAGAAGAAAAGTGGTCGGGCGACCCGCAAAAATTACCAAAAGCGCCAAAAGAAGACGATTCCATAAAAACACTGTTACCAAAAAGAAAGTGACAATTTAATTTTTTGATTTTTGTAGAAGTAATAGCGGAAGCGTTTTCCTAATATTGAAAAAAAGGCTCCCCGGCAACGGCGCCAAAAACTTGGTGAATTGAGTTCACTATCAACCCGAAAAGGCAAGTATACCTATCAAATTGTAGTACCAAGGTCGTATATAAACTCGGGGCTGTCAAGTACTGCTACTCACGCTTCTACTATTATCCTACCGAAAGATTGTTGGGTTTTGAGAATTTTTAAAATTAAACTGAAACGAAATTAAAACGAAGCTATGGATTAAAAGATAGCACTTGATCTATGATTCACCATGAAAAGAGATAAGAGAAATAAAAATATAATTTTCTAATTGCGAATTAAACTCGACTGTGACGGATCCAAAAATAAGACTAAATCTCGCTAGAGCATTAAGTCTCCTAACTTATAGACGCTTTGATCGAAATCTCTTTACAAATCAAAGAGGCATAAAGTTGCATTATCGAGGTGATATGCACTATTGGATTTGACTCCAATCCGGAGGATTTACATCGTCCTATATCTAGGATTGTGTGCAACTCCTTCCTTCTTTGAGTGATCTTTCAAATCAACGAGTCTGTCGACTACTATGAAATGAGATCAAAGGCCTACTACCGTATATCGAAAATACGGAGTCGGCTTAAAATAAATCAAAGATGGATCGAGCGAAATTTAGCAAAAATAAAATTACGAAGTAAAAAAGAATTCCCATCTCAAATCATGGATCCTCATGATCAAATGCTAAAAGAAGATTAGTTACGCATATTGGAAAAGGAAACAATAATATAAAGAGAAGAAAATTTCATTTTTATTGATACTAAACGAAAGAGTACACAATGCTAAAACAAAACGATACTATATTACTTAAACGAAACGAGATTGCAACAAGGTAAACTAAGAAATAAAATTACATCAAAAGCTCTCTTGACTTGTACTCTCCACTTGCTCTCTCCAAAATCTCCCTTCCAAAGCATGAGACCATGGTCCCTTTTATAGATGAGGATGGAAGATTCTAGATGGGAATAAAATGAAATGGCAAGGGGGGGGGGGTGGCCGGCCATGTAGGGTGGAGAAGGTGCATGAATATCATTTAATGGGGGAGAGAGAAAAGGCCAAATGCATGCACTTTCTTTTTGGGAAAATAAAAAAGAACAAAAATAATTATAAAAAGGGGGAATGGATGAGTTTAAATGAGAATGAGAGAGAGGGAAAAAGGGATGAATGAGAAATATGAAAGGAGAGAAAATAATAAAGGGGAGAGAGAGGGGAGGGGCCGGCCATCAAGGAGGAAAATGCATGAATGGGAAGGTACATGCATGGAATTAAGTGAGGTGGAGAGCATGAGGTGGCCGGCCATGCCTTGGATAAATGGGCTATTTTTTATGGGCTTTGAAGAGGGCTCGGGTAGTGCATGGGTTGCTTGGTGTTGCATTTCGTTGAGCTGCTTTTGATGGATTCGGGTTGAAGGGGATGCATGTACGGCTCGGGCTAGACATGGTGGGATGCTAGGTGGGAGGTCGGGCTGCACCATGGAGGGATGAACCTACAAAAGAAATATAAAACATACATTAGTTATGTTAAAAACATTAATAACAAAAATAATGTAACATAAGAATAACAAAAACACAAAAACATGAAATGACAAAATAACGAACAAATAAAACACAAAATGCAACATAACAAACAAAAAAGAAATAAAATATTAAAACATATTATAAAAAAACGTGGCATACATAAAAATAAATAAAAATAGTACCTAAACCTAGGAAATTTTAAACTAAACTAACCCAAAACGTGATGACTAAAGTTAGTCATCACAAACCATTCTTTTCAGAAATCCTCAAAAGTCTTCTCAGGATGCTCTTAAATCTAATCTAGAGAGTCCTCTCTCTCTCCAACCTATGAACCTGAATTAGATCCTAATTTCAGGATGGCCAGATTCCAAGAGCTGCTTTTGTTATCTCAAATTAAGAGAGCCAGAGCAGGAGCAGATCCATCTAAATTCAATACAATGTCTACCTATAGACAGAAGGAGTTTGATCAATTTCAGGTAAATAGAAATCTATTTGACCCTAATGAATACATGCAGATCCATCCAGAAGCTATATTGCCCAGAGTTGCATCTGTAACACTTTTTGGGGTTCAAGACCTGAAGATGTCTCAAAAGGAAGCAAAAAATCCAAACAGGACAATTGCTTTTGCTAAGTCATCTTCTACTCCTCCATCTGATAGATCTTAAGCATTTTTTTGATTTGCTATTTTTTTATTTATATGTGTAATGAACTTAGCCATATCATATCTAATGAATAGTTCAAATTCTGTCAGATATTTATATTACTTTGTGTTTGTATGCTTTTTTATTTTGTTTAGTGACCTCACTCAAATAGGGGGAGATTGTTGGATCCTTAGTTGGATTTGAGCTAGGTTCACTTTTTGGTTATTGACCCACCATGTATAGCCTAGGGTCAATTTGTTAGTTCTAAGGTCTAGGTCACTCTAACTAGGTTAGACATCTTAGATCCAGCCCTCAGCAGTATTTAGAGATTCAGACTTAGAAGAAATGTTGTTTTAAAGAGTTCAGAAAATCAGTTCGAAGTTCTTTGAACTCATCTTGACGATTGTCAATCGCAGATCGACGAACTCAGAGTGTCAACTCTGAGCTGAGCTCGACGAAATACAAGCTCAGGTCGACGATCTTCCTTCTTCTGCTCAAATTCTCTGGTCGACGAACATGGAACTCAGCATTGACAGATATCTTCCAGATCAATTATGTCTGAGCTCAGCTCGACGAAGGAGATTTCTCAGCTCGATGAACTTGGAGTTCAGTTCGACAAAATCTGTCCTGAGTTCGATTAATTTCCTTCAGTATCAGTTTGATGTATTCTCTCTCATTTTGACTTCAATTTATATTGTTCTAAGGCAGTAATTCTCTGATAATTAATGCTAATATTCTCAAGAATATAGTCATTTCTTGGCAGCATTAATTATGGCTTTCACAGAGTTAATTACTTGACTTATTTACTGGGACAATTGAGGAAACTCATTTAAAACCAAAATCCAGCCGTTCAACTCTTAGAATCTCAGCAGTAAATTCAGGATATTATTCAAATTTCAAAAGGCTGAAATCTCTCAGGGTATAAAAAAAGCAATTTTTCCCTCTTCAATAGAAGAACAACAACAACCATTGATACACTTTGCAGAAAAAGCATTGTTATCGTTCTTACAGGAAATTGAAGAAGAACATCAACACACAAATCATTAGTCTTCTTCAGTTTCTGCTTCAAAATTTTTCTATAGACAACAGTCAACATCTGTATGAAAGTTCCTGAAGATCAGCAAGCCAACTTCAAGGCCTACACCCTGTGCAAAGCTCTCATCTTCTTGAACCTTTCTTCATCTCAGGGGGAGTTTTGGCCACAACATCCACTAAGTCTTCTCAGTTGTTTGCGAAAGAGAAGACAACATCATTTTCTTTTCCTAATGTAAAAAGGGTTTTTAACTCCCTTCAAAAGTTATCATATGGTTGTCAAGTCTCCTTATCAAAAGACTTGGATTGGTTTTGGGGAACCTGATCAAAAGCTCAAAGGGTTATGAGATATCCCTTGAAATAGATCTTGTGGTGACAGAACACCTGAGCAAAAACCTATTGTGGTAGGGCACCTGAACAAAAACCTTTTAGTGAATTCCTACTAGTGTGGTAGAAGAGTGGATGTACCGAGTTTTGGGGAACCACTATAAAATCTTTGTGTCGTCTGGAATATTCTATTCTTTTATTTGTTGTGTTGTGATTGTCTTTATTTTTATTCTTTTTTTATACATATAGATCTCACTTATTTTAATTTCGCTATAAAAACTAATCAAAGTTTTTAAAATACTCTATTCACCCCACCCCCCCCCCCCCCCTCTAGAGTTAATCCAGATCTACCCCCTCACTTTCAAGTTAGACTTGCACGGTTGGGCCTTGGTCCTGGTGCTCACTTCCCGAGGCACCCTCCGTACTAGTGGACGGTTGGTCTTGGTCCTTTGGTGATTTGTTCACAGAGGCACCTTCTGTGCCACGAATATAGGGCAGTTGGGTTGGGCTCTTGATGCACATCTACCCGAGACCCCTTCTGAGCTGTAGTACGCATGTGAGCTCCGCTATTGTGTTCTTAGCATTTAGGTGTATGGAGGCCTAGGCTTGGAGGTGTGGATGCCCGCCTAGTAGTGGAGAAGCCCGCTCCACTGTCACCTCCTGGCCACAATGGTTGACGCCTCAGAGGTTAGCTACCTGCTCGAAAATTAGGAACTACAAGTCTATATCGACATAGAAGTTGCATGTGCGTGATCATGGGTGAGTCATTGTATTGCATTCATGCCATTACACTACATTTCATATACAAGACCCTCATCGTATAAGTTTGTATGGGCACTCTTATACGATGAGTTACTTTACTGTTGTGCCGATCCTCAACTTATATGTCTATATGGGCATTCATATAAGTTGAGTTACTTTCTATTATAGCTTTACCTTTTATATTGGTGTAGATGATAGAATTGCTAGAGTAGGTTGTTTACTCATTCATTAAACTACTGATACACATTAATATTGCTCACTCGTTTACCACATGTTTGTATTACTACACTTATATATATAGTGTACTTGTCCTTTTCTCCACCTGGTGTCGAGGAGTCGCCGGGGGTGCGGATGTGAAGCCACTTAGTCTTTATGACTAACGGTTCCTATGTCTTTCTTTTTTGGATGGAACCCCGCAGATAGAGCTGCAGCAGGTTATGCAGCAGGACAGCCAGGCCAGGATTACAGGGCCTGAAGGGACGGTTCCATCGCTACCGTCGGTGACTTATGTGAGTTAGAGATACTCATTCTGTACTCATACTCTGATGTTATAGAAGCTTGTTGATGCTTCTTTTATTTGATGTACTGTTGGACAATTTACTTATGTGTGCATTTGACTTCTGTTTAATGTTCTTGGTTGGGTTGGCAATGTTTGATATTGATTATAGCCGACAGGATAGGTGTCTTATAGTACAGGTTAGCCCGTGTGCTAACGCTACCGCAAGGCCACTGTTCTGAGCATAAGACTCCCCTCGTGTCGTGTTTTATGTTTCAGGAGGGGCAGGGGGTTTACAGTCAACACGGTCGTTCTAGAAGTGTGAAGACTAGAAGAAAGCTGTGTCGACACCAAGAACTTGGGTCGACACCATTAGTCAAGAAACAAGCTGTGTTGACATTCAGGACTAGTGTCGACACATTTTACACAAGTTGTGTCAAGACAAGAAGCTAGGAGTGTCGAGACACACAGATTGGTGTCGACATCCCTATAAGAGAAATGTCGACTGATACGTTAAAACTCCAAAAATAATTACGGTCACGCGGCGACCCGGCGGTTTTATTTAAGTAAAGCGGAAGTGGTTTTTTATTTAGAAAATGGGGCGCGCGTATTTATTTATTTTGGATATAAAAAAGTGTGATCGAGTTTTAACGAAAGGAGTCAAGTGCACCTATCGTGAGTAGTACAGGATATTCCAGGTGGAATATCGAGGTCATATTGTTCTCGGGGTCGGTTCGATTATTTCTACTCTTCCCTAGAGGGGACTATTATTTTACCAATAATTACTTGTCAGGTAATATTTTATATATAATAAAAAGGCAGAAAATAGAAAATGAAAGCAATAAAAATAAAGCTTGAAGGTGGAGCCGATGAAGAGCTTAGCTCGATGGAACCGAAAAATATTTGAACCAAAATAGACTTTTAATAAAAAGAGCTCCTAAATTTTTAATTAATTAAGGCGGAGACTTGGCCGTAGAGGTTCCACTAGAATGAGCTCACCTAGCTATAGGGCTATCGCTCACCTGAACGCTAAGACTATTCGACCGAACGTTAGTCCGACAAAGGATTCCTCTTAACGCCCGCATTACGCTAAGAACCTCGCTATTGGGTGGGGAACCCAATCCAGTAGAGTTGGCGCGCCTCCTCTCTCGAGGGTTAGTGCGGAACTCTCTTTGCCAAGGGGTGATTGGTCCATATGCACGGCCTCTCGGCTAGCTAGCATATGGACTACGGAAATAGGGCCCACACATCGATTATGTGGTACTACGCGTCGTAAACCCTATGGAAACCTTAAGTACTTTTAATTAATTAGAAAAATACGACCTTTAATTATTTTAAGCTATTTTATCTGTCCCAATGCTCTTAGATACTGAGGGCTAAGAACGATTAGCCACTCATCGGAATGGGGACGGCTTGCGGTGAAAAGCAGAAAATAAAGCGGTAAATAAAGCGGTAAAAGAAAGCAGTAAAGGAAAGCAGTAAAGGAAAGCAGAAAATTACAAGTCCTACTCAAACGAGTAGGACTGAAGAAAGCTGTAAAATTCGAGTCCCGGCGCAAATGCGTGGGCGGGAGAAAGAAAGTGGGTTCTACTCAAACAAGTAGGACTAAATAAATGCAACACACGCACACACTCGACAGAAAGTAAAACTCACGCACACACTCTCTTGACATAAAGTAAACACACGCACACTGCAGGAAAGTAAAAACTCACACACACTACTGAATGAAATAAAAACAATGCGCCATTTAAATCTTAATGAGTAGGCGGAAATAAATGCACACACGTACAGAAATGTAAAAAAACTAAGTTATCTAAAAATGAAAACGACTGCATTTCTACCGCTAGAATGCGGTAGAAATGCGTAAAAAGCTGAAATAAAAATAAATCTGGGCAAAAAGGTTTGCAAATAAACGCAAAATGAAAATGCCCGAAAAATTGAAATAAGTACATTTCTACTGCTAGAATGCGGTATAAATGCGTAAAAAGAAGAAATAAAAATAAAAGAGGCAAAACGTTTTGGAAAATAAAGGAAAAATAGAAGTGTTTAAAAAATTAAAATGACAAATTATTCATTCTTATAATGCTATAAAAATGCCTAAAAAGTGCAAGAAAAGTTAAAAGCACGAAAAGTTTTACAAAAATAACAGAAAAAATGGCTAAGTAAGAAAAATCAAAACCACTTTTTAACCATTTTTATATTTTAATAAGGATGAAGAAGAACAGAAAAGCTAAACTATTAGCACTATTAAAGCTATTAAAACACAAAAAATTTACACTCATACACTCACACACCCATTTAAAAGAACGAAAAACAAAAGCTAAAGCAAAATAAAAGATAAGATTGCATAAGTAAGGGCATTCTGATGCATTCCAAAGTCATATAAAGAGAAGAAAAAACATATTTTATTACATAAAAGAACAAATTACAAAGATACAAAAATAAAAGCTAAGGAGAGGGGGAGAAAATTCCCTTACATAGACTTGGAAGCATCCCAACAACACTTCCCCTATACCAAATGGATCCAAAAGGGGGACAAGAACTCAAGCAGAATACAGCTATTTATAGGCAGAAAATTTACAAGTACACGCCCTCTGACACGGGCGTGTCCGGGGGCGTGTTGATACTATTCATGATGGCGGCCGTCGATTTGACATCAAAGTGGACTTCGTGCTGGACATGTGTCGGTCACACGTTAGTCACGCCCCAGGTCATGGGCGTGACGGTGGGTGTGTCGGGGAGGTGGATCTGGGCGCGGGTCGCGCCGAAAGTCGTCGCGCGAGTCTTTTCGGCCAGGTGGAGAAGTCACGCCCTAGGTCACGGGCGTGACGCTGGGCGTGTCGGGGGGTCGACGAACGTTGTGCTGAAAACATCGAGCGGGTGGACACGGGCTTGGGTCACGCCCCGTGTCGGGTGACACGGGCGTGACCCCGGGCGTGTCAAGCTTTTCTCCTCGAAAATTACCGATTTCACGGTTTTTGCATTGTCACGCCCTGGTCACGGGCGTGACCGGGAAGTCACGGGCGTGACTTGTCAATTTTTAGCAGATTTTTAATTGTTTCCTGAAAAATAAAATAAAATAAGTTAGTATATTATTTACAATAAAAGGTGCAATTTATTGAATAAAAACAAGTAAAAATGACAAAAATAAATGAAAACAACTAAATTAATGTACATAAAAATAGGTATATTTACAATTCATCAAATACCCCCATACTTAGGTTTTTGTTATTCCAGAGCAAAAGTTTGAGATGAACTTATAAGGAATAAAAGAAATCCTAAGTTTAGCTACCGCTTGAATTAATTAAAAGTAAGATCAAAATAAACATCGGGGTTAAGGAATTAAATCCTAATTTATGAAATATTATGAATAGAGGAAGAGTTTCAAAAAGACTTCTAGATAAAATAAAATAGAAAGCAAAAATTTATTTTTGTTAGTTTAACAAAGATGGATTGGATTTATATGAAAAACTTTAGCTTAAAAGAAGTTAAAGGAAATAATGCAATTTAAAAGTTATGTTCTCATAAAATTTAAATTAATTCTAGAATCATTGAAATATGCTAAGTGGTTTGGTGGTTTATGAAGAGAGCTTGGATTTAGAGGCGAGGTAATTTTTTCTCGAACCTCTATATATATTTTCTTTTGAATAATTAGGAAAATGAAATTTTATTGTCCTAACATATAATAATATTTTTTTCTTTCTTCATAAATAAAATAACCCAATGTATATGTGTAGGAGTAATGAATTTTATCCTCTTACTCCATAACATATAATCTTTTTTAATATTGGGTGCCTATGTTTACGGAATGAAATCTTATTCTCATTGACATAAGATATTTTTAAGGGATAAAATATGGGTAAATATGTCAAGTAAGACATGAAAAAAATGGAAGTGGGTTTATTTTTTTTTTCAAAAGAAAACTAGATTTTAATAAAAAAGTTTTGAGAGCAACCTTTTTAAAATGAACGTTCCGATGTTTCTAAAAGCATGAAGTAGAAATAATTGAAATCCATGGATGTTATTTTCTAACATAAAAAATGAGCTTCTATTTATAAAAATTAGAAGTGGTGGTGAAAAACAAGTTCTCTATTATAAGGAAAAGACATAAAAAATTCTTTAAAACTTAACCCCAGACAATTAAATCTATCGAATTTTAATTAATAAACGAATAGTAAGCAAAAAATAATAAAAATTCGCATATAAATTAACTCGAAACTAGATTTTTGGAAAGCAAAAAGGGTTAAGAAATGGTATATTCGATTTATTTTGTTACATAATTTAACAAAATATTTTTTGGAATTTTTAGAGTTTTTATCATTTTTTGAATTTTGATTATCGTCTTTTTTTAGGATTTTTAGAGTTATTTTCTTTTTTTAGGATTTTTGGTTTTTCTAATTTTTTTGATTTTTAGTGTATTTTGATAAATTATTTACAAGAAAGAGGAGAGAAAGAAGTGTTATTTACAAAGAAGATATGGGGGAAGAGAGAAAAAAAAATTTTAAATAATGCACAAAGTAAAAACTCGAAGGCGTGTTATTTGGGTGGTTGGTTCGATGAGTCGAACGCCATGAGGAGGCAAAATGCGAGTTTTTATAAATACGAAAGGGGGGGAGAGATTTTTACAAAATATATTTACAAAGTAAAAAACAAATATAATTTTTTTTTTTGAATTTTTTTGATGTTTTATAAATTTTTTTATGTTTTATGATTTTTATTGAGTTTTTTGATTATATAAAAGAAACAAGGAAATTTTTTTTATTATTTTTTTAGGTTTTAAGTTTTGTAATTTTTTTGTATTTTTGATGATTACAGGATTAAAAAAATACAGAATAGCAAAACACCCTCATACTTAAACCCAACATTGTCCCCAATGTTGCAGTCTAAGTATGCGGAACGATAAATATACAAAATAATATGGACAAAAATGAAAAAGTGAGGGTAGAAGCTTCCCTTAAGACGAGTTTGGGAAGGCCCGGGTCAAAACACTACATTATTGTTAGAAGAAGAAAAAAGAAGCAAAAAAGTATATCATAAAAGCGCGAAAGAAAAATTCGACGAAAAGGTTGCGGGCGCTAGGGGTGGCAAGTGCGTGTGTGACTCGATTAGCTGACGTCTGAGCTACTTAAGTGCGATAGAAATGCGCTCCCCCAGCGAGCGCACAAGAGTGAAAAGCGCGCCGAAGCGAAATAAAACGAAATAAAATGAATAAATAAAAATAAAAGAAGTTAAATAAAACATATATACATTTGTTAATATCAAATTATTATATTTTTTGGTGTTTTTTGTTTTTGTTTTTTTTTTGTTTTTGTTTTTTTTGTATTGTTTTTTTTAGTTGGTTTTTAGTTTTTAGTTTTTTGAGTTTTTTAAGTTTTAAATTTTTCTCTTTTTTTTATTATGTTTGTTTTTTTTTCATTTTTGAAGTTTTTAGATTTTTTTAGGTTTTTGGTTTTAGAGTTTTTTGAGGTTTTTTGGGTTTTAGATTTTTTAGATTTTAAGTTTTAGAGTTTTTATGTTCTTTTTTTAGAGTTTGTAGATTTTTAAGTTTTATAGGTTTTCAAGTTTTTAGAAGTTTTTGGGGGTTTTTTTAGTTAGTTAATTTTTTTGTTTTCTTTTTTTTAAGTAGAAAATGACGTCAATTCAAAAAAATATTTTATAGCTAATAATATATGATAAATAAATAAAAAAATTAAGTAAGTTTTTTTTTAAAGTTTTTTTTTAAGTAGCTTAGTATTATTATTATATTGGCCAATTATATATATAGGTAAAATTAATAGATTTCCAGCGTTCAAAATAACGACTCGAAATTTCCCCGGCAACGGCGCCAAAAACTTGATATGCTAAAACTCCAAAAAAATTTACGGTCACGCGGCGACCCGACGGTTTTATTTAAGTAAAGCGGAAGTGATTTTTTATTTAGAAAACGGGGCGCGCGTATTTATTTATTTTGGATATAAAAAAGTGTGATCGAGTTTTAATGAAAGGAGGCAAGTGCACCTATCGTGAGTAGTACAGGATATTCCAGGTAGAATATCGAGGTTGTATTGTTCTCGTGGTCGGTTCGATTATTTCTACTCTTCCCTAGAGGGGACTATTATTTTACCAATAATTACTTGTCGGGTAATATTTTATATATAATAAAAAGACAGAAAATAGAAAATGAAAGCAATAAAAATAAAGATTGAAGGTGGAGCCGATGAAGAGCTTAGCTCGATGGCACCGAAAAATATTTGAACCAAAATAGACTTTTAAAAAAAAGAGCTCCTAAATTTTTAATTAATTAAGGCGGAGACTTAGCCGTGGAGGTTCCCCTAGAATGAGCTCACCTAGCTATAGGGCTATCGCTCACCTGAACGCTAAGACTATTCGACCGAACATTAGTCCGACGAAGGATTCCTCTTAACGCCTGCATTACGCTAAGAATCCCGATATTGGGTGGGGAACCTAATTCGGTAGAGTTGGTGCGCCTCCTCTCTCGAGGGTTAGTGCGGAACTCTCTTTGCCAAGGGGTGATCGGTCCATATGCATGGCCTCTCGGCTAGCTACCATATGGACTACGGAAATAGGGCCCACACATCGATTATGTGGTCGTACGCGTCGTAAACCCTAGGCAAACCTTAAGTACTTTTAATTAATTAGAAAAATACGACCTTTAATTATTTTAAGCTATTTTATATGTCTCAATGCTCTTCGATACTGAGTGCTAAGAACGATTAGCTACTCATCGGAATGGGGACGGCTTGCGGTGAAAAGCAAAAAATAAAGCAGTAAAGAAAGCGGTAAAAGAAAGCAGTAAAAGAAAACAGTAAAGGAAAGCAGAAAATTGCAAGTCCTACTCAAACGAGTAGGACTGAAGAAAGCTGTAAAATGCGAGTCCCGGAGCAAATGCGTGGGTGGGAGAAAGAAAGCGGGTTCTACTCAAACGAGTAGGACTAAATAAATGCAACACACGCACACACTCGACAGAAAGTAAAACTCACGCACACACTCTCTCGACATAAAGTAAACACACGCACACTGCAGGAAAGTAAAAACTCACACACACTACTGAATGAAATAAAAACAATGTGTCATTTAACTCTTAACGAGTAGGCGAAAATAAATGCACACACGTACAGAAATGTAAAAAACTAAGTTATCTAAAAATGAAAACGACTGCATTTCTACCGCTAGAATGCGGTTGAAATGCGTAAAAAGCTGAAAAAAAAATAAATCTGGGCAAAAAGGTTTGCAAATAAATGCAAAATGAAAATGCCCGAAAAATTGAAATAAGTACATTTCTACCTCTAGAATGCGGTAGAAATGCGTAAAAAGAAGAAATAAAAATAAAAGAGGCAAAAAGTTTTGGAAAATAAAGGAACAATAACAGTGTTTAAAATATTAAAATGACAAATTAGTCATTCTTATAATGCTATAAAAATGCCTAAAAAGTGGAAGAAAAGTTAAAAGCACAAAAAGTTTTACAAAAATAACAGAAAAAACGGCTAAGTAAGAAAAATCAAAACCACTTTTTAACCATTTTTATATTTTCATAAGGATGAACAAGAACGAAAAAGCTAAACTGTTAGCACTATTAAAGCTATGAAAACACAAAACATTTACACTCATACACTCACACACCCATTTAAAAGAACGAAAAACAAAAGATAAAGCAAAATAAAAGATAAGATTGTATAAGGGCATTCGGATGCATTCCAAAGTCATATAAAGAGAAGAAAAGACATATTTTATTACATAAAAGAACGAATTACAAAGATACGAAAATAAAAGCTAAGGAGAGGGGGAGAAAATTCCCTTACATAGACTTGGAAGCATCCCAACAGCACTTCCCCTATACAAAATGGATCCAAAAGGGGAACAAGAACTCAAGCAGAACACAGCTATTTATAGGCAAAAAATTTACAAGTACACGCCCTCTGACACGGGTGTGTCAGGGGGCGTGTCGACGCTATACATGATGGCGGCTGTCGATTTGACATCAAAGTGGAGTTCGGGCTGGACACGTGTTGGTCACGCGTTGGTCACGCCCCAGGTCATGGGCGTGACGGTGGGCGTGTCGGGGAGGTGGATCTGGGCGCGGGTCACATCGAAAGTCATCGCGCAGGTCTTGTCGGCCAGGTGGAGAAGTCACGCCCTAGGTCACGGGCGTGACGCTGGGCGTGTCGGGGGGGTCGACGAACGTCGAGCTGAAAACGTCGAGAGGATGGACACGGGATTGGGTCACGCCCCGTGTCGGGTGACACGGGCGTGACCCCGGGCGTGTCAAGCTTTTCTTCTCGAAAATTACTGATTTCACGGTTTTTGCGTTGTCACGCCCTGGTCACGGGCGTGACTAGGAAGTCACGGGCGTGACTTGTCAATTTTTAGCAGATTTTTAATTTTTTCCTGAAAATAAAATAAAATAAGTTAGTATATTATTTACAATAAAAGGAGCAATTTATTGAATAAAAACAAGTAAAAAAGACAAAAATAAATGAAAACAACTAAGTTAATGTACATAAAAATAGGTATATTTACAATTCATCATCGACTCACAGGACTGGTGTCGACACAATAAAAGTACAGTAGTGTCTACACCTTCATGTAGAAGCTTTCAGGACAAAATTTCTTCTAAGTACAGAATTCAAAGCCTAAAGTTCTGACAACATTCAGAACTCTCAGATGTCAGTGGATTAATCGGGGCAGCCAGTTACCTTTGCCAAATCCTATATAAGTAGATCAACTCAAAAGAAACAAAGAGAACAAATCTCACTCTTCTCGACAAGTCTATCAGACCAATTCTGTAGAATTCTGAAGGTGAAAAGAAGGGTGATCGAGGATCAACTTCTATCTTCTCAAGTTAAGAATCAACCCTAACTTCTCCTTCAAGAAGCTTTGAAAAATTTAAGAATGGTTGGTTCATTTTCTTCACAACAAGGAGAAGATTCCACATCAAGATCTGATCAAGAAGAAGTCACCAATCTCTTTCTTTCTGGGTGACATTTCAAAACACAAAATCTCTTTTGATATTATAATTTTGTAAGATTTATTTGTAGATCTGAGGGTAGGGGATTAATTTCTCTGAGTTGTAAGCCTATAAAATAAAGGTTGAGGTAGGGTTGTGTGTCTGAGGTAGGAGAAGGGGCAATTTCTCTGAGCTATAGGAATAGGAAGGTTCTGAGGTTATAGGGCAAGAGTTTGTCTGAGGAGTAGGCGTGCAGGTGTACTCTGAGGTAGTATTCTTGGAGAGTAATCTGAGTTGTAGGATCTTGAATATCTGAGGTAGGACATTGCATTGTTTGAGTTGTAGGAGCCAGCTAGGCACTAAGGTGTAAGATCTGAGGATCTGAGGAAAAGAAAGAAGAAGTTTGGCCGAATCTAGTTTATTGCTAGATAGGTGAAGTGGGAAAGTGGATGTACCCATAAATTGGGAAACCACAATAAAACTTTGTGTGTGTTGTGTTGTGATGAATTGTGTGTTATGATCAATTGTTTGTTATGCAGTGTTGTAACTATTATTTTTAGATTTGTTCTGCATTTATTGAATACTATGATTGGATTAATTCACACTCTAAGTAAATTTCTGTGATTTAAAAATATCCAAGATTTAAACTGGACCTATTCACCCCCTCTAGGTCACTCACTATCCTAAAACAAACACTTCACAATTGATACCATAGGGTGGTTCACTGAAAAGGTATAATAGCTAGTGAGAATCTTAAGGATTATCTGAGAATAAATCATGGCTCAAAGAGAAAACGATTCCATCAAACTGTCAGTCTGCTCCAAAGAAAACTTTGGGATATGGAAGGAAAGAGTTAGACTATTCATGGACGCTGCAGATCCAATAATATACATCACTGTATTGGAAGGACCTTTCATACCCATGAAAGTGTCAATTCTTGATTCCAACATAAAGACACCTAAGACCTACATGGAGATGGATAAGTATGAGATAATTCTGGCCTATGTGGACTAGAGGGCTCAGAATATATTTATCAGTTCTATAGATGACTCCACATTCCAAAACTTGATTCATTGCAAAACATCCAAAGAAATGCGGGAATCACAAATTGTATATATATAGAAGGCACTGATGAGGTTAGAGATGACAGGAAATCACTATTAAATCAACAATATGAAGCTTTCAGATAAGACCAGAAAGACACAGTGGCTGATAGCTTTGAGAAATTTTTCAGAATAGTGAATAACGTGAGAACATATGGCCGGAGGTGCACCAATTATGAACTCAATGACAAGTTCTTAAGGTCCCTTAATAAGGAATGGGACGTCAAGATTTGTGCAATTAGAGAAATGGGCAACTTAGCCAATATAGACCCCCAGATTCTATTTGGGAAGTTGCTGTCTCATGAGCTACAACTCAATCTCAGGAAATTTGAAGAAGACTCAGCAAGAGCACTCAACAGAGAAAATTCTATGACCCTAAAGGTTGAGACATCTAGGAATGTCAGGGAGAAATCTGCTCCCTCTGAAAGGCAGTATACATTCTCAGAATGCACAGAATCTTTCTCATCGTGAGGGATATGACTGAAGAAGAACTGTCACTATTCTCAAAACAATTCAAAAAGATGTTGAGAAGAAGAAGGCAGGGCAACTGGAAGGTTCAAGTGGGAGACTCTTCTCATAAGAAGACAGATCACTCAGAAAAACCCAAGAAAAAGAAACCAGGGGATAGGTATGGTTCTTCTCAGAATAAACACTTTAAAACTAATCTTGTTTGTTGTTGTTGTAATAGGCAAGAGCAAGTCATTGCTGTCTGCCTAGAAAATGTAAGGAGAAAAAGTCTGAAAATATGAAGACTAGAAAGCACAAGAAGGTTGACAAAAGCCTACTGGCCAAGAAGCAGTCCACTCTTTCAGACAATAAGACAGAATCATCAGAATCAGAAGAGGAGGAAACTCTCTTGGGTTTAATGGCCAATAAGGAGGCCAGCATCAAAAGAAGAACCACACTATCATCCAATGATAATGAAGACTGTACAGATCAAGGGCTGATGAATATAGCAGAAGAAGAAGATCAGGATTGTTCAAATCCTGCCAAGGTAAAACATCTTACAACAAATTTTGTCTCAGGCTCTACATCAGCAACAGAGAATTAATTATGTTCACACTCTTCTAATAATAGTGAACATGGTTTAGATTCTCAAGCAGATTTCAACACACTCATCAATAGATATGAGAAGTTTTTGATGGCTTTGATTTCAAGCAAAGAGCAAGTTAAGGAACAAGCCAAAGAACTAGACTCTTTGTGAGCACTACCTTTACAGTTGGAGAGGGCCAACATTAAGTTGGACCTTCAAAAACTGAAACTCATAGACTTGACCAATAAAATAGATAGTCAGATTGAGATAATTGTAGAACAAGTCAAGACTGTCAAGGACCTAGAAGCAAAGCTTCTTCGGGAAAGATTGCTCCTAAAACAGTTCTCAAGACCTAAGTCTGTGCTACCTATTACTGATACATTTTCTGCACCATTTAGAAGTGGTGTAGGATATGTTGAGAATAATAAGGTCAACAAGAAACCTCAGCCTAATGGTAAAGCCCCAATGGGTCCAGCTAAGCAACAAACGAAGCATCTGTTTTCTAACAGATGCAAGGGAATATGTGTTTCTGGACACATGAGTTCTGAGTGCACCACCAGTAAGGTCAATAAAGAGCCTTGCTAGAAAGGACAAAAACCTAATAGTTATAAGGCCCACAGACCACCACAAGGAGTGATCAATCCAAGGAGCCAAGGAATCCTTGGATCTGGTCAAAGTGCACAGCACTTAAACCTGAAAGGTAAGGGTGTAAATGTTGCACCACTACCATGGAATCTGAATATCAACTCTAAGTTGCCCAAAAGTACAACTTCAAAGGTGTAGCCTAGGAGAAGGTTAACAGATTTAACTGTTGGTGTTGTGGGAAGGTTGGGCATTTTTCCCTAGATTGTTGGTACAATGCAACAGCACTCGCATCTAAGTCACAAACTTATTTATTCAGAAAGTCTATTGTGCTTCACACATCTAAGCCTAACAGGAACCATGGCCCCAAAAATATTTGGGGTCCTAATGTTAATTAATTATGTGATTGCAGGTGGTTCCAAGTACCACAGAAATGCCAATATGGTACTTGGACAGTGGCTGTTCCAGGCACATGACTGGTGACGTAGCGAGTGTCCGACATTCGGAGAGCGTTACGGACACAAGGTTGACTACCATGCCCAACGCGCCTTATTCCTACCGCACCTAGACAAGCATCTGTCGTCTCATTACGGATCGGCTGAAATGCAGCACTTAAGACCACAAGGAGGGGAGATCGACTCTAAAATAACGATCAAAAAATAGAGTCGGATGATTCCCCAAATCAACAAAAGGGTTGCCACTCCTTTTTGAGAGTAAAACAACGATGAAATCAATTTCGGAAATGGCAAGCGATGGTATTTAAAATCACAAAAAAGCAACGGTTGTTCATCCTCCACACAATACTAAGCAAGAAATCACAAAGATGAGGGAAGAGAAGTTACCCAACCCGCCTTCATGAACACACTAGATAAGGTGGGAGAATCACTCTCTCCACGGATCCACCAATGTCGCACCGAATGGGATTGTTGGAACACCCTATTACTAATTTGGGTCAGGATCACTATGTATCTAGGAAACCAGTTTTTGACCTCCTGTATAGATCTAAAGGTCAATTAGAATTGAGTCTAAGGGTTAGAAGCCTAGGTTTGAAAGCTGCCCTCAAGACCAAGAATTTTCAGTTTGAGACTAAGTCATATCGTCGAGCTCAGCACGACGATTCGTCGAACTCCAATCGACGATCGTCTAGCTCAACTTCGACTGATTGTCGAACTCCTTTCGACGATCGCTGAGCTCAACTTCCACAAATCGCCGAACTCCATTCGACGATCTGCGAGCTCAGTTCGACGATCTTGACTCAGTATTGGATCTCTATCTCTGAGCTCAGTTCGACGATCTTTGAGCTCAGATCGACGAAATATTTGTTGCTGTATAAGTCCATATCGTTGAGCTCAGTTCGACGATAGCAGAGCTCAGTTCGACGTTTTCTGATGTCTTCAAGGATTTTTCAAGATTCAAATTCAGATCAGTTAAGGAGATATTCAGCAATTAATTCAGAAGATTTTCTAGCCGTTTTCATTTATTTCTGGACCAAGTTTCAAGGGATTATCAAGGAATGTTTCTTTGGACTTTCCTCCAGAAGACATTTTGCAATTAAGGATGCAATTAATGCAGGCCAACGGCTATTCTTGACAGAGGATGTTTTTCTATTCAGTACTAGAGAATAAAAGACAAGATTTTTTGAATCTCTCTCAGACATCATCAATCCTCAGAACACAGACAAGAAGAACAAGAACAAAATATTCTCTATCTCAAGGAATTCTCTGAAGAACACACATCCAAGTAGATCAAACTTCCTGAAATCTTCTGATCTCTCTTGTCTCAAGTGTTTAAGGCCAACATCTTTCAAGACTCCAGACACCTAACATTTCAGCTGTTGCTGAAATCATCTTTTGCTGGAGATCAACTTCTGAAGGCTTATCACCCTACAACAAAGCTTCTTTTCCTGAACATCTCAAGGACTCAGGGGGAGCTTTGACACCATCAAATCCACATAGTCTTCTCAGCTGCTTTGAGAAAGAGAACACTTCCATAAATCTCTCATCCCCATCTCTGTAAAGGGTTTCTCAAACTCCCTTCAAAAGTTTGAGTTTGGTTTTTGAGCACCTTGTCAAAAGCTCATTGGTGGCAAGACATCTGATCAAAAAATCTGATTTGGTTTTTGAGCACCTTATCAAAAGCTCATTGGTGCCCAGGACACCTGATCAACTCATCCTGCAGTGGATTCCTACCTAGGGTGGTAGAAGAGTGGATGTACCCAAGTTTAGGGGAACCACTATAGCTCCTTGTGTCATCTGGATTGCTTGTCTTTATCCTTTGTTTCTGGCTGTGATTGTTCTGTGATTATTTTGTGATTAGTTTAGATTTGTGATTAATTTATGTTGTAGGTTATTCTGTGATTAGATTTAATAATTGCTTCCCTGTTCACTCATATTACAACAATTGTTGTAAAAAGTTTTCAAGCACCATATACTCTATTCACCCCCCTCTAGAGTATATCAGATCTAGCTGCACTTTCAATTGGTATCAGAGGCAGGTTGGTTAAACATACCACACCTTGGTGGTTGCACAGGCTAACACCTAAACCCAAAGATTCCTAGTTAGATCTGTTTTCTTTTGAGTTTATTATTAGGTTTTGTTTTCACAAATCATGGCCCAAAACAAAGATTATGCTAGCACCAGACCTCCAGTGTGCAATCTATCCAAGTTTGCACTTTGGAAAGCAAGGATCAGATTATACATGAATTCTATTGACGAGGATATTTTTAACTCTGTTTTGACAGTTTGTCCAAGACCTCCAAAGAACTCAAGTACAAATGTTGTTCCACCTCCATCAGGAACAGATGCTGATATCAAGAAATGGAAGGTAGCTGATGCCAAGGCTATGAACATCTTAGCCCAGACCATGTCTGATGACATCTTTCAAAAGGTAGCTGAATGCAATTCAGCAAAGGAAATCTGGGATAAACTCTCTGAAATAGTCTCAGGCTCAGCTGATGAGAGAAAGGACAGGAGATCCCACCTCATATCTCAATATGAGAATTTCAAGAAGGGAGAAACTGAGTCAGTTGGAGATATGTACAACAGGCTCAGTCTAATAGTCAGTGAACTCAGGACCTTGGATAAGGAGATCTCACTAACTGAACTTAATGACAAAATTCTAATGTGCTTCACTAGCACTTGGGATTCAAGAATCTGGCCAATCAAGGATGCCAGAAGTTTGAATGAGATCACCACTGAAGCTCTATTGGGTAAGCTCACATCTTATGAGCTACTCATTAAGAATAGAGAAGAAGAACAGAAGGCTGCCTCACCAGCCACAAGAAAAGAGAAGACAATAGCCTTCAAGGCAACTGAAGATCAGCCTGAAGACAAAGTCGCAGGCAATGATGAACTGCTCAGTCTCTTGGCCAAAAGATTTTACAAGATGACCAGAAACGACTTCAGAAGGAGATCATACAAGGAGCATGATAAGCCAAGGTATGATAAGTCAATTAATAATAAGGAAATTGTCTTCTTTGGTTGCAGGAAACCAGGGCACATTGTTCCTGACTGTCCAGAAAACAAAAACAAGGACAGAAGGGACAAGAAAGAAAGAAGAAAGGAGAAAGACTCCAAGAGGAATGGCAATGGCAAACCCTCCTCAAGCAAAAACCAACACACAAGAAAGGGGTTTGTTGCTGAATCTTGGAGTGAGACTGAAGAGGAGTCAGAAGCCTCATCAAGCTCCAGTGATGATGAAGATGATGCAGAAGAGAAAGAGTTCTGCATGATGGTAATCAATGCCTCTCAAAATAATTCAGATGAAGAAGAGTCAGAGTCAGATTCAGAGACTCAACCTGATGAAGATCAGGTAATTAGTTTATTTGATTTTAATTCAGAGGACTTTAAATCTGAGTTTAAAGCATTATGTTTAGACCTGCTAAAATCTGAGAAAGAAATTATCTCTCTCAGAAATGATTTATCTGAACATAATACCTTAAAGTCAGAAAACCTCAAACTCTCTCAGGAGTTGGAGTGTTGTAGGGAGCAGATAGCTTCACTGAAAAGTGAGCTATCTGAGGCCAAGAAGCTTGAAGAGTCCCTTAATGGGAGAAGCATCAAGCTGATGGACATCACAAGCACAGTGAACTCCAGATTTAATAGTACACTGGGTTTGGGTGCTTCATCCAGCCAACCCATAGTTCTAACAACTCCAATCAAATTCATTTTTGATAAAGGAAAGGGAGTTGTAGAGGTAGCTAGGAAAAATTCTGATCTGCCCAAGAAAACTAAGTCACAGCAGAAACCGTCGAACAGAGATCGCCGATCGCCGAACGCAGATCGACGATCTCAGGCAAAATCATCGAACTCAGGTCGACGATCTCAAGTTCCTGAACTCTGCCATAGTCGACCGTCGAACGGAGCTCGGCGATCTGACCTAGGATCGTCGAACGCAGCTCCACGATCGTCGAACAGAGGTCAGAGCTCTGGAAAGTCTTTCAAGGGCAAATCAAAATCCAATCCTAAGGGTCCTTCATCCCAAATATTTAACCCTTATACTGAATGGATTATACCTCCAAGGAGATATCATCCTGAAGGTTATAAGAGTCAACTTGGGATGTCTTTTATTTCAGAGTTTAAAGGTTATCAACCTAGGCCCAAGGTAAACTGGGTCAAAAACAAATGAATTGTCTTTTATGCAGGTGAAGACCTATCCAACATCTAACCAGCAATGGTACTTGGATAGTGGGTGCTCTAAGCACATGACAGGAAATAAGGACAACCTCACATCCTTTAGAGCTAAGCTTGGACCCAAAGTTATCTTTGGTGATTCAAACTTTGGACAAACTAAAGGATATGGTGCAGTCCAGATTGGATCAGTAACATTCAAGAAGGTAGCTTATGTGGAAGGACTGAAGCACAACTTAATAAGCATCAGTCAGCTGTGTGATGAAGGCTACCAGGTGACCTTCAGCAAAGCTGTTGGGTATTGTATCCACGATTACCTAGATTTGAGGAAGCCCCCTGTCAAGCTAAGATGAATTCACAATGTATTTGACGAAACATTTTAAGTTGTACTTGCAGTACCTCCACGCTAAGTGCACACCAATGTCAGGGTGCAGTAGGTCAATATACACGGGTCTGCACGACGTAATCCCTCGTTGAGCAGATCAGTGTGTTGGCCTATGTGTACTCTCTCTATTGGAGTGCACTTACTTTCAAGTACAGGGTCGCTCATATGCAAGAGAAGACAAGGAGCACAGAGGATCAAGGAGCAACTCCTGGGGTGGAAGACGAAAAATCTTCCAAGGCAAATTCGACGAGAATCACCAAGTGATTCTCGCCGATTCGGCGAGAATCACTAGTGATTCTCGCCGAATCGACGAGAATCATTAGTGATTCTCGCCGACTCCTTCTGGCCATCTCAAAATGGTGCCAAGTATGATTCGGCGAGAATCACATGTAATTCCCGCCGAACCAGTGGCCAAGCAGCCCATGTATAAAGTAAAATTCGTTGAGAATCGACAAGTGATTCGACGAGAATCACAAACGATTCTCGACGAATCGTCGAGAATCACTTGGTGATTCTCGCCGATTCGTCGAGAATCGTCTGCGATTCTCCCGATTTTTACTTGGCGTTTTTCTCAGAATGCTGCTGGACCGGATTCTGCTTCTGGACTAGTTTGAACCGGAATTTGGGGATTCCTTTTGTGGGTCCCACAAACGGTCAAAATTGTTGTATCTTCAGGGTATAAATACATGGGTATTTTGAACAGTAAATCTACGGAGAAGAGAGAAAGAAAACCGAGCCGCGACATAACCCTAAATTCGCGAAATCGCTCCGCTCCGCCGCCGCCGCTCGCGTCAAGTCGTTGCCGCCGCTGATCGATCTTCTTCCCGATCTCCGGTGACAGAAGCTTAGCAAAGCTTGAGTCTCACGCGTCTATCCGGAGATCTCTTGTCTCTCGATTTGTTGACCGGGAAAAACTCCCCCGTCCGAATCGATCGAGACGACTGATCCTAGAGTGACCGTTGGTAGACCTAGCTTGCTTCGCTACGAAGTTTAGATCTCCAAGTTCAGCAGCCGCTCTTCATCGTAGCCGCCGATCCCGAAGCTAGCTGCCGCTCGTGTGCCGCCGCCAGTTCCGGGGAGATCTTCTCCAAGAGAGACCAAGGTCGTAGACTCTTCATCGACTTCAAGAACACGTCGTCGAACAAAGAGGAACACCGTAGTGTCCAAGAGAAGTTTGTATCACGTGTACATTCTACATTTATTTTATTGTATAGGAACCTTTGTTCCGTGTTGTAAGGGTTGGGTGCAACCCGTTTTGTGGGAGTGTTGACTCTCACGTGTGGAAGGGCTCCTTCCGTTAGTGCAGGGATTGGATTTCAATCCCGTTGGCGAAGTGACCGAGTCGTCCCTTGTTGGGGAGATAGGTCGAAGGGGGAAAGTGGATGTACCCAAGTCGGGGAACCACTATAAATTTGCTGTGTATTCTGTGTGCTGTGCTTGTTGTTTTTATTGTGCAGGTACATCCGTAAATTCCACAAAAGAACCACACGTCACCTATTCCCCCCCCCCCCCATAGGTGCACATAGCTGACACTAGGTGGACTTTCAAGTGGTATCAGAGCCAGGTTGCTCTTCAAAAAGGTTAACACCTTGAGCAGAATCCTGCCACCAGTGTCAGAAGCATGGATCTGGATTATGACGTATTGCCACTCAAACTCCCTGCATGCTCAAAGGATTATTATCCTATCTGGAGGATGAGAGTATTATTTCACCTGGATGCCATCGATCCACGAGCATCCCTCATCCTGGAAGAGGGTCCGTTTATCCCCATGAAGACCTCCGACTTGGGGATCCAAGTGCCCATGTGCATTGCTGAGATGACAGAGATGGAACTCTCATTTTTCCAACTGGACCAGAGGATTCGACAAATTATTATGGATGTCTGGTCTGGAGCCTCTCGCTCCAGGTTGGAAAAATGTAAAACGGCTAAATCTCTGTGGATGATGATCTCAGAGCTGATGGGGGGTCAGAGAAAGCTGAAATATGCTGCCAATCAGAGGATGAAGCATATGTGGGGGTCCTCACTTCTGAAGATGAATGCAAGGATCCTTCGGATTGCATCAGAGCTCCAGTATCCTTGTCAGAGACTGAAGAAGATAGTGAGGAAAGCAGCTCCGACGAGGAAGAAACATTGGTCACTGATTCTAATGACAATAACCCAGATGAGCAGGTATCATCTTCATCCTGTCCCACATCTTTTGACTTTTCTGAAGACAGAAACTGCTCTCCTCCAGAAAATACTGATTCCCTGAAGAGAGCCCTTCAGGAAAGCAATCTACTTGCTGAGGAGCAAGCTCGAGAGATTGCTCGACTGAAGATCTTGTTGGTTCTCCAATTGGCGTCCAACAAGGTCAAGGACTCTAAGATCTCAGCTCTAGAGAATAGTCTAGATAATGAGAAACGTATAGTATCTAACTTTTCCAAAGTTGATGCTATAAAGAGAAAACAAGAAACCGGGTGGATCTCCCGGATTATCCAGGGATGGAGAAATGGGGAAACAGTGTTCCGACCTCCCACTCCAAGCGGGAAGGCAACTCATCATGCCTTCAGGTATGACCACAGGAATAATCGTGGTCACTGCAAGGGTGAATTGTCCCCATGTGGAAACGTCCATAGTGCAAGAGGCGTCATGGCCACCCATGAGGAAATACCTAAGGCTCATTCTGAGCCCTTTGTATTCACGGCCACTGCCACAACAAAGTGTGGATCTGCATGTCCTAGTTCACAGAAGAATTCTCTCCATTCGAGGACACGGGATAGGGAGAATGGAAGTCATGATGTCAGGTGTCATGGAGCCTCAGCAAGGAAGATGCCTGAAAGAATGGCACCACCTTCTCGGCCTCATAACGCTCACATCATGCATTCGTTCCACCCTTCATCATGCCTCGATGGAAGAGGAATTTGTGCAACAAGAACATGCCCTATCCCTTTGAGACCTAGGACCGTGACTTCATCAGTCACTAGATCAGGTCGAAAACGGCGATACAACATTCACTCTTGTTGGTGCTGCGGCAAAGTGGGACACTTTGCCATTGACTGTTGGCACAACCCCTCTGTGCCCACAGCAAGGGCTTATCCACATTCTAGGGACATAGGTAGTCTTCCAGACAGGTTTTCTGAAGGAAGGCAGTTGCGTGCTTATGCTAATAGAAACCTAGGACCCAATATGATTTGGGTTCCTAAGGTAAAGTAATTCTGTTTTGCAGGGTAGTCTAGGTCCCCTTAAATACGATGGGATCTGGACAGTAGGTGGCTCAAGGCTAACTTGGAACAAGCGTCTGCAATAACAGATGTGCTATCTGTTGAGCACACTCACTTTAAGCTACTAATGTGTTCTACCTGTGGGACTAAGACGATGACTCTCCAAATCCCAGGTAAGTTTGATCAGTTCAAGGACTTGTGTCATAATGCATCCTCATTCAAAGTAAATATATATATATATATATATTTCTATCCTTGTGTATACGAATACTTATGCTTATCACGAGGCATGCAAACCATTACACAACAATAAAAGGTTAACAAAGATATGTCATTGCGAATTTCGACACATCACGATTGACATCAAGAAGTGTCTGGAGAAGTCTCGCTCAAATCCGAATAGATTGTCGTTATAATAAACATGTATTTATTAATCTTGTATTAACTTGACATTCGAAGAATTTGAAAATGGTGCAATGCTTCCCAAAGTAGTCAAGAAAAACATCATTATATACTCCGAATCCCGGCCACCCATTTTATATCTCACCAAATTAGACGAATCCCGCCGAAGGAGCTCGCCGACCGCTCGGCTTCCTTAAGTATCCCGACGACTTATATAAATCCCGCCGAAAGACTATCTCCGCCTGTTCGCCTTCCTCACGACTCGCGCAAGAGAACACTCGACGACCCTCGCGCAAGAGAACTCCCGACGACTCGCGCAAGTGCACTTCCGCGGATTCGCTGAAACCCGCAGCCCTCCGACGATCTCGTCGACGCCAAGAGAGTTCTCATCGAATCGCTGCTGTGTGACCATCCTCTCCCCGTGAGATTCTAGCAAGGCCGAACCCCACAAGGTTCTCGCGAAGTGTCCCTGTGACCGCAAGGTTCTAGCAAGGCCGCACCCCACGGGATACTCTTCCTTCCACCGAAGATCTTCCCGAAGCTCATCAACTCTCTTCCGTGTAAGCCCTTAGGTAACCTTCTCCTCAACCGCACTTGGACGCGCTCACCAGTGATGCTTTCTTTTTGAATGTTCACTAATGCTTAGAGTAGGGCTTCTCTCTAGATCTTCAATGGCTCCAAGGACTACTGCAGGCTTGATTTCTGGCTGCGAGCTGGTTCGCACTGGATTTTCTCATGCCTCGGACGAGTTCCGGAATATTATTCTCATGCTGGAAGAGGCCGGGCTAACCTTCGTATTGGAGCACCCTTGCAAAGTCCTAGATAAAGAGGTGTTGGAGTTCTTCTCTTCCGCAAGACTCCGAGATAGAGACTCCATCATCAAAAGCAAGGTTGCTGGGACAAAAGTAAAGATGTCTGCCAGTAAGCTAACTCGCTACCTGCAGCTTTCCAGTTCAGAGGAGGAGGACTATCTGGAGGATGAGGACAAAGCCAGAACCCTCTTGTTCTGCGGTCTACCAAGAGGCACTCGATCAGTTAAGAGAAAAGAGATGAATGAAGAAGGGAAGCTCCTATCTGACATCATAGGAAAAGTACTCATCTGCAAGCCAGGCTCCCATGATCATATCTCCGGAGATATGTTCAAAATTCTCATAGCTGTGGTCTGCAGAAAGAGGTTCAACTGGGGAGAGTTGCTGTTCCAAAAGATCAAGGACACTCTGGGCACTCCAAACTTCGGCCGCATCATCAGTCTATATCTCAACCAGCTCAACGGAGACAAATTCGACAAGAGCAAAGGAGTCCCTCTCCATTACTTGAAAAAGATGGATGCTACTGTGTTTGATCGATGGGAGTGGCGCATCGGGCAGCCGGCTGTGGAAGAGCAAGAGGAAGTATCTCCAGCAGCCTCCCCCAGTGAAATTCCTGATACTGTGACTGCAGGAATTGAGGGGGAGACTCTACCCACTCATATGGATATAATATCTGAAATCGCCCAGGTGGCCAAGGATGCGGTGGCCGAAATTCATGAAGTAAGTGAACCTGAGTTGGAGGATGAGGAGGGCTTGAACAGAAACACTCAAAGAACTGAAGCTGAAGCACTGGACACTGCTGATCAAGAAGTGGAAGAAGCTGCTGATATGGATGAATTTTTGGATGAGGACGGAGAGGACGATGAGAATGAGGACCATGAAGTGTTGGAGACTCCGGATCCCGTTGAACCTCCATCTGATAAGTCTGCACCAGTGGAGGGGGAGTTTGATAAACCTCAAGAGGCCGCCAACATTCCTTCTATAGAGGCTGTGATTGTATCCAGCTCTACCGATGCATCTGCTGCAGAGCAAGAGCAAGGCCAAGAAGTGCCTCCAGCTATTCCATTACGCGATGACCTAGCTATTCACACTGTACATATAATTCAGGGCATCGTGAATGAGCTTAAAACCTCTTTTGATAAAGCTCAGAAAACAATGCTGCAAGAGATTAAGACTTCTGAAGATCTCATGCTGAAGAATATGGTGGCAATCAACCATAAGCTGGACGTAATGGAGAAGAAATTCGAAGAAAAGTATAACGCGGCCGGCGAAGCTGTCACACTGTTAATGGCCGGCTTGAAAAAGAATACTGATACTCTGGCTGTTGTCAATCAGAACGCTCACGTTGTAGCCAACAATATTCAGAAATTTGATGGTAACATGGTCACTTTAAATGCAAATCAGCAGGCCCTAATCACTGAATTCGGCAAGACAACTAAGCATATTGATGACTCCTTGCACTCATATGCCAATTGCATAGCTGACGAAGCCAAAAAGGGGGAGAAGGAGTATATCGCTAAGCTGGCCGAGCTCCAAGAAAGCATGGATGCAAACTTTGCCCAATCAAGCAAATACGTCTATGAGAGTTGCTGGTGGATGCTACAACAGGCACTGGGCATGTTGGGCGTCGTCCTACCTGACCAACCTGCCGGTATTCAGGTTCCTGAGACTTCTAAGGCTGCTGAGGAAGTAAATATTGCTGAGGCTGTAAGTACAAGTGCTGCAGAAATTTTCACTGATGAAGCTGATGCTAGGGCCATCTCCAAATCCAAGCTGAGGAGTATGTTTGACCAGGAGGCTTTAGCCAAAGCCAGGGGAAAGAGGAAAGTTCAGGAAGGGACATCCAAGGAGACACAGGCTGCAAAGAGAATTCGAATGAATGAGGAGGATGTACGAAATGAAAGGTGGAGTCCAGTCTCAAGGAACATCATCTTAGACACCTTCCGGCTGTACGAAAGAGGAGAGATCAATCGAAATGAAGCATATAGCCAGTACGAATGGGAAACGCACAAAGCATTTGAAGCAAAACGCAACATTTTCTTCAGAAACAACAAGGATCCAGACAAAGTTGCTCCTCCTAGGTACTACCCGAAGCCCAAGGAATACATGGAAAGGCAAAGCAAAAAGTACTTGGCTCAAACTCTGAAGGGTGACGTAGCTAAGGACAAATAGTCATTATTTTATAGCTGGTCACTGTGTCTTAAGAACGTTTAATGATTATTACTGTCATATGAACAATTCTGAATTATATGTGAATATATTTCTCTTGGTATATATATATATTCTTGAATGTGTGAATGACTCAAGTCCTGTTCTGATTGCATATATTCCCTTGTGTTGCATATTTAATTTTTAAATGCTATAATTATTATTTGATAGGTGTTATTCATCTTAGCTAGTAGGGTTTTGGCTTCGTCAAATAGGGGGAGATTGTTGGGTATTGTATCCACGATTACCTAGATTTGAGGAAGCCCCCTGTCAAGCTAAGATGGAATTCACAATGTATTTGACGAAACATTTTAAGTTGTACTTGCAGTACCTCCACGCTAAGTGCACACCAATGTCAGGGTGCAGTAGGTCAATATACACGGGTCTGCACGACGTAATCCCTCGTTGAGCAGATCAGTGTGTTGGCCTATGTGTACTCTCTCTATTGGAGTGCACTTACTTTCAAGTACAGGGTCGCTCATATGCAAGAGAAGACAAGGAGCACAGAGGATCAAGGAGCAACTCCTGGGGTGGAAGACGAAAAATCTTCCAAGGCAAATTCGACGAGAATCACCAAGTGATTCTCGCCGATTCGGCGAGAATCACTAGTGATTCTCGCCGAATCGACGAGAATCATTAGTGATTCTCGCCGACTCCTTCTGGCCATCTCAAAATGGTGCCAAGTATGATTCGGCGAGAATCACATGTAATTCCCGCCGAACCAGTGGCCAAGCAGCCCATGTATAAAGTAAAATTCGTTGAGAATCGACAAGTGATTCGACGAGAATCACAAACGATTCTCGACGAATCGTCGAGAATCACTTGGTGATTCTCGCCGATTCGTCGAGAATCGTCTGCGATTCTCGCCGATTTTTACTTGGCGTTTTTCTCAGAATGCTGCTGGACCGGATTCTGCTTCTGGACTAGTTTGAACCGGAATTTGGGGATTCCTTTTGTGGGTCCCACAAACGGTCAAAATTGCTGTATCTTCAGGGTATAAATACATGGGTATTTTGAACAGTAAATCTACGGAGAAGAGAGAAAGAAAACCGAGCCGCGACATAACCCTAAATTCGCGAAATCGCTCCGCTTCGCCGCCGCCGCTCGCGTCAAGTCGTTGCCGCCGCTGATCGATCTTCTTCCCGATCTCCGGTGACAGAAGCTTAGCAAAGCTTGAGTCTCACGCGTCTATCCGGAGATCTCTTGTCTCTCGATTTGTTGACCGGGAAAAACTCCCCCGTCCGAATCGATCGAGACGACTGATCCTAGAGTGACCGTTGGTAGACCTAGCTTGCTTCGCTACGAAGTTTAGATCTCCAAGTTCAGCAGCCGCTCTTCATCGTAGCCGCCGATCCCGAAGCTAGCCGCCGCTCGTGTGCCGCCGCCAGTTCCGGGGAGATCTTCTCCAAGAGAGACCAAGGTCGTAGACTCTTCATCGACTTCAAGAACACGTCGTCGAACAAAGAGGAACACCGTAGTCTCCAAGAGAAGTTTGTATCACGTGTACATTCTACATTTATTTTATTGTATAGGAACCTTTGTTCCGTGTTGTAAGGGTTGGGTGCAACCCGTTTTGTGGGAGTGTTGACTCTCACGTGTGGAAGGGCTCCTTCCGTTAGTGCAGGGATTGGATTTCAATCCCGTTGGCGAAGTGACCGAGTCGTCCCTTGTTGGGGAGATAGGTCGAAGGGGGAAAGTGGATGTACCCAAGTCGGGGAACCACTATAAATTTGCTGTGTATTCTGTGTGCTATGCTTGTTGTTTTTATTGTGCAGGTACATCCGTAAATTCCGCAAAAGAACCACACGTCACCTATTCCCCCCCCCCCCCCATAGGTGCACATAGCTGACACTAGGTGGACTTTCAAAAGCATTATGCAAAATCAAGTCAGAGGACAACACAACTGTGTTGACAGGTAAAAGGAAAGGTAACATCTATCTAGTAGATTTTCTTTCAACAGATGTAGATATTTATCTGTTCAATTTTGTTTGTAGACCAAATATTTTATGGCATAAGAGACTAGGACACCTAAACCTTAGAACTATTGCTAGGCTATCCAAGGACAACCTTGTTAGAGGACTACCTTCTGGCCCCTACAAGAAGGAAGGACTCTGTAGGGCTTGTCAATTAGGCAAGCAAACTAAAAACAGTTTTAAGTCACTTAATAAGAGTGATTCACCTAGGATATTGTATCTGTTACACATGGATCTTTTTGTAACCATCACAGTACAAAGCCTAGGAGTGAAATCTTACACTTTAGTAGTTGTAGATGACTTCTCTAGATTCACTTGGGTGTTCTTTCTAAGGAAGAAGTCTGATAACTTTAAGTGTTTGACAGAGTTTCTCAAATGTATACAGATTGAGTTCAATACTCACATTGCCCTGATCAGAAGTGATCATGGGACAGAGTTTGATTCTCTTCTTATACAAGAGTTCTATCAGAGTGAAGGGATCAGGCATACTTTCTCAGCTCCTAGAACTCCTCAACAAAATGTGGTAGCTGAAAGGAAAAATAGAACCCTTATTGAATCTGCCACTATATTGTTGTCAGATGCTCACTTTCCTCTATCCTTTTAAGCAGAGGCAGTGAACACCTCCAACTATGTGTTGAATAGAAGTTTGATACATAAACTAAAGGGAAAGACTCCCTATGAATTACTTAAAGGGAAGAAACCTAAAGTTGATTATTTTAGAGTTTTTGGTTGTATTTGCTACATACATAATAATGACAAGAAATATTTAGCAAAATTTCAAGCTAAAGCTGATGAAGGAGTGTTTCTGGGATACTCCATGATCAGCAAGGCTTATAGGGTTTATAATAAATCATCTCTAAAAATTGAGGAATCTGTTCATATATCATTTGATGAATCTAACATGTCTTTCAAGGAGAAGATCTCTTCTACCATAGAACCTCTGCAGGAACATTCTCTTGTTGAAGACTTGAACAAGTTACAGGTTACTCAAAAGGATGAAAGCAGTGAAGATGAAGAAAGTATTCAACATATTGAAGAACAACTTGAAGAGCCAGTTGTTGTACCACAAGAGGAAACAACAACACAGGTTGGTGAACAATCAACACCCCCTGTTAATTTAGTAACATCAAGAGATCATCCAATTTCCCAAATAATTGGAGACATCTCAGCTGGTGTGCAAACCAGAAATCAGGTCAACCAAAACCTGTTGCACACCTACTTCCTATCTCAAATTGAACCTCAGTCCATTCAAGATGCAGAGCAAGATCCACACTGGATCATTGCAATGCAAGAAGAGTTGCATCAATTTGAAAGGAACAAAGTGTGGGAACTAGTGCCAAAGCCTAAGGATCACTCCAATGTTGGAACAAAGTGGGTGTTCAGAAACAAACTAGATGATCAAGGAGTAATTGTAAGGAACAAGGCAAGGCTAGTTGCTCAAGGATATTCTCAAGAAGAAGGAATAGACTATGACCAGACTTTTGCACCAGTTGCAAGATTGGAAGCCATCAGAATATTTTTGGCTTATGCAGCACATAAAGGATTCAAGGTATATCAGATGGATGTCAAAAGTGCGTTTCTAAATGGAGACATCAAAGAAGAAGTATATGTCAGACAACCTCTAGGTTTTATCTCTCCAACTTATCCTGATTATGTTTTTAGGTTGAACAAAGCATTACATGGTCTCAAGCAAGCTCCTAGAGCATGGTATGAGACCCTAGCATGCTTTGTAACACCCCCTATCCGTCGCATAGCATATAGCAGTAGGTCCGGTCGGGGCCCGACGCCATATACCACAGACAGACCGGGTGGTTACGTATGGAAACCATCCAACCAATCTCAACGTCCTACACAGAGCATTCTAGCGGAAGCAGATTATAAAAGTTGTAAATAAAGAACCCAGCATACAAGCACGAATGTCCACTAGTACGAATTAGGAATGTTATTACAAAATACTCAAAACAAGCCTTAAGGCCTTACAAAATGTTTCACTTGAATATTACATGATTTACAAACCACGGCACGCAGGCCGGTCATACATGAATAAAGCAGTAAACACTTCTACTTGGGCCTTCGAGGGCCAGCTTCGCAAAAAGGGCTTTAGCCCGCTATTGACCGCTTGGTCCAGCTGCACCTGCAAGCAACAAACCACCGCACGGTGGCAAAACAAGGCAACGGTCAGCAATGCTGACCCAATTATAACGATCCCGCCCCCAACACGGGGCGGTGATGCTCCTTCCCTGCATTTCATTAGCATAAGCGAGCAATGTATATATCCATAGCCATTTCATCACAGACGTTGGCTCGCACGGCCACACGCCCCGTGCACTCAGGGCACATTCTCGGTGAACCGGTCGATGTCACGTCAATTAAAGCCATTAACATTCCGGACTCACCACCGCCACTTAGACGGCCAAACCTATGAGCAATTTGTCTTCCTGGCCTGGGTCACGACAATTTAAGCCATTAACCGTCGAAGACCCTACTCTATGCCAACGGTAAGTGCCACGTGCCTTTAGGTCTCTTTAACCGAACGACATAGAATGGGTACGGTTCCATCTAACCCGTGCTCACATCGCAATGGCAATTTAAGCCATTTGCGCGGGTCAAACTTCCACCGAGTCCCATTTCCATCACAAGTCACATAACCCCGTTATGTTCAAGTTGGCTCTCAAGCCACCAAGTTGTCAAGATCTCGTATCCGCCCAGTTTTCCGGGTGCACCTTTGGGTTAGTCCCCAAGGCTCCCTGCTGCAATCTACCGCGTAGAAAACCCGAAAAATAACCAATAGCACGGAGTCTTCTCCGGCCTTATGCAATGCAACATCACCGATCCAGACTAACATGTCCGGGTAGGCTTCACACATCATGCCTACGTCCGTTCTCGCATACGGACTCTAAACAACGGGGACTTTACATATCTACCCGAAGGAACGCCTCCAACTCTCCGCAAACTCGTGAGAGCGGGCTTCCTATGCTAGGAAAGAGAGCTATTCGTGCTCAAGATGAGGATCGTTACCCTTGAGTTCCACTTTGGCGCCATTGAAAAGTAATCGGATGGAAATCACCGCACTAGCATTGCCTCCGTGGATCTGGAGTCGGCTTGCGATTCGGAGCTCCGAAGCTCCTCCAATGGCGGATCTAGCTCCTTCTTCTTCCCTTAGCTCTCCTCTCTCTCCAAGGATTTAGCAAGAGAACACGTGAAGAAAAGTAAGGGTTTCTAAGTCAACCCACGGGTATATCCCTTCAGGAACATCCCCCAGCCGTTGGATCTCAAAACAAGGAAACGAACGGCTTTGATTCGGGGCTGAAATGCCTAATCTAGGCCGAACACGGCCTGGCACACGCCCGTGTCCAGGGCCGTGTGCCGCATTCGCCGTCAAAATTCGAATCTCCTGGAACCTCACACGGGTATCGAACACGCCCGTGTTCGAGCTGACACGCCCGTGTTCCACCTCACACGGCCGTGTCGCCGGCCGTGTACCCCATGATTTTTCCCCATTTTCAACCCGAGCACTGCACGGGTTCTAGGACACGCCCGTGTCCTTGCCCGTGTCGCCTTGACACGCCTGGACCCCAGGCCGTGTACACGGGACATTTCGTCGAGGGAAGATCGACGACTTGATGACACGGCCTTGGACACGCCTGTGTCCTAGGCCGTGTGCCTTGTCTCGACGATCGTCGAGTGAATCTCGACGACTCCCCGGGACGATCGTCGACACGGGTCGACACGCCCTGCGACACGCCCGTGTCGCAGGCCGTGTGCCCATTCTCGACGAATCGTCGAGTATAACTCGACGACTCACGGCTAAGTGTCGACACGGGTCGACACGCCCTGCGACACGCCCGTGTCGCAGGCCGTGTGCCCATTCTCGACGAATCGTCGAGACAATCTCGACGACTTCGCGGCTAAGTGTCGACACGGGTCGACACGCCCTGCGACATGCCCGTGTCGCAGGCCGTGTGCCTGCTGCCAGAACTCAAACTGGCCCAAAACGTCCCCCTTTTGCTCCCTTGAGTTTCAGGGCGTTACAACTCTCCCCCTCTTAAAAGAATTTCGCCCACGAAATTACATAAAGGAAAGACATACAAAAACAAAATTTGTACCTGAGCGGAACAACTCCGGATACTCGTCAAGCATAGTCTGCTCTCGCTCCCAAGAGAGCTCCTCACGACCGCAATTGTCCCACCGGACCTTGACCATCCTGATCTCTTTATTGCGTAGCCGCTTGACCTCCGAGTCCTCAATCCGCACGGGCTTGACCTTTGTCGTTAGCCCACTATCCACCGGTACTTGATCAACCGCGATCACTTGCGTAGGCTCTTGCACCGCCTTCCGAAGCACCGAAATATGGAATACATCATGTAAACCACTTAGCTCCACTGAAAGCTTCAGCCGATAGGCCGCTTCCCCAACTCGCTCCAGAACCTCAAATGGTCCATGGTATCTTGGGCTTAGCTTTTTCAATCGCCGCACCCGCGAGACACCCTTGAACGGCTTGATCTTCAAGTATACATAATCGCCCACAGCGAACTCCACGTTCCTGTGCTTGGCATTATAGTACTTTGCTTGCCGGTCCTGAGCGATAAGCAACCTCTCCCGAATGGTTCTCACCAAAGAAGTAGCACCCTCTACTTCCGATCGCTTATACAATTTTGACTCACCCGTTTCTATCCAAGACAACGGCGTGCGACATCTTCTACCATATAGGGCCTCGAAAGGCGCCATCTGAATACTTGCTTGGTAGCTGTTGTTGTATGCGAACTCCACCAAATAAAGGTGGTTTTCCCATTGCTTTCCAAAATCCAAGACACACATGCGAAGCATGTCTTCCATGGTTCTATTAACCCTCTCGGTCTGCCCATCCGTTTGTGGATGGAAGGCTGTGCTAAACTTCAGCTTTGTTCCCAACATTTGCTGCACCATCCTCCAATCATTGGACGTGAACCGCCCATTTCGGTCACTCACGATGCTGCGGGGCACACCATGAAGCCGTACTATGTTATCCACATAAAGCTTTGCCAGCTTCTCCACCGGATCATCCTTCCTATGCGGAATAAAATGCGACACCTTCGTTAATCGATCAACAACCACCCAAATGGCGTCGTTTCCCTTTTGCGACCTTGGAAAACCGTGCACAAAGTCCATAGAGATGTCGTCAAATTTCCACTCCGGAATAGGCAAGGACTTAAGAAATCCTCCCGGCTTTTGGCACTCCGCCTTTACCAAGGCGCAAGTTTGGCACTTCGCTACGTATAGCGCCACATCCTTCTTTAAACCCGGCCACCAAAACAGTTTCTTCACATCACGGTACATCTTTGTGCTCCCCGGGTGAATCGAGTACTTGGTATGGTGCGCCTCGTACAACAACTCCACCCGTAAATTGCCCACACTTGGGACGCACAAACGACCGTCTTTCCACAGCAATCCGTCCTCCACGACGAATTGGGAATTTGACTCATCCAGAGCCTCTATCATGAACTGCTTCATATGAGCATCCATATCCAAAGCCTGCCGAATCCGATCAGCCAGGTCATATTGGACTTCAGTCCAATTCAGAACTGCTTCAGCACTAGATTGTCTATCCACACAAACAATCTCCAACGCCTCCAACTCTCGCACCAACCGCTCATCGTGCACCGATAGCCAATTGGCTTGAGCTGGGGCTCGGCGACTCAACGCGTCCGCAACCGCATTCCCTTTGCCAGGCACGTAGTGGATCTTGAATGTATAGTCCCCCAGGAACTCCATCCATCTACGCTGCCGCATATTCAGATCCTTCTGATCAATCAGGTACTTTAGGCTCTTGTGATCGGTGTAGATATCAATCTTCACACCGTACAAATAGTGTTTCCACAGCTTCAAGGCAAAAATCACGGCCACTAACTCTAAGTCATGGACCGGATAGTTCCTCTCGTGCGCTTTTAGCTGTCTCGAGCCATAAGCTATCACGCTTCCGTGCTGCAGTAGCACGCAACCCAAACCGCTGCCCGAAGCATCGCTATATATCTCATAGCCTTCGGTTCCACATGGCGAACTCAGCACAGGCGCCGTGGTCAACCGACACTTCAATTCCTCGAAAGCTCGCGCGCACTCCGGCGTCCAAACGAACTTATGCTCCTTCCTCGTCAAAGTAGTGAGAGGTAACGCTATCCGCGAGAAGTTCTCTACGAAGCGCCTATAATAGCCGGCAAGCCCCAAAAAGCTCCGGACTTCTGCTACCGTAGCAAGCTCAGGCCACTCCCGTATCGCAACAATCTTCGCCGGATCCACAGCAATACCCTCTCCACTCACTATGTGACCGAGGAACGCCACTGAGGATAGCCAAAACTCGCACTTCGAGAACTTGGCATACAACTGATTTCTCCTTAGCGTCTCCAACACCAAATGAAGATGCTTGAAGTGATCTTCCTCACTTTGCGAGTACACCAAAATATCGTCGATGAAGACGATCACGAAATGGTCCAAGTACTCCCTGAACGTCCTGTTCATCAAATCCATGAACACTGACGGCGCATTAGTCAGCCCAAACGGCATGACCGTAAACTCATAATGCCCGTATCTCATACTAAACGCTGTCTTCGGGATATCACTCTCCCTCATACGCAGCTGATAGTACCCAGCCTTGAGATCTAACTTCGAGTACACCGTCGACCCGACTAACTGATCAAAGAGATCATCAATCCAAGGGATCGGGTACTTGTTCTTCTCAGTCAGCTTGTTGAGCTCCCGGTAATCAATACATAGCCTCAAGCTTCCGTCCTTCTTCTTAACAAAGAGGACCGGTGCGCTCCAAGGCGAAGAACTCGGGCGCACATACCCTTGCTCCAACAACTCTTGTAGTTGAACTTTCAGCTCCGCCATTTCCTTAGGCGCTAGCCGATACGGAGATCGTGACACAGGCTTTGCACCTGGCACTAGCTCGATCATAAAATCTATCTCCCGCTGAGGCGGGGCTCCAGGAAGATCTGCGGGGAACACATCAGGGTATTCCGATACCACTGAAATACAATCCAATGCGGGCTTCGGCTTTGCAACCTCCACTACTGTAAAGAACAGTTCTGCTCCAGCACGAACCGCCTTCACCACCTGAAGAGCAGACATCAACGTCTTGCTCGACCACTTTAAGCCCGTAAAAGTCATCTCACGACTCGCTCCCAGCTTAACTTCCTTGCTACCGCAATCTATATGGGCCTGCTACTCCGAGAGCCAGTCCATGCCGAATATGATGTCGAACTCCACTAACGGAAGTAAAGACGCCCGCAGGTCGAACTCCTGCTCCCCAATACGAGTCTTAACATCGCAGATCCTATCCGCTCGCATCGAACACCCATTGGGCAACAACACATCCAACTTATCCTTCGCCATCGAAGAAGGGACTCCGATGCGTGATATAAATCCTTCGGACAAGAAGGAGTGTGAAGCTCCCGTATCGAAGAGTGCTCGTGCCGGATTTTCACAAATCAATACAAATCCTAACAAGCAGTGGTAAGGTAACATGTGCATAACAAGTATTTAAATAAATTGACTTACTATAAATTAACCCATACCTGTCACCACATCAGCTTGTTTAATGGCCTCCTGTTGGCCAAGATTGTAGACCCTTGGTTGGGCCGGAGCATAATGGGATGCGGTCGACTCCACCGCCTTTCCCTTCTCTTCATAGGTAGCTCCCGGCTTTCTCTCGGACTTAGGACGTCCGCTCCAACAGTCACGGGCGAAATGCCCCGTCTTTCCACAAGTAAAACACGCGCCCGGGGTCCGACCCGTAGTCGCCCCAGAAGCGCCAGAAGGAGCTGGACCCGAAGTCCTATGCTTCTTGAAAGACCTCCGATAGCCGGACTTTGAAGTAGTCGGCACTCTGAACTCAGATTTCTTCTCACCCAAGCTTTTCTTCGCTTGTACATTTTTCATGTCCTTCTCCAAGGACCGGGCAGTATTGACCAAGGTTAAGAAATCATGCGTCATCGGCCCCGACAGTAGTAATCTCAACTCATCTCTCAATCCTTCATAGAAGCGATTAGTCTTGCGCTCCTCATCCATGATGGTGGAACTAGCATAACGACTCAGACGAGTAAACTCGTGGAGATATTCATCCACGCTCCTCTCACCCTGCACCAACTTCAGGAACTCACTCTCCATTGAAATCCTCTGAGTAGAAGGGAGGTATCTTGCTAAGAACAATCCCGAGAACTCTTCCATCGGAACGTCTATCAGTTGTCTACCTCTCAAATGATGCAGCTCCAATCCTTCCCACCACATCCTCGCTTCACCGTCCAGCAGGAACGTAGCGATGGTGGTCATTTTCCACTCCTCCGTCTCCGTCGCTGTCATGACTCTCTTCACCCTGGAGAGCCAGTCTTCAGCCTGAGATGGGGTTCCCAACCCCGAGAATAACGGAGGGTTAAAGCTCATTACATGCTTCAACTGCCTCTCAATTGCCCTCCTTGGCACCACCGGTTCTACAACCACTTGCTCCACCCTCCTCGGCTCAGCCTCTTGAAGAGGTACTTGCTCCATCACAGGAGCGGGCTGCTGCGCCTGCCTTCCAGGCTGCGCATTTATCACGGCCAACACCGCTTCAGCCACCAATCGTATATTTTCAGCCGACAGAGGTGTTGCGGGAGCAACATCCGGTGCACTACTAGCCTCAGAAACTCGGCGTTCTGACGGCCCAACAACCACTTCTGGTCACCTATAGTGGTACAAAACACCGTTAAGCGACCAAATAAATTGCAAACAGCAATTATAGGAACACGCAGGTTCCTCAAACACGAGTATTTTCATTCCTAAGTGGACATTCATGGGTTCTTTTACCATTATAACGATGACGCACACAATGTGCTCACCACCCCTTAAAAAGAATTCGCCCACGAATTCACTTTAAGCCCGACCAAAACCAGTAGTCTGATACCAAATTGTAACACCCCTATCCGTCGCATAGCATATAGCAGTAGGTCCGGTCGGGGCCCGACGCCATATACCACAGACAGACCGGGTGGTTACGTATGGAAACCATCCAACCAATCTCAACGTCCTACACAGAGCATTCTAGCGGAAGCAGATTATAAAAGTTGTAAATAAAGAACCCAGCATACAAGCACGAATGTCCACTAGTACGAATTAGGAATGTTAATACAAAATACTCAAAACAAGCCTTAAGGCCTTACAAAATGTTTCACTTGAATATTACATGATTTACAAACCACGGCACGCAGGCCGGTCATACATGAATAAAGCAATAAACACTTCTACTTGGGCCTTCGAGGGCTAGCTTCGCAAAAAGGGCTTTAGCCCTCTATTGACCGCTTGGTCCAGCTGCACCTGCAAGCAACAAACCATCGCACGGTGGCAAAACAAGGCAACGGTCAGCAATGCTGACCCAATTATAACGATCCCGCCCCCAACACGGGGCGGCGATGCTCCTTCCCTGCATTTCATTAGCATAAGCGAGCAATGTATATATCCATAGCCATTTCATCACAGACGTTGGCTCGCACGGCCACACGCCCCGTACACTCAGGGCACATTCTCGGTGAACCGGTCGATGTCACGTCAATTAAAGTCATTAACATTCCGGACTCACCACCGCCACTTAGACGGCCAAACCTATGAGCAATTTGTCTTCCTGGCCTGGGTCACGACAATTTAAGCCATTAACCGCCGAAGACCCTACTCTATGCCAACGGTAAGTGCCACGTGCCTTTAGGTCTCTTTAACCGAACGACATAGAACGGGTACGGTTCCATCTAACCCGTGCTCACATCGCAACGGCAATTTAAGCCATTTGCGCGGGTCAAACTTCCACCGAGTCCCATTTCCATCACAAGTCACATAACCCCGTTATGTTCAAGTTGGCTCTCAAGCCACCAAGTTGGCAAGATCTCGTATCCGCCCAGTTTTTTGGGTGCACCTTTGGGTTAGTCCCCAAGGCTCCCTGCTGCAATCTACCGCGTAGAAAACCCGAAAAACAACCAATAGCACGGAGTCTTCTCCGGCCTTATGCAATTCAACATCACCGATCCAGACTAACATGTCCGGGTAGGCTTCACACATCATGCCTAAGTCTGTTCTCGCATACGGACTCTAAACAACGGGGACTTTACATATCTACCCGAAGGAACGCCTCCAACTCTCCGCAAACTCGCGAGAGCGGGCTTCCTATGCTAGGAAAGAGAGCTATTCGTGCTCAAGATGAGGATCGTTACCCTTGAGTTCCTCTTTGGCGCCATTGAAAAGTAATCGAATGGAAATCACCGCACTAGCGTTGCCTCCGTGGATCCGGAGTCGGCTTGCGATTCGGAGCTCCGAAGCTCCTCCAATGGCGGATCTAGCTCCTTCTCCTTCCCTTAGCTCTCCTCTCTCTCCAAGGATTTAGAAAGAGAACAAGTGAAGAAAAGTGAGGGTTTCTAAGTCAACCCACGGGTGTATCCCATCAGGAACATCCCCCAGCCGTTGGATCTCAAAACAAGGAAACGAACGGCTTTGATTCGGGGCTGAAATGCCCAATCTGGGCCGAACACGGCCTGGCACACGCCCATGTCCAGGGCCGTGTGCCGCATTCGCCGTCAAAATCGAATCTCCTGGAACCTCACACGGGTATCGAACACGCCCGTGTTCCAGCTGACACGCCCGTGTTCCACCTCACACGGCCGTGTCGCCGGCCGTGTACCCCATGATTTTTCCCCATTTTCAACCCGAGCACTGCACGGGTTCTAGGACACGCCCGTGTCCTTGCCCGTGTCGCCTTGACACGCCTGGACCCCAGGTCGTGTACACGGGACATTTCGTCGAGGGAAGATCAACGACTTGATGACACGGCCTTGGACACGCCCGTGTCCTAGGCCGTGTGCCTTGTCTCGACGATCGTCGAGTGAATCTCGACGACTCCCCGGGACGATCGTCGACACGGGTCGACACGCCCTGCGACACGCCCGTGTCGCAGGCCGTGTGCCCATTCTCGACGAATCGTCGAGTATAACTCGACGACTCACGGCTAAGTGTCGACACGGGTCGACACGCCCTGCGACACGCCCGTGTCGCAGGCCGTGTGCCCATTCTCGATGAATCGTCGAGACAATCTCGACGACTTCGCGGCTAAGTGTCGACACGGGTCGACACGCCCGTGTCGCAGGCCATGTGCCTGCTGCCAGAACTCAAACTGGCCCAAAACGTCCCCCTTTTGCTCCCTTGAGTTTCGGGGCGTTACATGCTTTCTTTTGGAAAATGGATTTATAAGGGGTAGATTAGACCAAACTCTTTTCATTAGAACCCATAAGTCTCATACCCTACTAGTACAGATTTATGTAGATGATATTATTTTTGGTTCTACTGACTCAAAATTGTGCAGAAGGTTTTCCAACCTAATGCATTCTAAATTTGAAATGAGTAGCATGGGTGAGCTATCCTTCTTCCTAGAATTGCAAGTCAAACAGCATGCTGAAGGCATCTTTATTTCTCAAACCAAGTATGCAAATGAATTGGTTAAGAAATTTGGCATGTCTGAAGCATCTTGTATGAAAACACCTATGCCTACTAATGCTGTATTGGATGCTGATGAACATGGGAAACCTGTTGATCAGACAACATATAGAGCAATGATTGGCTCTTTACTATACCTTACAGCCAGTAGACCAGATATAATGTTTGCTACATGTATATGTGTTAGGTTCCAAGTAAGCCCTAGAGAGTCACACCTAACATTAGTAAAGAGGATTATCAGGTATGTTAAGAGTTGTCCAAATCTAGGTCTCTGGTATCCAAAAGATTCAGCATTCGATTTAACTGGATTTTCTGATGCTGATTATGTTGGATGCAGAATTGACAGGAAAAGCACCATTGGAACTTGTTAGTTCCTTGGTGACAGACTTGTCTCTTGGTTTTGTAAGAAACAAACTTCTGTGACAACTTCAACTACTGAAGCTGAATATATGGCTGTAGACAGTTGTTGTTCACAAATCTTGTGGATTCAAAACCAACTCCTAGACTATGGCTACAACTTAGAGAAGTCAAAAATCTTTTGTGATAACACCAGTGCTATTTCTATAGCTCAAAATCCAGTCCTTCATAGTAGGACAAAACACATAGAGATTAGGCATCGCTTCTTAAGGGATAATGTTGAAAAGAATAAAATTGAACTGCAATATATCCCAACTGACTTACAAAGGGGAGATATTTTCACCAAGCCCTTGGATGAAAAGAAACACACCTTCTTCCTAAATCAGTTAGGAATGTTAGATGGAGGAAGTCTTAAATAATATCCAAGATTTTAAAAGTTTAAAAATTGACCAACACTAGGCAAACATCTTGATTTTTCTTAGTGTCTAGAGTTTTTCTGGTCTCTGAACTGCGCTCGATGATTTTCTCCCAGATCGTCGAACGGAGATCGACGATTTCCGAAATCGTCGACCTGAGTTCAGCGTTTCTCAGATAGTATGAACTATCTCTTCCGGTCAGCGATCGTCGAACGGCGCTCGACGATGTTGTTCTCTGAACGATCATCGAACAGAGCTCGACGCTCTCCAATATTGTCGAACGGAGATCGATGATATTGAAGACTCTTCAGATTCCTTTAGAAGCCCCGATCGTCGAACGGAGTTCAACGATCTCTCCTTTTCTGCGTTGAACCCTAATATAAAATTCATCTTTCGCCGTCGTTCTCCTTTGCGCTTTCGATCTCTCTGCAAAAACTTTCTTTCCCTCCAAACATTTCTGCACTTGGTCGTTTTGTTTGTTGATTCTTTGCAGGTAACTATGGCTGTTTCTGTTGCTGTTCTCGCCGCCATGAAATTTGATGCCGGCTTTGACATTGACATGGAGTCCTTCAGCACGACAGATCAGGTTTTCCAGGACATCTTGGAGCTGTTCAAAGAGCAGAAACTTGCTACAATCATGACAACCAGGATTAAACTTACTGCTGATGAAATTAAATAATGGGTCTACACTGCCCATAATCAGGATCAAAACACAATTGTTGGATCAATCTCTGGCACCCAGGTACCCTTGACCCCAGCAATTCTAACAGAAGTTTTTGAGTTAAGTACTGGTGGAGATTCTGCTGATCTATCTGGAGAAGAATATGCTGACTTGCTTGCAAGAATGGGTCATTCTGAGGCTAACCCTAGCAAGCTGTTGAAGAAGAATCTGTCTGTGGAATATAGATTCCTAGCTGATGTAGTTGGAAAGGTCCTATTGGCTAAGCACTGTGCCCATGATACAATTTCCAGGTATCAGCTCTGCTTAATGGGAGCCATAGTGGACAGGAAGAATCTGAACTGGGGAGAGGTCTTCTTTGACCTAATTAAGAAGAAAATTAATAAGAGTTTTGTAAATTTTGGAAGGATTTTAGGACTTTTTCTGCAGAACAGATGCCCTGCATTGCTAGTATCTTCTGGGATACACATAAATGCTTCCAAGAGACTATCCTGTGCCCTGTTTGGCAAATGGGACAGGCAGATCATCAAGCCTAGCAGGCCCTCTTCCAGCACACCTTCAGGCACCAGGACTGTCAGAGTCACTTCCTCTCAGGTCTCTGCCCCTGCAGATGACCTGCCTGCTGTTGCCTCTCCTCCTCCTCCTCCAATTCCATCTCTTCCAATTCCATCCACCATTCAAACTCCATCCACCATCATCATCTCCAGCCCCTCTCCAACATATATACCATCTCCAATCCATACTCTACCGACAACAGAAGAATAATTCCATCCATTATACTCCTACCCTCAACCAGATATTGCCACTTCATCACCCTCCATTCCCTCATTCAACCTTATTGATGATTCCTTCATGGATGACTCACCCTCCTCTCCTCCTGAGCTGCCCTCATCATCAACCTCTTACCAAGACCTTCTACAAGAGATCATTGATCAACCCACCTTCACACCATCTATCTCCATCCCATTGTCCTCCATCACCACTTTACCCACACCTCAACCATCTCTTCCCCCATACACTAGCTCTCCTCTACCATCACCAATAGCTCCACCTCCATCCTCTACCTCTGCTCCAGTCACTACTGAGCAAGAAGATCTTCCAGCCCTTGCTGACAGGATTTATGAATTGCTAGCCCCCAGGCTATCTTTTCTCTTGGAGACCTCCTTGGCTCCATTACTCCAGTCAGTGGCAGCTCTCTCTGCCAGGCTCTCTTCCTTATTCCCTCAGTCAGCCCCTTCAGCAGTGTGCCTTGATCCAGCCTTGTCTGAATCTATGCAAGGGGAGATGCCCTATGAAGTGAGCTTGCCTGCTGTGTCTGTTGTTTCTTCAGCTTCAGTTGTTGCTGCTGCTGCTGTTGCTCTTCCTCAAGCTCCAGTTGCAGTCTTTTCAATAGACCTTAGGTCACTGCTGTCAGCATTTGATTCAGCCTACCTTAGTTGTCTTCCAGAGACAGTTGCTATCCAGCCCCCAGAGGATCTCTCCAAGGCCCTTGTGCCCTTCTCTTGCTGTGATACCAGCATCATAACTTCCTTTGTTAACTCAGTTTATGCTGCTGCTACTCCTGCTGAAAGCATGGTTGTTGTTTCTGATACTGCTCTCCCTCCTACTGAAGATAGTGTTGATGTATATGTTGCTATTAGTGTTGTCAATGCTGCTGCTACTGCTGTTCCAGTTTCTACTGATATCCTTATGACAGAGGCACATGATGTTGAGCCTTCTGTGTTTGCTGATGACATTCTTCCTGCTATTGCTGATATTGTTGTTTCTGAAAGTGAAACTGTTGCTGCCCCAACTACAGTTATTACTGCTCCAGAACCATTAGTATCTGTTGTTGTTGCTGCTGCTTCAACTTCTGTTACCAGTTCTGTATCTACTTCTGCTTCAACCCAGCTCAAGAAAGATTTGATGAAAAAGATTGATGCTCTTTATGATGATCAAAGTTTTGAAAGTGATGAGTTCAAGACAGATTCTGATGATTCTTCTGCTACCATTGCCAGGAAGAGAAAGGCAAGGAGTAAAGCCATGAAGAGAGTACCTCTAGCCAAGGTCAAGGACAACAATGACATACCATATTATATTATTCATGACTGCCCCATAACTGAGCACTGGATGCAGTACTCAAAGAATCAACTCAAAGCAATGAAGAAGAAAAGGAAATATGAAAAAGGATCTTCCCAATTTCAACATCCTCATCCTCCTCCACCACCTCCTCCTGATGAAGGTGCAGGTGGAAGTTCAGCTGCTCAACCCTCTGCTAGAAGCCAAACCCCCTATCAGCCACATGCCAGATCCTACCATAGGGGAAGCCAGTCCAGGGGCTCTCAATCCAGAAGAGGAAATTATAGAGAAAATCAAAGAGAAGTCCAGGTTTATTCTAAAGGTTATTCAAGGAAACATCCCTACTCCAGGGAAGGACAAATCTCATCTGACACAACCTCTGGTCCTTTTCCCTATAAACTAAAGGAAGTGGTTTCATCCAGGCCTCCTCAGGACAATCCATCAAATAGATATGAGCCACCAGTGCCATTTGAAGATCCTGAAAATAATCCAACTGCTTGGACTGCAAGGATGAAAGAGCTTGTTGCACTGGACCAGATTAAGAAAGCTAGAGAGCAAGGCAAAGACTCCTCCAACATCACTGCATTATCTGAACAGAGAAAGAAAGAGTTGGAAAGATATGGTTCAAGCAAATTCTTTGATTCTGATAGATACATGGAGCTGCATCCTGAAGCTGTAGTTCTCAGGCCCAAACAGCAAACCTCTTTAGGTGCAGCAGATGATACAAGATCAAAGAAGGAAGCTCTCAACCCCAATAGAGAAATCAAACTCATTAAGAGCAAGGAGAAGAAATGACTATGTAAGGTGACAATCATCTTGACTTCTGATTATTATCTGGGATGATATGTATATCTGTGGTTCTGCAATGTCCAGCTTTTTGCTTTTCTGTATTGTTGCTTGTATGTTGCTATTTAATTTTTCCAAATTCTGTAAATAGTAATCCTAACCCAAATAGGGGGAGATTGTTGGAACACCCTATTACTAATTTGGGTCAGGATCACTATGTCTCTAGGAAACCAGTTTTTGGCCTCCTGTATAGATCTAAAGGTCAATTAGAATTGAGTCTAAGGGTTAGAAGCCTAGGTTTGAAAGCTGCCCTCAAGACCAAGAATTTTCAGTTTGAGACTAAGTCATATCGTCGAGCTCAGCACGACGATTCGTCGAACTCCAATCGACGATCGTCTAGCTCAACTTCGACAGATCGTCGAACTCCTTTCGACGATCGCTGAGCTCAACTTCCACAAATCGTCGAACTCCATTCGACAATCTGCGAGCTCAGTTCGACGATCTTGACTCAGTATTGGATCTATATCTCTGAGCTCAGTTCGACGATCTTTGAGCTCAGATCGACGATATTTTTGTTGCTGTATAAGTTCATATCGCTGAGCTCAGTTCGACGATAGCAGAGCTCAGTTCGACGTTTTCTGATGTCTCCAAGGATTTTTCAAGATTCAAATTCAGATCAGTTAAGGAGATATTCAACAATTAATTCAGAAGATTTTCTAGCCGTTTTCATTTATTTCTGCACCAAGTTTCAAGGGATTATCAAGGAATGTTTCTTTGGACTTTCCTCCAGAAGACATTTTGCAATTAAGGATGCAATTAATGCAGGCCAACGGCTATTCTTGACAGAGGATGTTTTTTTATTCAGTACTAGAGAATAAAAGACAAGATTTTTTGAATCTCTCTCAGACATCATCAATCCTCAGAACACAGACAAGAAGAACAAGAACAAAATATTCTGTCTCAATGAATTCTCTGAAGAACACACATCCAAGGAGATCAAACTTCTTGAAATCTTCTGATCTCTCTTGTCTTAAGTGCTCAAGGCCAACATCTTTTAAGACTCCAGACACCTAACATTTCAGCTGTTGCTGAAATCATCTTTTGCTGGAGATCAACTTCTGAAGGCTTATCACCCTACAGCTAAGCTTCTTTTCCTGAACATCTCAAGGACTCAGGGGGAGCTTTGACACCATCAAATCCACATAGTCTTCTCATCTGCTTTGAGAAAGAGAAGACTTCCATAAATCTCTCATCCCCATCTCTGTAAAGGGTTTCTCAAACTCCCTTCAAAAGTTTGAGTTTGGTTTTTGAGCACCTTGTCAAAAGCTCATTGGTGGCAAGATACCTGATCAAAAAATCTGATTTGGTTTTTGAGCACCTTATCAAAAGCTCATTGGTGCCCAGGACACCTGATCAACTCATCCTGTAGTGGATTCCTACCTAGGGTGGTAGAAGAGTGGATGTACCCAAGTTTAGGAGAACCACTATAGCTCCTTGTGTCATCTGGATTGCTTGTCTTTATCCTTTTGTTTTTGGCTGTGATTGTTCTGTGATTATTTTGTGATTAGTTTAGATTTGTGATTAATTTATGTTGTAGGTTATTCTGTGATTAGACTTAATAATTGCTTCCCTGTTCACTCAGATTACAACAATTGTTGTAAAAAGCTTTCAAGCACCATATACTCTATCCCCCCCCCCCTCTAGAGTATATCAGATCTAGCTGCACTTTCAATTGGTATCAGAGGCAGGTTGGTTAAACATACCACACCTTGGTGGTTGCACAGGCTAACACCTGAACCCAAAGATTCCTTGTTAGATCTGTTTTCTTTTGAGTTTATTATTAGTTTTTGTTTTCACAAATCATGGCCCAAAACAAAGATAATGCTAGCACCAGACCTCCAGTGTGCAATCTATCCAAGTTTGCACTTTGGAAAGCAAGGATCAGATTATACATGAATTCTATTGACGAGGATATTTTTAACACTATTTTGACAGTTTGTCCAAGACCTCCAAAGAACTCAAGTACAAATGCTGTTCCACCTCCATCAGGAACAGATGCGGATATCAAGAAATGGAAGGTAGCTGATGCCAAGGCTATGAACATCTTAGCCCAGACCATATCTGATGACATCTTTCAAAAGGTAGCTGAATGCAATTCAGCAAAGGAAATTTGGGATAAACTCTCTGAAATAGTCTCAGGCTCAGCTGATGAGAGAAAGGACAGGAGATCCCACCTCATATCTCAATATGAGAATTTCAAGAAGGGAGAAATTGAGTCAGTTGGAGATATGTACAACAGGCTCAGTCTAATAGTCAGTGAACTCAGGACCTTGGATAAGGAGATCTCACTAATTGAACTTAATGACAAAATTCTAATGTGCTTCCCTATCACTTGGGATTCAAGAATCTGGCCAATCAAGGATGCTAGAAGTTTGAATGAGATCACCACTGAAGCTCTATTGGGTAAGCTCAAATCTTATGAGCTACTCATTAAGAATAGAGAAGAAGAACAGAAGGCTGCCTCACCAGCCACAAGAAAAGAGAAAACAATAGCCTTCAAGGCAACTGAAGATCAGCCTGAAGATAAAGTCACAGGCAATGATGAACTGCTCAGTCTCTTGGCCAAAAGATTTTACAAGATGGCCAGAAAGGACTTCAGAAGGAGATCATACAAGGAGCATGATAAGCCAAGGTATGATAAGTCAATTAATAATAAGGAAATTGTCTGCTTTGCTTGTAGGAAACCAGGACACATTGTTCCTGACTGTCCAGAAAACAAAAACAAGGACAGAAGGGACAAGAAAGAAAGAAGAAAGGAGAAAGACTCCAAGAGGAATGGCAATGGCAAACCCTCCTCAAGAAAAAACAAACACACAAGAGAGGGGTTTGTTGCTGAATCCTGGAGTGAGACTGAAGAGGAGTCAGAAGCCTCATCCAGCTCCAGTGATGATGAAGATGATGCAGAAGAGAAAGAGTTCTGCATGATGACAATCAATGCCTCTCAACATAATTCAGATGAAGAAGAGTCAGAGTCAGATTCAGAGACTCAACCTGAAGAAGATCCGGTAATTAGTTCATTTGATTTTAATTTAGAGGACTTTAAATCTGAGTTTAAAGCATTATGTTTAGACCTGCTAAAATCTGAGAAAGAAATTATCTCTCTCAGAAATCATTTATCTGAACATAATACCTTAAAGTCAGAAAACCTCAAACTCTCTCAGGAGTTGGAGTGTTGTAGGGAGCAGATAGCTTCACTGAAAAGTGAGCTATCTGAGGACAAGAAACTTGAAGAATCCCTTAATGGGAGAAGCATCAAGCTGATGGACATCACAAGCACAGTGAACTCCAGATTTAATAGTACACTGGGCTTGGGTGTTTCATCCAGCCAACCCATAGTTCTAACAACTCCAATCAAATTCATTTTTGATAAAGGAAACGGAGTTATAGAGGTAGCTAAGAAAAATTCTGATCTGCCCAAGAAAACTAAGTCACAGCAGAAACCGTCGAACGGAGATCAACGATCGCCGAACGCAGATCGACGATCTCAGGCAAAATCATCGAACTCAGGTCGACGATCTCAAGTTCCTGAACTCTGCCATAGTCGACCGTCGAACGGAGCTCGGCGATCTGACCCAAGATCGTCGAACGCAGCTCCACGATCGTCGAACAGAGGTCAGAGCTCTGGAAAGTCTTTCAAGGGCAAATCAAAATCCAATCCTAAGGGTCCTTCATCCCAAATCTTTAACCCTTATACTGAATGGATTATACCTCCAAGGAGATATCATCCTGAAGGTTATAAGAGTCAACCTGGGATGTCTTTTATTTCAGAGTTTAAAGGTTATCAACCTAGGCCCAAGGTAAACTGGGTCAAAAACAAATGAATTATCTTATGTGCAGGTGAAGACCTATCCAACATCTAACCAGCAATGGTACTTGGATATTGGGTGCTCTAAGCACATGACAGGAAACAAGGACAACCTCACATCCTTTAGAGCCAAGCTTGGACCCAAAGTTATCTTTGGTGATTCAAACTTTGGATAAACTAAAGGATATGGTGCAGTCCAGATTGGATCAGTAACATTCAAGAAGGTAGCTTATGTGGAAAGACTGAAGAACAACTTAATAAGCATCAGTCAGCTGTGTGATGAAGGCTACCAGGTGACCTTCAGCAAAGCATTATGCAAAATCAAGTCAGAGGACAACACAACTGTGTTGACAGGTAAAAGGAAAGGTAACATCTATCTCGTAGATTTTCTTTCAACAGATGTAGATATTTGCCTGTTCAATTCTGTTTGTAGACCAAATATTTTATGTCATAAGAGACTAGGACACCTAAACCTTAGAACTATTGCTAGGCTATCCAAGGACAACCTTGTTAGAGGACTGCCTTCTGGCCCCTACAAGAAGGAAGGTCTCTGTAGGGCTTGTCAATTAGGCAAGCAAACTAAAAATAGTTTTAAGTTACTTAATAAGAGTGATTCACCTAGGATATTGTATCTGTTACACATGGATCATTTTGGACCCATCACAGTACAAAGCCTAGGAGGGAAATCTTACACTTTAGTAGTTGTAGATGACTTCTCTAGATTCACTTGGGTGTTCTTTCTAAGGAAGAAGTCTGATAACTTTAAGTGTTTGACAGAGTTTCTCAAATGTATACAGATTGAGTTCAATACTCACATTGCCCTGATCAGAAGTGATCATGGGAAAGAGTTTGATTCTCTTCTTATGCAAGAGTTCTGTCAGAGTGAAGGGATCAGGCATACTTTCTCAGCTCCTAGAACTCCTCAACAAAATGGGGTAGCTGAAAGGAAAAATAGAACCCTTATTGAATCTGCCACTACATTGTTGTCAGATGCTCACCTTCCTCTATCCTTTTGGGCAGAGGCAGTGAACACCTCCAACTATGTGCTGAATAGAAGTTTGATACATAAACTAAAGGGAAAGACTCCCTATGAATTACTCAAAGGGAAGAAACCTAAAGTTGATTATTTTAGAGTTTTTGGTTGTATTTGCTACATACATAATAATGACAAGAAATATTTAGCAAAATTTCAAGCTAAAGCTGATGAAGGAGTGTTTCTGGGATACTCCATGATCAGCAAGGCTTATAGGGTTTATAATAAATCATCTCTAAAAATTGAGGAATCTGTTCATATATCATTTGATGAATCTAACATGTCTTTCAAGGAGAAGATCTCTTCTACCATAGAACCTCTGCAGGAACATTCTCTTGTTGAAGACTTGAACAAGTTACAGGTTACTCAAAAGGATGAAAGCAGTGAAGATGAAGAAAGTATTCAACATATTGAAGAACAAATTGAAGAGCCAGTTGTTGTACCACAAGAGGAAACAACAACACAGGTTGGTGAACAATCAACACCCCCTGTTCATTTAGTAACATCAAGAGATCATCCAATTTCCCAAATAATTGGAGACATCTCAGCTGGTGTGCAAACCAGAAATCAGGTCAACCAAAACCTGTTGCACACCTGCTTCCTATCTCAAATTGAACCTCAGTCCATTCAAGATGCAGAACAAGATCCACACTGGATCATTGCAATGCAAGAAGAGTTGCATCAATTTGAAAGGAACAAAGTGTGGGAACTAGTGCCAAAGCCTAAGGATCACTCCATTGTTGGAACAAAGTGTGTGTTCAGAAACAAACTGGATGATCAAGGAGTAATTGTAAGGAACAAGGCAAGGCTAGTTGCTCAAGGATATTCTCAAAAAGAAGGAATAGACTATGACCAGACTTTTGCACCAGTTGCAAGATTGGAAGTCATCAGAATATTTTTGGCTTATGCAGCACATAAAGGATTCAAGGTATATCAGATGGATGTCAAAAGTGCATTTCTAAATGGAGACATCAAAGAAGAAGTATATGTCAGACAACCTCTAGGTTTTATCTCTCCAACTTATCCTGATTATGTTTTTAAGTTGAACAAAGCATTATATGGTCTCAAGCAAGCTCCTAGAGCATGGTATGAGACCCTAGCATGCTTTCTTTTGGAAAATGGATTTATAAGGGGTAGAGTAGACCAAACTCTTTTCATTAGAACTCATAAGTCTCATACCCTACTAGTACAGATTTATGTAGACGATATTATTTTTGGTTCTACTGACTCAAAATTGTGCAGAAGGTTTTCCAACCTAATGCATTCTAAATTTAAAATGAGTAGCATGGGTGAGCTATCCTTCTTCCTAGAATTGCAAGTCAAATAGCATGCTGAAGGCATCTTTATTTCTCAAACCAAGTATGCAAATGAATTGGTTAAGAAATTTGGCATGTCTGAAGCATCTTGTATGAAAACACCTATGCCTACTAATGTTGTATTGGATGCTGATGAACATGGGAAACCTGTTGATCAGACAACATATAGAGCAATGACTGGCTCTTTACTATACCTTACAGACAGTAGACCAGATATAATGTTTGCTACATGTATATGTGCTAGGTTCCAAGTAAGCCCTAGAGAGTCACACCTAACATTAGTAAAGAGGATTATCAGGTATGTTAAGAGTTGTCCAAATCTAGGTCTCTGGTATCCAAAAGATTCAGCACTCGATTTAACTAGATTTTCTGATGTTGATTATGCTGGATGCAGAATTGACAGGAAAAGCACCAGTGGAACTTGTCAGTTCCTTGGTGACAGACTTGTCTCTTGGTTTTGTAAGAAACAAACTTCTGTGTCAACTTCAACTGCTGAAGCTGAATATATGGCTGCAGGCAGTTGTTGTTCACAAATCTTGTGGATTCAAAACCAACCCCTAGACTATGGCTACAACTTAGAGAAGTCAAAAATCTTTTGTGATAACACCAGTGCTATTTCTATAGCTCAAAATCCAGTCCTCCATAGTAGGACAAAACACATAGATATTAGGCATCACTTCTTAAGGGATAATGTTGAAAAGAATAAAATTGAACTACAATATATCCCAACTGACTTACAAAGGGGAGATATTTTCACCAAGCCCTTGGATGAAAAGAAACACACCTTCTTCCTAAATCAGTTAGGAATGTTAGATGGAGGAAATCTTAAATAATATCCAAGATTTTAAAAGTTTAAAAATTGACCAAGACTAGGCAAACATCTTGATTTTTCTTAGTGTCTAGAGTTTTTCTGGTCTCTGAACTGCGCTCGACGATTTTCCCCCAGATCGTCGAACGGAGATCGACGATTTCCGAAATCGTCGACCTGAGTTCAGCGTTTCTCAGATAGTATGAACTATCTCTTCCGGTCAGCGATCGTCGAACGGCGCTCGACGATGTTATTCTCTGAACGATCATCGAACAGAGCTCGACGCTCTCCAATATTGTCGAACGGAGATCGACGATATTGAAGACTCTTTAGATTCCTTTAGAAGCCCCGATCGTCGAACGGAGTTCAACGATCTCTCCTTTTTTGCGTTGAACCCTAATATAAAATTCATTTTTCGCCGTCGTTCTCCTTTGCGCTTTCGATCTCTCTGCAAAAACTTTCTTTCCCTCCAAATATTTCTGCACTTGGTCGTTTTGTTTGTTGATTCTTTGCAGGTAACTATGGCCGTTTTGTTGCTGTTCTCGCCGCCATGAAATTTGATGCCGGCTTTGACATTGACATGGAGTCCTTCAGCACGACAGATCAGGTTTTCCAGGACATCTTGGAGCTGTTCAGAGAGCAGAAACTTGCTACAATCATGACAACCAGGATTAAACTTGCTGCTGATGAAATTAAAGAATGGGTCTACACTGCCCATAATCAGGATCAAAACACAATTGTTGGATCAATCTCTGGCACCCAGGTACCCTTGACCCCAGCAATTCTAACAGAAGTTTTTGAGTTAAGTACTCGTGGAGATTCTGCTGATCTATCTGGAGAAGAATATGCTGCCTTGCTTGCAAGAATGGGTCATTCTGAGGCTAACCCTAGCAAGCTGTTGAAGAAGAATCTGTCTGTGGAATATAGATTCCTGGCTGATGTAGTTGGAAAGGTCCTATTGGCTAAGCACTCTGCCCATGATACAATTTCCAGGTATCAGCTCTGCTTAATGGGAGCCATAGTGGACAGGAAGAATCTGAACTGGGGAGAGGTCTTCTTTGACCTAATTAAGAAGAAAATTAATAAGAGTTTTGTAAATTTTGGAAGGATTTTAGGACTTTTTCTGCAGAACAGATGCCCTGCATTGCTAGTATCTTCTGGGATACACATAAATGCTTCCAAGAGACTGTCCTGTGCCCTGTTTGGCAAATGGGACAGGCAGATCATCAAGACTAGCAGGCCCTCTTCCAGCACACCTTCAGGCACCAGGACTGTCAGAGTCTCTTCCCCTCAGGTCTCGGCCCCTGCAGATGACCTGCCTGCTGTTGCCTCTCCTCCTCCTCCTCCAATTCCATCTCTTCCAATTCCATCCACCATTCAAACTCCATCCACCATCATCATCTCCAGCCCCTCTCCAACATCTATACCATCTCCAATCCCTACTCTACCGACAACAGAAGAACAATTCCATCCATTATACTCCTACCCTCAACCAGATATTGCCACTTCATCACCCTCCATTCCCTCTCAACCTTATTGATGATTCCTTCATGGATGACTCACCCTCCTCTCCTCCTGAGCTGCCCTCATCATCAACCTCTTACCAAGACCTTCTACAAGAGATCATTGATCAACCCACCTTCACACCATCTATCTCCATCCCACTGTCCTCCATCACCACTTTACCCACACCTCAACCATCTCTTCCCCCATACACTAGCTCTCCTCTACCATCACCAATATCTCCACCTCCATCCTCTACCTCTGCTCTAGTCACTGCTGAGCAAGAAGATCTTCTAGCCCTTGCTGACAGGATTTATGAATTGCTAGCCCCCAGGCTATCTTTTCTCTTGGAGACCTCCTTGGCTCCATTACTCCAGTGCCTGGCAGCTCTCTCTGCCAGGCTCTCTTCCTTATTCCCTCAGGCAGCCCCTTCAGCAGTGTGCCTTGATCCAGCCTTGTCTGAATCTAGGCAGGGGGAGTTGCCCTATGAAGTGAGCTTGCCTGCTGTGTCTATTGTTTCTTCAGCTTCAGTTGTTGCTGTTGCTGCTGTTGCTCTTCCTCAAGCTCCAGTTGCAGTCTTTTCAATAGACCTCAGGTCACTGCTGTCAGCATTTGATTCAGCCTACCTTAGTTGTCTTCCAGAGACAGTTGCTATCCAGCCCCCAGAGGATCTCTCCAAGGCCCTTGTGCCCTTCTCTTGCTGTGATACCAGCATCATAACTTCCTTTGTTAACTCAGTTTATGCTGCTGCTACTCCTGCTGAAAGCATGGTTGTTGTTTCTGATACTGCTGTCCCTCCTACTGAAGATAGTGTTGATGTATCTATTGCTATTAGTGTTGTCAGTGCTTCTGCTACTACTGTTCCAGTTTCTACTGATATCCTTATGACAGAGGCACATGATGTTGAGCCTTCTGTGTTTGCTGATGACATTCTTCCTGCTGTTGCTGATATTGTTGTTTATGAAAGTGAAACTGTTGCTGCCCCAACTGCTGTTATTACTGCTCCAGAACCTTTAGTATCTGCTGCTGTTGCTGCTGCTTCAACTTCTGTTACCAGTTCTGTATCTACTTCTGCTTCAACCCAGCTCAAGAATGATTTGATGAAAAAGATTGATGCTCTTTATGATGATCAAAGTTCTGAAAGTGATGAGTTCAAGACAGATTCTGATGATTCTTCTGCTACCATTGCCAGGAAGAGAAAGGCAAGGAGCAAAGCCCTGAAGAGAGTACCTCTAGCCAAGGTCAAGGACAACAATGACATACCATATTATATTATTCATGACTGCCCCATAACTGAGCACTGGATGCAGTACTCAAAGAATCAACTCAAAGCAATGAAGAAGAAAAGGAAATATGAAAAAGGATCTTCCCAATTTCAACATCCTCATCCTCCTCCACCACCTCCTCCTGATGAAGGTGTAGGTGGAAGTTCAGCTGCTCAACCCTCTGCTAGAAGCCAAACCCCCTATCAGCCACATGCCAGATCCTACCATAGGGGAAGCCAGTCCAGGGGCTCTCAATCCAGAAGAGGAATCTATAGAGGAAATCAAAGAGAAGTCCAGGTTTATTCTAAAGGTTATTCAAGGAAACATCCCTACTCCAGGGAAGGACAAATTTCATCTGACACAACCTCTGGTCCTTTTCCCTATAAACTAAAGGAAGTGGTTTCATCCAGGCCTCCTCAGGACAATCCATCAAATAGATATGAGCCACCAGTGTCATTTGAAGATCCTGAAAATAATCCAACTGCTTGGACTGCAAGGATGAAAGAGCTTGTTGCACTGGACCAGATTAAGAAAGCTAGAGAGCAAGGCAAAGACTCCTCCAACATCACTGCATTATATGAACAGAGAAAGAAAGAGTTGGAAAGATATAGTTCAAGCAAATTCTTTGATTCTGATAGATACATGGAGCTGCATCCTGAAGCTGTAGTTCTCAGGCCCAAACAGCAAACCTCTTTAGGTGCAGCAGATGATACAAGATCAAAGAAGGAAGCTCTCAACCCCAATAGAGAAATCAAACTCATTTAGAGCAAGGAGAAGAAATGACTATGTAAGGTGACAATCATCTTGACTTCTGATTATTATCTGGGATGATATGTATATCTGTGGTTCTACAATGTCCAGCTTTTTGCTTTTCTGTATTGTTGCTTGTATGTTGCTATTTAATTTTTCCAAATTCTGTAAATAGTAATCCTAACCCAAATAGGGGGAGATTGTTGGAACACCCTATTACTAATTTGGGTTAGGATCACTATGTCTCTAGGAAACCAGTTTTTGACCTCCTGTATAGATCTAAAGGTCAATTAGAATTGAGTCTAAGGGTTAGAAGCCTAGGTTTGAAAGCTGCCCTCAAGACCAAGAATTTTCAGTTTGAGACTAAGTCATATCGTCGAGCTCAGCACGATGATTCATCGAACTCCAGTCGACGATCGTCTATCTCAACTTCGACAGATCGTCGAACTCCTTTCGACGATCGCTGAGCTCAACTTCCACAAATCGTCGAACTCCATTCGACGATCTGCGAGCTCAGTTCGACGATCTTGACTCAGTATTGGATCTCTATCTCTGAGCTCAGTTCGACGATCTTTGAGCTCAGATCGACGATATTTTTGTTGTTGTATAAGTCCATATCGCTGAGCTCAGTTCGACGATAGCAGAGCTCAGTTCGACGTTTTCTGATGTCTTCAAGGATTTTTCAAGATTCAAATTCAGATCAGTTAAGGAGATATTCAACAATTAATTCAGAAGATTTTCTAGCCGTTTTCATTTATTTCTGGACCAAGTTTCAAGGGATTATCAAGGAATGTTTCTTTGGACTTTCCTCCAGAAGACATTTTGCAATTAAGGATGCAATTAATGTAGGCCAACGGCTATTCTTGACAGAGGATGTTTTTCTATTCAGTACTAGAGAATAAAAGACAAGATTTTTTGAATCTCTCTCAGACATCTTCAATCCTCAGAACACAGACAAGAAGAACAAGAACAAAATATTCTATGTCTCAAAGAATTCTCTGAAGAACACACATCCAAGGAGATCAAACTTCCTGAAATCTTCTGATCTCTCTTGTCTCAAGTGTTTCAAGGCCAACATCTTTTAAGACTCCAGACACCTAACATTTCAGCTGTTGCTGAAATCATCTTTTGCTGGAGATCAACTTCTGAAGGCTTATCACCCTACAGCAAAGCTTCTTTTCCTGAACATCTCAAGGAATCAGGGGGAGCTTTGACACCATCAAATCCACATAGTCTTCTCAGCTGCTTTGAGAAAGAGAACACTTCCATAAATCTCTCATCCCCATCTCTGTAAAGGGTTTCTCAAACTCCCTTCAAAAGTTTGAGTTTGGTTTTTGAGCACCTTGTCAAAAGCTCATTGGTGGCAAGACACCTGATCAAAAAATCTGATTTGGTTTTTGAGCACCTTATCAAAAGCTCATTGGTGCCCAGGACACCTGATCAACTCATCCTGCAGTGGATTCCTACCTAGGGTGGTAGAAGAGTGGATGTACCCAAGTTTAGGAGAACCACTATAGCTCCTTGTGTCATCTGGATTGCTTGTCTCTATCCTTTGTTTTTGGCTATGATTGTTCTGTGATTATTTTGTGATTAGTTTAGATTTGTGATTAATTTATGTTTTAGGTTATTCTGTGATTAGACTTAATAATTGCTTCCCTGTTCACTGAGATTACAACAATTGTTGTAAAAAGTTTTCAAGCACCATATACTCTATTCACCCCACTCTAGAGTATATCAGATCTAGCTGCACTTTCAATTGGTATCAGAGGCAGGTTGGTTAAACATACCACACCTTGGTGGTTGCACAGGCTAACACCTGAACCCAAAGATTCCTAGTTAGATCTGTTTTCTTTTGAGTTTATTATTAGGTTTTGTTTTCACAAATCATCGCCCAAAACAAAGATAATGCTAGCACCAGACCTCCAGTGTGCAATCTATCCAAGTTTGCACTTTGGAAAGCAAGGATCAGATTATACATGAATTCTATTGACGAGGATATTTTTAACTCTATTTTGACAGTTTGTCCAAGACTTCCAAAGAACTCAAGTACAAATGTTGTTCCACCTCCATCAGGAACAGATGCTGATATCAAGAAATGGAAGGTAGCTGATGCCAAGGCTATGAACATCTTAGCCCAAACCATATCTGATGACATCTTTCAAAAGGTAGCTGAATGCAATTCAGCAAAGGAAATCTGGGATAAACTCTCTAAAATAGTCCCAGGCTCAGCTGATGAGAGAAAGGACAGGAAATCCCACCTCATATCTCAATATGAGAATTTCAAGAAGGGAGAAATTGAGTCAGTTGGAGATATGTACAACAGGCTCAGTCTAATAGTCAGTGAACTCAGGACCTTGGATAAGGAGATCTCACTAACTGAACTTAATGACAAAATTCTAATGTGCTTCCCTAACACTTGTGATTCAAGAATCTGGCCAATCAAGGATGCCAGAAGTTTGAATGAGATCACCACTAAAGCTCTATTGGGTAAGCTCAAATCTTATGAGCTACGCATTAAGAATAGAGAAGAAGAACAGAAGGCTGTCTCACCAGCCATAAGAAAAGAGAAGACAATAGCCTTCAAGGCAACTGAAGATCAGCCTGAAGACAAAGTCACAGGCAATGATGAACTGCTTAGTCTCTTGGCCAAAAGATTTTACAAGATGGCCAGAAAGGACTTCAGAAGGAGATCATACAAGGAGCATGATAAGCCAAGGTATGATAAGTCAATTAATAATAAGGAAATTGTCTGCTTTGGTTGCAGGAAACCAGGGCACATTGTTCCTGACTATCCAGAAAACAAAAACAAGGACAGAAGGGACAAGAAAGAAAGAAGAAAGGAGAAAGACTCCAAGAGGAATGGCAATGGCAAACCCTCCTCAAGAAAAAACAAACACACAAGAAAGGGGTTTGTTGTTGAATCCTGGAGTGAGACTGAAGAGGAGTCAGAAGCCTCATCCAGCTCCAGTGATGATGAAGATGATGCAGAAGAGAAAGAGTTCTGCATGATGGTAATCAATGTCTCTCAACATAATTCAGATGAAGAAGAGTCAGATTCAGAGACTCAACCTGAAGAAGATCAGGTAATTAGTTCATTTGATTTTAATTCAGAGGACTTTAAATCTGAGTTTAAAGCATTATGTTTAGACCTGCTAAAATCTGAGAAAGAAACTATCTCTCTCAGAAATCATTTATCTGAACATAATACCTTAAAGTCAGAAAACCTCAAACTCTCTCAGGAGTTGGAGTGTTGTAGGGAGCAGATAGCTTCACTGAAAAGTGAGCTATCTGAGGCCAAGAAGCTTGAAGAATCCCTTAATGGGAGAAGCATCAAGCTGATGGACATCACAAGCATAGTGAACTCCAGATTTAATAGTAAACTGGGCTTGGGTGCTTCATCCAGCCAACCCATAGTTCTAACAACTCCAATCAAATTCATTTTTGATAAAGGAAAGGGAGTTGTAGAGGTAGCTAAAAAAAATTCTGATCTGCCCAAGAAAACTAAGTCACAGCAGAAACCGTCAAACGGAGATCAACGATCGCCGAACGCAGATCGACGATCTCAGGCAAAATCATCGAACTCAGGTCGACGATCTCAAGTTCCTGAACTCTGCCATAGTCGACCGTCGAACGGAGCTCGGCGATCTGACCCAAGATCGTCGAACGCAGCTCCACGATCGTCGAACAGAGGTCAGAGCTCTGGAAAGTCTTTCAAGGGCAAATCAAAATCCAATCCTAAGGGTCCTTCATCCCAAATCTTTAACCCTTATACTGAATGGATTATACCTCCAAGGAGATATCATCCTGAAGGTTATAAGAGTCAACCTGGGATGTCTTTTATTTCAGAGTTTAAAGGTTATCAACCTAGGCCCAAGGTAAACTGGGTCAAAAACAAATGAATTATCTTATGTGCAGGTGAAGACCTATCCAACATCTAACCAGCAATGGTACTTGGATAGTGGGTGCTCTAAGCACATGACAGGAAACAAGGACAACCTCACATCCTTTAGAGCCAAGCTTGGACCCAAAGTTATCTTTGGTGATTCAAACTTTGGACAAACTAAAGGATATGGTGCAGTCCAGATTGGATCAGTAACATTCAAGAAGGTAGCTTATGTGGAAGGACTGAAGCACAACTTAATAAGCATCAGTCAGCTGTGTGATGAAGGCTACCAGGTGACCTTCAGCAAAGCATTATGCAAAATCAAGTCAGAGGACAACACAACTGTGTTGACAGGTAAAAGGAAAGGTAACATCTATCTAGTAGATTTTCTTTCAACAGATGTAGATATTTGTCTGTTCAATTCTGTTTGTAGACAAATTTTTTATGGCATAAGAGACTAGGACACCTAAATCTTAGAACTATTGCTAGGGTATCCAAGGACAACCTTGTTAGAGGACTACCTTCTGGCCCCTACAAGAAGGAAGGACTCTGTAGGTCTTGTCAATTAGGCAAGCAAACTAAAAACAGTTTTAAGTCACTTAATAAGAGTGATTCACATATGATATTGTATCTGTTACACATGGATCTTTTTGGACCCATCACAGTATAAAGCCTAGGAGGGAAATCTTACACTTTAGTAGTTGTAGATGACTTCTCTAGATTCACTTGGGTGTTCTTTCTAAGGAAGAAGTCTGATAACTTTAAGTGTTTGACAGAGTTTCTCAAATGTATACAGATTGAGTTCAATACTCACATTGCCCTGATCAGAAGTGATCATGGGAAAGAGTTTGATTCTCTTCTTATGCAAGAGTTCTGTCAGAGTGAAGGGATCAGGCATACTTTCTCAGCTCCTAGAACTCCTCAACAAAATGGGGTAGCTGAAAGGAAAAATAGAACCCTTATTGAATCTGCCACTACATTGTTTCCAGATGCTCACCTTCCTCTATCCTTTTGGGCAGAGGCAGTGAACATCTCCAACTATGTGCTGAATAGAAGTTTGATACATAAACTAAAGGGAAAGACTCCCTATGAATTACTCAAAGGGAAGAAACCTAAAGTTGATTATTTTAGAGTTTTTGGTTGTATTTGCTACATACATAATAATGACAAGAAATATTTAGCAAAATTTCAAGCTAAAGCTGATGAAGGAGTGTTTTTGGGATACTTCATGATCAGCAAGGCTTATAGGGTTTATAATAAATCATCTCTAAAAATTGAGGAATCTGTTCATATATCATTTGATGAATCTAACATGTCTTTCAAGGAGAAGATCTCTTCTACCATAGAACCTCTGCAGGAACATTCTCTTGTTGAAGACTTGAACAAGTTACAGGTTACTCAAAAGGATGAAAGCAGTGAAGATGAAGAAAGTATTCAACATATTGAAGAACAAATTGAAGAGCCAGTTGTTGTACCACAAGAGGAAACAACAACACAGGTTGGTGAACAATCAACACCCCCTGTTCATTTAGTAACATCAAGAGATCATCCAATTTCCCAAATAATTGGAGACATCTCAGCTGGTGTGCAAACCAGAAATCAGGTCAACCAAAACCTGTTGCACACCTGCTTCCTATCTCAAATTGAACCTCAGTCCATTCAAGATGCAGAGCAAGATCCACACTGGATCATTGCAATGCAAGAAGAGTTGCATCAATTTGAAAGGAACAAAGTGTGGGAACTAGTGCCAAAGCCTAATGATCACTCCATTGTTGGAACAAAATGGGTGTTCAGAAACAAACTGGATGATCAAGGAGTAATTGTAAGGAACAAGGCAAGGCTAGTTGCTCAAGGATATTCTCAAGAAGAAGGAATAGACTATGACCAGACTTTTGCACCAGTTGCAAGATTGGAAGCCATCAGAATATTTTTGGCTTATGCAGCACATAAAGGATTCAAGGTATATCAGATGGATGTCAAAAGTGCATTGCTAAATGGAGACATCAAAGAAGAAGTATATGTCAGACAACCTCTAGGTTTTATCTCTCCAACTTATCCTGATTATGTTTTTAGGTTGAACAAAGCATTATATGGTCTCAAGCAAGCTCCTAGAGCATGGTATGAGACCCTAGCATGCTTTCTTTTGGAAAATGGATTTATAAAGGGTAGAGTAGACCAAACTCTTTTCATTAGAACCCATAAGTTCCATACCCTACTAGTACAGATTTATGTAGACAATATTATTTTTGGTTCTACTGACTCAAAATTGTGCAGAAGGTTTTCCAACCTAATACATTCTAAATTTGAAATGAGTAGCATGGGTGCGCTATCCTTCTTCCTAGAATTGCAAGTCAAATAGCATGCTGAAGGCATCTTTATTTCTCAAACCAAGTGTGCAAATGAATTGGTTAAGAAATTTGGCATGTCTGAAGCATCTTGTATGAAAACAACTATGCCTACTAATGTTGTATTGGATGCTGATGAACATGGGAAACCTGTTGATCAGACAACATATAGAGCAATGATTGGCTCTTTACTATACCTTACAGCCAGTAGACCAGATATAATGTTTGCTACATATATATGTGCTAGGTTCCAAGTAAGCCCTAGAGAGTCACACCTAACATTAGTAAAGAGGATTATCAGGTATGTTAAGAGTTGTCCAAATCTAGGTCTCTGGTATCCAAAAGATTCAGCATTCGATTTAACTAGATTTTCTGATGCTGATTATGCTGGATGTAGAATTGACAGGAAAAGCACTAGTGGAACTTGTCAGTTCCTTGGTGACAGACTTGTCTCTTGGTTTTGTAAGAAACAAACTTCTGTGTCAACTTCAACTGCTGAAGCTGAATATATGGCTGCAGGCAGTTGTTGTTGACAAATCTTGTGGATTCAAAACCAACTCCTAGACTATGGCTACAACTTAGAGAAGTCAAAAATATTTTGTGATAACACCAGTGCTATTTCTATAGCTCAAAATCCAGTCCTCCATAGTAGGACAAATAGGACAAAACACAGAGAGATTAGGCATCACTTCTTAAGGGATAATGTTGAAAAGAATAAAATTGAACTGCAATATATCCCAACTGACTTACAAAGGGGAGATATTTTCACCAATCCCTTGGATGAAAAGAAACACACATTCTTCCTAAATCAGTTAGGAATGTTAGATGGAGGAAGTCTTAAATAATATCCAAGATTTTAAAAGTTTAAAAATTGACCAAGACTAGGCAAACATCTTGATTTTTCTTAGTGTCTAGAGTTTTTCTGGTCTCTGAACTGCGCTCGACGATTTTCCCCCAGATCGTCGAACGGAGATCGACGATTTCCGAAATCGTCGACCTGAGTTCAGCGTTTCTCAGATAGTATGAACTATCTCTTCCGGTCAGCGATCGTCGAACGGCGCTCGACGATGTTGTTCTCTGAACGATCGTCGAACAGAGCTCAACGCTCTCCAATATTGTCGAACGGAGATCGACGATATTGAAGACTCTTCAGATTCCTTTAGAAGCCCCGATCGTCGAACGGAGTTCAACGATCTCTCCTTTTCTGCGTCGAACCCTAATATAAAATTCATTTTTCGCTGTCGTTCTCCTTTGCGCTTTCGATCTCTCTGCAAAAACTTTCTTTCCCTCCAAATATTTCTGCACTTGGTCGTTTTGTTTGTTGATTCTTTGCAGGTAACTATGGCCGTTTCTGTTGCTGTTCTCGTCGCCATGAAATTTGATGCCGGCTTTGACATTGACATGGAGTCCTTCAGCACGACAGATCAAGTTTTCCAGGACATCTTGGAGCTGTTCAAAGAGCAGAAACTTACTACAATCATGACAACCAGGATTAAACTTTCTGCTGATGAAATTAAAGAATGGGTCTACACTGCCCACAATCAGGATCAAAACACAATTGTTGGATCAATCTCTGGCACCCAGGTACCCTTGACCCCAGCAATTCTAACAGAAGTTTTTGAGTTAAGTACTGGTGGAGATTCTGCTGATCTATCTGGAGAAGAATATGCTGACTTGCTTGCAAGAATGGGTCATTCTGAGGCTAACCCTAGCAAGCTGTTGAAGAAGAATCTGTCTGTGGAATATAGATTCCTGGCTGATGTAGTTGGAAAGGTCCTATTGGCTAAGCACTCTGCCCATGATACAATTTCCAGGTATCAGCTCTGCTTAATGGGAGCCATAGTGGACAGGAAGAATCTGAACTGGGGAGAGGTCTTCTTTGACCTAATTAAGAAGAAATTAATAAGAGTTTTGTAAATTTTGGAAGGATTTTAGGACTTTTTCTGCAGAACAGATGCCCTGCATTGCTAGTATCTTCTGGGATACACATAAATGCTTCCAAGAGACTGTCCTGTGCCCTGTTTGGCAAATGGGACAGGCAGATCATCAAGCCTAGCAGGCCCTCTTCCAGCACACCTTCAGGCACCAGGACTGTCAGAGTCACTTCCCCTCAGGTCTCTGCCCCTACAGATGACCTGCCTGCTGTTGCCGCTCCTCCTCCTCCTCCAATTCCATCTCTTCCAATTCCATCCACCATTCAAACTCCATCCACCATCATCATCTCCATCCCCTCTCCAACATCTATATCATCTTCAATCCCTACTCTACCGACAACTGAAGAACAATTCCATCCATTATACTCCTACCCTCAACCAGATATTGCCACTTCATCACCCTCCATTCTCTCATTCAACCTTATTGATGATTCCTTCATGGATGACTCACCCTCATCTCCTCCTGAGCTGCCCTTATCATCAACCTCTTACCAAGATCTTCTACAAGAGATCATTGATCAACCCACCTTCACACCATCTATCTCCATCCCACTGTCCTCCATCACCACTTTACCCACACCTCAACCATCTCTTCCCCCATACACTAGCTCTCCTCTACCATCACCAATAGCTCCACCTCCATCCTCTACCTCTGCTCCAGTCACTGCTGAGCAAGTAGATCTTCCAGCCCTTGCTGACAGGATTTATGAATTGCTAGCCCCCAGGCTATCTCTTCTCTTGGAGACCTCCTTGGCTCCATTACTCTAGTCAGTGGCAGCTCTCTCTGCCAGGCTCTCTTCCTTATTCCCTCAGGCAGCCCCTTCAGCAGTGTGCCTTGATCCAGCCTTGTCTGAATCTAGGCAGGGGGAGATGCCCTATGAAGTGAGCTTGCCTGCTGTGTCTGCTGTTTCTTCAGCTTCAGTTATTGTTGCTGCTGCTGTTGCTCTTCCTTAAGCTCCAGTTGCAGTCTTTTCAATAGACCTCAGGTCTCTGCTGTCAGCATTTGATACAGCCTACCTTAGTTGTCTTCCAGAGACAGTTGCTATCCAGCCCCCAGAGGATCTCTCCAAGGCCCTTGTGCCCTTCTCTTGCTGTGATACCAGCATCATAACTTCCTTTGTTAACTCAGTTTATGCTGCTGCTACTCCTGCTGAAAGCATGGCTGCTGTTTCTGATGCTACTGTCCCTCCTACTGAAGATAGTGTTGATGTATCTGTTGCTATTAGTGTTGTCAGTGCTGCTGCTACTACTGTTCCAGTTTCTACTGATATCCTTATGACAGAGGCACATGATGTTGAGCCTTTTGTGTTTGCTGATGACATTCTTCCTGCTGTTGCTGATATTGTTGTTTCTGAAAGTGAAACTGTTGCTGCCCCAACTGCTGTTATTACTGCTCCAGAACCTTTAGTATCTGCTGCTGTTGCTGCTGCTTCAACTTCTGTTACCAGTTCTGTATCTACTTCTGCTTCAACCCAGCTCAAGAAAGATTTGATGAAAAAGATTGATGCTCTTTATGATGATCAAAGTTCTGAAAGTGATGAGTTCAAGACAGATTCTGATGATTCTTTTGCTACCATTGCCAGGAAGAGAAAGGCAAGGAGCAAAGCCATGAAGAGAGTACCTCCAGCCAAGGTCAAGGACAACAATGACAAACCATATTATATTCTTCATGACTGCCTCATAACTGAGCACTGGATGCAGTACTCAAAGAATCAACTCAAAGCAATGAAGAAGAAAAGGAAATATGAAAAAGGATCTTCCCAATTTCAACATCCTCATCCTCCTCCACCACCTCCTCCTGATGCAGGTGCAGGTGGAAGTTCAGCTGCTCAACCCTCTACTAGAAGCCAAACCCCCTATCAGCCACATGTTAGATCCTACCATAGGGGAAGCCAGTCCAGGGGCTCTCAATCCAGAAGAGGAAACTATAGAGGAAATCAAAGAGAAGTCCAGGTTTATTCTAAAGGTTATTCAAGGCAACATCCCTACTCCAGGGAAGGACAAATTTCATCTGACACAACCTCTGGTCCTTTTCCCTATAAACTAAAGGAAGTGGTTTCATCCAGGCCTCCTCAGGACAATCCATCAAATAGATATGAGCCACCAGTGTCATTTGAAGATCCTGAAAATAATCCAACTGCTAGGACTGCAAGGATGAAAGAGCTTGCTGCACTGGACCAGATTAAGAAAGCTAGAGAGCAAGGGAAAGACTCCTCCAACATCATTACATTATCTGAACAGAGAATGAAAGAGTTGGAAAGATATGGTTCAAGCAAATTCTTTGATTCTGATAGATACATGGAGCTGCATCCTGAAGTTGTAGTTCCCAGGCTCAAACAGCAAACCTCTTTAGGTGCAGCAGATGATACAAGATCAAAGAAGGAAGCTCTCAACCCCAATAGAGAAATCAAACTCATTAAGAGCAAGGAGAAGAAATGACTATGTAAGGTGACAATCATCTTGACTTCTGATTATTATCTGGGAAGATATGTATATATTTGGTTCTGCAATGTCCAGCTTTTTGCTTTTCTGTATTGTTGCTTGTATGTTGGTATTTAATTTTTCCAAATTCTGCAAATAGTAATCCTAACCCAAATAGGGGGAGATTGTTGGAACACCCTATTACTAATTTGGGTCAGGATCACTATGTCTCTAGGAAACCAATTTTTGACCTCCTGTATAGATCTAAAGGTCAATTAGAATTGAGTCTAAGGGTTAGAAGCCTAGGTTTGAAAGCTGCCCTCAAGACCAAGAATTTTCAGTTTGAGACTAAGTCATATCGTCGAGCTCAGCACGACGATTCGTCGAACTCCAATCGACGATTGTTTAGCTCAACTTCGACAGATCGTCGAACTCCTTTCGACGATCGCTGAGCTCAACTTCCACAAATCGTCGAACTCCATTCGACGATCTGCAAGCTCAGTTCGACGATCTTGACTAAGTATTGGATCTCTATCTCTGAGCTCAGTTCGACGATCTTTGAGCTCAGATCGACGATATTTTTGTTGTTGTATAAGTCCATATCGCTGAGCTCAGTTCGACGATAGCAGAGCTCAGTTCGACGTTTTCTGATGTCTTCAAGGATTTTTCAAGATTCAAATTCAGATCAGTTAAGGAGATATTCAGCAATTAATTCAGAAGATTTTCTAGCCGTTTTCATTTATTTCTGGACCAAGTTTCAAGGGATTATCAAGGAATGTTTCTTTGGACTTTCCTCTATAAGACATTTTGCAATTAAGGATGTAATTAATGCAGGCCAACGGCTATTCTTGACAGAGGATGTTTTTCTATTCAGTACTAGAGAATAAAAGACAAGATTTTTTGAATCTCTCTCAGACATCATCAATCCTCAGAACACAGACAAGAAGAACAAGAACAAAATATTCTCTGTCTCAAATAATTCTCTGAAGAACACACATCCAAGGAGATCAAACTTCCTGAAATCTTCTGATCTCTCTTGTCTCAAGTATTCAAGGCCAACATCTTTCAAGACTCCAGACACCTAACATTTCAGCTGTTGCTGAAATCATCTTTTGCTGGAGATCAACTTCTGAAGGCCTATCACCCTACAGCAAAGCTTCTTTTCCTGAACATCTCAAGGACTCGGGGGGAGCTTTGACACCATCAAATCCACATAGTCTTCTTAGTTGCTTTGAGAAAGAGAAGACTTCCATAAATCTCTCATCCCCATCTCTGTAAAGGGTTTCTCAAACTCCCTTCAAAAGTTTGAGTTTGGTTTTTGAGCACCTTATCAAAAGCTCATTGGTGGCAAGACACCTGTTCAAAAAATCTGATTTGGTTTTTGAGCACCTTATCAAAAGCTCATTGGTGCCCAGGACACCTGATCAACTCATCCTGCAGTGGATTCCTACCTAGGGTGGTAGAAGAGTGGATGTACCCAAGTTTAGGGGAACCACTATAGCTCCTTATGTCATCTGAATTGCTTGTCTTTATCCTTTGTTTCTGGCTGTGATTGTTCTGTGATTATTTTGTGATTAGTTTAGATTTGTGATTAATTTATGTTCTAGGTTATTCTATGATTAGATTTAATAATTGCTTCCCTGTTCACTCAGATTACAACAATTGTTGTAAAAAGTTTTCAAGCACCATATACTCTATTCACCCCCCCCCCCTCTAGAGTATATCAGATCTAGCTGCACTTTCAGGGATGCAACCTTATTCCTTGGAATCGCACCGAGGGAAGCCACGTCGGCGTCGCACCGAAGTAGGGAGGAGGAAGCAAGGGGGGCCGGTGACTTCACACCTTGGGCAGCGGCTAGGGGAGCTCCTTGGCCGAACTCTCTCAAATGAGGGTTAGGTTTTCTTTTTTTAATTCTCTAATCTTCATTCTCATAAAAGGAGCTCCTTATATAGGAGTTACACAAACACATCTAACCATCCAAGATGGAGATTAAAATCTCATCCATCCGGGCGGCTAAATACACACCAAAAGTATTTAAAAATGCAGGAAATAAATGCTACAAAGTCCCTAAATTAATATAAAATTATTAACCAAGCTTGGAATAATTTTATATTCTCACATATAGAAATGATATAGTAATTAGAGCATGATATATTAATTAAAAATAGTCTTCAAGCGGGCTTGGCACGCCACGGGCGGAGGTTATAGCATTGTCTCCTGTTAGCATCGTCGTGGCTCCAAAGGTCTTTATGTTGTAGTGCCTCGACAACTTGATCGTCATCAAGTGGAGGTAGCGGGGCGGCAGCATCAATCCTCCCCCGCTCAAAATCACGTATCTCGGATGTGTGGTCCAAGAGATAGCGATGGAGAAAAGTGGCATCCATGCGTCGAAGCTTGCAAGACTTAATTCAGTTAACCTTAGGGCCCCAATACTTATTTGGTCCTAACTGCATGTTAGTATGATAATGCCTACTTGTAGCTCTTCTGGCAGGCAAGCTAACATTATCTCTTTACACACTATAATTGTGACAACCGTCTATAGCATAGTGGCCCACTTTGCCACAGCACCAACACACATAAATGTTGTACCTTCTTTTCTGAGCTTCTCTAGTGGTTGGGTTAACAACAGCTCTTGGTCTTGAAGGTGTGGCGGCAGTCCTGTTCTTTTGCTTCCCATCCCCAGTTTGACTAGTGGGGTGTCTGGCAGAAGAAGTGCTAGGGATATATTGAGCCCTACCAACAACTACGTTCTTTTTAGTGAGCACACTCTTGATGGCCTTAGTGATGCCCAAGTATGGTCTACTGACAGATATTCCCTTTGTCTTAGAGTGGGCTAGAATATTCTGAGAATAGTCTGTAGCTTTACCCTTGAGAGAAGGGGTTGATGCACAAAACACAAATGGTCCATGATGGGCCATTTGGATTTCCTCATGGGCTGCCTGAAGGCACTTGCACCCTTGCTATATTTTCCACCATGGCAGTGAACATCCTTGTTCATACCAGTAGTTCTATCATTCTTACAGTGACCATGGATACTCTCTTGATCATACATGTTAGAAGGTAGCAGAACTCTCCTGAAAGGAATAGGATGCTTGGAGGCTAGTGACTGCAATATAACTTTGCCCTTCCTTTTGGGATTGGCAACACTAGTTCTTCCATTGAAACTCAACCCCTTATTACCCTTTTGGGAGGAGGAGTCTATCAAGTGAAGCACTAAATTGGGCTTTGAATAACTAGACACTATTCTCTTCCCTCTTTACTGTAGAACTTCCAGGTCCCTTATTCTATTTTCTAAGTACTCTATGGTTACAATATGAATGAAGTAAATAGTTTCTAGTTCACTAATTTCCCTAAACTTCAGATCCAGTAGGGAATCTGAGTTTGCATGCTGGGAAGTAGCAAGCGGAAGAGAAGATATCTCCTTAGATTGCTTATTAGTCAGCAACTCGCTATTTTTGAAGGCATTCAACAAAACACCATATTTGTCAATAATATAATTTACATCTTCCTCGGATTTAGAATTTGATTTGTCATTTGATGAATGAGCTTCTAAGTTTGGGTTGGTCTCATAACCTGACTCAAAAGAAGAAGACTTAGACATTGAAAGTACCTTGCCTGGACCAGGCAGATCCTGGCTGGGTTCATCATCAGTAAAAGTAATCAGCCCATGAAAGCAGTTGTCTTCTACTTCTTCTTCATCCGCCTCTGTATTACCATCTGACTGTTATAGAGTGGCCCTGACTTCAATCCTGGCAGCATGATGATCTTCATCAGCTTCCTAAGCAATAGTAGCCAGCATCTAATGAAGTCTACTTCTTTAGCTTCTACTTCAGCATAGTACAACCCACTGCAGGCTTCATCTTCATCTTCTTCTTCTGACTCTGATGAGGAGGAGTCGGTCCAGCTCTTCTGCTTCTTAGCAATGAAGGATTTCTCCTTCTTGACTTTTTGCTTTTGAACCTTCTTCTCACCAGTTTCCTTTCTTTTTTACATGGCAGTCGGCTATTACATGCCCTGGCTTGCTGCAACAGTAGCAAACCACTTTAGATGAAACATGTTTGCTGGGTTTAGAACCATACATGTCCTCCTTAGAGGATTTCTTCCTGCCTTTTTAGTAGTCTTCTTTGGGATGAGAGGAGGAGGAGGGCCTGCTTCTCTAGTGTTTCTTCTTCATAAACTTCTGGAACTGCCTGGAGAAGGCAGGAAAATCTTCATCAGACATATGGCAGTCTGATGCACGGGTCTCTAATTTTTAAGAGTCAGATCCAGATTCCCTCCTTGGAGTAGAAGGGGTCTTCCTTCTGTTCCTTCTTGAAGCTTCAGCCTTTAATGCCACATTCTTCTATTTAGCTTGGGACTTGCTTTAACATCCCTCAGAATTCTAGACCCCTAGGATGGTTTTGTCATGGCTGAGTCATGACAAAACCATGGGAAGTGCTTAAGGATCTAGTGATACCCATTGTGACACCCATTTTGACACCCAATGTACGAGCTTAAGGTCAAGCGGAGCTCGACGAAATCGTCGAGCGGACCGGAGGCATTTCGGGTGGAGAGCATTCATGGTCGGGGGAGATCAAGGGCCTCTCTCTCCCTTTTCCAAAGCTTTGTTCCATTTCCCCATTCAATATAGAAGACCGAGAGATCTTTTTGGTGGTTGTTCAGTGACCGAAATAGTGAAGTTACCCATGGCCGAAATTGCCATTAAGTTGCTATTAATGGTGCCATGAATAAAGACCCCTTCCCTCACCTTTATGTTTCCTTTAAAAGCTTCACTAGACACCAAGGAGTCATTTCCAACCTTTCCCAGGCAGTTTCAAGCTACTTAGTTGTGCTGTTGCATAATCCCGATTTCCTCCACCACCGACAATGGAACACCAACACCAAACACATCGGCAAGTGTGATTGAAGGTCGATTTATTCCCCTCTCCTTCAGTGTTAGGATCCTAGATCAAATGCGAGAGATATCAGGCTCAATTGAGCCCGATCTAGTGAGTTTTTACCTGGTTATTTCAGGTTTTTCCTCACCTCTCGGGTTCGGCGGAAAAGGCCTCTCCGACGGACGTGCCGCCGCGTGGCGATAGCTGATAGTACTTTCTGCTGTTAAATTTATTAGTGTATTTTTGGTTTTTAAAAGCACAAATCATGTCTTGCAAGTGCTTATATTGACCCCTTTTGTAAATATTATTGTCACTAATGCATTTTCTGCTTTTTGTAGGTTTTCACGGCTTTCAGCCGAATTTTACTGTTACACGCCCCAAGGTCACGCCCTACCAGGGCGTGTACCTAGGGCGTGTAACCCGGGGGAATGAAGCTACTGGTTCGAAAATGCATTTCTTGGAACTCAGTCTGCACGCCCTCTATCACGCCTGTGTCATGCCGGACACGGGCGTGTTCTAGAGGCGTGTCCCTAGATCCCGAGAAATCGCCGCAGCACACTATTTTTCCTGCTCCACCATCACGCTGAATGTGTCACGCCCCACTAACACGCCCTGGTAGGGCGTGACATATGGGCGTGTAATTCAACTACGACGCCTGTCACCTCCAGCATTCAATTTCAGCCCAAAAAGTGGCACCGAACGTGTCACGCCCCAGGTGCACGCCCTACCCGGGCGTGTCAGGGGGGCCTGACCCAGCCCGAAAAATTCTATAAATTGAGCCCTTCTCCTAGGGTTCAGGAGGCATCTTTGGAGTGAGATGGGAGGTTCTGCCCTTAGTTTCTTGTATTTTTGCAATTTTCCATGTTTCTCCTCTCTTTCCTCATTTCAAGCTTTGTAATCTAGCTTAGTTTACTCCTATTTTGTATTAGTTGTTGTAACTGCTTAGTAGCAAAAGGGCAAATGTTCGCATAGATTTTCATTTCAGCAGCCTGTAATCTTTTATTTTCAAGTTGTAGTTCTCTTTCAGTGTTAATAAAATGTTTGTCGTTTTCCTTATTTTCATAACACATTTCTACTCATCTCTCTTTCTCCACTTCACCATGAGTAACTAATCCTCCTTATACTTGAGCTTGATGATCTGAGGTTCGAGTTGATTAAGTTATGATGCTTTATTTTTCTTTTTCTTTGTAAGGTGTATACCTTGATTTACTGTTGATTTACCTTTGCTTGGAAATAGATCATCGATATATATTTTCCATCATTAGCTTTCATTCTTGGCTAGCCGAGAGGCCGATAGGTTGAAGTGAGCACTCAAGAGTAAAGGGAGTTGTACGCACCCCTCGAGAGAGGCAGACGTCCAAATCTCCCGGATTGGAGTAAAATCCAATAGTGGGGTTCACATCGTAATGTGAGCTTTAGGTCTCCGATTTGGACGAGAGTTCGGTCGGACCTTCCTAAACTCAAGTAGGCACGGCTTCGAGAGAAGCGTGTTCATGCTTATGGAACCTCCACGGTCAAGGTTTTTGCTTTATTAAGTTAGGGTTTATTATCGCATTTCTTAATCAACTTTAGCTGAGGTGATTCTCGATCGAGTGCTCTTCTTTATTATCGTATTAATCTCCTTGTTGTAATCATTTTAATAACTCTCTATTTAACCGCATGCTTTTTCACTTTTTAGCGTAATACTTCTCTTCATAATCGCATTTTGGAATTCTCTTAAACCCTAAAACAACCTTCGATAAGATAATAGTTTTTGTGTGAGTAAGATTATTTGACGGTTCCTAGATTTTAATACGACACTTGTGTCCCCTAGCTGCATTTAGATAGGTATACTTGCCTCGTTGGATTGCTAGTTCGGTTTATTTTCTCCTTGAGAATATAATCACACCAAGTTTTTGGCGCCGTTTCCGGGGACGCAACTTTTGTTGATAATTCGAAAACACGAACCTCTTACTTTTATCATTTCTTCTTCTCACCCTCTTTCTCAAATTAAAACTCCAAAAAAAATTATTAACGCTCCTAATAAAAACTCATATCACAATTTTTCTATGCCACTTAACTCTCTCGAAAAGGGCAATGTGGCTTTAAATGCCACTATCTTGTCTAGTACCTTGCGAACCCTTCATCGAGCAGCCCTTGGGAAGTTCGGGAGTTAAAACATAAAAAAAATCTATTTCAAAAAAGGGGGGAATTTTAGTTTATTTACTTCGTTTTCTTTTCCTTCTCTTATTCTTGTGCAAGACCCGAGGGAATCCGTCAGATATTTTGGACTTAGACCATGAAATTGAGCGTACTCTTCGGAAAAGATCGCGATTTCAAGGCCCCACTTACCAAATACCGGTTGAGGATTCCGAGTCATTTTCTACCCTAAGGATGGAAGAACCTGCTGTAGAGGAAGTCGTGCATAGGCCCATGTCTTATTATGCATGGCCAAATCTCGAGGGTACAGAATCTAGCATAGTTCGCCCTGCGATAGAAAATAATAACTTCGAACTGAAGCCGAGCATAATTCAAATGGTGCAGCAGTATGTGCAATTTGACGGACTTCAAGATGAAGATCCGAACGCACATATAACAAGCTTTCTTGAGATTTATGACAAGTTTAAGATTAATGGTGTCACAAATGATGTTATTAGGCTAAGATTATTTCCCTTCTCTCTTAGAACTATGGATAAGCAGTGGGTGAACACCATACCTAAAAATAGCATCACGACCTGGACGCAATTAACTGAAAAAATTTTGACGAAGTATTTTCCGCTTGCTAAAACAGCAAAACTTAGGAACAACATTTCTGCCTTTGGACAAATAAACTCCGAAACCCGATATGAAACCTGGGAAAGATTTAAAGAATTATTAAGACGATGCCCACATCACGCTCTGCCTGTATGGTTGCAGGTACAGATGTTTTATAATGGGCTAAATCAAAGTACAAAGCAAATGATAGACGCAGCTTCTGGTGGTACTTTAAACCATAAGACCCCGGAAGCAGCTCTTGAGCTTTTTGAGGACATGGCCATGAACACTTATCAGTGGAATGTGCCTAGGTCCCGCCCAAACAAGCCTGCAGGTATCTTTGAAGTGGATAACATCTCCCAGCTCGCTTTGCAAGTTGAAATATTAAGCAAAAAAATTACGGAGATGACTGCTGCCTCCGCCTCTCAGGTATGGGAATCTGCAACTCCTTCCCCCGAACATTTGGATTATGTCAATAATATGCCTAGAAATGCTTTTAATAATTTTTCTGCTGCAAATTTTCATCCTCCTGGTTTCCGAATTGTTATAATCCTGCTTTAAGAAATCACCCGAATTTTTTGTGGAGTAATCCTTCAAATGTTGTGCGCCCGCCACCACAAATTGATTTTTCTGCACCTCCACCACCTCCGCAAAGTTTTCCAAAACCTACAAGTTTGGAGGAAATGTTTTCAAAATACATGAATGTTAATGATGCTACGATAAGAACCTTAACTGGAAGAGTTAAAAATTTAGAGAATCAAGTAGGACAGCTCGCTAAAATTATTTCTGAGCGACCCGCAGGGTCTCTTCCTCCAATACGGAGCACAACCTGAGAGAGCAAGCGAAAGCTATAACTCTTCGAAGTGGGAAGCAAGTTCCTGGTATGGTAAGTGAAGAGCCCGAGGCAAGCTCCGCTCCCGCTTTAAAAAATCAAAGCTTCGCTCCCGCTTTAAAAAAATCAAAGCTCCGCACCCGTTTTAAAAATTCCACCCACTGCTGAAGAAGTTATCACCCCTATTTTAGAAAAAGAACTCACTCCACCACCCACCTTTAAAAATAATCCAACCCCGCCATACCCTTCCGAACTTAATAAACAACGTCAGGACGATCAATACACCTATTTCTTAGAAATGTTTAAACAAATCCACATAAATCTGCCCTTCCACGAAGTGATATCCCAGATGCCAAAGTACGCTAAGTATCTTAAGGACCTCCTGACCAACAAGAAGAAGTTAGAGAACCTTTCGCATGTCATGTTAAATGTCGACTTCTCGGCGGTCTTGAAAAACGGATTACCAAATAAAATCAGTGACCCGGGTAGTTTTTCTATCACGTGTGTCTTTGGTGATCTTTTTGTCAAGCACGCATTAGCCGACCTAAGTGCGAGTATTAATCTGATGCCCCTCTCATTATTTAAAAAGATAGGAATTGGTAGTCTCAACCCCACATGCATGAGTATCCAGCTCGCTGACAGATCAGTCAAATACCCTTTAGGAATCGTAGAGGATGTCCTAGTCAAAGTCGACAAGTTCATCTTCCCGGTGGACTTTGTCACATTGGACATCGAAGAAGATGTCGAGGTTCCCGTGATACTTCGCCGACCCTTCCTTGCCACCTCCTGAGCTATCATTGACGTAAGTAATGGTAAGCTCTTCCTTTGAGTAGGCGACGATGAAGTAACTTTCTCTATCACCCCCTCGATGAAGAACACCCTAGCAAATGATGACTCTTGTTTTTTCGTAGATGACCTAAGTGATGAATCCTCCTATCACATCTCTAATTTTGAAAATGAATTTTCTGATTTTTGTTCCTTTTCTACTCCTCCAACTGAATCGCTACACCTAAGTGAATAATCCTCCTGTCGCCTCTCTGAATTTGAAAAAGAATTTTCTGATTTTTGTTCCTCTTCTACTCTTCCAACTAAATCGCTGCAAGAAGCCGCCATGGCCGCTAGCCCCACCCCTTTTAACTTTACACATAAAAATTTCTACTAGAACATAGTTTTTGAAAAAGAACGGATTTTTAAAACCTCGTATGAAGACCCCCTACCCTGGAACTGAAAGAACTACAAGAGCATCTTAGATACGCTTTCTTAGAAAAGGACTCTAAAAGAGATAGATCTTAAGCAAAAAGGCTAGAGTTTGTCACAGCACAAAAACAAAATAAAAGCTAAATAAAACAGAGCAGATCAAGCAACTAGAAGAGACACAGGGATTTTATAGTGGTTCCCCAAATCTGGGTAGTTCACTCTTCTACCACCCTGGTAGGAATCCACTCAGGTTTTTGATCTGGTGCCTGACACCAATGGGTTTTGATCAGGTCCCCAAAAACCAAAACCTCAAGTCTTTTGGTAGGAGACTTGCAACGAGGAATCACTTTTGAAGGGAGATGATAACCCTTTGTACAGGAGGGGGAAGAGAGTGATTTTATCTTCTCTGTCAACAATCAGAGAGAAGATTCAAGTGGATATGATATTAGCAAAGGCTCCCCCTGAGATATTGATTTGTTCAGGGAAAAACTGGAAGCCTTGCTGCAGGGTGATAGGCCTTCACAGTGAAGATGTCTCCCGCAGGCTTCTTAGACTGATATTGATTAGTTGTCTCTTGAAAGCCTTGAGCAGATGAAGAACTCTGATGATTATTCTTATTGATGCTGCAAAGTTCCTCCTTCTCTGTAGAAAACCTTTTCTGTCGTACTGTTCACTGTTCACACTTCTCAGTGTTCAAAAACTCTGTATTTGAATTCCTTAATCTTGATGGCGGAAGAAACATTCCCGAGTGTAGTAAATGCTTTGGAAATTGATCCGGACTTAATTCTACTGTAACTGTCCGTTTGAACGGCTATTTTCACTGAGAATGTTGACTGTAATTAATCCTCAATTAATTATGCCAACTGTTACTGATTGCTCAGAAATCGTCGACCTGAACTTTCGTCGAGTTCATCAATCGTTGACCTGAGTTCGACATTCGTCGAACTCAGCTAGATTCATCGAGCTAAATATCTTGCATGCGTTCGTCGACCGGAGCTTGCAGTTCGTCGAGCTCAGTTTCTTTTTCGTCGAGCTGAGAAACTGTCTTGCTAATTTTGTCGAGCTGAGCAAGTGTTGTCCACCAATCGTCAACCTGAGTTCGTCGTTCATCAAACTGCGTTTGATGATCGTCGAGCTGATTATCTGACTTTGTCTTAACTGTTGTTCAGATTTCTTTCAGCAATTCTGGAGAGTTCTTCTGAATGACCTGTCCGGAAAAAGTCCTATGACCCAAGATTATACATGGTGGGTCATTCTAAGCAACCCTAATAGTGTTCCTTGCCCAAATCCTAACTGGAGTTCCAACAGACTCCAAGCTGCCCGTCATAGTTTCGGCATACCTCACGAATGCACAAAATGATAAACTTCTTTTAATTTTACGTAAGCATCGTCGGGATGTTGCTTGGCATATATCTGATATCAAGGGCATAAGCCCATCTTTCTGCACTCACAAAATCTTAATGGAAGATAATTCACGTAACTCTATACAACCTCAGCGCCGAATAAACCTGAACATGAAAGAAGTAGTTAAGGCCGAGGTTATGAAATTGTTAGACGCCGGAATTATCTATCTTATATCAGACAGTAAGTGGGTTAGCCCAGTCCAGGTAGTACCAAAGAATGGAGGGATAACGGTAGTAAGTAATGAGAATAATGAATTAATCCCGACACGGACGGTGATCGGTTGGAGAATGTGTATAAATTATCGTAAGTTAAATGATGCCACCCGCAAGGATCACTTTCCCTTGCCATTCATCGATCAGATTTTAGAACGATTATCCGGCCATAGCTTTTATTGTTTTTTTGATGGCCTCTTGGGGTATTTTCAAATACCCATCTCTCCCGAGGACCAGGAGAAAACTACGTTTACTTGTCCCTTCAGCACCTTCACTTACTAAAGAATGTTGTTCGGATTGTGCAATGCGCCAGCTACATTCCAGCGATGTATGCTCTCTATCTTTTACAAGCACGTAGAAAGCACTATGGAGGTATTCTTGGATGATTTCTCCGTGTTCGGTGACGCATTTGATAGTTGTTTAGAAAATGTTGAAAAAGTCTTAGAACGATGCGAAGAAACTAACCTTGCCCTAAATTGGGAAAAATATCATTTTATGGTTAAGGAAGGGTTAGTTTTGGGCCATAAAATTTCTGCAAGAGGTATTGAAGTAGACGTTGCTAAGATAGAAGTTATAGAGAAGTTGTCGCCGCCTACGAACATAAAAGTTATAAGACATTTCCTAGGTCACGCCGGTTTCTACCGCCGCTTCATAAAGGACTTCTCCAAGATCACCAAGCCCCTTACCCATCTATTAGAAAAAGATGCCTCATTCATTTTTGATGACCTTTGCCTAGCTGCTTTTAATTTAATAAAGTAAAAATTAATTAACGCCCCGATTATGATAGCTCCGGTGTAGGACTTTCCATTTGGGATAATGTTTGATGAGAGTAGCTATGTGGTAGGAGCCGTATTAGGTCAATGTATATCTAAAAACTTCCACCCCATCTATTACGCTAGTAAAACACTCAGATCTGCACAGGAAAATTACACCACAACCGAGAAGGAGCTCCTAGCTGTAGTATTTGCTTTTGATAAATTTCGTCCTTATATTACTCTTTCAAAAATTATTATTTTTATGGACCAATCGGCCCTCAATTATCTTCTTTCTAAAACGGATGCCAAACCTTTGCCTGATTCGCTGGGTCTTACTCCTCCAGGAGTTTTGATTTAGAAATCTGTGATAAGAGAGGAGCCGAGAACTTGGTCGCCGGCCAACTCTCCCGCCTAGATAATCCTTTTATTGAAAAATTAGATGAAAAATCTTTTAAAGATTATTTTCCCGATGAGAAGCTGTTTTCAGTTAACACATCTACTTCTCCTTGGTTTGCACGCATCACCAACTATCTAGTGGCTCGTGTGCTCCAAAAAGAGTTCTCATCTCAGCAAAAGAAGAAATTTTTTTCTGAGTTGAAGAGCTATTTTTGGGAAGACCCGCATCTTTTCATAGTCTGTGCAGATCAAGTGATAAGAAGGTGTGTTTCTTATGAAGAAGGTTTAGACATTATTAATCATTTGCATGAAGGGCTAATAGGTGGGCACTATCAAGCTGCTCGCACCGCTCACAAAGTGCTAAGCGCGGGTTTTTACTGGCCTAGACTGTTTAAAGATGCGCAGGCCTTTGTGAGTAGGTGTGATAGTTGCCAACAGTCGGGTAATATTTCTAATAAGAATGAAATGCCGCAAAATTATTTCCTTGAGTATGAAGTTTTTGACCTCTGGGGAATTGATTTTGTTGGCCCTCTTCCTTCTAGCTTCGGGAATAAGTATATTTTTGTTGCCGTTGATTATGTTTTGCAATGGGCAGAAGCCCAAGCTCTTCCTACGAACGACTCCCGAGTCGTAGTTAAATTTTTAAAAAAATTATTTTCTCGATTCGGTATGCCGTGCGCCATCGTTAGTGACAAGGGTTCCCACTTCTATAATGCGCAGTTTTCTAAAATCCTTACTAAATATGGCGTTACTCATAAGCTTTCAACTGCCTACCACCCCCAAACTAACGGACAAGTCGAAGTAGTGAATAGAGAAATAAAAAGAATTTTAGAAAAGACTGTTTCCACTTCTAGAAAAGACTGGTCAACCAAATTAGATGATGCTCTATGGGCCTACAGAACAGCGTACAAAACCGTCATCGGATGTACGCCGTATCGGTTGGTATATGGAAAATCATGTCACTTACCCGTAGAACTAGAACATCGCATTTTTTGGGCCTTAAGATTCTTAAATTTCGATCCTCACTCTGTCGGCGATGTTAGAAAGCTTCAACTCAATGAACTAGATGAGTGGCGCTCTTTCACGTACGAAAATAACAAATTTTATAAAGAGCGGACGAAATGTTTACACGATAAAAATTTAAGGCACCCAAAAACCTTCAAGACGGGTGACCAAGTTTTTTTATATAACTCATGATTACGTTTATTTCCAGGAAAGTTAAAATCACGATGGTCTGGGCCGTTTACCATTAAAGAAGTTTATCCGTATGACACGATTTTAATTTCACACCCTGATAAGGGTGAGTTCAAAGTAAATGCGCGGCGTCTTAAACTTTATTTTTGTCGTGATGTCAGTCTAAACTATATTAATTTTCTTCTACACGAACTTTAAACTAACTGGACACCATTTTTTACATGTTATTTTGGACAAATAAACATTTGGAGAATATTCTTTCGGTCGAGCTCAAATGACCTTTATAAACAAAGGGCGCTCTTGGGAGGCAACCCAAATCATTTTTTTGTTTTCTTTATTTTACACTTTTTACCCCGGACGGCTCCACAAGTTGAAGCTTCTGCAATCACCGCCGCCAATGCTGCTAAATCAATCACAAATTCTGAAGAAGACATGTCAATAAGATCCAGAGCGCAAGCATGGGGGAGCGGCATCAATCAACATTCGCGGAGCATAAATCCGTGGAAGTACCTGTTTTTAAAATTCTGTACTTTATTTCTGTTTTAATTTCTCTCTCTCTCTCTCTCTCATACCCCTTCTTTCTTCATTGAGGACAATGTCTATTTCAAGCTTGGGGGAGGATTTCCTCCTTCGCTTGTCTTTATTTTTGTTTCATGTTGTCTCCTTTAAAAATCAAAAGAAAACAAAAAACATATTTCAAAATAGAAAATTTGTTATATTGATATTTCAATAGTACCCTCTGCTTTTGTTTTGTTTTTCTCAAAATTCTATATAAATAACTTAGCCAATTATAATCTCTCTAATCATTTTTTTTATTATGTTTCACAAGTAAAATGTTGGTCTTGCTGTGTTTCTAATTCACGGTAGTATGTTAACGTGAAATGTCTTTCTAAAACTCGCATTTTTATTATGGTTCCCGTTTTTATTTTCTCGCAAATCTTTCATCCACTATTTTCCTTTTCATTTTTGGATAATTTTTATAATATCAACTTTCGATTGGCGTAGTAGATGTGAACGATCCAAGGCGCATATTATTTTTATTTCCAAGATAAATTCATTAGTCTTCTTTTATTATCTAGGACTTGCTTTTTGAAATTTTTTCAAAAGTAATGCTTTTAATAAATTTAGAAGCATGAAAATGATTTAGGTCGTCTTTGTTTACGTTTGATCCTTCTTGCCAACCTAAATTTTTCTACCCCTAGTTAGCCACTTTTGAGCCTTTTTCCTTCCTCAATTGATTAGCTCCACTTATCATTTCATTTTCACCAAAGCTTAAATATTCCAACCTATCAAATCACTCTAGCCTTTTTGAGTTTCATCAAAACTAAATTTTCATGATTATGATAGCATTATTTTTATGATTTGTTTTTGGAGAACTTTTTGAAAAATATGCTCAAAAGATGTATTTACTTTTGTTTGGCCAATTTCAAATTGAAAAGAAAATTATTTTTGGTCGTTATTTTGTAAAAAAAAGAAGAAAAAGAAAAAAAAGAAAAAACAAAGATAAAGAAAAAGTAGTTTATTTATGACAAAACTTTTTTGAAAATTTTCTATTTTGGTTTAGTGTGATTTTAAGCCTTCATTTTATCTTTGATTTCCATTCCTAATTATATGCCTAAACCAAATGTTTCGGTCCTAATAAGTCCTTTTGATTCATGTTTTTGATTTTTATTTATTAGCTAAGTAAAGAAGAAAAGTAAAATAGTATAGTTTTGGATTTAAATTTAGATTTTTGTTATGTTATTGATATAGTTATAATGTGCCACTTGAATCTAGTAACAACTCAATGCTCTTTTTCATTTTGTTGCATTACTTAAATTTATTTAAAAAATCTTCTTAAAATTTTGGATGATTTATTTTCGTTAGTAAAGCTTATAATTTGTTAAACCATGGCCAAGTGACTGTTTTAGGTTTACGTTTCACATTCTCCCTACTTGGAATTTCGCATAGTACTTATGTAAACATGATTAAAACTTTTTGAATTAGTCATTGTTTATGATTAGCTAGTTTTTATATCTTTGCTTGGGGACAAGCAAAGCTTAAGCTTGGGGGAATTTGATAGTAATTTTTGCAGTTAAATTTATTAGTGTATTTTCGATTTTTTAAAGCACAAATCATGTCTTGCAAGTGCTTATATTGACCCCCTTTTGTAAATATTATTGTCACTAATGCATTTTCTACTTTTTACAGGTTTTCACGGCTTTCAGCCGAATTTTACTGTTACACGCCCCAAGATCACGCCCTACTACGGCGTGTACCTAGGGCGTGTGACCCGGGGGAATGAAGCTACCGGTCCAAAAATGTATTTCTTGGAAACACAGTGTACACTCCCTCTATCACGCCCATGTCATGTCGGACACGGGCGTGTTCTAGAGGCGTGTCCCCAGATCCTGAGAAATCACCACAGCACACTATTTTTCCTGCTCCACTGTCACGCCGAATGTGTCATGTCCCACTAACATGCCCTAGTAGGGCGTTACATATGGGCGTGTAATTCAACTACGACGCCTGTCACCTCCAGCATTCAATTTCAGCCAAAAAAGTCGCACCGAACGTGTCACGCCCCAGGTACACGCCCGACCCGGGCGTGTCAGGGGGCGTGACCCAGCCCGAAAAATTCTATAAATTGAGCCCTTCTCCTAGGGTTCAGGAGGCATCTTTGGAGTGAGAGGGGAGGTTCTGCCCTTAGTTTTCTTGTATTTATTTGCAATTTTCCATATTTCTCCTCTCTTTCCTCATTTCAAGCTTTGTAATCTAGCTAAGTTTACTCCTATTTTGTATTAGTTGTTGTAATTGCTTAGTAGCAAAAGGGCAAATGTTCGCATAGATTTTCATTTCAGCAACCTGTAATATTTTATTTTCAAGTTGTATTTCACTTTCAGTGTTAATAAAAAGTTTGTCGTTTTCCTTATTTTCTTAACGCATTTCTACTCATCTCTCTTTCACCACTTCACCATGAGTAAATAATCCTCCTTGTACTCGATCTTGATGATCTGAGGTTCGAGTTGATTAAGTTATGATGCTTTAGTTTTTTTTTCTTTGTAAGGCTTATACATTTATTTACTCTTGATTTACCTTTGCTTGGAAATATATCATCGATATATATTTTCCATCATTAGCTTTCATTCTTGGCTAGCTGAGAGGCCGATAGGTTGAAGTGTGCACTCAAGAGTAAAGGGAGTTGTACGCACCCCTCGAGAGAGGCAGACGTCCAAATCTCCCGGATTGGAGTAAAATCCAATAGTGGGGTTCACAGCGTAAAGCGAGCTTTAGGTCTCCGATTTGGACGAGAGTTCGGTCGGACCTTCCTAAACTCAGGTAGGCACGGCTTCAAGAGAAGCATGTTCATGCTTATGGAACCTCCATGGTCAAGGTTTTCACTTTATTAAGTTAGGGTTTATTATCGCATTTCTTAATCAACTTTAGCTGAGGTGATTCTCGATCGAGTGCTCTTCTTTATTATCATCTTAATCTCCTCGTTGTAATCATTTTAATAACTCTCTATTTAACTGCATGCTTTTTCACTTTTTAGCATAATACTTCTCTTCTTAATCGCATTTTATAATTCTCTTAAACCCTAAAACAACCTTCGATAAGATAATGGTTTTTGTGTGAGTAAGATTATTCGACGATTCCCGGATTTTAATACGACACTTGTGTCCCCTAGCTGCGTTTCGATAGGTATACTTGCCTCGTTGGATTACTAGTTTGGTTTATTTTCTCCTTTCGAATATAATCACATTAATAGCCACCACCTCAACGGAGGTGGTGGTGGCGGTGGCCGGCCGGGCAAACGGCCGGGTGGCCGACGGTAGCTGTTGGAAGTGCTCCAGGTCGGGTTGATCTCAGCCATTGGCTGGAGGAAGAAGAAACCCAACAGCTGTTGGATTAGCTTCAAGATCTGTGTCGATCTATTTATATTAAATGTATATTTATGCATTTATGTCACATGATATCAGTTACCTTTGGAATTAAACTAAAAATACTTAGAGTCCTTTTATGAAAAAGTGGTCTACATGGAATTGAAGCCCTTGGAGTCTAGTTTAATTAAAAAATGGTTTCAACCAATTTGGAGTTCAGGTCAGAACACATCACTCATTTTGGTGCAGTCTATACTTAGGGCTAATCAGAGATTAAAATAAGTGCCCCCACTTAACCATATGTCCAAATGACCTGAAATTTGGGCATGAAGACAAAATTATCTATACCCAGGACATATCCATAAATGACAATTTTTGGAGAAACATTTTCCATTTTTTTGGTAAAAATTTAATAATCCTAGTATAGTTTAATTATGGGGCCTAGTTACATCACCAACACCCAAAATTATGGTGGATGGTCTTAGGGGCTCCAAGAGTCTCGAGTTAAAATTTCAACCCATATGAGTATGATTTGGCTGGGTTTTGATGTCACTAAAGTTTGGGCCCTTAAGGCGAGTTTAGGGTTTAGGATTCTTGGGGCATGGAAGGGCCAATCCTCACCCAAATGGGTTGCAGTCCTGGCCAGAGTCCCAAGGTTAGTAGGGTCACCCTCTCTTAGAGTTTGTAATGAGTTAGGGTGGTTGAGACCTAGTGCCCTAGTTCAAGCCTTGGATCGAACTTGTTACGGTTTGTGAAGGACCTAGGGTGTTTAGGCTTTGTTTGGGCTTGAGGTTTACCTCATGGGTTTCTAGGGTGGATTAATGACCTAGGAAGGAATTTGGTAGTATTTGGACACATGCACTCCACTTAAATCACTTGAAAATTATTTAGGTCTATACACCTTAGGGAATAAATATAGGGTCTTATGACATTGGATCCTCGTAAAATTTTGGTAGAAGTATTTTTTATAGTACTATTGACCTTTGTGATTTATTATATACTGTTTAGAAAACAGTAGCTCATACTTGTAGGTATAATCTCCACCTTGCCATTTTGATGATTTTGAAGTAACCATGGTCAAATTAACTTGGAATGATATAAAACTCTGGCAAAGTTTATCAAATTCCATTTGTAACCACTTATAGATGATTTGGAATATTTGGACGTTTCTTCTTAATACTTCATGTTAAGTGAACTAGTACACCTTACTTTGATAAATGATTAATAAATTTTATATCTTGCTGGAAAATTGTGTTACTTGGCTATTGAACGTTTTAGGGCATAAATAAGTTTAGAAAATTATTATATGTTATTTGGATGAATTTATGAGAATGTTTCTTCACAAAGTGCGCTTTTGATGGATTTTCTTGAAGTATTTTTATACATGTCTTACGAACCTTGGAATTGCATGAAACTTTGCCAGTAGTGTTTTCTGATCATTATAAGGCTCTGGTAAATTTTTATATAATTTTGGACCAAGATTTATGGTACTCCCTTCATTAACATTATTTACTTGAATTGTCTTGAATTAATTATTTAGAGGATAATACATTTATGAAAATTTTTGAAATTTTGTATCCACTGATATTTTACTATAATATAGTGTTCACAATTTTTGGGTGGCCAGAAATTAAGTTAATCTAGCACTTCATGTTCAAAATTACAATGGCCTAGATTTTGGCAAAATAAAATAAATGCCAAATTAATTAGGAAAATATAAAAGTTTCTGGATTTAGACTAAGTATGACATGATAGACCCCCATGAATTATCTTAGGGCATTTTGATGAAAGTTTGGAGTACCTCCTATCTTGTACATCATACAGCTTAGGTTGGTCTGCATTCAGTAAAACTGCGAAATTGTGATAACATGAGGAATGAACATAGGGAGTTAGGGATAATAGTCACTGATTTGCGGTGAAGAGAAAATGAGTTGGTCTATAGGAGTCACGATGTGGAAGTATTGGGTTGACTAGTGTTAAGTGTTGCTTGGGATCGACGAAAGGTCGTCTTTCCTGTAGGGAGAAAGAAAGTCAAAATACAGTAGGATTAGATCCAATATAATATTAAAAGGGATCGGGATTTGGGTATTAACCAATAATAAAGAAGTACCTTACGAAAGGGAGCTTTGGGCTTCAGCACATCGTAGTTCCTAGTGCCCTCGAGAGCCCTTCACGGGAAATGCATTGGGCAGTCCAAGGTTAACGTAAGTAGTAGGAATAAATGAAATGGAAGAGTAATTAGAAATACTCTAGGGTTACACCTTCACACACTCTCCCAAGAGTTGTGGGAGTCAGGTTAGGTCTCCTGAGCGGTGGGCCTGGTGGTCTTAGTGATTGGCAGGTTAGCCCGGCGAGCCAATGGATCGGTAGGTGGTTTGACGGTCGGGTTAGTCTGAGGAGCCTATGACTCGGAAGTTCTGGTTTTCATGTGCATAACATAAGGTGGTGGGTCTTTGTTACTTGATGGTCATTCACACCGACGTCGGTACGATGACTCGGCGAGTGTGTTTCACACATTGCCAAGGAAAGACTGGTGGATTTGCAAGCAAGTTACGCAGAGGCTCCATGGTGTGTTCTTCATGTTGAGGCGAACAAGGGTCTAGGTTGGATGGCGTGAATACCGGCCTAGTAGTGGGGTGGCCCGACCCACTACCTCCGCTTTCCACAGTGCGAGGTACCTGAGAGTTTAGCTAACTCAAAAATCGGGGAACTAAAGGTCTGTGCGCATAGAGTCGTGTACGTGAGTTGCACTTGTGTGTACATAGCATTTCATGCATAACAAATCACTACACTCATATCTGCATATAAACGTGACACCCCATCGTATAAATTGGTATGAGACTTTTTATACGATGGTAGTCTTGCAAAATACCCCTTACCTTATAAGTTTGTATGACATTCATATAAGTTAAGGTTATTCTTCATTATACTCTGCTCTCTTACTTTTTCTTTACTGCCTTATTTATGATAATATCATATTACTGCCTTACTTTTGATATTATCATTTTGCGGCTGTACACCTTTATAGTTCTGATATATCACTGTTAGCTTAGCTTCGTCGCCATCTGCTTTGACACTTCTCCACCTTAATATCTTCCATATCCTCCTTCCCGCACGGTGCCTAGGAGTCGCGGGGGAGTCGGGGATGATAGTTGGCTTAGTCTTTTGACTAACGGTCGGTGGACCATTATTTTTCAGGGGCTCCGGATGGGAGACAGATAGTAGTCGAAAAAACAACAACAGCAGGGCACGGTGCACATGGAGGTGGGACAGTCTAACACGGGAGCACCTGCTTTTGACTCCGTGAGTGTTTAGTTTTGTTAGCTTCCACGAGTGACCTTGTAGTGAGGATTCTGATGTACTGGGCATAAGTCTGTTTACCTTTCTGTTCGTGATTTTGGATACTCATTTATTATGGGACATGTTGTGATTCATGCTTATTACTTATATGTGATATGTTTTGTGGACTTGGAATTTCCTATCTTCTTTTAATAGCTTCCGCATTTTTGGTGATTCTGTGTGCCGGTAGCGTTGGCGTTTTGTAGTGACGACCTTCCGGGCGAAGTTGTCACCGCGAAACAGCGATTCTCGGCGTAAGAACCGATAGCGTAGCAAAAAAGGGTTCTTACAAACTGGTATCAGAGGCTACCTCGATCCAAAGAAAAATAAGTCCACAAACATTGAGCCACCACGTGCGAGCATAGTTTGGGGACAAACTAGCAGCGGAAGCAATGGTGTGCCCATAAAGGGAAATCACATGCAAAAGTCCCATCTCTTTCCTTCCTTTCCATTAAACTTCTAACATTTGGTATTATCCTTTATAGCCTGCAACGAACCCTACTCCCCAGGATGAGGTATTTCAGGAACAGAACGTGATTCCACCCCCGCCAGCGCCGACTCTCTTCCTGCAGACAAAGATGGGCCAGACCATGACTGCTATTTTGGAGGCCTTCAGGGCTCAGCAGGCTTCGGCTCCTCAGCAAAATCCCGGGGCAAACTGGCTGAGCGTCTTCCGGGGGATTTCTCCCCCATCCTATCTCGGGACAGAAACTGCAGTTCGTACGGAGGAGTGGTTGGATATCATTTACGAGATGCTGGCTGGTATTAGATGTCTGATAGAGGAGGCTGTGACTGTAATGACTCCATCCGTTCATATAGCATATAATAGAATGTCCGGTCGGTGCCCCACACCATATGCTACAAAACAGACAAGGAAGTCACGGGTTGTTATCAGAGTTGCGCATCCTAACGCATAGCATTCTAGCAGAAGCTTTTAACATAAAACTGAACTCCAACCATGAATGTCCACTAATATAAACACCCACATTTATATAGGAATGTAGCTCAAATACAAAGTCATTTGGACTTAGGGCCGTACAGTTGCTCTTTACAAAAGTGGCTTCCAAACATCGGCGTGCAGGCTGGTCACACATGAACAAAATATAATATTTTTGTTTAGCCTTCAAGGGCTAGTAGCAGCAACAGCAGCTGAGACTTCAGCCTTTAAATGTCCCGCTCGGTTCTCCAGCACATGTACAAGGACATCCCACCCAACGGTGGCAAACAAGGCAACGGTCAGCATTCAGCTGACCAATTTATAACGACCATACCCCTTTCCCGGGGAAGTGGCTTTCCTTTCCTACAGGCATAGCAATTCATATGCAGATATAGCTATATATTCACCACATATCGTGCACTCACGCACAAACATTCCATCACAACCGTCAGCCATATGGCCAGACGATCCGTGCACTCAGGGCACATTTTTGGTCTACCGGCGAACTAAGGTCCCACAACCGTATCAGGGCCGAAACCCAACGGTAAAATTGAGCATTTTGCCCCATAGCATGCAGTCGGGCACTTAGTCTTATAATGACCCGGGATTTGCCCATATCCCCCCATGGTGTTCGTGGTGCGCAGGCCTAAGACTCTCGCTATGCGCTCCAATGGACCGCACCTTCAGTTCTTCACGTCGGACGGATATAACGTAGGTCGGATCAACCACCCCCCATTGCTCATATCACCTTGCCATCACCAAATACCAACGTACTCGCGGCTAAGAAAAAGGCGCGGATCGGTTTCAATTTACCTATTTGGCATAAAGCCGTAAGAGCTCATCAAGCTTACACATAGCCAGACCGTCCTCACGGGACTGGCATTCATCGGTTAGCTAGGAGCCACGCCTCGCGTTAGACATAGAACTCATTTTCCATCCCTAGGCTTAACCGTACATTTATAGCATACACTTGAGGGTATTTTACTGGACTGCCAAGCCAGTACTTCCTGCTACTACCCTTCACAGGCACAACCCATTAAGCGTCATAAGCATTATAAGCATCAGAGGGTCTTTTCCTGGACTTTTGCACAAGTACTTCCTGCTACTGCCCTTCACAGATACACCCATCAAGCATCACAAGCATCACCAGGGTCTTTTCCTGGACTACCACTCCAGTACTTCCTGCTACTACCCTTCACAGATCCAACCCATCGACTCCTTAAACCACACGTTTCATCACAGAGTCTTCTCCGGTGTATATATGCAACATCACCAATCCAGACCAACCTGTCCAGATGGGCTTCACACAGCATGCCTATTTCGTACTCTATTTTCGGATCTATATGCCAAATTATTGGGGATTCCAAGAATCAACCCAAGGGAAATCCCTTCACAATCCACCCTCTGGTGGGGGAATCCCATGCACATGCCAAAACGTAAGCCTTCACATGGCTAAGAAGGAAGATCGTTACCCTTGAAGATTGCTTCGGAGCCATGGACTTCTAGCCGGCTAAAAAGCACCGCAGTGGCTTTGCCTCCACAACGCTAGCCTCAGATTTCGAAACGGAACTTCGCGGCTCCACCGGCGGTCGGCTCCCTTCTTCTTCCTCCTCCTTCCTCTCTCTCTCTAGGTTCTTAGGAAGAAGATCACTTAGGCCAAAATGAGAATCTCATCTCATTTCTCGTCCTTAAAGTAGGGGGAGGAATCTGGGCCATCATATCCCAGCTGAAGAAAATGGACGGCCACGATTTTGCCACAAAAGCCTGAATTTTGGCTGACTTTGCTTGTGACACGCCTGTATCACAGGTCGTGTACCTTAAGAGGCACACAACTGACTCATCCAGACCAGTACACGGCCATGTGACATGCCAGTGTCCCAGGCTATGTGACCTGACACGCCTTCAGACATGTCTGTGTCTGTGGCCGTGTACCTCAGGTGGTACACACCCATCTCAACCCGAGCAAGACACGGCCATGTGACACGCCCGTGTCACATACCGTGTTCCCAGAGGCACGCCTGTGTCCTGTCCGTGCTGCCCTGGCCAACTCCAGAAAAGGACACGGCCTGTGACACGCCTGTGTCATAGGTCATGTGCCCTTACACGGTTGCAGACACGCCTTTGTCGGTTTTTCATCGAGCGAAGTTCTTCGACCAGAGCAAGACATGCCCCCTGACATACCTGTGTTGTTGGGCGTGTTGTAACGCCCCGAAACTCAAAAGAGTGATGGGAGGCGTTTTGAGCCAAGTTTGGAACTTGGTTGGGGTCACACGGCCTGGGACACCGGCATGTCCTTGGGGCATGTCGTGCTCAAGTCGACGATCTGGCTGAGAGGTCGACAAACTTGGAGTTGACGATCATCGAGTAGCGAACACGGCCTGAGACACGGGCATGTCCCAGGTCGTATCCTTCTCGTGGTGAAGGTTGGGTCGTGTCGTGGTAGACACACGGTGTTAGCGCATGGGCGTGTGCAGGTAGACACGGGCATGTCAATTGTGACACGGGCATGTCGAGGACCCGTGTCCCTTGCGGGACGTTTTGATCCTGTGTCAAAGGAGGAACACAGCACGCTACACGGCCGTGTACTGTTTGATATGGGTGTGTCAAGTCAGACACGGGCGTGTCGAGAGCCCGTGTACTTTTTGGGACGCGTCGATTTTTAACGGCAAATGGGGAATACGGCCTTGGACACGGGCGTGTCACAATCCATGTTCGGCCCAGGTTTTGGATTTCAATCCCGAATCGTGGCCATCCGTTTCCTTATTTTGGAATCCGACAGTTCAGTGCTGTTCATGCTAGGTTATACCCGGGTATAGGGTTTTGAATCCTTCATTTCATCCAAATACTCTCTTTATAAAGTTCTATAGAGAGGGGAGAGAAAGGAAGAATAAGGAAGGAAGATCCGGCCACCGGCGGACCTTCGGAGCCCCGAATCGCGAGCCGACTTCGGATCTACGGAGGCGAGGACATTGCGGTGCTTTTCATCTGCATAGATTTCCATGGCACTAAAGAGGAATGCTAGGGTAACGATTCTCATCCTAGGACATGTGAAGTCCTCTTTTCTTTGCATAGGAAGCCCGCTCTCGCGAGTTTGCGTTGAGTTTGAGGCGTTCCTTCGGGTAGACATGAATAGTCCCCATTGTTTAGCATGTAGAGTCCGTAATCGAGAAACGGACATAGGAATGATGTGTGAAGCCTACCCGAACAAATTGGTCTGGATCGGTGATGTTACATTACATGAATGGTCGGAGAAGACTCCGTGCAATTGTTTGTTTTTCGGGTTTTCTACGTGGTAGATTACAACACGGAGCCTTAGGGACTAACTCCAAGGTACACCCGGAAAACTGGGTAGATGTGTGACTCTGCCAACTTGGTGGCCTGGGAGCCAACTTGTACATAACTGGGTTATGTAAAGTGTGTGATCGATTTGGGACTCGGGGAAACTTGACCAGCGCAGATGGCTTAAGTTGATGTTGCGGTGTGAGCAACGGGTTAGGAGGAACCGTACCCGCTCTATGTGGTTCGGTTAGAGAGACCTATGGTACGTGGTACTCGTCGTTGGCATAGATGGAGGGTCTTAGGCAGTGGCCAGAAAGACCAAATGCTCACGAGATATTGCCGCCCAGGGGGTGGTGGTGAGACAGCGGACTTTGACCAGGTTCACCGAGAATGTGCCCTGAGAGCATGGGGTGTGTTGTCGTGCGAGCCTACGCCTGTGATGATGTGTAATTTCTCTATATTATGGCAATGCTAATAAAGTGCAGGGAAGGAGCATCGCCGCCCCGAATTTGGGGGTGGGGTCGTTATAATTTGGTCAGCATAGCTAACCGTTTCTTTTGTTTGTCACTGTTGCGGTGGATTGTTGCTTGCAGGTGTTGCGGAGCCAAGTGGTAAATAGCAGGCAAAAGCCCATGTTGCTGAGTCGGCACTTGAAGGCCTAATTATTGAATGTTTACTTGTATTATTCATGTGTGACCGGCCTGCGTGCCGAGGTTTGGAAAACACTTTAATTTGATTAAACTATTGTAAGGCCATAAGGTTGTGTACTGGTGTATTGTACATTCATTCCTTCTGGTTTGGTTTAGTGGACATTCATGCTGTTGGCAGGGTTCTTTATTTATTGCAACTTTTAAATTGCTTCCGCTAGAATGTACTCTGTGTAGGACATTGGATATCGGTTGGATGGTTTCCTTTGAGTAACCTTCCAGTCTGTCTGTGGTATATGGCGTCAGGCCCCGGCCGAACCTACTACTATATGTTATGTGACAGATAGGGGGTGTTACAATTTGGTATCAGACTACTGGTTTTGGTCAACTTAAATGAATTCGTGGACGAATTCTTTTAAGGGGTGGTGAGCACATGTGTGTGCGTCATCGTTATAACATAAAAGAACCCATGAAAGTCCACTTAGAAATGAAAATACACGTGTTTGGGAAACCTGCGTGTTCCTATAATTGCTTTTTGCAATTTTGTTTGGTCGCTTAGCGGTATTTTATACAACTATAGGTGACCAGAAGTGGTGTAGGGCTGTCAGAATGCCCGATTTCTGAGGCTAGTAACGCACCAAATGATGCTCCTACAACACCTCCCTCGGCTGAAACCATACGATTGGTTGCCGAAGCAGTGTTTATCATGATCAACGTGCAGCCTGCAAGGCAAATGCAGCAACCCGCTCCTACGATGGAGCAGGTACCGCTCCAAAGGGATGAACTGAGAAGGGTGGAGCAGGTGGTGGTGGAGCCTTTGGTGCCTAGTAGAGGAACCGAAAGGCAGCTCAAACATGTTATGGGCTTCAATCCTCCGGTGTTCTCGGGGACGGGAACCCCATCCCAAACAGAGGATTGGCTCTCCCGAGTGAAGAGAGTACTAACAGCTACTGAAATGGAAGAGTGGCAGATGACCACTATAGCTACATTCCTGTTGGATAGAGATGCTAGGCTGTGGTGGGAAGGTTTGGAAATACATCACTTGAGGGGAAGGCACCTTACGGACGTCTCGATAGAGTTTTTGAGGATGTTCTTGGCAAGGTACCTTCCCTCGGCTCAGAGGATAGCATTGGAGAATGAGTTCCAGAAGCTAACATAAGGAGAGAGTATCGTGGATAAGTATCTCCATGAATTTACTCATTTGGGTCGGTACGCTAGCTCTACGTTCGCGGACGAGGAGTGTAAGACAAACCTATTCTATGAAGGTTTGAGAGATGACTTAAGGCTACTGCTCTCGGGGCCTATGACGCAGGGCTTCTTGACCCTGGTCAATACGGCTCGGTCGTTGGAAAAGGATTTGAAGAATGTACAAGTGAAGAAAAACTCTGGTGATAAGAGGACAGAGTTCAAAGTGTCGGCTAATGCGAAGTCTGGATATCGCAAGTTTAATAAGAAGGCTAGGACTTCGGGTCCAGCCCCTTCTTCTGGTGCTTTGGGGGGCAACTACAAGACGAACCCCGGGCGCATGCTACAATTGTGGGAAGTCGGGACACTTTGCCCGGGACTGCTGGAGCGGACGTCCCAAGTCCGAGAGGAAGTCGGGAGCAACGTATGAAGAGAATGGCAAGGCGATGGAGTCAACCGCATCCCATTATGCTCCGGCTCAACCTAGAGTCTACAATCTTGGCTAGTAGGAGGCCATTAAGCAAGCGAATGTGGTGATAGGTACGGTTTTAATTTATAGCAAGTTAATTTTTAAATACTTGTTATGCTCATGTTACCTTACACCACTGCTTGTATAGGATTTGTTTTTATTTGTGAGAATCCGGCGAGAGCACTCTTTGATGCGGGTGCTTCCCACTCCTTTTTGTCTGAAGGATTCATATCGCGCATCGGAGTACCTTCTTTGATGGCGAGGTAAAAGTGGATGTGTTGTTGTCAAATGTGTGTTCGATGTGCGTGGATAGAATCTGTTGCGTAAAGATTCGTCTTGGGAGTTAAGAGTTCGATTTGCAAGCGTCGTTACTACCGCTGGTGGAGTTCGACGTGATATTTGGCATGGACTGGCTCTTGGAGCAGCAAGCTTATATTGATTGCGGTCGCAAGGAGGTTAAGTTGGGGACAGGTCGTGAGATGACCTTTACGGGCTTGAAAGGGTCGAGCAAGACTTTGATGTCTTCTCTTCAGGTGGTGAAGGCGGTTCGAGCTGGAGCAGAGCTGTTCTTCATGCTAGTGGAGGTTTCAAAGCCTAAGCCTACGTTGGACAGTATTTTAGTGGAATTCGAGTACCCTGATGTGTTCCCCGGTGATCTTCCTGGAGCCCCACCTCAAGGGGAGATTGATTTCACAATCGATCTAGTGTCAAGTGCGAAACCTGTGTCACACTCTCCGTATCGGCTAGCGCCTAAGGAGATGGCAGAGCTGAAGGTACAACTTCAAGAGTTGTTGGAGCAGGGGTATGTGCATCTATGTTCGTCGTCTTGGAGTGCACCGGTCCTTTTTGTTAAGAAGAAGGACGGAAGCTGGAGACTATGTATTGATTACCGAGAACTGAACAAGCTAACAGAGAAGAATAAGTACTCGATCCCAAGGATTGATGATCTCTTTAATAAGTTAGTCGGGTCAACGGTGTACTCGAAATTGGATCTCAATCCGGTTATTATCAGCTGCGGATATGGATAGTGATATCCCCAAAAAGCTTTTAGTATGAGATACGGGCATTACGAGTTTACGGTCATGTCGTTTGGGCTGACTAATGTATCGTCGGTGTTCATGGATCCGATGAACAGGACCTTTAGGGAATACCTAGACCACTTTGTGATCGTCTTCATCGACGACATATTGGTGTACTCGCAGAGTGAGGAGGATCACTTTAAGTATCTACATTTGGTATTGGAGACGCTAAGGAGGAACCAATTGTACGTCAAGTTCTCCAAATGCGAGTTTTGGTTGTCTTCAGTAGCGTTCCTTGGTCACATAGTCAGTGGAGATGGAATTACGGTGGATCCAGCAAAGATTGTTGCAATATGAGAGTGGCATGTGTTGTCTACGGTAACGGAAGTCTGGAGTTTTCTAGGGCTTGTCGGCTATTACATGCGCTTCGTGGAGAACTTCTCGCTGATAGCGTTACCCCTCACGACTCTAATGAGGAAGGAACAGAAGTTTATTTGGACGTCGGAGTGCGTGCGAGCTTTTGAGGAGCTGAAGAGTCGGTTGACCACAGCGCCTGTGCTGAGTTCGCCGAGTGGGACCGAAGGTTTTGAGATTTATAGCGATGCTTTGGGCAGTGGATTGGGTTGTGTCCTACTGCAGCATGGAAGTGTGATAGCGTATGACTCGCGACAGCTAAAAGTGCATGAGAGGAATTATCAGGTCCATGACTTGGAGTTAGCGGACGTGATTTTTGCCTTGAAGCTGTAGAGGCACTACTTGTACGGGGTGAAGGTCGATATCTATACCGACCACAAGAGCCTGAAATACTTGTTGGATCAGAAATATCTAAACATGCGACAGTGGAGATGGATGGAGTTCATGGGGGACTACACGTTCAAAATTCACTATGTGCCTGGGAAAGGCAATGCGGTTGCGGACGTGTTGAGCCGCAGAGCCCCAGCTCAAGCCAATTGGCTGTCGGTCCATGACGAGCGGCTAGTTCGGGAGTTGGAGGCATTGGAGATCTCTTGCGTAGGCAAGCAGACAAGTGCCGAAGCGCTATTAAACTGGACAGAAGTTCAGTGTGACCTGGCTGATAGGATTCGACAGGCTTTTGATATGGATGGTCGCATGAAGCAATTCATGTTTGAGGCTTTAGATGGGTCAAATTCCCAATTTGTTGTTGAGGATGGATTGCTATGGAAAGACGGTCGTCTGTGCATCCCAAACGTAGGCAATCTGCGGGCGGATTTGTTGTACGAGGCTCATCATACCAAGTACTCGATCCACCTAGGGAGCACGAGGATGTACCGCGATGTGAAGAAATTGTTCTGGTGGCCAGGACTTAAGAAGGATGTGGCACTGTACGTGGCGAAGTGTCAAACATGCGCCTTAGTGTAGGCGGAGTGCCAAAAGCCGGGAGGATTTTTGAAGTCCTTGCAAATTCCAGAGTGGAAGTTCGACGACATTACTATGGACTTTGTGCATGGTTTGCTAAGGTCGCGGAATGGAAACAACACCATCTGGGTGGTCGTGGATCGTTTGATGAAAGTGTTGTACTTCATTCCGCATAGGAAGGATGACTCCGTGGAGAAATTGGCAAAGTTATACATGGATAATATTGTACGGCTTCACGGTGTGCCCTGTAGCATCGTGAGTGACCGTGATGGACGGTTCACGTCCAATGATTGGAGGCTGGTGCAGCAGATATTGGGAACAAAGCTGAGTTTCAGCACAGCCTTTCAACCGCAGATGGATAGGCACACCGAGAGAGTCAATATGATAATGGAAGACATGCTTCGCATGTGCGTCCTGGACTTCGGGAAGTAGTGGGAAGATCACCTATACTTGGTGGAATTCGCTTACAATAATAGCTACCAGGCGAGCATACAAATGGCGCCCTTCGAGGACCTTTATTGTAGAAGATGTCGCACGTCGTTGCCTTAGTTGGAAACATGTGAGTCAAAGTTGTACAAGCGCCAAGAGGTGGAAGATGCAACGTCGTTGGTTCGAATGATTCGAGAGAGATTTCTAATCGCTCAGGACCGCCAAGCTAAGTACTATAACGCCAAGCACAGGAACGTGGAGTTCGCTATCGGTGACTGGGTGTACTTGAAGGTCAATCCGTTCAAGGGTGTCTCGCGGGTGCGTCGCTTGAAGAAGCTAAGCCCGAGGTACCTTGGACCGTTTGAGGTTCTGGAGCGGATCGGCGAAGCAGCTTATCGATTGAGGCTATCAGTGGAGCTAAGTGGTCTACACAATGTATTTTATATATCGGTGCTGCGGAAGGTGGTACAAGAGCCTTCGCAAGTGATTGTGGTCGACCAAGTGCCGGTCGACAATGTGTTGACGACGAAGGTCAAGCCCGTTTGCATGGAGGACTCGGAAGTCAAGCGGCTACGCAACAAAGAGATCAGAATGGTCAAGGTCCGTTGGGACAATTGCGGTCGGGAGGAGCTCTCCTGGGAGCGATAGCAGACCATGCTTGAGGAGTACCCGGAGTTATTCCACTCAGGTACCGTTTAAGTTTTGTGTTCATCTTTCCTTTATAATTTCGGGACGAAATTCTTTTAAGAGAGAGAGCGTTGTAACGCCCCGAAACTCAAAAGAGCAACGGGAGGCATTTTGAGCCAAGTTTGGAACTTGGTAGGGGTCACACGGCCTGGGATATGGGCGTGTCCCCGGGGCGTGTCGTGCTCGGGTCGACGATCTGGCCGAGAGGTCGATGAATTTGGAGTCGACAATCGTCGAGCAGCGAACACGGCCTGAGACACGGGCGTGTCCCAGGTCTTGTCCTTCTCGGGGTGAAGGTCGGGCCATGTCGTGGGAGACACATGGTATTAACGCATTGGCGTGTGCGGGTAGACACGGGCGTGTCAATTGTGACACGGGCGTGTCGAGGACCCGTGTCCCTTGCGGGACGTTTTTGATCCTGTGTCAAATAAGGAACATAACACGCTACACGACAGTGTACTGTTTGACACGGGCATGTCAAGTCTGACAGGGGCGTGTCGAGAGCCCGTGTACTTTTCGGGACGCGTCGGTTTCGACGGCGAATGGGGAACACGGCTTTGGACACGGGCGTGTCACAAGCCGTGTTTGGCCCAGGTTTTTGTTTTCAAGCCCGAATCGTGACCGTCTGTTTCCTTATTTTGGGATCCGACGGTTCAGGGCTATTCAGGCTAGGTTTACCCAGGTATGGGGTTTTGAATCCTTCATTTCATCCAAATACTCTCTTTCTAAAGTTCTAGAGAGAGGGGAGAGCAAGGAAGAAGAAGGAAGGAAGATCCGGCCACCGGCGGAGCTTCGGAGCCCCGAATCGCGAGCCGACTTCGGATCTATGGAGGCGAGGACATTGCAGTGCTTTTCATCTACATAGATTTCCATGGCGCCACAGAGGAATGCTAGGGTAATGATTCTCAACCTAGGACATGTGAAGTCCTCTTTTCTTTGCATAGGAAGCCCGCTCTCATGAGTTTGCGGTGAGTTTGAGGCGTTCCTTCGGGTAGACATGAATAGTCCCCGTTGTTTAGCATGTAGAGTCCGTAATCGAGAAACGGAAATAGTCATGATGTGTGAAGCCCACCCAGACAAGTTGGTCTGGATCGGTGATGTTGCATTGCATGAATGGCCGGAGAAGACTACATGCAATTGTTTGTTTTTCGGGTTTTCTACGTGCTAGATTGCAACATGGAGCCTTGGGGACTAACTCCAAGGTGCACCCGAAAAACTGAACAGATGTGTGATTCTGCCAACTTGGAGGTCTGGGAGCCAACTTGTACATAACTGGGTTATGTAAAGTGTGCGATCGATTTGGGACTCGGGGAATCTTGACCCGCGCAGACGGCTTAAGTTGACGTTGCGGTATGAGCAACGGGTTAGGCGGACCGTACCCGCTATATGTGGTTCGGTTAGAGAGACCTAAAGTACGTGGTACTCGACATTGGCATAGATGGAGGGTCTTAGGTAGTGGCCAGAAAGACCAAATGCTCACAAGATATTGCCGTCCAGGGGGTCGTGGTGAGACCGCGGACTTTGACCGGGTTCACCGAGAATGTGCCCTGAGAGCACGGGGTGTGCGGCTGTGCGAGCCTACGCCTGTGATGATGTGTAATTTCTCTATATTATGGCAATGCTAATAAAGTGCAGGGAAGGAGCATCGCCGCCCCGAATTTGGGGGCGGGATCGTTATAATTTGCTCAACATAGCTGACTGTTGCTTTTGTTTGGCACCGTTGTGGTGGATTGTTGCTTGCAAGTGCTGCAGAGTCAAGTGGTAAATAGCAGGCAAAAGCTCATGTTGCTGAGCCGGCCCTCGAAGGCCTAATTATTGAATGTTTACTTGTATTATTCGTGTGTGACCGGCATGCGTGCCGAGGTTTGGAAAACACTTTAATTTGAGTAAACTATTGTAAGGCCATAAGGCCGTGTACTGGTGTATTGTACATTCATTTCTTCTAGTTTGATTTTGTGGACATTCATGCTGTTGGCAGGGTTTTTATTTATTGCAACTTTTAAATTGTTTCCTCTAGAATGTACTATGTGTAGGACATTGGATATCGGTTGGATGGTTTCCTTTGAGTAACCTTCCAGTCTGTCTGCGGTATATGGCGTCGGGCCCAGGCCGGACCTACTGCTATATGCTATGTGAAGGATAGGGGGTGTTACACGTGTTCCCTCTCGATAACTCGTCGAGTGCAGTTCGTCGAGCACTCGAGTGGCTGCCCAACCATACAAAGCAGGACACGCCCTGGGACATTACCGTGTCCCAGGCCGTGTCACCCATGTTGAATTCTGTGAAGTGAAAGTGGGTGAATGGAAGGCTTGGGAAACCTATCCGCGCGGACTACGCGGACAGGGTTGGCGGACTGCTAGGTCGGCAGGGATGTTGCAGGCGGTTTGCTCTGTGGCGGCCTGGGCGGTCTGTTCGCGCGGACTACGCGGACATCAGCAGCGGTCTGACAGGCCAGTGTATGCTCAGCAGGCGGTTGACTCCCAGGAAGTAATCGGGCGGATAGAAATGTTATTCCGCGGAGTCCGGCATGAAGCGGACTGAAGAACTGGAGCTCGGCAGACCGGTTTGGCAGTTGCCTTGGTCTTGCTCTGGTGCAGCGGGAAGCCGTGGAGACCGCCGGTCAGCGCGGACAGAAACTAGAGGTCGCCCGGTATGGCGGGCTAGATCCAGTGTCCGCCAGTAAGTGCGGACTGGCCCTTGTGGCCAGTGGACTGGACTTGGTGTGATGTGAACCAAGTCCAGGATGGCTCAGTCCGGGGAGATCGCGGAGTGGAGCGCGGGCTGGTTTCTCAGTCCGCCAAGCGTAGTAGAAGTGTTGTTGCCTTGTTTGCTAGCTTGGGAAATGCGGACAGGAGAATTGCTTGTGCAGGAGCGTGCGGACTGGAGCCAGAGTCCGCTGAGTCCGGTTTAGCCTTGTGATGAGGTTATGGACTCAGGAGTTGCGGACTGGAGTCTGCTGTTAGCAGACTGGATTGGCGTGTCCGCTAAGTCCGGAGGTGCCTTGGCAATGAGGCAATGGACTTGGGATATGCGGACGGAAGTCGGGTGTCCGCTGAGTCCGGCAGGTGCCTTGATGGCGAGGCTGCGGGCTCGGGTTTTGCGGGCTGATGCCTTGTCCGCAGAATGGCGGACACGGCTATTGTGGAGTCCGGCTGTGGTGGTCCTGGCTTGGTCTCTGGCGGCAAGGCGGGCTGGATATTGGAGTCCGGCCTTGGAGAAGCTAGGGCGGACTGGCTATCTGCACAGGAGCGGCGAACTGGAATGTGTGTCCGCGGGCTGGCGGACACACTTGTTCTAGCTGCGGGATGTGGCGGTGATCCTATCGGCTAGGGCGGTGACCATACTCATCATCGTGCCTATAAATAGGACCCATGTCACATCAGGAGTAATGGACCTAGACCGAAGTAAGTGAACAGTAATTGAGCTCGCATAAGTTGCTGCGGTCTGGACTTTGGTGTCCGCGCGGATTGAGAGTTGACCCGGTTGTGCTGTGCAGGTTGTGCGGATAGTGCTGGAAAGCCAGGACTTGGCTCTGATTGCGGTCAGGGACAGTGCGGACTCTGCGGTTAAGCAACAGGCGGTAAACAGCAGGTCGCGGATAGCGACCAGGCGGTCTTCTCTTTGGCAACTTGGTTCGGGGTTCTGGAAGTCGCCTGCTTCAGGCGGACTGTTCCATTCGGTGACGCAGCTTGTGCGGCCTGGCGGCCTGCAGATCGGCGGTGAAGAGCTAAGCATTGGAATAAGGGTGAGTCCGCGCGGCTTGGGTTGCGGTCTAGCGACCTGGCGGACTGAGCGGACTCCACAGCAGTAGGTCGGCGGCTTGTTGATTGAGTCCGCGCGACTTGTTTTTTGTTCTTGTCTTTGTAACTGTCTCTGCTCTCCCGGTGTTGGGTTTTGGTGAAGCATGTCTCGCCATGTATGTCTCGCCTTGTAAAAAAGTTTGCTCTTGATCAATAAAGAAGCTTGTGTTGCATGTGTTGCTGGTTGTTACTGCTTTGTTGAGATAACCCCTGCTAACTCCACGATCCGGGAAAACTTTCAACATTATAAGTGGGTGTATCCTCCTTCGGTTTGTTGAGTTTTCAACAGGGTATCCAAGGGGGCGTCTGCGGTTTGTTGAATTTTAACATGGTATCAGAGGGAGGTTGTTGGAGTGGTCAAGCAGTGCTCAATGGAAGTAGTTGCTCTTCTGTAGAGGAAACCAGTGGTAGAACCATGGCAGTGGAGGATGCAAGTTGTCTTGGTATTGATATTCTTACAGAGACGAACTGTGAACGGTGGAAGTCCTGTATGAAGAGCTTTCTTCTTGGCGAGGACCTTTGGGAGGTTGTATACGGAGCAGGAAGACAAGAGGATACTGCTGGCAATGCTGAGGCGATGAGAGCTTGGAAGGAGGCAAATGCGAAAGCGGAGTCTATTCTCAAGCAGGTGATCTCATCGGAGCTCTTGGACCACATCAGTGGATGTCGGTCAGCTGCGGAGGTCTGGACTTCCCTTGATGGGTTGTTCAGGAAGAAGGTGAAGGTTGCTGCTGAAGATGGTCCCTCTACTTCGTATCAGGAAGAAAGAAGTGTTTCTCCTAGGCGTGATAAGAAGAGGAAGGAAGGACCAAGGTGCTATAAATGCAAGCAGCAAGGTCATCTTCGGAAGGAGTGCAAGGTTGTCTTGCTCTCGGCGAACGTTGCTCAGGTAGGGAGGAAGGAGAAGAACCTTGTTGGGTTATCAACAAGTTCTGGAGATGATCGGATGAATGCCAGTGATAGTGCAGCTATCTGGCATGAAAGACTGGGGCATGTAGGGATGGACAAGCTGAAAGCAATGGCGGAAAGAAGACTCGTAAGAGGCTTGCCTAGATTGTCATCATATGGCGATGGTCGGGGGTGTGCGGGATGTCAGGAAAGTGGAGCCTATCGCTTCATGGTTGACAAAGCACAATCCAGATGTAATGCACCATTGGCGGTTGTACATTGTGCTCTGGTGGAACCGACCGTCACGGCCAGTCTTGGAGGCAGCAGGTTCATGCTGATATTGGTTGATGACTATTCTAGGTATACTTGGGTATACTTTATGAAGAAGAAGTCCAACATGGTACGCTTGTTTGTGGAGTTCAAGAAGCTTGTGGAAGGCCAGCTTGGCCGGAGGATCAAGGTATTGAGGACAAGTATCGGTGGTGAGTTTGGCTCAACCGAGTTCTCACGCTTTTGCAGGAAGCAAGGGATCCGGATGGGGCTTTCTTGTGGACATACTTCACAACAGGGTAGTATTGCAGCTCGGATGATCCGTTGGTTAACGGAGACCTGCAAGTGTTGGCTTCAGAGTAAAGGAGTTCTGAAGGCTCTTTGGGCGGAAGGAATAGCCTGTGCTGCTCATGTCATCAACCGGATGCCTCTTAGTCCGATCATAATGAAGACTCCTTATGAGCTGATGTTCGAAGTGAAGCCCTCAGTAAAGCACCTTCGGGTGTTTGGATCTACCTGCTATATACACTCTCCGGGTGCTCTCAAGACAAAGCTAGTCTTTGTTGGGTATGATGAGCAGAGACGAAGATGGAGGTGTATGGATCCTGCGACGAAGAAACTCATAGTGTCGAGAGACATTGTTTTCGATGAGTTGATGCCGTATTGGGGTAGCTCTTATGTGGAGCTAGAGATAAGCAGGTCAGATGGTGGGCTGAAGGAGGCTGCTGCTAAGGAAGTGGAGTTGCCTAAGTCACCAGGTGCTCCAGGTTGTTCTAGCTCCGGGGCAAAGGCGTCAGAGTCGGGAAGAAGGGGGAGCGATGCTCCAGGATCTTCTGGCTCGAAGGCGGAGGCTTCCGGTTCAGGAAGCAAGGGGAGCGATGTTCCAGGCAGTTCTTATTCAAGAGGGGAGTTTTCTGGTTCAGGTAGCAGGGGGAGCATTGCTCCAGATGCTTTTGGTTCCAGTAAGGAGGCGTCTTGTTCAGGGGGCAAAGGGAACATTGTTCTGGGTTTGCCCGGGAACGGAGCTGGTTCAATAGCAGCGGAGGTGGTTAGCCATGATCAGGCTCTTCGGAGATCGAAGAGGATCAGTAAGCCACCAGCTCGATATTGTGAAGGGAACACGGCGGACTTGGTCCCGTGTTTCCTTGTTAGCCCTCAGGTCGAGCAAGGTTCTTCTGGCTGTGATGACCCCACTAGAATCAAGGAGGTGGTTGACACCAAGTCTGAAGAGGTGACTTCTCTCAGAGGCAACGAGGCTTGGACTTCAGTATCCAAGGAAGTTGGTGATACTCCTGTGATGCAAGAGTGGAGGTTGAAGCTGAAGAAGGCAGAGGGAAGCATGACTCCTTTTTGGAGATGCTGGAGGGCTCTCTCATGGTCCATGATATGCGGGGCGAGGACTATGTCTTGGACATCTCTTCGTAGATGCTATCGGAAGGACCAGGTGCAAGGTTACGGGAGCTGCTAGAGTTATTCACCACTTCTCACTTCAAGGGGGAGTGTTGAATTCTGTGAAGTGAAAGTGGGTGAATGGAAGGCTTGGGAAACCTATCCGCGCGGACTATGCGGACAGGGTTGGCGGACTGCTAGGTCGGCAGGGATGTTGCAGGCGGTTTGCTCTGTGGCGGCCTGGGCGGTCTGTTCGCGCGGACTACGCGGACAGCAGCAGCGGTCTGACAGGCCAGTGTATGCTCAGCAGGCGGTTGACTCCCAGGAAGTAACCGGGCGGATAGAAATGTTATCCGCGGAGTCCGGCATGAAGCGGACTGAAGAACTGGAGCTCGGCAGACCGGTTTGGCAGTTTCCTTGGTCTTGCTCTAGTGCAGCGGGAAGCCGCGGAGACCGCCGGTCAGCGCGGACAGAAACTGGAGGTCGCCCGGTATGGCGGGCTAGATCCAGTGTCCGCCAGTAAGTGCGGACTGGCCCTTGTGGCCAGTGGACTGGACTTGGTGTGATCTGAACCAAGTCCAGGATGGCTCAGTCCGGGGAGATCGCGCAGTGGATGTAATGCCCCCGGTTTTTCCTAGTATTATTCTTTTGTCTGCTGACGTCATAATAGCGGAAGGGCGTTACGTGTCCGTGAGTTGACGGTGCGACGCCGTTTGTGTTTTTTTTTTGGCGTCCGTTAGGTTTGACCGGCTAGATTTTGGGATATGCGTCGGAACCGAAATTTCTTTTACATCGGGAAGCTGAGTTATATAATTTATGACTTGCTCGTCGAGTTTCGTCGCAATCCGAGCTTTGTTTTTTTGGAGTCTCGGCCCACGTTTGAAATTCGGATGATTAAAAATTACCGTTACTTCGTTAGGCCATAACTTGAGTTCGGTGCGTCGGATTTTGATTCCGACTTCGTCGTTGGGTTCGTAGCGTCGACATTCGCCTGGGACGCGAATTTCGTCCGTTTTGGCGCGCGTTTGGGTCTTCGTAATAGTATAGAAATTTTATATAAATTTAACCTTTTTAGATTTTCTGCGCTCAGAGATCTCCGAGCGGAGCTCAGAGATTTCTGCGCTCAGAGATCTCCGAGCGGAGCTCAGAGATCTCTGCGCTCATAGATCTCCGAGCGGAGCTCAGAGATCTCCGAGCTCAGAGATCTCCGAGCTCAGAGATCTCCGAGCTCAGAGATCTCCGAGCTCAGCTCAGAGATCTCTGAGCCTTCCTTTTCTTCCTATGGTTTTAAACCATTATATAATTTATAATAATAATAATAATATTATTATTATTATTATTATATATTCTATAAGGTTTTTTCCTCCCGAAGCAAGAAACGAGCCCCCCCATTTCCTTTCCCCTGTTCTTTTCGGCCGAAGCAGTGCAGCGAATTCCTTTTTCTCGGGAGCCTTCCGACCGCCGCCGACGGAGCTCCGGTGCTCGGAATCGCGAGCCGAGCATAGATTCGGAAAGCTCTCGCCGAGATCTACGCGGTCGTGGTGAGTATTTCTACTTTCATGAAATTTCTCCGTTAGGGTTTTTGGCCCTAAACTTCCGTTTCGACCTTAATGTTGTAGATTTCTTTTTCTCGCCTTCGCTAGGGCCGATCTGCGTCGTGGTGCCTTCCGAAGTGCGGTTTCGGGTGGTTGAGGCAAGTGGTGATCTTGCTCTTCTCCTTTTTGCTACGTTTTTTTTTCTCTCCTTTATGCTCCAAGCGATTTTTCAAATGTTAAGTTCATTTTTTGTTCGTTAGGCCCTTTCTCATTACAATATCATTATCTTGTTTCTTAAAATCCTAAATTATTATCTGGTAGGCCTTATCTCTTGCCTTTGTTTGAGTCAGAAAATGATAAATCTGTTGGAGGTCGTACACGATGTTGGCGGTGCCACCGGTGCGATGCTCTTTGAAAACGATAAATCTGTTGGAGGTCGTACACGATGTTGGCGGTGCCACCGGTGCGATGCTCTGAGGGCTGTGACGATGTGTGATGGTATTATCCCCGCACAGTTTCTCTTTTGCTTTCTGATGAGCTGATCAGTCACTTTAATTTGAATAAGATTAATGATCTCAAATGAATGTTATTTGTCTGTGGTGAGTTTGATTTTTGTCCGTCTCCACTCATCTTTTGGCGGGCTCTTTTCCGACTGATTTTTATTGCTAGTTATGACTAGTTTTGTTTAATCTGACCCTTGCAGCTAATGTTTCCCTCCGGTCTCGCGGAGGTTTGCTTACTTTCCTGTTTTTCTTCGCCGTTTGTAACTTGTTTCTGAGGTGTTCTTTCTTTGAATGCCTCAGGTTCTGGACTATAGCAGGTGTTAGTGGGGAGCTGCGTCAGTTGCTGTTTTCTGACCCTCTTGGGGTAGGGTTTCCTATGAGCTTGCCGACCCATGGGTTCGTGTCAGGTGTTGACGCCCATGGTGCCGCTTTGTTAAACTTTCTGCTACCTTGCTGCTGCTACTCTTTGATTGCTTTTGGACACTTGTTCTGGAACGATTAGTTATGGCTTAGCTTGGGAGCCCCCTTGCTTAGATATGCTAAGGCAGTTGGAGCATTGCATACCATGATTTGAAATGTTAATCTCATTACTTTCTGCGCATGATAAATCTACTTTTATGTACAGTAAATCTAGACATCTGATACTGCATGGTGCACCTCACTTGGTCTACACGAGCATTTAGGTCACCAAATGAATAAATTAAGTATTTTTCCACTGCGTAAAACTATATTTTCAAACCGTGGACTAGTTGATCCACCTAGCCGAGGGACACGGCTTCGCATATTGTGCATAAATTATATTTGGATTATTTTGAGTTTAAAAAAATGATTTCTATAAGTTGCGAGAGACGATGAGTTGCCTTAACGTCAGTAGATGTCCCCTACGTGACGTGGCATCACAATGCGTAGTTTCCCCTACTCTGATAGTGTTTTAAATGCTGGGAAAATGCGGGTTGTGACAGTTGGTATCAGAGGGAGGTTCTGTGAAAAAGGTAGTTGGGTGGTTTGGCGAGTGAGCCGAACGACTGCTACCCTAAGCAGAACCTCAAGCGATCATTTCATTGTTTACACACACTGATATGTCATCGGTATGTCTTGACCGAAGCACAGTCACTACACTCATAGCATAACAAGAAGTATACAAGGCATATTATGTAGTATGGGATGCATAATATGTGTTGTATATGGATCCATCATAGGAGGTGACATGTGACAGTTATGTAGTATGGGATGCATAACCACCATTACATGAATGCCCATTAGCACGTTTTCTTTTTAGTTACATGTAATGTTATGTAGTATGGGATGCATAACATTGCATGTGTACTCCGCTCATAACATGCATTAAGGCCTCTTTCTAGAATGCATAGCACTGCATACAATCATATCATCGCATAAGCACGCGTGCCAAGTTAAAGACATACCAGATGACATATGTACACACATGATTTGAAAAGAAATTTAAATGTTCATGCACTCATGTCATACATTCATATCGTCCTAGTTAAGTTCATAGCATTGTTTCATGGAATTCCAGAGCAAGGTAGCAGCAATAGCAGATAAATTTCTTTTCCGTTCCAAAATGATCCGGGTTATATTTTTCGTGTCTGCTTGGCTTAAGTGCCTTAAGCCGGTTTTTGAGTTGATGTCCATCTATCTTGTAGACATGCGTCGTGGGAGAGCAACGCGATCGACTCCCCAGCCTGAGGGAGAGTCTTCTGGTGGTCAGAGCACGTCCGTGATCAAAAGTCTGCGTCAGAGCAATGAGGCTTTGACTAGGCAGATAGACGCGATGCAGACTCAAATTCAGTCCCTGGTGTCTGCTGCCGCGGTGCAGCAACCTGTCGCGCAAGAACCGGTGGTGAGTCCAGCTATTCCTGCTCCTTTGGCGCCTCCAGTGGCATTGCCACCGGAGATGAACTTCATTTCCCACTTCCAGCGTTTGGGACCTCCTACCTATGATGGTAGGGCAGACTTCATGGCCTTGGACGATTGGGTGATCGGCATGGAGGAGATGTTCTTCTATTCAGGCATCTCCGAAGCTTCGAAGGTGATGGTGGCTGCTTATCAATTGAAGGGACTGTCGAAAGGTTGGTGGATCAGGGAGAAGGAAAGTCTTGTCGAGGGATGCTCGTGGGAGGTGTTTAAAGCCATGTTGCTTAAGAAGTTTCTCCCCTCGGTTGAGCGCGACCGATTGATGAACAGCTTCTTGCATCTGAAGCAGAGGCAGCTCACCGTCAGTGAGTATGAGATTGAATTCAGCAAGTTGAGCAGGTTCGCCCCAGAATTGGTGGCTTCTGAGGAAGGAAGGGTTAAGCGGTTTTTGAGTGGTCTCACTGGCGACATCCAGCAGTGGGCTAGTGCTTATGGGTCGGGAACTTATGCTGAAGCAGTGGAGGCCGCTTTGAAGGCCGAGTCTATTGAAAATATAAAGAATCGTGGACAACAGGTGAAGAGTGATAAGAGGAAGATGGACGATCGAGAGAGTTCAAAGGCATCACACTCGGACTCAAGGAAGAGGGGTATGGGGCACTGTAGCTTCTGCGGCAAGCGGGGTCATCCGTTCGAAAAGTGTTTCAAGAGGCTCGATACGCAGGAGCAGTCGAGGATTAGTGCGATTCAGGACGCACCCAAGGTTATCCCGGTATGCTCTTTCTGCTCTAAGCCCGGTCATGAGGCGGCCCGGTGTTTCAGGAAAACTGGGTGTTGTTTTCTCTGTGGGCAGAGAGGCCATCGTAGGGCCGACTGCCCAAGCTCTCAAACCGTGACTTCAGCGGTTCCTCTGCAGACCTTGCCGCCGCCCTCGCGGATCGTGGACAAAGGGAAGGGCAAGCTTAATGTGTTGACTAGAGATGAAGCTCAAGCTTCAGCACACGTGATATCTGGTCAGTTTCCTTCTTCCTAGCTTGTTCCCTTCCTTCTTGTTTTAGCTTACTAGTTGTTTGGGGATGCATACTTGCTTAGGTGAATTCAAGGTGAGAAATAAGTGGGCGCGTGTCCTATTTGATTCGGGAGCTTCTCACTCCTTTGTCGCTCAGAGTTTTGTTGACAGGCACCGATGGCCTGTTGATCGGTTGGATGATGTCTTGTCTGTTAAGTTTCCATCTGGAGAACAGGTTACGTCAGATCGGGGTATCCGGGAGTGCCCCATTTCCTTGGGTGGTGTCCAAGTTCTAGCAGATTTAAAGATGCTGGATTTGGCAGACTTCGATGTGATTCTTGGAATGGATTGGTTGTCCAAATTTGATGCCGTGATCAAGTGCAAGGAGAAGCGGTTAGATTTCAAGTTGGGAGACGGTCGTCCATTGAGTGTTTATGGCCTTCCTCGAAAGGGATCTCCAATCATATCCACGGTGCGTGCCCACCGAGCTTTAGCATCTGGTTGTGAGGGTTTCTTGGTTTCTATCAGTGCATTGGAAGCTTCTCGTGTTGAGCCAGCCGTGGAGGGCATCCCGGTGGTGCGAGAGTTTCCTGATGTTTTTCCTGATAAGCTTTTTGGTCTCCCCCCCCCCCGAAAGAGAGGTGGAGTTTTCTATAGACCTCGAGCCAGGCACCCGGCCCATTGCTAAGGCACCGTACCGCATGGCGCCTCGTGAGTTAGAAGAATTACGTGTTCAGTTGGATGAGCTGCTGGAGTGTGGTTTCATTAGACCGAGTACTTCTCCATGGGCCGCTCCTGTTCTCTTTGTGAAAAAGAAGGACGGTTCCATGAGGTTGTGTATCGATTACCGAGGGCTGAACAAGGTGACTATCAAGAATAGATATCCTTTGCCGCGGATTGACGATTTGTTCGACCAGCTGCGTGGGTGCATCAGGTTCTCGAAGATTGATCTCCGTTCAGGCTACCACCAGATGAGGGTTCGTGAGTCAGACATTCCTCTGACAGCTTTTAGATCCCGACACGGACATTTTGAGTTCCTCGTGTTATCCTTCGGTTTGACTAACGCGCCTTCTGCATTCATGGATCTGATGAACCGTGTGTTCAAGGATTTTCTTGATCGTTTTATGGTCGTCTTCGTCGACGACGTCCTCGTCTATTCTCGCAGCGATGAGGAGCATGCCCATCATTTGCGGTTGGTTCTGTCTGTCCTGAGAGAGCATAAGCTGTATGCTAAGCTTAGCAAGTGCGAGTTTTGGCTGTCTCGGGTGTCCTTCTTAGGACATGTGGTGAGCAAGGATGGAATCTCTGTTGATCCAGCCAAGATTTCAGCGGTGATGGATTGGAAGAGACCTTCTACACCAAAGGAGATCAGAAGTTTCTTGGGCTTGGCTGGATACTATAGGAGATTTGTGGAAGGTTTCTCCACGCTGTCCGCTCCGATGACGCGTCTGACGCAAAAGAATGTCGCCTTCATCTGGAGTGATAAGTGTGAGGAGGCTTTCCAAGAGTTTAAGAGAAGGTTGTGCACTGCCCCAATTCTGATTCTGCCTATTGAGGGAGTGGAGTATGCGGTGTATGTTGATGCTTCACACATTGGACTTGGTTGTGTTTTGATGCAGGAGGGGAAGGTGATCGCGTATGGATCTAGGCAATTGAAGGTTCATGAGAAGAACTACCCTACTCATGATTTGGAGTTTGCGGCAGTGATCTATGCCCTGAAGCTGTGGAGGCATTTATTATATGGCGCCGTGTGTAAGATTTATACAGATCATAAAAGTCTGAAGTATGTATTCACACAAAAGGAGCTGAATTTGCGCCAACGTCGGTGGTTGGAGTATGTGGCTGATTATGAAGTGGACATCCTCTATCATCCTGGTAAGGCCAATGTGGTGGCCGATGCTTTGAGTAGGAAGACGGCTCAGATATTTAATTTATCGGTTCGAGCCTTGGTTGAGGAGTTTCTTTTGATGGATATTTCCGTGGCGAGCCGTGGCGAGCCCTCTGGCTGGGAAGCCGAGGTGCCTTCTTGGATTTCTCTGACGAGATTGCATCAGAAGGATGACCCGGATTTGCAGCACTTGCGAGCTAGGACCAAGAAAGGAGAATTATCTGATTTCTCTATTGATGAGCTTGACACCCTCTTGTATAGAGGTAGATTCTGTATCCCGGCGGTGGGAGATATTCGAGTGATGATTTGCAACGAAGCTCACGGATCTAGCGTGGCTTACCACCCGGGTTCCACCAAGATGTATAGAGATCTGAAGCAAATCATGTGGTGGTCGGGCATGAAGAATGACATCGCCAAATTTGTATTGGAGTGCTTCACGTGCAAGCGGGTGAAGGCCGATCATGGCAGGCCTGGAGGAAAATTGACCCCTTTGGAAGTTCCCATGTGGAAATGGGAGAGTATCTCGATGGACTTCATTACTGGATTACCGAGGTCCCCTCGTGGACATGATTCTGTTTGGGTCATAGTGGACCGGTTGACGAAGTGTGCCCATTTCGTTCCCTTCAAGGTTGGCTATTCGATGGAGAAGATTGCAGAGTTGTATGTGGATGAGGTCATTAGATTGCATGGCGTGCCTGTAAACATTGTGTCAGATCGGGACTCAAGATATATGTCGCGTTTCTGGAAGAGCTTGCATGGAGCTTTGGGCACCGACCTCCGGTATTCTACCGCTTATCATCCACAGACAAATGGTCAGACGGAGAGAGTGAATCAGATCGTGGAGGACATGATCAGGTGTTATATTCTGGATCATGGTGGCGCATGGGATCAGCGCTTGAGATTGATGGAGTTTGCATATAATAACAGTTACCAAGAGAGCCTACAGATGGCACCTTTTGAAGCATTATATGAGAGGCGCTGCAGGACTCCCTTATTTTGGGCCGAAGTCGGTGAGAGACCGTTGTTAGGTCCAGAAGCTTTGGTGGAAATGGAAGAGGCGGTGACTAATATTCGAGAGAAGCTTCGCGTTGCTCAGGAGCGGTATGAAAAGTATGCCAATCAAAGAAGGGCAGATCTGGAGTTTGAGGTTGGGAGCAGTGTTTTTCTGAAAGTCTCTCCGGTGCCAGGCGTTAAAAGATTTGGGAAGAACCACAAGTTGGATCCCAGATATGTTGGGCCATTTCAGGTCGCTGAGCGCATCGGAGTGTCTGCTTATAGATTAGAGTTACCTGCTACCTTCCCTGGCGTCCATGATGTGTTTCATGTGAGTCAGTTGAGGAAGTGTGTCCGCAGCAATCGTCAAGTCCTCGATTCGGTGCCTCAGATTCAGCCCAATTTGTCTTATGTTGAGGAACCTGTCCGTATTCTAGAGACTCAAGAGCGTGTGTTGCGGAGGAAATCTTTTCCCATGGTAAAAGTTCTCTGGCGAAATCATGACGTCGAGAGCGCGACATGGGAGTTGGAATCAGCTATGCGGGAGTCTCATCCGCACCTCTTCATTTAATTATCCCAGGTGAAACTCGTCTTCCTGCACCGTTTATTTTGTCCCGATAATGTTTTCTGTTCGTACGTCAAGTTTCGGGACGAAACTTTCTTTTAGGGGGAGTGGTTGTAACGCCCCCGGTTTTTCCTAGTATTATTCTTTTGTCTGCTGACGTCATAATAGCGGAAGGGCGTTACGTGTCCATGAGTTGACGGTGCGACGCCGTTTGTGTTTTTGTTTTGGCGTCCGTTAGGTTTGACCGGCTAGATTTTGGGATATGCGTCGGAACCGAAATTTCTTTTACATCGGGAAGCTGAGTTATATAATTTCTGACTTGCTAGTCGAGTTTCGTCGCAATCCGAGCTTTGTTTTTTTGGAGTCTCGGCCCATGTTTGAAATTCGGATGATTAAAAATTACCGTTACTTCGTTAGGCCATAACTCGAGTTCGGTGCGTCGGATTTTGATTCCGACTTCGTCGTTGGGTTCGTAGCGTCGACATTCGCCTGGGACGCGAATTTCGTCCGTTTTGGCGCGCGTTTGGGTCTTCGTAATAGTATAGAAATTTTATATAAATTTAACCTTTTTAGATTTTCTGCGCTCAGAGATCTCCGAGCGGAGCTCAGAGATTTCTGCGCTCAGAGATCTCCGAGCGGAGCTCAGAGATCTCCGAGCTCGGAGATCTCCGAGCGGAGCTCAGAGATCTCCGAGCTCGGAGATCTCCGAGCTCGGAGATCTCCGAGCGGAGCTCAGAGATCTCCGAGCTCAGAGATCTCCGAGCTCAGAGATCTCCGAGCTCAGAGATCTCCGAGCTCAGCTCAGAGATCTCTGAGCCTTCCTTTTCTTCCTATGGTTTTAAACCATTATATAATTTATAATAATAATAATATTATTATTATTATTATATATTCTATAAGGTTTTTTCCTCCCGAAGCAAGAAACGAGCCCCCCCCATTTCCTTTCCCCTGTTCTTTTCGGCCGAAGCAGTGCAGCGAATTCCTTTTTCTCGGGAGCCTTCCGACCGCCGCCGACGGAGCTCCGGTGCTCAGAATCGCGAGCCGAGCATAGATTCGGAAAGCTCTCGCCGAGATCTACGCGGTCGTGGTGAGTATTTCTACTTTCATGAAATTTCTCCGTTAGGGTTTTTGGCCCTAAACTTCCGTTTCGACCTTAATGTTGTAGATTTCTTTTTCTCGCCTTCGCTAGGGCCGATCTGCGTCGTGGTGCCTTCCGAAGTGCGGTTTCGGGTGGTTGAGGCAAGTGGTGATCTTGCTCTTCTCCTTTTTGCTACGTTTTTTTTCTCTCCTTTATGCTCCTAGCGAGTTTTCAAATGTTAAGTTCATTTTTTGTTCGTTAGGCCCTTTCTCATTACAATATCATTATCTTGTTTCTTAAAATCCTAAATTATTATCTGGTAGGCCTTATCTCTTGCCTTTGTTTGAGTCAGAAAATGATAAATCTGTTGGAGGTCGTACACGATGTTGGCGGTGCCACCGGTGCGATGCTCTTTGAAAACGATAAATCTGTTGGAGGTCGTACACGATGTTGGCGGTGCCACCGGTGCGATGCTCTGAGGGCTGTGACGATGTGTGATGGTATTATCCCCGCACAGTTTCTCTTTTGCTTTCTGATGAGCTGATCAGTCTCTTTAATTTGAATAAGATTAATGATCTCAAATGAATGTTATTTGTCTGTGGTGAGTTTGATTTTTGTCCGTCTCCACTCATCTTTTGGCGGGCTCTTTTCCGACTGATTTTTATTGCTAGTTATGACTAGTTTTGTTTAATCTGACCCTTGCAGCTAATGTTTCCCTCCGGTCTCGCGGAGGTTTGCTTACTTTCCTGTTTTTCTTCGCCGTTTGTAACTTGTTTCTGAGGTGTTCTTTCTTTGAATGCCTCAGGTTCTGGACTATAGCAGGTGTTAGTGGGGAGCTGCGTCAGTTGCTGTTTTCTGACCCTCTTGGGGTAGGGTTTCCTATGAGCTTGCCGACCCATGGGTTCGTGTCAGGTGTTGACGCCCATGGTGCCGCTTTGTTAAACTTTCTGCTACCTTGCTGCTGCTACTCTTTGATTGTTTTTGGACACTTGTTCTGGAACGATTAGTTATGGCTTGGCTTGGGAGCCCCCTTGCTTAGATATGCTAAGGCAGTTGGAGCATTGCATACCATGATTTGAAATGTTAATCTCATTACTTTCTGCGCATGATAAATCTACTTTTATGTACAGTAAATCTAGACATCTGATACTGCATGGTGCACCTCACTTGGTCTACACGAGCATTTAGGTCACCAAATGAATAAATTAAGTATTTTTCCACTGCGTAAAACTATATTTTCAAACCGTGGACTAGTTGATCCACCTAGCCGAGGGACACGGCTTCGCATATTGTGCATAAATTATATTTGGATTATTTTGAGTTTAAAAAAATGATTTCTATAAGTTGCGAGAGACGATGAGTTGCCTTAACGTCAGTAGATGTCCCCTACGTGGCGTGGCATCACAATGCGTAGTTTCCCCTACTCTGATAGTGTTTTAAATGCTGGGAAAATGCGGGTTGTGACAGTGGAGCGCGGGCTGGTTTCTCAGTCCGCCAAGCGTAGTAGAAGTGTTGTTGCCTTGTTTGCTAGCTTGGGAAATGCGGACTGGAGAATTGCTTGTGCAGGAGCGTGCGGACTGGAGCCAGAGTCCGCTCAGTCCAGTTTAGCCTTGTGATGAGGTTATGGACTCAGGAGTTGCGGACTGGAGTCTGCTGTTAGCAGACTGGATTGGCGTGTCCGCTAAGTCCGGAGGTGCCTTGGCAATGAGGCAATGGACTTGGGATATGCGGACGGAAGCTGGGTGTCCGCTGAGTCCGGCAGGTGCCTTGATGGCGAGGCTGTGGGCTCGGGTTTTGCGGGCTGATGCCTTGTCCGCAGAATGGCGGACACGGCTGTTGTGGAGTCCGGCTGTGGTGGTCCTGGCTTGGTCTCTGGCGGCAAGGCGGGCTGGATATTGGAGTCTGGCCTTGGAGAAGCTGGGGCGGACTGGCTATCTGCACAGGAGCGGCGAACTGGAATGTGTGTCCGCGGGCTGGCGGACACACTTGTTCTAGCTGCGGGATGTGGCGCTGATCCTATCGGCTAGGGCGGTGACCATACTCATCATCGTGCCTATAAATAGGACCCATGTCACATCAGGAGTAATGGACCTAGACCGAAGTAAGTGAACAGTAATTGAGCTCGCGTAAGTTGCTGTGGTCTGGACTTTGGTGTCCGCGCGGATTGAGAGTTGACCCAGTTGTGCTGTGCAGGTTGTGCGGATAGCGCTGGAAAGCCAGGACTTGGCTCTGATTGCAGTCAGGGACAGTGCGGACTCTGCGGTTAAGCAACAGGCGGTAAACAGCAGGTCGCGGATAGCGACCAGGCGGTCTTCTCTTTGGCAACTTGGTTCGGGGTTCTGGAAGTCGCCTGCTTCAGGCGGACTGTTCCATTCGGTGACGCAGCTTGTGCGGTCTGGCGGCCTGCAGATCGGCGGTGAAGAGCTAAGCATTGGAATAAGGGTGAGTCCGCACGGCTTGGGTTGCGGTCTGGCGACCTGGCGGACTAAGCGGACTCCACAGCAGTAGGTCGGCGGCTTGTTGATTGAGTCCGCGCGGCTTGTTTTTTGTTCTTGTCTTTGTAACTGTCTCTGCTCTCCCGGTGTTGGGTTTTGGTGAAGCATGTCTCGCCATATATGTCTCGCCTTGTAAAGAAGTTTGTTCTTGATCAATAAAGAAGCTTGTGCTGCATGTGTTGCTGGTTGTTACTGCTTTGTTGAGATAACCCCTGCTAACTCCACGATCCGGGAAAACTTTCAACATTATAAGTGGGCGTATCCTCCTTCGGTTTGTTGAGTTTTCAACAGGGTATCCAAGGGGGCGTCTGCGGTTTGTTGAATTTTAACAACCCAACTTGAACTAAATCTGGGATTTTGGGGTGTTATAACCCTCCCCTTCTTACAATAAATTTCGTCCTGAAATTTGCACAGAGTAAGGAACTCAAAATCAAGATGTTATAAGTTCACCAAAGTTTAATACACCTTGACACGCACTGCAGAATAGTTTACACAAACAATTCAGGAAATTCCGCTCGCATGGTCTGCTCTCGCTCCCATGTTAGCTCCTCACTGCCACAATTGTCCCACCATACTTTGACCATCCCGATTGCCTTGTTCCACAACTGTTTCTCGGCGCGATCCTCAATCCGAATGGGCCTAACCTTCGTTGTTAGCCCATCCTCCACCGGCACACGATCATTTTCGATCACTTGAGCTGGATCTTTGATGGCTTTTCGAAGCACCAAGATGTGGAACACATTATGTAATCCACCCAAGTCTGCCGAAAGAGATAGCCGATATGCAGCTTCGCCAATTCGCTCCACCACTTCAAATGGACCAAGATATCTTGGACTTAACTTTTTCAATCGACAAATCCTGGACACGCCTTTGAAGGTTTTTGAAAGAATTAGTGCCTAACCACCTAGAGGGGGGGTGAATAGGTGTAATTTTTATTTTGCTTTAAAGGCAGAAAATCTGTTCTGTAATTTAAGCAGCAATTGCAAATTCTACAGTTATCAGCACAGCAATAACAGAAACAATCATTCACAGAGTGCACACAGTATTTATAGTGGTTCCCTAAGGTCTGGGTACATCCACTTTCCCCTTCGCCTATCTAGCAGTGTACTAGATTCGGCCTAACTTCTGCACTTAACCTCAGATCCTCAGATCTTACAGCTCAGAACCCCAAACAGGTTCCTACAACTCAGAGTGTATCCACACTCCTACAACTCAGGCCAAATGCCCTACCTCAACCTTCAACAAGGCCTACACTCAGAGATCACAATCTCCTACACCTTAGGCTCATAGCCCTACCACTCAGAGAAAATATTCTCCTACACTCAGCCTTTATATAATAGGCTTACAATCTCAGATCTATAAAGATCTTACAAAAAATTGATTAAACAAAGTAAATAACCACCACCCAGACAAAGAGAGAAGGGATGGATGGCTTCTTGATGAGTTCTTGGAAGAACTTGATGGCAGAGATCAACCTCTCTTAGCTTTTTTCAAAGCTTCTTGAATCTGAACTCAGTAGGGTTGAATCTCCTGTGAAGTTGATCTTCAATCATCTTCTGACTTGAGATTCAGATCTCAATCTGAATCTTTCTTGGCAGCCTGGTTCAGCGACTGCACTTCTTAGATGGAGCTCTCTCTCTCAACCTTCTTCTTATATCTTCTCACGAAAATCTTCTGTATTGTTACTTCTATCTGTATTGATCAGAATCTGTATTGTTCAATGATTGATCATCTCTTTCTGTTGAAGGAGAAAGCCTTTATATAGTCTTCCTCCATGGTAACCGGCTGATCCGGTTTCTAACAACCTTCTGACAGCTCTGACAGTAGTAGTTGACTGGTTAGAAATGGCAGCTGTCAAGTCATCTAGTCACTTCTTGAAATCACTGTCTCTGTCTGAAAGTGTAGAGACTGAACTTCATTATGTGTCGACACAATTAGACTAAGTGTCGACACAAGTGTACTAAGTGTCGACACATGCCTTGGTGGTGTCGACACAACTCCTTTGTTGTTGTTTACTGCTTCTCGACACAACATCTTTAGAATGTGTCGACACTGATTGAGTGTATCGACACAAACACTTCTTCACTTTAACTTTGCTAAAACTTTGTTGTGTGTCGACACAAGTCCTGCGTGTCGACATAAATACTTCTTTACTTTAACTTTGTTGAAACTTTGCTGTGTGTCGACACAAGTCCTGTGTGTCGACACAGTTGATGTTGACAAATACTTCTGTGTGTCGACACTGCCTCTATGTGTCGACACATTTGATGTCGACTAAGTATTCCTGTGTGTCGACACTGCCTTTTGGTGTCGACACTGATGATGTCGACTTTGCTTCTCTATGTGTCGACACATCTCCTTGGTGTCGACACAGTTGATTTTGGTGTCGACTCAGCCTTTCCAAGTGTCGACACAATTAACTCCAAGTGTCGACACAGCTTTTCTCCAGTGTCGACACAAGCCTTCATAAGTGTCGACACTGCTTCTCTAGGTGTCGACACATGGACTTGGAAATTTTTTTTGCATTTCCTGCAATTACTTAACCTGCACATATAAACTCAAAACACATCAAATACACCTTGATGTATATCATTGAGTAGGGTGAGACTTCTTCAAATCTGGTACACATTTTCCAATGTACCTAACAATCTCCCCCTATTTGGAGAAGTCATAACCCTTAGTCAATGATATACACCATACACAACAAATACACATTATGATGTATAAAAATATTATATGACAGGGTAAATACTTAAAACAAAACATAAAAGATATTTCATCACAGAATAAGTATGCTAACACAATGAGCATTCATTATAGTTTTATTTCAACTACCAAAAGTTTTTTTAATCAAAAGTTTACATGGATTTTAACACAAAAGATTACAAAGATGTAAACTTAAGAAAATCTAATTTAAGGCTACTCTGGCTCCTTGATGACAATGCCCTTGCCTGATTGAATCTTGGCTTGAACTGTAACATCAGTGTCATCAACTGGCTTCTTGCCCTTTTGATCTTTCTTCTTTAGCTCTTCAGCCCTTATCTTTTGTCTTTCAAAATAATGATAAGGCTTTGGGAAATATTTGTTATGCTCCTGTGCATTAGGAGGTAGCTTCCCAAGTTTTGCCTTCCTTCTATACTGTACAATAGCTTCTTGCCTGGCTTCATATTTTCTCCACTCTTGCTTAGAGTACCATTTGCCCCTCTCTAGGGTATTGTCCATTGCATCTTTCCAAGCAGTCAGTATAATATTTCTAGAAGTAGGACTCCACTGCTCAAAATCTGGCTTTAACTCAGCCTGTTCTTTGAATCTCTTCTTTGACAATAGAGCTTCTTGCTCTTTCAAAAATGCCTCTGACACAGGCTTATCTACTTTCTCAATGATAATATTTTTATTACCCTTTGGAGGGCTATACATTGATTGTACTTCTTGATGTATCATCTCAAAATCTGCTGGAGGATAAATTACTTGAGCAACTTCAGCTTGTTCACCTCCAAAATCAGCAGGATGCACTCCAAATTCAGCTACATTGTCATCATCACACAGGGGTGGATATTCAAGTGTGGATCTGATGCTATTGGAAATCCATTTAGCATGGTCAGATCCAGCTTTGACTAAAACTCTCTCCCCCTTTATGACTTCTCTCGCAATATGATCTCTGAGATCATCCTTTTGGAATCTGACTTGTTCATCCATAAAATTAACTCCATCTTTGTAGAATGCCTTTAATTTCAGTAGCTATCCAGAAATTGTCTTTTGGGAATCTGTAATAGCAGTTTTTATAGCAGCTATTCCTTCTTGTAATTTCTTATCAAACTCTGCCTTGGCTGTAGACTTATCAGCAGGCTGGGCTGTTGCAATATTCTTCATTTCTGTAACAATGGCATTATGAGATGCAGTCAGATTATCATTCATTCTAATCTGATTTTCTAATACATAGCCCTGCTTCACTGCTATATCATCCACTTATGACTTGATTTTCTCTTGGTGAGTGGCTAGGTAAACCACTGCATTACCTCCTTTGTGAAAACAGTCAGTCATTTCCTTCTTATTTTGATTCACCTCAAATCTTATGGATTTGATGTCTTGAGCCAAGGAAAATTGGAGATCTTTGTGAGTTTCATCTATATACTTCTCTATGGCAATCCTTTGCTCATCCAACTTCACTTGCATGGATATTAACAAAGAACTATAATCAGTTGTTGGGGCAGGCTGTGGAGCAACAGTTTGCAGTGCCTTCTTGTAGCTCTGGCTTCTCCTTTTGAAGACCTGTAGCTTCCTCTTCTTAGCTCTTAAAGCTTCTTCATCCTCAGATGCTGAGGTACTAGCTATATCAACCTTGTCCTTAGGACTAGGAGGCAATTCATTCTCAGTCCTTGGTAGCTCCCCCTGAGTCCTTTGCTCCTCAGTTTCAGTTCTAATTTGCTCCTCAGCATTCCTTGTAGTCTCTCCCTGAGATCTTACATGCTCCCCCTCAAGGTTAGCTTGGTCCTTCTCAAGAGCAGTTTTCTCCCCCTCAAAATCAGCATGCTCCCCCTCAAAATTAGCTTGCACTAAATCAGGAAACAGCTCTTCTAAGGTAAACTCTTGTTGAGTAGGATCTTGAGGTACCACAAACTCAGGATCATTATCAGCAGCAACAGATGTATCCTCCATGATTACATCTTGAACTTGACTGTGTAGTTCTGTGGGATGGTCAACACTAATCACAAATTCAGTTAGTGTCTCATCTTTATCAATAAGAATTGATTGATTCACCTCTTGAATTACCTCAAGGATTGTTTGAGTTGTCATTTCACTGTCCAAGTGAGTAGGCACTTCCTCATGGTGAGGCTCCCCCTGCACTTGTGCATCATCTGCAGTATCTTGTGCAGGAACTTCTTGTGCTGTAGATTTCTCAGGAACCTCTTGCCTTTCCTCATCAGGCATATCCTTAATTAGGACCCTATCCCATCTTGAGATAATCCTAATGTCCATCCTCCTAATGTGGTTAATTTTAGAACCAGCAGCTTGGTCCATTACTTCAGAAATGGTTCCAGCTAAGTACAGACTCATTATCCTACCCAGATTGGGCTTCTTCAGACTTTCCTTAATCTTTTCAAAAATCACTACTGACCAGTCAGTGTTTAGACAGTAGATGATCTTTGTCATTAAGCTGAACATGTGAGCTGAAATCCTATCATGCCCACCTGGCTTGCACAGAATCACATTTCCCACCACTTCAGACATGAACTTGCCTTGCATATTCATGTCTTTTCTGTTAAATACTGAGCCAATCTTCATGGTGGAATCCAGTCCACACCACTGAAGTGCTTCCCCTAGCTTAGAAGCAGGTACATCTTCTTCCTCTTGAGTTCTAGGTAGATATAGAACTTTCCTTAAACTCTTCATAGTCAGTTTAACTTTCGCACCATGAACTGCAGACTTGATCTTGAGTCCAGTTGAATCCAACGTAGCTGCACCATAAAATTCGAGTACTTCCTTTTTCCAAATATTGGTTGGCTCAGAAACTAGATACTTCAACTCATTCTCAGTAATTAGGGTTACAACATCCTTAATTTCTGGTTCCGCATGGTCAAATGCATTGTGTACTAGCTCATATCCTTCATTGACGTTCTCCTCGAGCTTTGGCGCCATTAGGGTTTAGAGAAATCATGAATTTAGATGAGAGAGATGTCGACACAAAGTTTTGGTCTCAAAACTATTGAGAGCGTGTCGACAAACAATGTTGAAGACCTATTTATACCTTTCTAAAAACGAAGGTGAAAAGGCACGTCAAATTTCTCTAAATGTGTCGACACTGTTGAAAAGTGTCGACACTGACTACTTAAGTCTCGACAATGGTGTTGACTACTATGTGTTGACACCAATTATGATGTGTCGACACAAATACATCTGCGCTCGACGATTAGTCGAAACTCTACTCGACGAAATCTGTATTGAACCTAAGTGTCGACACCACTTCTGGATGTGTCGACACCTACTCTGGATGTGTCGACACCATTTCTCTGAAGTGTCGACACAGACTTTCTAGATGTGTCAACATCATTTCTCTGGAATGTCGACACCACTTCTATGTGTCGACACAGACAACTCTTTGTGTCGACACCATTTTACTTAGCCAAATTTTGTGAAACTAATCTATGTTCAACATGCCTAATTCAATTTTAAACTTATTGAATTTAGTTTCATCTAAATGCTTAGTAAACATATCAGCAATTTGATTATCTGTTTTGACATATTCTAGTGAAATGTCTTCTTTCTCTACATGTTCTCTAAGAAAATGGTATCTAATTTCTATATGCTTAGTCCTACTATGTGAGACAGGATTATTAGCTATAGAAATTGCACTTGTAGAATCACAAAGCAAAGGTGTTCTACTTACTTGAATACCATAGTCTTCTAACTGGTGCTGAATCCACAAAAGTTGTGCACAGCAGTTTCCTGCAGCAACATATTCTGACTCAGTTGTGGAGATTGTCACACTGGTCTGCTTCTTACTGCTCAAAGACACTAGTCTTCCACCTAGAAATTGACAGGTGCCTGTAGTACTTTTTCTATCTTCCTTGCAACCTGCAAAATCTGCATCTGAATAACCTGTCAGTAGAAAATCTCCATTCCTAGGGTACCAAAGGCCTAGATAAGGTGTGCCCTTAAGATATCTCAAAATCCTTTTGACTGCAGTCAGATGAGATTCTTTAGGGCATGCTTGGTACCTAGTATAGACACATGTAGCATACATGATATCTGGTCTACTAGCAGTCAAATACAGAATGGAGCCAACTATCCCTCTATACAAAATTTCATCTACAGATTTCTCATCATCATCTTTGTTTAGAGACATACTTGACCTCATAGGAGTTTTCATGGTAGTGGATGATTCCATAACATACTTCTTTATTAACTCTAGGGTGAACTTAGACTGGCATATGGACAGGCCATCTTCAGTTTGTCTTACTTGGAGACCCAAGAAAAACTTAAGTTCTCTCATACTGCTCATTTCAAATTTTCCTTGCATAAGTTTTGCAAACTTTCTGCAAAGATTACTTTCAGTAGACCCAAATATTATGTCATCAACATATATTTGGACTAGGATTAGCTTTCCTTTAGATTCCCTAAGGAATAGAGTCTTGTCTATTTTCCCCCTTGAGAATTTGTTCTCAATAAGAAAACTAGACAGGATTTCATACCAAGCCCTTGGGGCTTGTTTTAACCCATACAATGCTTTCATAAGTCTATAAACATAATCAGGTTTGAGAGGATCAACAAAACCTGAGGGTTGCTGTACATAGACTTCTTCCTTTAGATTTCCATTTAGGAAAGCTGACTTTACATCCATTTGAAATACCTTAAAGCCTTGATATATTGCATAAGCAAGGAACATCCTGATTGCTTCCAGTCTTGCTACTGTGGCAAAGGTTTGATCAAAGTCAATACCTTTTTCCTGCCTATACCCTTTTGCAACAAGTCTTGCTTTATTCTTCACAATGATCCCATTCTCATCCAATTTGTTCCTAAAGATCCACTTTGTTCCAATGATGTTGTGGTCCTTGGGTTTAGGAATTAGCTTCCAGACCTTGCATCTTCTGAACTGATTCAGCTCCTCTTGCACGGCATCAATCCAATGTGGGTCTAGAACTGCTTCTTCAAATTTCTTTCGTTCCACTTGTGATAGGAAACTGGAGTAAAGAACTGTGCTCAGATTCCTGCTTCTTGTTTGCACTCCTTGTCTTGGATCACCAATTATCTGATTTGCTGGATGATCCTTTAAGTGTCTATTAGCTGGAGGTAGTCTATCTCCAGGTTGTACACCTCCAGCCTCTTCATGAAGCTGCACCTCTTGGTTTTCTTCAGCATCTTGAGAGTCTTGTACTCCCCTGGACAGCAGCCACCATTTTCCACTTCCTGATTTGCAGTAGAATCCTCTGTAATGGTAAGCTTGTTCATTCTCTCATTTAAACCCGTAGAACTACAAGCACTACTTGGCAACTCACAGTTAATCAGTCTTGTTTCATCAAAGACTACATGTACAGACTCTTCTACAACTTGAGTAATCAAGTTGTAGACTCTATAAGCCTTACTATTGTTGATGTACCCAACAAATATCTCATCTTGGGATTTGGCAGGAAACTTGGTTAGATAAGACTTGTCATTGTTAAGTATATAGCACTTGCAACCAAAGATCCTAAAATAGGATAAGTCTGGTTTTCTGCCCTTCACAATCTCATAGGGAGTCTTTTTGTGGCTCCTGGTCATAGTAGCCCTATTGATCACATGACATACAGTGTTTACTGCCTCAGCCCAGAAATATTCTGGGAGAGAAGTGTCACTCAATAGAGTTCTACCAGCCTCTATCAATGTTCTATTCTTCCTTTCAGTAATACCATTTTGCTATGGTGTTCTAGGTGAGAAACATTCTTGAAAAATCCCAAATTCTTCACATAGTCTTGTCATACTTTCAGACTGAAATTCAGTACCATGGTCACTTCTGATTTTGACCACTATACTGTTCAACTCATTCTAAATTTGTTTAACAAAACTATATAAGACAGTTGGGGTTTCAGATTTTTGTCTTAGAAAGAACACCCAGGAATATCTAGAATAGTCATCCACCACCACAAATGTGTAGACCTTCCTACCTAGACTATGAACTGGCATAGGACCAAAAAGATCCATATGCAAGAGGTATAGACACCTCACTGAATCCTTATTTTCAAGGCTATGAAAGGTGGATTTGGTCTGCTTGCCTTTTTGACAAGCTGAGCATATCTCATCCTTTATACACTTAACTTGAGGACCATTCCTCACTAACTCTTTGCTAAAGAGTTGGCCAATAGTCTTATAGTTAAGATGAGTCAGCCTCTTGTGTCATTTAATACAATGTGAGACTCTCTCATCAGCTACAAGATAAATAGGAGAAACATTGTTCTCACACTCAAAGTTAAGACAATAAACATTTCTCTTTTTATATCCTGTCAATATAACCTTTTGATCACTTGACCTTTTGATATGACATCCATTCTTAATAAATGAAATATCATATCCTAAATCACTCAACTGACTTATGCTAATAAGATTGCGTTTCAAACCCTTCACATAGGCCACTTGAGAGATAGTAATCTGGTTATTAGAAATGTTACCAAATCCTTTGATGATCCATTTTTCTGAACCACCAAAGGTTACTTTAGGGCCATCCATGATAGGTGTGTAGTCCTTCAACAACCCCCTTGTTCCAGTCATGTGCCTGGAACACCCACTGTCCAAGTACCGTATTGGGGCATGGCAGCTTGGACTCACCTGCAACACAGATTACTTAACCTTAGAACCCAAATAACTTTTGGGTCCTTGGTACAAGTTAGTCTGCACTTTAACAAATCTACATGTAGCTATTCTAGCAGGCAGATTGCTACTCTCCTTGACACTAGAATTGTGCCAACAATCTAAGGCAAAGTGGCCTACCTTGCCACAACACCAGCACTCAAACTTGTTGTTCCTTTGTTTAGGTACAGCCCTAGCTGAATTATCTACAGCATGCTTCTTGTTTTGTGCTGGGGATTTGCCTTTAGATTTGGACCTAGCAGTCCATACAGTTTTCTTAAATCATAATCCAGCCTTACCCTTTTGAGGTACAAACTCATCAATCAAGGGTAATACAGATTTAGGTTTAGAAAACTAGCTACAATCTCTTTCTCTTTCTGAAGTCTAACCTCCAGATTTCTAATCTGATCATTCTTGAATGTGATTGTGCACATTTGAATAACAGTTATGTTTTTCAATCTGGCAATCTCATTTAGTTTTTGATCCAGTATTTTCTCTGAATCTGTTGCAGCCATCTTAAGATCTGCAATTTCCTTAGCCTGAGATTTGGCCAGGTTTTTGCTCTTCTTAAGTGCCTGCAATAAATCTTTATATTCATCTATCAGCTGATGAATATCACCTTCAGACTCAGACCCATCCACATCACTTGATGCAGATGTTGCTGACTCTGACTCAGTACTGCAATCTGAAAGACATTGTACCTTACTAGGACCAAGCTGATCCTGGCATTTGTCTTCTTCTGACACAGCCATCAGTCCCTTGCACTGATGGTCTTCTTGTTCATATATAGAGTTCAGCACCTGGAGAAACTCTTCTTCTTCATCTGCTGCATATAGATCAATGTAGGCCTCAGCTTCAGATTCTGACTCTGAAGTAGATTGGTCTGACAAGGTCTTCTCCTTCTTAGCAACAAAGGATTTCTCCTTCTTGCTTTGGTGTTGACTCTTCTTCTTATCTGCAGTCTCTTTTCTTTTATCTGGACACTCAGCCACTACATGTCCAGGCCTATTACAGCAGTAGTAAACAATCTTTGATGTTGTAGACTTGTTTGGCTTAGACTTGCTCTTGTCTTTCCTGGATGACTTCTTCTTTTGATAGTAATCATCCTTAGGCTTAGATGTGGAAGGCTTAGACTTCCACTGCTTCTTCTTCAGAAATCTCTGAAACTGCCTTGTGAAGGCAGCAAAATCTTCATCTGAGTCACTGCTTTCAGAACTTTGGTTATCAGAATTATCTGAAGGTATTTCAGCAACTATCATAGGAGGTGATGGAGACATCCTCCTATTTTTCCTAGTGGCTTCAACCTTAAAGGCCACAGAATTGTCTTTATGTTCCCCTTTTGTACTCTTCTCTTCCTCTTTCCTAGCCATCAGTTGCATCTCATATGACAGCAACTTTCCAAACAAGGTTGGAGGAGAAATATCTGCAAGTTTGGCCACTTCTCTAATGGCACAAATCTTAGTGTCCTAATCCTTTGTCAGGGATCTTAGGAATTTATCATTCAGTTCATAGGTACTGAAGATTCTTCCATAGGACATCAGCTCATTAACTATTCTATAGAACTTTTTGTAGCACTCAGTTATACTGTCAGACTTTCCTTGTCTGAAACTCTCATACTCCTGGTTTAGCATAGATTTTCTATCTTGTCTTATTTCTTCAGAACCTTCCATGTAGACTATCAAAGTATCCCACATTTCCTTTGAAGTCTTGCAGTGAATCAAATTTTGAAAGGTAGAATCATCTATGGCACTTACTAAGATGTTCTGGACCCTCTTATCCATAGTTGTCAAGATGATCTCATCCTTGGTCATATCTGAATAATCCTTGGGAATTCTTTGGTTTGCATCTATAATTGAAATCTTCATAGGAATATAAGGACCTTCTTTTACTATGATATATCCTTGGATCAGAAGCCTCCATAAACAGTCTGACCCTTTCTTTCTAGATGCCAAATATTTCCTTTCTACATATGAGTAGTTTCATTGAACCTAGTTCCTTATGATTCTCTCCTGAACTTATTTTCTTGATTCTTGAATCTGCCTTAAGGATCTCACTCAGACTATGATAAGTAAAGTTTGTTTAAAAGAAGATAGATTTGGTTTTATATAATCTTTTACGTATATAAGTCTATCTCTTTTTTTTTACTTATATCCTGTGGATTAAGGCAAGAGTACCTATCGCATAGGAGTATATTATTTTGTAGAAAATATCAAGGTCGTATTTTTCCTGGGATCGGTGTTAATTATTCTACTTTTGAGAACGGACTATTATTTTATCGAACGAATGGAGTGGAGTGTATATAAAAGAAAAAAAAATTATATATACGTGATTTTATTAAGATAGGGACTTAGAAGGTAGTCCTCGATTTCAGAATTACTTTGAGAGAATATTAATTAACCTATTAAAGAACAACTTTATTCCTTAATTACCTAATTTAACGAGAGGGTCCCTTTGGTAGCATCACTGACTCGAAAGTACGACCGGGGAGGCTTGCGTTTAAAACGGGTTAACGTAAACGTAGTGTCTCTTCACCTAGTATATGATCAATTAACAGAAAACCCTAGTTAGGATAACTAGAAAGTAGAGTTGAAATAGTTGAAAATAATATCCAGCCCAGAGCTCATCTTGACCAAGTGCTGAGGGTTCTTAGCCTCTTCTCAGGATGGGGGCGGTATAAAGTACAGAAAATAATATCTACCTATCTATCTTAATCCAGGACTTAAGCTTTCGCTTCGCCTTTCATTCGGGATAGGGTAGTAAAATCTTAAATTTTGCAGAGCTTTCGCACTATCTTAATCCAGGTCATAGGCTTTCGCCTCGCCCTTCATTCGGGATAGTATGAAATAATAAGGTTTTGAAAATAATTTTGAAAGCAGTTTCACGCTATCTTAATCCAGGACATAAGCAGAGCTTCGCCTTTCATTCGGGATAGTATGAAAAAATTAAAGGTGAGTAAAAATGAAAATAAAACAGTAAAATACTCAGAATTGAATTTGAAAGAGTCTATTTTATAAAGTCCAAAAATTATTACAACTTTCTAAAAAGCTGAAAAGAAAGCTTAAATATTACAACTTACAGAACTTTTGAATACTTGAAAGCTACTACCAGTTAATTGTCTGAGAGCTGGGGAGTCCTAACAGTTCTTAAGGAAGCTGCTGGTGTTCCAATAATTTTACAAAGCTCTGGCCCTCTATTTATAGGAAAAAAAATAAATGCTTTTGGAAAAGCACTTTTGGAAAAGTTGCCAAACAGCTTATGAAAAAGCTGCCAAACAGCTGTTGCAAAAGCTGAAAATCTGCTTATAGGACAGCTGGTTATTGGACAGCTTGACACGTGGCGGTTTGGATATGGATGGAGCTGACTTGGCTGGCTGGATAAGAATGGTCCTGGCGGGTTGGCGGGTCCGAGTAGCAGGTTGCGGGTCCGGGTAGCAGGTTGCGGGTCTTGGCGAGTTGGCGGGCTGGACTAAATCCATTCAAAAAGTGTGCTTGCCAGGTCTCGATCCCAAGCAACCAGAGAGAACAACTAGACACCACTCCACTAGGCCAATTGATCTTTGCTGTTTGAATCCTGCATATAATATATTTATAATATATAACATACAGATTTTATTTTACTATAATTTTTACAATCTTATATTATTTTAAAATATAATTATATTATTTACAAGATAATTAAAAATATTGTTTTAATAATATTTTACATTGGTAATAAAATTTTATACATAATATTACTAAATATTAATAATACTATACTTAACATATTATATTATAATTTATAAGTACAGTGTAATTAATTTATATACATTATATTAACTTTTTTTATTATTATTATTATTATATATTATATACTATATGAAAGTAGTATAAATATTTATATTCTTATCATAACTTTACTATTATATTTAATATTTATTATAATAGTTATAATCTCCTTTTATTTTTATTTTATATATAAATAGTATATAAATACAACAATTATATATTTTATTTAACTTATATCTAAACAACGTATATTTGTTATAATAGATTATTTAATTTCTAAAAATATTTATTTAGAGAATAAAAAAAACAAACCATTTATTCAATAATTTACAAAAAATTTTACAAATTACATTTAAAAATTAAACTAAAATGTATACTAAAATGTATACTAAAATGTTTATAAATAACTACTCATCAGACTATTAAGTCCTTCTTTGAGGAACCTCCCTCTGATACCACTTGAAAGAATTAATGCCTAACCACCTAGAGGGGGGGTGAATAGGTGTAATTTTTCTTTTGCTTTAAAGGCAGAAAATCTGTTCTGTAATTTAAGCAGCAATTACAAATTCTACAGCTATCAGCACAGCAATCACAGAAACAATCATTCACAGAGTGCACACAGTATTTATAGTGGTTCTCCAAGGTCTGGGTACATCAACTTTCCCCCTTCGCCTATCTAGCAGTGTACTAGATTCGGCCTAACTTCTACACTTAATCTCAGATCCTCAGATCTTACAGCTCAGAACCCCAAACAGGTTCCTACAACTCAGAGTGTATCCACACTCCTACAACTCAGGCCAAATGCCCTACCTCAGCCTTCAACAAGGCCTACACTCAGAGATCACAATCTCCAACACCTCAGGCTCACAGCCCTACCACTCAGAGAAAATATTCTCCTATACTCAGTCTTTATATAATAGGCTTACAATCTCAGATCTATAAAGATCTTATAAAAATTTGATTAAACAAAGTAAATAACCACCACCCAGACAAAGAGAGAAGGGATGGATGGCTTCTTGATGAGTTTTTGGAAGAACTTGATGGCAGAGATCAACCTCTCTTCGCTTTCTTCAAAACTTCTTGAATCTGAACTCAGTAGGGTTGAATCTCCTGTGAAGTTGATCTTCAATCAGCTTCTGACTTGAGATTCAGATCTCAAACTGAATCTTTCTTGGCAGCCTGGTTCAGCAACTGCACTTCTTAGATGGAGTTCTCTCTCTCCAACTTCTTCTTAGATCTTCTCACGAAAATCTTCGGTATTGTTACTTCTATCTGTATTGATCAGAATCTGTATTCTTCAATGATTGATCATCTCTTTCTGTTGAAGGAGAAAGCCTTTATATAGTCTTTCTCCATGGTAACCGACTGATCCGGTTTCTAACAACCTTCTGACAGCTCTGAAAGTAGTAGTTGACCGGTTAGAAATGGCAGCTGTCAAGTCATCCAGTCACTTCTTGAAATCACTGTCTCTATCTGAAAGTGGCGAGACTGAACTTCATTATGTGTCGACACAATTAGACTAAGTGTCGACACAAGTGGACTAAGTGTCGACACATGCCTTGGTGGTGTCGACACAACTCCTTTGTTGTTGTTTACTGCTTCTCGACACAACTTCTTTAGAATGTGTCGACATTGATTGAGTGTGTCGACACAAACACTTCTTCACTTTAACTTTGCTAAAACTTTGTCGTGTATCGACACAAGTCCTGTGTGTCGACAAAAATACTTCTTTACTTTAACTTTGTTGAAGCTTTGATGTGTGTCGACACAGTTGATGTTGACAAATACTTCTGTGTGTCGACACTGCCTCTATATGTCGACACATTTGATGTCGACTAAGTATTCCTGTGTGTCGACACTGCTTTTTGGTGTCGACACTGATAATGTCGACTTTGCTTCTCTGTGTGTCGACACATCTCCCTTGTGTCGACACAGTTGATTCTGGTGTCGACTCAGCCTTTCCAAGTGTCGACACAATTAAATCCAAGTGTCGACACAGCTTTTGTCCAGTGTTGACACAAGCCTTCATAAGTGTCGACACTTCTTCTCTAGGTGTCGACATATGGACTTAGAAATTTTTCTGCATTTCCTGCAATTACTTAACCTGCACATATAAACTCAAAACACATCAAATACACCTTGATGTATATCATTGAGTAGGGTGAGGCTTATTCAAATCTGGTACACATTTTCCAATGTACCCAACAGGTTTAATCTTCAAATATACCCAGTCGCCCACCGCGAACTCCATGTTCCAGTGCTTGGCGTTGTAGTATTTTGCTTGTCGATCCTGGGCTATCAGGAGCCGCTCCCGAATAGTGTGTATCGCCGAGTTAGCTTCCTCGACTTTGTTACGCCTATACACCTTGGATTTGCCTACTTTTGCCCAAGCTAATGGTGTACGGCATTTCCAACCATACAGAGCTTCAAACGGTGCCATACCAATGCTCGCTTGGTAGCTATTGTTGTAGGCAAACTCCACCAGATAGAGATGATCTTCCCATCTCTTACCAAAGTCCAGGGCGCACATTCAGAGCATATCCTCCATTGTCCTGTTGGTCCTCTCAGTCTGGCCATCCGTTTGGGGATGAAAGGTCTTACTGAACGTCAATTTTGTGCCCCATCAATTGATGGATTAGCCTCCAATCAATTGATGTAAAGTGCCCATCACGATCACTCACGATGCTACGAGGGACACCATGTAGCCGTACGACCTGCTCCACATAGAGCTTTGCCAAACTTTCCACTGAATCGTCTCGTTTGTTCGGAAGGAAGTGCGCCACTTTTGTCAACCAATCTACAATCACCCAGATTGAATCATTCCCGCGTTGAGATCTCGGCAACTCGTGCACGAATTCCATTGAAATATCATCGAACTTCCATTCCGGAATCGGCAACGACTTCAAGAAACCGCCAGGCTTCTGTCATTCCGCCTTCACCAAAGCACAAGTTTGGCATTTGGCTACGTAATGAGCGATATCATTCTTTAGTCATGGCCACTAGAATAGCTTCTTCATGTCCCTGAACATCTTTGTGCTCCCAGGGTGAATTGGGTACTTCGTAAAGTGCACTTCATACATCAACACTTCTGCAACTTATCCATACTCGGGACGCACAACCGGCCCTCTTTCCGCAACAGGCCGTCATCCCAGGAGAATTTTGCCCTCTGGCCCATCCTTTGCATAGCGTTGGAGACTTTCATCCAGCTCCGTTGCTCGTCGAATCCTGTCCGCAAGGTCACACTACACCTCCGTCCAGTTCAAGCATGCATCGGTCGTGGAATTCTTGTCAACACAAGAAATCTCTAACGCTTCCAACTCCTGGATTAGACGTTCATCGTGCCTCTGCAACCAATTTTCCCTTGTCGGAGCCCTCCGACTCAAGGCATCAGCGACCACATTTCCCTTCCCGAGAATGTAATGAATCACAAAGGTGTATTCCCCAAGGAACTCTAGTCACCTTCGTTGTCGCATATTCAGGTCCTTCTGCTCCAACAAGTACTTTAGGCTCTTGTGATCTGTATAGATATCCACTTTCACACCATAAAGATAATGTTGTCATAACTTTAGTGCAAAGATCACCGTCGCCAACTCTAAGTCATGGACGGGATAATTTCGCTGATGCAATTTCAACCTGCGTGAGCCATAAGCAATCACTTTCCCATTTTGCAGAAGAACGTAGCCTAAGCCGCTCCCTGAAGCATCACTATAAATCTCGTATCCGTCGGTACCACATGGCAAGGTCAACACAGGCGTCGTGGTCAACCGACTCTTTAGCTCTTCAAAATCTCGCGCGCACTCCGACTTCCAAACAAAATTCTGATCCTTTCTCGTCAGTATGGTCAGAGGTAAAGTGATCCGCGAGAAGTTTTCGATAAACTGTCGATAGTATCCTGCCAGTCCAAGGAAGCTCCTGACTTCGGCCACCGTAGACAACACCGGTCACTCCTGTATGGCTCTGATCTTTGACGGATCCACTGTGATGCCCTCTCCACTTACCACATGGCCAAGAAAATCCACCGACAATAGCCAAAACGCGCACTTCAAGAACTTGGCATAGAGCTTATTCCTTCGTAAGGTGTGCAACACCAACCGCAAGTGGTTTGCGTGATCAGCTTCAGATTTAGAGTACACCAGGATATCATCAATGAACACAATCACGAACAAGTCCAGGTACTCTCGGAATGTTCGGTGCATCAGATCCATGAATACCGATGGCGCATTGCATAGCCCAAATAGCATTACTGTGAACTCATAATGACCGTAGCGTGTTCCAAATGCGGTCTTGGGAATATCACTTTCCTGTATCCTCAACCGGTAATACCCAGACTTCAAATCCAATTTCGAGTAGATGGTTGATCCCACCAGCTGATCGAACAATTCATCTATCCATGGAATCAGATACTTGTTCTTCTCGGTCAGCTTACTCAGTTCGCGGTAGTCAATACATAACTGCAAACCACTGTCCTTCTTTTTCACAAACAGAACAGGTGCGCTCCAAGGTGACATACTTGGGCGTATATATCCCTGCTACAACAACTCTTACAACTGGATTTTCAACTCCGTCATTTCCTTTGGCACGACGGGATATGGCGAGCAGGCCACAGGTTTCGCACCTGGCACCAATTCGATCGTGAAGTCGATCTCCCGCTAGGGTGGTAGCCCAGAAAGATCCTTAGGAAACACATCTGCAAACTCCGAGACAACCGGAACATCACTCACACTGGCCTTTAGCTCAACAGCCTGAATTAGCATGAAGAATAACTTTGCGCCCTTCCGAACAGCCTTGACGACTTGGAGTGCAGATATTAAGGTCCCGCCCACTCCTCGCATCCCCGCTAACATAGTCTCCTGCTCGGTATTCTGGCCCAGTATAACCTCTTTGGCATTACAATCAATAAAGGCATACTGATCCGCGAGCCAGTCCATACCAAAGATCACGTCAAATTCCGCTATCGGAAGTACAGATGTAGTTAAACAGAACTCCCGACTTCCAATTTGAACCATCACATCGCAAGCCCTATCCGCAAGCATCAAACAACCATTCGGTAACACCACCCGCACGCTATTTGTCTTCACACGACTAGGTACTCCAAGTCGTGCTACAAAGTCTTTAGACAGAAATGAATGCGAAGCACCGGTATCAAATAGTGCCCACGCCAGCGTGTTATGAATCATTACAAAGCCTGTGGCAATCATATCACACACAAGCCACATATAAAATATGCAATAAACAAAGAATTCAATAACTTAACTCGTACCTGTGACGACGTCATTCTGCTTGATGGCCTCCTGCAGGCCAAGGTTGTAGACTCGGGGCTGTGCCTGGGATGCAGTGGACTCCACCACTACCTTTCCCTTCTCAACATAAGACGTGCCCGCCTTCTTTTCTCCCTTTGGCGGACCAACCCGACAGTCACGGGCTATATGCCCCACTCATCCACAAGTAAAGCACGTACGAGTTTCTAGCCTCGAAATGGCCCCCGACGTTGCACCTGATGCAACCGTAGAAGGAGCTTGCCCAGACGACTTGGACCTCTTGCTCCATTTTTTCTTATAATAGGGCTTCCTAGGTCAGGGCACTTTGAATTCTGTCTTTGCCACAACCAAGGTCCGCTTTCCTTGCACCCTCTTCATGTCTTTCTCCAGCGTGCACGCAGTGTCAACCAACGCCTGGAATCCTTGGTTCACTGAACTCGAAAGCAGGAATTGCAACTTGTCCCGCAATCCTTCATAGAACTGATTAGTTTTCCGCTGCTCATCGACAAAGATCGAACCTGCATACCGTCCCAACCTCGTGAACTCATGCAGGTAAGTTTCAACACTGCCTTCTCCTTGAGTTAGCCTTTGCAAATCATTTTCCATGGCAATGCGCTGTGCCGCTGGTGGGTGCTTTGCCAGGAAGAGTCGCGAGAACTCCTCAATCTACACTTGTGTTAACGGCATGCCCGCTAAGTGGTGTAATTCCATCTCGTCCCACCATAAACGAGCCTTTGCTTCTAGTAAGAAGGTGGCTAAGGTGACTTTCTGATCTTCGTCCGTCCTGATCGTCGTCATTATCCTCTTGACGCGCGACAACCAGTCCTCTGCCTGCGTAGGGGATCCCACACCCGTAAACGTAGGCGAATTGAAGCTTATAATCTGCTTCAACTATCTCTCGGCTGCTCGAGGATCCACAGCCGCAAAAGGTTCTGGCCTCGCCGCAACCTGTTCTGGCCTCAATGCCGACTGCGCCTGCCCTTGTGCCTGCCCAGGAGGCTGTGCTTGAATCATCGCGAACAGGGCCTCAATAACTAATCGCACAGTTTCCGCAGAAGGCAGAGGTGTAGGCACATCAGCTGGTGTCGTACTCTCATCAGAACGCTGGGGCTCTAATTGCCCAGCACCACTCCGAGTCACCTATAGGTGAACAAGACACACACATTAGCAACGTCACACAAGCAATAACAACAAGATAGGAACGCGCAGGTTCCTCAAACAAGTGTATTTGCATTCCTACGTGGACATTCAAGAGTTCAATAGTATTACCGCAGTTCGCACATACATGTGCTCGCCACCCCACAAAAGAATTCGACCACGAATTTGAAAGGGAAAGACCGAGACAGCTGATACCAAAAATGTAACAACTCCATCCGTTCATATAGCATATAATAGAAGGTCCGACCGGGGTCCCACACCATATGCTACAAAACGGGCGGGGAAGTCACGGGTTGTTATCAGAGTTGCGCATCCTAACGCATAGCATTCTAGCGGAAGCTTTTAGAATAAAACTGAACTCCAACCATGAATGTCCACTAATATAAACACCCACATTTATATAGGAATGTAGCTCAAATACAAAGTCATTTGGCCTTAGGGTCGTACAATTGCTCTTTACAAAAGTGGCTTCCAAACATCGGTGCGCAGGCCGGCCACACATGAACAAAACATAATATTTTCGTTTAGCATTCAAGGGCTAGCAGCAGCAGCAGGGAATTCAGCCTTTATTTGTATGGACGGAGGTGTCGGACCCCTCTATCTTTGGCACAGGATGAGGACCCCAAGGCTCTTGGCTCAAAGTTTGTGGAGGACACTGATACTCAGGTGAGGCTGATACGGGATAAGATGTTGGAGGCTCAGAGTAGGCAGGCCAAGTACCATGATGCGCGGCATCGGCAGGTGGAGTTCATGGTAGGAGACCGGGTGTTCCTGAAGATTTGGCCGATGCATGGAGTTTCTCGGGTTCGAAGACGGAATAAGCTCAGTCCTCGATATATGGTGCCCTACAGAATCTTAGAGCGGGTCGGCCCCTTAGCCTACAGGCCAGAGCATTCTCTAGAGTTAGCAGGATTGCATGACGTCTTCCACGTCACTTCCGTTCGGAGAGCTTTGCTACGGCCTGAACAACTGATTACTTCTACGGATGGCCCTGTGGTGTTGGATCGGTCAGTCAGCATGGAGCCGGTCAGGATTGACGATACAGCGGTACGGACCCTACGGCGCAAGAGGGTTCCGCTGGTCAAGGTCTTGTGGAAGAACCATGGACAAGAGGAGCACACATGGGAGCCACGGGACTTGATGCAGCAAAGGTACCTGGAGCTCTTCACGTCAGGTAATCCCTTTAACCTCTCGGGATGTTACATTTTATTCCTCATACTTGAAACCCTGTAGGCCTAGCTTGAATTTCGAGAACGAAATTTTTATTTTTATGTATTGGGATTTGTAACATCCATCAGACTTCTAGACCCCTAGAATGGTTTTGTCATGACTGAGTCATGACAAAACCAGGGAAAGCGCTTAAGGATCTAATGACACCCATTGTAACACCCAAGGTACAGGCTTATGGTCGAGAGGAGCTCAATGAAAACGTCGAGCAGACCGGAGGCATTTCGGGTGGAGAGCATTCATGGTCAGGGGATATCAAGGGCCTCTCTCTCCTTTTTCCAAAGCTTTGTTCCATTTCCCAATTCAGTATAGAAGATTGGGAGATGTTTTTGGTAGCTATTCAGTGACCGACACAGTGAAGTTACCCATGGACGAAATTCGCATTAAGTGGCTATTAATGGTGCCATGAAGAAAGATCCCTTCCTTCCCCCTTTCAGTTTCCTTTAAAAGCTTCACTGGACACCAAGGAGTCGTTTCCACCCTTTACCCGACGGTTTCAAGCTACTTGGTTGTGCTGTTGCAGAATCCCAATTTCCTCCACCACCGACAATGGAACACCAACACCAAACCCATCGACAAGCGTGATTGAAGGTCGATTTGTCCCCCTCTCCCTCGGTGCTAAGATCCTACATCAAATAGGAGAGATATCGGGCTCAATTGAGCCTGATCCAGTGAGTTTTTCCCTAGTTATTTCGGGTTTTTCCTCACCTCTCGGGTTCTCTAGAAAAGGCCTCTCCGACGGTCGTGCCGCCGCCTGGGGATCGCCACCACCTCAACGGAGGTGGTGGTGGTAGTGGCCGGCCGGGGAGATGGTCGGGTGGCCGGCGGTAGCTGTTGGAAGTGCTCCAGGTCGGATTGATCTCATCCATTGGCTGGAGGAAGAAGAAACCCAGCAGCTATTGGATTAGCTTCAACATCTGTGCCGATCTATTTATATTAAATGTAGATTTATGCATTTCTATCATATGATATCATTTACCTTGGGAATTAAACTAAAAATACTTAAGTGTCCTTTTATAAAAAGTGGTCTACATGGAAGTTGAAGCCCTAGGAGTCTAGTTTAATTTAAAATTGGTTTGAACCAGTTTCGAGTTCAGGTCAGAACACAGCACTCATTTGGGTGTAGTCTATACTTAGAGCTAGTCAGAGAATAAAATGAGTGCCCCCACTTAACCAAATGACCTGAAACTTTGGTAGGGAGTCAATATTATCTATATCCAGGACATCCAATGTTTATTTCTCACGGCACATCAGCACAGATCATCGAGATGGCCAAAAAGCTGGAGGCAGGCCAGCTGATGGTGCAGAATAGAGGAAAGAGGCTGTTGGATGGGTCATCTGTTGGGTATTGTATCCACAACGTACCTGATTTGAAGAAGCCCCTGAACAAGCTAAGGTAAATAGGCAATGTTTTTGACAAAATATTTCAAATTGTGCTTGCAGTTTTTCCACGTAAGTGCACACCAATGTCAGGGTGCAGTAGGTCAATATACACGGGTCTGCACGACGTAATCCCTCGTTGAGCAGATCAGTGTGTTGCCCTACGTGTACTCTCTCCATTGGAGTGTACTTAATTTCAAGTACAGGGTTGTGATCTTGCAAGAGCAGACAAGGAGCAAGGATGGGTCAAGGAGCACATCATGGATGGAAAGACGAAAATTCGTCTAAGTGTAAATCGACGAGAATCGCCAAGTGATTCTCGCCGATTCGGCGAGAATCATCTTTCATTCTCGCCGAATCGTCGAGAATCAGTGGTTGATTCCCGCCGACGCGATCCAGCTACTTCAAAGTAAGCATCTCTGATTCTAAGTAAGAATCGACGAGAATCACCAAGTGATTCTCGCCGATTCGGCGAGAATCACTAGTGATTCTCGCCGAATCGTCGAGAATCACTGGCTGATTCTCGCCGTCTCGACCCGGCTGAATCAGTGCGTGCAACCAAGTCAACTTCGACGAGAATCATCTTTGATTCTCGCCGAATTGTCGAGAATCACCTTTGATTCTCGATGATTCGACGAGATTCACTTTCGATTCTCGCCGATTTTTACTTGGGAATTTTTCGGGAAAAAGCTGAACCGGATTCTGCCGCTGGCACTATTTTGAACCGGAGTTGGGTTTCTTCAAGTGGGACCCATAACGGTTATATTGGAGTATTTCCACCGTATATAAATATACGAGTATTTTTGAACAGTTAAGACACACAGAAAGAAGCCGAGCCGATCTTAACCTAAAATCGCGAAACTGCTCCGCCACCGCCGTCGCCGCTCGCGCTAGTTGGTCGCCGCCTTTGATCGCGATTCTTCCTGATCTTCCGGCGACAGAAGCTTAGCCAAGCTTAGTGTCTCACGTGTCTAACCGAAGATCTCTTGTCTCTTGATTTGTTGATCGGGAAAATCTTCCCCATCTGAATCGATCGAGATGATTGATCCCAGTGTGACCGTTGGTAGACCTAGCTAGCTTCGCTATGAAGTTTGGATCTCCAAAGTACAGTAGCCGCACATCGTCGTCGTCGCCGATCCCGTGAACCTAGCCGCCGCCCATCTTGCCGCCGCCGGTTCCGGGGAGATCCTCTCCAAGAGAGATCTAGGGTTGTGGACTCTTTTGTGGACTTCAAGAACACGTCGTCAACGAAGAGGGACACATTAGTCTCCAAACATAGTTTGTATCTTTTGTACATTCTAGTTTTACTTTTGTTGTAAAGGAACGTAGGTTCCTAGCTGTAAGGGTTGGGTGCAACCCGTGTTGTGGGAGTGTTGACTCCTACGTGTGGAAGGGTTCCTTCCGATAGTGCAAGGATTGGATTTCAATCCTGTTGGAGAAGAGACCGAGTCATCCCTTGTTGGGAGATAGGTCGAAGGGGGAAAGTGGATGTACCCAAATCGGGGAACCACTATAAATAGCTTGTGTTTTCTGTGTGCTGTGCTGTTTATTTTTATTGTGCAGGTACAATTTTAAATTCCGCAAAAATGCTGCACGTCACCTATTCCCCCCCCCCCCCCCCCATAGTTGAAGATAGTTGACACTAGGTGGACTTTCAAGTGGTATCAGAGGCAGGTTGCTCATCAAAAAGGTTAACACCTTGAGTTCAATCCTGCCACTAGTGTTAAGAAGAAGGAAAACATCTACTATGGACGGTCTCAAGTTCACAGGCAAGATCCCAGTGTGCACCAGGCTCAACTTTCCTATCTGGAAGGAAAGGATCAGGTTCTACATGGAAGCAGTTGATCCTCGACTCTTCATGATCGTGGAGGAGGGACCTTATGTCCCCACTAAGGCCTCCACCATTGATCCTACCAAGAAAGTGCCGAAGACACTTTCTGAAATGGACAAGGACGAGATGGTGCTAGTGGGACTTGACAAGAAGGCGCAGAACATTCTGGTCAGCGCAGTTGATGACTCAATGATGCAGAACTTCTGCAACTGCAGGACAGCACAGGAGATCTGGCATTGCCTGATCATCCTAATGGAGGGCACTGATGAAGTGAGGGATGATCGGAGATCCCTCCTGAACCAGAAATATGAGGCCTTCAGACAAGGGCCTAAGGAAGAGATCGGAGTCACCTACGAGAACTTCCTCAAGATTGTCAACGCCCTCAAAGGATACGGAAGAGTGTTCACTAATGGTGAACTCAATGATAAATTCCTTAGGTCCCTTACTAAGGAATGGGACACAAAGATCTGCGCCATCCGAGAGTTTGGCAGACTAGCTGAAACAGACCCGCAAATCCTGTTTGGGAAGCCGATGTCCTATGAGCTTCAGCTGAACACCGGGAAAGCAGAAGAAGAAGCAGAGAAGGCTGCAGCCAAAGAAAAGACTGTGGCTCTAAAAGCCAGTCACTCCAGAAAAGGAAAGGGAGCGGTTTCATACCGTGCTAGGAAGAAGGATGAGGAGGAGGACTCCGAGGCATGCTCCTCCAGCTCAGAGCTGTCGGAGGAAGATTTCTCCCTCATCACCCGAGAGTTCAAGAAGTTCCTCAAGATGAGGAATCAAAGAAAGAGAGACGGCTCCTCCTCCAGGCATCAGAAGAAAAATTATTCTTCTGACAGGTATGCTTCTAAACCAAACAAACATCGCTCCTCTGACATTATTTGCTTTGGATGCAATAAGACAGGACACGTCGTGGCCGACTGCTATCAAGGCAAGAGAGAAAAAGGGAAAGAAGAGGAGCACAAATCTTCGAGAGATAAGAAGAAAGAGCGGAGCTACATCGCCAAAAGGCCAAAGACACTGAGTGAGTCTGATTCCTCAGACTCCAGTGATGATGAGGAAGCCTACTTCGGGCCGGTGGGTCGCTCCGACTCAGAAGGAGAATGCCCCCCATTTACTGGGAAGGTAAAAGCTCACACCCCTCTCTCTGACTCTGAATCTGATCCTGAGTCTCAGGATGATGAACCTGAAGATAGCCTTTCGTCCCGTGAAGCGGAGCTTCTCGAGAAGTATGAGCTTCTGCTCAACACTTTCGAGGAGTGTCGTAAGAGACTGAAGGCTGAGAAAAAGGAAGTGAAATTACTTAAGGGTGAGAGTGTCTCCCTAAGGGAAGAAATCACCAGTTTGATTTCTCTCCGACAGGAGCATCTTGACCTGACTTCAAAGCATTCAGAGTCTCTCAAGCTCCTTGATCTTAAGCAGGAGGAAGTCGACAAGTTGGAAGAACAACTTGCGGCAGAAAGGAAGATCGTCAAGAGCTTCTCTATGCCAAAAACAGTTCTTCCAGTTATTGATACCTTCTCTGCTCAGGCCAAAGGAGCTGGCTTGGGGCATGTAGGGGTATCTGGTTCCTCATCCAGGAGAAACAGGAACCAGAGGAAGAATAAGGCCGCCAAGAAGGCCTCTGCTGCTGAAAAGGGAAAGGCACCGCTCAGTCCTATTGCGTTCAGAAAGCCTGGCTTTCCTTGCAACCAACATGACTTTGAATCAACCTTTGGTCATCATTTCCGGCCCTCGGTTACAAAGCCAAAGAGCCGATATGATCGTTGGACCTTTCCCCGGAACTTCGGTGAGAGTGCCTTCAAGGCACCTTATGAGGAAATCCACATGGGAAATTATGGTCAATTCTCTAGCGGCCATAATGGAAAGCAGCCACCAAAAGCCAAGCCTGTTATACAGAAGGTGAAGAAGTCTTGTGACTGCAATCACTGTGAGGCCCCCACCTCCAGATCCAAAGCCCCGGCTGCACCCACCGTTCCCAAGGTAAGGCAGGAGCCTAGGAAGAGGTACAACAGATTCGACTGTTGGTGCTGTGGCAAAGTCGGTCACTTTGCCGTGGATTGTTGGTTTAATCCAAGGTATTACGAGACTCCCTATGTTAGCAATGCGAGGCCGACCACTCGTAGGGTTAACCAACCGAGGGGGAGTATGCTAACCAGGAATCTAGGACCCAAGTTCGATTGGGTTCCTAAGGGAAATTAATTTTGTTTTGCAGGAATGTCCAAAGGCCACCAAAACGCCGATCTGGTACTTGGACAGTGGATGCTCCCGGCATATAACTGGGACAAGAAGTCTGCTGCGTGATTACACTCCAGTCGAGAATGGACCCAAAGTCATCTTTGGAGGGTCAGATCGAGGAGTCACCAGAGGTTACGGTATGATTTCCAACGGTATAATCTTTATCACCGACGTGGCTTATGTTGAAGGGTTAAACCATAACCTGATCAGTGTAAGTCAGTTATGTGACAAATGTTATGACGTTAAGTTCTGCAAGGATAAATATCTGATAATTTCACGTACCTCTTCTGAGACGGTATTATCAGGCATTAGGAGCAGAAATATCTTCTGCTTAGATTTTTTCAGTTTAGATTCATCTACCCCCGTATGCATAGTGGCAGCTGGCAGTGCATCTCTTTGTGATCAATGGCACAAGAGATTGGCACATATTAATTTCAAGACAATTAGTATGTTGTTTTCTAAGAACTTAATAAGGGATGCTCCCAGTATCAAGTGCATCAAAGATAGCCCCTGTCCTGCATGCCAGATGGGCAAACAGACTCGGGCTACCTTTAAGAGCATTGCAGACAAAGACTCTTCCTGATGTCTTTACCTTCTACATATGGACTTGTTTGGTCCAATGCAAGTTCATAGCTTGGGAGGCAAGTCCTATACGCTAGTGATAGTTGATGATCATTCTCGGTTTACATGGGTGTTCTTCTTAAAACGAAAGTCGGATACGTTTGACATCTTCACTAGTTTTGTCAAGCAGGTTCAGAACGAATTTAACTGCCCAGTGGTCAAAATCAGAAGTGACCATGGAACAGAATTCGAATCTGGTGCTATGACAGAGTTTTGTGAAGAACAAGGTATCTTTCATGAGTTTTCCTCCCCGCGCACTCCTCAGCAAAATGGAGTTGCAGAGAGGAGAAATAGAACTCTCATTGAAGCCTACACGACAATGTTGAAAGACGCTTCTCTCCCAGAATACTTCTGGGCAGAGGCTGTCAACACAGCTTGTCATGTACAAAATCGAGCATTGATCAACAAGCATCATCGTAAGATGCCTTACGAGCTACTGAAAGGCAGGAAACCAACCATGTCCTACTTGAGGATCTTTGGTTGCAGATGCTATGTACTGAATAATGGGAAGTACCCGCGTACTAAATTTGGTGAAAAATGCTTCGAAGGCATATTCATGGGCTATAGTTCCCACAGTCGGGCATATAGGGTCTTCAATAAGAAAATCCTAGTGGTAGAAGAATCAATTAATGTTGTATTTGATGAAGGAAGTTTGCTTAACAGCAATTCTTCCAGTGGTATTCTTGAAGATGCAGGTGCATGACTTGAACAGCTGAGTCTCAATGAGACCGCTAAAGATGAAACTCCTAAGTACGTCAAAGTTTCCACCTCCACGTCATCTGGGAATGTTGAAGATCAAAATGGAACAAATCTCTTAGAAGAAGGAGAAGCCCAAGAAGTAGTCGAAGCTCCAGACGCCAGACTTCTAGAGCTCCGGCACGTGAGGGATCATCCTAGAGATCAGATCATCGGAGATCCTCGTGTCGGTGTCAGAACTCGAAGAGGTACTATTAACGAAGTTTTGCATCTTAGCTTCCTGTCACAGGTTGAGCCAAAGAAGTTCGACAAGGCGAACAAAGATGCGGCATGGATTTTGGCCATGCAAGATGAACTACATCAATTCGAACGATGCAACGTTTGGACGCTGGTTCCCAGACCACACAAGCAGAATGTGATTGGCACCAAGTGGATCTTCAGAAACAAACTGGATGAACATGGTGTAATCATAAAGAACAAGGCCAGGCTGGTGGCTCAACGTTACAGACAGGAGGAGGGGATTGACTTCGACCAGACCTTCGCACCATTGACAAGGCTCGAGGCAATCAGACTGTTCCTGGCGTATGCTTCGCACAAAGGATTCACAGTCTATCAAATGGATGTGAAATCAGCTTTCTTGAACGGAGACCTGAAGGAAGAAGTATACGTCGCTCAACCCCCAGGTTTTGTCAATCCTACTTATCCCAATCATGTGTATTTTCTCAATAAAGCTCTATATGGTTTAAAACAAGCTCCACGAGCTTGGTATGAGACTTTATCTAGTTTTCTTCTTGAGAACAAGTTCTCTAGAGGTAAAATAGATAAAACATTGTTTCTCAGGGAAGTTAAAGGCAAGATTTTGCTGGTGCAAATCTATGTCGATGACATTATATTCAGCTCAACGGACAACAATCTTTGCAAAAAGTTTTCTAAACTTATGCAAGGAAAGTTTGAAATGAACAGTATGGGAGAGCTCAAGTATTTCTTGGGACTTCAAGTGAAATAGTCTGAGGATGGAATCTTCATCTCTCAGACGAAGTTCACAAATGAACTCCTTAAGAAATTCGGTATGGAGAATGCAACCTCTATGAGGACTCCAATGGGATTCACTATGTCTCTGGATAAGGATGAGAAAGGTAAACCTTTCGATGAAACCAAATACATAAGCATCATTGGATCCCTGCTCTACCTCACTGCCAGTAGACCGGATATCATGTTCTCCACATGTGTCTGTGCCAGATATCAGGTGAACACTAAGGAATCTCACTATGTCGCTGCAAAGCGAATTCTAAGATACCTTAAAGGTACTCCCAATCTTGGCTTGTGGTACCCGAGAAACAATGATGTCGAGCTAATAGGTTTTTCAGATGCTGATTTTGCAGGGAGTAGGGATGACAGGAAAAGCACCTCCGGGACGTGTCAATTCCTGGGCAGGAGGCTTATCTCATGGAACAGCAAGAAACAGAATTGTGTTGCAACCTCCACAACAGAGTCTGAGTACATCTCGGCAGGCAGCTGTTGCGCACAACTCCTATGAATCAGAAACCAGTTAGCCGACTACGACCTTCAGTTCAAGGAAATACCAATGTACTGCGACTCCTCCAGTGCAATTGCAATTGCCAACAATCCGGTATCGCACAGCAGAACGAAGCATATTGAAGTGCGCTACCACTTCATTCGGGAGCACGTGGAGAACAAGGACATCTCTCTCTGTTATGTCCTCACGGACAAGCAGATTGCAGATATATTCACAAAGCCCTTAGACGAAGTCAAGTTCAGTCTTTTCAAAACTGAATTGGGAATGCTAAACTATGAAGAATGAAGACTACATAAGCTCCAGGCTCGTGCAAGATCTGAGGGGGAGCAAGGAACTCAAGTGTGAGCACAGATGCAAGAACTGAGGGGGAGCAAGGGGTCAAATGCTACCGACCCAGATTTGCAGAAGCCGAAAAGGGGGAGATTACCCTCTCGGCTACGGCTAAGGTGGCTCCAAAGTTTGCCCGCACAGTATTGGTATCGGTAATGAATATCTCTCTCAACTTATTTCAAGGTTATGATTTTCATTCTCATACGCTTTATTCACCTTAGCTTGTAGGGTTTAGGCTTCTTCAAATACGGGGAGATTGTTGGGTATTGTATCCACAACGTACCTGATTTGAAGAAGCCCCTGAACAAGCTAAGGTAAATAGGCAATGTTTTTGACAAAATATTTCAAGTTGTGCTTGCAATTTTTCCACGCTAAGTGCACACCAATGTCAGGGTGCAGTAGGTCAATATACACGGGTCTGCACGACGTAATCCCTCGTTGAGCAGATCAGTGTGTTGCCCTACGTGTACTCTCTCCATTGGAGTGTACTTAATTTCAAGTACAGGGCTGTGATCTTGCAAGAGCAGACAAGGAGCAAGGATGGGTCAAGGAGCACATCATGGATGGAAAGACGAAAATTCGTCTAAGTGTAAATCGACGAGAATCGCCAAGTGATTCTCGCCGATTCGGCGAGAATCATCTTTGATTCTCGCCGAATCGTCGAGAATCAGTGGCTGATTCCCGCCGACTCGATCCAGCTACTTCAAAGCAAGCATCTCTGATTCTAAGTAAGAATCGACGAGAATCACCAAGTGATTCTCGCCGATTCGACGAGTATCACTAGTGATTCTCGCTGAATCGTCGAGAATCACTGACTGATTCTCGCCGTCTCGACCCGGCTGAATCAGTGTGTGCAACCAAGTCAACTTCGACGAGAATCATCTTTGATTCTCGCCGAATCGTCGAGAATCACCTTTGATTCTCGACGATTCGACGAGATTCACTTTCGATTCTCGCCGATTTTTACTTGGGCATTTTTCGGGAAAAAGCTGAACCGGATTCTGCCGCTGGAACTATTTTGAACCGGAGTTGAGTTTCTTCAAGTGGGACCCATAACGGTTATATTGGAGTATTTCCACCGTATATAAATATACGAGTATTTTTGAACAGTTAAGACACACAGAAAGAAGCCGAGCCGATCTTAACCTAAAATCGCGAAACTGCTCCGCCGCCGCCGTCGCCGCTCGCGCTAGTTGGTCGCCGCCTTTGATCGCGATTCTTCCTAATCTTCCGGCGACAGAAGCTTAGCCAAGCTTAGTGTCTCACGTGTCTAACCGGAGATCTCTTGTATCTTGATTTGTTGATCGGGAAAATCTTCCCCATCCGAATCGATCGAGACGATTGATCCCAGTGTGACCGTTGGTAGACCTAGCTAGCTTCGCTACGAAATTTGGATCACCAAAGTACAGCAGCCGCACATCGTCGTCGCCGCCGATCCCGTGAACCTAGCCGCCGCCCATCTTGCCGCCGCCGGTTCCGGGGAGATCCTCTCCAAGAGAGATCTAGGGTTGTGGACTCTTTTGTGAACTTCAAGAACACGTCGTCAACGAAGAGCGACACCTTAGTCTCCAAACGTAGTTTGTATCTTTTGTACATTCTAGTTTTACTTTTGTTGTAAAGGAACGTAGGTTCCTAGCTGTAAGGGTTGGGTGCAACCCGTGTTGTGGGAGTGTTGACTCCTACGTGTGGAAGGGTTCCTTCCGATAGTGCAAGAATTGGATTTCAATCATGTTGGAGAAGAGACCGAGTCGTCCCTTGTTGGGAGATAGGTCGAAGGGGGAAAGTGGATGTACCCAAATCGGGGAACCACTATAAATAGCTTGTGTTTTCTGTGTGTTGTGCTGTTTATTTTTATTGTACAGATACAATTTTAAATTCCGCAAAAACGATGCACGTCACATATTCCCCCCCCCCCCCCCATAGGTGAAGATAGTTGACACTAGGTGAACTTTCATCATCACCCGGGGAGAGTAGCAGGGGATCCCAGCGAGGCAGAGTCATTCGATATAAGAGGGGTGGGGGACGTCGTCGTCCCAACTTCAGGCAGGAGCAGGGGCCTCCTAAAGTGTTAGCTCCCCCACCTCTACAGGAGCATGTTCCGAGGAGGCAAGATGATCGTGGCCATCGGCCGGTAGTTTGTTATGGATGCCACCTGCCCGGGCATATTAGATCGGGGCATCCGCATCAGTTCCGTCCACCTCCTCCTCCTCCACCTCCAGTGGCCCCTCCAGTACATCAGGGCCGAGGTCGAGGCCGAGGCCGAGGACAAGGTCGAGGCCGAGGCCGGGGATATCACGACCGAGCACGTAACCAAGAGCAGATGTATGCATTGGACCTCACGGAGCAAAGAAACCCCGAGGAAGTGATTACAGGTACTTAAATTATTTTAATTTAGAAATTTCAACCTTAGTAGTTCCTTGAAAACCATAGAAATAACCTCCATTTTAACTCAAATAAATCTCAGGCACAGTTATGATCAGCGGCAAGCCCGCTCATACCCTCTTCGACACGGGTGCTTCGCACTCATTCGTGTCGGACACTTTTATTGAAGGACTAGAGGGTGTGGAGAGATTCCCTGACATAGAGATGAGGGTGCATCTTCCTGATGACTCGGAGCTACGGACCACGGATAGCTGCAACATGGAGGTCGAGATCGGAGGCAAGACATTCGAAGCTCTGGCGGCGGTCTTAAGATTGCCGGACTTTGATTTGATTTTGGGCATGACCTTGCTTCATCGGAACCATGCCCAGATCGACTGCCCCTCGAAGAGGATCACACTCAGGCATGGAGACTCCTACGTCACTATTGAAGGTATCTGACCTATTCCCCATCTTTCATTATCTCCTGTACAGGTTGTCAAGGCCTATGAGCAGGGGGGAAGAGGTGTACCTTATCTACTTCGAGATGGTGGCAGCAGAGAGTTCTATAGCTTATATCCCGGTGGTTCGGGATTTCTCCGATGTATTCCCGGAGAAATTGCCCGGACTACCACCAGCTCGGGACTTGGATTTCAGGATTCAGTTGGTGCCGGGGGCAAGGCCAGTGTCCCGGGCACCTTACAGGATGGCTCCCAGAGAGTTGGCAGAATTCAGGACTCAGCTTCAGGAGCTTGTGGAATCAGGATTTGTGCAGCCGAGCTCGTCGTCGTGGGGAGCACCAGTTCTTTTTGTGAAGAAGAAAGACGGATCATTGCGGCTGTGCATAGATTACAGGGAGCTGAACCGGTTGACGGTCCGGAATACCTATCCACTACCTCGAATAGACGGGCTATTTGATCAGCTTCAGGGGGCCTTCTGGTTCTCTAAGCTGGATTTGAGATCTGGTTACTATCAGCTGCGCATCCGAGAGGAAGACATCCCGAAGACGGCTTTCAGCTCATGATACGGGTTATACGAGTTCACGGTGATGCCTTTTGGGCTCACGAATGTCCCTTCCGCATTCATGAGTCTAATGAACCGTGTATTCGAGCCCTACTTGGACCTCTTCGTCATTGTATTCATCGATGATATTCTGATCTATTCCCGGACTCAGGAGGAGCACACAGAGCATTTGGCACAGGTTTTGCAGAGGCTGAGGGAGTCCCAGATGTATGCGATGTTTTCTAAGTGCCAGTTCTGGCTACAGGAGGTGGCCTTCTTGGGGCATATGATCAGTGCAGCTGGATTAGCGGTGGATCCAGCCAAGATAGAGGCAGTGAGAGATTGGCCACGGCCGAAGACAGCGTTAGACATTCGCAGCTTCTTGGGATTAGCAGGTTATTATCGTAAGTTCATGGAGGGGTTCTCGAGGATAGCACTCCCCCTCACGTCCTTGACGAGGAAGGATGTAGAGTTTGCTTGGACAGAGCAGTGCGAGACAGCCTTTCAGGGATTGAAGGACCGACTCACCTCATCCCCTATCCTTGCACTCCCATCTGGGAATGAGGGATTTCAGATCTACACGGATGCCTCTTATCAGGGGATGGGTGTTGTACTGATGCAGCACGGACATGTTATTGCTTATGCTTCGAGACAATTGAAGAAGCATGAGCATAACTACCCGGTGCATGACTTGGAGCTCGGGGCGGTCGTATTCGCACTGAAGATATGGAGACACTACTTGTATGAGGTTCATTGTGATATCTACTCGGATCACAAGAACCTCAAATACATCGACACGCAGAAAGATCTGAACCTTCGGCAGAGGAGATGGCTGGCATTTCTTTGCGATTATGATTACAAATTGCACTATCACCCGAGGAAAGCGAACACTGTGGCAGATGTGTTGAGCAGGAGAGCTGACACTACTGGACCGGAGCCCTAGGTGATGTATATGGGATTGATGCAGATGATGGATGATATGCATATCACCATGGTTTCAGAGGACGAGCCAGCAGTCTACCGGGAATATCTAAACTCCTTGATCGGGGAGAATGATCTTCGGGAGCGCATTGTGGCGCATCAGAGGATGGATGCTGCATTGGAGTCGATTTTCAGTGCCCTGGAAAGGGGCAAGGTTGAGGATTACACGATGCAGGATGATCTCCTTCGATTCCGTGGACGCGTTTATATACCAGCAGGGGACGGTATCCGGGATGATATACTTAGAGAGGCACACTGCTCCGGATATTCAGTGCATCCTGGCATCACCAAAATGTGGGCAGATTTACGGAAGACTATATACTGGCCTGGGATGAAGAGGGAGATCACCCACTTTGTGACACATTGCGAGACGTGCCAGCGTGTGAAGGCGGAATGCAAGAGCCCGGGAGGTTTATTACAGCCACTGCCCATTCCAGAGGGGAAGTTCGAGGACATTGCTATGGATTTTGTGCACGGACTGCCTCGCTCCCACTCTGCGCACGATTCCATATGGGTCATAGTCAACAGGCTGACCAAGGTAGCGCGATTTATTCCAGTCAGGAAGGATGCTCCCGTTGTTGTTCTGGTGAGATTGTTCGTGGAACAGTTCGTCAGGTACCATGGCATCCCCAGAACGATCGTCTCGGGCCGTGATGGTCGGTTCACATCGAGGGAATGGAGGGTTGTGCATGCTTACTTGGGTTCTCGGCTCACTTTTAGCACCGTCTTCCATCCGCAGACCGACGGCCAGACCGAGCGGACCATCCGAACCATGGAGGATCTGCTTCGTCTATGCATATTGGATACAGGGAAGCCTTGGGAGAGGTTGCTACCATTGATCGAGTTCTCTTACAATAACAGTCACCAGGCAAGCATCGGGATGGCGCCTTACGAGGCTTTGTACGGAAGTAAGTGTCGGACGTCTATGTCTTGGGTTCAGGATGTGGACACGAGAACTCTTGGTTCTGGTTATGTGAAGGATACAGAGGCTCAGGTTCGTTTGATCAGGGATCGGCTGCTAGAGGCCCAGAGTAGGCAGGCGAAGTACTACGATGCGCGGCATCGGAAGGTAGAATTCCAGGTGGGGGATAGAGTATTCCTGAAGATACGTCTGGTGCACGGCATTTCTCGGGTGCGGAGGCACAAGAAGCTCAGCCCTCAATATATGGGGCTGTATTTGATACTAGAGCGGATCGGCCCCTTGGCCTACATGCTGGAGCTGCCGCCAGAGCTGGAGGCCTTGCACGACGTCTTCCACGTCTACTCACACTACGGAGAGCTCTCCTACGGCCGGAGCAGCACATTACTACTACAGCCGGTCCGATAGCGCCCGACAAATCCGTTAGATTGGAGCCGATCCGAGTTGATGATACAGATGTCCGAGTGCTGCGGAAGAAGAGGGTTCCCCTGGTAAAGGTGTTGTGGTCCAACCATGGACGGGAGGAGCACGCTTGGGAGCCGAGGGATCTAAGATGGAGCACCAGCACCACCGGCAGGACGAGGTGACAGGGCGTGAGAAGTTGATACCACCACCTACTACTACTACAGCGCTACCTCGGGTGGGATGAGTTCGAGGATGATAGATTTGCTTCCGCGTTTTATTTTGTGAGGAAAGTTGATATTCATATACAGGGCATAAGCCCTTTTTATTCTTCATATTTTTGTACTCATTGTGCACTGGATGTACTTTCATTTTGTTATTTGATATGTACTGTGACTGTGGACTGGTTGTAGTTTATTTCTACATTACCGCTATACTTATATTTCTCATATTGGTCTACAGGTTATATGATCGTATTAGCCGGCAAAATCGGCGTGTTGCAGTGTCGACTAACCCGTGCGTTAGTGCCACTGTAAGACGGCGGTTCTGAGCATAAGACCGGGAGCCTCCTTGGTAAGGGGAGGAGTCTTACATTATCCTTGTAGAATATCTTCTACCCACCAATCCTGAAAGCACACACCTTGAGGAAAAAGCAAGTGCTAATAAGCTACAAAATATAGCAATGTTGTGCAAATTGAAAGAAACGTTTTGAGAAAACAAAAAGAAATCCATTTCCACTAGATTAATGAATCAAATGCCATTAGGAAGAGGGCAGTGAGCTGGTTGAAGACATGGATGGCTGCCACTCATTCCTCGACCAAAAGATTCCTCCTTTTGTACTTGACCATGACCTCCCCCTTAACACCAACCACCATGGCATTCCAATCAATATCGGGGAAAGGAGAAACGAGATCGAACTCGAAATTCCTCAAAAGATGACTCCAGATCACCTTTATCTGCAGGTACGCGAATGGCTCGCCAAGGCAACCATGCCTTCCACCTCCAAATGAGATGTACGAGAAGGCTCCTGCCGCCTTGTCCTCCTCCCTCCCTGGCAAATACCGATCCGGGTCATAACTGTCAGGATCCTTAAAAATGTGGGGAAGACGATTTGCAAAGGCAGGTGCAGTAGCAACAATATGTCCCTTTGGTATTTCATACTCGGCTCCTTCCCTCGTCTTCACTGTGAAAACGCTGTGCGATTGGCGGAGGAGTATGACAAGAGGAGGGTGGAGCCTAAGAGCTTCCTTAATACAACGATACAGAACGTCCATCTCAGATAAGATATCGTGATCAACTTTATCGCCGTATTTCTTCATTAGCCGCTTCTGTTCGTCCAGCGCGGTGGATAGGTATTGTCTATATTTCAGCAGATAGGCTCCAACCCAGGTGGAAGTGATGGAGCTCGTGTGCTGGCCGGCGAACAGGGCTGCGATCAGAAGGCCGGTGATCTCACCTTCAGTGGTTGCGCGGCCATTCTTGTACTTGGCATCGATGAAGCACTGTAGCATGTCATCCTCGGAGTTTAGAGAGCTTTTGCGAGACTTGATGATGGTGGAGAAGATCTCGGAAATGCGGAGCCGGGCCCGGTCACGTTTTTTGTGTGCGGGGATTGGGAGGTACGGGAAAATGACGCTGATTGGCCGCATCCCATTGTCAAGATCATGGAAGAGGGCAGAGACATCGTCAAAGAGTTTGTCTCTTACTTCACAGCCTAGAAGGCATCTACTGGCAGTCAGGATGATCAGATGCTCTAGCTCATATTTGAGATCAACTGTGCCTCTCTCCCCCCACTTAGAGAAGTAGTCCTGCAGAAAATGGGGTAGACAAATATGAACAATATATGGGCACATCCAAATACTGAAGACCAATAGAGGAAAACAAGTGAGCTAATGTTGCACAATTGAAATTTTATTCAGTTCAAAACTTTGCAAATGCAAGTGAAGCTAATTCGCCTGTGATACCAGATTAATGGAAAACTATTTGTTTTATTGAAATGTCCTGCAAAAATCATATAGAAGAGTCTATGGACTATGGAGGAGGTTGTTTCTATAGCCATCCACAAATGCACAAATGAACCAGAACGGAATAATTTAAGTAGGCAAGTACCAAAACAAAATACCAATACCCTTCCGGTAAAGTACTCTTGATAAATAAGTGGAGTGTTTCTTTGCAATGCAAGATACCGGAGTAATAGATTCTACTGGAAGCCCATAAATGGTGGCATATAAAAGACAACCATTCAATTTCTCGACCCTCAGACTCACATTTAGTAAGCTCAATTTTTTGATGGGGCAGAACAGTTTAACTCAACAGTAGAGTGTACAATTGACGTTGATTGTCAGCTAAGTTTACTGATGAAAAGCTAAATCACGAAGAAACAGTGATGAACCATAAAAGGAACCCCTATGAACCACAAAGGGATTTTGACTTTGAATTGCCGTTGCCACTTTTATTTGGTTATCTTAGCAAGATTAAACGAGTATGAGCATCTACCTGCTTGGGCACTCCCCACACCCCTCACTCCAGCATGGCCAACAGTCGATGGCCTTGACAAGGCAAATGACACTCGTGTAAGTCCCACCATATTGATGCATACCGGAATTCATAATTGATTTTTTAATGATAATTTGTGTGCTCAAATTAAAGTAGGTGGTGAAATTTCGACTACGTGGGCTTTGACACGCGATAGTTTACAAGTTTCGTAAAACCCTGGTAAGCGTCCAACTCTTGCTCGTATTCAGCAACAAATCCAACTGATCCACAAACGACACCTTGAGAGAGAGAGCGACTATCGGAGTAACAAATTAACGACAAAAAGAACAAGATTAATTTGAGCAAACAAGCTCTGAAAAATTATTAAACATCATATGCATTCATGAAAGTGATCTAAGAGAAATCAAGTTGTGTAATGAGGCGGGTGGCTTACCAACATCGTGTGCAACGATGTGTCCCAGCCATAGTTATCAAGGCGCGCGCCTAGGCTCGCCTGAGGCGTCGGGCGCACCAGGAGCAGCCCGTCGCGCCTCAGCACAGCTGAGGCGGGCGATGTGCCCCAGGCGTGCCTCAGGCGCGCCCAGGCGCGTCTAGGCGCGCGCCTTGCAGGCTCCCAGGCGCGCCAAAGGCGCTCCCGGGGCTTTCAAGGTATTTTTTTAAAAAACTATTTTGATATGGGCAAAAACATGATCTTAGATGCACCCGAGGGACCTCCTAGGCGCAATTGGGCGCCCAATTCGCTGAAATTCCGCGCATTGGGCGCCCAATTCTCTGAAATTCCGCGATTTCGCTCAATTCCGGCGAATTGGGCGCCCAATTCGCACAATTTCAGCGAATTGGGCGCCCAATTCGCACAATTTCAGAGAATTGGGCGCCCAATTCGCTCAATTTCTTTTTTCCCCAATTTTGCGTCTCACATGCCTCAGGCGCGCGCCTGCGCCTAGGCTCCAAGGACTCTTTGCGCCTCGGTGCGCCTTTGATAACTTAGGTCCCAGCTGAGATGAGAGGGGGATTTAGGGCAGAACACCCTTACCCCGGGACTGGTCCAGCGGATATTTCCCGAGAAGATGAGCTAGACAGTGATTCGGGTATACTCCAAGATGAAACAGTCTCAGGAGGGGGTGTCGGCCTAGCTGGAGGCTTAGGCAGGTGTTGATGTCGGGGAAAACTTTAGAAATGAACTCTGGCGGCAGTCGCAGGGCGGGGGCGAGCTCCTGCGGCGGCGGACACCGAGAAAAGAGGAGGAAGCGGCCCTGGGCTCGCAGTCGAGTCTGGCGGCGGGAGCCACTGGAGCTTCTGGCGGCGGCTACGAAGCGAGGCGATCAGACAACGGGTGGCGGAAGACGGGAACGGCGGCCTGCTGCGGGTAATACCGAGAAACAGAGAAGAAGCACTATTTCCGATGTCCACCCCCCCCCCCCCCCCCCCCCCCCCCCCCCCCGCCCCCGTCCCTTATTTCCTGGAAGGGTTTGGGTATAAAAAGTAGGTGGGTGTTGCATCAAATGCAATAAAAAGGCTCGGGATTAAAGAGAGGAGTTATAAAATTTATTTAATGGGGAGACAGCAGTTTCAAAACAGTTTTAAAGTAATGTTGGTTGGCTTAATGGCTGACTCTTTAATAATATTAAAGAGAGGAGTTTCCAATTTGGTGGCTGGCAGAGAATGAATGTGAATGCCAAGAAATTTAATAACTTTCTTTATTGCTTGCCCAAATTAATCATAATCCTAATTTGACGGATCAATTTATTTAAGATCATATTGGCTGATCACTCCAATAAGTCGCGAGAGCTTCCAAACACAACAATACATAGGAAATAAATGACAACTAGCGTAACGACATTGTGCTACAAATTATTTAATAAATATAAACAATGATGCAATTCAGGATGCATCAACTCTCCCGGGGTTGAAGGAGCTCGACCCCGTCGAGACTGTGATGGAGCCCGTCACTGAAACTTTCAAACAAAGATCTGGATCATGCACTGCCTCTGCCCCGCCGTGATCGATAGTCAAACACAGGGAGGACCCATCATCACAACACAAGAACGTTTGGCAAACCCTCTTTCCTGAAAGGAATAGAAAACTCATCTTCATTGGAAAAATATAACTACAGGGGATGAAATCAACGGCGGAGTTATACTTTTCCAAAGTTTCTCGAAAACTGTTAGTCAAAAATTCATGCATGATATGCAATTGCTTAATAAAAATCAGAGCTGTAAGGCATGATCAACTTGTGGATTTATTAGAACAGATTGCATCATACGCACTAGTGCTAGACACCTACGAAAGTCCACAAAACCAAGATCAACTATCGTCATATCGTCAAACACGGATATCTGACTAGCACCACAGAATTTTAAACCGAGCACAATTTCTTCATTTAAAACCAACCACAGAAATCCTTTAAAACGGGTGTCCCTAGCAGGAAAGAAAAGTACAGGGACTGAATCAATTCTCTTACGACGACTTAGCCTAGAAAGTTTGAAATCAATCTCACGCATAATCGTAACAAAGCGAGGTGAGCCAAAAGTGTGATCACCAAAGAGAATCTATATAAGGTTGATCAAAAGTGGGATCACCAAAAGTGTGAGCAACATCCAAGTCAAATGTCTCACAAGAATCAAGTGTGTCTTCATGGAGTAGGGGTCCAGGAAAAAGAGTGGCACTAAATAGAAGTGGCATAGTGGTAACTAAGGAAGGTGAGGGTGACGAGGTCCTCCCAGGAGCCTTAGGAACAAGACTATTCTTTTGGGGAAGAAGAACAATCTTGCGCCACGGTGATCAAAGAAATGGGAGTTCCTTACACCATCATGCACAACGCGCTTATCGTACTGCCATGCTCCACCTAACAATATATGACAGACATCGATGGGGGCGACATCACATAGAATAGAATCCTGATACACATCCCCGATAGAGAACTCTATAAGAAAATTGTGAGTAACAGGCATAGTCATGTGACTATTAACCCCAGATAGGTGGTAGGGTCGCTCTAAGGGATGCGTCTCGAGTCCTAACTTCTCAAACATACGTTGAGAAATGAAATTTTCCATGCTACCGATGTCAATGATAATGGAACAAAAATGTCCCTGAATGCACGCAGTAATGCGAAAAATCTCGTGTCTTTGAAAATCACGCTCTGTGGACTCACTAGGGGAAATCAAGCTATAAAGGACACAAACTAAGTGTTCGGCTTGTTCTCCCTCGACCTCAATAACATTATCAGACTCGGGCTTGGGCTCAGGTTTGGAGTCATTAAGGAAGACTCCATATTCTGGCTCACGCCCATCAGATGAATCAGTAATTGTGACGAAGTGGCGTCGCGGGCACTCGAAAGATTTGCGTCCAGGCTCCATACACTTGAAGCATCGAAATACTCCAGCATCGGGCTTAGATCCCATGTGCTCCTTACCTCGGGTGAGGACAGTGGGAGGAGTTGGGGTCCCAGTGGTGACAGGAGGAAGAGGATCAGTATTCTTAGAGGTGGGATCAGTGGTGGGGGGTGCTCGAGGAAAGCCTATCAGTAGACCTATGCCCAGATGTCCTCTTCTGAAACGAGGCTTCCACTCTATGTGCTCGACTAGACACTTCACCAAAATCTCTAAAGTCGTGCAACTCTAGCTCATCCCTAATACCATAGCGGAGCCCGTTCAGGTAACGGGACATTGTCATTTCGTCCTCCTCGTGCAAGTCTAATCTAGACTGCAACACTAAAAACTCGTGGGTGTACTCATCCACGGAAATCTTGTCCTGTTGAAGGTTGTGAACCTTCGATAAAGAGTTTGCAGAAAGTCCGGGGGGGACATATCGCTTCCGCAGTTGCAACTTAAACTCTACCCACGTGGTAATAGGTGTTAGGCCTAAGGTGTAACGGGTGCACTCTAGTTGAATCCACCAAACTATCGCAGGTCCTTTCAGCCTAAGGACAACATATTCAACATGACGATTCATTGGCATTTGTTTACATGTCATGAACCTTTTGCACACGCTCACACCAATCGAGACATTTCTCGGGCTCTACGTGACCCTCAAAATCACATACATCAAACTTAACTCCATCGTCCCAACGAGATTGGCGACGGAGTCCAAGGTCAGGCTGTGCAGGATCTGCGGGCCTAGGATTTTGTTCCTCTTGCCTAGGATTTTGGCGAGGAGGCTGATTTGATGATCTGCTTCTAAGTTGTTAACGGATGTTCTCAAGTAGTTTACTATGTGGTTCGTGTCTCTCACGTGAGCAGTGAGTCTCGTTGCCACTTTTATTTGGTTATCTAAGCAAGAGTAAATGAGTATGAGCATCTACCTACTTGGGCACTCCCCACACCCCTCACTCCAGCATGGCCAACATTCGATGGCCTTGACTAGGCAAATGACACTCCTGTAAGCCCCACCATATTGATGCATACCGGAATCCATAATTGATTTTTTAATGATAATTTTTGTGCTCAAATTAAAGTAGGCGGTGAAATTTCGACTACGTGGGCTTTGACACGTGATAGTTTACTCAAAAGTTTGGTAAAACGGTCGTAAGCGTCTAACTCTTGCTCGTATTCAGCAATAAATCCAACTCATCCACAAACGACACCTTGAGAGAGAGAGAGCGACTATCAGAGTAACACATTAACAACAAAAAGAACAAGATTAATTTGGGCAAACAAGCTCTGAAAAATTATTAAACATCATATGCATTCATGAAAGTGGATGAAGAGAAATCGAGTTGTGTAATGAGGCGGGTGGCTTACCAACATCGTGTGCAACAATGTGTCCCAGCCGAGATGAGGGGGGATTTAGGGCAGAACACCCTTACCCCGGGACTGGTCCAGCGGATATTTCCCAAGAAGATGAGCTAGACAGTGGTTCGGGTATACTCCAAGGAGAAACAGTCTAAGGAAGGGGGTGTCAGACTAGCTGGAGGCTTAGGCAGGTGTTGATGTCGGGGAAAACTTCAGAAATGAACTCTGGCGGCAGTCACAAGGCAGGGGAGAGCTCCTGCGGCGGCGGACAACGGGAAAAGAGGAGGAGGCGGCCCTGGGCTCGCAGTCGAGTCTGGAGGCGGGTCAAGACGTGGTCGCCAGGAGCCACAGGAGCTTCTGGCGGCAGCTACGAAGATGGAAACGGAGGCCTGCTGCGGGTAATACCGAGAAACAGAGAAGGAGCTCTAACTCTTGCTCGTATTCAGCAATAAATCCAACTCATCCACAAACGACACCTTGAGAGAGAGAGAGAGCGACTATCAGAGTAACACATTAACAACAAAAAGAACAAGATTAATTTGGGCAAACAAGCTCTGAAAAATTATTAAACATCATATGCATTCATGAAAGTGGATGAAGAGAAATCGAGTTGTGTAATGAGGCGGGTGGCTTACCAACATCGTGTGCAACAATGTGTCCCAGCCGAGATGAGGGGGGATTTAGGGCAGAACACCCTTACCCCGGGACTGGTCAGCGGATATTTCCCAAGAAGATGAGCTAGACAGTGGTTCGGGTATACTCCAAGGAGAAACAGTCTAAGGAAGGGGGTGTCAGACTAGCTGGAGGCTTAGGCAGGTGTTGATGTCGGGGAAAACTTCAGAAATGAACTCTGGCGGCAGTCACAAGGCAGGGGAGAGCTCCTGCGGCGGCGGACAACGGGAAAAGAGGAGGAGGCGGCCCTGGGCTCGCAGTCGAGTCTGGAGGCGGGTCAAGACGTGGTCGCCAGGAGCCACAGGAGCTTCTGGCGGCAGCTACGAAGATGGAAACGGAGGCCTGCTGCGGGTAATACCGAGAAACAGAGAAGGAGCTCTGTTTCCCGATGTCCCCCCCCCCCCCCCCCCCCCCGTCCCTTCGAGGAAGGGTTTGGGTATAAAAAGTAGGTGGGGGTTGCATCAAATGAAATAAAGAGGCTCGGTATTAAATAGAGGAGTTATAAAATTTACTTAATGGGGAGGCACTAGTTTCAAAACAGTTTTAAAGTAAAGTTAGCTGGCTTAATGGTTGACTCTTTAATAATATTAAAGAGAGGAGTTTCCAATTTGATGGCCAGCTGAGAATGAATTTGAATGCCAAGAAATTAAATAACTTTCATTCTCGCTTGCCCAAATTAATCCTAGTCCTAATTTGACGGATCAATTTATTCAATATCTTATTGATCGATCACACCAATAAGTCGCGATAGCTTCCAAACACAACAATACATAGGAAATAAAGGATAACTAGCGTAACGACATTGCGCTACAAATTATTTAATAAAGATAAACAATGATGCAATTCAGGATGCATCACATATACTGCTACAAGACAACAAAAAATGCCCCAGCTTGTGAAGGCATGAATGAGCAGGGTCAACATTCATCAATTGATATAATGTTGGGAAAATGATATTGCCTACCAACAACTTATGTTGTAAAAGCATGTCTAAGGATCAAGGCACACCAGACTCGGAGGTTTGTTTCTTAACATAGCAAGCGAGGGTGACCTCGCCAAGATGCATGCTTTTGGAGTACAGAAGATGCACTTTGTGAGGCTTTAGTTGTCAACCTAATCTAATATTCAAAGGAAGGAAAGAAACAATGTGATAACTCAAAAATGTTCAAGCGAAGTCTAAGAGAAACTAGGCACATTTTGGTGCATCCAACACACCTAGCGGAGCGTAGGGTCCTTCATGTAGATAGTCGATATGGGAATCTTTTAGTTGGCGGGGGTATACTGGAGGTCGAAAAATTGTTCAGTGCGGGAGATCCAACTGAAATGATCGTTGTCGGCGAACATCGAAATCTCAATATGGCGAAGGTAGGCCAGGTGGATGTCCGCAGCGGGATGGAGGAACCCAATGTAGTCAATGGCGGGCCAATTGTGGAACAACAGTGGAGGTGCTGGGGGACGGTTGACTGCGGCGACGACAAGCTAGCGGAGGAGAAGAATGAGATATTCAAATCGATCTTCTAGGAGATCCAAGCGAATGGAATCAGTGGAAGACAAAGCGAAAGCGTTCTCAACGACTGGTAGGGGCCATTGAATAGGTAGTGGGCATGAATCTGAGGTGTCAGTTGATCGTGAGAAGGGAGATGGATTGTCAAATGTTGGAAGGGCGGAAGCATGCAGGAATGACTGGAGCGAGTAGTAGGAATGATTGTTGGTTGCTGGATACTGAGGAATTGCAGCTAGAAGGAGAGACGAAATGCTAGATTGTTGTTTTCCAAGCTGGCAACAGTTCATTTGCAGCCAGAGAGAGATTGTGCTACTGAAAGCCTAGATCGAGTGGTGGGGGGTCGTCAGAAATACAGGAGCCTGGACGGTGGGACCGGCTAGAGCGCACGTGTCCTGGGACGTTGTGTAACGAACAGGAAAAAGATTGTATTAATTGAAGAAATACGGATACAATCCGGAGCAAGCTCCAGCCAACAAGATCAAAGAGGTTGGGTCCTCCAATGATCCTTCTCTCAAGAGAGAGCCCAAAACCCTATTGATCAAAAGATAATCCTACACTATACCACCTTATATAGGGAGGGGGGCTCACATATCACTAACATGAAATAAAACAAAACAAAGCAAAATGAGATATGCGCACGTGCAAAACAATACACCCCGCAAGAAAATCGACCTTGCCCTCAAGGTCGGAGCGTCGTCCTCCAACTAGTAGTGATATGTCCGCGGGGGGCCAGACGTAGAGGTGCCTGGAGCGCCGTCTGGAGGTACAGCCATGAGCATAAGCGCGTTCAAGCCAGTTGCGGTGAGCTCGTGCATGTCATCCCCGATGATGCACTGGATCTCCTTCATAGGACAATCATGAGTAGGCGAGTAGGGTTGTTTGCAACGGTAACACAGACCCTTGTTACGTAATTCATTGTACTCTTTGTTGGACAGGAGGTGAGTCCCCTGACGGCTGTTGCGTGGGCCATATTGGGTGGGCGAGGTAAAGGAGGTGGCAGTGGTGGGTGTTTCGACGAGAGAGGAAAGTATGATTAGTAGGGAGCTAGTGAGGAAGGAGGGTCCTCGGACAGCGTGAGGAATTCGGCCTCCACTAGTGGAAAGAGGTCAATGGTTTGGTTAACAGTTAATGGATAAAGGGTGTGGATACGGGTCCGGATGCGGGCGCGGATATGGGGTTGTAGGTCGTGCATGAAGTAGGTCAAGTAATGGTCGGGTGGAAGACCTGGAACGTGGGTGACCAGCTCGATAAATGCACCCACATACGAATCAATGGAGCTGGTCTGACGGACTCCGCAAAGGCGCACGATCATGGAGTCGGTGTAGCGGTGATCATATCGCGGAATGAGGGCCTCTGTGAGAGCTGCCCAGGGAAGGACTGGCGGAGCCAGTGGGCCCAATTGAGGGCGGACCCTTCCATGATGATGATTGTTGTGGAGACCTGCTGCGTCGAAGGAGTTTGGTGAAGATCAAAAAACTGTTCGGTGCAGGCAATCCACCCAAGGGGGTCTGTCCCATTGAATGTGGGGATGTCGAGACATGGGAGCTATTAAGGCAATCCCGCCAAGGAGAGATCTGCAGGGGCCACAATGCTGGAGGATCCCAAGGAGGAAGAAGTAGTAGGCCCGGAGTTCTGGGCGAGTTTCAGGTTGTGAAGCATGGTTATAATCGACATGAACTGCTTGGCCTGGGTCTCGAGACGCGAGTTGATGGTGGTGAGGGCGTGCTCGAGGGCTTCCATGCGGGATTCCATCTGTCCCTTTAGCATATGCCTCGATTGGCGCTGCGGAGAAGGAAGTGGTCTGTGGCCGACGAAGCAGAGGACCGCGGGATGACATTGCGGAGAAAGGAGCAGGTAGAGAACCCGAGAAGATCGGATCTGGACGAAGGACTGAAAGGAGTCAGGCGTCGTTGAGAAGGAAGGACGCACGGATCTGGTTTGTAGCAACCCGAGCGGCGTCCAGGAAGGCAAAATCGGCGGATGGAGTCGCGATCATCTGTAAGTCGCGAACAGTGGAAGGAGCGGTCGCGATCGACGAGTAGTCGCGATTGACGAAAGAAGGCCCATGTCGATCAAACACAGGGGGAGGGGGGTCGCGACCAAGGGATAGCGGATCACTCGCAGAGGCACTGGAAAGAAGGAGGCGCGGCGGACAAAACCCGGCGGCGCAGACAAGGCAGGCTAGAACGGCAATGTCAGACAAATGTTACAAACAGTAAAAAGATTGCATTAATCGAAGAAACACGGATACAATTCAGACCAAGCTCCGGCCAAGATCAAGGAGGTTGGATCCTCCAATGATCCTTCTCTCAAGAGAGAAATCAAAACCCTAGTGATCAAAAGATAATCTTAACACTCACACACCACCTCCTTATATAGGGAGGGGAGCTCACATATCATTAACATGGAATAAAACAAAACAAAGTAAAATATGATGCGTGCACGTGCGAAACAGACGTCGTCGAGGATCGTTGGTGACTATGCGTGTCGTCGAGCGACTGCGATCGAGCGTAAGGAATCCCCACTCAAAGGCAGCTACGTCAAAATTGTTGTCAAGTGATGAATTGGACGAAATCAAGAGCTTGTGGCTTTGTGGACCAGGAGTGGGATCCAGTACGCGACCATGAACGAGATCATGAGCTAGAGCGTGGGTAAGACGGGAGTGTGATCTAGACCGCAGTTGCAGTAAGAGGTAGGAGATGCTTGTGACAGACCTAATTGAGGAACAATTAGTATTTGAATTAAATCTGAATGGAGCAGCCGGAGCCGGTGGACCATTTGACAGATGCACGTTATCATCAAACCAAATCCCTTAGGTTAATATATGTAAGGTACCATATATCGAAGTATGCTTGATACCCAACTCTTGAATGAAGGATCACTTTAAGAGTCTTCTCCCTTATGAGAGTCTAAATAAGACAAGGATTCCAGATGAAGAGAATAACTATCCTCCACTCCCTTGTATAGGCGAGTGTTAATACAATAAATGACGAAAAAGTCACTAAAGCTACATAGACTGATACAGAGATGTGTGGAAGGTCCAAGGAATCGTCTTTGTACCATATCATCTCATCAATCAATTGGTTCGATCTGCATAACGTGTTCCCCCCAACCATCCCTCATTGTCAGCGCACAGCACAATCCTTGATCGATTTTCCATGACCTGCAGAATCGTTGCAGCTGTCCTATAGGCTTTATCAAATAGAACCAAGGATCTTGATGCTTTCAACAGAACTAATTGTGCGCTCCAAACCTGTTTCCACCCACGTCCACACTGAGGGCTACTGATCAATGATCCTAAACATCCATACATAACACTAAAGTTGCTCCTTCTTACCGCTTATTTCTAGTCCACTCTCAACGCCTATGCCCATAGTATAACGATTACTGCTCAAAATTACAGGCTCTCTCGCACGCCTCTAACAAACATCTTTTTGCTCCCATGTCTCCGCCTGACCACCCCCATGCCCGCCCCAACACATCCAAGCAGATTTAATGCTCTTGTTGTTATTCCCTCGTCAGATCGACAACTTCATGTTCAACGACATTGATATCCTTGATCGATTTGCTAGCATCAAGTAGTTTTTTGGACGACAAAACATGTCGAATACTTGGAAGGTGTACTTTTCCACTAGATTTATTGGACACAGCCAACTCTTATTTCTCAAGGACACATCTAAAGGAAGAACTAACATGCCGTTATGACATACGTCAGTCTAGTAATGCGATTGAATGCCGCCTGCCTAGCCCACCAATTTGATTCAGTAAGTTCTTACATTGACGACTAAATTGAAATCACGACTCATGCTTCGGCACTTAAAACTATACACAACTTAGTTTATTTCATTCATGAAATACAACACATGATTGACACCGCACAAGAAACTCTTTCAAACTAATCTAATCCACTGAGGAGGCACTTTTTCTAGAAAGTTATACACCATATCAGCCCGAACACCGCCCTGATATTACCCTCTAAATTCGTTGGACCGACATTTTGCCCCACAAAATCCATCCCTCCCGTGTTCCACCACTGAGCTTCAACAACACCCAACATAAAACATCACTGACACCTCCACATGCACCCAATCTTCCACCACTCCCATCCCATACCCCCAACAAAACTGAACCAACAATCTCAATGCTTATCCAACCACGGTACCTCGACCTATGCAACCATTATTTTATTTCCATTGCAAACAATACTTTATTTCCATTGCAAACAATCATATTCGGCTATAAAAAAAAGGTCCAAATAAAATTGCACCCTCCTATTTATAAGAGAGCTGTAGCCCTTTTAGAGCATCATTGAGTTTGAATCTTTCTAATAAAAACAGGTAAACCAATACCTGGAGGAACTCTGCTGCTATTTTGATCCCCTTTCTCTCCCTATTTTTTCTTTGGCACTCTTGCTCCCTCATTCTCAAAACCCGTTGCTTTGCTACCACCTTGTATTTTATTTTTTTATGAAATTTCTTTATAACTCATTCTTAGTCACTTCTACATGGAGTTGTATAGTCAAACTTCTGACGCTATGTTTTCCCAAAAGAAATAGAAATGAGTGCTTATGCTTGGGCAAAAGTCTCACCTCTAGTATGTATTGCATTCACCTCAGCCACGATCCTCACGTCTATCAAACTAAAGGGTATACCGAAGGTAAAATGGATGAATGTTATTTAAAATGATTTGTGTAGTTTAACACCTTAGGCAATCATCTATGGGAATAAATATAAATTGAGGGAAAGTCGACTTTAAATATTTAGGATACGGCTTTTGATAATTCACAATGTTTACATTGGACTGTACCCAAAGTTAACACTCTAATATGAATGAATTATGTGAGAGGATTAGGCATTCCTAGCAGCTCTGTTTTCTAAATTTAAAACAAGTGCCCGGCTATACATAAAAGGGCAGCCTAAGCATCCCGGCGTAGCGAGGGTACCGGGAAGAGTCCCATCATAAGGGTGAAATGTAGGCAAACCTTACCATGCATTTTTGCCCGGATATAAATATTTAGAATACGGCTATTGATAATTCACAATGTTTACAATGGACTGTACCCAAAGTTAACACTCTAATATGAATGAATTATGTGAGAGGATTAGGCATTCCTAGCAGCTCTGTTTTCTAAAGTTAAAACAAGTGCCCGGCTATACATAAAAGGGCAGCCTAGGCATCCCCGCATAGCGAGGGTACGGGGAAGAGTCCCACCATAAGGGTGAAATGTAGGCAAACCTTACCATGCATTTTTGCCCGGCTATACATAGAAGAAAATTCACATCGTCATCCGAGAACAATTTTGAAGGGAAAAAACAAAAATAAATAAATTGTAAGGTATCAACTTTTAAAAGCATTTCATATACCACTTTGAACAGAAACAATCAGCACAGCCAATCCGTATATCACACAAACACACACACGAGTGATAGACATAGGGCTCCGCCCCTAAGACCAACCGCGGCAGTACCCCGACCGCGGCAGTACCCCGACCGCGGCAGTACCCCGACCGCGGCAGTACCCCGACCGCGGCAGTACCCCGACCGCGGAAGTACCCCGACCGCGGCAGTACCCCGACTGCGACAGTACCCATCCGCGCCAGGCACGGGACATCGCCCCAATCAATTAATTAATGCAGTTTAAAATAAACACTTAATTAATTAATACGAAAAATAGTTATATACTATTTTTCGATTTTTTGTTACAAAAATCTCATCATTATTCATGTATTATTATTTTTTCATTATTAATTGGTTTTCATCATTAATTGGTTTTCATCATTAATTGGTTTTCATCATTAATTGGTTTTCATCATTAATTGGTTTTCATCATTAATTGGTTTTCATCATTAATTGGTTTTCATCGTTACTTTTCAAATCTACTTAAATAAAGTTGATATATTTAATGATAGCCACTTATAGTAGATATAAGAGCGCTATTGATTACTTTTTCAATTTTATGGATTTTCATCATTACTTTTAATTTGAGAATATGGTGTAATTGCTTAAATGGTTATTATATTTTATTTTTTAATATATTATAATATATGTTAAGTGATTAGATAAAAACAAGAAAATTATACGTGGCAATTGTGAGTGTTTCACCAAAGACACCTTTTCCCTTTTAATATTTTAAAGATATATATATATATATATATATATATATATATATATATATATATATATATATATATATATATATATATATATAAAGAGACACAATACACACACACACACAACAGTAGTGCATGGAGGGCTCCTTGTGCGGCCACAACAGTTCCCTATGACGCTGCCTTGTACAACGGCACTCCCTCCGCTCGTAGCCACTCACCCCCCCCCCCCAACACATGACAAAATCGGATGGCATGCCAATGTACTGTCATGGGCATAAAGTTCTCGCGGCCGCATGGGGCCCCCGGAGCACTTTATATCGTTTATACATATATACACGTTATATCATAAATGTATTAATATATATCGTTTATTATTTATATATCATTTATTTATATAAACATTTTATTATATTATAATAACTTGTATTAAAACCATCATATGCTGGTCAAAGATAGATGAGAAATAGTGAGGGTTGTGTTTAGAGCTGTCACTTAAAACCGAAAACCGTAAACCGAACCGAAATCGAACTGGAACCGCAAAGAACCGGACCGAACCGTTTACAAATTATTCGGGTTCTGGTTTGAATTTTGAAACCGTGAACAACTTTGATTTGGGTGTGGTTCTTACATTTTATTATCCGGACCGGAACCGGAACCGCAACATACAAGTCTCAAGCGGTTTCAAGATGTTTGGACCCGATCCGAACCGGACCGAAGTAGAATCAAACTGCAACCCGTTTATTATTATTAATTTTATTATAATATTGTTATAATTTTATAATTTATCTATAATATTTATGTTAGAAAAATTATGGTGCGTCGCTACGCAATTGTATTATCAAAAATTTAGGATAATTACAAAATGTTGAATGTAGTGATGACGGATGAGAGATCGTCTTATTTAAAATCTAATAATCTCCATTGGAGTAATATGTAAGATTAACTTTTCTAATTAGTCAAATTAATTTAAGAACACACAAATGAAATAGAGCTTGAATAAACGGTAACTGAAGTGCCGAAAATTTATAATGTCGTTTGTTCTGAGCTCATGCTTCGTGAGAGCGGATGTTCGCAACAGTTGACATGTATTTTCTTTATGAACTCTGCGGCGCTAGCATATCCCGTTAGCATATAAAATTATATGTTGTTTAGATTACTACAACAAGAGATAATTAGTATAATGTATGCATATAAAATAATCTCTCCACCCGAGTCAGTAATTTATGAATATGCTAATAAAACTCTTGATCAAACATTAATAGTTGCAATTTAATGAATGATAGTATTCAGAGCTTGCACACCCTTAGGAATCTATTACAAAAAACTAAATAACAGTGAACATAATGTCTGGAATTTCGGATTATTGTGATCTGTAGTTTTCTGCTACTGTGTATGTATATCCATATCAATTCAAAGCCTAGATTTTGGTCAAAAATTGAAGACCTGCATAGGTATAGGTGTGCATACCTTTTCATGGTCAAAAACCTCCACCAATGAAAAGGCGGCATATACTAGCCCAACGATCGTGGAAGAGATTGTCGAACAGTGTGCAACTTAATTATTTCTATTTTGAAGGCGTTTTAAGTTTTTTGCAGACCGCTTTTATTTCATTCTGTCAAATTTGATTTTAGTTGAAACCGATTGGAACCGTACGGAACCGCATAGAACCGGACCGAACCGTTAGTGACCGATTTGGTTTTGGTTCTCGTTAAACCGGAACCGGAACCGTTGACACGACGGTTCCAAAAATTATGATGGAACCGGAACCAGAACCGGAACCGGTCAAACCATATAAGGTTTTGGTTCTAACTTGAAGAACCGTTACCTTAGCGGTTCGGTTCATGATTTTAGTATATCCGGAACCGTGACATCTCCGGTTATGTTAGGTAGACCATCAGCATAAAATTTAGTCACCCTTATGAATATGGATCATTTGAGAAATTATGCAAAAACTATGATGTTCCCCTAAGGAATGCGACGTATGATCTGAATGCGGCGTCATGACAAAAACCGTTACATCTTCAGGACTTCGGTGTAATGTTACATATGGAAAAGTTATCGTCGTATTATCCGGATGCGGCATCTTTGCAAGGACCAATGCACCTCCAAAGGACTTGGGTGTACTGTTAAATAAGTAAAAATCCACACATTAGACGTTTTAGGAAAATATATTGTAGGATTTGTTGCCAACTTAGGTTTCGAAGTTGGAATATAAGTATGCTAACGGGAAAAACGATGAAAGTAGTAGATAAGATGATTAGGAGAAAAATACATATTTTATGCATGCAAGAGGCTGGATGGGTGGGTGAGAGCTAAATTTTTAGAAAATTCAGGGATTTAAATTAAGGTACACAGGAAAAAATAAAACAAGTAATGAAGTAGGTATTAATATGAATACTACTTGGGGGGTGGAGTTGTTGAAGTAAATAAAAAATGTGATATAATCTTATCTCTTGAATTGGGCATAGAAAAGGAAAATATTAATCGGATCAGTGTTTATGTGCCACAAATAGGATTAATTGAAGATATTAAAGTGAAATTTTGGAAAGAATTAGGCGATTTAGTAAGAGACATCTCACAAAGAGGGAAGATTTTCATTAGAAGATGACTTAATGAACATATGGGTGAAGTAAAATATAGATTATACAGCCGTTCATCAAGGATTTGAGTATGGAGAAATAAATAAAGGAATAACCATTTTAGACTGTCATAGAACATGAGTTAATTGTAACAAATATGTTTTTCATAATAAGGGAAGAGCATTTAATTACATTTAAAAGCAGATTAAATAAATCACAAATTGATTATTTTATGACTCGCAAAATGACTAAAATGATTTGTAATGATTGCAAAGTTATAGCAGGAGAAATTTTGACAATACAACATAGGTTAGTGGCTAGGAAGCACCGATACGGGTACTGGTACGTCGGTACACCCAAATTTTAAAAACCAAAGATACGGGTACGACATGATACATTATAACAAATATACTATAAATATATATATATATCACAAGTGCAATCAATAATTCTCAAAACATCGAAACATCAAACATAAATCATAGCTTGAAGTACAAGTCCACAAATCAATGTAACATAACATGAAGTTTTCAAACATTAAGCATTCGTAAATATTACAAAATTTAACATCTTATATATTTAACCAAAATAGATAAAATTAAACTTAAGTCTACTCATCAGTCTTTTTTCTTCTTCTTCATTGTTGGAGATCAACTTCATTGTTGAAGATCAACATTTTCAATCTCTGGTTAGTCTAGAGACAAGTTAGTTGTTTTATTAATAACATGTGTCGTATCAACACATTCAATACACGTACATGTAACAAAATGTACCAGTACAAAAAACATACTCGGTACAGATACACAACTTAATTGGACGTACCAACGCTTCCTACCATAGAGTCAACTTTTGTTTACTCGAGAAAAACAGACTCCTATCACAATATGCAAAATGATGTGTTAAGTCCAAGTGCGTCCACATACATGTATCTATCGAGTATCGGGTACTTACCGGTACTGGATACGTATCTGGTACGGGTATGATGCATTTGGGGAAGTATTTGTGCTTCATAGGTTAGTGGTATTGGACGTACAAATTAAATATAATAAATTTAAGATAAAGAGAAAAGTGTTGTCAGAATTCAGTGGTTAAACTTGAAGATGAAAAAACAGTTTGCTTTAAAAACAGCAATTATGGAATAACTAATTGATGACTTTTATGTTGATCATAGTGTCTCATGGAAACTTATGTCTTTACATTTAAGGATAAGTGGAAAAAAACTTACATAGAAAATCAATAGATCGTGCGTCCCCAAATAAAGAATCTTGGTGGTGGAAAGAAGAAGTGCAAGATAAAGTGAGGACAAAGAGAGTCAACTATAAAACATTCTACGCTTGTAGGAATGATGGAAACTTAACAAAATATAAAATCGCCAAGAAAAAATTTAAACATGCAGTAAGTAAAGAAAGAAATCAAGCTTATTAAAAAATTTACAAGCGTCTAGATACCAAAGATGGAAAGCGTGACATATATAAAATTGCTCGAGATAGAGAGAGCAAGACGAGAGATTTAAGCCAAGTTAAATGCATAAATGATGAAATATATAGAATTTTGACGGATGATGTGGCTATTGAAGAGAGATGAAAAAAAATAGTTAGCAACTCTTTAATGAAACTGTAGAAATGGAGAAAGCCAACCTTGTATATATGTCCACTTGATACAAATACAAAGAATGAGTACATATATATAGATGAGAGAAAGAGAGAGAAAAGGCTTATACACAATGTGGGACTAAAGAGAGGAGAGAAAAGCAATAAATGTTATACAAATGGGCCTAATATTAAGTGGGCTTTTCCAACACTCCCCCGCAAGCTGGAGCGTATAGGTCATATGCACCCAGCTTGGACAAACATTGGGAGAACAGAGTGCTTGATAAGGCCTTTGTGAGGATGTCGGCAACTTGATCAGTTCCTGGAACATGCTTTAATTCAAGTTTCTTCAATTGAACCTTCTCACAAACAAAGTGACAGTCAACCTCGATATGTTTTGTGCGCTCATGAAAGACCGGATTCTTTGCGATGTGTATGGCGGCTTGACTATCACAAAATAGAACAGCAGAGGAGGGGAGTTTTACTCCCAGGTCAGTAAGGAGACTTTCAAGCCATGTGAGTTCTGAGACAACTGAGGTCATCGATCTGTATTCAGCCTCTGCAGAGGAACGGGCTACCACAGCTTGTTTCTTACTCTTCCAAGTAATAAGATGCCCACCAAAATAAGTACAGAACTCACTAGTTGACCTTCGATCGTCCAGGGAACCCGCATAGTCGGCATCAGAATAGGCAACCAATGCGGGAGCAGAGTCGGAGGTTTTGTAAACCAGTCCTTGACCTGGAGCTCCCTTAAGGTATCAAAGAACCCGTTCAACCGCTTGGAGATGAGAAGCCCGGGGGGCATGCATGAACCGACTGACAACCCCAACTGCAAAAGATATATCCGGCCTTGTGACTGTTAGATAGATCAACTTGCCCACAAGACGTCGATAGTATTCCGGGTTCGGAAGTAGCAAATCATCATCCGAAGCATGAGCGCATAACTTGTGATTTGCCTCCATCGGGGTACACGCTGGCTTGCAACCAGACTGACCAGCATCTTTGAGAAGATCGAGACAGTAATTTCGTTGGGAGAGTACCAACCCGTCCGGCCGCCGGGCGATCTCGAGACCAAGGAAGTAGCGAAGTTTCCCCAGGTCTTTAGTCTGAAAAACAGTGCTCAGATGTTGTTTGACGTCTTGAATCCCCTTTGAGTCATCCCCAGTGAGAAGGATGTCGTCAACATAAACCAACAGGAGAATGGTGTCAGTGGCCCGGTGTCGGGTAAAAAGGGAGAAATCTGCAGAACTCCGAGTGAACCCCATGTCCCGAACCACCTTGCTAAACTTGTCAAACCACGCCCGTGGGGACTGTTTGAGACCATAAATTGACTTTTTGAGAAGACAGACCCGAGACTCCCCCGTGGTCTCAAACCCGGGCGGTTGGCGCATGTAGACAGTTTTCTGAAGGTCGTCATTCAAAAAGGCGTTCTTGATATCAAGCTGATGAAGGGGCCAGCGGCGGTGCACCACGACGGAGAGAAGAACGCGGACAGTGTTAAGCTTGGCCACCGGAGAGAAGGTTTCCTCATAGTCGAGGCCCTCCTGTTGTGTGAAGCCACGGGCCACAAGACGGGCCTTCAGTCGGGCAATAGTGCCATCCGGAGCATGCTTGATGACGAAGACCCATTTACATCCAACAGGGTGCTGACCGGGAGGTAAGGGAACCAAGACCCAGGTCTGGTTGGCCCAAAGGGCCGTCATTTCTTCGTCCATGTCCGCCCGCCAGCCAGGATGGTGAAGCGCCTCCTGCAAAGAGTTAGGGACCGAAACAGAGGATAATGAGGTGGCAAAGTGAAGAGAGGGGGAGAGGCGATGGAGAGAGACGTAGTTCGCCATCGGATGAGCGGTAGAGACGGGAGCCGGAGCAGCAGGGAGCAGAGCACCAGAGGGCGAGGCCGACTGCAGAGGAGCCACGGGATGAGGAGAGCGACGAGAATAGACCCGGATAACCGGTGGTGGTGGACGGACCGGAGGTGTGGAAGAGAGAGAGGATGAGGAGTGAGGAGCAGGAATGACAGGACGAACGACGGGAGCTGGACTCAGAGCGATATCCGGAGCAGGGAAGAATGGAAGATCTTCACGGAAAGTGACGTCAGCCGACACAGTAACCTTGCGGGTAGTAGGCGAATAACATACATAACCCTTCTGAGTGTGCGAGTACCCGACAAAGATCTGCTTGGTGGCACGAGGGTCCAATTTGTCCGTGGAGGGACCGAGGTGGTGAACGTAGCAGGTACACCCAAACACCCGTGGCGGAAGGGGAAAAGGCGGAGTTGTGGGAAAGAGGAGGCTGAAGGGAGTAGCATACTGGAGGACGGAAGACGGAAGGCGGTTGATGAGAAAGCAAGCCGTGGAGAGAGCGTAGTTCCAGTACGGTTTGGGGACCTGCATTTGAAGCATAAGCGAGCGAGCGACATCGAGAAGGTGACGATTCTTGCGCTCGGCGACACCATTCTGTTGTGGAGTGTACGGACATGATGTTTGGTGAAGAATGCCGAATTCAGAGCAGAGAGTGGCAAACGTATGGCTGGTGTACTCCCGCGCATTGTCAGTACGAATAGTGCGAATAGGCGCAGAGAACTGAGTGCGAGTCTCAAGTATGAAAGCCCGGAATACGCGGGGAAGTTCAGAGCGATCCCAAAGGAGATATAACCACGTCATGCGAGAGTAATCATCAATAAAAGTAAGAAAATAGCGATAGACAAAAATACTAGTAAATTTGTACGGACCCCATATATCGGAGTGTACTAAAATAAAAGGAGCGGAGCTCCGAGTACAATGAGGGGGGAAAGAAGAACGGGGCTGTTTGCCCAAAATACATGTGTCACAGCGAAAAGCAGGGAGAGTAACATCAGGAAGAGCCTTCCGGAGGACTGGAAGAGGAGCATGTCCCAAACGGCGATGCCAATCCGAAGAGGAGATAGATGCGAGGACAGTGGGAGAGTCGTCAAGAAGATAGAGCCCATTCTGCAGCCGTCCTCTACCAATGATAGTCTGGGTCTGCTGATCCTGTATGAGAAAAGAAGAAGAAGTAAATGTCACTGAGTAATTTGAATCAGTAGTAAGGCGACCAACAGAGAGTAAATTGAAAGGAGAGCCCGGAACATGTAGAGCCGAGCGCAGGAGAAGAGAAGAGGTGAGAGAAATATCAACACATCCAGAGACGGGAACCGATGCCCCATTAGCAACAGTAATGTACTTCGGGTGAGGTGAAGACAAGTACTGCGGTGGCCTAACAGAGGTGATATGATGAGTGGCACCAGAATCAAGGATCCAGCGCGTGCCAGAGGATAGGCAGGCGATACCTTCATTGGAGATAGAGGCAGCAGAGGCAACCGAGGCAGGCGGACGGCTGAGCAAGCCATGAAGATGCTGGAGCTGAAGACGAACCTCGTCGAGCTCAGTACGAGAGGAGGCAGAGTCGGTAGTAGCAGCAGAGGCATGTGGACGAGGAGGTCGGCCATGTTTGCGAAAGCAAGTGGCCTCAAGATAACCATCTTTACCACAGAACGAGCATTTAGGCCTAGACCGGCCACCGCGACCCCGGCCGCGAGAGTCAGAGCGGCCACCACGGGCAGAGGGGGGTAGAGGCAATAAGGGAGCTGGTGCCTGTTGAACAAGGGCCGGAGAAGGAAGTCCGGGAACATCCGGAGGCGGGGAGACTTTGAGAAGCATTGAGCACACATCGGAAAAGGACGGTGTAACAGTAGAGGAGAGGATGTGAGCCCGGACACTGTGAAGATGAGGGGGTACCCGGGCCATCATCATGGCGATACCCACAGCTTCCTTTTGGGTACGTTGAGCAGCGAGATCTAGAGTGGGAGGCTGATGGTGGATCCAAGCCTCAACCAGAGACCGGGCTTGAGCAACAAAGGACGTCAGGTCGGTTGCGCCACTGCTGTCAAGGGCCTGGAGAGCGGTGATGATATCATATAGATGGTGGAGACTATCTTTGCCAGAGTAGAGGGTGTGGAGCTCGTCCCACATGCCTTTGGCCGTCTCATGATACATGGCCAGACGATAAGATTCGCCATCAAGAGAATTGAGAAGCCAAGTCTGCACACGCCCATCATTGCGTAACCACTCCTCAGTAGGGACACCAATAACGGCCTGAGTCAGGTGATGAAGGAATCCCTTTGACTGAAGGACACGGCGAACCGAGTGTGCCCATTCCACAAAGTTCTTCTTGCCAGTGAGCGAAATTGTAGTGATTCGGAGCTCGTCGCGGACTTCCTGGATAGAGGCCGGGCGTTCAGGAGGAACTGTCGTGCCGACGGAGTCTGCAGACGTAGACATGAGGGTGACCTAGATGAGGTCGCAGCGAGCTGAAGGAGGCCGCAGCGAGCTGAAGGAGGCCGCAGCGGGCTGGAGGCAGCAGCGAGCTGGAGGATACCGCGGCGGGCTGGAGTCCGCAGCGAGCTGGAGGAGACCGCGGCGGGCTGGAGGCAGCAGCTAGAGGAAGCGGACAGACAGCGGACTGGGAGAGGATGCGGCGACCTGGATGAGGGCGCGGCGAGCTAGTAAGAGACCGCGGTGAGCACAGACGCTCAGCAAGGAGTGGGCCAAGAGAGGCCGCAGCGGATGGAAGAAGGGCGAGGCGGACTGGATCAGATCGCGGCGGTCTGGATCAGACCGCGGCGGACAGGAGCGAGCTGAGAAGAGAGGACAAGCCGGGGAAGCAAGAGAGCGACCGCGGCGGGCTGGACCAGTCCGCAAGACTGAAAGAACGCAGAGGGTCTAACCTGCGGCGGACAGAAAAAGAAACTGCCGGAAGAGGAAGGAGAGCAGCCGCAAGCAGGCGGACTGCGGACAGAGGACGCTGAGCTTACGGCGGACGAAGGAAACCAAGAGGTTGAGGTCGCCGAGGTCGCGCCGGACAAGAGGAGGCCGCAGCGAAAAACGGGAAGCAGTGGACCCCACAGGATGGCTATAAATAGGGGGCCAGAGGAGGAAGGAGAAGGCGGGAGGAGAGGTGGTTCCAAGGGAGGAGAGGCTGCGGACTGGACAAGGGAGGCCGCAGGAGTGAAGCGGCTAGAAGATGCGGACACACTTTCGCAGGCCGCAGAGGAGAGGTGGTTCCACGGAGGGAGAGGCTGCGGACAGGAAAAGGGAGGCCGCAGGAGGTCGCAGGCCGCAGGGCGGACAGAAAGGGGAGTTCGCAAGAGTCAGCAACCTGGCTCTGATACCATGTAGAAATGGAGAAAGCCAACCTTGTATATATGTCCACTTGATACAAATACAAAGAATGAGTACATATATATAGATGAGAGAAAGAGAGAGAAAAGGCTTATACACAATGTGGGACTAAAGAGAGGAGAGAAAAGCAATAAATGCTATACAAACGGGCCTAATATTAAGTGGGCTTTTCCAACAGAAACAAAAGACAATGAACTGAACTTGGAAGAGATAAGTAAATCGGTGAAGTAAATCAGTTGTTGGGTCAGCTGATATACCAATTGAAGTATGGAAATGTCTAAGGAAAAGAAGAAATTTTGTGACTTACATGTTTATTTAATAAAAGTTTGAGTGTTCTTGACATGTTTATTTAATAAGATACTGAAGACAAAGAGTATGTTGGATCAATGGAGAGAGTATCATGATACTTTTCTATAAAAACAAATGGGATATACAAAGTGTTAATTACAGAGGAATTAAATTAATGAGAAGAACGCGTAATAGAAAGAAAAGTAAGATGAAGCTGTGTTTAACTTATGAATGCCCAAATATAAAAATTTCGGAGTTCACTAATTTCCATGGAATCTTTTGTTCGCTCATTTAGGATATCGTATTGATAAGATCCAACTCTACATGAACAATATAAGTCGATGTTACTTTTAAAACGATACTATTTTGGTGCAAAACTAATTTGATGTCTGCAGTAAGCTTTAATTATTCAGTATTATATCTGTAGAAAAGAGCACAAAATTTTTGAAAAAACTGTAAAATCTTTATATATACTTCTTGTGTATGTAAATACAAATATGAGTACATATATATAGGAAGAGAAGGGAGAGAATAGACCTTTTTTCAAGATGTGGGACTATTACACAGAGGAAGAATGCCTATGATGGGTCATTATATGGGTCTTTACATGTTCTTTTTCTAACACTCCCGCAAGCTGGAGAGTACAAGTCATAGGCACCCAGCTTGGATAAGAACTGATAAAATAGAGCATTTGGCAGGGCATTAGTGAGAAGATCGGCAACTTGGTCAGTAGCCGAAACATGTTTCAATTTCAGCTTCTTCATTTGAACTTTTTCTGAATGAAGTGGCAGTTAACTTCATTGTGTTTCATTCTTTCATGAAAGACGGGATTATTAGCTATGTGTATAGCAGCTTGACTGTCATAGAGTAAGATAGCTGGTGAGGAAAGTTTTACTCTCATATCACCTAGGAGACTCTCAAGCCATGTGACCTCAGACACAACAAACGTCATCGAACGATACTCAGCTTCGGCTGAAGTTCAAGCAACCACAAACTGTTTCTTACTGCGCTGGGTAACAAGGTGGACTCCAAAGTAAGTACAAAATCCACTGATGGAACGCTGATTATCCAGGGAATCAGCATAATCAGCATCTGAATACTCAACCAATGTTGAATTAGACGAGGATGAAGTTTTGTATACCAGCCCTTGACCAGGAGCGTTTTTCAGGTATCGTAGAATACGTTTGCAGCCTGTAGATGAGATATCCGAGGAGAATGCATAAACCGGCTGACAACCCAAACAACAAAGAATATGTTTAGTCTTATGACTGTTAGATTAATCAGTTTTCCAACCAGACGTCGATAGTATTCTGGATTTGTAAGAAAAATATTTGCATCAGTAGCATGAGCACACAGCTTGTGATTGGCATCCATAGGAGTATTAACCGGCTTACATTCAGAATATCCAGCATCCTGAAGAATGTCAAGACAGTACTTCCGTTGAGATAGGAAAAGGCCATCAGGACGTCATGCAATCTCAAGGACAAAGAAGTATCAAAGGTTCCCCAGATCTTTTGTTTGAAAAACAAAACTAAGGTATCGTTTGACCACTTGTATTCCTTTTGAATTAACTCCTGTGATTAGGATATCACTGACATACACCAAAATAAGAATTGTTCTATGCCGAGTGAACAGAGAGAAATCTGCCGAGCTCCGGGTAAAGACAACTTCCTGAACAGCCCTACTGAACAAATCGAGTCATGCCTAAGGAGATTATTTGAGACCATAAACCGACTTCTTAAGGTGACAAACTCGGGACTCCCTCGTGGTCTCAAACCCTGGAGGTTACTGAATGTAGACTGTTTTTTGGACATCTCCATAGAAAAAGATATTCTTGATATCCAGTTGATATAGGGGCCACTGACGATGCACAGCTACGGAGAGGAGGGCACGGACCGTGTTTAGCTTGGGGACTGGAGAGAATGTTTCCTCATAATCAAGATCCCGTTGTTGAGTAAATCCATGAGCCACTAGACGAGTCTTAAGACGATCAATCGCCACATCAAAGACATGCTTGATGACAAAGAATCATTTACATCCAACAATAGACTGTCCCAGAGGAAGAGAAACCAGATCTCACGTCTGATTAGCCCAGAGGACCGTCATTTTTTCATCCATGGACGTCCGCTAGCCCGAATGTTGGAGAGTCTCATGCACAGAGTTAGGGACAGAAATAGAGGATAATGAGGTAGCAAAGGTTTGAAGCGTCTAGGTCAAGCGATGTAAGGATAAAAAAATTTTCATAGGATTGGTTGTGGAGGGAGAGGTCGGGTCGACAGGTCGCAGAGTGCCAGAGATTGAAGCTGACTGCAGCGGGGCGACGGAGCTGGGAGGTCGACGAGTATACACACGAAGATGGGGAGGTTTTTGGAGAACCGGAGCTGGGGAGGGGAAGAGTGGAGGTGGTGGAGGAGACGTAACTAGTGGTGGTGGAGGAGACGAAACAGGAATGATAGGTCTTGGTAATGATTGTGGTGGTAGAGAGGACGATGGAGTAGAGAAAACGGTTGATCATATAGAAAGGAAACATCCGCCGAAACAGTCACCATGCGGGTAGTGGGAGAATAGCAAACATACACTTTTTGAGTGCGGGAATAACCGACGAACATATGTTTGGCCGCCCGAGGATCGAACTTGTCGGTGGAGGGACCTAGTAAATAAACATAGCAGGTACAACCAAATATGCGAGGTATGAGAGGGAATGGAGGCGTGGAAGGGAAGATGAGGTTAAATGGGGTGGCGTTGTTGAGGATGGAGGAGGGCAGATGGTTAATCAGATAGCACGTCATTGAAACCGCAAATTGCCAATAAGCCTTGGGAACGTGTATTTGAATCATGAGGGAGCGAGCAACATCAAGAAGATGACTATTTTTTGAGCTCAGCCACTCCGTTTTGTTGAGTATATGCACATGAAGTTTGATGAATAATCCCAAACTAAGAGCAGAGGTTATCGAACCCATTACTAGTGTATTATCGAGCATTATTCGTCCGGAGTGTTTTAATTTTGTCAGAGAAATGTGTACGAGTCTTAAGAACAAAAGACCGAAATACACGAGAAAGCTCAGAGCGATCACGAAGTACAACCACGTCATTCGAGAATAATCATCAATGAAGGTGATAAAATAACGATAATCATATACACTTGTTATTTTGTACGGGCTTCAAACATCATAATGTACTAACATAAAAGGAGCAGAGCTCCGAGTACAATGAGGAGGAAAAAAGGAACGATGTTGTTTCCCCAAATACAAGAATCACATGTAAAAGCAGGAAGATGAACATCAGGAAGAGTCTTCTTAATAACCGGAAGAGGGACATGCCCAAGATGCTGATGTGAGACAACAGAGGAGACAGGAGAGAATGGTAGGGGAAACATCAAGAAGGTAGTTGTGCAGTCGCCTTTTACCAATGATATTCTGTGTCTGTTGGTCATGCATCAGAAACGAAGAAGAAGTGAATGTGATAAAGTAATCCAAATTGGTAGTAAGACGATTAACAAAAAGTAAATTAAACGGAGATCACATGACATGAAGAGTCGGGCGAAGAGAAATACAGGCATTGAGAGGTATATCAGCAGAGCCGAAGATAGGAGCGGTGTTGTCATTGGCTACGGCGATAAACTTTGGATATGGAGAATCCAAGTATTGAGGTGGGTTCAAGGAGGTGATATGGTGAGTAGCACCTGAATCCACTATCCAACACGGACTCATGGAGAGACGAGCGATACCGTCATGAGAGACGGAGGCAACGGAGGCAGGTGAGTTGTGGATCAACCCCTGATGTTGTTGGAGTTGGAGGCGGACTTCATCAAGATCAGCACGAGTGGCAAAAGGTCTTAGGGCAGCAACAAAAGCATTAGGACGAGGATGGAGACCATGTTTGCGATAGCAGGTCGCCTCAAGGTGTCCATCCTTACCATAAAAAGAACACTTAGGCCTCGGCCGGCCCCTCGACCCCTCCACCGAGAGCCTATACGTCCCCCACGGGTAGGGGAAGGGGGAGGGAGCAATGGTGCAGAAGATTGTTGGAGAAGAGCCGGTGAAGGAGGGCCGAAGGCATCAGGAGGTGGTAAAACCTTTAGCAGCATGGAGCACACATCATAGAATGTGAGAATAGTAGCAGAGGAGAGGATCTGAGCCTGAATGCTATGAAAATGAGGCGGAACACGAGCTATCATCATGGCAATACCAACAGCTTCCTTTTGAGCGCATTGGTCAGCTAGATCCGTAGTCGGGGGCTGATGTTAAATCCATGCCCCATCCAATGTCTTGGACCGAGCAACAAAGGAGGTTAAGTCAGCAACACTGCCTGAGTCAAGAGACTGAAGATCGGTGATGATGTCGTACAAGTGTTGGAGACTATCCTTGCCAGAGTACAGAGAATGAAGCTCATCCCGCATCGCCTTGGCCATCCCATGATACATGGCAATGCGGTACGGTTCTCCATCAAAGGAGTTGAGAAGTCAAGTCTGAACACGACCATCGTCACGCAGCCAGTCATCAGTAGGTGCAGAAGGAGTATCTTTAGTTAGATGATGCAGAAGACCCTTGGACTGAAGTATCCGGCGGGCCGAATCCATTCACTAAACAAAGTTCTTCCCAGTAAGAGAGATGGTAATGATTCTCAACTCATCCTAAATTTTAGGAGCAGGGACCAAGCGGGCTTGAGGAGAAGAATCGGTAGAGTAATCCATGACTACACGACCAGGCGACTAGGTGAAGTGGTTAGCTGACAAGGCGGGTAAGCGACTAAGCAAGCACAGCGGACAGACTACCGTGGACAGAAACAGAGGCAGCAGCTAATATGGAGGACTGGCAAAACACAGGAGGCAAGAGCAATAGCGGCTAGGCAAGACTGCAGCGAACAGGAGATAAGACCGCAGTGAGCAAATAACATGACGACGCGGTTTGAAGCAGGCTAACTGGCAAGGCCACGACGGTCTGAGCAGCGGACTGAGAAGAGATCGCGGTGAACTGAGAGAAAACAAGAGCTCGGCTGAAGCAGTCAGCACGGAGTGCGGTCAGAACGGCAAGCACTAAGTGCGGACTAAGAATAGGCCGCGAACAGGAATAGAGGGTTGCGGTTAAGATGCAAAGAAGGAACTGTGGGCGAACACAGAGAGCAGACCGCAGGTCCCGGAAAACACAATCCAGCGGCAAGACACAGTGAAGAAGAGAGGTTAGCAACACCACGGACCAAACCGCGCAGCAAGGGCAGACCGCGGCAAATAGAGACCAGACCAAATCATAGCGGTTAAAGAGACGGGCCGCGCGATCAAGGAAGAGCAGCAGGTGAGATGAGCCTGAACCGGGCAAACCACGGCGAACACAAAGCAGACCGCGACGAACAAAGACTAGACCAGACCGCAGCGATTAAAGAGACAGACTGCGCGATCAAGGAAGAGCAGTAGGTGAGATGAGGCAGAACCAAGCAGATCGCGGCGGACACAGAGCAGACCATAGGATGGCAACACAGTGGGACCCAGCAGTGAAGTCTATAAAACCAAGAGGAGATCCAAAATCAGGTGGTGGGAGCAGCACACCGAGTACCCTGCGGACAGAAACAGTATGTGCGCCAGAGTCAGGAGAAAGAGACCGCAGGAGGGGTGCAGTTAGACAGAACCGTTAACCGCCGAAAGAGAGGAGACTGCAAAGGGGGTTGCGGTTAGAAAAACAGAGACCGCCCAGAGGGATCGATGGTTCTGATACCATGTAGAAAAGAGCACGAATACTTGGGAAAAACTATAAAATCTTTGTATATACTTCTTGTGTATGTAAATACAAATATGAGTACATATATATACGTTTTCTAACAATATCTTTAGAGATAACTTCATGGTAAAATGATTTAAATCTTAATTCGTAGGGTGCATCAAAAATTATGAAATAAAGCATCATGCCCACAATGTGTAATGTCCTAACTTTTAAATACTGACGTGTCAGCTTCCTTGTCAAAGTTATGTTTCTCTCTTTTTGATGCTCTTGCCTCATAGCAATTATGTATATAAATGATCTAAAATCATGACTTTAATACTGATTCGATGCATGATGACTATGAAAAAACTGATAAATGAATAAACAACAACAACACTCAAGCCTTTATCCCACTCTAGTGGGGTCGTCTATATGGATACTTTGTCACCATTGTGCCCTATCTTTTATCATAATCTCACTAATGCCCAAGTACATCATGTCTTTCCTTATAGTTTCATTCCAAGTCTTTATTGGTCTACCCATCCCTCGTTTAACATGCCTAGTGACTAGACTCTCACAACGCCTAACATGTGCCTCTAATGGTCTCTTTTGTACATGTCCAAACCATCTTTGTCGAGCTTCTCGCAACTTCTCAACAATTGGTGCTACTCCTGTCTTATCTCTGAAAATTTCATTCCTAATTTTATTCAGCCTCGTGTGTCCACACCGTTGGGATCTATCATCCGCAGCTCTTTAGTTTAACAATATAAAATCTCAAATTGTATTTGGTCATACTTGTGTTGGGTATAGTGTCCAGATGTACAGGTATGAAGAACGAAAGTTTTTGTGACCTACTGTCGGGCGGTAACACTACCGTTGGCGCTAGTGTTGAAGAATTAATGTTGTGCGCAATGATTCTTCTCTGTAACCTACCGTCGGGTGCTAGCCATACCGTCGTGCGCTACCCATTTTGACGACCATCGAGTTGATTCGTCGAGAAGAAACTGCTACCGCCAGGTGTTAGCCTTACCGCGTCGCGGTATCCAAAAGTGACGTGAATATTATTTTGAATATTTTTCCTAATTTAATGGACAGCTGGCGTCACCGCGCGAAAAAACTTACCGTCAGGTGCTAGCTCTACCGCGGCGGTAGCTTATTTATAACGAGACAATACAAGCACGTGTTTCTTTTTCTGAGGGGAAGAAGGAGAAGAATTACAAGCCTAGGGTTTGTCTACTGCCTCTGTTGGTGCGAACCACCGTCTCCAAGCAAGGAAAAGCGAAATTTCTCCCTCCCGTTCGTGATTGAAAAACTCCAAATAGTGAAGTCTCCAACGACCATCAGCGATTGATTGAGTGCAAGAAGAACGACATCCAGAAGCCTCGATCGAGCATCGTTCTACGAAGGATTTTTACTTGAGCGAGCAACAATTTCAAACTCTTATATTTTCTTGTATTTTCTTTAACCTTGTTGTATTTTGTGCGGAGATATCGTCAGGTGTGGATGTCAAGTTCCCGGGAGGAGTTTGTGAGAAATCGCTCTGGAAGGCCGTCGGATTTCTGGGAGAAATCTGTGGAAATCGTTCTGGGAGAACATCTAGATATGGGAGATCTAGTGGGCTCTAAGACCCTTCCTGGGAGGAAGGTGAAAAGTGGCTCGACGATCTTCTTGGGAAGAAGAGAGAGAGTCAGCCGGTCCTGAGAGGGTCGGTATAGAAACCAAAAGATTGTTTGATTCATCGTCTTCAATCTTTGGCGTTACGGAGAACCAGTTTTGTTATTGTAAACCACTGTTTGATTTTGAATAAAATTATATTTATTTTATTTCATCTCAAATTCGTGATTAAATGTTGCTAGGGCATTGAGTGATGCGTGAGAAATCAGAAAGCAAATTTTTACAAGGAAAAGCGGCTCTATGACCTACCGTCGCGCATTAGCATCCTATTGCCCCGCGGTAACTAAATTCTGAAGTAGATGGTCAACGTTAATCACGTTTTTCTTGAGGGTCAAGGAGTAAGTAGGCCTCCTTTGTTTATGGGGAATGATTACATCCACTAGAAAACACGCATGAAAATATTCTTGATGACGTTGAACATGGAAATGTGGGTCGTGGTAGAAACGAAATGCACTGCACCCACTACCACTGTAGGCGAACAAGTTTTGGAGAAGTCGTATGACAAGTGGAATGACTATGATAAACTGAAATGTACTAACAATGCTAAAGATATGAACTCTTTTTTTTTGTGTTAGACAAAATTGAATTTAATCGAATTTGCAATTGTGAAATTGCTGATGATATATGTCGATTACTAGAGCTAACGCATGAAGGTACTTTGCAGGTAAAAGAGTCGAAGTTGTTTCGACTTGAATCAGAATACGAACAGTTCCGAATGGAGATTGATGAGGTGGACAGCATATACACTCGCTTCACGAAAATTGTGAATGCCTCTAAATCACTCGGAAAAACGTTCTCAAATGGATACTCGGAAATCTTGCGACATCTTCCTCCACGGTTCAATCGAAAAGTGACCGTCGTTGCTGAATCACACAATATCAACATTTTGGAAATTGAAAACCTCATTGGGAATTTGAAGACCCATGAGCTAGAGCTGACGATACAAAGTGAAGAATATTTAAGAGAGCGAAAGAAGAAAGCTCTAGCATTGAAAGTAGCAAAGGAAAAGGAGGTAGCAGAAGAGTCTGATGATGAAGATGAAGAGAGCCTTTAAATACGGGAATTTAGAAGATTCATGAAAAATCCCATGAGGCAAAGGAAGTTCAAAAGATTTCTAAAGAAAGGTGTAGAAGAGAAAAGGAGATGGAACAAATCGTCAAACGGTTCGGAGAGTGACGAAGAAAAGCCTACTTCTGAGTGCTTTCACTGTCACAGGTTTGGGCACATGAAGAGAGAGTGTGATGCAGGACGGACGTCACACCCGCCTGCCACCCTGGAGTCCCACCAGGGGGCCCACCATGGCGTCGCACCATGGCGGCTTTATCGGGCCTGCGGGTCGTACACCCCAACCCATCCCCGGCCCCACAACAGGGCCGATAGTTTGTTGAGGTCAGGGCTCGATCCCTCGACCTCCTTGATAAAGAGCTTTCCTGCAAGCTCTCATCATCAACTAATCTGCGGCTCAGTTGGTGATGGGAGATTGCAGGAAAGCTCTTTATCAAGGAGGTCGAAGGATCGAGCCCGGGCCTCAACAACCTATCGGCTCTGTTGTGGGGCCGGGGATGGGTTGGGGTGAAAGGCCCGCGGGCCTGATAAAGCCGCCATGGTGCGACGCCATGGTGGGCCCCCTGGTGGGACTCCAGGGTGGCAGGCGAGTGTGACGTCCGTCCTACATCAGAGTGTCCAAAGCAGCAAAAAGAAAAAAAGGAGCGGCAAGGCAGAGACAAAGGAAAGAGGAAAGTGCTTAAAGCGTTAACATGGGACGATGCTGTTTCTTACAAGTCGAGCGTCTTCGGCTCAAGCAGTGAGGATGAGGCAAATCTGTGTCGCATGGCGGCATGGAAAAACATCACAACGAATCCAACAGTGAATCCAGCGTTCATATCGACACCGAGGTAATCACTCCATCCTACGATGAATTGTATAAGACTTATGAATTATTATGTGATAAGCTTGATAAGTTATTATCTGCGAAAAAAATTAAAGTTGAAAACATAAAAATAAAGGAAACTTCAAGAATTTAAATATGGAACTGATCAAATGTGACAAAGAGAAGGTCGAGTGTCAAGAGTGTCTCTTACTCTTTGAGCACAATAAGAGAATTGGAAGAGAGCCTCTCCAAGATTTTCTCCAAAAATGAAACTTTTACCTAAGAGAGGAAGGACTTGGAAAGGAAGCAAAAAACTTCTCTTATCCACGTTGAGAATGGAAAGAAGAAATTTGCAAACCGGTGTATGATGCTAGTCACGAAAAACATTGCGTTAAAGGCGAAGATCCTTGACCGGAACCGTGTCATCCAAAAGTTTGGAATAGGCCAAAAATCACTTAATATGTTGCTGGGATATCAGTGTCAAGGATCAGGAAAGTTCGGGCTGGGATACAAACAAGTGAAACTACCGCCCGGCAGTACCACTATCGTCGGCGATAGCTCTTCTCCAGCAAATCCGAACAATAAGTTTCAGAAACATAAAGTGAACCATGTTAAAGTTGGAAGTCTATATCCATCCTCCAGCATGAGCTCAAATATAGCGCAAAAGGTGATATCCACTGCTTGTGTCAAGAGTGTCAAATGTAACAAGGTTAGTCACACTTCTGTCTCTTCCTTGAAGAAAGGATTATTTAAAATTGCTCAAATCTGAATGTCAAAGTCGACTACCTATACTATAGGTGGAACAACTTTGGTAACCAAATCTTTACCCTCATCCTCTTTTTAAGTACGTTGGCAGGCTAAGGACAGGGAGAACGTGTGGTACTTGGAATCCGGGTGTTCCAAGCACATGACTGGTGATGAAGACAAGTTCGTTAGCCTGAAGATGAAGAAAGGAGGCATGATGACTTTTGGAGACAACATCAAAGGACGTATTCTTGGTATCGGCATCATAGGTATCAAAGTATTTTCTATTTCAAATGTTCTGTTTGTAGAAGGTTTAAAGCACAATTTGATTTCTATTAGTCATCTATGCTAAAGCAGAAAATGAACATTTGAAATCACAATTGTGTAGCTATGAACGATAAATAACTTCAAGATTAACCTAAAGTTCATCATACATAAACGTCATAATGGGAACTAAATGCATAAGTATGACCACGATCATTCACCCATTGTTTGTGTCTCACAATAGCGGGGGCGTAGGGTTGTGTGCATTAGAGACGCTAAACTTTAAACCATGTTTTGTACTTAACCTGGGAGGGTTCCAATAGGTCCATGAGTGGCACTGGGGGAAAAGAATGTCAGGTTGAGTTAGTTTTTTTATATGCATATGGGATTAACACTCCAACCTACGGCATTTGTGCAGCTCCTCATGCTCATTCGTCACTTAGTACGGGGCTAGGGTGTGGACATATTGCTCGGGTAGTTTTTGTCTTGGGCATACTCAAAATTCTCATACACATCGCATGAACATTATTTCACTTCTCATCTTCATTTGATGCATAATATTCTATCATGTTACCATGTGTTTACATTATATATCTCTTTGAGCTTTCATGTTTTTTTAGAAAATAACAAGAATTTTCTTTCTTTTTACATTATTTTCTGGCGTAGAAAATTGCGTAATTGATAGGCTCATTAAAAATTCTATGTTTTCTAGAAATTTATTTATTATAAAGAAATTGAAAAACAAATATAAAATTTTAAATAATTAAAAGAACAAAAATATATTTTTGTTTATTCTTCATGTGTTTATTTCATTTAAAACATAACAAAAACTATGCAATAAAATGGTATCATTATTATTAGGACATGCATGACTAGAATTTAAAATATAAAAATTACGTGCAATGTTTGATTTAGAAATGATAATCTCTGTTTAATATTGTATGTTTTGTCATATTGTCTCTAATCTATTGGTACATAATTACTGAGTGTTACTTGATATGAAAGTGTATATTTAATATGTTTCTAGGTATGTGTGAGGATTTAGGCAGCATAATGACTTTTCACAGTTCACGCATCACTAGAAAATACACTCTAGTAGAAAATTCAAAACTTACATGTTATAACTCGTGATATTGTGTCTATCATGCTAGGAATGACTTGAAAAATCAATGTCACGTTATTCATTTTTCATATATTGTGTTTAGAACATTGGGTCAAAATTACAATAGTAAGGTCTTTGTGTACAAGTTAAAGTGTATTTATCTATGTGGGTAAATTTTGATTGATTCGGGGACCTTGAACTAAACAAAAATTATATATATTTATAATTAATAGTGAAAAAAAATAAAATGAAAATGAAAAAAAAATGTGAGTACATTATTTCTATGTTATCAAAGTATGTGTCAAGGATACCCCCAAGCAGTACGCATTTCTCCTAATAAGCCTCTATAAGCATTGTGAGAATAAGTACCTTACTCTATAGAATCGTTTCGATCTTATGCAAAGATAGTAAATTGAGTTAGGGCCTTTTTGTTCTACTCTTGGTATATTGTAGATAGAATCGTGACGCGATTTTTCACTTCATCACTCTTGTGTTAGCATATTGATTTATTGAGATAAATCATGTACTAATGATTATTTCTACCTGATATTTTCTTTTATTTTGAAATTACACGTACACCTGTTATTTTTTTATCTAACTCTTCCATGCAAAAGAATTGGACTAAAACTACACTGATTATCTATCGCACAAGTGCACTAGTAAACGATTATTATTCATGACGCTTACAATGTTACACTGCATTAACTCTATAAATCACCTGACATTGTACGCTAAATTTTGTGTATTTAGTTTCACATGTTGTGTCCATAAATTTCTTATGCTCTGCCTTTATTTAAATCAAATGTCTTTTATGTTGGGTAGGTATGTTCAAAAATTACGCTTTTCTCTCATGTTTGTGTGTTTGTTGTACCAAAACTTCATCTCTTTGTTTAATCTCTAGCCTCTATCGTTAGTCCCCCGCCCTTTTGATAATAACAAAAGTGGGAGATTTATTTGTTCATGAGTTTCATACTAGCCACCTAGTGGAAGATCACGTGTAGGGGGAGCACACATATAGATGGAGTCGTACTTCGGTTTATATTCCAAGCTTATTTAATGTTTATTGTTGAATTACACAATACCTTGTTACTACGATTTATATCTCATGAAAATGATTTGATATTATCAAAATGGAGAGTTTGTTGGAACCCATGATCCGCATCTCTTTAGTTTGACAATATCAAATTTCAAGTTGTATTTGATCATACTTGTGTTGGGTATAGTGTGCAGATGTACATGTATGAAGAACAAAAGTTTTTGTGACCTGCCGTCGGGGGTTAGCACTACCGCTGGCGCTAGCGTTGAAGAATTAATGTTGTGCGCAAAGAGTCTTCTCTGTAACAAATCGTCGGGCGCGAGCGATGCCGTCGGGCGCTAGCCATGCCGTCGGGCGCTAGCCATGCCGTCGGGCGCTAGCCATTTCGATGACCGTCGAGTCGATCCGTCAAGAAGAAACCGCTACTGCTAGGCGTTAGCCTTATCGCGTCGCAGTATCCAAAAGTAGAGTGAATATTATTTTGAATATTTTTCCTAATTTAATGGACAGCTGGCGACACCGCATGAGAAGACCTACCGTCGGGCGCTAGCTCTACCGCCAGCGATATCTTATTTATAATGAGACTATAAAGCGCGCGTTTCTTTTTCTGAGGGGAAGGAGGAGAAGAATTATAAGCATATGGTTCAACTACCGCCTCTGTTGCGAACCATCGTCTCCAAGCAAGGAAAGGCGAAATTTCTCCCTCCCGTTCGTGATCGAAGAACTCCAAAGAGCGAAGTCTCCAACGACCATCAACGGTTGATCGAGTGCAAGAAGAACGACATCCAGAAGCATCGATCGCGCACCGTTAATGGAGGATTTCTTATTTGAGGGAGCAACAATTCCAAACTCTTATATTTTCTTTAATCTTGTTGTATTTTGTGCGGAGAAATCGTCCAGTGTGGACGTCGAATTCCTTGGAGAAATTCGTGAGAAATCGGCCTAGGAGGGCGTCGGATTTTTGGGAGGAATCTATGAAAATTGTCCTGAGAGGACGTCTAGATCTGGAAGATCTAGTGGGCTCTGAGACCCTTCCTGGTAGGAAGGTGAGGAGTCGGCTCGTCGATCTTCTTGGGAAGAAGAAAAAGAGTCAACAGGTACTAGGAGGGTCGGTATAGGAGCCAAAAGATTATTTGATTCATCGCCTCCGATCTCCGGCATCACGGAGATCCAGTTTTGTTATTGTAAACCACTGTTTAATTTTGAATAAAATTAAATTTCTTTTATTTCATCTCAAATTCGTGCTTGAATGTTGTTAGGGCATTGAGGGTTGTGTGAGAAATCGGAAAGCAAATTTTTACAAGGAAAAGCGGCTCTGGGACCTACCGGCTTGCGGTATTATCCTATCGCCCCGCGGTAGATTCCAGAACAGGTTGTCTTGCTGAAAATTCTTTTAATTCTGAATTTACTTGAAAACCTAACTCACCCCCCCCCCCTTTAAAGTTGGCCACCATATCCAACACACGCAACCACCTAAGCCTTCTCATCTCCGCAACTCCCATTTTTTGTTCATGCGCACAATTCACTGCCCGACACTTAGAACCATAGAGTATCGCAGGTCTAATTGCAGTACGGTAAAACTTACACTTAAGTTTTAGTGGTACTTTACGATCATATAAGATCTCTGACGCGCCTCTCCACTTCAACCAACCCGTTTGGTATCTATATGTCACATATTTATCAATATCTCCGTCTTTTTGAACTATCGATACAAGATATTTAAAACACTCACTACGGGAAATATTTTGATCACCCAACTTAATAACAAAGTTATATGTCCGTGTACTGATAAATTTAGTCACCATTATGAATATGGATCATTTGACAAAAACGGATAAATGAATAAACAAGAAAAATATGAAAAGATTAAAAAATAATATGTTGGTATTATCTCTCGTGGAAGAGTATCAGATGAAACATTTAATCAATGATCAAAATCTAATAAAATATGGAGATAACTGATGCAGGGGAAAAAAGAGGTTTACCCCTCCTATCAAAATGCATGACTTTAATCTTCACTGCTTAGTTCAAACCAAGTTCCATATAAATTATTAAAACATAACATATTATCTATAATTACTAGAGGGGTCTTTAAATTAAAAAAGGAGCAATGTTTTATTTTTTATTTTATCTTTAAATTAAAAGGTTTCGTGAATTAAAATGCTAAAATATAAAAGATCGGGTTAACTATCACTTAAGCTAACTTTTTGAAAATATCAGAATATTGCACAGAAATCCATGTACTACATTTCAAATAAAAACTCTATGTACTACAGTTTTGAATTTAAATACATGTGAAGCAGGTTGATCCTAAACAATGGGATAAATAAGGGAAAACTTCTACATGCAATCATACATATCTGACAAATTTAGCTAACAAATTTAGCTGCATTAAGAATTAGTTTTATAAATCAAAATAAACTTATGCCACAATAGTTGAAGCTCCCAAATAAGGAGACACGAGAAGTCGTATAAGTGCAAGAGTGCCAGGAGATAAAATAGCTATTTAAATGAGAGATTACAAAGACAAAAATAATTGAAAACAAAACTTATAAACTATTGTCTTCAAGTAGAGAGAACAAACACGAGACCCAACTGTAAAGAAATAACATACACTCCTTGAACTATGCAAAACAATGTAGAGAGGAGGGCTGGAGATGCTTTTGGAGGTCCGAGGAGCAGAGTGGAGTTCCGGGACAGGTTTGGAGCAACTGAGTAAGTGTCTACTTGCTGGACAGCACTTAGGAGCTTTGGGATGAACTCCACCAAGGTCAGGAGGGAACGGGCTGCTGCTGGAAGTGCTGCCCGGGGGTAGGACAGATTTCTGGAAACTGGCAGCCAGCTGGGAGGTGGTTCCACATTGGGGGAGGGTAAGGAGAAGTGAGAGGGGCGGGGGCTGGCAGGGGAAGTTGGGGATCGGGTGGTATGTGACTCGATGTAATTGGAAGGGAGGAGGGGCATTAACAGAGTGGGGGAAATGCTGAGAGGTACACGTGAGGTGTAGGTTGAAAATAGGGGATAGTGGGGGGGTGAAATTTAGGAATTAATTCCTAAGTTAAAGGGAGCGGGGGAGGGGGGATGGGCCGGCTTTGAGTGGGGAGCGGGGCTGCAGATAGGGGTTACTGTGTGGCTGAAATTAAGGGGAGGAGGAGGGGCCAGCTAGAGTGGGATTAGTGAGGGTGATTTGCCTTTATTTTAGGAGAAAGTGGGGTAGTGGGGAGTTACGGAGGTGGGTATGGTTGGTGGTGGGGGCTGCCGGCTCAGTAGAGGACGATGGTGGCCGGGAGGTGTCCTCCGGTAGTGGTGGAGGTCGCCAGAGATGTTTTTCGGCGATCACAGGAAACTTCAAAATGATGGGAAATGAAAGGGAAAGTGGTGGGGAGTCACCGAATGGACCGAAGACGTTCTCAGATGATCGTCGGAGATAGAAACGAAGGGGAATAGGGACTGTTTTGGGGAATTTGTGAGTGGAGGGAAGTCGGCTGTGTAGGGAAGGGCTCCTAGATAGGAGGCCGGCAATGGCCTGGAAGGCGAAGTTTGATAGCCGGCTATGGGACTGGTGCTGTAATGGGATTTTGAGGGTGACAGAAAGGGGGAAGCAATGGGTAATGAAGGTAAAGGTAGGGGTATGGCCGGCTACTTGTGGGGAAGCAAAGTGGGTAGACGGTTGTTGGCAGGAGGAGGATGGAATGGCAGGACAAGGGAGATGGAGGGGGGGGGGGGGGGGGTGGTAACCGAGGTTTCGCTCCCGGGGGTCGGCTTCTGCACCGAAATGATCAAAGGATGGCTTCAATACTCTATCCATTAATACCCCTAAATGAGAGCACATACCCTCTATATATAGACTCTATGGGGCAAAAGACGGCAATGATTGGTCGGTCATCCCGATTCAAAAAGTACATAAAAAACAACTTGAAATAAAAATGAAACGAACAAATAATACTAGATCGACAATCCATATAAGTTGAACAGTTCTGATTCCCAATCAATTCCACCCGCCTTGAAAGCATTCATCTCCGTAAATGAAGATGAGTGTGCTCTCGTCCGAAAGCGAGGTGAAACTACGTAGCTCTAAACTCATAGGTCACTGAAGCTAAAGCTGATGATGGAACAGAGTCTGGTACAGCTGAAGCTGACGATGGAACTGTAACTGGAGTTGCCGCTAAACGAGAAGTTGTAGAAAATGTCAGTCATATTGGTGAACATCAATGCTCAAGAAGGTATTGTTGTTGTCGTCGACATCGAATGTTGTATGGTACTGCTTTGGAAGAAGCCGAGGTGATGTGTTGGATCCAACGTTACTTCACTTGACCTGTGGCACTTTGCTACGTTCTTAAGAAAGAATGTTAGCACCTTTTCCATAAGTCCGTGCTTTTGGAACAGTTGGGTAAACGTTTGATCCTATATGATGCATATGTCGAAAAATGTAGTACTGTTGTAGAAGAAGCCGAGGAGAAGCCTGTGTCGGAAAATGTATGATCAATCGGTGTCGAGGACTCGGGATGTAACGGAATCTGAGTGATAGACGAAGGCTGCAGCTGAGGCGCTGAAAATATGGTTGTCAAGATCACGATCCGGATCATAGGATCTTACGATCCTACAATCCAGATTTTGTATATCGATCAAGATTTTGTATAGCGATCATCGATCCTATCCTACCATCCAATCTGATCCAACCTCGAAATGATCTCATCTAATATCTCGATCCTGATAACCTTGAATTGGAAGAGGAAATCGGGGGCAAATGAAGTTGTAGTGGTGTGGTGGACGAAAAGAGAGGTTGAGGAGTTGTGGTAGTAGAGGGAGAAGGTAAAATGGAATCATAGAGCTCAAAGAAGATAGTCAAATCTTTCACGTTAAATACAGGTGAAATTCTCATACTCTACGTGATTTCCGGCTCATAAGCATTTGTTCTAATTCTTTTAAACATGGTGAAAGGACCTGTTCGCTTAGCATTTAATTTTCAAACAGTCCTCATGGGAAACCTCTCAGCACATATACAAATCAATACATGTTCTCCTTCTTTGAAACTTTGCAATATCTCCTAACTATCAGCATAAAATTTATAAATAATTTTTTTGCAAGTACTCCTGCGTCGAATAGACGCATGCATTCTACACAGTAACAACGAATGAAGGTCGACATACATATTAGATCTCCTATGTAGATGCTCTACAGCCCTCCAGGTTCCATCCCAAAGGGGCATGTGATCGAAGAATAAGTGGATGGGGTGTAAAAAAATTCATCGCGAACGCAAGACCTGAAATGTCAGTTCTAATAATGATGGAATCGAACCCAAGACCCTCTAGAGCACGCTCACTCTCGACTAGCTCAAAGATAGTAGACAAGCCCCCTTGGTTATTAAAGGCGCAAGGCGCACTAAGGCGCAAAGGGGTCTTGGAGGCTAGGCGCAAGGCTCAAGAAGCAGACGCACGCCTAACGAATGCAAGGTACAATCAAATTCATTTTAAATAATCAGCATCAAATATCATTTATCTTCTTGATCAGATTCTTCATCTACTCTACTCATTAAAAATTCATTAATATCATTTAATATCTCTTAAAAATAGAATTAATATGGTCACTTGAATCATACCTAAGTCTCAACGCTCGATTATGCATCACAAACACAAAATCATGCAAAAATTATTGAGTACATACGTTATTTTTTTCTTTATTTAAAAAAATACAACAGAAACCACCCTCAGACGCGTCTTTTATGCTCCAAAGGCACAAAAAAAGTGCACGAGGCACGGACCTATGAGCATGGTGAGCCTTGAGCCTTAAGCGTGTCTGAGGCGCGTATTTATCAACCTAAAGAGTGGTGGTTTATCTGAAGACTCTCTAGGTGGAGTGTAGAAATAGTCATCGTGTGTAAGATAAGCATCCTGAAGACTATGTAAGACTTTGGCACTAGGATGCCACTCTAGAATGCCTTCATAAAGTGATAACGCACCTAGTGGCTCACTGGGAGGGATATAATGAAATTCATCACAAATGCGACGTGTACCAATATCTGTTCCTGAAATAGCTGGAGGGGCCTTAACTGTAAGTAGGGTCATTGTTAAGAACATGGAACTAAGTTCAAGAACCTCATAAATGGGGTGACTCCGATATATGGCAAGGAGAGGTTTCAAGATTTTTGTGTTCAGAAAGAGATCACTGATTGGAATCTCATCATCACAAAGCATGGTGGTTCAACAGGAGGCTCAACAAAGGGGGTTTCCAAAAAAAATTGTCAATATGGTAATGGTGCTCCAGACGTAAATCATCACAAGGGGTAGTGTTCCCAAAGATGGGTGAGACAATCATCACGAGATCAACGTTATACTTTTGGATCCCGGTCATGATGTGGCTTGGGATGACATCGGGAGAAGAGTGGGAAATGTTCATACTCAATAGTCCGTCAATAAGTATCACCGGTTCTCTAACCGAAACGGAATTAGCTCTAAGTGAGGTGCGAGAGATGGATATACCATCAAAGTATCACTGGGTCGTTTTTCCTCGCTCTCGTGACCATGCTCACTAATCATATTAGTGTCGCTCTCCACTTGTATCATATGACCAGGTTCAAACTCGACTACAAAATCAAGTGGGCATTGAATCTCCTCAAGAGGAAATGAATCAAAATCAGGTGTCAGGTCTCTCATATCAGTGGGAGCACTACTAGACACATCAGTGGCTTGACCTAAATCCTTAAGTTTTGTTTACAGATTCTCTTTATGTGATCAAAATGAACATCCAAACGATCAAATTGATCACGAACCCATCGTTGAAATTCGGCTACAGACATATTCGTTGTCAAAACATTAGAAAGGTCACTACATCTGATGTTATCTTGATGGTGGTGACCTCTATAGGATTTTTTATATTCCTCTAGGTAATTACCTCAAGAAGAATCAATGTGTGAAAAAGGGTTAGCACGATTTCTATGAGTAACGGGTCAAGGACGAGGATAATCATGAAAATATGAGGGTCCTCCCAAGGTAACTATATGTGCTTGATCAGGGGAATTCGGGTCATCATATAGAGTATTAAAGAAATTGGTGGACTAGTGTTCATCAAATAGAAGAAATTGGTGATGGTCACTCACCCTTGACGTTAGAGCCCGCAAACTAATGTATATTAAAATCCCGATATTGTTCATAAAAGTAAATTTGGAGGTCTCTTTTAAAATAATGTGGCGCAAGTGAGACTTCATGAGTGATATTTTGTGTTAAACCGTTAAGAAATTTGCTTACGCACATAAATATCTACAATTCAAACATTGATTTAACATGATTTACTACATTCCACAAGCAACATTAAGAAAAATGAGCAAAACGATTTTCAAATTAACGGCAAAAAGGTAAGTGGTAATTTTGGCAAGTCTTGGAAATTTTAATGATCAAATAAACTTAAGCATAAAATCATAATAACCGTAGGTGAGCAATGAGAGTGCGGTATACCATAGGCGCGTCACAAACAGTAGAGGATCCAAACAAAAATACCAAATTGGGTCGGATGGCGGCTGAAATGAAGATCGCCACTCGTGGAAGGTCGGAGAAGGGTCTTCAGAGCCCTCAAGGGCCAACGATGGCGGCGGGACTGGATCACGATCAACGCGGATGGATCGTCAGACGGATGGAAGGAGACAGGTGAAAGAAGAGGAATCGGGCTGGACCTTTTGGGAAATAGAGAAATGAATTCTCTATTTCTAAATTTTGTCCAAGCTGTCATTGGCATGAGAAGAGCGAGTAATAAATAGGAAGGAATCAAATTCAGGGAAGGAGAAATGGAAACAGGTCAAAAAATAGAAACGGATGGTCATATTTGGCACGTGAGCATTTTGGCATGAGAGAGGAATGGTCCAATATACTTAATGGGGGTGTAAATTAATTCTTGCGGAACAAATGAGGCTCCCAAGTTAGACTCTCTGTAACAGCCAACAGGACGAGAGTCCTTATATTTGTGGTTAAAGGATATGTAATTGCCTCATTAGCGTTATAAATTGGGGGTGATTGTTTGTAATCAGGGATTATGAAAAGTTTTAATAAAGTTGATGTTCATCTTGGTTTTCCCGACCCCCTCTTCTTCTCTCCAACCTCAGGCCATCTTCTCCGGTCGTTCTTCTTCTTTCTCAGCCCGGCAACCTCCTCTCTTGGCCATTATTTTGTATCTTTAGTATTACCATATCCTTGACCGTTACAATTGGTGTTCTCGTCCTGAGCTCTCCTCCGCTTCTTTTACCCAAGATTCGCCTCCAGTTCTTCATCAGCCACCACCGTCAGCCTAAGATTTGAAGCAGAGTAATCTCCGTTTCTTGGATCAAAACATCTCTGGCATCAAGAACAGCCCTACCACATCGGCAAACAAGCTCTTATTCCGCCTCTATTGAAAGATTCATCGGCGTTCTTCACCATCCACCACCAAAAACCTCCTCTGCAACCCTGCAAAAACAAAAACAAAAAAGAAAAGAGAACCAAAAATCGCCGCCGCCGCCACCTCCACCACCGCCACCGCCGCCTCCGACGCCTTTGACGTCTCTGACGCTGCGCCGCCTCGCCTCCGACGCTGCACCGCCTCCGACGCCGCCTCCGACGTTGCGCCGCCTCCGACAGCTGCTATAATTGTCTCTCTATAGTGCAGATAAGCCAAACATTCAGTTTTGCTCTGTTGATTGTTGTTTGTGGGGAAAAAAAGAGCCCTGTTTTAAAAAAAATAAAAGAAATCACACCTGTGATTCTGTTGTTAAAAAAGAACCACTATCCCGTCTCAATCTTGTCATAATCAATAACAAGATAATCAATAACAAGATCCTGTAGAAATTTCGTCTGTAGTAGTACGAAAGAATTTGATCACAACAAAAATCAAGATTCATCATCAATTTACCAATCTTCTACAATGGATAACTTATATGAGGTTATTGAGGTCTTCAAACAAAAAATGTTACATAGTTTTGATGCTCTTGAGCAAAGCATAGACAACAATTATCAACGCCTCATTGACACCACACGACAACAATTTTCTGAACTTCGGCACTCTGCATTAACCTTGCAAAGAAAACAAGAGCAGAAGATAAATCAAAGTTTGCAAAAGCTTGACGAGATAAGGCCTGCTCTTGATGAGGAAGAGGCACAAACTTCTCTTCTCATAGTTCTTGAGAAACAAATTCCAACAATCATTAATTCACCGCCAATAAGAATAGAGGATGATCACAATACATCTCTTCATGAAAAAATTAATGTTACCACCAAATCAACTATGCCGGCTCAAAATGATTTGCAAAAGCTTAGTGATATAAATCTTGTTCTCGTTGAGGAAGAGACACATGCTTCTCTTCTCATAATATTTGAGGAGCACCTTCCAACATTCAGCAAATCATCGCCAACAATAACTAAAGATGTTCAACACAAAGATCTTGCACAAATCAACGAGCCACCAATGCTAGCAGAATATGATTTTGTGTTGTCGTCTTGCACCGCCGCAATCAAGAAGAATCATGAGGATGTGTTAGAAGAGCATTATTTTGTGACATTTTTGTCCATAATAGCTCCGACTGAATTCGTTTTGAGCAATCAAGGAGTAACAAGAATTCAAGTGTTTGACCCTGGCGGAAATAATCTTGCAAGAAATAGTTCTCACATATACACTTTGAAAACATTATCAATGGTGGTTTCTGCAGAGTTTGTTCGGTACTATTATGACTTGACTCTTAGATTTTTGTCTTCGATCCCGGTGAAATTAATTGAAGTAGCTCAAATTGGGGTTTGCATCGAAGAAAAAATTTTTAGATGAACAAACGACGAGGATGTCGTTTTAAAAGGGCGAAGGCAATGTAACAGCTAGTGGGACGCGTGTCCTTATATTAGTGGTTAAAGGATATGTAATTGCCGAATTAGTGTTACAAATTGGGGGTGATTGCTTGTAATCTGGGATTATGAAAAATTTTAATAAAGTTGTTGTTCATCTTGGTTTTCCCGACCCCCTCTCTTCTTCTCTCCAAACTCAGGCCATCTTCTTCGATCGTTCTTCTTCTTTCTTAGCCCGGCTGTTGACCCCGAAATCGGCGATCCTTCCCAAGGCAGCCAGCTCGCTCGTCGCCCCGGGTTCCTCCTGGAGGCCGCGATGCCCTAGGGTGGGCGGACAAAATTCTCTGTCCGCTCAGGCCGCGCGGCTTGCGCGATCTCAGCGGTCTGACCGCCCAGGCCGCACGCCTTCCCTTGGTCGGCAGGGGCCGCGGACTGCTCCTGCAGTCCGCCTCTGCAGGCCTCCCCTTTTTCAGCTTAACCGCAAGCTTGTATCCGCAGGTGTCTCTCCGCCAGACTCAACTCCCTATCCGCCCAGGCCGGCAACAAGCCGCATCCTTTGCAGGAACTAGCCGCTCTTTCAGCCCGCTCCTGCAAGTTGTTCTTCAAGAACACCAGACCGCTCCAAACCGCCAAGCACAGATGACGACCTGCCCCCAGGCCGCCAGCCAGCTACCGCGGCTTCCGCCTCGCCAACATGAGCGGCCTGCCTCGTCAGTCTGGCAGGTCGCATATCCCTTATCACCCAGCAGCATGGGCAGCCGACTCCTCCAGTCCGCCTACAGAGCGCGGACTCCAGCTTCGGCTACCCGCCAAGACCAACAGCGTCCAAGTTCCTCGCGAGCTGGGCGGACTCGAAGTGCGATCAAGACTTCCAGTCCTCCTTCATTGGTGAACCCCAACAGCCTCAACAGCCAGGCTCTCCATCTCCAACGTAAGAGGACTCAGCTTTGCAGCAGCCGCGAACTCGGCGGACTTGGAGGACTCTCTACGCAGTCCGCCTTTCCTTAGCCAGCACCAGCTTCTCGGCAGCAGTAGTACCAGACTCCTCAGTCCGCAGGCCTGTCACAGGCTCAGCCAGTAGTAGCAGACTTCTCCCTCAGTCCTCAGTCTTGGCGCGGACTCAGTCAGCAGTGGCGGATTCCTTCCAGCCCGCCAGACAGTAGATCCTCCAGAAGACAGTCCCTGTCTGCATAACCTCGTGCGGACTCGCCGGACTCAGCGGGCACTCTCCTGCTCGCACCCCTTATAGCTCGCTCAGTTCAGCAGCGGCGGACTCAGCGGATTCTCCTTGCAGTCCGCCGCTTGGCCTCCAGCATCCGCCACCGCAGCAGCAGGCGGACAGTCTCAGCTCAGCAGTAGCGGAATCCGCGAACCCGCATCGCAGTCCGCCACTAAATCTCTCAGTTCGCCGTCAGCGGCACCAGTTCCAGAAGCAAGTCCCAGTCCGCGCGGCCTGTTGCGGACTCGACGGACTCCGTCTTCTTCTCGCTAAAGTTACCGTCTCACCGAGGGTAACGTCACCGCAAGTCGTTACCTCCTCGGGCCTATAAATAGCCCCCCATACCTCTCATATGGGAGGAGGTCGGATCATCGCCAAAGTGCTCACGCTCGAAGTCAGCCAGCAAGCCCACCGCCTGCGGACTTGTTTCTCAGTCCGCACCCCTCTCTGTGCCTTTAGTCGCGCGGCCTGCCGGCCTCTGGTTCTCCAGTCCGCGCGGTCTCCCGTTTCCCTTAACCGCGCGGCCTGCCGACTTTGCTCTTCAGACCGCGCGGCCTCTTCTGGCATTTCTTCCTTAGCCGCCAGCTTCTTTCTTGTACCCTTTACTGCTTTCTTGAAAATGTGTATTAGCAAGTTGTAACTCTCGTCATTAATCAAAGGAAAGCCCGTCGCAAGAGTGGCATTTAAGCCGCGGCGGGCGAAGTTTGTTGTTGCCGCTGCTAGCGGGCCCCTCTTTTTCTTAGCTCAGCTCAGCTCCCTCGGCACCCAACCTGCAAGCACAACCGTCCAAGTACCTGTCTGCTCGACAGCTCCGGATCAACCTCCTCCGCTGCTCTCAGCAAACCTCTCCTCTATCCCCGCAACACCTTTGACAAGCATTTGCTCCACTCTCGAGCACTCAGAAGCTTCCTCTTCCCCCCGCAACCTTCTTCCTCTCCACTCAGCTTGTGAGACCGAACACACCCTGATGTAGGGCAGGCTGGGGTCGCGGGAAAAACTAACAATACTACAGGGTTTTACGGTGAGAACGACCCAACGCGGCACGAGCTTCACAAATACCAAACGGTTAATTTTGCATAGGTTAATTAAATAGCTTTACGCCCACGCAGAGATCCACCAAGGGGGTAACGGCAAAGGAGAGAGGCACCTAGGCGTGGTTACGAATCGGGAGCGCAAGGATTTAATTTAAGGCGGATTAGCCCTGCAAGTTAGCACAAAATTAAGTAACACAAGCACCATTCAATTGATAAACAAAGCACATGAATTTAAGCAAAATAAACCATGCCAAGAATCAAATCCAAAAGACGACTTACAACCTTACGTGGAGCCAATCGGATGAGGGTGGGGCACCGATTATTGGGAGGAGTAGATCCGGGTCGGTGGAAGCCAACCGTGGGGATGTGCGGTGGATTCTCGGACTGCGGGGGGTTACGGCGGGGCTGATGTGGACGGGGTGGACGGGTGGCTGTCGGGAGCAGGGGAGGGGGCTGGGGCGTGGTCGCCGGGACTGCAGGGGACAGGGGATGGGGCGGCGACGGCTGCTGGACGGTGGGAAGCAGGGCGGCGGGCTGCTGGGTGACCGGGGAGTGAGCGGGGGGTTGCTGGCGGGCAGAGGGATGGACGGCGGGCTGCTGGGTGACAGGGAAGAGAGCGGGGGGGTTGCTGGCGGGCGGAGGGATGGACGGCGGGCTGCTGGCGGGCCGGGGAAGGCTTGACGGGGAGGCGGAGGGGGCTGGGTAGCACCGTCGGAGGCGAGGAAGGGGACGGGAGGCAGCGGAACCCTAGGCGTCGCACCTTGGGGGTGTTGGCGTCGCACCAACCGACCGGTTGCAGAATCTCTCAAAACATTCGGTCCCCAAACCGTTCCTCATGGCTCCTATAAATAGAAAAAGAGGCTAGGGCATCCGGAATCGATGGCTCAGATCGCCCAATCTTCCGGGTGCCCAAATAATGTCAAAACATGTCCGAATAAAAGAAAACGAAATACGAAAAATGCTCGCGTCGACCTTCCGGACGCATCCACGGACTCGGATCGTCCGGAAGGGCCCTCAAAGTGCAGGATCATAAAATCACGCCCGCTTTCGGCGGGAATACACGTGTGTGGGCCAATGTTGACGTTGCCCTCCATCAACTCCCCCCGGCTTAGTAGCATTCATCTCCGAGGAATGGAGACGATCATATTCCTGGCGTAGCCCGGGGGAAAGTCTCTCAAGCTCTGTAGGGGCGATCCAAGTGTCATCAAAGCTGGGACGGTCCCTCCAGTGGACCAGGTAGCGCAAGGTGCTCGGGTCTGCTGCTGTCATGTAATCATGGGCTAGGATGCCCTCAATGGTCTCCAGGCCCGTAGTAGTCTCTGCGGGCAGTGGCTCACTCTCTAATGAACCCTCCGGTGGAACAACCGACGGCGGTGCGAGATTCCCAGGCGGTGACGCTGTGGGTAAGGACTGAGGGAGTGAAGGCGACAACGGGGAAAGTGGTGGCTCGAAGGGTGGCTCCGCGGGGAGGGGTTCGAAAGGATCCACATAAGTTTGCTCCTCGTAGTATGGAGTCAAGTCTTCTACATTGAATACTCTGCTGATCCCCATGTGCCTTGGAATATCAATCTCATAGGCATTTGGTCCTATCTTTTGTACCACCGTATAAGGGCTCATCCGCCTAGCATTTAGCTTCTTTGCAGTCCCAGAGGGGAACCTCTCCGCGCGAAGACGAACCAAAACCTGTGTGCCAATCTCAAAACTCCTTTCCCTCCTGTGGACATCCGCATAGGCTTTATAATTATCATTACTTGTTGCGATTTTTTTTCGGATGGATTCGTGAAGCTCATGCATGTGCTGGATAAAGGACTCAGCCGACTCACTAGGGCGGGATTCGAGTGGGAGGGGAATTAAATCAACCGGCTTTCTGGGTTCGTACCCTAACAGGATATGGAATGGGCTAAGGCCAGTCGTCCTATTCACCGAGCTATTATACGCGAACTCTGCTAGGGGCAACACCGAGTCCCAAGTACACGCATGCTCACCAACAAGGCAGCGTAAGAGGGAGCCCAAACTCCTATTGACCACCTCAGTCTGTCCATCCGTCTGTGGGTGGTAGGCGGTGGAGAACTTGAGGGTGGTGCCCGTCTTCATCCATAGTGTCTTCCAGAAATAGCTCATGAACCGGACGTCACGATCAGACACTATAGAGGAAGGTAATCCGTGATACTTGAAGACCTCTCTAAAGAATAGGGCGGCCACCGCGGAGGCATCTGCCGTCTTGCGGCATGGGATGAAGTGGGTCATCTTCGAAAAGCGATCCACGACAACATAAATGGAATCATGTTTCTTGGGCGTGCGGGGCAACCCAAGAACAAAGTCCATGTTGATGTCAACCCAGGGTTTGTGAGGGATCGGCAACGGGGAATACAGGCCGCCGGGTTGGCGGGATCCTTTCGCCGTCTGACACGTCCTACAATGCCTAATCACGCGCGCGACGTCTCCTTTCAGCGAGGGCCAATGGAACCGATCCTCAACCAAAGCGATGGTCTTGTCTCGTCCGAAGTGCCCGGCGGCGCCTCCCGCATGCATCTCCCAGACCAAGAAGTCACGGAGAGAGGTGGAGGGGATGCAGAGTCGGGCGTCGAAGAACAGGTATCCCTCGGAAACCGTAAACCCATCAATAGTGTCTGGAGGGTTCCGGGTGAGGGACCTATAGATATTTCCAAAATCCGAACACTCGGCATACTCAACAACGAGACGCTCAAAACCAGTGACATGTGTGCTCATCGCCTGCAGGAGGCTAATCCGGCGACTCAGGGCATCGGCCGGTTTGTTTTCAACACCTGCGCGGTGTTTAATAACGTAGTGATAACTCTGCAGAAACTCTACCCACTTGGCGTGCCTATGACTAAGCTTTGACTGGGACTCAAGATATCGTAAGGCCTGATGATCAGAGTACAGCACGAACTCCTTGTGCAAGAGATAGTGCCGCCAATACCGCAAGGTCTGGACGATAGCATAAAATTCACGGTCATACGTGGAATACCGCTGGCGGGCCTCGTTCAGCTTCTCGCTGAAATATGCAATGGGATGGCCCTCCTAACTAAGTACTCCACCGATCCCTAGGCCTGAAGCGTCACACGCTACCTCGAAGGCTAGGCTAAAATCTGGCAATCTAAGGACAGGGGCGGAAGCTAGACGATCCTTGATCTCCTCGAAGGCCTTAGTGGCGGCCGTGGTCCACACGAAGTCTCCCTTCCGAAGGCAGCTCGTAAAGGGGGCCATAAGTGCGCTAAAACCTCGGACAAACCTCCTGTAGAAGGTGGCCAGTCCATGGAAACTCCTGGCCTCGTGGATGGTCGTGGGGACAGGCCACTCACGGATCGCTCTCACTTTGTCGGGGTCCACGGCGATGCCTGACGCAGAGATAATGTAGCCAAGAAAGTGAACCGATTCAGCCAGAAAATCACACTTCTTCATATTGATAAATAAATGCTCCTTCCTGAGGGTATCGAACACCAATCGGACGTGGTGTAGGTGGTCAGTGCGCTCCCGGCTATAGATGAGAATATCGTCGAAGTACACAACTAGGAACTTGCCCATGTAGGGCCGCAAAACCTGAGTCATCACCCGCATGAACGTGTTGGGGGCATTCGACAATCCGAACGGCATTACCAACCACTCGAATAGACCATCCTTCGTCTTGAATGCCGTCTTCCATTCATCCCCCTCGCGGACCCTAATCTGGTGATATCCGCTCCTAAGGTCGATCTTTGTGAAAATACGGGCTCCAGCCATAGCGTCAAGTAAGTCGTCGAGGCGGGGAATCGGAAAACGGTACTTCACCGTGATCTTATTGATGGCCCTACTGTCAACGCACATGCGCCAGCTCCCGTCCTTCTTCGGGGTGAGAAGGGCTGGGACCGCGCACGGACTCAAGCTCTCGCGTACGAAGCCCTTCCTAAGTAAATCATCAACCTGCCGTTTTAGCTTGGTATGCTCGGTTGGGCTCATACGGTAGTGTGGGAGATTGGGCAACGATGCCCCCGGCACAAGGTCGATCGCGTGCTGGATGTCCCTCAGGGGGGGTAGCTCGTCGGGGAGCTCTTCGGGCGTGATGTCCATAAAGTCTCTCAAAAGTCGCTGTAAGTCAGGATCAGCAGGAACGACACTCCCACTAGGGGCGTCCGGGGCCAAGGTAGCCGCTACAACAAATACGATCCCCGAGTCTAAGCCCTCTCTCATGAAGTCATGCATCCTCAGGAGGTGCAGGGGCCTGGAGGACCCAACACCGACGGGCGAGTCAACCTTGCCCTTTGATGAATCCTTGGGCTGGGTTGGAGTCAAGGTGATCTTTCGGCCTCGATCATAAAATACACATGTGTTCGATCGCCCGAAGCACGTCACGTCGCGATCAAACAACCAGGGTCGGCCTAAAAGGACATGGGCTACGTCCATCGGGATAACGTCACACCAGACCTTGTCCTCGAAGGACGCGAGCCGCAAGGGTACTAAACACCGCTGGGTAACCTGGATAGCAGACTTGTCCACCCAGAGGACACGATAGGGCTGGGGGTGCGGCTCGGGGGTGATCTGCATCCGCTCCAACGCCTTCATGGCGACAATATTCACACAGCTCCCCCCATCGATAGCAAGCTTGCAGGGGCCGCCCGCGCTCTGGAAATAAGTATAGAAGATGGTGGTACGCCGCCAGTCATCCTCTGAACGTGGAGTATGCAGGAGGCGGCGTATAACTCCTAGCTCTAGAGATCTCTCCGCGTCGCTCTCCCAGTCTTCCTCCACAGTTGCTACTATATCGCCCTCAGTCTCTCTTGCTGGGTCTATACTTTCGTCTTCCTCGTCTTCGATCAACAGGTTCCGCATAGGGCATTGGGCGGCATAGTGACCTCGTCTAGAGCATCTATAGCACTGGGGGCCACTTGGCCTAGGAGGCCCGGTCATAACAGCCTTCCCTTTCACATCCTCAGGGATGTGGGGGGGACCGGGGGCCTGGGGGTGAGGAGGGGTGGGCCTCCTGAATGTGGGGCCATCCGTCCTAGGAGTTGGTTGGCGGGTTCCGGTAGTCCGGAGGTAGAGCTCGTACTCCAAGGCCAACTCATAAATCTGTTCGACTGTTTCCCGTCGGTGGGGAATTAGTTCCCTCCTAATCTCCGACCGTAGGCCGTACCGAAACCGGGACGCCGCGGCACTGCTCTCCTCTCGAAGGTCACTCCTCACCATCAGGTCATCAAACTTGGTCATATATTCAGCTACTGACATCGTGCCCTGTCGAAGTGCATAGACCTGGTCTAACAATCGATCACGATACGATGCGGGGAGGTATTTCTCCTTCAGGCGCCTCGTCATATCTTCCCATCTAATAATGGGCCGATAGCCGTCCCGCTCTAAGGCTCGCTCTACGCTAGTCCAATAGTTCATCGCAGATCCTACTAACTTCATACGCGCGAATTGCACCTTGCGTTCATCACTCATGTCATACCAGTCAAAGTAGTGCTCCATCTCCCGGAGCCAGTCACTAAATGCTCTGGGGTCTTGATGACCGTCGAATGTAGGAACGTCGATACGGATACGACGGAGGATGTCATCCTCCCTAAGTGGTACCCCTTCCCGATGTTCGGGATAGCCGTCAAAGCGGTCACGACGGGCGTAGTCGTATCGGGGCCGCTCAGGGTTCCGTGGGGCATCATGATCATAATCAGGGGGATCTGGATACCGTCGGGGGGCGTTGTGGTCGCCTCGGCCTTCGTAGGCATCCTGGCGCGCACGAAGCTCATTGATGCGAGCGCCCAATTGATCAAAGCGGTCTAAGATCGTGCGTTGGAATTCAGCGGGGGACAATTCCGAATTGGAATTGGAGTTGCCGGCCCGCTCATCAGTGAGGTTCAGATCAGACATGTTGTGTCTAAATGGCCTACCACTACGTAACATACGATGCGCTCAAACCTGGCGCTTTGATACCAATCTGATGTAGGGCAGGCTGGGGTCGCGGGAAAAACTAACAATACTACAGGGTTTTACGGTGAGAACGACCCAACGCGGCACGAGCTTCACAAATACCAAACGGTTAATTTTGCATAGGTTAATTAAATAGCTTTACGCCCACGCAGAGATCCACCAAGGGGGTAACGGCAAAGGAGAGAGGCACCTAGGCGTGGTTACGAATCGGGAGCGCAAGGATTTAATTTAAGGCGGATTAGCCCTGCAAGTTAGCACAAAATTAAGTAACACAAGCATCATTCAATTGATAAACAAAGCACATGAATTTAAGCAAAATAAACCATGCCAAGAATCAAATCCAAAAGACGACTTACAACCTTACGTGGAGCCAATCGGATGAGGGTGGGGCACCGATTATTGGGAGGAGTAGATTCGGGTCGGTGGAAGCCAACCGTGGGGATGTGCGGTGGATTCTCGGACTGCGGGGGGTTACGGCGGGGCTGATGTGGACGGGTGGACGGGTGGCTGTCGGGAGCAGGGGAGGGGGCTGGGGCGTGGTCGCCGGGACTGCAGGGGACAGGGGATGGGGCGGCGACGGCTGCTGGACGGTGGGAAGCAGGGCGGAGGGCTGCTGGGTGACCGGGGAGTGAGCGGGGGGTTGCTAGCGGGCAGAGGGATGGACGGCGGGCTGCTGGGTGACAGGGAAGAGAGCGGGGGGGTTGCTGGCGGGCGGAGGGATGGACGGCGGGCTGCTGGCGGGCCGGGGAAGGCTTGACGGGGAGGCGGAGGGGGCTGGGTAGCACCGTCGGAGGCGAGGAAGGGGACGGGAGGCAGCGGAACCCTAGGCGTCGCACCTTGGGGGTGTTGGCGTCGCACCAACCGACCGGTTGCAGAATCTCTCAAAACATTCGGTCCCCAAACTGTTCCTCATGGCTCCTATAAATAGAAAAAGAGGCTAGGGCATCCGTAATCGATGGCTCAGATCGCCCAATCTTCCGGGTGCCCAAATAATGTCAAAACATGTCCGAATAAAAGAAAACGAAATACGAAAAATGCTCGCGTCGACCTTCCGGACGCATCCACGGACTCGGATCGTCCGGAAGGGCCCTCAAAGTGCAGGATCATAAAATCACGCCCGCTTTCGGCGGGAATACACGTGTGTGGGCCAATGTTGACGTTGCCCTCCATCACACCCCCTCCGTGTTAACTAGGCGGTGCCGTTTTCGCGCATCAACACCGGCCACCTCCTCTCTTGGCCATTCTTTTGTATCTTTAGTATTACAATATCCTTGACCATTACACTCTCAGTGAAATATTAGATGTAATTCAAGAGGAATTACAAAAAGGCGTAATGTAATCAAAGGGGAGGTAAAGATGTATTCATTACATATTTCTTTCTTTTAATGACCTCCATTAATTTGGAAATAACATTAAATGAAGGAGGAAGTAATCAAAGCTGGCATGGGGCAGTTTTTCAAAAGGTGAGAGAAAAATGTTAGAATTCCAACGTACAGGAACATAAATAATAGAGGATTTTAATGAACATAAATGGGTATTAATTTCTGGCTCTCCAAAAGCTACAAATTCCCTCGCCATTAGTAATCCTAAAATTAAAGTAAATAATTTATAAATTGAAATATTTAATTTCAAAATTATTTAATATTATTATAAAATATATAATTTATATCTATACTATATTAAAAGGGAAAAACATCCTTTGGTTAAACATGCACTTTCCGATTTTACCCATCTTTATTAAAAAAAATTCAATTTTTAAAATTTATAATTTTCTTTTATTTAAAATTTTGTGCTCACATATAGACAGAGCCATCTAACTACAATAAAAATGTGTTCTCTCCGCCGCTAACAAACCCGCATGCACACCGCAAAAATGAGTGACGAGCATAGTATAACACACCGGTGTTTACAAGCGGCGGGAGCGTTGTCGCACTGGGACAATATTGTGGTCGGATTAAGGTCGCCCGAAGGTACTATTGTAGCTGGTCGTAGGGGAGGAGATCCGTGCATATCACTCGTTTTAATATAAATTCTTAAGCTTGCCCAAATTATCACTTAGTCTAATTTGACAGACCTTTTCATTCATGATCTTATTGGGTGGTCACTCAAATAAATCGTACAAACAAACACGAGTACAAACGAGCGCGAGTAACGAGCGCGATTCAAATGCGCAAACACATACACAAATAAAACAACAAGCACGAAAAATAAAAAATAAAAAAACAAGCGTGAAAAATAATAGAAACAACAAGTGCGAAAAATAAAAGAAACAACAAGTGCGAAAAATAAAAGAAACAACAAGTGCGAAAAATAAAAGAAACAACAAGTGCAAAGAAATGCGCGACACAAATAAATAATGCGGGAAATAAAATAAGATGTGATTCGGGTTGCATCATACTATGATATGCCATGGTGAAACATGTATGATATTGTGTCTAGTAATATTTTTAGTTTTATTATTCCTGTACTTAGTCACTCCTATATATAAAGGAGGAGACTCTTGGTTAATTTTACTTTTGGGACTCTGACTTCCAACATGGTATCAGAGCCAGGAGAACCCTAATCGCGCACGCTCGGTCGTTCGCAGCTTCCGCCTGTCGCAAATCGTTCAGTCTCTCTTTCCCACAGCGGCACTGTGCGTCGCTTCTTTCCTATGCAGCAACAGCGACTCCGCAGCGTAGCGCAGCGACCGCAACTCCTTCCCAGCTTCCTTCGGCTTCCGCAGCAACTCCTGCTTCCGCAACGCAGCGCAGCGACGGCGACTCCTATGCAGAGCTTCCTTCCGCTTCCTCCCTGCTTTCGCTCCGGCTTTCGTCGTTGGTCTTCTTTTGGAGGCAGAAAGTATGAGACAGTAAGGATCTACTCTCTGGTGTCTGCTGTCTATTTTTCTTGAGGGGATGCACCCCTCATTGCTCTTCTTCTTGTGCACATGGCAAGACAATGGTTGGATGTAAATGGATTTTTCGGTGAAACAAAACTCTCAAGGTCTTGTGGACCACTACAAGGCTAGGTTGGTGGCCAGAGGATACACTCAGATGACTGAAATTGACTATCAGGAAACCTTTCCTCTTATAGCAAATATAAATTCCATCAAAATTTTGCTTTTGTGCGGCTTGCAAAGGGTGGAGCCTCAGCCAGTTGGACGTGAAGAATGTCTTCCTCCATGAGGATTTGGAAGAGGAAGTTTATATGTTTTACCTCCGGGTCTTGCCTCTAGGGGATCTGAGGGAAAGTTATGTAGACTGAAGAAGACTTTATACAGCCTTAAACAATCTTCGAGGGCTTAGTTTGGACGATTCCAAAGAGTCATGATGACATTTAGGGTATGAAGCACGGATGCTTTCCCGGGGCCACGTACCTGTACCGGGTACGTTTCCGGTACCGGTACGTACCCGATACTCAACGGATACACCTGTTATTCTAATTTGAGGATAAGCTTGAATTTGATGGATCGTTCTGCATTTTGTGATATGATTATGTTTTTTTAAAAGTAAACAAAAAAAATTCCATGTATTTTAGAAAAGAAAAAATGACCCATAAATGCAAATAGCGGTATTTGTTTAATGTAATAACAAAATGTGATCCTAACTTAAGATTCTTTTTATAAGAATTTGATTTAAAATTGAATATTTTGTTAATTTACTATGTATTTGAGGATTAGATATTTTTTTGACTCGCTCAATATGCATTTTTTTATGTTTTTTATTCTCCCTCTTTTAAAAAAAAGTAGCATATATATACATGCACATATATATAAGTATATATATAAATAAGTTTTATTAACACCATGCCTCGAAAGTATTCGTATCCTTATTTTTTTGATCTCCACTTACCACCATACCGGATATGTATCATACCCAATACTCTTACACACCTACTGGTGCTTCGTAGCATTTGGGTACACTCAGAACAATGTTGATCATAACCTTATTTGTAAAACACAGGCAAGGAAAATTGACGGTGTTAATTGTCTATGTGGATGACATTGTCATAATTGGGGATGACATGAAGGAGATAAAAAACCTGAAGACAAGATTGACTAGTGATTTTGAGGTAAAGGATCTCGAGAACCTCAAATACTTCCTTGGCATTGAAGTTGCTAGATCCAGGCCCGGCATCTTTATCTCCCGGAGGAAGTATATCCTAGACCTGCTGAAAATAACGGAAATGAGTGGGTGTAGACCTGCAGACACCCCTATTGAAGCCAATCATAGATTGAGGAGGGATGGTGGAGAAGTTGTTGCAGATATCAATGGTTTTCAACGGCTTCTGGAAAGGCTCATTACCTATCTCATACTCGCACAGATAATGTTGTTGGAATTATCAATCAATATATGCAATCATCTAAATCTCACCACTTGCATGCTTCCCACCGAATTCTTCGGTATCTTAAAACCTTTCCTAGGCATAGCATCGTATTTACTCCCAACTAAGAATTAACCATTGAACTATTCGCAGTTAATGACAGAGCAGGATCAGTTGATGATCGTAAATCTACTTTTGGATATTGTACTATGGTTAGGGGAAATCAGGTAACTTGGAGAAGTAAAAAATAACAGGTGGTTGTCTGGTCCAATATCGAAGCTGAATTCAGAGCTATTGTTGATGTCAAAAGTGTCATCATGCCACAATGTCCAAACAAGAGGGGATGACTGCTGAGCAGCCGGTTACTTTGAGTCGCAAGTGAATAGAAGAGAGAGGAGAAGAAGAGACAGTCTCTAGCATGCGGCGAGACCAGACTTCGCCCGTTGCGGCAAATGCATTTCTTGCAGCGGACTTTCCCTTGATTAATAAACCGGTATTACAGCTGATCCGGATACATGAAAACAGAAATGATTCAACTATAACAGAAGCTCGCGGATAGGAAAAGGAAGCTGCCCAGGCCGCTCATGCGGCCACACATGTCGTCAAGAGACGCGGGTCCTTGCCCAGTCCGCACAGGTCGCATGGACTGTTGCTTCGGTCGTCGGTGTCACTATGATGTATGATCCCTGAAGTCGTTATCCGCCTGAGCCAAGGAGGGTAACCGCCTCTGGCTGGTCTCCTAGCCGCAATGGCTAGCCGCCGAGAACGATCGGATTGACTTTTGAGTCAGTCCGCTGCTAGTGTGAGTGGTTAGAAAATTCCTGGCCACCGGTTTTGTCCCTTCGGCAGTCGTTGCCCTTTTGCGGAGGTATGGAGGCCTATTTATAGGCTCGGGGAGGAAACTTCCAGAAGTGGGCTTGATGATGTCACCTCTGATGGTTTTGGGCGGACTGCGAAAACAAGACGTGTGGTTTGAGAAGGCCGCCCCTTACTTGGGCAGACTGAAAAAGGAGGCCGCCCCTGCTGCTGGGCAGTCTGAAGAGGGAGGCCGCTGTTAAATTTTCTCAACGTGGTCAGCAAGATAGCCCAAACACCAAATTAATATCTTCGGAACTACCCAGTTCGCACGCTGAACCTGCGGAAAACCCAAGGACTAGAGGTTGCACCCAACAAAACAATGGAAGCACAAGAAGGTCTTATTATGCATTCACTTCTTTACAATCCGAGGCATACATAGCGAGACATGATTTCGCTAGTATTACAGCTGTAAACAGAAAGAACCAAAAAACAAGCCGGGCGGACAGCACTCCAGTCCGCCGAGACCGCGAGGTCGCCGAGACCGCCGAGACCGCTGAGCTCGCCCAAGCTATGCTGCAATCCGCCGAATACCACGGAGTCCGCCGAAGTCGCGAGGCCGCGCGGACAGACCGTTATTCGCCTCCTGCTGAACCCGAACTGAGGAACTCCCCTACCCGCCTGAAGCCGGCGGACAGGTTATTGAAGCTGGGAAAGTTGAAACAGAACTGACAAGCCGCAGAGCGACCTCCTGCTGAGTCCGCAGAGACCGCACACTTCCAAGCACTGACCGAAGTCAAAGCCAAGCTCCTGGCTCCTTGAAGTTATCCGCGCGACCTGCACACAGCAAACCGTCAGCCTGAAACAAACCGCGCGGACTGGAAAACACAGACCGCAGCACTCGCCCAACCCAATTTACTGTTCACTCACATTACTTAGGTTACTGTAGATGTGCCAGGGGGGTCCTATTTATAGGCAAGGTGAGGAGTGTGGTCACCGCCCAAGAGATAGCGACACCACCCTCAGTCCGCGCGAACACAACCACCGTCCGCTGAGTCCGCATGGACTTAGCCGGATACCAAGGAAACCGCCAGGAGCACGGCAACCGTTGACGAACCCTCTCCAGTCCGCCCAAGCTAAGCGGACAAGGCACCAGCCCGCAAAGCTCCAACCACTGCAGGACAGCACCCTCTTCAATGGCAGTCCGCACCAACCCGAGGCAGTCCGCAAGACTCACACCTCAATCCGCCACAAGTCCACGACCAAAGGCAAACAGCAACAGTCCGCCCGGTCACAGCGGACTTCGCGGATACGGCGGACACCATGAACTTGGCACAATGTGTGACCAAGTCCAAAACCATCAAGGGCCAGTGCGAGCATGGCGGACACAAAGTCCCGTCCGCCAAACACCCTAGCACAGACCGCAACCAGTCCGCAAGCTCCTCGCACTTGTCCAACACAGCAGCTTCCTCCCGGACTCCAAACACCAGTCCGCCAACCGGTCTCCACAGCAAGACCTGCTGTAACACCTGAGCTCGACAAGGCCTCAGCCAAGCTCAAGGCCCAGTCCGCAACAGCCCAAACCGCGGACACACCAGTCCGCAAGGCTTCCCGCGAACTCGAACCAACCCGCCAACAGCGCAAGCTTGCACCCGCGACCACTGAGCAAAGCATCAGTCCGCAAGCCTCTCTATCCGCAGATACCAGGCCGCACCAAACCGCGGACTCCATGCAACAACCCGCTCAGAACACAGCCGGCTTCCACCAGACTTTTCACCAGGCCGCAAACCTCAGTCCGCCCAGTCCGCCCAGTCCGTCAAAGCTGTCCGCCACAGGCCGCGCGGCCTGTCCCATCACCCACTTCCACTTCACAAATTTCAACACTCCCCCTTGAAGTGAGAAGTGGTGACCAAGCCCAGCAAGCTGCGCAAGCGTTCAAAGGGCCCCTTCGACAGCGGCTTCGTGAAGATGTCAGCAAGATTATCTTCACTCCGAACATGCCCGACCAGCAGAGATCCCTCCAACACCTTCTCCCTGATGAAGTGGTGATCAATCTCTATATGCTTGGTCCTGGCGTGACACACTGGATTGTTTACCAGTTTGAGAGCACTCTCATTGTCACCCCGGAGTAAAGTAGGCCCTTGCACTTCTTCATGAACATCCTCTATGAGTCTCCTCAACCAAACGGCTTCCCGAGCAGCCAAGGCCGAAGCCTTATACTCCGCCTCCGTGGTTGAAACCGACACCGAGTCCTGCTTCTTGCTACACCACGAGATGCTAGCTGAACCGCAAGTGAACACATAACCTGAAGTAGACCTTCGATCATCCGAATCACCGCCATAGTCAGCATCCGTGTACCCGAGCAACGCAAACTCCGCATCCCTTCCATAGAGGAGTCTCATCTCAGAAGTCACCTTGACATACTTCAGAATCCCCTTTGCCGCCAACAGATGAGATTTCCTTGGTTCAGCCATATACCGACTTACTCGGCCAACAGCATAAGCTATATCCGGCCTTGTAATCGTCAGGTAAATCAAGCTCCCAACAAGAGCCCTGAACATCAAGGGATCATGAAGAACCCTTCCCTCATCCCGTCGAAGCTTCAGCCCAGATTCCAGTGGAGTAGAGCACTTCTTCCCTTCGCCCATGCCAAACCGCTTCACAATGCGATCAGCATACCCTTTCTGGCTAATGAGAACCCCGCACTCCTTTCTCTCCACTTCCAGACCAAGAAAGTGATGCAACTCTCCCAAGTCTTTCATCTCGAAGCGTATAGCAAGCTCTCCACTGAGCCTTGCTACTTCCTCCTCCGAGTTCCTTGTGATGATCATATCATCCACATACAGCAGGACCAAGACTCTTAGCTTTCCCTTCTTCTTGACGAACAAGCTTGAATCCGAGTTGGAAGCCAGGTATCCACAGAATTGCAAGTACTCTGCAATCTTCCCATACCACGCTCGAGGAGCTTGCTTCAACTCATAGAGAGCCTTCCTGAGTTTGCAGACATAGTCCGGATGCTTCTCAGAGACAAAACCAAGCGGCTGATCCATGAAGATGTCCTTGTCAATCTCTCCGTAAAGAAAGGCATTCTTCACATCGAGTTGCCACAACCTTCATCCCTTGCTAGCAGCCAAGGCGATCACCACTCTTACAGATGTCATCTTCGCAACTGGACTGAATGTCTCCTCATAGTCTTCTCCATACTGCTGTGAGAATCCTCTTGCGACCAGGCGAGCCTTGAACCGATCAATGCTCCCATCAGCCTTCTTCTTCAACTTATACACTCACTTGCAAGTAACCGGAGTAACGCCATCAACCTTGGGCACAAGGTCCCAGGTTTCATTCTTTTTCAGAGCATCAATCTCTTCCTTCATGGCATCATCCCACTCCTTCACTCCAGTGGCCTCGTTGAAGTTTGCAGGCTCTCGCTCATCCAGAGGACCTGCAAAGAAGCAGGAGACAAAGCTCACTGCATTCCCATCACAGTACCGAGCCGGTGCTTTAACCACCCTCTTCGATCTCCGAAGACACGCTCCTTGCTCACGGCTTCCGTTGCTTCTTCAGGCTCCACTCCTACCTGGGGCAAGCATTGAGCAGTGCTCCCCCTGCTTCCTGAGCCAGAAGGCTCAGCCTCGGAGTTCGAAGCAACAGGAGCTGCTGGTGAAACAGCAAGCTCCTCTTCCAAGCCTTCAGCAGCCTCCACCGGTGCTTCCTCAACCTTGCTACTTTCGGTTAGCTCCACCGAGCCACCTCCATATGACGTCAGCTCGTCAAAGACAACGTCTCTTGACACCACGAACTTCTTCGTCACAGGGTCCATGCACTTCCATCCCTTCTTCCGCTCATCATAGCCAACAAAGACAAGTTTCCTTGCCTTCGCATCCAGCTTTGTCCGTGAAGCATCCGGGACATGCACGTAGCAAGTTGAACCGAACACCCGAAGGTGTCCAACACTCGGCTTCTCCTTCAGCAACAGCTCAATAGGAGTCTTCATGTTGATAGGGCTGAGTGGCATCCGGTTGATGACATAAGCAGCACAAGACATTCCCTCCGCCCAAAAGGACCTTGGGATATCTTTCGCATGCAGCCAGCATTTGCAGGTTTCCGTCAAATGACGGATCTTCCGCTCCGCTACCCCATTTTGTTGTGGAGTGTGAGCACAAGTAAGCTCTCGTTGGATCCCGTGCTTCCTGCAGAAGTTAGAAAACTCGGAAGAGACAAACTCCCCCCCGTTATCAGTTCTAAACTTCTTAATCCGCAAGCCAAGCCGGCCTTCTACCAACTCCTTGAACTCCACGAACAAACGGAAGGCTTCCGACTTCTCCTTTAAGAAGTACACCCAAGTATACCTTGAGTAGTCATCAACCAAGACAAGCATGTATTTGCTTCCACCAAGGCTGGCAGTAACAGTCGGTCCCATCAGGTCGTCATGAATACACTCCAATGGTTTCTTGCTCCTTGTTTGAGATTTATCAAACGGAAGGCGATGTGCCTTACCGTATTGACAGCCCGCACAAACATGCCCATCACCAAAGGAGGACAACATCGGCAACCCCCTCACCAGACTTCTACTCGCCATTGCCTTTAGCTTGTCCATGCCAACATGCCCCAGCCTCTCATGCCAGATAGCCGCACTATCATTGGCTCTCATCCTATCAACATAGGCACTGGTGGAAAGAACAAACAAGTTCTTCACCCTCCTCCCAACATGAGCAACATCAGCCTTCACCGCTGATACGTTGCGAAGGAACCTCACGTCTGTTGGCCCAAACAGAACGTGATACCCAGCGTCCACCGCGTTGGTCACCGAGAAGAGGTTCTTCTTCATGCCCGGCACGTGATACACACTCCTTAATGTGAGTGGCCCCTGATCACTACCCACAGACACGACCCCCTCCTTCTCTACTGCATAAACAGTATTATCAGCAGTGATAATAGCTTCATTACCTGAGTAAGCCTGCATGGAGGTGAACTTCGACTTGTCTCCGGTGAGGTGATGACCACACCCGGAGTCGACGATCCACTCGCTGTTGAAGTCCTCAGCAGATAAGGCCCGGACACAAGTGCCCGTCATGAAAGCTCCTCCCCATTCTGCTTCTTCACTTCGCGAGCAAGCTTCCTCCTTTCCCGCAGCATGCCCAGGCTGCAGTTTGACCTTGCAGTCCCGCTTGAAGTGCCCTCGCTGATGACACCGGTAGCACTTCAGATTCTTCTTCCAGTCCTTAGGAGCATTGCTCCTCTCCGGCGGATACGAAGTTGAAGTCTCCTTTTCACCAGCAGCCTGCACCTTCTTCTTCTTCTTCCCTTCCCATCCCTTCTTCTTGCCTGAGAAGAGAGCCTCGCTGCCTTCCTGATTCAGGTTCACTCCAGCCATCTGCCTTGCTAAGCTCTCCTGCGAGGCAAGCAGATTCTCCAGCTCCAGCAGAGACGGCTGAGTAGCCCACCCTTGAACAGATGTAACAAAGGCCACATACTCCTTCCGCAAGCCACGGATAATGTGCCTCTTCATCTTTGCCTCAGAGATAGGCTCATCAGGATCCAGTGCCGACAGCTCAGCACACAAGCTCTTCATCTTTAAGAAGTACTTGGAGATGGAAAGGTCTCCCTGAGTTGCCCTGGCCAACTCATTCTCCAGGAACTGAAGCCGCGTCACATTCTTCCTATTGAACAACTCATCAATGGTTGTCCAAATATCAGCAGCCGACTCACACCCAATGATGTGATCAAACAGTTCCGGAGAGACAGCTCTCTTCAGAACGAACTCCGCCTTAGCATTAGTTCTTCTCCAGAGCCTCACCTGCTCAGCAGTACCGAAAGCAGCAGTAACTTCCTGTCTATCGTCTCCACCGACGACTTCCCACAGCTCCTCGCCAAGAAGATAACTCTTCATGCACGACTTCCACTTCTTGTAGTTAGTCGGCGTTAAGAGTTCAATGTCCAGACCTCTTGCTAAGCTTCCTTCCATTGCAACCACCTGTTGGTACCCTTCAGCAGCGTCCGAGCAACAACACAGGTTGAGCACCACTCAATCACTGAGTAACAACACTGGCTGACTTCCGCTCACGCAACTGAACCTCCGAAACCTCAGGAACCTCCCTCTGATACCATGTTAAATTTTCTCAACGTGGTCAGCAAGATAGCCCAAACACCAAATTAATATCTTCGGAACTACCCAGTTCGCACGCTGAACCTGCGGAAAACCCAAGGACTAGAGGTTGCACCCAACAAAACAATGGAAGCACAAGAAGGTCTTATTATGCATTCACTTCTTTACAATCCGAGGCATACATAGCGAGACATGATTTCGCTAGTATTACAGCTGTAAACAGAAAGAACCAAAAAACAAGCCGGGCGGACAGCACTCCAGTCCGCCGAGACCGCGAGGTCGCCGAGACCGCCGAGACCGCTGAGCTCGCCCAAGCTATGCTGCAATCCGCCGAATACCACGGAGTCCGCCGAAGCCGCGAGGCCGCGCGGACAGACCGTTATTCGCCTCCTGCTGAACCCGAACTGAGGAACTCCCCTACCCGCCTGAAGCCGGCGGACAGGTTATTGAAGCTGGGAAAGTTGAAACAGAACTGACAAGCCGCAGAGCGACCTCCTGCTGAGTCCGCAGAGACCGCACACTTCCAAGCACTGACCGAAGTCAAAGCCAAGCTCCTGGCTCCTTGAAGTTATCCGCGCGACCTGCACACAGAAAACCGTCAGCCTGAAACAAACCGCGCGGACTGGAAAACACAGACCGCAACACTCGCCCAACCCAATTTACTGTTCACTCACGTTACTTAGGTTACTGTAGATGTGCCAGGGGGGTCCTATTTATAGGCAAGGTGAGGAGTGTGGTCACCGCCCAAGAGATAGCGACACCACCCTCAGTCCGCGCGAACACAACCACCGTCCGCTGAGTCTGCATGGACTTAGCCGGATACCAAGGAAACCGCCAGGAGCACGGCAACCGTTGACGAACCCTCTCCAGTCCGCCCAAGCTAAGCGGACAAGGCACCAGCCCGCAAAGCTCCAACCACTGCAGGACAGCACCCTCTTCAATGGCAGTCCGCACCAACCCGAGGCAGTCCGCAAGACTCACACCTCAATCCGCCACAAGTCCACGACCAAAGGCAGACAGCAACAGTCCGCCCGGTCACAGCGGACTTCGCGGATACGGCGGACACCATGAACTTGGCACAATGTGTGACCAAGTCCAAAACCATCAAGGGCCAGTGCGAGCATGGCGGACACAAAGTCCCGTCCGCCAAACACCCTAGCACAGACCGCAACCAGTCCGCAAGCTCCTCGCACTTGTCCAACACAGCAGCTTCCTCCCGGACTCCAAACACCAGTCCGCCAACCGGTCTCCACAGCAAGACCTGCTGTAACACCTGAGCTCGACAAGGCCTCAGCCAAGCTCAAGGCCCAGTCCGCAACAGCCCAAACCGCGGACACACCAGTCCGCAAGGCTTCCCGCGAACTCGAACCAACCCGCCAACAGCGCAAGCTTGCACCCGCGACCACTGAGCAAAGCATCAGTCTGCAAGCCTCTCTATCCGCAGATACCAGGCCGCACCAAACCGCGGACTCCATGCAACAACCCGCTCAGGACACAGCCGGCTTCCACCAGACTTTTCACCAGGCCGCAAACCTCAGTCCGCCCAGTCCGCCCAGTCCGCCAAAGCTGTCCGCCACAGGCCGCGCGGCCTGTCCCATCACCCACTTCTACTTCACAAATTTCAACAGCCGCCACTATAGGTGGTTTGAAGAGGGAGGCTGCCACTATGGACGGTCTGAAGAGGGAGGCCGCCACTATGGGCGGTCTGAAGAGGGAGGCCGCCACTATGGGCGGTCTGATCCTCCTTAGCCACGTGACCTGCAGGAGAAAAGTAGGAAAAGTCGCCTCGAGAGGATCACCGATTTTTGGGTAAACATAATCCCCGCACTTTTTCAAGTTTTTAAGAAACTTCGAAAAAGTAAAAACTTACCCACGTAAATCGTGACCCGCCACTCACAAACTGTCAGAAAAAAGGCATAAGAGAAGGAGAGAGCAAGTACATGATGCCTCTCCAAAAACAAATTTGTGAATCCTTACTTTTTCTTCTACGAAGGAAAAGAGTCAAAGCAAGTATGAAAGAAAAGAATTTTGCAAGTACCTGAAGGAGACTCGCGAATACGTGTTAATCTCTGCAAGAGAGAAGTCAGAACATGTAAAAAGAAATAGGATACGCGAGTACCTGAATAGAACTCGCGAATACTTACTAATCTCTACAAAAGAGAAATCATAGCAGGTAAAGAGGAAATAGAATACGCGAGTACCTGAATAGAACTCGCGAATACCTGCTAATCTTTGCAAAAGAGAACTCGAGAGCAGGTAAAAATATATATAATGCGAGTACCTGAAGAGAACTCGCGAACATCTGTTAATCTCTGCAAAAGAGAAGTCAAAGCAGGTAAAGAAAACATATAACGCGAGTACCAGGATAAAGCTCGCAAACACCTAATATTCTCTGCAAAAGAGAACTCAAAAACAGTTAAATAGAACGTATAATGCACCTGAAGAGAACTCGCGAATACCCGTTAAATTCTACAAAAGATAAGTTAGGATAGGTAAACAGAAATAGATAACGCGAGTACATGAAGAAGACTCGCGAGCACCTGCTAATCTCTGCAAAAGATAAGTCAAAAGAAATATATAGTGTGAGCACCTAAAGAAAACTCGCGAACACCTGCTAAGCTTTATTGGTCTCGACACCTACTTACTTCTTGTACTAGCAGGTATAATAAATTAATATTCATAGGAGAAAAATATCCCGTGAAGAGTTCTTGACACCTAGCTTGGCCATATAATTGAAGAGCTTAAACAATAATTGCTTCATTTATATAGGGGGCATGAACATCCTTTCATGATAATATTTTCTAACCAATATATGTAATATCATGGAAGGGATATCTCCATATAGAAGATTGAATGATAATCACATTTGCAATAACAAAGGGCAATGTTCTGATAACCCCAATTTTGCATACTTCTAGAATGATGCTCTGAAAACCAGAATGATCATATGATCTGAGAAGTATACATCTTTATAAGCAAGACAACCAGAAATCTGGGATAGAAGTCTCAATTTTTAATAATTCGATCATTTTGAATGATACGCTTGAGATTTGTGATACCTGAAAAATAGTTACCAACAAATGGCTATTCAAATAAGTGTCATTCTAATTTTTATTATTCAGTTGCAGCACCATAATTAATTAGTTCGCTAACAAACAGATACTTCCAACCTATCATCAGATAGGTAATCATTATAATCAGCCTAATTATCATTGATTATGCTTTTTAAACTGAACTAAAGCAAAGTGGGTTGAACACCCAATAAAAGCATCATAATTATTGACGGCGATCACTAAAAAGAAGCAACTTTAGCTACCACTATACATCCGCAAGTAACTCGAGCGGGGATTACCATTACACATCTGCAGGCAATTCGCGTGGGATGACCACTACACATCTGCGAATAATTCGAGCGGGATGTGGAGTCGAATAATACCCTATTAAGGTATACCGTCATATCACATTCAAACATTACTTCAATCATATCCATACGCTGTATTATAGCAAATCTCTTTATCCACTCATATCCATGTAAAAAGTATTGTAAAGAAAATAACTTAAAAAGGTTTTTTTAGTAATTCTTTGATGTGAAGGATATGATAAAGGATATGGATGTGAAGTTTATACGAGCCTAACTACTGAGAAGATCTTCATGATGATGGACGCTGGTAGAACCTGATTTTCTGTGATATCTGTTATAAGTAATACTAAAGAAAAGGAAATGGTGCAAGAAACTCAAACAAATGACAAATGGGAGATTCATGAAACACATGAAAGAAAAGCAAGTTATTCTTTCTAATTTAGGCACTCTTATTGTTGATGAACGTATCATTTGCTTGCATCATTGACTTTGTCAGAGGAAAGTGCACTGAAATGTTACAGGACAACATAATCTTGCAATTTTCCCGCCTTTGCAAATTGGTATGCCAGCTTCCGAAGAACCCGATAGTCTTTCGTGTCATGTCCAATATCCTTATGATATTTGCAGAAGAGTTCTTTATGACGATTCGTACACTTACATCTCATATGACGAGGTTCTTCAAACTCATGCATATTTTGAAAATTGGCAGAAGCTCCTTCATAGGAATATTTTAACTTGACATACCTATCTGAATACCTTTCGTATTTGAGTGTTTTAGAATCAAAAGATAGGATAGGGCATGCTTCTATATATTCAGGTGTCTCATTCTACTGCGAAAGTTGTGCAGGCCTTTTCTGAGGAGGATAAGACCTAAAATTTTTGAATTCCGAAGGAATTTGCGATGAAGGAGGATGTTGACGATGAAAATTCCTCTGTTGCTGCTGAGCCATCTGGTTTAAATGAGACATATAGTTTGGATTCATAGCTTTACCTTTGATAAACCGATTTGTTATTTTGATAAGATCTTCATAGGTTTTGGGCTCCTTCATGCTGACTTCAAATTTAGAGGGTCTTATCGTAGTCCGTTTATTGAGGCATATTTATAAAGGTCTTGATGAACATTCACAACATCAAGAGTTTCCTTTTGGAATCGGTTGATGAAGTGAGCGATAGATTCGCTACCTTCTTGCTTGATCTGAAAATGAGCTGCTGCACTTCTCTCTCTTTTTTAAGGTGGCGAAACTTAACAGAAATTCTCTTTGAAAATCCACAAAACAAGTGATTGATTGAGGTGGTAAATGGTAGAACCAATCCAGAACTTGGTCGTCCAAAGATATGACGAGAAGCTTGCACTTGATACCATCCGATAAAGCTCTTAAAGAAACGGCTGACTCAAAAGCTTGCAGATGAGAGACCGGGTCGCTTACACCAGAGTAGATGGGTAGACGAGGCTCTCTAAAATCGTTGGAAACAGTCTCCCTACGAATTTGATCGGAAAAAGGAGAAGGAAATTCCTCTTCTCCTGCATGATGGGGAGTGGAGAATTTGTTGCATCAGGTTGTAAGAAATGCTCAACATGTGCACCAAAGTGTTTATCATTAGTAGCCATGTCGTTAGGCTGATAAGGAGCTTGATTTTTTAGAGAGTTGATCTCATATAGTAGGAGATTTTAGTCGCTACTTTGGACAAGCATTTTTGAATGATTAGAGGGATGCTCGAGGACTTTTGATGGATGATCCATGAAAACAGGAATTGCCGAAAGAGAAAAACTGCAATAACTTCCAAACGGAGTGGAATTTGGGCAATCTGAGAGCGGAGAAATTGCCCGAACGGGTTCCCTCGTCGGGGGGTAGATCTCCTTGAGTCGGTTCCGACAAACTTCGAATTTTTGAAAAGGATACCCTGATCAAAAGTATGGCTGTTTAAAGTTAAGGTGTATTTTGAGCTCAATCTCTTCATTACAACTATTGTTCATTAAATGCTCAATATCTGAAGGTCGCGTGGTGTGTTGATGTCAAAAGTGTCATCATGCCACAACGTCCGAACAAGAGTGGATGACTGATGAGCAGCCGGTTACTTTGAGGGTCTGTTTGGCGCAGCTCTGGCGGCTGGAAAATCTCTATTCCAGCCGCCAGAGCTGCTTTATATGTGTTTGGGACAGCTCCTTGTAAAGAGCTTTTCAAAAATCTGGAGCTGTTTTGCAGCTTTTTAGAAATCTCCTCCCCCCTCAGCTTCTGCTCCTGCAAAATAGCTTTCTCTCTCACAGGTTTTGGAAATCTAATGGTTTCTTCAGTTGGAACATGCTTAGAGGCCGGACGGCCTTCCTCCGGCGATTCCGAGCCCCGGACGGCCTTCCTCCGGCGATTCCGAGCCCCCGACGTCCTTCCTCCGGCGATTCCGAGCGCACTTCTGCACAGAACACCCAAACACTCTGCAGCTTTTCAAAACTGCTCCACAGAGATGTATTTTAAAACAGCTCTATCCGGACAGCAGCTTTTCAATCCGCCAGAGCTGTCCCAAACAGAGCCTGAGTCGCAAGTGAAGAGAAGAGAGAGGAGAAGAAGAGATGGCCGCTAGCATACGGCCAGACTAGACTTCGCCTGCCGCGACAAATGTCTCTCTTGTGGCGGACTTTCCCTTGATTAATAAACATGTATTACAGCTGATCCGAATACATGAAAACAGAAATGATTCAACTATAAAAGAAGTTGGCGGATAGGAAAAGGAAGCTGCCCAGGACGCTCATGCCACTACCCAGGCCACACAGGTCGACAAGCCGAGCAGGTCCTTGCCCAGTCCGCACAGGTCGCGCGGACTGCTTCTCTGGTCGTCGGTCTAACTATGTTGTCTAATCCATGAAGTCGCTAGCCGCCTGAGCCAAGGAGGCTAACAACCTCTGGCTGGTCGCCTAGCCGCAACGGCTAGTCGCCAAGACCGACCGGATTGACTTTTGAGTCAGTCCGCTGCTACTATGAGTGGTTAGAAAATTCCTGGCCGCCAGTTTTGCCCCTCGGCTGTTGTTGTCCTTTTGAGGAGGTATGGAGGCATATTTATAGGCTTGGAGAGGAAACTTCCAGAATTGGGCTTGATGACGTCACCTCCGTGGTTTTGGGCAGACTGCGGAAACAAGTCGTTCGGTTTGAGAAGGCCGCCCCTTACTTGGGCAGACTGAAAAAGGAGGGCGCCCCCGTTGCTGGGTGGCCTGAAGAGGGAGGTCGCCATTATGGGCGGTGTGAGGAGGGAGGCCGCCACTATGGGCGGTCTGAAGAGGGAGGCCGCCACTATGGGCAGTCTGAAGAGGGAGGCCGCCACTATGGGGGGTCTGAAGAGGGAGTCCGCCACTCTGGGCGGTCTGAAGAGGGAGGCCGCCACTATGGGCGGTCTGAAGAGGGAGACTGCCACTATGGGCGGTCTGAAGAGGGAGGTCGCCACTATGGGCGGTCTGAACCTCCTTAGTCGCGTGACCTGTAGGAGAAAAGTAGGAAAAGTCGTGTTCGAGAGGATCGCCGATTTCTGGGTAAAGAGCTATGGCCCATTGAATATGTAAAGGAATGTGAATTCGGTCTCTTATGTCCGAACTTGGGATTTATGGCAAGGGTCACATCCGTTTATATCTTGATAACAAGGCGGCTATTAGCATCGCGCACAATCCAGTTCAGCATGACCGCACGAAACATGTTGAAGTCGATCAACATTTCATCAAGGAGAAGATAGTGAGTGGAGTTGTGAGCACTTCATTTATCTCATCTAATCAACAGCTGGCTGACATCCTCACAAAGAGGTTGAGTCTCAGAACATTTAGAAACATTAAGTCCAAATTGGGTTTGACAGGCATCACAAACTCAACTTGAGGGGGAGTGTTAGTGTGTCCAGTTATATTTTTAGTTTTATTTTTTCCAATATTTAGTCACTCTTATATCTAAAGGAGGAGACTCTCGGTTAATTTTACTTTGGGGACTCTGACTTGCAACAATATATGTTCTAGTCCCGTGTATTCTAAAATAAGCCCGATCCTAGCTATGATATTAAACTAATGCGGGACGGTCCTGTATGACAGGATAAATAAAGGGGAAACTCCTACATGATATTGAAACCATATATTGACGAATTTAGCTTGCGATAATAATTCGTTTTATAAATCAAAATAGACTTATGTCACAATAGTTAAAGCTCTCAAATAAGAAGACACGAGAAGTCGCATAAGTGTAAGAGTGGCAGAAAATTAAATAGCTATCTAAATGAGAGATTACAAAGACAAAAACAATTGAAAAAAAACTTATAAACCAATATCTCTTCAAGTACAGAAAACAAACATGAGACCCAACGGTAAAGAAATAACATACACACCTTGAACTCTGCAAAATAATGTAAAGGGGAGGGCTGAAGATGCTTTCGGAGAGCTACGGAGGAGTTGAGTAGAATTCTGAAACTGGTTTGGAGCTTCCAAGTCAGTGTCTACTTGTTGGCCAGAACTTAGGAGCGTTGAGATGAACTCCACCAAGACCAAAAAGGAACGGGTTGTTGTCCAGGGGTGTTGGACAAATTTCAGGAAATTGGCAGCCGGCTGGGAGGTGGTTCCACGTTAAGGGAGGGGGGTTAGGAGAAGTGCGGGGGGAGTCTTGGAGAGGGAGTGGGTTGATAGGGGAGGGGGCTGGCAAGGTGGTATGTGGCTCTGCGTAATTGGAAGGGAGGAGGGGTATTAACAAAGTGGAGGAAGTGTTGAGAGGTACACGTGAGGTGTAGGCTGAAAATAGGGAGCTAGTGGGGGCCCGATTTAGGAATTAATTCCGGAACTAAAGGGAGTTAGGAGGGGATTGGGTCGTCTCTGAGTGGGGTGTACAACCCCATATCCGGCGCGTAGTGGTCGACAGGAGCCAGATCGGCCAAAGTCCAGCAGTCCGGCTCGCCCAAGTGGGGCGGATCGTTTGAGGGGCGAGTGGAGCAGGTCGGCTCGCACTCGCCCCAGGGGCTCGGCGAGCAGCGGGCGAGTGGAGCAGGTCGGCTCGCACTCGCCCAGGGCTCGGCGAACCGCGGGCGAGTGGGGCAGGCCAGGCCCGCACTCGCCCAGGGCTAGGCAGAGGCGGCAAGTGCCAGCACTATCGAGCACTCGCAGCCCCCGGCGAGTGAAGGTTCCAGAGGGCCACTCGCCCAGTCTCTTGTGATGTGTTTTTACTATTTTACCCCCGCTGGTCTGTCTATATCCATCTAGAACAGCGGAGTTACGTTGTTGGCAGACCCAGTTGGGTTGCACATAGCTGCTTGGAATAGTGGAGGTTGGTTATTTGCAAGCAGTTTTCAGAAATCTATAAATAGACCCAAGGCGGTACCTCAGAGGGCATGCTCACTTGTGTCAGGTCTTCTTGCGCTTTCTGAGGTATGTTTGGCTCAGCATTTGGCTAGGGAGGGAAAACGATCTAAGATCTTCCGGGTGTGTGGTAGGACCTCCACGCCGAGTCCTTGGGTCTGTCCCCTGCTCTTTTTCCTTAGTTGTTTAGCTCGCGAGAGAGAAGTAAGTGTGCGATAACACCTTCCCCAAGGGTGAACTCCACAGATACCGAGTTTTCGGTTTCAACATTTTTGGTGCGGCGAGTGTGGAATGTGGTCAGCACAGAAAATCTTCAGCAGGCTCGATGACTGGAGGAGAAGGGCAAGGTTCGGACAGGGCCGACTCGCCACCCCCTCCCCCTCTCGCCACGGTGGGGATGTTTGAGGAGTTCAGGCAAGAAGTGCTCAGCCTTTTCAGGTTCGCACTCGGCGTGCAAGCCGAGTGCTCGATGCCAGCTGTTCCAATCACCGCCGCCCCGGCTCTAGGCGAGGATGCCCCGGCTCGGCAAGCTCGGAAGGAGGTTGCAGAGGAGGGGAGTGGGCGCGATCTCCCCGGGCGAGTGCTCTTCCCCCGCTCGGCGAGTGGAGGCCGGTTCGGCGAGATGGGGGTGCGAGACCCTCCGGCTCGCACAGCAGGGGGAGGCATCCCCTTTAGCGAGTTGGTTTCTTCTGCGCCGGTTCCAGAGGGGTTCAGGGAGCCTGAGATGTCTTATTATACCGGAAAGGATGACCCGGTCCAGCACATCCAATCGTTTGAGGATGTTGCTTTGATAAGGCAAATGTCAGATGCCTTCAAATGCAGGCTCTTCGCCATCACCCTCAAGGAGAAGGCGAGGGAATAGTTTTACCAGCTACCGGCCAACTCAATCTACTGCTTTGAGGACCTACGTTGGGGGTTCATGTTGAGGTTCACCACTTTCAAGAAAAGGAAGAAGTCGGAATCTTTGTTCCACATCAAGCGGGGGGTGAACGAGACCTTGGAAGCTGCGTGGACCGGTTCCAGGAGGTCACCCAGGTCCAGGAGATGCCGGGGCACACCCCGATGATGGCCTTCACCTTAGGGCTGCAACAGGATTTCTTCAGTATGGAGCTGAAGAGGGTGCCGCCTATCTCCTATGAGGAGCTGATGGAGAGGGCGGCAAGGGAAGTCGACGAGGAGGCGTCAAACCCCGAGTTCGCGAAGAAGTTGGCCCAGTGGGCCACGGAAGAGGAAAATGGACCAGGAGGTGGCGGGGGTCAGGAGGTGAGGAGAGCCGAACCTCGGCAGAGGGAGCAGCAGCAACAACAACAACAACAGCAGCACAGGTAGGAGTGTCAGGAGCAGAACAACCGGCCCGGCTGGAGGCAGCCGGAGTGGCAAGACCAGGGCCAGCGGAGAGGTTTCCGCGGAGGAGACTATCGCCAGGGGGGCTAGGGTCAGTTCCACCCTCCAGGATGGAGGCAGGTCCAGAGGCCTCCTCTCCCCGATCAGCATAAGGTTATGGCAATAGCCATGCAGAGGAGGGGCCAGCAGAGGAGGAGGGAAGTCAAGGTGGAGTTACCCTATTGTGACTTCCACCAGGAGGAGGGCCATGCAACGGCCAGGTGCCCGGAGTTCCTCGAGGTGAGAGGAAACAGGAAGCAGCAGCAGCAGCGGGACTGCCGGGAGGTGCGGATCGAAGAAGTCCTGCCTCGGGCAGAGGAGGATAGGTGTGAGGACCGGGCTGATGTTGGGGCCCGATGCGGAATCGGAGTGATCCACGGGGGTGGCAGTTGAGGCTTCCCGGAAGGCAATCCTCCACACCATGTACCGAAGGAGCGTTGGTTACACATCCCAGACCCCACCCCCGGAGGAGAAGATCACCTTCCAAGAAAGGACATGACAGATTATGAGAATCCCTTCTGCGACGCGTTGGTCATCCAGACCGCGGTCGAGAATTTTATCGTCTCTCGGATCCTCATCGACAACGGGAGCTCAGTCAACGTCATCTTCAAGAAGGCGTTTGACGCAATAAAGGTGGAGGCCAAGAGGACGTTGGCCTCGGATGGGCCTCTGTTTGGATTCTCGGGAAAGACGAAGGAGTTTGAAGGGGGAGTGGAGCTCCACGTCACTCTGGGGGGGGGCAGTCCCGAAACTGTAGGTTCGTCATCGTGGACTCCCCCAGCAGTTACAACGCCATCTTCGGACGGCCCCTCATCAGCGCCTTCTGCTGCGTCCCCTCATCCTTCCACCAATGTTTGAAGTTCAACGCCGAGGGGATCCAGGTCTGGGTCCGGGGAGAACCCAAGGTGGCAAAGGAGTGCTACGTCACCGCGGTAAACTCCATCTTTTGGCAGGAGGGAGCCGAGGAGATGGAGCGGAGGATGGAAGAGGCGGAGCAGGAAGTAGGTAGAGTGGAGACGGAGATGGAGGAGAGCCGCACCCAGGTGAAGGTGGTGGAGGGAGTTTAGGAAGAGCCAGCCGAGGTGATGGCCGTGGAGGAGGCTGAGGAGCAGGTCCTTGTCTCGGGAGGGGGGGCCGTTGGAGAATGGAGAGAGCAGTCTCGCATGAATGCTGCGGAAGAAGTAGTGGAGATGGTGGTTCTCACCCTGGGAGGCAGGGTGGAGAAGGTGCGCATCAGCGGGGGGCTGACCCCGGTGGACCAGAAGAGGATGCTGGCATGCATCCAGAAGAACGTGGACATCTTTGCTTGGAGCGCAGCGGAGATGCTGGGGATCGATACGGACGTTGCCTGCCACTGCCTCAATCTGGATCCAGAAGCTCGTCACATCCAGCAGAAGAAGAGGTCCATTGCGGACAAGCTAGCCGAACCCATCAGGGAGGAGGTGGTCATGCTCCTGAAAGCCGGCTTTGTATCCGAAATTCAATACCCCGGCTGGGTGTCCAATGTTGTAATGGTCAAAAAAGGAGACGGTCGTTGGAGAATGTGTGTTGATTTTTCTTTACTAAATAAATCATGTCCTAAAGATTGTTACCCCTTACTTCGAATCGACGCGCTGGTTGACTCGTCCGTCGGTTTTCCTGTAATGAGTTTCTTAGATGCTTTTTCAGGTTATCATCAGATCAGGATGCACCACTCGATAGAAAAGATGTCTCTTTCATCAGCGGGGACGGGTGCTACTACTACAAGATGATGTCATTTGGGTTGAAAAATGCATGGCAACATACCAAAAGATGATGATCGGGTCTTCCAGGAGCAAAAAGGGAGAAACCTCAAGATGTATGTGGATGACCTGATGATCAAGTGCCGGGAGGTGGTCTCCCACCTCCAGGATCTGGAGGAGACCTTCGACACCTTGCGCAAATACAAGATGAGACTGAACCCCTTGAAATGTGTTTTCGGGGCCAGCAGGGGCAAGTTCTTGAGACATCTTCCCCCCCCCCCCCCCCCCCCCCCCCCCCGCAGGGATGGAGCCGAATCCTGATAAGGTCAAGGCGATCATGGAGTTGGGGTCGCCTCGGAATGCTAAGGAGGTCCAGAGGCTGACAGGAAAGTTGGTAGGGCTAAGCAGCTTCCTCTCTTGGGTTAGGGAGAAGTGTTCTCCCTTCTTCAAAGCGTTGAGGGGGCCAAGAAGTTTGAATGGACTGGGAATGCGACGAGGCGTTCCAGGCCATGAATGGCAGTTAACTCAGGCCCCCCTGCTCCAAGGGACGAAGGAGGGGGGGACCTATCTTTGTATCTCGGGGTCGGAGCGGAGGCTTTGAGCTCCGTCCTGTTCGGGAAGAGGGGAAGAAGCAGCTGCACATATACTACGTAAGTAGGGTCCTGAGGAAGCCAGAGCTCCGTTATCCCATCTTGGAGAAGCTGGCCTTTGCTCTGATCATCTCGGCTCGGAAGCTTCGACCTTATTTCCAGGCAAACTCCATCCGAGTGGTGACTGATCATCTCCTCCGCAACATCTTTGAGGGGGTGGAGCATTCGGAGAGATTGGCAAAGTAGTAGGTGGAGCTGAGTGAGTTCGATATCTCTTTCGCTCCCCGCCTCTCGATCAAGGCCCAAGCGGTGGCCGACTTTTTGGCTGATTATGTGGTCGAGGTGGCGGAGGCAGAACTCACTCGCCCGGTTCCCTGGAAGGTGATGGTAGACAGCGCGTCGGGAAGATAATCTTTAGGGGTGTGGGTGATCTTGGAGAGCACCCAGGGAACGAGGATCGAGCAAACGGTGATAGTGCACTTTCCTATCACTAACAACCAGGCCGAGTAAGAGGCCATGATAGCAGTATTGCGCCTAGCCAGGGAGTTGGGGGTACGTGATGTGGAGGTGCTCACTAACTCTAAGGTGGAGCCCTCCCAGATCAATGGGGTGTTTGAGGCAAGGGAACTTACTCTCCAGTTATACTTGGCAAAGGTAATGGGGGTCATCGGTATGCTCCAGACCTTCTCCATCCGGCATATGTCACGTGTAACACCCCCCATCCGTCACGAATAATATAACAGAAGGTCCGGCCGGGACACCACGTCATATGAAACGGACAGACGTAAGAGTTACTAAATGAAACCATAAACCCATAACATTTTGAAAACGCATCATAACACAGAGTTACATTCTAGCGGAAGAATAAAAGGAGTTATACAAAAACCAAGCCCAAAGGCGAATGTCCACTAACCACAATAGGAATGAAATACAACAACTACAGATTTGGCATTAAGGCCTTACATCAATAATGTTTGACCAAATAAAATGGTTTGCATACATCAGCACGCAGACCGGCAACATATGAAAAACAACTAAACAAACAATTGAGCCTTTGAGGGCCAGCTCAGCAAGAAAGGCTTCAGCCCGCTATTTCTCGCTTGCCTCTACAGCACCTGCAAGCAAACATTCCACCAAGCGGTGGCAAACAAAGCAACGATCAGCAAGGGCTGACCAAATTATAACGACCTCACCCCTTTCTCGGGGTGGCGGTGTTTCTTCCCTGCAAGCGGATTAGCATAATTACATAAAGCTAGAATGTGTCATTCAAGCACCAAACACCACAAACGTTGGCGCAACCGGCCCAACGTCTCGTGCACTCAAGGCACCTTATCGGTGTACCGGACTTCCCCGTGTCCCACCACCATCCTCAGTCCTGGACTGAATGGCAATACATTGAGCATTCGCTAGCCGTGACTCAAGGTCTTCGGCTCTCTCTTATGCTTGTAGCAACCCACCAGTTTCCTTAGGTAGTCGAACTACACCACATAGTGCAGGTACAGTTCAGTCAAGCATGTTGCTCAAATCGTCGTACCCAACACGCACGACGCGAGTCAACCTCTCCTTGCCAGTTATCGCCTACATAACTGATTGTTATGTAACAAGGGTGGCACTCGCGGCCACTTGAGTTGCGCACTCAAGGCACACAACTCCACACACTAGCCCTACGGTCTCCGAGAGACGGGCTTCGCACAAACACGACAAAACTCCCCGGGAGTTAAAGACGACGATCCAACGACGTCTTGCAAACATTAGGGTGTTTCCTGGAGTACACCTCTAGTACTAACTGTCGCCCCGGGTAGACCCCCATTCCGAAATATTCAACTTTCACGGAGTCTTCTCCGGAAACCCCAGAACATCACCAATCCAGACCAATATGTCCGGATGAGCTTCACACAGCATGTCTAAACTGTACTCGCGCTTTCGGATGCTAATGCAAATAATAACGGGAATGTAAACATCGACCCGTCGGAGAACACCCTTCCCACACCCGTCGGTGGAGAGGGGCTTCCATGCAAATATGTTAATTAAGGGCTTCACCGGCCCAAGAAGAAAAGTCGTTACCCTTGACGTGCGTTTCGGAGGCATGGCTTGGTCACGGACTAACGAACAACTCTCGTAGTGGCTGTCCACGGACCGGTCTGAGCTCCGAAGGGGATGTTCTTCTTCTGACACCACCGGTTGGCCTCTCTCAAAGTGTCCAAGCCCAAACCCTACCCCTCTTGGTCGGCCAAGAGGATGGGAGGAGGATCGGCCAAATAAGAGCTCCTCCTAGGCGGCCGTGGCTCCCGAAAATGGGAGAGAAAGAGATGCTCGAGTTTTCCCCCTTACAGGCAGCGGCCGGGACAGAGGAAAGAGGAGGGAAGAGGCTCGGGTAGGGCCTTCTCCTTGCTTGCGGTGGCCGGAACAAGGAAGAGGGAGGGAAGAGAGGGCTCCGGCTTCTACTTCCAGCGGCGCTCGCTGGGCGTGAGAGAGAAGCCGGGAGAGGGAGAGAGATCGGGATCGAGGCTTCTTTTCCTGTAGGCCAGCGCAGACGGGAGAGAGAGGGATATCGGGAGAGAAAGAGAAATCGAGAGAGAGCGGGGTAGGTTGCGGCTGAGAGATGGGGAGGGGGTTAGGTTTAGGTTTATATATTAAAACCCTAACCCGATTTGCTATTCGCAGACCAACCCTCTAAAGCCCCCCCCCCCCAAAAAAAAATCATTTTGGTTAAATTTAGGGGTGGTACAATTCTCTCCTCCTTAAAGAAATTTCGTCCCGAAATTTAAAATACGAATAACAAAATGAAATTTGTCATACCTGAGTAAAATAGATTGGGGTACTCCTCGTGCATGACCTCTTCTAGCTCCCAAGAGAGCTCCTCGCGGCCACAATTGTCCCAACACTCTCACCATCTTGATTTCCTTTCTCCGCAACTATCGTATGTCACTATCGACAATGCAAATCGGCTTCACCTTGGTAGATAGACCACTATCCACCGGCACAACATCGGCCTCCAAAACAGAATCGGGCTCCCGCACCGCCTTCCTCAACACAGAAATATGCAAGACGTCGTGCAACCCACTCAGCTCCGTCGACAAAGCAAGTCGGTAAGCTGCCTCGCTGATGCGCTCGGTGATCTCAAATGGCCCTATATACCTGGGACTCAGCTTTTTCAAGCGTCGAACTCTCGACACTCTTTTGAAAGGCTTTATCTTCAAGTACACTCAATCTCCAACCGCGAACTCCACGTTCTGGTGTTTGGCGTTGGAGTACTTCGCCTGACGATCTTGGGCGGTCAACAACCGCTCTCGAATGATCCGTATAGACTCATTCGCCTCTTCAACATCTTTGTGCTTCAATAGTTTGGTATCATCGGTCTCTGCTCACGCTAAAGGAGTACGGCACTTCCGGTCGTATAACGCCTCGTACTGGGTCATCTGAATACTTGTCTGATAACTGTTGTTATAGGCAAACTCTATCATGTGAAGATGATCCTCCCAACGTTGTCCGAAATCCAAAACGCACATTCGCAGCATATCTTCCATCGTACGATTTGTCCTCTCAGTTTGCTCATCCGTCTGTGGATGGAAAGCTGTGCTAAACTTGAGCTTTGTGCCCAGTGACCGATGAACGTGCCTCCAATCACCGGACGTAAACCGCCCATCACGATCGCTACCTATGCTACGAGAGACGTCATGTAATCGAACGATGTTCTCCACATACAACTTTGTTAGCTTCTCCACTTGATCGCTTTTTCGATTTGGGATAAAATGCGTAGCTTTGGTCAACCGATCAACAATCACCCAGATAGAGTCATTTTTCTGCAATGACTTTCGCAATCCGTGCACAAAATTAATGGAAATATCATCAAATTTCCACTCCGGAATCAGCAACGATTTCAAGAAGCCTCCTGGTCGTTGGCACTCGGCCTTCACTAGCGCGCACGTTTGACATTTTGCAACGTAGAGGGCTATGTCCTTCATACCTATCCACCAGAACAGTGTCTTCATGTCCTTGTACATCTTTGAGCTCCCCGGGTGGATTGAGTACTTGATATTGTGAGCCTCATAATCAACTCTTCTCGTAGAGCACCAGACTTTGGGACGCACAAGCGATCACCTTTCCACAGAAGACCGTCTTCAACCAAGAACTGGGAATTTAACCCTTCTTCTACATAACACTTCATGCTCTCATCGATCTCCAACGCTCTCCAAACTCTGTCTGCAAGGTCACACTGCACCTCCGTCCAGTTCAAGCATGCATTTGCACTAGTACTCCTGTCGACACAGGTGATACCCAAGGCTTCCAATTCCTAGATTAAACATTCATCATGACATGCGCAACCAGTTTGCTCATGCTGGAGTTCTGCAACTCAAAACATCAGCGACGACATTCCTCTTCTCGGGTGTGTAATGTATCTCGAAGGTGTAATCTCTGAGGAATTTCATCCACCTTCTTTGTCGCATGTTCAACTACTTCTGATTCAACAGGTACTTCAGCCTCTTATGATCTGTAAAGATGTCAACTTTCACGTCATATAAATAATGTCGCCACAGCTTCAGGGAGAATATCACCGCCGCTAATTCCAAATCGTGGACGGGATAGTTTCTCTCATGCACATTCAGCTGGCGTGAGCCGTATGCTATAACCTTTCCAAACTGTAGGAGGACACAGCCTAAGCTGCTCCCTGAGGCATCGATATAGATCTTATAGCCCTTTATGTCACAACCCGCATTTTCACCGCATAAAAAAACTTATCAGAGTAAGGGAAAATGCGCGTCATGATGTCACGTCAGCAGGGGATAACTGCGGACGGTCAGGCAGACACCAACCTAATCATGAACAAAGATTTTTTAAGTTATTTTAAGGAAAATCAGTTAAGTGCAATAGTTACCTGTATCTCTCAGCTTAGTGGCTCATTTAGTCCACGAATCAAAATATAGTTATACGCTGCGAAAAAATACTTGTTTAGATTGACTCAAACATCCTACTTGAGTATAAACGTCCCCAAAGGACAACTCATGTTATGCAAGACTCTAAATTTATAATAGTAGTAAGGATAGCTTTTACGGTCGCCAAATATAACAAGTTAGAGTTTTTAAATTATGCAATGCATGAAGTAATGGTAGTAGATTTTATTCTTAAAAATACCTAACATGCATTCCTAGCATAAATCATCTCAGAGAGCAAGTAATACACATCCACATATAGAAAACTAAGCAGCTAGCAAGTATCTAAAAGTAACAATATTGTGGGCGTCAACAAACTGACACGAACCCACATAGAGAAAAGTATGTCTGAACCAGTAACTAAATAAACAACAAACTACCTCGCTGAGACGAGATAACAACCACGGTCAACACTGCCGCCCAGAAACTTCAAAACTAACTCTGTTATCTGCTACTGCTCTGAACCTGAGGCATTCCAAAGACAGAACACCTCAGCAAGAAAACACAAATGGTGGTAGAAATAAATAAGCCAAAATAAACAAAGGTCAAAAGGGATACCAACCCAAGACCAACAGTACTCAAATAAAGCACAAAAAGAGGAACAAGTCATCATCGGGAAAGAGAACTCTTATGTGATTCGTCACGTACAACCATAGTACACCAGACGCACGAGGCTATAAGGTGACAACATGAATAATTCGTAAGGAAGAAATAAAAAACCTTTATTAGGCACATGTGGTCGACTCTACCCAAAAACACGGGCGAGCTGGTCACTCGTGGACACACCACCCAAAAACACGGGCGAGGTGGTCACTCTTGGGCACGCCCACACGAATATAAAATTTTCCTAACAGCGAGGGAGTCTCATACTATCCACCATACACCGCTGACACCAAAAAACCAGGTAGACTTCCACGGCGCACTAATGAAGGAAACAAACACTGCGGAGGTAGAATCGTCCACTAATTCCCGCAATCAAGAAAACCACCAAGAAAACACCACATATATCGAGATTTGGCTCGTCAGATTCTACTTGACATTACTAGATACAAGACATGGTTGATCAACCCTTAGAAACGATTTACAAACCTAATTAAACTCTAATACGTTCAATAACGATAAATAAGACGTTTAAACCATCAATAAGACACATCAAGAACGATCGAACATATATGGACAAAAAATTGAATTCACCATGACAAAACATTACAACATCATGTGATCATTGAGAAGGTTAATCATAACAATAATTTGGAAGAATAAGTGTAGAAAATTTTAAATAACATGAAAAAACGTAGTCGTTACCATCAAATCGGACAAGGAGAAACGAGGGGAAACCACCACTTGCCTTGGTTTTACGGAAAAGTCCACTGAATCACTGCACGTCGTAGATCGGGGCAAAAGGATGCGGGAGGAGTTGAAATCTAGACAAAAATGGCCAAAATAGAGGTTATGGCCGAAAAACCATAACGAGAAAACTCAAGAAACGGGGAAGATATTACCACGATGGTATAGCCCTCGACGAGAGCTTTCCGGATCTATGATCGGTTGAAGATTTCGAGCACCGGAGAACCGTCGGTGGCCACCGGAAGATTCACGAAAAAAAAAACTCTCTCGAGCTCGCTGCTCTGGTTAGGGAGAAAAATAACGGAGAAGATGAAGTTTGGTTTTAAAACCTAAGTCCAGGAATATATATATATATATATATATATATATATATATATATATATATATATATATATATATATATATATATATATATACGAGCATCTTCGCACGGGCTACGCCCGTGCTCGATGCTCTCGGGCGGCCTTCGGCCGCATCCAGGCGGGTTTCGCACGCCTCAAAACGGGCACCTCCCGTGCTCGACCCGTCGTTGCGGGCTGCGCCCGCATCAAAGCGGGTTGCACTTATATCAAGACGGACTGTCTGCAATATATACATATGAGTACGCAAAATGACCGTAAAAAAATATAAATCAATATTACAATTTTTATTTTATAAAAAAAAATTATGTTTTGTCGTAAAAATATTAATTTCACGCAATCTTTCTCTTCCGTCATCTCTCTCCCTTTCTCTCTCCCTCTCTCTCCTCCCCTCTCTCTCTCTCTTTCTCTTTCTCTCTCTCCCTCCTCTCTCTTTCCCAACTATCTCCCCCCATCTCATGCTCTCTCTCATGATCCAATGGCTCTTATTTGATGTATGGTGTGCCTCCAAATACCTATATTGTTTTATATAATAAGATATAAAGTTTTGTCAAAAAAAAACGGGTTATTACGAGCCGTTTCGCGGGAATCAAAAATAGAGGTCTAGGACGACTCCAAATCGAAATGTGTCCAACATAAAAGTTGTAGATCTCGTCGAGGCGAACAAATTTCATGTTGACCATTTTTCCATACGACATAGTTTTGATCCTCAAAAAGGCTCCCGAACTGAAACTGCAACGGACTACACGAGAACAACTTACGGGTAATTGAGAGGTGGAAAACGGCTACTCGAGTAGTTCAAAATGACTACTCGAGTAGTTCAAAATGACTACTCGAGTAGTTCAAAATGTCTACTCGAGTAGTTCAAAATGACTACTCGAGTAGTTCAAAATGACTACTCGAGTAGTTCAAAACTACTCGAGTAGGTCCAGAAAAATTCACTTGTGTAAAGATAAAAAATCACTCGAGTAGTTATAATCAGACATGCGAGAGGTTCAGAAGGTACTCGGGACAGAAGAGAATTACTCGAGTAGGTACAGTAGAAGCAGCACTCGAGACATTTAAATTTACTCGAGTAGGTAAATAATCACTCGAGTAGGTCCAAATAATCACTCGAGTAAAGGGGAAGGATCACTCGTATACCTGAAGGAATTTTACTCGAGTAGAGAGGGAGAAGCACTCGAGAGATCCAGAACAGTTACTCGAGTAAGAACTAAATTCACTCGAGAGGCAGAAACAATCTACTCGAGTAGATACGCCGTGAACAGTCAATATACACGAGAGAGGAGAGAATTACACGAGTAGAAATTGCATGAAAAACATTTTCTTTGCAAATCTACCCTTTTGATCAAACCATAAGAATGAATAGTGTTTTTTATTTTTGAATACTACTTTAATATTAAAATATTCATATTTATATATTTTTGAATAAGAAAACTACGAGATCAAAACGGAGGCCCGAACGCGGGCCGAATCAAACGAAATTCGCACTGTAGGCGAACACTGACGCTACGAACGCAACGGCGAAGTCAAAACCAAAATCCGACGAGCCATTCCCGAGATATTATTTTTCAAAGTATACGGCGAACATAAACAATCCAAAACTTCAATCGCGCACCGAGACTCCAAAAATGCTCGGATTACGACGAAACTGGACGATCAAGTCCAAAATTACTTAACTTCGATTCCAAATGCAAAATTCTCCCATTACAACAAGAATTCGGCCGACTCGACCGCACGGATGCGAAAATGCCTTAACGGCATTGCGCCGTCAACTCGACGTTAAAAGTAACGTCTCGACGTCATAAATATGATGTTGCACATTCAAATAAAATCATCGAAAAATCAGGGGTGTTACAGTCACTCCCTCTAAAAAGAAGTTTCGTCCCGAAACTTAATACAACTCCAAGACCAAACCAAAACAATAAAAGCAAACATGACTGAAAACATAAAGACATACCCGAAACTAAGAGAAGAGGTGCGGATGAGATTCCCTCATCCCCGATTCCAATTCCCACGTCGCACTCTCGACGTCTTGATTCCTCCAAAGAACCTTGACCATAGGAATGATCTTTCTCTGTAACACACTCTTTTGAGAATCCAGAATACGAACATGCTCTTCCACATACGTAAGGTTGGGCTGAATCTGGGGCATCGAGTCGAGCACTTGACGATCGTTATGAACACACTTCCGCAACTGGCTCACATGCAACACATCATGGACACCAGGGAAGGTTGCAGGCAACTCCAGCCTATAAGCTGACACTCCGATGCGCTCAAGAATCTGGAAAGATCCCACATACCGGGGGTCTAACTTGTGGTTCCTTCCAAACCTTTTAAGGCCAGACATCAGAGAAACCTTCAGGAAAACCAAGTCTCCAACGGCAAACTCCAGATCGACCATTTGTTGAGTAGCATACCTCTCATAGCGCTCTTGAGTCACACGGAGCTTTTCTCGAATATGAGTCACAGCACAATTCATCTCCTCAAGGGCTTCCGGACCTAGCAACGGTCTCTCACCAACTTCAGTCAAAAACAAAGGAGTTCTACAACGTCTCCCATATAAGGCCTCAAACGGGGCCATCTGCAGACTCTCTTGATAACTATTATCGTATGTAAACTTCATGAGTCTGAGACGCTCATCCCAAGCACCATCATGATCCAAAATATAGCACCTGATCATATCTTCTACGATCTGATTTACCCTTTCCGTCTGACCATTCGTCTGCGGATGATAGGCGGTGGAATACCTTAAATCGGTACTCAACCCCTCCTGTAAACTCTTCCAAAAGCGAGACGTAAATCTGGAGTCTCGATCTGATAAAATGCTAACAGACACTCCATGTAATCTGATGACCTCTTCAAGATATAGCTCGGCTATCTTCTTCATCGAATACCCAATCTTAAACGGAACAAAGTGAGCACACTTTGTCAATCTATCGACTATCACCAAACAGAGTCGTGCTCATGGAGAGATTTTGGTAGACCGGTGATGAAATTCATTGAAATACTCTCTCATTTCCAACTTGGAATATCAAGCGGTGTCAACTTACCACCAGGTCTTCTATGATCAGCCGTAACACGCTGACACGTATAACATTCTGATACAAACTTCGCGATATCATTCTTCATCCCTGACCACCATACAATTTACTTTAGATCCTTATACATTTTAGTGGAACCAGGGTGGTAGGCTACACTGGAACCATGAGCTTCAGCACAGATCTTAGCCCGAATGTCGTCAAAGGCGGGGACGCATAATCTACCCCGATACCTCAAGGTATCCAACTCATCCAAGGAGAAATCTGGTAGCTCTCCCTTCACGGTTCTATTCCTGAGGTGCAACAAATCAGGATCATCTTTCTGATGTGCTCGAGTAAGGGAAATCCAAGAGGGTTCTTCCGCTTCCAAACTAGTAGGCACAGTACGACTCTCAACCTCAATATCTATCAACAAAAATTCTTTTACTAAGGACTGTACCGACAGATTAAAAATTTTAGCGGTCTTTCTACTCAAAGTATCGGCTACTACATTAGCCTTTCCTAGATGATAAAGAATTTTCACTTCATAATCCGCCACATTTTCTAACCACCGACGCTGGCGCAGATTTAGTTCTTTCTGAGTGAAGACGTACTTCAAACTCTTATGATCCGTATAGATCTTGCACAACGCGTCATACAATAAGTGTCGTCACAGCTTCAGCGCATAAATTACGGCAGCAAACTCCAAATCGTGCATAGGATAATTTCTCTCATGAGTCTTTAGTTGCCTCGATCCATACGTGATCACCTTACCATCTTGCATTAAAACACAACCAAGTCCGATGTGTGATGCATCAACATACACAGCATACTCAACTCTTTCAGTAGGTAAGGTTAAAATTGGAGCAGTACATAATCTCTTCTTCAACTCTTGGAAGGCATCTTCACACTTATCACTCCAAATGAATGCAGTATTCTTCTGAGTAATTCTAGTTAGAGTAGCAGACAACACCGAAAACCCTTCCACGAATCTTCTATAATAGTCAGTCAGGCCTAAGAAGCTCATAATCTCCTTAGGTGTAGAAGGTCTCTCTCATTCCATCACAGCAGAAATCTTGGTCGGGTCTACAGAAATACCGTCTTTGCTTACAACATGACCCAGAAAGGACACATAAGGTAGCCAGAACTCACACTTGCTCAACTTTGCATATAACTTATGCTCCCTCAAGGTCGACAAAACCAAACGCAAATGCTGAGTATGCTCCTCAACATTGCGGGAATACACCAAGACATCATCTATGAACACAATAACAAATCGGTCCAAGAAATCTTTAAACACCCTATTCATCAAATCCATGAAAGCAGATGGTGCATTGGTTAAACCAAAAGACATCACCAAAAACTCATAATGTTCATGCCGCGAACGGAAAGCGGTTCGGGGAATATTTGCATCACAAATCCTCAACTGGTGGTAGCTTGAGCGAAGATCGATCTTTGAGAATACCGAGCTACCACGCAATTGGTCGAACAGATCATCAATCCTTGGCAGGGGATATCTATTCTTAATGGTTACCTTGTTCAATTCCCTATAATCGATGCAAAGACTCATCGATCCATCCTTCTTCTTTACGAACAAAACCGGAGCACCCCACGGAGAAGAACTTGGTCTAATAAAACCACACCTCAGCAACTCATCGAGCTGAGTACGCAACTCATCCAACTCACGCGGAGCCATACGGTACAGTGCTTTAGCAATAGGACGAGTACCTGACTCGAGGTCTATCACAAACTCTATCTCCCTTTCAGGAGGAAGACCTGGAAGAATATCAGGAAAGACATCTGGAAACTCTCGCACCACCGAGACATCCTCAAGACGTGGTGTAACAAAAGCTGTTTCCAGAGCAGAAATAGAAACCAAAAACGCCTCGCAACCAGACTCTATAGCACGACAAGCACGTACCGCAGAAATGACGGGAAACACTGTCCTAAAATCCATAAACACTCATAGGTTGTCTGTCGTCCATCCTGAAATCCAGTCGCTTAGTCTTGCACTGGATGACCGCATCATACTGGGACAGTCAGTCCATACCCAAAATCACGTCGAAGTCAGTCAGATCTAAAATCATCAGATCCGCAAAGGCCAAAAAATTGCCAAGATAAATAGAGCATCTCAGAACTCCTTGATTAGATATCACTGAATCACCGGAAGGAAGCTTGACGTTGAAGGAGTCTCCTAATTGATCCACATTCAGGCGATTTTTATCAACAAACCTCCGGGCCACAAAGGAATAGGTGGCACCCGAATCGAAAAGAACGCGCGCTCACCTATTCTGCACCTTAAACTCCCCTAAAACCGTAACATACATAACTAAAAGAACAATAACTAGGGCAACAACGATAAATAATAAGGATATTTTAAACTTGGGCTAACCTGATATCACTTGCGTAGAGGTTTGGGCTTTCTCGCTGGTCATCACGTTCAGCTTTCCTTTTCCTTTATCCAAGTTTGGTGGCAGCGGCAGAGCTCGAAGTGGGGCAGGCTGCAGTGGGGGCTGAGCCTGGGGGCACGAAGAATTCTGGTGTCCCTTCTACCCGAACTGGAAGCAAATCTTTTCTTTCATCCAGCACTGACTCACATCATGACCTTTCCTTGCACAAAACGAGCACACTAGCTCTCCCGTGGGTGCACCTTGGATGGTGTGCACCTGCTGCTGCTTCAGGGTGGCAGTCCTCTTGAAACACCTTTCGTAGGGGTGGCCAGGACGACCACAGAAGCTACACACTTCCTTACTTTTCTTCTTCTGAGAAGGGCCAGATGCCCTGAAGCTACAATCCCCAACGTCTTTCCTTTTCTTTTTCCTTTCGCAGCATCGCGGTTCTTGGCATTTTCAATCGCCTCAACCTTCAGTGCGGCTTCCACCGCCTCAGCAAAGTTCTCTGCTCTATAAGCGCATGCCAACTACTGGACATCGCTCCTTAGTCCTCCAAGGAAACGCTTCACTCTACCATCCTCCGAAGCTACCAAATCGGGGGCAAATCTGCTCAACTTGTTAAACTCAATCTCGTACTCGCTCACAATGAGTTGTCTCTGCTTCAGATGCAGGAAGTTATTCATCAAGCGGTCCTGCTCGACCGAGAATAGAAACTTCTTCAGCAGCATCTTCTTAAAAGATTCTCAAGAACAGCCTTCCTTCAGACTTTCTCTTTCTCGAATCCACCACCTCCTTATCAGGTCTTTTAACTGATAGACTGCAATCATCACCTTCTGAGTTTCTAGAATTCCGGAATACGAAAACATCTCCTCGATGGAGATGATCCAATCATCTAAAATCAAAAAGTCGGCACTCCCGTCGTAGGTGGGAGGTCCCAACCGCTGGAAGTGCGATATGAAATTCATTTCTGATGGTATCGCCATCGGGGGCACCAGAGGAGCAGGGATATCGGGCACGGCTTGGCCCAAAGCAGGCACTTGCGCTAAAGGTTGCTGCGCGGGAGCGGCAAACAACAAAGACTCAATTTGCGATTGCATCGCAACTAATTGCCTCGACAGAGCCTCGTTGCTCTGACGCAGACTCTCGATAATCGCATCACTTTGCGCACTGGATGACTCACCCTCTGACTGGGGAGTCGACCTCGTCGCAGGACGCTTTAGCGGCATTTCTAAAAAGCAAATTGACAACTCATCAAAATCCTAGCTTACAACAAGGCAACACGACTAGTTCAGATCATACTTAAAAGACACTTGTTTATGCTGCAACTTGCTCTGAGAGTTTATAATGATGTTATGTCCTACTTAGGATGATATCCTCTCATCTTATTGACTCTTGTGCCTATGACATGAATGCATGGGTTCTTCATTCTTATTTAAAATCATGTGTGTACATGTGTCATCATGTAAACCTTAACTTAGCACGCGTGCTTATGCAATGATATGCAATGTATGTTGTGTTATGCATTCTATAAATGCCTTAATGCATGTTATGAGCGGCGTACACATGAAATGTTATGCATCACATACTACATAACATCGCATGCAACGAGAAAAGAAAACGTGTTAATGGGCACCCATGTAATGGTGGTTATGCATCACATACTACATAACCGTCACATGTTGTCACATATAGTGTATCCATATACAAATACATATTATGCATCACATATTACATAATATGCCCCGTATACTTCTTATCATGCTATGAGTGTAGTGACTATGCTTCGGCTAAGACGTACTGATGACACATCAGTGTGTGCATGAAATGTCACTAAACAACTAAAACTAACAAGAGAAGGTTGTCCGACCAATTGTCAAGCAACCTCCCTCTGATATCAACTGTCACAACCCGCATTTTCACCGCATATAAAAACTTATCAGAGTAAGGGAGGATGCGCGTCATGATGTCACGTCAGCAGGGGATAACTGCGGACGCTCAGGCAGACACCAACCTAATCATGAAGAAAGATTATTTAAGTTATTTTAAGGAAAATCAGTTAAGTGTAATAGTTAGTCGTATCCCTCGGCTTAGTGACTCATTTAGTGCACGAATCAAAATATATGTTAAAGTTGGTGACCGGGCGGTCTGTCTTGGCGGGTTGAAGACCGCGCGGTCTGGCGGTTTGACTCGCCGGCTTGTAAACCGGGCGGTCTAGCGATCTTCACAGGCGACCTATCTGCTTCTCTTGTTGTAGCCGTGCGGTTAGTCCTTCTATCTAACCGCGCGGCTTGTGCGGTTTACTTTGTACAGTCCGCTTAGCTTGTAAATTTTTAGTCTCACATCTCTTATTTGTATTCTCTCATCTCTCCTCCATTCTATATAAAGGAGGGCATACCTTTGTAATAGTTATCTTTTTTGGATAATAAAATTTCAATTATTCAAAAGCTTATCCGCTTGTTCTCTCTTTTCGCTACTTTCTAACATGGTATCAGAGGACACGGTCACTTCCTCCTGATTCTGTGCGCTCTCTGTTGTTCGCGGCTTGTTTTCTGCTTCCTGCGACCTGTTTCGCGACTTGCCTTCTCTTCTGTCCGCTGCCCTGTTCGCGCGGCTTGTTTCTGTCCGCTGCCCTGTTCGCGCGGCTTGCTTCTTCTTGGTTCTCTTCTCCTACTACTATTCGTCGCAGCGACCTGTTTCCTTGTCGCCGCGCTCCTTGTTCTTTCTTGCCTCTCCGACTTCCTAGTCGTTGCGGCCTTGTCTCTACCCGCTGCGGACTTCTTCTCCCTGTCCGCTTCTGCTTTCCCCTTTTCCGCTTGTCTCTATACTCGCGGTTTGCTGCTGTGATCTGCCTGACCGTGCGGGTTGTTCCTATCTCACCTGCATCTTGGTCGCGGTCACCTGCTCTTCTCCTCTCTTCTGTTCGCTCGGCCTTTTCAGTCCGCGCGACCTCTTCCCCGCTGTGCCTTGTTCTGCTTCCTAGCCGCTCGTGTTCGCGCGGCTTCTTCCCTTTAACCCGCTGCGGTTTCACGCGGGTTGCTCTCTTTTCCTCTCCCTGCGCCTTTCTCTCTGTTCGCGCGGATTCTTCCTTCGTAAGCAGTTCGTCTCTGCTGACGTCACCTTCTTCGAGAATACCTCCTACTTCTCGGATGACTCCTCTCCTCTTCTCCCAGCTTCTGATTCTCCTGCCGTTCCCTTCGTTCCCTCGCCTTCTACTACACCGTCTCCCCCCCCCTCCTTCCTCCACCTCTCTCTCTCCCTTCTCCACCACCCTCTCCCTCATCTCCGCTGTCGTCGCTCTCTTCTCCCGGGCCAGCTTTCTCTACCACGGATGCTCCGGATGCCGCGGGCCCGGCTGACCTGGATCTTCCTATAGCTCTTCGCAAAGGGGTGCGGACGTGTACCCTACACCACCTTGTTGCTGTTGTTTTCTATGATCGTCTTACCCCTTCTCGCAGGGCATTTGCACTGGCTATCTCTGCCACTGCCACACCCCGCTCCTATCAGGAGGCTCTTGCTATTCCTCACTGGAAGATGGTCATGGATGAGGAAATGGCGACCCTCACTGAGCGCGGTACCTGGACTCTTGTTCCTCCTCCCTTCGGTACTGATGTTGTTGGCTGTCGCTGGGTCTTTGTGGTCAAATTTAGTCCAGACGGCACTGTGGATCGGTATAAGGCTCGTCTTGTTGCTAAGGGCTTTACTCAGACCTATGGGGTTGATTACTTTGACACATTCTCCCCTGTGGCTCGTCTCAGCACTATCCGGGTTCTTCTCTCTGTGGCCGTCAATCGGGATTGGCCGATTTCTCAGCTGGACGTCAATAATGTCTTCCTTTATGGTGATCTTCATGAGGTCGTTTACATGGAGCAACCTCCTGGGTATGTTGCTCAGGGGGAGACACGAGTATGCCGGCTGCAGAAGGCAATTTATGGCCTCAAGCAGAGTCCTCGAGCTTGGTTTGACAAGTTCAGCGGCATTGTGGCGGTTGTTGGTTTTGTGCGAAGCTCTGCTGATCACTCTCTCTTTATTCGCAAAACTCCTTCTGGGCTGGTTGTTCTTGCTGTGTACGTCGATGATATTCTTCTCACTGGCGATAACCAGGAAGGGGTAGCCCTGACAAAGCGACATCTTCGCCAACATCTGATCACTAAAGATATGGGCTCTCCAAAGTACTTTCTGGGGATCGAACTCTCTCGGAAGCCCGACTCCTTAGTTCTCTCTCAGCGTAAGTATGCTCTTGATCTTTTAAAAGAGGCAGGATTAACTGGAGCAAAACCTGCCCGATGCCCCATGGCTACTGGGGAGGACAAAACCTGGACAGATGATTCGCCTCCTCTTTCAGATAGTTCGCGGTACAGGCGTCTGGTTGGTAAGCTCATATATCTCACAGTGACCAGACCTGACATTTCCTATGTTGTGGGCAAGGTGAGTCAATTCATGCAAGCGCCTAGTGAGTGTCATCTACAGTCCGCCTTGCGGATCTTGGAGTACGTCAAAGCAGCGCCTGGGAAAGGATTACTTTTTCAGAAGAATGGTCATCTGAGGATTGAAGCCTACTCAGATGCAAGTTATGCTGATGACAAAGGGGATCGCAAGTCAACCTCAGGTTTTTGGACCTTTGTTGGGGGAAATCTGGTGAGCTGGAAGAGCAAGAAGCAGTCTGTTGTCTCCAGATCCAGTGCAGAAGCTGAGTATCGCAGTATGGCATCAACCACTTGTGAGTTGAAATGGTTGCGGGCTCTCATGCTAGATTTAGGAGAGGTGTACAACCATCCTCTACCTATGTTCTGTGATAACAAGGCCGTCATATACATCTCCAAAAATCCGGTATTTCATGAAAGAACAAAGCACATTGAAGTTGACTGTCATTTCATTCGTGAAGAGATTTTAAAAGAACAAATTTGCACTCCGTTTGTCACGTCTGATAAAGAGCTGGCTGACATCTTCACCAAGCCAGTTTCCGCCTCGTTTCTGCATGTTTGCGACAAGCTGGACATGATTGATATATATGCTCCAGCTTGAGGGGGAGTGTTGAAGTTGGTGACCGGGCGGTCTGTCTTGGCGGGTTGAAGACCGCGCGGTCTGGCGGTTTGACTCGCCGGCTTGTAAACCGGGCGGTCTAGCGATCTTCACAGGCGACCTATCTGCTTCTCTTGTTGTAGCCGTGCGGTTAGTCCTTCTGTCTAACCGCGCGGCTTGTGCGGTTTACTTTGTACAGTCCGCTTAGCTTGTAAATTTTTAGTCTCACATCTCTTATTTGTATTCTCTCATCTCTCCTCCATTCTATATAAAGGAGGGCATACCTTTGTAATAGTTATCTTTTTTGGATAATAAAATTTCAATTATTCAAAAGCTTATCCGCTTGTTCTCTCTTTTCGCTACTTTCTAACAATATAGTTATACGCTGCGGAAAAATACTTGTTTATATTGACTCAAACATCTTAAATGAGTATAAACGTACTCAAATGACAACTCATGTTATGCAAGACTCTAAATTTATAATAGTAGTAAGGATAGCTTTTACGGTCGCCAAATATAACAAGTTAGAGTTTTAAAATTATGCAGTGCATGAAATAATAGTAGTAGATTTTATTCTTAAAAATACCTAACATGCATTCCTACTATAAATCATCCCAGAGAGCAAGTAATCCACATGCACATATAGAAAACTAAGCAGCTAGCAAGTATCTAAAAGTAACAATATTGTTGGCATCAACAAACTGACACGAACCCACATACAGAAAAGTATGTCTGAACCAGTAACTAAATAAACAACAAACTACCTCGCTGAGACAAGGTAACACCTACGGCCAACACTGCCGCCCAGAAACTCCAAAACTAGCTCTACTATCTGCGACTGTTCTGAACCTGAGACATTCCAAAGACAGAACAACTCAGCAAGAAAACACAAATGGTGGCAGAAATAAATAAGCCAAAATAAACAAAGGTCAAAAGGGGTACCAACCCAAAACCAACAGTACTCAAATAAAGCACAAAAAGAGGAACAAGTCATCATCGGGAAAGAGAACTCTTATGTGATTCGTCACGTACAACCATAGTACATCAGACGCACGAGGCTATAAGGTGACAACATGAATAATTCGTAAGGAAGAAATACAAAACCTTTATTAGGCACCTGTGGTCGACTCTACCCAAAAATACGGGCGAGCTGGTCACTCGTGGACACACCACCCAAAAACACGGGCGAGGTGGTCACTCTTGGGCACACCCACACGAATATAAAATCTGTCTAACAGCGAGGGAGTCTCATACTCTCCACCATGCACCGCTGACACCCAAAAACCAGGTACACTTCCACAGGGCACTAATGAAGGAAACAAACACTGCGGAGGTGGAATCGTCCACTAACTCCCGCAATCAAGAAAAACACCAAGAAAACATCACATATCTCGAGATTTGGCTCGTCAGATTCTACTTGACATTAGTAGATACAAGACATGGTTGATCAACCCTTAAGAACGATTTACAAACCTAATTAAACTCTAATACGTTCAATAACGATAAATAAGACGTTTAAACCATCAATAAGACACATCAAGAACGATCGAACATATCCGGACAAAAAATTGAGTTCACCATGACAAAACATTACAACATCATGTGATCATTGAGAAGGTTAATCATAACAATAATTTGAAAGAATAAGTGCAGAAAATTTTAAAGAACATGAAAAAACATAATCGTTACCATCAAATCGGACAAGGAGAAACAAGGGAAAACAAGGGGAAACCACCACTTGTCTTGGTTTTACCGGAAAAGTCCACCGAATCACTACACGTCGTAGATCGGGGTAAAAGGATGCGGGAGGAGTTGAAATCTAGACAAAAATGGCTGAAATAGAGGTTAGGGCCGAAAAACCCTAACGAGAAAACTCAAAAACGGGGAAGATATTACCACGATGGCGTAGCCCTCAGCAAGAGCTTTCCGGATCTATGATCGGTTGAAGATTTCGAGCACCGCAGAACCGTCGGCGGCCACCGGAAGATTCACGAAAAAAAACTCTCTCGCTCGCTGCTCTGGTTCGGGAGGAAAATAACGGAGAAGATGAAGTTTGGTTCTAAAACCTAAGTCCAGGAATATATATATATATATAAAGTTTTGTCAAAAAAACGGGTTATTACGAGCTGTTTCGCGGGAACCAAAAATAAAGGTCTAGGACGACTCTAAATCGAAAGGTGTCAAACATAAAAGTTGTAGATCTCGTCGAGACGAACAAATTTCATGTTGACCATTTTTTCATACGACATAGTTTTGATCCTCAAAAAGGCTCCTGAACTTAAACTGCAACGGACTACACGAGAACAACTTACGGGTACTCGAGAGGTGGAAAACGGCTACTCGAGTAGTTCGAAATGACTACTCGAGTAGTTCGAAATGACTACTCGAGTAGTTCGAAATGACTACTCGAGTAGTTCGAAATGACTCCTCGAGTAGTTCAAAATGACTACTCGAGTAGTTCAAAACTACTCGAGTAGGTCCAGAAAAATTCACTCGTGTAAAGATAAAAAAAATCACTCGAGTAGTTATAATCAGGCCCTCGAGAGGTTCAGAAGGTACTCGGGACAGAAGAGAATTACTCGAGTAGGTACAGTAAAAGCAGCACTCGAGACATTTAAAATTACTCGAGTAGGTAAATAATCACTCGAGTAGGTCCAAATAATCACTCGAGTAAAGGGGAAGGATCACTCGTGTACCTGAAGGAATTTTACTCGAGTAGAGAGGGAGAAGCACTCGAGAGATCCAGAACAGTTACTCGAGTAAGAACTAAATTCACTCAAGAGGCAGAAACAATCTACTCGAGTAGATACGCTGTGAACAGTCAATATACACGAGAGAGGAGAGAATTACACGAGTAGAAATTGCATGAAAAATATTTTCTTTGCAAATCTACCCTTTTGATCAAACCATAAGAATGAATAGTGTTTTTCATTTTTGAATACTATTTTAATATTAAAATATTCATATTTATATATTTTTGAATAAGTAAACTACGAGATCAAAACGGAGGCCCGAACGCGGGCCGAATCAAACGAAATTCGCACCGTAGGCGAACACTGACGCTACGAACGCAACGGCGAAATCAAAACCAAAATCCGACGAGCCATTCCCGAGATATTATTCTTCAAATTATACGGCGAACATAAACAATCCAAAACTTCAATCGCGCGCCGAGACTCCAAAAATGCTCGGATTACGACGAAACTGGACGAGCAAGTCCAAAATTACTTAATTTTGATTCTAAATGCAAAATTCTACCATTACAACAAGAATTCGGCCGACTCGACCGCACGGACGCGAAAATGCCTTAACGGCATTGCGCCGTCAACTCGACGTTAAAAGTAACGCCTCGACGTCATAAATATGACGTTGCCCATTCAAATAAAATCATCGAAAAATCGGGGGCGTTACAGTCTATACCACATGGCGAACTCAAAATAGGCGTCGTGGTCAGACGACCCTTCAGTTCTTCAAAAGCTCGTGCGCACTACGAAGACCACACAAACTTCTGATCCTTTCTCGTCAAAGTAGTGAGAGGTAAAACTATCCGCGAGAAGTTCTCCACGAACCGCCTGTAGTAGCCGGCAAGTCCCAGGAAACTACGAACTTCCGCCACTGTAGTCAACACATGTCACTCCTGTATAGCTGTTATCTTCGCCGGATCCACAACAATACCCTCCACACTAACGACATGACCGAGAAACGCCACAGACGATAGCCAAAACTCGCACTTAGAGAACTTGGCATATAGTCGACTCCTCAAGATGTGGAAAACCAACCTCAAATGATTCGCATGATCCTCCTCTGACTTCGAGTACACCAATATGCCATCTATGAAGACTATCACAAATCGGTCCAGATACTCCCGAAAGGTTCTGTTCATCAAATCCATGAATACCGATGGCGCATTTGTCAATCCGAACGGCATCACGGCGAACTCATACTGACATAGCATGTGTCAAACGTTGTCTTGGGAATATCACACTCCCTTATACGCAACTGATAGTAGCCGGACTTCAGATCCAGCTTTGAGTAAATGGTTGATCCAGCCAACTGATCAAACAAATCATCGATTCTCGGAATCGGATACTTGTTCTTCTCTATCACCTTGTTCAGCTCTCGGAAGTCAATGCATAGACGCAGGCTCTCGTCTTTTTTCACGAAGAGGACCGGCGCACTTCAAGGTGAACCACTTGGACGTATGTAACCCTGCTCTAGTAATTCCTGCAGCTGAACCTTCAACTCTGTCATCTCCTTTGGCGCCACTCTGTATGGTGCACGGGACACAGGTTTCGCACATGGCACAAGATCAATAGGGAAGTCGATCTCTCGCTGGGGTGGAATCCCAGGGAGATCCTTAGGGAACACATCCGCGAACTCTGACACGATAGGAATGTCACTCAAACGGGACTTCGACTCTACAACCTCCAATAGCGTGAAGAACAACTCCGCGCCCTTCTGATCCTCGCATACCAGCGAATTTGGTCTCGCATTCAATACCTTGTCCCAGTGTGATTTCCTTTGAGTTGCAGTCAATACATGCACGCTGCTCCGAAAGCCAGTCCATGCCAAAGATAACGTTGAACTGGGATATCGGCAGTACAGATGCTTCCAACTTAAAATCATGATTCTCTATCCGCACTCGAACACAGCAGGTCATATTCGCACTCATCAAACATTGTTAGGCAGCAAAACATCCAATCTATTAGTTAATAAAACGGAAGACACTATGATGCGCAATACGAAGTCTTTGGATAGAAAGGAATGAAAAGTGTCTGTATCGAACAGTGCTCTCGTCGGATAGTCCGAAATTATGACAAAACCTAAGTCAAACAAGTTAAGGAAGGCACAAGTTAACAAGTATATAAAGCAGTAAAAACTGTATACTATGTCGTGCATGTCACCACGTCATTCTCTTCTATTGCCTCCTGTTGGCCAAGGTTGTAGACTCGAGACTGTGCATGAGTATAATGGGAAGCTGATGACTCCACCGTTTTCCCTTTTTCAGCATAAGATGCTCTTGTCTTCTTCTCAGTCTTCGGCGGGCCACTGCGGCACTCTCGGGGGTAGTGCCCCACCTTGCCACATGTATAACACGCAAATGGGACTTGACTCGAAGTAGCTCCAGAAGTAACGGTAATAGGGGTTGGTCCAGACGACCTAGCCTTCTTGTTCCACCTGCTGCGGAACCCAGACTTTGAAGAGGTAGGCACCTTGTACTCTGCCTTCTTCACAGCCAAGTCCTTACTTTGCACTCTCCTCATGTCCTGATCCAAAGATCGGGCAGTGTTTACCAAAACCTGAAAGTCATACGTCATCGGGCCTGAGAGAAGCAACCTCAGGTCATCTCGCAGTCCTTCGTAGAATCTGTTGGTCTTTCGCTCCTCGTCTGCAAACGTGAAGTCGGCGTACCGCCCCAACCTTGTGAACTCATGTAAATAGTCGTCAACGGAACCTTCTCTCTGGGTCAAGCGCTGAAAATGATTCTCCAACGCAATTCTCTGTGTGGAAGGGAGGTACCTGGCCAAGAACAGTCTCGAGAACTCTTCCATCGAAACGTCAGATAGCTGCCTAGCAGCAAGCTGGTGCAACTCCACCTCATCTCACCATAGCCTTGTCTCTCCATCAAGTAGGAAAGTGTCTATGGTCACCTTTTGTGCATCATCAGTCTCTGTCGACGTCATGGTTCTCTTTATACGGGAGAGTCAATCTTCGACCTAAGTTGGTGATTCCACTCCCGAAAATGTAGGAGGATTGAAGCTCATCACATGCTTCATCTGCTTTTTAGTTGCTCGCTTTGCCGCCAAAGGCTCAGCAGGAACCTGCCTCGCCGCTACTGGCTCAACTACGACAGCCTGCACCGGGGCCACCACAGAGTGTACTTGCTCTCTTGGCTGCGCGTTGATCATAGAGAACACAGCTTCTGCAACTAAACGGATTGTCTCGGCAGAAGGAGGTGTAGGAACCTCCGCCGGTGCATTACTCTCTGCAGAATGCTGATTTTGGGACTGTTCAGCACTACTTCTGGTCACATATAGTTGTGTCACGCACTTTAGTAACTAAAAGACATAGCAAACAACAAACAAATGAACGCTCAGGTTTCACAAACAACGTTTTAACGTGTTTAATGTGTGTTTTTCATTCATAAGTGGACATTCATGGGTTCTTTTCATGTTATAATGGCAACGCACATGAGTGCTCACCACCCCTTAAAAGGAATTCGATCACGAATTCAAATAATGAAGAACAACACCAGAGTCCGATACCAAATTGTAACACCCTCATCCGTCACGAATAATATAACAGAAGGTCCGGCTGGGGGCCCACGTCATATGAAACGGACAGACGGAAGAGTTACTAAATGAAACCATAAACCCATAATATTTTGAAAACGCATCCCAACACAGAGTTGTATTCTAGCGGAAGAATAAAAGAAGTTATACAAACCACGCCCAATGGCGAATGTCCACTAACCACGATATGAATGAAATACAAAAATCACAGATTTGGCCTTAAGGCCTTAAATTAATAATATTTAACCAAATAAAATGATTTGCATACATCGACACGCAGGCCGGCAACATATGAAAAAACAACAAAACAAACAATTGAGCCTTCGAGGGCCAACTCAGCAAGAAAGGCTTCAGCCCGCTATTTCTCGCTTGACTCTACAGTACATGCAAGCAAACATTCCACCAAGGGGTGGCAAACAAAGCAACGGTCAGCAAGGGCTGACCAAATTATAACAACCACACCCCTTTCTCGGGGTGGCGGTGTTTCTTCCCTGCAAGCGGATTAGCATAATTACATAAAGCTATAATGTGTCATTCAAGCACCAAACACCACAAACGTTAACGCAATCGGCCCAACGTCTCGTGCACTCAGGGCACCTTATCGGTGTACCGGACTTCCTCGGGTCCCACCACCATCCTCAGTCCTGGACTGAATGGCAATACATTGAGCATTCGCTAGTCATGACTCAAGGTCCTTGGCTCTCTCCTATGTCTGTAGCAACCCACCAGTTTCCTTAGGTAATCGAACTACACCACATAGTGCAGTTACTGTTCAGTCAAGCTCGTTGCTCAAATCGTCGTACCCAACACACACGACGCGGGTCAACCTCTCATTGCCATTTATCGACTACATAACCGATTGTTATGCAACAAGGGTGGCACTCGCGGCCACCTGAGTTGTGCACTCAAGGCACACAACTCCACACACTAGCCCTACGGTCTCCGAGAGACGGGATTCGCGCAAACACGACAAAACTCTCCGGGAGTTAATGACGACGATCCAACGATTTCGTGCAAACATTAGGGTGTTTCCTGGAGCATACCTCCAGTACTAACTGTCTCCCCGGGCAGACCCCCATTCCGAAATATTCAACTTCCACGGAGTCTTCTCCGGGAACCCCAGAACATCATCAATCCAGACCAACATGTTCGGATGGGCTTCACACAGCATGCCTAAACCATACTCGCGCTTTCGGGTACTAATGCAAATAATAGCATGGATGTAAACATCGACCCGTCAGAGAGCACCCTTCCCCCACCCGTCGGTGGAGAGGGGCTTCCATGCAAATATGTTAATTTAATTAAGGGCTTCACATGCCCAAGAATAAAAGTCGTTACCCTTGACGTGCATTTCGGAGGCATGGCTTCGTCACGGACTCACGAACAACTCTCATAGTGGTTGTCCACGCAGCGGTCCGAGCTCCGAAGGGGATGTTCTTCTTCTGACACCACTGGTTGGCCTCTCTCAAAGTGTCCAAGCCCAAACCCTACCCCTCTTGGTCGGCCAAGAGGAGAGGAGGAGGATCGGCCAAATAAGAGCTCCTCCTAGGCGGCGGTGGCTCCCAGAAATGGGAGAGAAAGGGATGCTCGAGTTTTCCCCCTTACAGGCAGCGGTCGGGACAGAGGAAAGAGGAGGGAAGAGCCTCGGGTAGGGGCTTCTCCTTGCTTGCGGCGGCCGGAACAAGGAAGAGGGTGGGAAGAGAGGGCTCTGGCTGCTCCTTCCAGCGGTGCTCGTTGCGCGTGAGAGAGAAGCCGAGAGAGGGAGAGAGAGATCGGGATCGGGGCTTCTTCTCCTGTAGGCCAGCGCAGACGGGAGAGAGAGGGATATCGGGAGAGAAAGAGAAGCTATTTTTACTGTTACTCCAAGTCGTTCACGTCTTCTTTTGCTACTTCTGGAACCGCTCAGTTGGCTACTATGGGTAGGTGGCTTATTGATTCTGGTGCAACAAATCATATGACCGGCAATTCTCGTCTTTTTTATTCTCTTGACAAGAGCAACTGGTTACCTACGGTTCTTATTGCGGATGGTTCTCCTTCTCCGGTTTGTGGGTCTGGCACTATGCATATTACTCACTCTCTTCAGCTGCAGGACACACTTTATGTCCTGAATTTCCCATGCAACCTTCTTTCTGTTACTGTTCTTTGTAAACAGTTGCATTGTGAAGCTATTTTTACTGTCTCTATTTGTGCTTTTCAGATTCCTCATTCCAAGGAGGTGATTGCTACTGGGACTGAGAGTGGCGGCTTGCTCTACCTTGATATTGCTTCTGCTTTTTCTGCCTCTTCTTCTCTGCTTCAGTGGCATCTTCGCCTTGGGCATCCTCCTTCTCGGATTCTTTATCAGCTTTTGTCAGATTTACCACGCGGCGATTCTACTCTGGATTGTGAAGCTTGTCAGTTTGGCAAGCATCATTGATCTTCTCTTCCTGCTAAACAAGGCCGCAGTTCTTCTCGCCCTTTTGATTTAGTTCATTCTGATGTTTGGGGTCATGCTGCCCTTCAAACTATTAGTAGGGGTAGTTTATATTTTGTTACATTCATTGATAATTTTTCCAGGTGTATGTGGTTATATTTGTTACGCGAATGCTCTGAGATTTTTTCGGTTTTTTCTGCCTTTTATAATGAAATACGTGCACAATTTGATACATCTATTAAAATTCTTCGTACTGATAACGTTAAGAAATACTTTAGTCATCAGTTTACTTCGTTTTGTTTGGATCATGGCATGATCCATCAAACTACGTGTCATTATACTTCACAACAGAATGGTGTTGTTGAACGTAAGAATTACCATCTTTTAGATGTGGCTCGTAACCTTCTTACTCATATGCATGTTCCCCGGTCTTATTGGAGTCATGCAGTTCATATTTCATGTTTTCTCATTAATCGAGTTCCGTCTTCGGTTCTCAAATGAAAAAACTCCCTTTTTTATTCTCATCCTGATGGGACACCCTTTCTGTTACCTCTTCGTGTCTTTGATTGCACAGCGTTTGTTCACTCTCCTGCTTCTAGACGTGACAAACTCTCTCTTCGTTCTGTGAAGTGCATCTTTTTGGGCTATTCTCCGACACAGAAAGGGTATCGTTATTTTGATCTTGTTCTTCGGAAACAGTATGTGTCGACGGATGTTACTTTCTTTGAGAATGTTCTCTTCTTTTCTTCTCTCTCCCTTCCTTCTTCTTTCGATAGTTCTTCTCCTTCTCTCGATGTACTGGCACATCTTCCGGAGTCTGCCCTGCTTTCTTCTTCTCCTATTGTTGATTCTTCTCCTTCTAACTCCTCTATTGTCTCTGCTTCTTCTCCTGAGTCGCTGCAACCAGCTCCCAGGCCAGTAATCTCTTATTTGGATGGTGCTGATATAGTAGACATGTCAAATCTGGATCTTCTGATTGCTCTTCGGAAAGGTGTTCGCTCCAGCACCCAGCATACTGTTCAGGCTGTGGTCTCTTATGCTCAGCTCTCTCCTTTGTCTAGGAGCTTTGTTCCAGCCCTCTCGGCTAATATTGTTCCCGCTACGTATCAAGATGCTCTTGTTATCGCTCATTGGAAGGCTGCTATAGATGAAGAGATGCGTACTCTTATTGAACGGAGTACTTGGACTCTTGTTCCTACACCTCCCAGAGAAGGTGTGGATATGACCAAGAAGCAGCTTCTTAAGCATTTTGTTACTAAAGATATGTGATCTCTGAAATATTTCTTGGGCATTGAAATATCCAGAAAACCAGGGTCTATTGTTCTTTCATAGAGAAAGTATGTCTTGGACCTCTTAAAAGAGACAGGGCTCCTTAGGGCTAAACCTGCTCGTTCTCCGATGTCGGTTGGAGATGACAAGTGTTAGAGTGAGGACTCACCTCTTCTTGAGGATGTCACCAGGTACAGACGGCTTGTGGGGAAACACATTTATCTGACAGTCACAAGACCGGATATTTGCAATGCAGTAGGAAGAGTGAGTCAGTTTATGCAAGCTTCTAAAATGTCACCTACAGTCGGCAATGAATATTCTAGAGTATGTGAAAGATGCTCCGGGTAAAGGACTTCTGTTTCAGAAAAGGGAACACTTGAAGATTGAGACATATTCTGATGCAAGCTATGCAGATGATAAGAAAGATAGGAAGTCCACATCTGAGTTTTGTACTTTTGTTGGCGGGAATTTGGTCAGGTGGAAGAGCAAGAAACAAGATGTTGTCTCCAGATCAGGCGCAGAAGTCGAGTATAAGAGCATGGCTCTAACTACTTGCGAGCTGAAGTGGTTACGGACACTTATGCTTGATTTTGGAGAGCTTTATGATCATCTTCTGATAATGTTCTGTGACAACAAGACAGCTATATATATTTCGAGGAATTCTGTCTTCCATTAGAGGACGAAGCATATCGAGGTTGATTGTCACTTCATTAGGGATGAGATTTTGAAGAATCAGATTTGCACTATGTTTGTTACCTCGGAGAGAGAACTGGATGATTTCTTCACCAAGCCAGTTACTCCTTCCGAGGAGGTTTGTAACAAGTTGTGCATGATAGATATATATGCTCCAACTTGAGGGGGAGTGTTGGAACTTGAGAAGACTGGGCGTACTTATGTCTAACCGCAGAGGTCTGTCTGTCTCAGCGACCTAGCGGTTTGGTCCAGCGGTCTGGTGATGAATCTCGGTTTGCAGTCAGGTGGACAGCAGCAGTGGCGGTCTGAGGGTTAGCTGCAGCAGTGGTCTGCAGGTTAGCCGCAGCGGTCTGAAGGAAGCTGCAGCGGTCTGGCAGAAAGCCAAAGTAGCGGGCTATCGGTTAGCCGCAACGGTCTGAATGAAGCCGCAGCGGTCTGTCAGAGAGCCGCAGCAGCGGTCTGTCGGTTAGCCGCAGCGGTCTGGATGAACCCACAGCGGTCTGATTGAACCCGCAGCAGCGGACAATTGGTTAACCGCAACTGCGGACAGATGGTTAACCGCAACTGCGGTCTGGTGGCAACCCGCAGTTGCAGTCCGATAGCTTGCAACAGCTGCGGTCTAGTGGATAGCCGCAACTGCGGTCTGGTGGCAACCCGCAGTTGCGGTCTGGCGGCCTGTATCAGCGGTTTTCCCTGGCAGATAGGCGACTTTGCTAGTTGTTGATTGGTGTTTTATTATTTGTTGTATAGTGGGCGGTTTGACCATGTCAAACAACGTAGACCGCCCGACTTGTTTTTAGTCTCGCATCGGTTGTTGTATTCTTCTATCTCCCCCGATTTCTATAAATAAGGGGGCATACCTATGTAATGATTACTTTTTTGGAGCAATAAAATTTGCCTTCATTAACTCTTTTTACAATAGCCTTAAATTTGTACTGTAAAACTATTCCTCTTATCCTAAAATGCATGCATGCATGCAACGAATTCAAGGAGATCTCTGTGGATCTATGATCTAAATTAGAAAGCACATTCATGCTATTATTATGTAAATAATGAATACTGATGTACAATTATACCTCAGCCTCGAGAACCATCTGATCAACGTAGCTCCTCAACTTGTTGACCCTCAATGCCTCTGTGAAAAACCTGAACTGTTCCTGCCTCACGGAGTAGTCCACGTCGAAGACAACACCAGGTCCAAACGTGGGGACATTGAACTGATAGACCTCCTGTTGACTTAGATCGGACTCCGGCGCTTTGAAGAAGTGCCCTGAGACCTCTGGCCCAACAAAGAAGGTGATGCGAAGGTGCAGCAAGTTGAGAGTGAAGACACCGCCAAGCTTCGCATACTCTTCTCTGACCATAATGATCGGCCCCTTCATGAAACGGATAAGTCCTCCGATCAAAGGAAATGTGCTTACGGTCGGTGGTAGCCGCTTACTTGAATTGGACGCGAGATAACTCGATGCAAATTTCAGGAAGACGATGGTGGCCACGAACAGCAGACCGGCCGCCGCGTACATGTTTTTCTCCCCTAGATCCATAGTTTCAAGTAGCAAACTAGTGATTTTAAACTGAACTACGGGTCGATTCACTTAATAGGAGAAACGAGTTTGCAAATGATGGAGACGAAATGGATGCACAGATGGGTGGACCGAAAAATCGCGTTAACTGATTACCCAGCAGTAGAGGGAAATCGTGATAGCGATCGAAGAAATTCCTAGGTTTGGCGAGGATCGAAGTGGAAAGATGATCGCCCGTGGGTGATGATAGCCCAAAATTTAGGGTATATATGGTTAGGCGGTGGTGGATGCACTCAGTGGGTCGAAACATTACTTTGGAATCGGAGGGGGAAGTGAGATTCGAAACGGAGCGGATCAGGTCCGTTTCCTCTTTGTTGCGAGTGCAAACGGAACAAACACCGCCGACGGCCGTTTGTTTACTCGTCGTCCGGCAGCGTTTGCTTCACACGGAGGCGGTGAGACGCAAAACTAAACAAAGCCTTAATTTGTGATAGCGATTGAAGAAATCCCTAGTGATAGCGATCGAAGAAATCGTGATAGCAAACAGCGACCATATGATGTTTGTTAGGTGATCTTAACGAATGACATTTTAACACGTGTTTATGACCGTCATCACTGTGTCAAACGAAACCTAAGTCGTTCAAATTGATCGGATTTTACATGATTTGAAAGGTTTGATTCCATATGATTTTCAAAAAATAAAATCATACTAACAAATAATTCATATAAAAAGATTATTAATAATTACTGTTGCGAGTCGTATGGTTTTTCTCCTATCAGGAGAATCGGATCATCTTATCTCTAAGTCGGATCGGACGCGCAAACAGTCAAAAGAAAAACAAACAGCAATGACACTAATGCGTTTTAGCATGAAAAATCCAGAAATTGTGAAAAATCACATGACAGGATCGGTGCCGAGCGAAAATCCATTGGCTTCCTTGAGGTTAAAAGTGTTTGAGCACCTGGAGGGTGACAGGTCACCTCCTCGATACATCTTTACCAGGTACTGCCACGCGGTAACATCTTTCTGTTGTGCGGTTACATCTTTCTTGATAACTCAATGCTATCGACGCAGTCGATTCCCGCCTTAAGAAATTTGGGGCATTACAGTTGCAACCTGATACCATTTGTAAGACCCCCCCCACCCCATCTCAGAACACAAAACACGATCTAGGGGAGTTTCATGCCCAAAACAGCCACCTTACGGTAGCATCAGGACACGGACTAATTTGTACTACAAGATGCCTATTCTACGGGTTATTTCTAATATCATATTGTCAACTCATCAATAAAAGAAAAACAAAGAAATCATGATCCACAATAAGTAGAAAGTCCAGAAATAAAAACATAAGTCAGGAAGCTACCCAAAAGCACCTGCAAATAACAGAGTACAAAATAGCCCAAGGGGTTTCAACAAAAACTCTCGCTCACATATGTCACTGAGGGAAATGACGAAATCGTAGTGTCGGGTCCTATCTCCCTAGCCTAGTTGCCCTCCTGTACGGGGTGTTGCTGCTCCATCTATGGGGTGTCCTCTTAAAAATATGGGTATAATAATCATTTGTCATAAAGACTAAGTCGCTTCACATCCTCTCACCCGGTGACTCATAGGCACCGGGCAGAAGAAGGAAAAATGAGGTACATTATAAGCAGTAGTAAAATAAGTAGGTGATATGCTGGTATTCTTAAAAGGAGGTATAATATAAGCACTAGTAAAACAAATAGGTGATATGATGGTATTATTAATCTAACTATTAATATATCAAAGTCAACACGTATATAAGTGCGCATCTATACTAGTAGTGTAATAAGCAGCAAGGTATAAGAACATAAATTGAACTTAATTTATAAAAATGTTCATACAAATTTATAAGTTAAAGATCTGAACATTAAGTAACTATTCATATAAATGTGTCTATACTAATATATATGATGAGAACCTTGTGCAGTGCGATGCAATGCAATGCAATGAGAGTATGATGAATCACTCATGCTTACACACATCCTCTGACTTGTTATGTCGACATTGTTGGGTACATTGGAATTTGTGTACCTGATTTGGAGAAGCCTCACATGGCTCAATGATATACATCAGGTTATATTTGATGGTGTATTCGAGACATTTTTAATGTGTCGACATCTTTGAAGAAGCAGCGTCGAGACTAGAAGCAAAGTTGTGTCGACACACAGGACTTGTGTCGACACATGGAATTTGAGTCGACAACAGCTATGTCGACAATTAGGACTAGTGTCGACACACTTATATTTGAAGTGCTGACATTATTAGAAGGGCTGTGTCGACACACAAGACTTGTGTCGACTTATAGAGTTTGAGTCTACATGAGTTGTGTCGACAGTTTCTGAAGTATGTCGACACATTCTACAAAGACAGTGTTGAGACTGAATGAAAATTTGTGTCGACAGTTTCTGAATTATGTCGACACGTTCTACAAAGGCAGTGTTGAAACTGAATGAAGAGCTATGTCGACAGTTTCTGAAGTTTATCGACAACACCAAAGGAAGTATGTCGGCAACCGGGTAATTATGTCGACACATACTTCATCTAGTCGACACATACTATCCGTATGTCTGGACACATTCATCTAAGTTAAATAACTCTAAGTGTCAAATCTCAAGACTGAAGAATTGACGTCTGTTAGAATCGTCAAGGCTGTTAGACATGTCAGAACTGTCAGATATCAGTCAACTACAGGATCAGTCGGTTGCCTCTGATGTGATCTATAAATAGAGCTGAGCTATCAGAGAAAAAGAACAATAGTAGACAGAGAGAAAATATAGAGGGAAACCAAGAAGAAGGAGGAATACTCCAAGAAGAATTAACCGAATTCTATACAGCAAGAAGATTCTGATTCTAAATCAGAAAAGGAGAAATCATCTCATCAGATCTGTCAGTGTTTGCAGATTTAATTCTGCAAGGAGGAAGAAGCTGGATCTATACCAACTTCTCAAGAAGATTCAACCTAGGTTCTCTCTTTCAAGAAGCTTTGAATAAGCTAAGTCAGGTTGAATCAGATTCATTACAGCAAAGATCAGGAGAAAGCGGATCCATCAAGATCTGATCAAGATTCCTTCATCTCTCTCTCTATCTGGGTGAAGGAAGAAACATACTCTTAATCAATTTTCTGTAAGATCTATTTTAGATCTGAGTGTAAGATATTTCAATCTCTGAGTTGCAAGCCTGTAATTATAAAGGCTGAGGTAGGGCTGTTCGCTTGAGGTAGGAGATTAAGTTCTCTGAGTTGTAGGCCTGGTAATAAAGGCTGAGGTAGGGCTGTTCGCCTGAGGTAAGAGATTAAGTTCTCTGAGCTGCAGGCCTGGTGATAAGGGCTGAGGTAGGGCTTGGTAGCCTGCGTGGTAGGAGTGTGGATTCACTCTAAGATAGGTTTCTTGGGAAGAGCCTGAGGTGTAGGATTTGTTGAAGTTTGAGCTGTAGGAACCAGTTTGGGTTCTGAGTTGTAAGATCTGAGGATCTGAGAAGGTGGATGGAAGTTTGGCCGAATCTAATGTACGGCTAGATATGCAAAGGGTGAAAGTGGATGTACCCATCATTTGAGGAACCACTATAAATCTGTGTGTATGTTGTGATTAGATTATTGTGTGATGTGGTAGCTATAGAATTTATAACTGTACTGTGATTAATTTATTAACTGCCTGAGTGAATTGGAATTGAACCTATTCACCCTCCCCCCCCTCTAGGTGTTTAGACATTCTTGAAACCAATTCTTTCAAGTGGTATCAGAGGAAGGTTACTTAAATTTAGACTTAACCGTCTGAGTGTATCTCCAAGGCAGTAATAAGATAGCCAAGATGGGTTCAGGTGAAAATCACAAAGAACTTGGATCCATGAAACTTCTCATTTGTAGAAAAGAAACCTTTGGCATATGGAAAGAGAGGGTCAGATTATTCATGGAGGCATTTGATCCAAGAATTTACATCACAGTTCAAGAATGGTCTTTCATCCCTATGAAGACATCTGTTCTAGATGCAAATCTGAAAACTCCAAAGAGTTATTCTGAGATGACCAAAAATGAGATCATCTTAGCCACTTTGGATAAGAAGGCACAAAACATAATTGTTAGTGTCATAGATGATTTTACATTTCAGAATTTAGTCCACTGCAAAACTTCAAAGGAAATATAAGACACTTTGATTGTCTACATGGAGGGGACATAAGAAGTAAGAGAGGATAGGAAATCTATGTTCAATCAAGAATATGAGAGTTCCAGAGAAGCCAAGACAGATAACATAACTATATTCTATGAAAAATTCTTCAGAATTGTCAATGAGTTGATGACTTATGGAAGAGTCTTCAGCACTTATGAACTGAATGACAAGTTTCTCATATCATTAACCAAGGATTGGGATACCAAGGTCTGTGCCATCAGAGAAGTGGCCAGACTTACAGATACTCTTCCATCAACCTTGTTTGGAAAATTATTGTCTTATGAAATGCAGCTAATTGCCAGAAAGGAAGAGGAGAAGAGCAGCATGTTTGTTGCCAAAGATAAGTCTGTGGCTTTCAAGGTTGAAGCTACAAGGAAGGGCAGGAGAAAGACTCCTCCTCACAGAAAAGTTGCTGATACTGATTCAGAAAGTTCAGACACAAGCACAGCAGATGACCATAATTCTGATGAGGAGCTTGCTGCCTTTTCTAGGCAATTCCAAAGGTTCTTGAAGCAAAAGAACTGGAGGAGAAGGCCTTCCTCTTCTTCTTACTCCAAAAATGACTACTACAAGGGAAAGAAGAAAACCTTTAAAGAGGATAGGTATGGTTCTAAAACTGGAAAACAAATTTCTACTAAAATTGTTTGTTATTGTTGCAGTAAGCCAGGACATGTTATAGCAGACTGTCCTGTCAAAAGAAAGGAGTCAGGTGAGAAAAAGAAACACCAGCATAAAGGAAAGAAGAAGAAATCCTTTGTGGCCAAGAAGCAAAAAAGCTGGACTGACTCTTCTTCATCAGAGTCAGAAAATGAAGAGGATGCTGAGGCCTACATTGGGCTGTTCTCAACTGAGGAAGATTCTGTAAAAATAGAATTCTTGTAGTTGTTGAATGATATTAATAAAGCAGAAGATAGACAATACTTAAGACTGATGGTCATAGCTGAGGATGGACACAACCAGGAGCAGCCTGGTCTTAGTAAGGTACAGTCTTCACCTTCAGTGTCAGATTATGTTACTAGCCCAGAGTCAGAAGCAGTTTCATCAAGAGATGAAAGTGGCTCTGAATCTGAAAGAGACATCAATCAACTGATTGATGATTATGGAGAGCTCTTACAAGCCTTTAAGGAAAGCAGGCTCCTAGCCAAACAACTGGCGAAGGAGAATTCCACTCTGAAGTTGGCAGCTTCAGACTCAGCAAAAGTGTTGGATTTGAAGTTAAAAGAGATTAGTAAATTGAAAATCATAACTGTTATTCATATGGATACCATTACTTTCAAGAATAATCATATTAGGAATCTTGAAAGTAGACGCCAAAAGGAGAGGGAGCTAGTGGCCAAGTTCTCAAAACTTAGTTCTGTGTTACCTTTGATAGATTCCTTCTCTTCCCAAAAGGGTAAGAAGGGTTTAGGTTTCAAAGAAAGAACAAGAGATGCCAATTCCAACAAGAAAGGCAAAGCTCCAGCTCAGCCACTTGCTTCCAAGACTTAAATTTCTTTTAAAAAGGTGGTTCAACCATCTAACAGGTATGACCATGATAGTATTTATGGTCACTATGAGCAAGGCAATAGAAATGACAAGGGTGCTAGTGCCTATTTGGGCAGCCCATGAGAAATCCCAAATGGCTCATAATGGATCATTTGTGTTTGGTGTACCATGTAACGCCCCGAATTTTGTGTGTGAGTCGGTCGCGGAAAAAGAGTTTTTGGTGCCTGTAGGGGTACACGGCCTAGGACACGGGCGTGTCCAAGGCCGTGTCTGGCTGGTGATTTTTGGCCGTTTCCAACCCGAGAAGGACACGGCCAGGAACACGGCCGGATGACACGGGCGTGTCATCCGACACGGGCGTGTGCCAACCCGTGTCCCTACCCGTATCCTGATGGGTCGTGTCCGTTGCCGTGGCGGTTATGCGTGACACGCCCACGAACACGGGCGTGTCGAGGAACCCGACACGGGCGTGTCAGGTCAGACACGGGCGTGTCTTGGCCCGTGTGCATTTCTCAGTTCGACGATCGTGCCTGGATCGAGGCACACGGCCTTGGACACGGCCGTGTGCCAAGCCGTGTGCGGTCCAGGTCTGGGGAATTTTGTGCAGATCCGAGCCGTTCATTTTCTTTAATTAGGATCCAATGGCCCAGATTAAATCCTGCTCTGTTAAGGCCGGGAATAGGGAGTTATTCCCTCATTTTCTCTCCAAAGTTCTCCCCTTCCAAAGTGAGAGAGGAGAGGAAGAAGAAGGAGGTTTCCGGCCGCCGGCGGAGCATCGGAGCGCCGTTTCGAAATCGGAGAGCGGATCCGTGGAGGGAAGGTCATTGCGAAGAGTTCTAACCGCGTAGTTTTTCCATGGCGCCAAAACGGACTACAAGGGTAACGATTCTCAACTCGAGCGCTTGAATCTCTTTCTTTCTGCATAAGGAATCCCGCTCCCGCGAGTATGCGGTGAGTGCGTGGTGTTCCTTGGGGTTGACGGGAATAGTCCCCCTTGTGTTGCATGTAGAGCCCGGAATCGTAAGTACGGGCATAGGCATTGTGTGTGAAGCCTACCCGGACGTGTTTTGTCTGGATCGGTGATGTTGCATTTGATATGGTTTTGCCGGAGAAGACTCCGTGCTTTGAATTTTTTCGGGTTTCCACGCGGTAGATTGCAGCAGGGATCCTTGAAGGTTAGCTTCAAGGCGCACCCGGAAAATTGAGCGGAAACGTGTTTTGCTAACTTGGCGGTCTGGGAACCGGCCTTGATCATAACTGGGTTATGAGATTGTTTTGGAAAATTTGGGATCCGAGAGAAGCTTGGCCCGCGCAAAGTTCCTTAAATTGGACATGCGGCGTGAGCAACGGGCAAGTGGAATTGGACCTAGGCTATGTGGTTCGGTGCGAGAGACCCGAAGACGGGGACTGGCCGTTGGCATAGTCGGAGCCTTAAACGGTGGTCAGAAAGGCTAAATGCTCACATGTTGTTGCCATCCTGGGGATGGTGGTGAATGCACTGATTTGTCAGGATTCGCCATGAATGTACCCTGAGTGCACGGGGTGTTTGGCCGTGCGAGCCTACACCTGTGGCGAATTGTTATTGCAATATATATATTGTTGGGCTAATGTTATGCAGGGAAAGAGCACCGCCGTCCCGAGTAAGGGGCGGGGTCGTTATAATTTGGTCGGCTTTTAGCTGACCGTTGCTTTATTTGCCACTGTGCGGTGGTATGTGCTTGCAGGTGCTGCGGAGCCGAGCGCCAAATAGCGGACTGGAGCCCATGTTGCTGTGCTGGCCCTAGAAGGCCGTAGAATAGTTTTATTTATATATTTCATGTGTGGCCGGCCTGCGAGCCGATGTATGTAAAACACTATTTATGAAGTGAACATTTGTAAGGCCTTAAGGTCATGTACCTGTTTCTGTGTATTTGGGGTTTCATTCCTGTTGTTGTAGCTGTGGACATTCATATTGATGGAATTAATTTTGGGTTCTTTCAACTTTAAAATCTTCCGCTAGAATGCTCTGTGATTAGGACGAGTAGTCTTAGTTGGTTGGTTTGATTATTCATTTAGTATCATTTCCGACTGTCTGTGGTATATGGCGTCGGGTTCCAGCTGGACCTTCTGTTATATGCCATGTGACAGATGGGGGTGTTACAATTTGGTATCAGACTTCTGGTTACGATCAAGCTTAAATGAATTCGTGGGCGAATTCTTTTAAGGGGTGGTGAGCACATGTGTGCGTCATCGTTATAACATTAAAAAGAACCCATGAATGTCCACTTAGGAATGAAAATACACTTGTTTTGTGGAACCTGAGTGTTCCAATGATTGATTTTAGCAATTTGTTTGTCGTCTAATCGTGTGTCTTTGCTATTATAGGCAGCTAGGAGCGGTGCTGGTCAGTCAGAGCGTCCGCAATCAGCGGAAAGTAGTGCACCAAGGGACGTGCCTGCTACACCTCCTTCAGCGGAAACCATTAGGATGGTGGCTGAAGCCGTGTTCGCAATGATAAATGCCCAACCTGCGGGGCAAATGCATCGCGCACCTCCTGCGGATGAGCAAGAACCGGTTAGGGCGGCAGAGCCGAGAGTGGTTGAACGCGCAACAGTTGAGTTAGTAGAGCCGAGGAGAATTACGGAGCGGCAGCTAAAGCACGTGATGGGCTTTAATCCTCCGAGGTTTAATGGGGTTGGAACGCCAACTCAAGCTGAGGACTGGCTCTCTTCCATAAAGAGGGTGTTGACGGCCACAATGACTGAGGAGTGGCAGAAGACCACCATAGCGACTTTTCTTTTGGAAGGTGAGGCGAGGCTGTGGTGGGACGAGTTGGAGTTTCATCTTCTAGTGGGAAGGCAACTTGCGGATGTGCCGATAGAAGAATTTTCAAGATTGTTCCTAGCCAGATTTGTACCTTCTGCTCAGAAGTTGGAGATGGAGAATCAATTTCTTGGGTTGACTCAGGGATCCAGAAGCGTGGACGAATATCTGCATGAGTTCACACGGTTGGGTCGTTATGCTGGTGCTATGTTTTCTGAAGAAGAGAGGAAGACCAACCGATTCTATGAGGGTCTTCGTGGCGATTTACAGTTACTCCTTGCTGGGCCTAAGGCGCAGGGCTTCCTAGCCTTGGTCAATTCGGCCCGATCGTTGGAAAAGTTTGCGAAGAAAGTTCAAGAGAAGAGGGACCCAGGAGAAAGGAAGACCGAGTTCAAGGTGCCAAGTAACAAGACAGGTTTCCGCAGATGGAACAAGAAGCGGAGGACTTCAAACTCAGCCCCTTCGGCTGATGCATCGGGGGCAACTACAAGTCGAGTCCCCGGAGCTTGCTACAACTGCGGGAAGACGGGGCATTTTGCTCGGGAGTGTTGGAGCGGACGTCCAAAGTCCGAGAGGAGACCTGGAGCGACTTATGAGGAGAAAGGGAAGGCGGTGGAGTCAACCGCATCCCATCATGCTCCAGCCCAGCCTAGAGTCTACAACCTTGGTCTACAGGAGGCCATAAAGCAAGCAGACGTAGTGACAGGTATGAGTTAAATTATAATGGTTTAACTTTTATAGTTGTTACTTTTGTATTTGTTAGCTTACGTTTGTTAGTGCTAGGCTTTGTGTTGATCTTTGAGTTTCCGACGAGAGCCCTTTTTGATACGGGAGCATCACATTCCTTCTTGTCTGAAAAGTTTATATCGCGCATCGGAGTTCCGTTCTCGATGGCAGAAAACAAGTTGGATGTGTTGTTGCCTAATGGGTGCTCAATGCGTGCGGATAGAATCTGTGTTGTAAAGATTCGGATTGGAGACCGAGAGTTTGATTTGCGGGCGTTGGTTCTACCATTAGTGGAGTTCGATGTAATCTTCGGTATGGATTGGCTCTCGGAGCAGAGTGCATGCATTGATTGCAACCGTAAAGAAGTCAAGTTGGGTCTGGACACTGATCGGGAGACTACTTTTGCGGGCATGAAGGGGTCAAGGAAAGTTCTGATATCGTCCCTTCAGGTGTTTAAGGCAGTTCGGTCTGGGGCAGAACTGTATGTCACTCTAGTGCAGACTTCGACGCCTAAACCTAGTTTGGGCAACATCCCTGTTGTGTCCGAGTACCCTGATGTGTTTCCAGATGATCTCCCAGGAGCCCCTCCTCAGCGGGAGATAGACTTTACTATAGAGCTGGTACCGGGTGCCAAACCGGTGTCACGCTCCCCCTATCGGATAGCCCCGAGAGAAATGATAGAGTTGAAGGTGCAACTGCAGGAGTTGCTAGAGCAAGGTTATGTGCGTCCAAGTTCGTCGCCTTGGAGCGCACCAGTTCTCTTTGTTAAGAAGAAAGATGAGAGCTTGCGGCTTTGTATCGATTATCGGGAATTGAACAAACTTACGGAGAAGAACAAATATCCAATCCCGAGGATTGACGATCTGTTTGATCAGTTGGTTGGGTCAACTGTATATTCGAAGTTAGATTTGAAGTCTGGTTACTATCAGTTGAGGATAAGGGAGAGCGACATTCCAAAGACAGCATTCAGTACGCGGTTTGGGCATTTTGAGTTCACAGTCATGCCGTTTGGGTTGACGAATGCTCCATCCGTGTTTATGGATCTGATGAATAGGACGTTCAGAGAATATTTGGATCAGTTCGTGATAGTATTTATTGATGATATCCTGGTATATTCGCGGTGCGAGGAAGATCACTACAAGCATTTACACCTGGTGTTGGAAACATTGAGGAAAAGTCAGTTATATGCAAAGTTCTCCAAGTGTGAATTCTGGTTATCCTCGATAGCGTTCCTAGGTCATGTTGTCAGTGGAGAAGGAATAGCTGTGGATCCGGCGAAGATAGTGGCGATACGGGAGTGACCTACTTTGACTACAGTGGCAGAGGTCCGGAGTTTTCTGGGACTTGCTGGCTACTACAGGCGCTTCGTAGAGAACTTCTCGCGGATAGCACTACCACTCACGACGTTGACAAGAAAGGATCAGAAGTTTGTGTGGTCTCCGGAGTGCGAACAGGCTTTTGAAGAATTGAAGAGGCGGTTGACCACGGCGCCCATTTTATGTTCGCCAAGTGGAACCGAAGGGTTCGAGATCTATAGTGATGCTTCGGGCAGTGGTTTGGGCTGTGTTCTGCTACATCATGGGAGAGTGATAGCTTATGGTTCATGACAATTGAAGGTTCACGAGAGGAATTATCCGGTCCACGACTTAGAGTTAGCGGCCGTGATTTTTGCTCTAAAGCTTTGGAGGCACTATCTGTACGGTGTGAAGGTGGATATTTACACCGATCATAAGAGTTTGAAGTACCTATTGGACCAAAAGGATCTGAACATGAGGCAGAGGAGGTGGATGGAGTTCTTAGGGGACTACACCTTCAAGATACACTATGTACCTGGGAAGGGAAATGCAGTGGCGGATGCGTTGAGTCGTAAGATTCCCACACAAGCCAATTGGTTATCAGTACATGATGAAAGATTGGTACAAGAGTTGGAGGCATTGGAGATATCTTGCGTTGACAAGCAGTCTAGTGCCGAGGCAAAATTGTTTTGGACAGAGGTGCAGTGTGACCTAGCGGATAGAGTTCGGAGGGCTTTGGTTCAGGATAGCAGCATGAAGCAAATCTTGGATGAAGCTTTGGATGGGTCAAATTCCCAGTTTGTGGTTGTAGATGGGTTGCTAAGGAAGGACAGTCGTCTATGCGTTCCTAGTGCGGATAATATTCGGGAGGAGTTGATGTATGAGGCTCATCATACCAAGTACTCAATCCACCCGGGAAGCACGAAGATGTATAGAGACATGAAGAAATTATTCTGGTGGCCGGGTTTGAAGAAGGATGTGGCACTTTATGTGGCCAAGTGTCGTACTTGTGCATTAGTGAAGGCGGAATGCCAGAAGCCCGGAGGTTTCTTGAAATCACTTCCTATCCCAGAATGAAAGTTTGACGACATATCTATGGATTTTGTGCACGGTTTGCCGAAGTCGCAGAAGGGAAACGACGCCATTTGGGTGGTCGTTGATAGATTGACAAAGGTGTCGCACTTTATCCCAGTGAGAAAGGAGGATCCAGTGGAAAAGTTAGCCAAACTCTACGTGGATAATATAGTACGATTGCATGGTGTGCCTAGAAGTATTGTTAGTGATCGTGATGGACGCTTCACGTCAAATGACTGGAGGTTGGTGCATGGTCTGTTGGGTACTAAGCTAAAGTTCAGCACAGCCTTTCACCCACAGACAGATGGCCAAACCGAGAGAGTCAACAGAACTATGGAGGACATGCTTCGCATGTGCGTCCCAGATTTTGGGAAGCATTGGGAGGATCACCTGTACATGGTGGAGTTTGCGTACAACAATAGCTTTCAGGCAAGCATTGGAATGGCGCCTTTCGAAGCTTTGTATGGGAGGAAGTGCCGTACGCCGTTGTCTTGGTTGGAGGCAAGCGAATCAAAGTTGTATAAACGTCAAGCGGTGGAAGATGCCACTTCAATGATACGGACAATTCAGGAAAGGCTGAAGATTGCTCAGGATAGACAATCAAAGTATTACAATGCCAAACATAGAAATGTGGAATTCAACGTTGGCGACATGGTATATTTGAAGATCAAGCCGTTCAAGGGTGTATCGCGGGTTCGACGCTTGAAGAAGCTGAGTCCGAGATACCTTGGACCATTTGAAATCCTGGAGCGTGTTGGCGAGGCGACGTATAGATTAAAGCTGTCGACGGAGTTGAGTGGGCTGCATGACGTATTCCACGTATCGGTGTTGCGTAAGGCAGTGCAAGAGGCTTCGCAGATCATTGCAGACGATCAGGTACCGGTTGATTATGAGTTAACAACAAGGGTCAGACCAGTACGAATTGAAGATGTTGCAGTCAAACGACTCCGCAACAAGGAGGTCAGAATGGTTAAAGTCCGTTGGGATAATTGCGGACGTGAGGAGCTTTCTTGGGAGCGAGAGCAAGCTATGTTGGAGGAATACCCCGAGTTATTCCACTCAGGTATCATTTAGCTTTTGTGTACCTTTGCTTAATTTCGGGACGAAATTCCTTAAGTGGGGGAGATTTGTAACGCCCCGAATTTTGTGTGCGAGTCGGTCGCGGAAAAAGAGTTTTTGGTGCCTGTAGGGGTACACGGCCTAGGACACGGGCGTGTCCAAGGCCGTGTCTGGCTGGTGATTTTTGGCCGTTTCCAACCCGAGAAGGACACGACCAGGAACACAGCCGGATGACACGGGCGTGTCATCCGACACGGGCGTGTGCCAACCCGTGTCCCTACCCGTGTCCTAATGGGTCGTGTCCGTTGCCGTGGCGGTTATGCGTGACACGCCCACGAACACGGGCGTGTCGAGGAACCCGACACGGGCGTGTCAGGTCAGACACGGGCGTGTCTTGGCCCGTGTGCATTTCTCAGTTCGACGATCGTGCCTGGATCGAGGCACACGGCCTTGGACACGGCCGTGTGCGAAGCCGTGTGCGGTCCAGGTCTGGGGAATTTTGTGCAGATCTGAGCCGTTCATTTTCTTTAATTAGGATCCAATGGCCCAGATTAAATCCTGCTCTGTTAAGGCCGGGAATAGGGAGTTATTCCCTCATTTTCTCTCCAAAGTTCTCCCCTTCCAAAGTGAGAGAGGAGAGGAAGAAGAAGGAGGTTTCTGGCCGCCGGCGGAGCATCGGAGCGCCGTTTCAAAATCGGAGAGCGGATCCGTGGAGGGAAGGTCATTGCGAAGAGTTCTAACCGCGTAGTTTTTCCATGGCGCCAAAATGGACTACAAGGGTAACGATTCTCAACTCGAGCGCTTGAATCTCTTTCTTTCTGCATAAGGAATCCCGCTCCCGCGAGTATGCGGTGAGTGCGTGGTGTTCCTTGGGGTTGACGGGAATAGTCCCCCTTGTGTTGCATGTAGAGCCCGGAATCGTAAGTACGGGCATAGGCATTGTGTGTGAAGCCTACCCGGACGTGTTTTGTCTGGATCGGTGATGTTGCATTTGATATGGTTTTGCCGGAGAAGACTCCGTGCTTTGGATTTTTTTGGGTTTCCACGCGGTAGATTGCAGCAGGGATCCTTGAAGGTTAGCTTCAAGGCGCACCCGGAAAATTGAGCGGAAACGTGTTCTGCTAACTTGGCGGTCTGGGAACCGGCCTTGATCATAACTGGGTTATGAGATTGTTTTGGAAAATTTGGGATCCGAGAGAAGCTTGGCCCGCGCAAAGTTCCTTAAATTGGACATGCGGCGTGAGCAACGGGCAAGTGGAATTGGACCTAGGCTATGTGGTTCGGTGCGAGAGACCCGAAGACGGGGACTGGCCGTTGGCATAGTCGGAGCCTTAGACGGTGGTCAGAAAGGCTAAATGCTCACATGTTGTTGCCATCCTGGGGATGGTGGTGAATGCACTGATTTGTCAGGGTTCACCATGAATGTGCCCTGAGTGCACGGGGTGTTTGGCCATGCGAGCCTACACCTGTGGCAAATTGTTATTGCAATATATATATTGTTAGGCTAATGTTATGCAGGGAAAGAGCACCGCCGTCCCGAGTAAGGGGCGGGGTCGTTATAATTTGGTCGGCTTTTAGCTGACCGTTGCTTTATTTGTCACTGTGCGGTGGTATGTGCTTGCAGGTACTGCGGAGCCGAGCGCCAAATAGCGGGCTGGAGCCCATGTTGCTGTGCTGGCCCTAGAAGGCCGTAGAATAGTTTTATTTATATATTTCATGTGTGGCCGGCCTGCGAGCCGATGTATGTAAAACACTATTTATGAAGTGAACATTTGTAAGGCCTTAAGGCCATGTACCTGTTTCTGTGTATTTGGGGTTTCATTCCTGTTGTTGTAGCTGTGGACATTCATATTGATGGAATTAATTTTGGGTTCTTTCAACTTTAAAATCTTCCGCTAGAATGCTCTGTGATTAGGACGAGTAGTCTTAGTTGGTTGGTTTGATTATTCATTTAGTATCATTTCCGACTGTCTGTGGTATATGGCGTCGGGTTCCAGCTGGACCTTCTGTTATATGCCATGTGACAGATGGGGGTGTTACATACCAGCCCCAACACTCAAGAACAAGGTAGCAGCTGACTCACAAGGTCTGCCAGCCCATTTGCAAGCTAAAGGAAAGCCTGTTAGCAAAACAGACTTAGGAATATTTGAAGCTATCAGGAGTCTGCATTCTGAAAAGAAGGCAGCTGCAGATAGGGTTCAAGATATCCCAAGTACTTCTGCTGCCAGACATGTCCCTATGCAAGCCTTGGCTGAAAGACTTAAGAAAAGAGCTAATATACCAGCTGGTTTGAGAGCTGCAAACAACATTGTTGTGAAGCCAGTTCTTAAAAGAAGGTACAATATGCATGAGTGTTGGTGTTGTGGCAAAGTGAGTCACTATACCATTGATTGCTGACACAATGCGAGTGTCTTGAGAAGTAATGGTGGCTTACCTGTCAGAAGAACTGCAGGTAGGTATGTTCAGTTTAAGTCTAACTTGCACCTAGGACCCAAAAAAATTTGGGGTCCTAAGGTTAGATAATATATTTATTACAGGTAAGTCCAAGTGGCCATACCCCTACATGATACTTGGACAGTGGATGTTCCAGACACATGATTGGAATAAGGAGCATGCTAAAGGAATACACTCCTATTAAGAATGGTCCCAAAATTATCTTTGGGGCTCAGAAAAAGGGGCAAGTAAAGGTTTGGGTAAGATAACTAATGACATAGTAAATATCACACAAGTAGCTTATGTGAAAGGTTTGAAACATAATTTTATAAGCATAAGTCAACTATAAGATCTGGGCTATGACATTTATTTACTCAAGGATGAGTGTAAAATTATAAGGTCAATTGACCAAAGGATTATCTTGACAGGAACTAGGAGAGGAAATATTTATTATCTAGACTTTGATTGTGAGAGTGAGGACACTCCTATATGCCTAATTGTAGATAAGAAAGTTTCTCATTGTGTCAAATGGCACAAGAGAGTAGCTCACCTGAATTATAAGACCATAGATAGACTCTATAGTGAAGAGTTGGTGAGGAATGGTCCTGAGGTTAAGTGTATTAAGGAGGGAATCTGCTCAGCTTGTCAAAAGGGCAAGCAGACCAGGTCTTCCTTCCAAAGTATTGATACCAAGGACTCAGTGAGGTGTTTATATCTCCTGCATATGGATCTATTTGGTCCTATACCAGTTCATAGTCTAGGTAGGAAAGTCTATACCCTTGTGGTGGTTGATGACTTTTCCAGGTTTGCTTGGGTATTCTTCCTAAGGAGAAAATCTGAAACCCCAGATATCTTCCAGACTTTTGTCAAGCAAATTCAGAATGAATTTAATAGTTCTGTGGTAAAGATCATAAGTGATCATGGGACTGAGTTTCAGTTTGAATGCATGACAAAGTTCTGTGAAGGGCTTGAGATTCATCAAGAATTCTCCTCACCTAGAACTACTCAGCAAAATGGAATTGCTGAAAGGAAGAATAGAACTCTAATTGAGGCAGGTAGGACCTTGTTAAATGACACTTCTCTCCCAGAATATTTCTGGGCAGGGGCAGTAAATACTGCTTGTCATGTTCTCAATAGAGCTTCAATCACCAAAAGTCACAAAAAGACTCCCTATGAGATTCTGAAAGACAGAAAACTAAATTTATCCTATTTTAGGATTTTTGGTAACATGTGTTATGTACTAAACAATGGTAAGTCTCATTTGACTAAGTTTGCTGCCAAGTCCCAAGAAGGGATATTTATTGGGTACAACAACAATAGTAGGGCATATAAGATCTATAACTTGACTAAACAAGTTATAGAAGAATCTATCCATGTTGTCTTTGATGAGTCTAAGTTAATTAACTGCGAGCTGCCAAGCACTTCTTCTAGTCCTGCAGGTTTAAAAGATAAGATGAACAATCTGACCATCAGGGAAGATAAACCACCAGACCAAGAGATTGAAGATGATGGATGTTGTCCAGGGGGAGCTCAAGACGTACAAGCTGAGAATGAAGAACAACCAGCTGAAGACATTGAGGATCAACAAGCTGAAGGAAGATTGTCTCTAGCTATGAGACATTTAAGAGATCATCCAGCTCATCAAATCATTGGTGATGCAAGTCATGGTGTAATGACCAGAAGCAAGAGCTTGAACCCATCACTATGTTCAAGTTTTCTGTCTCAAATGGAACCAAAGAAATTTGAAGAGGCTATCCAAGATTCATTCTGGATTGGTGCTATACAGGAAGAGTTGAACCAATTCAAGAGATGCAAAGTTTGGAAACTGGTTCCAAGACCTAAGGGACATAATGTGATAGAGACTAAGTGGATCTACAACAATAAGTTAGATGAAAATGACATTATTGTCAAGAACAAGGCCAGATTGGTGGCAAAAGGCTACAGACAGGAAGAAGGAATAGACTTTGACCAGACCTTTTCCCTAGTAGCAAGACTAGAAGCAATAAGACTATTCCTTGTCTATGCAGCCTATAAAGAATTCAAGGTCTTTCAAATGGATGTCAAGTCAGCATTCCTGAATAGAGATCTAAATGAGGAAGTATATGTGGATCAGACATCAGGTTTTGAAAATCCTCACTTTTCTGATCATGTCTATAGACTTAAGAAAGCTCTATATGGGTTGAAACAAACCCCTAGAGCATGGTATGAGACATTGTCTACTTTCCTCATTGAGAACAAATTCTCAAGGGAGAAAATAGACAAAACCCTATTTCTAAGGGAATCAAAGGGCAAGATCATCCTAGTCCAGATATATGTTGATGACATAATCTTTGGATCTACTGAGAATAACCTTTGCAGGAAGTTTGCCAAACTTATGCAATGGAAGTTTGAGATGAGCAGCATGAGTGAGTTAAAGTTCTTCTTGGGACTTCAAGTAAAACAAACTGATGATGGCTTGTCCATATCCCAGTCTAAGTTCACCAGGGAGTTGATTAAGAAATATGGCATGGAGACTGCTTCCACCATGAAAACTCCAATGGGGTCAAATATGCACTTAGGCAAAGATGAGGCAGAGAAACCGGTTGATGAGTCTTTGTATAGAGGGATAATTGGCTCCTTACTATACTTGTCTGCAAGTAGGCCTGACATCATGTATGCTACATGTGTCTGTACTAGATACCAGGCATGCCCTAAAGAGTCTCATTATTCTGCTGCAAAGAGAATTTTAAGATATCTTAAGGGTATACCAGATCTTGGTCTGTGGTACCCTAGGAATAGAGATTTTCTGCTAACAGGTTTTTCAGATACAGACTTTGCAGGCTGCAAGGAAGACAAGAAAAGTACCACAGGTATATGCCAATTCCTAGGTGAAAGATTGGTGTCATAGAACAGTAAAAAGCAGACAAGTGTTGTTATATCCACGATAGAGTCATAATATATTACAACTGGAAGTTGCTGTGCTCAGTTGCTATGGATACAACATAAACTTGAAGATTTTGACATCAAGATAAGTAGAACTCCATTATATTGTGATTCTACTAATGTTATATTAATTGCTAGAAACCCTATTTCATATAGCATAACAAAGCACATTGAAATTAGGTACCATTTTATTAGAGAACATGTTAAGAAAGAGGACATAAGTTTAGAGTTTATTTCTACTTATACACAAGTAGCTGATATATTCACTAAACTTCTAGATGAAAGTAAATTCAATTATTTTAAAATTGAATTAGGTATGTTGAACCTGAAATAGGATGATAGATTAAGAAAAATTCTACTCAACATATGACTAAGTAAGTTATGTGTCGACACATAAAGTAGTCTGTGTCGATACTCAGAAGTTGGTGTGGACACATAAAGTAGTCTGTGTCGACACTCAGAAGTTGGTGTCGACACATAGAGTTGTTGATACTCAGATGTTAGTGTCGATACATAAAGTCGTCTGTGTCGACACTCAGAAATTAGTGTCGACACATATAGTTGTCGAGACTCTAAACTCCTTGTCGAGACTTTAGCAGTCTATGTCGACATAATCAAAATTGTGTCGACATACGAAACTCTAATTTCAGCCCACCTTTTGGCCTTCCCTATTTAGAAAAGTATAAATAGGAGGAAACGGGATCTTGTCGACTACGCTCTCAGAAATCTCGAGACTAAACCATTAGTGTCGACAAGAAATTCTTCTTATCTCTCTTCAACTTCCACTTCTCTCATCTCCAATGTCGTCCAAGATGGACAACAACATTAACGAAGGTTATGAGCTAGTTCGGGGAGCGTTCAATGATGCTGAACAAGATATCAAGGTGGTTATGGACCTAATCCAGGAAGCAGGACTGGATTATATGGTTTTAGAACCAACAAGAATTTGGAAGATGAAGTTCTAGAATTCTATTCCAACGCTACATTGAATTCAAAGGGGAACAAGATTCAATCAACTGTTCACGGAGGAACAGTAAAAATAACCCTCAAAAGTCTGAGCAAATCCCTTCAACTACCAAGGATTAAAGAAGAAACGGAGATTGATTCTACACTGACTGCAGAAGCCCTCAAATGGTGTGTACCGCCCTCAACCACAAACATTGGATCATCCATGACTAGGAAAGGGATGAACTCCAAAGGGAAGTTTCTGTCAGAGATTATTGGGAAGGTAGTTCTCTGCAAAACTGGGGGGGCATGATAGGATCTCTTCCTACATATTCAGCCTCATAACAAGAATCATGTTCAAGGTGAAGACTGACTGGAGTACTATTATCTTTAACAAGATTAAGGAAAGCATTAAAAAGCCAAACCTAGGGAGAATATTAAGTTTGTATCTGGTTGTCAGCATACCAGAGGTGTTAAACCAGATTGTTGGCTCAAAGATTAATCATATGAGGAGAATGAATATAAGAATCCTATTTAGGTGCGACAAAGTATTGTCCAAGGAAGACCCTGCACCAAAGCAGAAGTCCAAACAGGTCCCAAAATCAAAGAAAGATACAGTGCAAGCTGAGGGTCCTCTAGTGACTCAGAAGAAAGAGTTGAATTCAGTTCTGACGAAGATAACACTGAACTGCACAGGAAGTCTCCAACTCACACACCGAGAACTAAAGCTCAAATCCAGGGGGATACTGTCCATCTGATAGATAATCAAGAGATATCAGTCCCTAGGGAAACTGTCAATGAAGCCCAGCTAGATAGTGAGACTGCAAACCTCACTGTAATGGAAGTGGTTCATGACATCAACATAGCTGATGATCCTTTTGAAAGGGAGGCACAAGATGTACATATTCCTGATCTCCAAGGGAAACCTCAGGCTCCTGAGATTGATGTAATCCAAGAATTAGAGACTGACTTCCAAGGGGAGCAAGAAGAGGTACACAAGGAAGATATTTTTGCTAATGTACACAATACTATAAGGGTTGAGGGGGAGGTGCCAGCCCTAACATGAACTCTTCTTTCTTAGCTCCATGATGTACACACTACAGCGGAACTTGAGATATCATCTGATTCAGAAAATGAGGAAGCAACCTCAGTACTTAAGAAAAGAAAAATCATGGAGCTAATAAAAAGAGTTCAGGTTATAAGAAAGCCTTAAAGGCTGGATCCTCATCTACTGCTCCTATAATGGATTTTAGTTCTCTGTTAGTACAGCTGCAAGTCAAACTTGATGAGCAAAGACTTGCACTAGAAAAGTATGTGGATGAAAGCCACAAGGAGTTGCAGTTCAGTCTGGCACAGAACATCAAATCTATAAGATTTGAGGTAAATTTGTTTAAGAAAGAAATGACAGACTACTTTCATAAGAAAGACAATGTTGCGGTATATATTGTCAAACAACAACAAAACACTAAAACTGAAGTAGATGATCTGGTTGTCAAGCAAGACATTGTTCTAGAAAATTAGAAAAGATTGAATGACAATTTGATGGAACTACATTCCATCACTCTGACAAAATTGACTGAACAAACCACTGCCATAGAAACTAATATGAACACCAAAGTATTTGCTATAGAAGCACAGATCAAACTAGATTTGGCAACAGTTGCTGCTGCTATCTAAACTTCTGAGTCTGCAATTTCAGCTCAAGTAAAGAAGTTTAAAAACTACTATACCACTGGAACTATCTGTTGGAGTTACCATGGTGATCTGAAAGTGGTCAAACATGTAATCTCACTGCCAACTCGATATGAGCCTGCAGGGTCGCACATAAGAGATGTGGAGAAGTTGGATGATTGACTGTGTTGGTAAAGATTACCAATCACCGACCTGAATGGGGCTATGGGCAAAGTGTTGCCTTAAAGGATCGTCGGGTTGGGCAAATGTTGCCTTGAAGGACTGGTAAGAATAGTCGACCGAGGGTCGACAACAATCGTCGAGAATTGGTACTCTGGTTCTCGCCGATCGACGAGAATCGTCGTGAATTGGTGCTCTGATTCTTGCAGATCGACGAGAATCGTCGAGAATGGGTACACTGATTCTCGCCGATCGACGTGAATCGTCGACCCACGATCGGCGTGAATCGTCGAGTATTGTACTCTGATTCTCGCCGATCCGGGTGATTCTCGCCGATTGTGATTCTCGCCGATTGTGATTCTCACCGACTGATTCTCGCCGATCCTAACTGATTCTCGCCGATTGATTCTCACCAAATCTGCTTGGTGATTCTCGCCGATTCTGGAACCCTATTTTTCTGGGTGGTCTGCGGATAACGATATTCCTAAGTCTATTTATGCCTTCGGTCTAAAAGGGACACTTAGGGTTTTTCGGGATCATATCTATCTCTATGACCGAAGATCTGATCGAATCGAAATCGACGGAAACCATTCCGCCCTTTGTTCCGCCGATCCCGAATCCCGCCGACGGAAGGGTTCCGCCGCCGTGTTCGCTCTGTCGACCTCCTCCTCTCCGGCGATCGTCGCTGGTGTTGCAATCCCTGGCGCGGACCTAGCAGTCCGTGGGAAAGCAAGGTGCGGTCTTTCTCCTTCCCGATAATCCGTGCGACGGATAGATCAGTGTTCTCCCGTTCGTGTGGATTTCTGCAGAGACGTGGACATTATTCCACGTAGAACTCGCCACCAACAGGAATACAAAACTTGGAGCATCACCGTTGAGTTGTGACTCAACGCCATTGAGGTAATTTTGCATAGTTGTATGTTAACTTCTTGATTCAATTATCATGGTCCGATCCCATCTCTTTTGGGTTTTCTTGATGTTTTTATTCTTCCGCTGCGTGCACAAGCGTTGTGCCATCCTCATAGAGAAACCCAACAGTGGTATCAGAGCGAGGTTGCGGCCATGATTGTTGAATTTGAAGTTTTGTTATTCCAGTGCGTGTAAACCTAGGGATTTAGAAGTGTTCTAAATGTCTAGATTTAGTCTTGGTACCTCGCCAAGAGCTTCTGGAATTTCGTGGATATTTCTAATTGTTAGAAATTGTAGTCTCCTTAGCAGTAACCATCCCTCGAGTTTGTTTTGGATTTTGAATCCAATGTTGAAGTTGGAGACCGGGCGGTCTGTCTTGGCGGGTTGGAGACCGCGCGGTCTGGCGGTTTGACTCGGCGACTTGTAAACCGGGCGGTCTAGCAATCTTCACAGGCGACCTCTCTGCATCTCTTATTGTAAGCCGTGCGGTTAGTCCTTCTGTCTAACCGCGCGGCCTGTGCGGTTTACTTTGTACAGTCCGCTTAGCTTGTAAATTTTAGTCCCACATCTCTTATTTGTATTCTCTCTTCTCTCCTCCATTCTATATAAGGGAGGGCATACCTTTGTAATAGTTATCTTTTTTGGATAATAAAATTTCGATTATTCAAAAGTTTATTCGGCTTGTTCTCTTCTTTTCGCTTCCTTTCTCTACTTTCTAACATGGTATCAGAGGACACGGTCTTTTCCTCCTGATTCTGTGCGCTCTCTGTTGTTCGCGGCTTGTCTTCCGCGTTTTGCGGCTTGCCTTCTCCTCTGTCCGCGCGACTTGTTTCTATCCGCGCGGCTTGTTTCTGTCCGCTGCCTGTTTGCGCGGCTTGCTCTTCTTGTTTCTCTTCTCCTCCTGCTCTTTGTCGCAGCGACCTGTTTCCGTGTCGCCGCGCTCCTTGCTCTTTCCTGCCGCTCCGACTTCCTAGTCGCTGCGGTCTGTCTCTATCCGCGTGTGTTGTCTCTGCACTCGCGGTTTGCTGCTGTGATCTGCCTGACCGTGCGGGTTGTTCCTTTCTTACCCGCATCTTGGTCGCGGTCACCTGCTCTTCTCCTCTCTTCTGTTCGCTCGGCCTTTTCAGTCCGCGCGACCTCTTCCCCGCTGTGCCCTTGACCGCATTCTCGCAACTGCTGTGATCTGCCTGACCGTGCGGGTTGTCCCTTTCTTACCCGCATCTTGGTCGCGGTCACCTGCTCTTCTACTCTCTTCTGTTCGCTCGGCCCTTTGCAGTCCGCGCGACTTCTTCCCCGCTGTGTCTTGATCTGCATCCTAGCCGCTCGTGTTCACGCGGCTTCTTCCCTTTTGTTCCTGCCGCGGTTTCACGCGGATTCTTCCTTGTTTGAGCGGCCTCTCCGCCTCTTCGCTCTTAGCCGCTTCTCTTGTTAGTCGCCGCGACCTCCTGGTTTAGTCGCGCGGCTTGTGCTCTGCACCTTGGTCGTGGCCCTTCGTGCCGCTGGTGTGCTGTCACCGAGACCGCTGCAGTTTCTTCTTCCTCCCTTCATGGCTTTCGCCTCGGTTGTCACGTCTTCTGGTCGTGCACACGTTGTTACTCAGGGCAAATGGCTGATCGACACTGGTGCTACGAATCATATGACCGGCCATCTCCCGTGTTTCTCTCTCCTAGAAAAACATGCTCGCTTGCCCCCAGTTACTCTCGCTGACGGCTCTTCATCATCAGTTCATGGCACAGGAATAGTTCATGTCACCCCGTCTCTTCACTTGGCGGATACTCTATATGTGCCCCAGTTCCCGTGCAACTTATTATCTGTTACATCTCTTTGCAAGCAATTACAGTGTTCCGTCACATTTACTTCTACTTCTTGCTCTTTTCAGGATCCGGGCTCCCAACGGACGATTGCTACTGGGACTGAGAGTGGCGGCTTATACTTCCTAGACAACATTTCTGCTTTTTCCACCTTCTCCTCCACCTCCACAGATCTTCTCCAATGGCATCTCCGCCTTGGTCATGCTCCTCCCCGTCTTCTTCGTCAACTTCTGCCCCACCTTCCTCCTCAAAGTCCTCCGCTCAACTGTGAGGCCTGTCAGCTTGGCAAGCATCACCGCTCCTCCTTCCCTCCAAAGCACGTTCGTAGCTCTACCCGTCCGTTTGATCTTATCCACTCCGACATCTGGGGTCCTTCTCCTACTCTTACCATTGGTCGGGGTAGTTCCTATTTTGTCACGTTCATTGATGATTTCTCTCGTTGTACGTGAGTGTATCTGTTAAAAGATCGCTCCGAATTATTCTCTGTATGGACATCCTTCTATCTCATGATCAAAACTCAGTTTGATGTTTCTATCAAAGTTTTTCGGTCTGATAATGCCGCAGAATATCTCAGTCGTGACTTCTCTACATTCTACATTCTTTGTTGCAGAATATCTCAGTCGTGACTTCTCTACATTCTCCTGCCGTTCCCTTCGTTCCCTCGTCTCCTCCTACACTCTCCACCACTACACCGTGATAGAGTGTAGGAGGAGACGAGGGAACGAAGGGAACGGCAGGAGAATCAGAAGCTGGGAGAAGAGGAGAAGAGGCATCCGAGAAGTAGGAGGTATTCTCGAAGAAGGTGACGTCAGCAGAGACGAACTGCTTACGAAGGACGGGATCAAAGCAACAGTAGCCTTTCTGAGTGGTGGAATACCCCAGAAAGACACATTTGGTGGAGCGAGGGGAGAGCTTATCACGGGTGGCAGAAGGGGCATGCACAAAGGCAGTGCATCCAAAGATTTGGAGAGGGAGATGAAACGGCTCCTTGCCCGGATACAAAATGGAGAACGGGGTTTGGCCATGGAGAACCGTGGAGGGAATGCGATTGATGAGGTAGCATGCAAGGAGAACAGCATAGCCCCAATAGGAGCGAGGAACATGCATCTGGGTCATCAAGGTGCGAGCGACATCGAGCAGGTGTCGGTTTTTGCGTTCGGCTACACCATTTTGTTGTGAAGAATAGACACAACTAGTTTGATGAAGAATCCCATTTTGCATGCAGAATGTAGAGAAGTCACGACTGAGATATTCTGCGGCATTATCAGACCGAAAAACTTTGATAGAAACATCAAACTGAGTTTTGATCATGAGATAGAAGGATGTCCATACAGAGAATAATTCGGAGCGATCTTTTAACAGATACACCCACGTACAGCGAGAGAAATCATCAATGAACGTGACAAAATAGGAACCACCCTCTCCCTCCTCTCCGCTGCCGTCGCTCTCTTCTCCCGGGCCAGCTTTCTCTACCACGGATGCTCCGGATGCCGCGGGCCCGGCTGACCTGGATCTTCCTATAGCTCTTCGCAAAGGGGTGCGGACGTGCACCTTACACCCCCTTGCTGCTGTTGTTTCCTATGATCGTCTTACTCCTTCTCGCAGGGCCTTTGCACTGGCTATCTCTGCCACTGCCACACCCCGCTCCTATCAGGAGGCCCTTGCTATTCCTCACTGGAAGATGGCCATGGATGAGGAAATGGCGACCCTCACTGAGCGGGGTACCTGGACTCTTGTTCCTCCTCCCTTTGGCACTGATGTTGTTGGCTGTCGCTGGGTCTTTGTGGTCAAATTTAGCCCAGACGGCACTGTGGATCGGTATAAGGCTCGCCTTGTGGCTAAGGGCTTTACTCAGACCTATGAGGTTGATTACTTTGACACCTTCTCCCCTGTTGCTCGTCTCAGCACAATCCGGGTTCTTCTCTCTGTGGCCGTCAATCGGGATTGGCCAATTTCTCAGCTGGATGTCAAGAATGCCTTCCTTTATGGTGATCTTCACGAGGCCGTTTACATGGAGCAACCTCCTGGGTATGTTGCTCAGGGGGAGACACGAGTATGCCGGCTGCAGAAGGCAATTTATGGCCTCAAGCAGAGTCCTCGAGCTTGGTTTGACAAGTTCAGCGGTATTGTGGCGGCTGTTGGTTTTGTGCGAAGCTCTGCTGATCACTCTCTCTTTATTCGCAAAACTCCTTCTGGGCTGGTTGTTCTTGCTGTATACGTCGATGATATTCTTCTCACTGGCGATGACCAGGAAGGGGTAGCCCTGACAAAGCTACATCTTCGCCAACATCTGATCACTAAAGATATGGGCTCTCCAAAGTACTTTCTGGGGATCGAACTCTCTCGGAAGCCCGACTCCTTAGTTCTCTCTCAGCGTAAGTATGCCCTTGATCTTTTAAAAGAGGCAGGATTGACTGGAGCTAAACCTGCCCGATGTCCCATGGCTATTGGGGAGGACAAAACCTGGACAGATGATTCGCCTCTTCTTTCAGATAGTTCGCGGTACAGGCGTCTGGTTGGTAAGCTCATATATCTCACAGTGACCAGACCCGACATTTCTTATGCTGTGGGCAAGGTGAGTCAATTCATGCAAGCGCCCAGGGATTGTCATCTTCAGTCCGCCTTGCGGATCTTGGAATATGTCAAAGCAGCGCCTGGGAAAGGATTACTGTTTCAGAAGAATGGTCATCTGAGGATTGAAGCCTACTCAGATGCAAGTTATGCTGATGACAAAGGGGATCGCAAGTCTACCTCAGGTTTTTGCACCTTTGTTGGGGGAAATCTGGTGAGCTGGAAGAGTAAAAAGCAGTCTGTTGTCTCCAGGTCCAGTGCAGAAGCTGAGTATCGCAGTATGGCATCAACCACTTGTGAGTTGAAATGGTTGCGGGCTCTCATGCTAGATTTAGGAGAGGTGTACAACCATCCTCTACCTATGTTCTGTGATAACAAGGCCGCCATATACATCTCCAAAAATCCGGTATTACATGAAAGAACAAAGCACATTGAGGTTGACTGCCATTTCATTCGTGAAGAGATTTTAAAAGAACAGATTTGCACTCCGTTTGTCACATCTAATAAAGAGCTAGCTGACATCTTCACCAAGCCAGTCTCCGCCTCGTTTCTGCATGTTTGCGACAAGCTGGGCATGATTGATATATATGCTCCAGCTTGAGGGGGAGTGTTGAAGTTGGAGACCGGGCGGTCTGTCTTGGCGGGTTGGAGACCGCGCGGTCTGGCGGTTTGACTCGGCGACTTGTAAACCGGGCGGTCTAGCAATCTTCACAGGCGACCTCTCTGCATCTCTTATTGTAAGCCGTGCGGTTAGTCCTTCTGTCTAACCGCGCGGCCTGTGCGGTTTACTTTGTACAGTCCGCTTAGCTTGTAAATTTTAGTCCCACATCTCTTATTTGTATTCTCTCTTCTCTCCTCCATTCTATATAAGGGAGGGCATACCTTTGTAATAGTTATCTTTTTTGGATAATAAAATTTCGATTATTCAAAAGTTTATTCGGCTTGTTCTCTTCTTTTCACTTCCTTTCTCTACTTTCTAACATCCAACATAGAGAGATGAGCTTGTCTACTGCTTTAAGTTGAGTTGTCTTTGCCTTTGTCCAATGCATGTAAATCTGAGGATTTGGAAGTTTCCGGATGTTCAGATTTAGCCCTTCATTCTATCAAATGTTGATGGTGTCAGGTTGTGCACATAAGGGATGCATGTGGTTTTAGAAAAATTGCTTTTCTTTGGATGTGCACATTGATCAAATGTTGATCATGGTTAACTGTTAACCTATAATCAAATCCCTTCATCAAATATTAAGTGTTCGGATGCCTTCCGATGGATGACACTCTTCCTGCCTCGATCGATGAAGTGTGGGCTTGCCAAAGCAAGGTGCATTAATCTATCTTGGTAAGGGTGCGAGCGGATAATTGTGATAACCCACTGTCGACATCGGGTCCAACTTAACTAGGTGACCTCAAAAGTTGAGTGCCTAGAGGCATAGGGTTGGCATGCACCATATGATGGATGCGAATAAGGAGTTATTCACCAACCATACAAGAATTGCATGAGGATGCAATTGGCAAGCGTTGCCTACCTAAATAACCGCATCGTGAGAGGAAAGCCAAAGCTAACTCATTGTGTTGGTGAAATACGGATCTTGTCCACTAAGAGAGTAGCTCGCATGAACTCTCCGAATTGTTAGTGAGGGCTATCATTTCGAATAAAATAATGGGAGTGTTTTAATTGAAGTCCAAATTAAAATAAATTGTATTTGAAATTTTGGTACTGATTTTATTCTGCATAAATTCTTGTAGAATTCCATGACAAGTGTTTCACACTCCACTTTGTATCTGAGAGCCATCCTTGAGAAGGATAAGCTCAGTGAGACAAATTACATGGACTGTATAGGAACCTGAGAATTGTTCTCAGGCAAGAGCGAAAGCTCTATGTCTTGGAAGAAGAAGCCCCCGAGGTGCCGACCGGGAACTCTTCCCGTGCTGAGAAGGATACTTATAAGAAGTATACTGATGATGCTTTAGATGTCGAATGACTTATGCTTGCCACTATGAACTCTGAGCTTCAGAAGCAACATGAGAGCATGGGGTGCAAGGAGATTGACGAGCATCTCAAGAAAATGTTTCAAGGGCAGGCTCGTCAAGAGAGGTTCGACATCACAAAAGCGTTGTTTCAGTGCAAGATGGGAGTTTGAGACTCAGTAGGGACTCACGTACTCAAGATGATTGGGTATATAGAGAACCTTGAAAGGCTGGATTTTCCTCTTGGTCAAGAGTTGGCCACAGATCTGATCCTGCAATCGTTGCCGGACAGTTATGAGCAGTTCGTCTTGAACTACAACATGAATGAAATAGACAAGATACTGCCCGAACTCCTAGGCATGTTGAGAACTGCCGAAATCAATATGAAGAAGGCCAAGCCTGCCAGCCCCATACTGATGGTGCATAAGGGCAAGGGCAAGGCCAAGGGCTCTAAGAAGACGAAGGTGGGACCTAAGTCATATCTTGAGCCCAAGTCTTCTGCACTGATGAAAAAGAAAAGCACGGTGAAGGAAGGGAAATGCCACCACTGTGGCAAGGCTGGTCATTGGCGGAGGAACTGTCCTTCATACATTGAAGGTCTGCAGAAATTGAAGGGAGGTATGACTTCTGCTTCAAATGTCTACGTTATAGAGATAAACCTTTCTGCTCCTTCATCTTGGGTATTGGATACCGGATGTGGTTCTCACATTTGTACAAATGTGCAGGAACTGGGAAGGAGAAGATTGCTGAGTAAAGGAGAGGTGGACCTCCGCGTCGGCAATGGATCAAGAGTTGCTGCTGTAGCTGTATGGGTTTATCGTCTTTCTTTGCCCAGTGTGCTTGTAATAGAACTAGATAATTGTTATTTTGTTCCAGCCATAACTAGAAACATTATATCTATTTCATGTTTGGACATGATTGGATTTTCTTTTATAATTAAGAACAACTGTTGTTTTATATTTAAGAATGATGTTTGTTATGCTGTAGCCCAACTGTTTAATGGTCTTTATGTTTTGAACTTGGACCATCTGATCTGTAATGTAGAAAATAATAAAAGACTAAGAATAAATGACTCGAACCCTACATTTCTCTGGCATTGTCGTTTGGGCCATATCAACGAGAAGCGCATATCCAAGCTCCATAGAGATGGACTTTTGGACTCATTTGATTATGAATCATTTGAGCGATGCGAATCTTGTTTGTTAGGCAAGATGACTAAAGCTCCTTTCACTGATTATACTGAGAGGGCTGAGGATCTCTTGGGTGTTGTACATAGTGATGTATGCGGACCCATGAGTTCCATGGCTAGAGGTGGGTATTTCTACTTTGTTACATTTACTGATGATTTCAGTAGATACGAATATGTGTATCTTATGAAGTGTAAATCCGAGACCTTTGAAAAGTTCAAAGAGTTCAAGAATGAAGTAGAAAACCAGTTGGGTAAAAGGGTTAAAGCACTCCGATCTGATCGAGGTGGCAAATACCTGAGTCATGAGTTCCGTGATCATCTGAAAGAGTGTGGTATTGTATCACAGCTCACTCCACCTAGAACACCACAACATAATGGTGTGTCTGAGAGGAGAAATCGTACACTGTTAGACATGGTACGTTCGATGATGAGTCATGCAGACTTGCCTGTTTCCTTTTGGGGTTTTGCTTTAGAGACTACTGCAATGACATTGAATCGCGCTCCAACGAAAACGGTTCTGAAGACACCATATGGGATATGGACTGGGAAGCGTCCTAGTATGTCGTTCATTAAAATTTGGGGCTGTGAGACATACGTGAGATGTCAAATGCCTGACAAGCTGGAACCCAAATCGGATAAATGTTATCTGGTGGGATATCCTAAGGAAACGAAAGGGTATTACTTTTACCTACCGTCTGAGGGCAAAGTGTTTGTCGCAAGGACTGGTGTCTTCTTGAAGAAAGAGTTCTTATCAAGAAAGACTGAAAAGGTAGAGCTTGAAGAAGTTCAAGAACCACATATAATGAATGAACCGGAATTGGATTCTGAGACAGGACTACAAGATGTTGTAGCTAGAGAACCTGCTCAGGGAACACAAGTCCTACGTAGATCTTGTTGAAGCCAAATATGACCTCAACTGAAGTTCGAAGAAAAAGGGGTGTAGCCAAAACCTACTTCTCTCAAGTCTCAACCCTTGACTGGATTCAAAGGACCTAAGACTAACCCAATAGCCTCAGCAGGGAGGTCCCACCTCACACCCGGAAGATCTCTGAGAGCTTCCCCTCCAAAGCCAAAGCTGGGCTAGGAGCTTCTCAAAAAGCACTGAAATTTTGAGAGACAATGATAGCTTGCTTTCTAAGGAGCCCTTATGGATCTATTTATAGCATTTTGCTGTCCTGAATTTACTGAAAAGCCCCTAGTTGGTCTGCCAATAGCCGAATCCCGCTGTTTTTCTGAGGGTACTGAAGTAATTTCTCCTGAGGGCAATTAGGACATTCTTCCTAAGGCCCTGGGCCCCACTCGGCGAGAGCTGTGCCGAGACCCTTATGCCCAGGGCATGGCGCGAACGTTCTCGCCCGGCGTAGGCGAGAACTCTTTGAGATAGGAGCTTGGCTCGGGCGCAAGCGCTTCCGCGCAGGCCGCGCTCGACGATCTTGGCCTACGGTTCCTCGTTCATCGATCAGGCGCAATCGTTCCCGCCTTCTTTGGGCGAGATCTTCCTTAGGGCGGGAACACTTCGGCTAACCCAACTATGACCATTGTGCCTCCTTGTCTGGCTCAGCGAATATGGGGTTGTACACAATCCACGCTCTTTTTGAGCTAGCACCGCACTCGAAAAGACATGTCCAACCCAAAATATTCGCTGAGCACGTGTCAACATCAGGGAATCTTTCGGTGGGCCGTACGGTGCCTATATATATGTGTGCCGATAGACGGCCATAATACTTCCCTCGAGTCGTCATTCTCCCCCTGAGCTCTCGCCTTCTCTCGATATGCCTTCCAAGCGTGCCGACAAACCGCTTCCGCAGGATCTGCAGGACCGCATTAACGCGGCACAGGCGCGAGCTAGGGCTAACAGCGCCCTGGTTGCCCCATGGCTAGCGAGACAATCGTCGGCTGCTGAGCCTTCTCTGCCTAAGAAGAAGAAGAAGGCGAAGGTGGTTCAGCGGGACCTGTCCCGCGAGAACAGGAGCCCGCCCACCCCGACCCCTAGTCGCGCGGACGGCCCCTCGCCGCGGAAGGTAAGCTCGATATACCAATTACTAAAAACCAGTTGTTCAGTTGTTTAACGTGATATCTCTCGCAGGAGACGGTTCCCGACGCTGCCGCGTCCCCGCGAGAACCCTTGGATCCACCCTCAAGCCGTCACGATGATCAACAGCGGGTTCCAGAGGTAGCCCCTCCACCTGACCCGAACATCGCAGGTAACGGTTCCCCTCTCGCCCTCAACTTAAATTTTTAAGTGCCGACCTGATTTCTCGCAGCATCGGTTTCCGCACCTCCAGATCTCGCCACCCGGGAGAGTGGGGCAAGAGCTGCGAATCAGTCTGCCCATGCGGTTGATTCCTCCCTACTGGCGGGAGGAAAAACTGCCGAGATCTCCGTGCCTTTGTTAGACGCTAGCCCTCCCGCGGGAGAGGAGACCCGCTCCCCCGCTCCTGACCAAGCCGGGATCACCATTCACAAAGTTTACCCCCCCCGGAAAAGGAAAGCCAATCCACCTCCTCTTTGGAGCTGAGGGGGGGGGGGGGGGGGGCTGGGCCTTCTCGCCTGCCGTCGACCGGGGGGCCTCGTCACTCTGAAGGTATACAGAAACTTTATCGCAGCTATCCTTTAGCTCCCGCTAAAATGGGGATTCTTTTGACAGGGGACATGGGCTCGCGGCTTGGCGCCGAGGTAGAGGAAGAAGAAGAAGAAGAAGAAGAAGAAAGAGAGGGAGAAGATGGCGAGAGCTCTCCCTTCCCTTCGTCTGACGAGATGGAGGAGATCCTGACGGGTGCCGGGAGCGCGAAAAGGCGGGGGAAGAAGGTCGCTGCCGTTCTGTCGAAGCTCATCCGGCGAGAACGGGTCCGCGACCTTACGGCCAAAGAGTTCCGCCTATCAGTGGAGAAGAGGCTAGAGACCCTGGAGCGGGATTACCTTATCGGCGAGATGGATCGGCCGGGGGGAGCTACCGCTGGATCCTCACCTGAGAGGTGCCTCGAGCGCATCCGGGATCTGTCCCGCCGGGTTGACCTGGGATGCAGCGTCCTGTCGTCCTACTTCAACCCGCAGGCGCCGCCCCAGACCAAGCTGCGGGACCGAGGAAAATGGCGGTGGGAGCAAGGGAAATGGCGCTGGGAGCCATACTGAAGCGCGAGACCTCCCCTCCTCTACCCCAGGCCTTCCCCTCTCTGATGTACCATTATTCACTTGCATAGAGTTGTAACTAATGATTCTGCACTTTATCGCTTATTATTTTATCCCGTTCTCGCTCAGTCGAGAGCAATAACTCGGTTTTAATATTTTTGTATGCGTATGAGCTATTTTCCCGGGTCCTTGGGTGGCGAGAGCCACCTCGTTTCCGCCTACCTTGCCCGTCGCATGACATCTCACAACGTTTGCGCTAGTCACTTAGTCAATCGGTCACTGTCAGACCAGGGCGGGAAAAACGAAGCGCCGCTGACCTAGGACGCGCCGGCTGTACCCCCTCCTACTTCCATCGCCCCTTCCGGGCTCTCCTGCTCCTCGTTCCCCCGGACCACCTGCACATCTCCTTGCAGCTTCTCAGTCTCCCCTTCTCCGACTTCCTCCCCTGCTATCCCTCTTGCCTCCTCTAGGACCATCTCCTCTTCCTCAACAACCTCCTCTAGGGCCGCCATCTCTATCTCCAACTCTTCTGCCTCTGCCATCCACGAAATGGTGTTGACTGCTGTAACGTAACATTGCCTTGCCACCTTCGGGTACCCTCTTACCCTGACCTGCACCCCCCCATTGTTGAACTTGAGGCACTGATGAAACGAGGAGGGGACGCAGCGAAAGGCGCTGATGAGGAGACGCCCAAAGATGGCATTGTAGCTGCTCGGGGCATCCACGATCACGAACCTACAGTTTCGTGACATGCCCCCCAAACTTACGTGTAACCCTACTCCTCCTTCTACCTCTTTCCTATCTCCGGAGAACCCAAACAGAGGTCCATCCGACGCCAAGACCCTCTTCCCTTCAACCCTCATCTCATCAAAGGCCTTCTTGAAGATGACATTTACTGAGCTCCCGTTATCCACCAGTATCCTCGACACCGTATAATTTTCCACCGCCGTCTGAATCACCAGGGCGTCACAGAATGGATCCTCATAGTCTGGCATGTCTGCTGATGAGAAAGTGATCTTTTCTTTTGGTGGGGGGACCTGGGAGGTGGAGGCCACCCCCCTTCGGTACATGGTTTGCAGGCTCCCCTTGCGGGTTGCCTCAATCCCCACTCCTCCGTGAATCACCCCGATTCCCCCCGGGTTCCTATATCCACCCGATCTTCACACCTATCTTCTGCCTCGCCTTGCTGCACCTCCACTATCCTCACCGGTGGATCGTTCCTCCCTACTCCTCTCGCTTCTCTTAAATCTAAGAATTCCGGACAGGTGGCCGTCGCGTGACCTTCTTCCTGGTGGAAGTCACAAAAGAGCAACGCCCCCCGCCCGTTCTACCGTCTCCCCTTCCTCTTCTACCTCCTCCTCGAGCTCCTCTGGCTGCTCCTCTCCCCCTTCCTACTTCCATGGCCTCCTGCGGTGGTGCGGGACGACCCCTCGGTTTCTGCCTCCATGCCGGTCGATCGAACCTCCGGGGCTCCCGCAGGTTATCCCTCCCCTGATAGCCTTCTCCTGGGCCCTGGGGGCGACCCTCCTAGGGCCTCCAACCTAACCGGTTGTTCGGCTCCCGGGCCCCCCAACCCTGCTGCTGCCCAAACCTTCAGGGCTCCTCCCTTCTCCTTTCTTCCCTTTGCTCCCTCTGTTCCCTCGGCTCCTTCTGTCTTCCCGCTGCTGGTTCCTTCCCGTCATCCTCTGCTAGCTTGGCTAACTTCCTAGCGAATGCTGGATTTGCTCTCTCGAAGTCAATCTCCTTTGCCGCCCTCTCCATGAGCTCCTCAAAGGAGAGGGGTGGCACCCTCTTCAACTCCATGCTAAAAAATCCCGGTCTCATCCCCAGGGTGAAGGCCAGCATCAGCGCGTACCCTGGAACCTCCTAGACCAAAAGGATCTCCTCCTGAAACCGGTCGACATAGTGACCCAGCGTCTCGTCCGGCCTCTGCCTCACCGCAAACAGGCACTTCGCTTCCTTCTTCCGCTTCTTTGAGGTTGAGAACCTCAACAGGAAACTTCTCCGCAGATCTTCAAAATAGTAGATTGACCTGGCTGGCAACTGGTGGAACCAGTCCCGAGCCTTCTCTTTCAATATGATGGTAAACAGCCGGCACTTGAAGGCGTCCGTCATCTGCCTTATCGACACAACGTCCTCAAACCATTGTACGTGCTGTACCGGGTCGTCCTTCCCCGAGTAGTAGGAAATGTCGGGCTCCCGGAACCCCTCTGGTACCGGAGCCGAGATGATGAGCTCGCTAAAGGGGCTCTCGCCTCCTGCCTGGCGAGAGGGCACGTCCCGCGGCCTCGGCTGGCTGGCCCGATCCGCGAGACCGTGCCCCGGGAAGAGCTCCCGCACCGCTGCTTCCTTCTCGCCCAGATCCGTCAGCGCCTCCTTGCCCGGGCGCTGGCTCTGGCCTGGGAAGAGTTCCCGCGCCGCCACATCTCTCTCGCCAGCCTCGCCCGGGACCTCCTTTCCTGGGCGCTGCCCTGGGGCGTTCTCGCCCAAGAGCGGGACCTCTTCTATTGGGACCTGAGGGGTGGCCCTCTCGCCTCTCGCCGAGAAGGCTAAACTGATTGTTTGCAAGACCTCTCGCTTGAACTCATCCAGCATCCTCTTCGTTGCTTCCTCTCCCCGGGTGGGGGATCCTCCAGAACCTGACCCTTCACCTTCACCTCCAGCCATGGGACAAAACTCGAGGCTTTCTTGAATCGGCTGCCTTCCACGCTCACCGCACCAGAACTGTTAAAGCCAAATATGACCTCAACTGAAGTTTGAAGAAAAAGGGGTGCAGCCAAAACCTACTTCTCTCAAGTCTCAACCCTTGACTAGATTCAAAGGACCTAAGACTGACCTAATAGCCTCAGCAGGGAGGTCCCATCTCACACCCGGAAGATCTCTGAGAGCTTCCCCTCCAAAGCCAAAGCTGGGCTAGGAGCTTCTCAGAAAGCACTGAAATTTTGAGAGACAATGATAGCTTGCTTTCTAAGGAGCCCTTATGGGTCTATTTATAGCATTTTGCTGTCCTGAATTTACTGAAAAGCCCCTAGTTGGTCTGCCAATAGCCGAATCCCGCTGTTTTCTGAGGGTACTGAAGTAATTTCTCCTGAGGGCAATTAGGACATTCTTCCTAAGGCCCTGGGCCCCACTCGGCGAGAGCTGTGCCGAGACCCTTCTGCCCAGGGCATGACGCGAACGTTCTCGCCCGGCGTAGGCGAGAACTCTTTGAGATAGGAGCTTGGCTCGGGCGCAAGCGCTTCCGCGCAGGCCGCGCTCGACGATCTTGGCCTACGGTTCCTCGTTCATCGATCAGGCGCAATCGTTCCCGCCTTCTTTGGGCGAGATCTTCCTTAGGGCGGGAACACTTCGGCTAACCCAACTGTGACCATTGTGCCTCCTTGTCTGGCTCAACGAATATGGGGTTGTATAGATCTGGTAGACCGAGGTTTGAGCCTGAGAGATATGGATTTCTCGTGTCTCAAATAGGTAATGTGTTGCTTTTGGATCATGATGATGAACCAGCAACCTACCAAGAGGCTATGAATGGACCGGACTCCGACAAATGGCTTGAGGCTATGAAATCCGAAATGGACTCCATGTATGCAAACCAAGTTTGGAACTTGGTGGAACCACCTAAAGGGGTACGACCCATAGGGTGCAAGTGGGTCTTCAAGAAGAAGACCGACATGGATGGGAATGTACATACATTCAAAGGGCGACTGGTGGCTAAGGGTTTCAAGCAAATTCATGGTATTGACTATGATGAGGCCTTTTCCCCTGTTGCCATGGTAAAGTCCATAAGGATATTGCTTGCTGTTGCTGCGTATTATGACTACGAGATCTGGCAAATGGATGTCAAAACGGCTTTCCTTAATGGAAACCTCCTTGAGGAAGTGTATATGACACAACCCGAGGGTTTTGTATCCCCAGATGAAGCCACTAAAATATGCAAGCTAAATAAGTCCATCTATGGACAGAAACAGGCCTCTCGAAGTTGGAATCTTCGTTTTGATGAGAAAATCAAAGAGTTTGGTTTCATCAAGAATGAAGATGAGCCTTTTGTTTACAAGCGAATCAGTGAGAGCATTGTTGTCTTCCTGATATTGTATGTAGATGACATACTGTTGATTGGGAATGACATTCCTACCCTGAAAGTTATTAAGAACAACATAGGGAACTGCTTTTCAATGAAGGATTTGGGTGAAGCGACTTATATACTCGGTATTAAGATCTATAGAGATAGATCGAAGAAGTTGCTGGGTTTGACCTAGAGTACGTACATCGAAAAGGTGTTGAAGCGGTTCAACATGCTTGAGTCCAAGAAAGGATTTTTGCCCATGTCTCATGGTGTGAATCTCTCTAAGGACCAGTGTCCAAAGTCTTGTGAAGATAAGGACCGCATGAAGTTGATTCCATATGCTTCGGCAATTGGATAAATCATGTACGCGATGTTATGTACTCGACCCAACGTCTCCTTTGCTTTGAGCATGACTAGCAGGTATCAGTCAGACCCCGGTGAGTGTCACTGGATTGCAGTCAAGAATGTCCTGAAGTACTTGAGAAGGACTAAGGATGTGTTCTTGGTGTATGGTGGAGAGGAAGAGCTCGTTGTAAGTGGTTACACGGATGCTAGCTTCCAAACTGATAGAGATGGCTCCAAGTCTCAGTCAGGTTTTGTGTTTTGCCTGAATGGAGGAGCTGTGAGCTGGAAGAGTTCCAAGCAAGAGACAGTTGCTGATTCTACAATAGAGGCCGAGTATATCGCCGCAGCTAATGCGGCGAAGGAGGCTGTATGGATTAGGAAATTCATCGGCGAGCTTGATGTAGTTCCTAGCATTGTTGGTCCCGTAGTTCTCTACTGTGATAACAATGGTGCAATTGCACAATCTAAGGAACCTAGATCTCATCAGTGCTCCAAGCACATACTTCGGCGGTTTCATCTTATTCATGAGATTGTCGAATGAGGAGATGTAAACATTTGCAGAGTGCCGACTGAGGAGAATATTGCAGATCCACTGACAAAGCCTCTCACGCAGAGAAAGCATGATGGTCATACTAGATCGATGGGTATACGATACCTAAATGATCAACTCTAGTGAGAATCTTGTGGATTGCATGTAAACTTGTATTTTGTTGGCCATTTGTTCATATGATGAACTTTGTACCTAGTTTTTCTTTTACAATTAATGGCAAGTTCTTTTATTATGAGCTTTTCTATATGATAGATAAATGTTAACATAATAGATACCCTTAGAATGTTCGCTTCCATGGGACATCAAGTACGTGACTTGAATGTGAGAGCCTATGATTTATTTGAAGCTTCATTCTTAAAGGTCCCTGGTCGAGTATCATCATAGAAGCTAAGGGTGATGATGGTACATGAAGGCTAGCACGTGCGTTGACTGATGACCGGTTCTCACAGGTCATGATATTGTGATATCAAGTCATCACGTGGGTACTTGTTAGTGAACAAGTTGTACTGGACAGACCCAACCTGAGACTACTATGTGGATTGTCATCCAATCGTGTCACGAGTAGGTCTCAATTGACAATGGTGTTGTTGTCCTTTGACCTGAAGTCACAACATTCATCAAGTGAGGAAGAGCGTCTTTTGATGTCATCTAAAGTCTTCCTTGAGAAAGGTTGATGATAAGGGTGGTTGTTGGGCATGTTACGAATCATTTGGGTGTTTGTGTGTGAGCAGATATGGGATTTGTCCTTCTGTATGACAGGAGTTGCATCCATGGGCCCCTTGATGGAACTGGACTGAGAAATGCATGACCATGCTTGGTTGAGTCAATATGTGATATTGGACTCACCATTCTCTGGAAGTCCGTCCTGGATCAAGAAACTTGGATTGAGCTATTACGAGGGTGACACAGTCCATGCCTCTAGTTCTTTCCGGATGTAAGGGACAAAGGGACAAAGACAACGCTGATACATTGGTCATAAAGGCTTATGAGTTATAAACTCTTATTGCTTGGGGAGCAATGATGCATTGCTAGATGCCGCTCATTGTTTGTGAGGTTTTTGGTTGATACTTTCAAGATCAAGTGGGAGTCTGTTGGAGTTACCATGGTGATCTGGAAGTGGTCAAACATGTAATCTCACTGCCAACGCGATATGAGCATGCAGGGTCGCACATAAGAGATGTGGAGATGTTGGATGATTGACTGTGTTGGTAAAGGTTACCAATCACCGACCTGAATGGGGCTATGAGCAAAGTGTTGCCTTAAAGGATCGTCGGGTTGGGCAAATGTTGCCTTGAAGGACTGGTAAGAATAGTCGACCGAGGGTCGACAACAATCGTCGAGAATTGGTACTCTGGTTCTCGCCGATCGACGAGAATCGTCGTGAATTGGTGCTCTGATTCTCGCCGATCGACGAGAATCGTCGAGAATGGGTACACTGATTCTCGCCGATCGACGTGAATCGTCGACCCACGATCGGCGTGAATCGTCGAGTATTGTACTCTAATTCTCGCCGATCCGGGTGATTCTCGCCGATTGTGATTCTCGCCGATTGTGATTCTCGCCGACTGATTCTCGCCGATCCTAACTGATTCTCGCCGATTGATTCTCACCGAATCTGCTTGGTGATTCTCGCCGATTCTGGAACACTATTTTTCTGGGTGGTCTGCGGATAGCAATATTCCTAAGTCTATTTATGCCTTCGGTATAAAAGGGACACTTAGGGTTTTTCGGGATCATATCTATCTCTCTAACCGAAGATCTGATCGAATCGAAATCGACGGAAACCGTTCCGCCCTTCGTTCCGCCGATCCCGAATCCCGCCGACGGAAGGGTTCCGCCGCCGTGTTCGCTCTATCGACCTCCTCCTCTCCGGCGATCGTCGCTGGTGTTGCAATCCCTGGCGCGGACCTAGCAGTCCGTGGGAAAGCAAGGTGCGGTCTTTCTCCTTCCCGATAATCCGTGCGACCGATAGATCGGTGTTCTCCCGCTCGTGTGGATTTCTGCAGAGACGTGGACATTATTCCACGTAGAACTCGCCACCAACAGGAATACAAAACTTGGAGCATCACCGTTGAGTTGTGACTCAACGCCATTGAGGTAATTTTGCATAGTTGTATGTTAACTTCTTGATTCAATTATCATGGCCCGATCCCATCTCTTTTGGGTTTTCTTGATGTTTTTATTCTTCCGCTGCGTGCACAAGCGTTGTGCCATCCTCATAGAGAAACCCAACACTATCATATTGCAGATCAAAAAAGGTTTTAGAAGAATGATCTCAGAGATCATATTCATAGATAAGTCATAAAGGGGGAGAGGGTATTAGTTCAGGCAAGCTCTGAACATGCTAAATGGATATCTAACAGTATCAGAGCTACCTTGGAATATTCACCCTTATGTGATGACAATAATACTGTAGAATCTAGATGCCAACATGCATTCTTGGAGGGGATGCAACATGAAGTAGCTCAAGTCATATATCCCCCTCCTGAGTTTGAAGAAATTCAACAGGCAGTCCAGAATATGTACAACCCTCCACTAGAAAAATTGCCAGTAATTTTTGAGGAAGTGGACATGACTGACTCAGTTTTGCTTAAAGAGCATGAGAACCAAATACCCAAGAGGAGATTCATAGAACAGGCTGAGGCTAGGCCTGATTTTAAGAAATGGAGTCCAACCTCCAGAAGCATCATCTTAACTGCATGGAATGCAGTTGCTGAAAATCAATATGACAGGGGTAAGTGGTACTCCAAACAAGAATGGGATAAATATCTTGCACAACAAGAAATAATCTATAAATTCTGGAAGGACTTGAAGGCTGAAAGAATCCCTGCAAACTCCATAGAGCCTTGCAAGTACTTCCCAAAACCATTCCATTACTTTGAAAGGCGAAAGCTGAAAGTTGCTCAACTTAAGGCCAAAGACATCAAGGGTAAGAAGCATGTTACTGATACTGAAGCTGAAGTCAAAGCTACTATTCAGCCAGGCAAAGAGATTGTCATCAAGGAACACTACTAGAAAATTGACTTTTAGTGACAATATTTTGTGCCACTAAATATTAAATTATGGTCACTAAAGACATTTAGTAACCAAATTTTGCCCGTCACAAAGTGGTCACAAAAGCCCCGCCACTAAATGTCTTTAGTGACCACCACTATTTTCTTCAGTAAATGTGTATATTTAGTGATCAAATCATTTCAATCACTAAAAAGTTAGTGACCAAAATACAACAGTCAAACTTAAAGAGCTTTTAATGATGAAAAATATCCTGCCACTAAGTATCTTCACTGACAAGCCAATTTTATCACTAAATGTGCATATTTAGTGACCAAAAAATGGTCACTAAAAATACTTTTAATAACAAGAAATGTCTGTCACTAATTATCTTTAGTGACCAACCAAATTCTTTACTAAATGTGCATATTTAGTGACTGGATTAATTTAGTAATTAAAAAAATGTTTTAGTGATCAATTCAACTTACTCGCTAAAAGAAATTTTAGTGACCACATTAATTTGGTCACATAAGCAAATAATTTTAGGGAATTGATATACGCAAACCTCCACCCGCTATCCGCAAACTGGGTTAAGTAGTTTTTAAGGGTTTTATTTTTTTTATATCCGCAAACAATGATGGCGGAGGTTTGCGTATACCTCCACTCAACAGCAGCTGGCGCTGGAGTTATGGATGGCCTCGAGTGTAACAACAACAATGATGGCGGAGGCGGAGCTGGCGCTGCATGGATGAGGATGGATGATGTGGCAGCGCTCTGGATGGAGGCGGGATCTCGGGGTGGAGCTCGGTCTGCGGGCGTGGAGATGGTGCTTGTAATATCCCATTTCCAACTAGACCCCTAAGAGTGGTTTTGGTCATGACTAGGTCATGACAAAACCCTAGGAAGCCCAAGAAGACCAAGTAAACCTAAGAATGTTGGTGAGACCACTATGGTCTGCACATAGTAAATTTCTAAACTCTTGGTTAAGATGATCATGGGGCTTCACCAAGGCTCCAAGACCACACCATGGTCTCATCAACCCATTGTAGGGTCCAGTAAAGCCCTAAGGGTCCATTGAAGTCAACCCAGGATGCCCAAGTTGACATAGAACCACCATAAACCTAAATTGGGCAAGGTGCCCTAACTAAGGGCAGTGTGCCATGGTAAAGCCCAACTAACCCTACCAAGTACTTTTTAGACCTAAAGAGGGATCAATGGGTCACTAAGGACCCAAGGAGGGCAGCCCAAATGGTTAAGTTAACCAAAGTCAACTGACCTACATTGGGTCAAACTGACCTACACAAGGGCCAATTGAAGTTACCTTAGCCAAGTGGACCCCACCCAAGCCCTCCTAACCCTAGAGTGATGCCAATAGGTCACCTAGGACCCATTGGGGCCCACCCAAGGGCTAGGTTGACCAACGTCAACTCTAACCCTAAATGGGTCAAAGTGACCTGCACAAGGGCCAATTGAAGTTTCCTTAGCCAAGTGGACCCCACACATACCTTTATAACCCTAGTGAGAGGCCAATGGGTCACCAAGGACCCATTGAGGTCAACCAAAAAGGCTAAGTTGACCAAAGTCAACTCTAGCCCTAAAATGATCAAAGTGCCCTGCCTAAGGGTCAAGTGACCTCCAAAGGGCCAAGACAACCCTACCTAGGCCTTAGGGGAGGCCAATGGGTCACCAAGGACCCATTAGGGGAAACCTCAAGACCAATTTGACCAAGGTCAACCATGGTCAAAGTTTAGGTCAAGTTAGCCCAAATGGGCTAACTCAATCTCAAGCCCAATTCACTTGGGCTAACCTTGCTTTGATGGGTGAAATGAGCATGTGGGCTGCCATTGGGTTAGGTAGGAGCCAATTTTCAGCTTGGTATGAAGGAGAGAGAAAAGTCCACCTAAGGGAAGAGAGGGAAGTGAAAGAGATAATGTAGGAAGACTTTGAGCTTCTCCTTCCCCTTCCCCAACCTCTCATTCATTGCTTTAAGACCAGGAATGCATCCCCAATCCAACCAGCTACCCATTGACTGGTTTGAGCTAAGTTTTCCCCCTTACCTACCATGACCGCTAACCTTGTGTAAGGCCAATAATGGAAAATGCATTCCCAGCCACCTAACACCCTATTTCCTCTTTTTAAAAGCTTCACTGGACTCCAAGGAGTCATTTCCACCACTTACCCGAAGGAGCCAAGTAGTTTCATAGTGTTGTTGCAGAAATCCGACCACCACCACCACCAAAATGGTTTCCCGGTGCTCGGCAAGGCTACAGCCGCCCAACAAGGTCCTCCTCCACTCCTTTTCCCATGGATAGTTCATAACATTCACTAGGTCCAAGGTTCGGGTTCAATTGAGCCCGATCCAATTCGGAATTTTCATGGTTTTTGGCCGAAAATCTTCTTGGTAGAACTGCCGGAATAGTGCTTTTCGGCGGCCAAGCCGCCGCCTGGCGACGGCCACCACCTCAACGGAGGTGGTGGTGGCGGTGTTCGGCCGGGGAGGAGGCCGGATCGCCGGCGGCAGCGGCTGGAAGACGCTCCAGGAAAACCCGATCGGGACCGTTGGCTAGAGGTTGAAGATGACCCAGCTCCGTCCGATCTGCGTCAAGATTCCCGCTGGGAATGATTCCAAACTATATGCTTGATGTTTTTTTTATTTCATTTCTGTCACATGCAATGTATTTAATGTTTTTAATTTGTAAAAATACTTAGGTGATAATTCAGAGGACATGGTCATCACCAAAATTGTAGCCTGATGAGTCTAGTTTACTGGAAAATTAGCTTGAACCAATTTTGGTGCCTGGTTTGACCAGGGCACCCATTTTGGTGGGGCCTACACGTAGGGCTATGCAGAAATTAAACTGAGTGCCCCCACTTCATCTTTGACTCAAATGATTTGAAATTTTGGCAGAAAGTCACACTAGACCATATCTAGGCCCTGCCCAAATATGGGAATTTTTGGGGAAAAGTTTTATATAGTTTTGGAAATCATTTAATAATAATAGGGTAATTTAATTATGTGCTCTAATGACCGCCAAACCCTGCCAAATTTTGGTGAGTGGTCCCTGAACTCCTGCTATGTCTCTGTATAAAGTTTCACCTCATTTGGATGTGTTTTTAATAGGTATTGACCTAACCCTAACTTTACCTTAATGAGGGTATTTTGGTCAAAAAGTGCACTTTTGATTTTGAGTGACCAAATCACCTCAACAGAGGCTGAAATTTGGGCCAATGACTTAGTATGGCATTTAGCACCTCCCCATGTAATGTGGGGTATATTGGAATTGATTTGCCCTAAGATCCTAGGCCAAACCCCAAGGAAGGACCTTTGCGCCTTGTGAAAGGCATGAGTCCTAAACACCTGCGATGAACTTGAAATTTTGTATGGAGGGTCCTAGGGTAGATAAAATCCTCTGGTAAAAATCTTAAAGGATTTTGAAAAGGGTAGGGCCCACAAAACCCTAACCCTAGCTTAGGGCAAAAAATTTGTAGTGCTAAATTAGGTTAGCAAAAGTCCTTAAAATATAATGAAATTTTGGTAGTGTGGGCATAAGGATATATTGAGTCTCTGGTAAGTTATTTGGGAATTTTGGACCAATATTATTATCACTTCGTTTGTAACCCTTGAGATTGCCCTAATTAATAATTTGACTATTATAATCCCACTGCCCATTGAAAGGTCATGAAAATTTGCCAGAGGTAGTTTTAGAATATTGATCATCTATGAATTTTAATACAATTTTTGAATACATATTTAGGGTATCTACTTCACAAGTTCATAACTTTGGGAACATGCTAAATAATTCTTACAGAGCTCCAAACTTGATGAAAAATTATGAAACTTGATAAGTAGTGTTGCTAGTTCATTATGCTCATGTGGGAATTTATTTGGAATTTTTAGATGGATAATTAATATACTTTGTTCATTAACCCATTAATTTGGAATTTTATGAGAAAATCAAGTATAGACTTTATTATTCAATGATAAATTATGAAAGTTGATCTAAAGAATTTATATGTCCTTATAATCCTACTTGGATTTTATCTGAATTTTTGGAAGTATTATTGCTGTACATACCTCTTAAAATGATTTATTATGGGATATATTTGAAAATACAATTAAGGGCTTAAACTTTGCTGAAAAATTGGATGACTTGGGCTTTAGAGTTGATTATTCATTTTGTAATTAACATAAAGTTAGTGGAATATTATCTTGTCTGAAAGTGGTACTTCATGTTCAAACTTGGGCTTTTTGTCTACTAGAATAAATAAATAAATTATCAGACAAATTAGGAAAATTATGAATTTCTGGATTTATGCTAAAAATGTCATTATAGTCCTCTAATAATTATCATAGGGGTACTGGATGATTATTTGGTGTACCTCCCATTTTACGAGTCATATAGCTTAAGTGGTCTGCATATAGTAAAAACTGCAGAAACCATGTTGGAGTATTATTTGAGCACATGAGTTGGGAATTAGTGGTTGGCTGGTTTGGATAGATAAAAATATGTTCACCATTGAAAGATGGGATAGTAGAGTGTTGGATTGACTAGAGTTAGGCGGTGCCCGGAATCGACGAAAGATCGTCTTCCCCGTAGGGAGGAAGTGTTTAATGCACTAGGGGTAGATTCAGTAAAATTAATTAAGGGTCGGGAAATCAGGTAGCAACCAATAATAGTAAGTGCCTTACGAAAGGGAGCTTTGGGCGTAATCCCATCGTAGTTCCTAGTGCCTTCGAGAGCCCTTCATAGGGAATAACGAGGGCAGTCCTGGGTTAACACAAACTGTATTAATAAGCTGAAAAGATTAACTTAGTAATTAGGGTTGCACATTTCACGAACACAGATAGCACAGGAATATAGTTGGGAGCTTCGGCTTGGATAGTTAAGAGATGGACGTTTTGGTTCGGGGAGTTTCGGCTCAAATGTTTGAGACAGACATTTTGGTCCGGGGAGCTTCGGCTCGGTTTTGAATACGATAAATTTGCATGCGCATGAAAGAAAAAAAATTAAGGTGGCGGGTCTTCGGTATTGGAGGGTCGATGCATCGACGCCAATACGCTGACTCGGCAAGTGTGGTTAGCACTTCACCAACAGAAGTCCGGTGCGCCAGCCGGCAAGAGTACGCAGGAGTCCGCTTCGTGCACCAAGCATTGAGGCGTACGATAGGTCTGACCGGTAGTGCTTTACTGGTTTAGAGGTGGGCGAGGCCCAACCCACCGCTTCCATCTGCCACTACGGAGGTATCCTGGGAGGTTACGGCTCTAAAAAGGGGGAACTAAAGGTCTGCGTGCATAGAGTCGAGTGTGTGTGTTGCACTTGCATGTTCCATCATACCAACTTGCATGTCATAACATAATCGATTTATTTAACCCCTGACACCTAAGGTATAAGTGAAATGAGACGCTTATACATTTGGACTTGCAAACCGACCCCTTGGTCTATAAGCTTGTGTGGGCAAGTTTATATATTTACTGCTGTTTGATAACCGACACCCCAACGTATAAATTGGTATGAGACTTTTTATATGATGGGAGCCTTGCAGAAGACCCCTTGGCTTATGTGTTCTCACATAAGTGAAATTTACTTTTCATATTTCATCTTTTTGTCAATATCTATTATAGAATTGCTAGTATAGGTCCGCTGCCATCTGTTTTTGATTATTCTCCACCTTCAAGTCCTCCCCTTTCTTCCTCCCCGCTCGGTGCCTAGGAGCCATGGGAGAAGGGGTGGGGGATGATAGGACTTAGTCTTTTAGACTAACAGTTTTCGAACCGTATTATTTTAGGGAATCATGGAGCCCAGCACGGGGGAGCCGCCCCAGAGACCGGTGCGCTTGGAGATGGGGCAGTCTAGCTCCGGAGTTCATATAGCCGGGACCGTGAGTCTCGACCTTGAGTAGATGTTCTGTTTTTGCTTCTACATGAGTGATTTATAGTGAGGACATGATGTACCGGGCATAAGCCCGTATTTTAGTACTCTAATATATTATTCTGTGGACACTCCCTTCGTGGAGATTATTTACATATATATGTGATTTCTGTGGACTTGCTTTACTATTTTGCTACAGTTGCGATCGATTTGGCCGGCAGGATCGACATTTTGTAGTGATGACCTTCCCGGGTGCGAAGGTATCACCGCAAAGCGGCGGTTCTGGGCCTAAGACCTCGGTGTTTTAAAAATAAAAAAGGGTGTCTTACAAGTGGTATGAGAGGCAAACCTCGATCAAAAAGTAGTAGTCCACAACCCCTGGGTCACCCCGCACGAGTTTAGTTTGGGGACAAACTAAGCAGTAGAAGTAGTGGTGTGCCCATATGGGGGGATCACATGTAAATCATCCACTTTTTAGGGTTGAGTCAACTACTTACTGATGGCTTTGGAGTTGATCCAAACATTAGAAAAGATGCAGACATCTTTGTGTCCGAGGATCACCCTGAGCTGTATCAGGAGTACCTAGTGTCGTTGATTGCCCTAGATGACATTAGAGACCGAGTCAGAGATGGGCAGAGGCAGGATGCCTAGATAGAGCCGGTATTCCAGGCCTTAGAAGCAGGCACTGCTGGGGATTACACGTTAAGGGATGGTCTAGTATGTTTCAAAGGACGAGTGTACATACTAGAGGGAGGCCAGGTCCGGGAGGATATTATGATGGAGGCCCACTGCAGTCGGTATTCGGTACACTCGGGGATTACAAAGATGACTGCGGATCTAAAGAAGACTATGTACTGGCCAGGCATGAAGAAGGTTATAACCCACTTCGTGACCCATTGCGAGGCATGCCAGTTGGTGAAGGCAGAGTGTAGGAACCCCGCAGGACCTGATGCGACAAAAGTATCCAGAGCTGTTCAGTCAGGTATAACTCACAACCTCTCAAGATGTTCAATTTACTTTCCTGTTTTAATCTAGTAGGGCTGCTCTAGGAAGAGTAGAAGCTAATCTTTAGTTTATTGAGATCTTGGTTTTGCCAATTGGGCGAATTGGTCATAAATTTAGGTTTCCCTTTAAACCACACCTGGCAAACATGGCGTCGAGATGTAATCTTTCACTTCTTATGGGATGTTACAAGTTTCCTTTTCTTCGATAGAAATTCCCGTAGGCTTAATCTTGATTTCGGGGACGAAATCTTTGTTTTGTTTATTGGGATTTGTAACATCTCATTTCCAACTAGACCCCTAAGAGTGGTTTTGGTCATGACTAGGTCATGACAAAACCCTAGGAAGCCCAAGAAGACCAAGTAAACCTAAGAATGTGGGTGAGACCACTATGGTCTGCACATAGTAAATTTCTAAACTCTTGGTTAAGATGATCATGGGGCTTCACCAAGACTCCAAGACCACACCATGGTCTTATCAACCCATTGTAAGGTGCAGTAGAGCCCTAAGGGTCCATTGAAGTCAACCCAGGGTGCCCAAGTTGACCTAGAACCACCATAAGCCTAAATTGGGCAAGGTGCCCTAACTAAGGGCAATGTGCCATGGTAAAGCCCAACTAACCCTACCAAGGACTTTTTAGACCTAAAGAGGGATCAATGGGTCACTAAGGACCCAAGGAGGGCAGCCTAAAGGGTTAAGTTGACCAAAGTCAACTCTAACCCTAAATGGGTCAACCTAACCTACATTGGGCCAACTGACCTACAAAAGGGACAATTGAAATTACCTTAGCCAAGTGGACCCTACTCAAGCCCTCCTAACCCTAAGGTGATGCCAATAGGTCACCTAGGACCCATTGGGGCCCACCCAAGGGGCTAGGTTGACCAAAGTCAACTCTAACCCTAAATGGATCAAACTGACCTGCACAAGGGCCAATTGAAGTTTCCTTAGCCAAGTGGACCCCACACATACCTTCATAACCCTAGTGAGAGGCCAATGGGTCACCAAGGACCCATTGGGGTCAACCAAAAATGCTAAGTTGACCAAAGTCGACTCTAGCCCTAAAATAATCAAAGTGAACTGCCTAAGGGTCAAGTGACCTCCAAAGGGCCAAGACAACCCTACCTAGGCCTTAGGGGAGGCCAATGGGTCACCAAGGACCCATTAGGGGAAACCTCAAGACCAAATTGACCAAGGTCAACCATGGTCAAAGTTTAGGTCAAGTTAGCCCAAATGGGCTAACTCAAGCTCAAGCCCAAATCACTTGGGCTAACCTTGCTTTGATGGGTGAAATGAGCATGTGGGCTGCCATTGGGTTAGGTAGGAGCCAATTTTCAGCTTGGTATGAAGGAGAGAGAAAAATCCACCTAAAGGAAGAGAGAGAAAGTGAAAGAGTTAATGGAGGAAGACTTTGAGCTTCTCCTTCCCCTTCCCCAACCTCCCATTCATTGCTTTTAAGACCAGGAATGCATACCCAATCCAACCAGCTACCCATTGAATGGTTTGAGCCAAGTTTTTCCCCCTACCTACCATGGCCTCCAACCTTGACTAAGGCCAATAATGGAAAATGCATTCTCAGCCACCTAACACCCTATTTCCTCTTTTTAAAAGCTTCACTGGACTCCAAGGAGTCATTTCCACCACTTACCCGAAGGAGCCAAGCAGTTTCATAGTGCTGTTGCAGAAATCCGACCACCACCACCACCAAAATGCTTTCTCGGCGATTGGCAAGGCTACAGCCTCCCAGCAAGGTCCTCCTCCACTTCTTTTCCCATGGATAGTTCATAGCATTCACTAGGTCCAAGGTTCGGGCTCAATTGAGCCCGATCCAATTCGGAATTTTCATGGTTTTTGGCCGAAAATCTTCTTGGTAGAACCACCGGAATAGTGCTTTCCGGCGGCCAAGCCGCCGCCTGGCGACGACCACCACCTTAACAGAGGTGGTGGTGGCGGTGTCCGGTCGGGGAGGAGGCCGGATCGCCGGCGGCAGCGGCTGGAAGATGCTCGAGGAAAACCCGATCGGGACCGTTGGCTAGAGGTTGAAGATGACCTAGCTCCGTCCTATCTGCGTCAAGATCCCCGCTGGGAATGGTTCCAAACTATAGGCTTGATGTTTTTTTATTTCATTTCTGTCACATTCAATGTATTTAATGTTTTTAATTTGTAAAAATACTTAGGTGATAATTCAGAGGACATGGTCAACACCAAAATTGCAGCCTGATTAGTCTAGTTTACTGGAAAATTGGTTTGAACCAATTTTGGTGCCTGGTTTGACCACGACACCCATTTTGGTGGGGCCTACACCTAGGGCTATGCAGAAATTAAACTGTGTGCCCCCACTTCATCTTTGGCTCAAATGATTTGAAAGTTTGGCAGAAAGTCACACTGGACCCTATCTAGGTCCTGCCCAAAAATAGGAATTTTTGGGGAAAAGTTTTATATAGTTTTGGAAATCATTTAATAATAATAGGGTAATTTAATTATGTAGTCTAATGACCTCCAAACCCTGCCAAATTTTAGTGAGTGGTCCCTGGACTCATGATATGTCTCTGTATAAAGTTTCACCTCATTTGGATGTGTTTTGAATAGGTATTGACCTAACCCTAACTTTACCTTAATGATGGTATTTTGGTCAAAAAGTGCACTTTTGATTTTGAGTGGCCAAATCACCTCAACAGAGGCTAAAATTTGGGCCACTGACTTGGTATGGCATTTAGCACCTCCCCATGTAATGTGGGGTAGATTGGAATTGATTTGTCCTAAGATCCTAGGCCAAACCCTATGGAAGGACCTTTGTGCCTTGTGAAGGGCATGAATCCTAAACACCCGGGATGAACTTGAAATTTTGTATGGAGGGTCCTAGGGTTGATAAAATCCTCTGGTAAAAATCTTAAAGAATTTTGAAAAGGGTAGGGCCCACAAAACCCTAACCCTAGCTTAGGGCATAAAATTTGTAGTGCTAAATTAGGTTAGCAAAACTCCTTGAAATATAATGAAATTTTGGTAGTGTGAGCATAAGGATATATTGAGCCTCTGGTAAGTTATTTGGAAAGTTTGGACCAATATTTTTAGCACTTCGTTTGTAACCCTTGGGATTGCGCTAATTAATAATTTGACTTTTATAATCCCACTGCCCATTGAAAGGTCATGAAAATTTGGCAGAGGTAGTTTTAGACCATATTGATCATCTATGAATTTTAATACAATTTTTGAATACATATTTATGGTATCTACTTCACAAGTTCATAACTTTGGGAACATGCTAAATAATTCTTACAGAGCTCAAAACCTGATGAAAAATTATGAAACTTGATAAGTAGTGTTCCTAGTTCTTATGCTCATGTGGGAATTTATTTGGAATTTTTAGACGGAAATTGGTATACTTTGTTCATTAACCCATTAACTTGGAATTTTATGAGAAAATCAAGTATAGACTTTATTATTCAATGATAAATTGTGAAAGTTAATCTAAAGAATTTATATGTCCTTATAATCATACTTGGATTTTATCTGAATTTTTGGAAGTATTATTGTTGTACATACCTCTTAAAATGATTTATTATTGGATATATTTGAAAATACAATTAAGGGCTTAAGCCTTGCTGAAAAATTGGATGACTTAGGATTTAGAGTTGATTATTCATTTTGTAATTAACATAAAGTTAGTGGAATATTATCTTATCTGAAAGTGGTACTTCATGTTCAAACTTGGGCTTTTTGACTACTAGAATAAATAAATAAATTATCAGACAAATTAGGAAAATTATGAATTTCTGGATTTATGCTAAAAATGTCAATATAGACCTCTAATAATTATCATAGGGGTACTGGATGATTATTTGGTGTACCTCCCATTTTACGAGCCATATAACTTAAGTGGTCTGCATATAGTAAAAACTGCAGAAACCATGTTGGAGTATTATATGAGCACATGAGTTGGGAATTAGTGGTTGGCTGGTTTGGATAGATAAAAATATGTTCACCATTGGAAAATGGGATAGTAGAGTGTTGGATTGGCTAGAGTTAGGCGGTGCCCGGAGTCGACGAAAGATCGTCTTCCCCGTAGGGAGGAAGTGTTTAATACATTAGGACTAGATTCAGTAAAATTAATTAAGGGTCGGGAAATCGGGTAGCAACCAACAATAGTAAGTGTCTTGCGAAAGGGTGCTTTGGGCGTAATCCCATCGTAGTTCCTAGTGCCTTCGAGAGCCCTTCACAGGGAATATCGGGGGCAGTCCTGGGTTAACGTAAACTGTATTAAAAAGCTGAAAAGAGTAACTTAGTAATTAGGGTTGCACATTTCACGAACACAGATAGCACAGGAAGATAGTTGGGAGCTTCGGCTTTGATAGTTAAGAGACAGACGTTTTGGTCTGGGGAGTTTCGGCTCGATTGTTTGAGATAGACATTTTGGTCCGGGGAGCTTCGGCTCGGTTTTGAATACGATAAATTTGCATGTGCATGAAAGGAAAGAAAATTAAGGTGGTGGGTCTTCAGTATTGGAGGGTCGAGGCACCGATGCCAATACGCTGACTCGGCAAGTGTGGCTAGCACTTCGCCAATAGAAGTCCGGTGCGCCAGCCGGCAAGAGTGCGCATGAATCTGCTTCATGCACCAAGCGTTGAGGCGTACGATATGTCTTGCCGGTAGTGCTTTACTGGTTTAGAGGTGGGCGAGGCCCAACCCACCGCTTCCATCTGCCACAACGGATGTATCCTGGGAGGTTACGACTCCAGAAAGGGGGAACTAAAGGTCTGTGTGCACAGAGTCGGGTGTGTGTGTTGCACTTGTATGTTCCATCATACCCACTTGCATGTCATAGCATAATCGATTTATTTAACCCCTGACACCTAAGGTATAAGTGGAATGGGACGCTTATACATTAGGACTTGCAAACCGACCCCTTGGTCTATAAGCTTGTGTGGGCAAGTTTATAAATTAAGGTTAATTTTGATATATATTTACTGCTGTTTGATAACCGACACCCCAACGTATAATTGGTATGAGACTTTTTATACGATGGGAGCCTTGCAGAGGACCCCTTGGCATATGTGTTCTCATATAAGTGAAGGTTACTTTTCATATTTCATCTTATTGTCAATATCTATTATAGAATTGCTAGTATAGGTCCGCTGCCATCTGTTTTTGATTATTCTCCACCTTCAAGTCCTCCCCTTTCTTCCTCCCCGCTCGGTGCCTAGGAGCCATGGGGGAAGGGGTGGGGGATGATAGGGCTTAGTCTTTTAGACTAACGGTTTTCGAACCGCATCATTTTAGGGAATCGTGGAGCCCAGCACGGGGGAGCAGCCCCAGAGACCGGTGCGCTTGGAGATGGGGCAGTCTAGCTCCGGAGTTCATACAACTGGGACCGTGAGTCTCGACCTTGAGTAGATGTTCTGTTTTTGCTTCCGCATGAGTGATTTGTAGTGAGGACATGATGTACCAGGCATAAGCCCGTATTTTAGTACTCTGATATATTATTCTGTGGAAACTCCCTTCGTGGAGATTATTTACATATATATGTGATTTCTGTGGACTTGCTTTACTATTTTGCTACAGTTGCGTTCGATTTGGCCGGCAGGATCGGCGTTTTGTAGTGATGACCTTCCCGGGTGCGAAGGTGTCACCGCAAAGCGGCAGTTCTGGGCCTAAGACCCCGGTATTTTAAAAAGAAAAAAAAGGGGGTCTTACAGTGCTTGGGCGGATCGCTGACGTGGAGGAGGCGGAGCTGGCGCTGCATGGAGGAGGATCAATGATGTGGTAGCGCTCTGGATGGAGGAGCAGCTGCTTGAATGGAAGGTGGCCGAGCTGCTGTTGGGTGGTGGCGGTGCATGCTATGAGGTAGCGGCCTGGACTTTCTATATGGTGCTGCTGGACATATATATTATATTTATATATATATATATATATATCCATACATATATGTGTACACTTATATATATAGATATAATAAATAATAAGTAGGGGCTTGCATGCTTGGAGGCGTCGAAGAAGGTGACTGAGAACCCATGTATGCAAATGTGGTGGTCGGGCTCCATGTTGACAAATCTGACTCGTATGCGAACTTTGGTCGCGACAGCACGATATTGCCTATAATTGGAGAGTGCATTACAACGAACGGTTGCAAGGACCACCGCCGGCAATGGGACCAAGTACATTACTGACATTGGATAATTGATAATGAAAAGTGGTATGTAAACGTTTTTATGTAATTTCACTTAAAGTTTTTTTTCTAATGGTAATGTTACAACTATTAATATTAATTTTTCTCCATATACAGGCAAAAACACTGACAAAATACAGTGACAGATTAGGCCAAAAACGATGCTAAATATTTTCAAGGCAACTTTAGAGGCTAGTCATGACTTCTTTTGACTTCTTTTCAAGGCAACTATTAATATTGATATCTTCTTCATTTTTGCAGGCTAAACATCGGTGGGAAGCAATGTCATATTAGGCTACAATCATGACTTCTTTTGAATGTTAACTATGTTCTTATGGACTTTAGAAAAACTAAAATTAATTACATTATGATGATATTTTGGGAAGTTTATTAATATCTATGTATTTGTGGTGTCATTATTGCAGCTAACAATTATGTTTGCGGATAACAAATTTATAAAATAGTGGTTTACGGATAACAATTATGTTTGAGGATAGCTAATTTGAAAAACAGTGGTTTGCGAATATCAAATGTTTGCGGATAGTGAAAAGTGGTTTGTGTATATCAATCTCCTAATTTTAATGTCACAATTAATTTGGTCACTATATATAATTTTAGTGACAGAATATTTGATCACAAAAAAACAACACAATAGTGATAATTTGTCACTAAACTTTGTTCAATTCCTCACAAAATAACTTTAAATTATTTCATTTGTTATTCACTAAAATTCATCTTGAGACATTCAAACATAATAATAAAATAAATACTTAATCATAACAAAAAGATTATTCAACATATATTATTTGATTAATAATGAAAGAGAGGACGGGAGATAGTCTAAACCAGTCAATACAAAGTAATAATGTTTTCATCTCTAATTAAACTAAAATACATGAATATTTATCTATAATAAAGAAAATATATAAAAATGCATTTTTGGCACATCTGTGATTAGGGCTGGGCATATTATTTGAAACTCGAAAGTCGCTCAAAAATCGTTCGAAAATTGAGCCGAATCGGAAATTGTTAAAATTGGTTCGACTCAATTTGAGTCGATTCAATTTGACTCGAATCTGATTTCAAGTCGAATTCGAGCCAGTCCTGAATCGCTCGAAATTTGATTCGAATCAACTCGAATTAATTAAAAAATATATGTATTTATTAATATATTCATATTTTAAGATTAAAAATAACAAAATTTAAACCTAAATAAAAAGAATGAAGACTTTAAATGTTTTATTTGCTAAATTTATAGGATGTCTTATTTAATTTTGAGCAAACTATGAATAAAATGAAAAATTGCTCAATTTCGAGCCGATTTAATTCGATTTCGAGCCAACCTGATTCGATTTCGATCCGACTCGATTCGATTTCGAGCCGACTCGGAATCGAGTCATTTCGAGTCGAGTTGACTCGACTCGAAATCAATTTCGATTTCGAGTCGATTTCGAGCCGAGTTCGAGTCAAAAATTTTGATTTCGAGCCGAGTCAAAATCGCTCGAACTCGACTCGATATCAGCCCTATCTGTGATAGCCAACTGATGTCTTCTTCTCTCTTCTTTAAGTAGTGTTCTAGCAACTGCTGCAAGGAATTGAGTTATAATATGACCTTTCAGAAAAAGAAGACTTGAAAGATGAGATTTATCTTTTTCAAAAATGCAATCTGCAATGAAATTATAAACAATCTATCATTAGTACAACTTCAAGTAATAGTTTAAAACTCACGAGCAATCAACTTGAAACTATAAGGAAATAAGGATACAAATAATAGAATTTCAAAAAATTTGAAACAAAATTAAAAGGTTAGACATTATGAGAAATTCTAGAGTGAAGTCCAAAGTAACAAAAATAGAAATCTCATTCTGCATAGTTCTACTTTTCTACTTGGTTCAGATGTTGTTTGCAAAACTTGATTGGACAAATGGAGAACATACTTCTATATATTATTCAAGCAGCCATCATTTGAGGGAAGTGAGCGATGCAACAAGGTTTTTTTGAGGAGGGTAGAGCAGCACACAATGGAGAAGCGTGGGAAGGAAAAGGAGCAGGGCGAGCTCCGAGGCCCAATCTGTCAGCGGGGAAAGGATGGAAATGTCTTCTTCCCGACCACCATAATTCTGTGCGAGGAGAGGAGCGGGAGAGGATTGTGCCGCTCACGGGATAGGATTTGGTTTTGCATTCTGTAGTTTGAATACGCGATGATCGAAGGGCTATAATGATTTTTATTTTTTAGACGGACAGATACGATGCGTTCGTCGACCGGTTACACCATAAGTTATATCTTTAAATATAGTGTATATATATACACACTAGCATCTTTGCATGGGTTGCCGACCGTGCTCGATTCTCTTGGTTGCAACATGCTACGACCATCTGTGGGTTGCTTTGGATGCAAACGGGCTTCGCCTGTGCTCACCCAAGATAAAATTGTATTTCCTAAATGAGATTACCTTGTGCTCGATGCATTTGGATATGAACGGGCTATGCCAGTTCGTGGGTTGCCTTGGGTGCACCCGGACTTTGCATTGGAATATAATATGCTATATTTGAAACTTTATAACACTTAAAAAGTGATATTCTTTCTTATTTTCACTCTAGAGGATGGAAACCTTAGGTTATATTTCTCGGCTAGACAGAGCCCATTGGGGCATATCTACTAATCTCTTGGGCTCTACAGTCTAAACAAGTCACTAATATTACACCATCCTAACAATTTATGTATACTATAGATTTTGATTTTTTTTCCAATATTATGAATGAAATTAAGTTACAAGGCATATAGTACTATAAAAAAAATTAACCAAAAAGCAACCATATTTTCAAATCTATATATATGACTGAGACATCTGTAATGAAAAATGCATAGAAAAGTGTAAAAGGAATCCAGAATACGATAAGATTATACTTTAGCATTTACATGTAATGCATGAATAGGGAGTGATAAGCCCTTGTAGAGACAATCCTAACTTTAATGCAATTTTCAGTTCCAAATAAGGAATTGATCATTCACAGACACATGATTATAATTAATTCATGAGTTAGCAATGGTAATATAGCGATAGACAAAATGAACCCTATCAAAGTGACAAATTGATAAACTTTTTGGGTGAAAGACTGAAACATGATTCTTGATAGAAATTCAAGGGACAAAAGAAAACAGAGAACATCGATCTCAAGTGTCATGGGATATCCCTCTAGAAAATCATATATGCGTTGAAATATAATCAATAAAACAAAAATGGGGCATATATACAATACATTTTGGAAGAAGGGGTCGACGCTGTAATTTTTTCTTCATGCACGAAACTATTTGGTCCTGCGAAATGTATTGACATCAAATGGTAAATGATTGGAAGCTAAAAGATCATGTTTATAACATCTAACAATGCATCGATTCCCAATGCGTATTTTGGGCAGAACGTCATGTCTAAAACAAAATTTCCCATTGTTTTCAGCATAAAACTCATTTGAAAGGAGAGAAAACATAAAACGCAGTTGTAGATGATTGCAAGAACAGATTATATTAATATAAATGTAATAAAGCAATTTGAGCATTTAGACAAACATATAGTTTGCAAGAAGAGAATAACGTGCACATATCTCAAATCATACAACCTTGAATATGTAGATTAATGAACTATTATATTATGTGTAGCCAGAAAATGGGAATAAGAAAACTGAATACATGAAGAATCTCTGATCTTGCTTGAAGATCCTAGGGCCAAATTTAAAACTTCCCTGGGGCATCCCTAGTTTTACAGCTAAACCTGGAAAAATTTGGAAAATTAAAATTCCATTGATCACTAGAATTCTGGGTGAAGAAGAGGTAGAAATCGAGAATTACCGGTTTTCCCCGTAGTTTCATCGAAATAGGCAAACTGTTGGAGAATTCTGGGTTGTTGATGTCATAGAAGACTGCGTTAAGTTCAGGTGAGAGCTTCAGAGATGTATAAGGAACCAGGGTTGAAAAGTTGGGAGAACGATGCAAAAGTTTCAACGATCACTCCACTTGAATGACTTATCCCCTATTTCGTGTCTCTTTGTCGGATCGGAGGAACAAATGATAGAGAGATGTGAAATCTCTAAGAAAAAACGTTGCTGCCACTGTGCCCTGGTTTCCAGCAAGGGAGGCGGAGTGGGTGTGAGAGGGTGCTGCAGCCGACGACGGTTGTGACGGCTTCTGGCGAGGGTAGCGACTACTTCGAGGTCGACTATGTATTCAGGTGAGGTGGAGGCAAAACGAAGGAGATGCTTCAGGCACGGGGGAAAGGGAGACTCGATGGCCGTCGTCCAACAAAGGTGAGAATTGTTGGTCAACGTTGTGGCATGAGAGAATTGTATCCCTTTTTAACTTTAATGATTTTATTTTATCATAAACTGTTCTTTATTTTGGAGGGAAGAAATGAATTTTAGGAGGGAAAGTTGAAATTTAATCTCCAAATTATTTGTGTCCAAATTTTATGTCGTCACTAAAATACATCTTTAGTGATTTGATTTATATTTTGTCACTGAACACGCGTCTTTAGTGATCGAGCGTCTACTTCATCACCAATTACACGTCTTTAATGACTAAATATATTTTGTCACAAAATCTATACAACTAAGATCAATTTTCTTGTATATAAATATTATATTGAAAATTGGGGACTTTAGTGACAGAATTTAAATGTCATCATTAAAAATGTAATTTTAGTGACTAAACTTAAATTTCGTCACTAATGACAATTCCGGTGACCAAACTTAGTTTAGACGCTAAAGAGATGTATTTAGTGACCAAACATATATTTCGTTACTGAAGATAAGCATTTAGTGGCAAAATAAATTTCGTCACAAAAACAACTCTTTAGTGACGAAATAAATTCAGTCACAAAAATTTTGTCACTAAAGATACGTTGTTAGTGACTAAACATTTATTTTGACGCTAAAGTTGTGCATTTAGTGACAAAACTTTCACTTCATCATAATCAAGTGTCTTTAGTGACTAGGTTTTACCTTTATCACTAAATATGCGTCTTTAGTGACGAAATATAATTTTTCACTAAAGTTTTGTCACTAAAAGTCAATATTCTTGTAGTGTTAGTGTAGATTTCGACGCCTAAGCCAAGTCTATACAGGATCCCAGTTGTGTCTGAGTATCCTGATATGTTCCTGGATGATCTCCCAGGAACTCCTCCTCAGCGGGAGATTGACTTTACTATTGAGCTGGTACCGGGTGCCAAACCGGTGTCACGCTCCCCCTATCGGATAGCGCCAAAAGGGATGACGGAGTTGAAGGTGCAACTGCAAGAGTTGTTAGAGCATGGTTATGTGCGTCCAAGTTTGTCGCCTTGGAGCACACCGGTTCTCTTCGTTAAGAAGAAAGATGGGAGCTTGCGGCTTTGTATCGACTACCGGGAATTGAACAAGCTTACAAAAAAGAATAAGTATCCGATCCCGAGAATTGACGATCGATTTGATCAGCTGGTTGGGTCAACGGTATAGTCGAAGTTAGAGCTGAATTTCGGTTACTACCAATTGAGGATAAGGGAGAGCGACATCCCAAAGACAGCATTCAGTATGCGGTTTGGTCATTACGAGTTCACAGTCATGTCGTTTGGTTTGACCACTGCGCCATTCGTGTTTATGGATCTGATGAATAGGACGTTCAGAGAGTACCTGGACCGTTTTGTGATAGTATTTATCGACGATATCCTAGTGTACTCGCAGTGTGAAGATGATCACTACAATCACCTGCACATGGTGTTAGAGACGTTGAGGAGAAACCAGTTGTATGTTAAGTTCTCCAAGTGTGAGTTCTGGTTATCCTTGATAGCGTTCCTTGGTCATGTTGTTAGTGGAGAAGGGATAGCTGTGGATCCGACGAAGATAGTGGCAATACGGGAGTGGCCTGCTTTGACTACAGTGGCGGAGGTCTGGAGCTTTCTGGGGCTTGCTGGCTACTACAGGCGCTTCGTAGAGAACTTCTCGCGAATAGCGCTACCACTCACGACATTGACTAGGAAGAATCAGAAGTTTGTATGGTCTTCGGAGTGCGAACAGGCTTTTGAAGAGTTGAAGAGGTGGTTGACCATAGCGCCTATTTTATGTTCCCCAAGTGGAACCGAAGGGTTCAAAATCTATAGTGATGCTTCGGGCAGTAGTTTGGCCTGTGTTCTGCTACAGCATATGAGTGTGATAGCCTACGGTTCACGACAATTGAAGGCTCACGAGATAAATTATCTGGTCCATGACGTGGAGTTAGCGGCCGTGATATTTGCTTTAAAGCTGTGGAGGCACTATCTATACCGTGTGAAAGTCGATATATACACCGATCATAAGAGCTTGAAGTACCTGTTAGATCAAAAGGATCTGAACATGAGGCAGCGGAGGTGGATGGAGTTCCTAGGCGACTACACCTTCAAAATACATTATGTGCCAGGGAAAGGTACTGTAGTGGTGGATGCGTTAAGTCGTAAGGTTCCTGCACAGGCCAACTGGTCATCGGTACATGATGAGAGATTGGTCCGTGAGTTGGAGGCTTTGGAGATATCTTGGGTCGACAAGCAGTCTAGTACTGAGGCAAAACTGTTTTGGACCGAGGTGCAGTGTGACCTAGCTGATAGAGTTCGGCGGGCTTTGATTCAGGATAACAGCATGAAGCAAATCTTGGATGAATCATTGGATGGGTCAAATTCCCAGTTTACTATTGAGGATGGGTTGCTAAGGAAGGACGGTCGCCTATGCGTTCCTAGTGCGGATAATCTTTAGGAGGAGTTGATGTACAAGGCTCATCATACCAAGTACTCAATCCACCCGGGAAGCACGAAGATGTATAGAGACATGAAGAAATTATTTTGGTGGCTAGGATTAAATAAGGATGTAGCACTTTATGTGTCCAAGTGCTAAACTTGTGCCTTGTTGAAGGCGGAGTGCCAGAAGCCCGGAGGTTTCCTAAAGTCCTTGCTTATCCCAGAATGGAAATTTGACGACATATCTATGGATTTTGTGCATGGTTTACCAAAGTCACGGAGGGGAAATGACGTTATCTGGGTGGTCTTAGATAGCTTGATAAAGGTGTTGCACTTTATCCCGATCAGGAAGGAAGATCCAGTGGAAAGGTTGGCCAAACTCTATGTGGAGAATATTGTACGGTTGCATGGTGTGCCCTGCAGTATTCTTAGTGATAGATATGGATGCTTCACGTCGAATGACTGGAGGTGTGTGCATAATATGTTGGGTACTAAGCTAAAGTTCAGCACAACCTTTCATCCGCAGACGGATGGCCAAATCGAGAGGGTCAACCGGACGTTGGAGGACATGCTTCGCATGTGCGTCCTAGTTTGGAAAGTAGTGGGAAGATCACCTGTATATGGTGGAGTTTGCGTATAACAACAACTTTCAGTCGACTATTGGAATGGCGCCTTTCGAGGCCTTGTACGGGAGAAAGTGTCGCACGTCATTGTCTTAGTTGAAGACGGGCGAGTCGAAGCTTTATAAACGTCATGTAACGTCCCGAATCGCTCTAGGTCCCTCGTGTGTGTTTTTGAGTCAGGAGGGCTGACTCGAGTCCTGAGAAGTGCAGGGAATTGGACTGCACTTGTGGAGAAGTGGAGAAATCAGTGCAGAGAGACACGGGTAGTGACACGGGTAGAGATGTAACACCCCCATCTGTCGCATGGCATATAACAGAAGGTCCAGCTGAAACCTGACGCCATATACCACAGACAGTCGGAAGGGATACTAAATGAATAATCAAACCAACCAATTAAGACTACTCGTCCTAATCACAGAGCATTCTAGCGGAAGATTTTAAAGTTGAAAGTACCCAAAATTAAATCCATCAATATGAATGTCCACAGCTACAACAACAGGAAAGAAGTCCCAAATACACAGAAATGGGTACATGGCCTTATGGCCTTACAAATGTTCACTTAATAAAGTGTGTTTTACATACATCGGCTCGCAGGCCGGCCACACATGATAAATATAAAAACAGCTATTCTACGGCCTTCTAGGGCCAGCACAGCAACATGGGCTCCAGCCCGCTATTTGGCGCTCGGCTCCGCAGCACCTGCAAGCACATACCACCGCACTGTGGCAAATAAAGCAACAGTCAGATAAAAGCCGACCAAATTATAACGACCCCGCCCCTTACTCGGGACGGCGGTGCTCTTTCCCTGCATAACATTAGCCCAACAATATATATAGCGCAATTATATTTCGCCACAGGTGTAGGCTCGCACGGCCAAACACCCCGTGCACTCAGGGCACATTCATGGTGAACCCTGACCCATCAGTGCATTCACCACCACCCCCAGGATGGCAACAATATGTGAGCATTTAGCATTTCTGACCACCGTCTAAGGCTCCGACTATGCCAACGGCCAGTCCCCGTCTTCGGGTCTCTCGTACCAAACCACATAGCCTAGGTCCAATTCCACTTGCCTGTTGCTCACGCCACATGTCCAATTTAAGTCCTTTGCGCAGGCCAAGCTTCTCTCGGATCCCAAATTTTCCAAAATAATCTCATAACCCAGTTATGATCAAGGCCGGTTCCCAGACCGCCAAGTTAGCAGAACACGTTTCCGCTCAGTTTTCCGGGTGCGCCTTGAAGCTAACCTCCAAGGATCCCTGCTGCAATCTACCGCGTAGAAACCCGAAAAACCCAAAGCACGGAGTCTTCTCCGGCAAAACCACATCAAATGCAACATCACCGATCCAGACGGTACACGTCCGGGTAGGCTTCACACACAATGCCTATGCCCGTACTTACGATTCCGGACTCTATATGTAACACAAGGGGGACTAATCATATCAACCCCAAGGAACACCACGCACTCGCCGCACACTCGCGGGAGCGGGGTTCCCTATGCAAAAGAAAGAGCTTCACACGCTCAAGTTGAGAATCGTTACCCTTGTAGTCTGTTTTGGCGCCATGGAAAAACTACGCGGTTAGAACTCTTCGCAATGACCTTCCCTCCACGGATCCGCTCTCCGATTTCTAAACGGTGCTCCGATGCTCCGCCGGCGGCCGGAAACCTCCTTCTTCTTCCTCTTCTCTCTCACTTTGGAAGGGGAGAACTTTGGAGAGAAAATGGGGAATTAACCTCCTATTCCCGGCCTAAAATAAGCAGGGACTCATCTGAGCCGTGGGGTCTAAATTAAAGAAAACGAACGGCTCGGATCTGCACAAAATCCTCCAGACTTGGGCCGAACACGGCTTGGCACACGGCCGTGTCCCAGGCCGTGTGCCTCGATCCAGGCACGATCGTCGAACTGAGAAACACACACGGGCCAAGATACGCCCGTGTCTGACCTGACACGCCTGTGTCGGGTTGGCACACGCCCGTGTCGGATACGAGTAGGGACACGGGTTGGCACACGCCCGTGTTGGATGACACGCCCGTATCATCCGGCCGTGTTCCTGGCCGTGTCCTTCTCGGGTTGAAAACGACCAAAAATCACCAGCCAGACACGGCCTTGGACACGCCCGTGTCCTAGGCCGTGTATCCCTACAGGCACCAAAAACTCTTTTTTTTTCGCGACCGACTCGCACACAACTTTCGGGGCGTTACAAATCTCACCCACTTAAGGAATTTCGTCCCGAAATTAAGCAAAGGTACACAAAAGCTAAATGATACCTGAGTGGAATAACTCGGGGTATTCCTCCAACATAGCTTGCTCTCGCTCCCAAGAAAGCTCCTCACGCCCGCAATTATTCCAATGGACTTTAACCATTCGGACCTCCTTGTTGCGGAGTCATTTGACTGCAACATCTTCAATTCGTACTGGCCTGACCCTTGTTGTTAACTCATAATCAACCGGTACCTGATTGTCTGCAACGATCTGCGAAGGCTCTTGCACTGCCTTACGCAACACCGATACGTGGAATACGTCATGCAGCCCACTCAGCCCCGTCAACAGCTTTAATCTATACGCTGCCTCGCCAACACGCTCCAGGATTTCAAATGGTCCAAGGTATCTCGGACTCAGCTTCTTCAAGCGTCGAACCCGCGATACACCCTTGAACGGCTTGATTTTTAGATATACCATGTCGCCAACGTTGAACTCCACTTTTCTATGTTTGGCGTTGTAATACTTTGACTGTCTATCCTGAGCAATCTTTAGCCTTTCCTGAATCGTCCGTATCATTGAAGTGACATCTTCCACCGCTTGACGTTTATACAACTTTGATTCGCCTGCCTCCAACCAAGACAACGGCGTGCGACACTTCCTCCCGTACAAGGCTTCGAAAGGCTCCATTCCAATACTTGTCTGAAAGCTATTGTTGTACGCAAACTCCACCATGTACAGGTGATCCTCCCAATGCTTCCCGAAATCTAGGACGTACATGCGAAGCATGTCCTCCATAGTCCTGTTGACTCTCTCGGTTTGGCCATCTGTCTGCGGGTGAAAGGCTGTGCTAAACTTTAGCTTAGTACCCAACAGACCATGCACCAATCTCCAGTCATTTGACGTGAAGCGTCCATCACGGTCACTAACAATACTGCGAGGCACACCATGCAATCGTACAATGTTATCCACGTAGAGTTTGGCTAACCTTTCCACCGGATCCTCCTTTCTCACTGGGATAAAGTGCGACACCTTTGTCAATCTATCTACGACCACCCAAATGGCGTCGTTTCCCTTCTGCGACTTCGGCAAACCGTGCACAAAATCTATAGATATGTCGTCAAACTTCCATTCTGGGATAGGAAGGGATTTCGAGAAACCTCCGGGCTTCTGGCATTCCGCCTTCACTAATGCACAAGTACTACACTTGGCCACATAAAGTGCTACATCCTTCTTCAAACCCGGCCACCAGAATAATTTCTTCATGTCTCTATACATTTTCGTGCTTCCCGGGTGGATTGAGTACTTGGTATGATGAGCCTCATACATCAACTCCTCCCGAATATTATCCGCACTAGGAACGCATAGACGACTGTCCTTCCTTAGCAACCCATCTTCAACCACAAATTAGGAATTTGACCCATCCAAAGATTCATCCAAGATTTGCTTCATGCTGCTATCCTGAACCAAAGCCCGCCGAACTCTATCCGCTAGGTCACACTACACCTCTGTCCAAAACAGTTTCGCCTCGGCACTAGACTGCTTATCGACGCAAGATATCTCCAATGCCTCCAACTCTTGGACCAATCTCTCATCATGTACTGATAACCAATTGGCTTGTGCGGGAATCTTACGACTCAATGCATCCGCCACTGCATTTCCCTTCCCAGGCACATAGTGTATCTTGAAGGTGTAGTCCCCTAAGAACTCCATCCACCTCCTCTGCCTCATGTTTAGATCCTTTTGGTCCAATAGGTACTTCAAACTCTTATGATCGGAGTAAATATCGACCTTCACATCGTACAGATAGTGCCTCCAAAGCTTAAGAGCAAATATCACGGCCGCTAACTCTAAGTCGTGGACCGGATAATTCCTCTCATGAACCTTAAGTTGTCGTGAACCATAAGCTATCACTCTCCTATGCTGTAGCAGGACACAGCCCAAACCACTGCCCGAAGCATCACTATAGATCTCGAACCCTTCGGTTCCACTTGGCGAACATAAAATGGGCGCCGTGGTCAATCACCTCTTCAATTCTTCAAACGCCTGTTCGCACTCCGAAGACCACACAAACTTCTGATCCTTTCTTGTCAACGTCGTGAGTGGTAGTGCTATCCGCGAGAAGTTCTCTACGAAGCGCCTGTAGTAGTCAGCAAGCCCCAGAAAACTCCGGACCTCTGCCACCGTAGACAACGTAGGCCACTCTCGTATGGCCACTATCTTCGCCGGATCTACAGCAATTCCTTCTCCACTGACAACATGACCAAGGAACGTTATCGAGGATAACCAGAATTCACACTTGGAGAACTTTGCATACAACTGACTTTTCCTCAATGTCTCCAACACCATGTGTAAATGCTTGTAATGATCCTCCTCGCACCGCGAATACACCAGAATATCATCGATGAATACTATCACAAACTGATCCAAGTATTCTCTGAACGTCCTATTCATCAGATCCATAAACACGGATGGCGCATTCGTCAACCCAAACGGCATAACCGTGAACTCGTAATGCCCAAACCGCGTACTGAATGCTGTCTTTGGGATGTCGCTCTCCCTTATCCTCAACTGATAGTAACCGGACTTCAAATCTAACTTCGAATATAAAGTTGATCCAACCAGCTGATCAAATAGATCGTCAATCCTCGGGATTGGATATTTGTTCTTCTCCGTAAGTTTGTTCAATTCCCGATAATCGATACAAAGTCGCAAGCTCCCATCTTTCTTCTTAACAAAGAGAACTGGTGCGCTCCAAGGCGATGAACTTGGACGCACATATCCTTGCTCTAGCAACTCTTGCAGTTGCACCTTCAACTCTGCCATTTCTCTTGGGGCTATCCGATAGGGGGAGCGTGACACCGGTTTGGCACCCGGTACCAGCTCTATAGTAAAGTCTATCTCCCGCTGAGGAGGGGCTCCTGGGAGATCATCTGGGAACACATCAGGATACTCGGACACAACTGGGATGCTGTCCAAACTAGGCTTAGGCGTCGAAGTCTGCACTAGAGTGACATATAGTTCTGCCCTAGATCGAACTGCCTTGAACATCTGAAGGGCCGATATCAGAACTTTCCCTGACCCCTTCATGCCCGCAAAAGTAGTCTCCCGATCAGTGTCCAGACCCAACTTGACTTCTTTACGGCTGCAATCAATACATGCACTTTGCTCCGAGAGCCAATCCATACCGAAAATTACGTCGAACTCCACTAATGTTAGAATCAACGCCCGCAAGTCGAACTCCCGGTCTCCAATCCGAATCTTCACGACACAAACCCTATCTGTACGCATTGAGCACCCATTAGGCAACAACACATCCAACTTGTTTTCTGCCATCAAGAACGGAACTCCGATGCGCGATATAAACCTTTCAGACAAGAAGGAATGTGATGCTCCCGTATCAAAAAGGGCTCTCGCCGGAAACCCAAAGATCAACACAAAGCCTAGCACTAACAAACGTAAGCTAACAAATACGAAGGTAACAACTATAAAAGTTAAACCACTGTAATTTAACTCATACCTGTCACCACGTCTTCTTGCTTAATGGCCTCCTGCAGACCAAGGTTGTAGACTCTAGGCTGGGCTGGAGCATGATGGGATGCGGTTGACTCCACCGCCTTCCCTTTCTCCTCATAAGTCGCTCCAGGTCTCCTCTCGGACTTTGAACGTCCGCTCCAACACTCCCGAGCAAAATGCCCCGTCTTCCCGCAGTTGTAGCAAGCTCCGGGGACTCGACTTGTAGTTTCCCCCGATGCATTAGCCGAAGGGGCTGAGTTCGAAGTCCTCCGCTTCTTGTTCCATCTGCGGAAACCTGTCTTATTACTTGGCACCTTGAACTCGGTCTTCCTTTCTCCTGGGTCCTTCTTCTCTTGAACTTTCTTCGCAACCTTTTCCAACGATCGGGCCGAATTGACCAAGGCTAGGAAGCCCTGCGCCTTAGGCCCAGCAAGGAGTAATTGTAAATCGCCGCGAAGACCCTCATAGAATCGGTTGGTCTTCCTCTCTTCTTCTGAAAACATAGCACCAGCATAACGGCCCAACCGTGTGAACTCATGCAGATATTCGTCCACGCTTCTGGATCCCTGAGTCAACCCAAGAAATTGATTCTCCATCTCCAACTTCTGAGCAGAGGGTACAAATCTGGCTAGGAACAATCTTGAAAATTCTTCCATCGGCACATCCGCAAGTTGCCTTCCCACTAGAATATGAAACTCCATCTCGTCCCACCACAGCCTCGCTTCACCTTCCAAAAGGAAAGTCGCTATGGTGGTCTTCTGCCACTCCTCAGTTATTGTGGCCGTCAACACCCTCTTTATGGAAGAGAGCCAGTCCTCAGCTTGAGTTGGCGTTCCAACCCCATTAAACCTCGGAGGATTAAAGCCCATCACATGCTTTAACTGCCTCTCCGTAGTTCTCCTCGGTTCTACTAACTCAACTGCTGCGCGTTCCACCACTCTCGACTCTACCGCCCTAACCGGTTCTTGCTCATTCGCAGGAGGTGCGCGATGCATTTGCCCTGCAGGTTGGGCATTTATCATTGCGAACACTGCTTCAGCCACCATCCTGATGGTTTCCGCTGAAGGAGGTGTAGCAGGCACGTCCCTTGGTGCACTACTTTCCGCTGATTGCGGACGCTATGACTGACCAGCACCGCTCCTAGCTGCCTAAATTAACAAAGACACACGATTAGACAACATACAAATTGCTAAAAGCAATCATTGGAACACTCAGGTTCCACCAAACAAGTGTATTTTCATTCCTAAGTGGACATTCATGAGTTCTTTTGATGTTATAACGATGACGCACACATGTGTTCACCAACCCTTAAAAGAATTCGCCCACGAATTCATTTAAGCTTGACCGTAACCTCGCTTTGATACCAAATTGTAACACCCACATCTGTCGCATGACATATAACAGAAGGTCCAGCTGAAACCCGACGCCATATACCACAGACAGTCGGAAGGGATACTAAATGAATAATCAAACCAACCAATTAAGACTACTCGTCCTAATCACAGAGCATTCTAGCGGAAGATTTTAAAGTTGAAAGAACCCAAAATTAAATCCATCAATATGAATGTCCACAGCTACAACAACAGGAAAGAAGTCCCAAATACACAGAAACGGGTACATGGCCTTATGGCCTTACAAATGTTCACTTAATAAAGAGTGTTTTACATACATCGGCTCGCAGGCCGGCCACACATGATAAATATAAAAACAGCTATTCTACGGCCTTCTAGGGCCAGCACAGCAACATGGGCTCCAGCCCGCTATTTGGCGCTCGGCTCCGCAGCACCTGCAAGCACATACCACCGTACGGTGGCAAATAAAGCAACGGTCAGCTAAAAGCCGACCAAATTATAACGACCCCGCCCCTTACTCGGGACGGCGGTGCTCTTTCCCTACATAACATTAGCCCAACAATATATATAACGCAATTATATTTCGCCACAGGTGTAGGCTCGCACGGCCAAACACCCCGTGCACTCAGGGCACATTCATGGTGAACCCTGACCCATCAGTGCATTCACCACCACCCCCAGGATGGCAACAACATGTGAGCATTTAGCCTTTCTGACCACCGTCTAAGGCTCCGACTATGCCAACGGCCAGTCCCCGTCTTCGGGTCTCTCGCACCGAACCACATAGCCTAGGTCCAATTCCACTTGCCCGTTGCTCACGCCGCATGTCCAATTTAAGTCCTTTGCGCGGGCCAAGCTTCTCTCGGATCCCAAATTTTCCAAAACAATCTCTTAACCCAGTTATGATCAAGGCCGGTTCCCAGACCGCCAAGTTAGCAGAACACGTTTCCGCTCAGTTTTCTGGGTGCGCCTTGAAGCTAACCTCCAAGGATCCCTGCTGCAATCTACCGCTTAGAAACCCGAAAAACCCAAAGCACGGAGTCTTCTCCGGCAAAACCACATCAAATGCAACATCACCGATCCAGACGGTACACGTTCGGGTAGGCTTCACACACAATGCCTATGCCCGTACTTACGATTCCGGACTCTATATGTAACACAAGGGGGACTAATCATATCAACCCCAAGGAACACCACGCACTCGCCGCACACTCGCGGGAGCGGGGTTCCCTATGCAAAAGAAAGAGCTTCACACGCTCAAGTTGAGAATCGTTACCCTTGTAGTCCGTTTTGGTGCCATGGAAAAACTACGCGGTTAGAACTCTTCGTAATGACCTTCCCTCCACGGATCCGCTCTCCGATTTCAAAACGGTGCTCCGATGCTCCGCCGGCGGCCGGAAACCTCCTTCTTATTCCTCTTCTCTCTCACTTTGGAAGGGGAGAACTTTGGAGAGAAAATGGGGAATTAACCTCCTATTCCCGACCTAAAATAGAGCAGGGACTCATCTGAGCCGTCAGATCTAAATTAAAGAAAACGAACGGCTCGGATCTGCACAAAATCCTCCAAACTTGGGCCGAACACGGCTTGGCACACGACCGTGTCCCAGGCCGTGTGCCTCGATCCAGGCACGATCGTCGAACTGAGAAACGCACACGGGCCAAGACACGCCCATGTCTGACCTGACACGCCCGTGTCGGGTTCCCCGACACGCCCGTGTTCGTGGGCGTGTCACGCATAACCTCCACGACAATGGACACGACCCATCAGGATACGGGTAGGGACACGGGTTGGCACACGCCCGTGTCGGATGACACGCCCGTGTCATCCGGCCGTGTTCCTGGCCGTGTCCTTCTCGGGTTGAAAACGGCCAAAAATCACCAGCCAAACACGGCCTTGGACACGCCCGTGTCCTAGGCCGTGTACCCCTACAGGCACCAAAAACCCTTTTTTTTTCGCGACCGACTCGCACACAACTTTCGGGGCGTTACAAGAGACACAGGTAGTGACACGGGTAGAGACACGGGTAGTGACACGGGTAGAGACACGGGTAGCGACACTGGCGTGTCCGTAACCGTATGCGTCGAGTTGAGCTCGACGAGGCATGTCGAGATCGGCGAGCTGTATCGACATCATGTGACACGGGTAGCGACACGGGCGTGTCCCTACCCATGTGTGTTGAGTTACACTCGATAGGCCGTGTCGAGACTGATGAGCTGTGTCGACATCATATGACACGGGTAGCGACACGGGCGTGTCCCTACCCGTGTGTGTCGAGATTGGAATCGACGAGGCGTGTCGAGATCGACGAACTCCGTGCCGAGATCGACGAATTATGACACGGGTAGAGACACGGGCGTGTCCCTACCCGTGTTCCGTGTATGTCAAGTTGAGTTCGTCGAGTTGCAACCCGAGAAGGACACGACCAAGGACACGGCCAGGAACACGGCCGTGTCACGGGGACACGGGTCGGGACACGGTCGTGTCCCTACCCGTGTCAACTATTGAACCGACATGGAAACCGTCGTTGCCGCTTCGCCAGGCAGGACACGGGTAAGGACATGGCCGTGTCCCTACCCGTGTCACGTTTTATATATAAGGGGGAGATAAAACCCTAGACGTTTTCTTGCTCATTTCATCCCCTAATTCCTATGAGAACTCCTGGTGAGAGGAAAAACTGCTGGAGCAAGTTCTACCGGAGGAGATCCGCCATCTTCGTGAAAGAGAAGATGCCGCCAAGGAGAACTACGAGATCCATGGCCGGAAATGGTGGTACCGCTGGAGCCAATGTGAGTTTCCTACCCTCTCCCTTGGTGCTAGATCTATAGTTATTTTCCTAGGAGAGACATCGGCTCAAGAGAGTCTTGATGGAGAGAAGAAGTCTTCTAGGTTTAGCCATGCTAGGACTTGTGTTCTAGATTTTAGATCTCTTCAACCACTCTTCTTCTATGTGATGATGGAGGATGGTTTCGTGAAGAATATTGGCCTCTTGAGGTTGAATAAGGGTGGAGGAAATTTTGGAATGATTTTGGAAGATCGCCTTGAGGAGGAAGATGAACCGATGCCGTTCATTCCGCCTTAAGATGCGTGCAGAATCTGTATTCTGCGCGCAACGAACTTCGTGGCCATTTTTAAGTGTGATATGGCCAGATCTGGGCTTTCGGCTAAACACAAAAGTTGAAGCCCTTGAAAATGTCTCTCCAACGAATGGTTGCACGACTTCTGGCGAAGTCTGTATCCACGGGAAAGTCTAAACGAAAATGGTGTTCAATAAATCCTGTATGCAGAAACTGTGTTATGTATGCAGCGGACTTCAAGTCCGATTTCAAATAGGATAATGTAAAATCTGGGTTGAGGTCTGAATATAAGAGTTGTATACCATGGAAATACCTTTCCAACGTGGGGTTACACGACTTCACCGGATTCCTGTAGCTTCGGGAATCTTCGGCCGAAGTTGCTGTCCAGATTCAACCTGCGCCTAAATTCTGGGCTTAATGGAAAATGGATTTTGATTCGGTGGAATTAATAATGCAAGATACTTGGCTTGGATGAACCCTTATGATTAATCATTTGTTGCATGATTAAAGTAGCTTATTAATCAGATTTCATATTATTAAATTGTGAAATAATCTTATTTAAACGAATTGAACTGGTAGGAATTGAAAGATTGATAATTGTGCACTTCATGTTTATATTATGACATTATCAAATGGAAAGTGTGATAGATCTTTATATGCGCATCATGTTTATATTACATTGTCATCATTTGGGAAGTCATATAGATGAATAGATCACGTCCATGGATATGTTTGATTAATGAAATGAGTCTAGTAGACCAATACTTAGAGCGTCGTCTCCCTACGGGTAGTATTGTGAAGGGATGTAAGTGCGGTGTTGACCGCCACTTGTTTTGGTTGTGTTGAGATATGGTGCGGATGGATGGTTGGGCTGTGTCCTCGTGTTTACTTCCGAGGCCCCTTCCATGTTATATTGACGTGGTATTTGCATGTGGTGTGAGTCGACACGCGGTGTTGTAATCCTGGGTTAAGGATAGTGTGGCAGGTCTACGGGCTCGCCAGTTGTCACACCGACGGGAGTTGGCAGTTATACTTGGTCGGTTTGGGCTGTGTCCTCGGTGTTCACGTCCCGAGGCCCCTCGGGCCATGTGAACGGTTGGGATGTGTCCTCGTGCTTTCTTCTGAGGCCCCTTCCGGGTCACGCAAGGCCAGTTTGGGCTGTGTTCTTGGTGCACATCTACCGAAGACCCCGCTGGGCCATAGTACGCTTGGGCTCCGTTGTTGTGTTCTTAGAGTTGAGGCATACAGAGGCCTAGGTGAAGTAGTGTGATACCCGCCTAGTAGTAGAAGTGCCCGTTCTACTGTCACCGCCTGGCCACGATGGCTGATTCCTGAGAGGTTAGCTACCTGCCCGAAAAGTGGGAACTATAGTCTGTGTCAACATAGCAATTGCATGTGTGTGCATGGGTGAGTAATTGCATAACATTCATAGCATTTCATAACATTGCACAACAAGATCCTCATCGTATAAGTTTGTATGGGCACTCCTATACGATGAGTTACTTTATGTAACCCAATCCTTAACTTATAAGTTTGTATGAGCATTCTTATAAGTTAAGTTACTTTCCTGCTGTAGATTTCCTTACACCTGTTGTTATATGATGTTAGCTTGTAGAACTGCTAGATTATACATTATATTCATGTACCTTGCCACCTGCTTATACTCCTTTACTTGCATACTTGTTATATACTATACTCTTGTTCCTTTTCTCCGCCCGGTGCCGAGGAGTCGCCGGGGGAGCGGATATGAAACCACTTAGTCGTTTCGACTAACGGTTGCTACGTTTTCCTTTTTAGGAGGTCACACCGCAGGTAGAGCAGCCGCAGACTACGCAGCAGGACAGCCAGGCCAGGACGACAGGGCCTGATTTGACGGTGCCGTCGATACCGTCGGTTACTGATGTTAGTATTTTGATTACTCTGATGTAGCCCGTTTGGGCAATGATTAGCTGTACTCTGATATTTTGTAGAAGCATGTTTAGCTTCTTTATTTATTGATGTATTTGGACAATTATTACTTAGTGTGGATTCTGACTTCTCTTGCTTATTTATTTGGTTGGGTTGGCATGATATATTGATATTGTTGTAGCCGGCGGAATATGCGTCTTGTGGTACAGGTTAGCCCGTGTGCTAATGCTACCACAAGGCGGCTATTCTGGGCATAAGACTCCCCCTTCGTGCCGTGTTTTGGAATTCGGGGAGGAGGGGTCTTACACGTCAAGTGGTGGAAGATGCCACTTCAGTGATACGAACAGTTCAGGAACGGTTGAAGATCGCTCAGGACAGACAGTCAAAGTACTATAATGCCAAACATAGGAACGTGGAGTTCAGTGTTGGCGACTGGGTGTACTTGAAAATCAAACCGTTCAAGGGTGTCTCACAGATTGGACGCTTGAAGAAGCTGAGTCCGAGATACCTTGGATCATTTGAGATCCTGGAGTATGTTGGCAAAGCAGCGTATAGATTGAAGCTGTCGGTGGAGTTAAGTGGGCTACACGATGTGTTCCACGTATCGGTGTTGCGTAAGGCGGTGCAAGAGCCTTCGCAAATAGTTGCGGTTGATCAAGTGCCAGTTGATTACGAGTTGAAGACAAAGGTCAAGCCTATACGTATAGAAGACGTTGAAGTCAAGCGACTCCGCAACAAGGATATCCGAATGGTTAAAGTCCATTGGGATAATTGCGGACATGAGGAGCTTTCTTGGGAGCGAGAGCAAACTTTGTTGGAAGAATACCCCGAGTTCTTCCGTTCAGGTAACTTGTAATTTTTGTACCTTTACTTAATTTCGGGACGAAATTCCTTAAGTCGGGGAGATTTGTAATGCCCCAAAAATTGTATTTGAGTTGGTCGTGTAAAAAGGGATTTTAGTGCCTGTATAGGGGTACACGGCCTAGGACACGGGCGTGTCCAAGGCCGTGTCTGGCATGGTGTTTCGGCCAATTTTATCCCGAGAAGGACACAACAAGTAACACAGCTTAATGACGCGGGCGTGTCATTTGACACGGGCGTGTGCCTACCCGTGTCAGTACCCGTGTTCAGCAGGGTCGTGTCGGTTGGCGTGGCGGTTATATGTGACACGCCCCCGGACACTAGCGTATAGAGGACCTGACACGTGCGTGTCGAGTGAGACACGGGCGTGTCTGAGCCCGTGTGAGTCTCTGTGTTCGACGATCGTGCCTCGATCAAGACACACGGCCTGGGACACGACTGTGTGCGAGGCCGTGTTCGGCCCAGGTCTGGGGATTTTTGTGCAGATCTGAGCCGTTCATTTTCTTTAAGTTAGATCCAATGGTTCAGACGGTTTCCTGCTCAGTTAAGGCCGGGAATGGGGGAGTTAATTCTTCATTTTCTCCAAACCATTCTCTTTCCAAGGAGCTAGAGAGAGGAGGAAGAAGAAGGAGGATTCCGGCAGCCGGCGGAGCATCGGAGCACCATTTTGAGATCTGAGAGCGGATCCGTGGAGGAAAGTTCGTTGCGAAGATTTCCATCCGTGTAGTTTTTTCCATGCCGCCAAAGCGTACTACATGGGTGACGATTCTCCATTTGAGCGTGTGAAGCTCTTCCTTTTTGCATAGGGAAAACCCGCTCCCACGAGTGTGCGGTGAGCGTGCGGTATTCCTTGGGGTTGACGGGAATAGTCCCCCTTGTGTTGTATATAGAGTCCGGAATCGAAGTACGGGCATAGGCATTGTGTGTGAAGCCTACCCGGATATGTGGGTATGGATCGGTGATGTTGCATTTATTATGATTTGTCGTAGAAGACTCCGTGCTTTGGGGTTTTCGGGTTTCTACGCGGTAAATTGCAGCAGGGATCCTTGGAGGTTAGCTCCAAGGCGCACCCGGAAAACTGAGCGGAATCGTTGTTCTGCTAACTTGGCGGTCTAGGAACCGGCCTTGAACATAACTGGGTTATGTGATTGTTCGGAAATGTCAGGATCTGTTAGAAAGTAGCGAAAAGAAGCGAAAAGTAGAGAACAAGCGGATAAGCTTTTGAATAATTGAAACTTTATTATCCAAAAAAGATATCTATTACAAAGGTATGCCCTCCCTTATATAGAATGGAGGAGAGATGAGAGAATACAAATAAGAGATGTGGGACTAAAAATTACAGGACTAAGCGGACTATACAAGACAAACCGCACAAACCGCGCGGTTATACAACAGGGCTAACCGCACGGCTACCACCAGAGAGAAAGCGAAGACCGCCAGGGTAGACCGCCAGACCGCCCAGTCTCCAAGCCGGCTGAGACAGACCGCCAGACCACGCGGTCTCCAACCCGCCAATACAAACCGCCAGGCCGCCCGGTCACCAACTTCAACACTCCCCCTCAAGCTGGAGCATATATATCGATCATGCCCAGCTTGTCGCAGATGTGGAAAAAGGAAGCGGACACCGGTTTGGTGAAGACATCTGCCAACTCGTTGTCGGACGTGACGAATGGAGTGCAAATCTGTTTCTTCAATATTTCTTCCCGAATAAAATGACAGTCGACTTCTATGTGTTTTGTTCTCTCATGAAAGACCGGATTTTTGGAAATGTGTATCGCGGCCTTATTGTCACAGAACATAGGAAGAGGATAGTTGTAAACCTCTCCTAAGTCAAGCATGAGAGCCCTCAACCACTTCAACTCACATGTAGTCGATGCCATGCTACGATATTCCGCCTCTGCACTAGACCTGGAAACAACAGACTGTTTCTTGCTCTTCCAACTCACAAGATTGCCTCCAACAAATGTGCAGAAACCTGAAGTCGATTTGCGGTCCCCTTTGTCATCCGCATAGCTAGAATAAGAGTAAGCTTCAACCCTTAGGTGACCATTCTTCTGAAATAGGAGTCCTTTCCCTGGAGCAGCTTTAATATACTCTAATATCCTTAGAGCAGATTGTAGATGACACTCCCTCGGAGCTTGCATGAACTGGCTCACCTTGCCAACAGCATAAGAGATGTCGGGTCTGGTTACCGTGAGATATATGAGTTTGCCCACCAGACGCCGGTATCTCGTAAGATCAGAGAGAAGAGGTGAGTCATCTGTCCAAGTTTTGTCTTCTCCAGCAGCCATAGGACAACGTGCAGGTTTAACACCAGTGAGTCCTGCCTCCTTTAAAAGATCAAGAGCATACTTCCGTTGTGAAAGGACCATGGAGTTGGGCTTTCTAGAGATTTCAATCCCCAGAAAGTATTTCGGGAAGCCCATATCTTTTGTAACTAGATGTTGACGAAGGTGTTTCTTGGTCATCAATACCCCATCCTGGTCATTGCCAGTAAGAAGAATGTCATCAACATAAACCGCAAGAACAACAAGACCAGAGGCGGTTTTCCGAACAAGCAAGGAGTGATCTGCTGAGCTTCGTGTAAAACCAATGGCCGCAACAATGCCACTGAACTTGTCAAACCAGGCACGAGGACTCTGCTTGAGGCCATAGATAGCCTTCCTTAGCCGGCATACCCGTGTCTCCCCCTGAGCAACATACCTAGGAGGTTGCTCTATGTAAACATCTTCCTGCAGATCACCATAGAAAAAGGCATTCTTAACATCTAGCTGCGAGATGGGCCAATCCCTGTTGACAGCCACAGAGAGAAGAACCCGAATAGTGCTGAGGCGAGCCACGGGAGAGAAAGTGTCAAAGTAATCAATCCCATAAGTTTGGGTAAAACCCTTGGCAACCAGGCGAGCCTTATAACGATCCACACTGCCATCTGGGAGAAACTTCACCACGAAGACCCAGCGACAACCAACAACATCTGTGCCGAAAGGAGGCGGAACAAGGGTCCAGGTACCCCGTTCAGTGAGAGTAGCAATCTCCTCATCCATGGCAACTTTCCAGTGAGGAATAGTAAGGGCCTCCTGGTAGGAACGGGGGGTGGCAGTGGCCGAGATAGCCAGTGCAAAAGCTCGGCGAGCAGGGGTAAGACGATCGTAGGAAACAACTGCAGCAAGCGGATTGTGGGTACAGGCCCGAACCCCTTTGCGAAGAGCAATCGGGAGATCCAGGTCAGCAGGTGCCTCAGTATCCGGAGTATCTGTGGTGGAGAGAGCTGGCCCGGGAGTAGAGAGAGATGGCAGCGGAGTGGAGGGAGAAAGTGGAGTAGAGGGTGGAGATGAGGAGGATGGGGAAGACGGTGGAGTGGGTGGAGAGGGTGGAACATCAGTGGGAGCAGAGGGAATGGATGGGTTGGTAGGAGAAGTAGGAGCAGGAGGAGTAGAAGAGGAAGCGGGAGAGAAGTAAGATGCATTGGCAAAGAAGGTGACATCCGCAGAGACAAATTGCTTGCGGGTAACAGGGTCAAAGCAACAATATCCTTTCTGAGTGGGAGAGTAGCCCAGAAAGACACATTTGGTGGCACGTGGTGAGAGTTTATCACGGGTGGCAGCGGGAGAGTGCACAAAAGCGGTGCACCCAAAGATGTGTAGAGGAAGAGGAAAGGGATCCTTATCCGGATAAAGAATGGAGAAGGGGGTAGCACCGTGGAGAACGGTGGAGGGAAGGCGATTGATGAGATAGCAGGAGAGGAGGACAGCATAGCCCCAATAGGAGCGAGGAACATGCATTTGAGTCATCATAGTGCGAGCGACATCAAGGAGGTGATGGTTTTTGCGTTCCGCCACCCCATTTTGTTGTGAGGTGTAGACACAGCTGGTTTGACGAATAACACCATGGTGAGTACAAAAGGAGTAGAAGTCGTGGCTAAGATACTCCTTAGCATTGTCAGAACGAAGGAGTTTAATAGACGTAGCAAACTGAGTTTTAACCATAGAATAAAAGGAGGTCCAAACAGAGAACAACTCGGAGCGATCTTTGAGAAGATATACCCACGTACATCGAGAGAAATCATCAATGAAGGTGACAAAATAGGAACTACCCCGACCGATGGTGAGGTTAGGAGCGGGACCCCATATGTCAGAGTGAACGAGGTCGAACGGATGGGAAGAGCCCCGACTTTGTGTTGGTGGGAAGGAGGAGCGGTGATGTTTGCCAAGTTGGCAGGCATCACAGTTTAGAGGAGGATGATGAGGAGGGAGGTGCGGCAGGAGCTGTCGTAGAATTCGGGGAGGAGCATGTCCAAGGCGAAGATGCCATTGGAGAAGATCTGTAGAGGAGGAGGAGAAGGCGGATAGAGCAGAAACGTTGTCGAGGAAGTAGAGGCCACCACTCTCAGTCCCGGTAGCAATCGTCCGTTGGGAGTCCGGATCCTGAAAAGCACAAGAGGTAGGGGTGAATGTGACAGAACACCGTAGTTGCTTGCATAAAGAAGTAACCGATAATAAATTGCACGGAAACTTGGGCACATAGAGGGTATCAACCAAGCAGAGAGATGGAGTGACTTGAACCATGCCCGTCCCATGGACCAGGGAGGGAGATCCATCAGCAACAATGACCGGGGGCAACTGAGCCTGTGTGTCAAGAAGAGAGAAACATTGAGGGTTGCCTGTCATATGATTTGTTGCACCAGAGTCGATGAGCCATTGTCCGCGAGTCACAACATGAGCACTACCAGAAGAGGTGACCACGGAGGCGGACAGGCTGGAGGAGAGGAAAGCCATGGAAGCAAGAGAGGAGCAAACCGCGACGAGAGGAACAAGCCGCGAGAAGAGAAAAGAGCACCAAGCCGGGCGACCAGAACACAGGTCGGGCGGCTAGGAAGGCCGCTTCCAAGAAGCCGAGCAAAGCAGAGGGAAAGAAGTCGCACGGCCTGAAAAAGTCGGGCGAACAGAGGAGAACAAGTCGCACGACCAAAGATGAGGACGGGGCGACTAGCAAGCAGGAGCGGGTAGAAGGCAACAAGAAGTAGAGCACGGTGAATAGAGGAGATCGCAAAAAAGGTCGCGAAAAAGAAGGGGCAAGCCGCGCGGACAGGGCGCGCGGGTAGACGGAGAAGCAAGCAGAGAAAAAAAAGGCAGGCAAAGGCCCAGCGGGGAAGAGGTCACGCGGACTGAGAAGGCCGAGCGAACAGAAGAGAAGAGAAGAGCAGGTGACCGCGACCAAGATGCGAGTGAAAAAGGAACAACCCGCACGGTCAGGCAGATCACAGCAGCAAACCGCGAGAATAGAGACAAGCGGTAATAGGGAAAGCAGAGGCGGACAAGGAGAAGAAGTCCGCAGCGGGTAGAGACAAGGCCGTAACGACTAGGAAGTCGGAGAGGCAAGAAAGAACAAGGAGCGCGGCGACAAGGAAACAGGTCGTTGCGACGAATAGTAGTAGGAGAAGAGAACCAAGAAGAAGCAAGCCGCGCGAACAGGGCAGCGGTTAGAAACAAGCCGTGCGGATAGAAACAAGCCGCGCGGACAGAAGAGAAGGCAAGCCGCGAATAAGTCGCAGAACGCGGAAAACAAGCCGCGAACAACAGAGAGCGCACAGAATCAGGAGGAAATGACCGTGTCCTCTGATACCATGTTAGAAAGTAGCGAAAAGAAGCGAAAAGTAGAGAACAAGCGGATAAGCTTTTGAATAATTGAAACTTTATTATCCAAAAAAGATATCTATTACAAAGGTATGCCCTCCCTTATATAGAATGAAGGAGAGATGAGAGAATACAAATAAGAGATGTGAGACTAAAAATTACAGGACTAAGCGGACTATACAAGACAAACCGCACAAACCGCGCGGTTAGACAACAGGGCTAACCGCACGGCTACCACCAGAGAGAAAGCGAAGACCACCAGGGTAGACCGCTAGACCGCCCAGTCTCCAAGCTGGCTGAGACAGACCGCCAGACCACGCGGTCTCCAACCCGCCAATACAAACTGCCAGGCCGCCCGGTCACCAACTTCAACAGGATCCGAGAGAAGCTTGGCCCGTGCATACGTCTTAAGGTGAACTACGCGGTTGAGCAACGGGCAAGTGGAATTGGACCTGGGCTATGTGGTTCGGTGCGAGAGACCCGAAAAGGGGACTGGCCGTTGGCATAGTCGGGAGCCTTAGATAGTGGTCAGAAAGGCTAAAATGCTCATGTTGTTGCCATTCTGGGGGTGGTGGTGAAGACGCTGAAGTGTTAGGATTCATCGTTAATGTGCCCTGAGTGCACGGGGTGTATGACCATGCGAACCTACACCTGTGGCAAAGTATGTTTATACATAATTGTTTAGCTGGGCTAATGATATGCAGGGAAGGAGCACCGCCGTCCCGAGAAAGGGATGGGGTCATTATAATTTGGTCGGCTTTAGCTGACCGTTGCATGTTTGCCACCGTGCGGTGGAATGTTGCTTATAGGTGCTGCGGAGCCGAGTGCAAAATAGCGGGCTGGAGCCCATGTTGTCGTGCTGGCCCTCGAAGGCCTTAGAGTATAGTTGTTTTTATTTTGTATGTCATGTGTGGTCGGCCTGCGAACCGATGTATGCAAGACACTATTTGATAAGTGAACTATTGTAAGGTCATAAGGCCATGTATCTTTCAGTGTATGGTTATTTTATTACAGTGGTAGCGTTTGTGGACATTCATGTAAATTGATTATTCAGTTTGGGTTCTTTCTACTTTTAAAAGCTTCCGCTAGAATGCTCTGTGTTAGGACGAGTTGTCTTAATTGGATAGTTTGGTTATTAATACGTAACCCTTCTGTCTGTCCGTGGTATATGGCATCGGGTTCCAGCTGGACCTTCTGTTATATGTCATACGACGGATGGGGGTGTTACACACAGGCTCTCATTAGCTGACAGGTCCGAAGGCTCGCCTATGGGGGAGAGGTTCGTTTCTTGGTCCTTGGTTCTGCACTACCCCGAGCGCGGCTCGGCCCTAGGTAGACCCGCTGCGCAGGCTCTCATTATCTGGCAGGTCCAAAGGCTCGTCTGTGGGGGAGATGTCTGGTTTTTGGTCCTTAGTTCTGCACTACCCCGAGCGCGGCTCGGCCCCAGGTATACCCACTGAGCATGCTCTCATTTGCTGGGAGGTCCGAAGGCTTGCCTGTGGGGGAGAGGTCTGGTTCTTGGTCCATGGTTCTGCACAACCACGAGCGCGGCTCGGCCCCAGGTAGACCCGTTGTGCAGGCTCTCATTAGCTGGAAATTCCGAAGGCTCGCCTGTGGGGGAGATGTCTGGTTCTTGGTCCTTGGTTCTGCACTACCCCGAGCGCGGCTCGGTCCTAGGTAGACCTGCTGCACAGGCTCTCATTAGCTGGCAGGTCTGAAGGCTCGCATGTGGGGGATAGGTCTGGTTCTTGGTCCTTGGTTCTGCACTACCCCAAGCGCGGCTTGGCCCCAGGTAGACCCGCTGCGCAGGCTCTCATTAGATGGCAGGTCCGAAGGCTCGCCTATGGGGGAGAGGCCTGGTTCTTGGTTCTGCACTACCCCGAGCGCGGCTCGTGTAACGCCCCGGATTTTTGATTACTTACGCATGATGGGCGTTACGTTGGTTTTGACTGTATTTTGAGCATGGTTTTTTCCGCAGGCTTGCGAGTGGCTGTTTTGTTTGCCGAGTTGCACGATTCCCCAGCAAACCGGAGTCCATATGAGGGACTCGGTGAGGCCTCTTAGGGAATGCTTGCACTTTTTCGCTCCCGGGGAATGTAGCTCAAAATAAGTTGCTGGTTCAGGAACAAAAAAGGGTAAAAAGTGCTTGAGGCAAAAATGGCCTAGGACGTCTCAGAAACATTTTTCACAAAAGGGAAAAATGGTCGTTTTTGTGCGAGACACGCCCCCTGACACGGGCGTGACCCAGGCCGTGACCTGGGCGTGACCTCCTTGACTCGACGATTTTTTTCTTACGTCGAGTTGAGCTCGACGAATGGAGTACACGCCCCGTGACACGGGCGTGTCACGGGCCGTGTCCCGCTTCGTCGAGTTTCAAGTATCGAGCGTCGAGTATCGAGCGTCGAGTATCGGGTGTCGAGTGTCGAGAGAGGGGACACGGCCTGTGACACGGGCGTGTCACAGGGCGTGTCAAGATGAGTCGAGTGTCGACACTTTCTGTCGACGAGGTGTCGAGACACGGGCTACACGCCCTAGGTCACGGGCGTGACCGACCCGTCACGGGCGTGTACCCAGCCGTGTACCGTGTGGATAAACGTGGAATTGTCGCCTTTCGGCGCCGCTTCTGGTACACACCCTGTGTCACGGGCGTGACACAGGGCGTGACCGGCCCGAAAATTGACTTTTTCCAGTTTTTTGTGCCGTTCATTTCCTTGATTCTGCATCGAACGATCCAGCTCTGTTCTGGAGGAAATAAGGCCGAAACAGAGTTTCTTCTCCTCATTCTACCTTCTCTTCATCTTCTTCTTCATTCTCAAAGAGAAAGCAAGGGAGCAAGGGAGCAAGCAAGGCAAGGAAAGGGAGGAGCAGCCGTCGCGGCATCGTCTCGGTTCAGGCAAGCGGTGTTCTTCACCCTTGCCAATCCTCTTTCTTGATTTTACTTGTGCAAACAAAATAGCTAGTTTCTCTTTCATATTTCATGAGCTTGTTCTTCTTGTTTTGGGTCCTTCCTCACTAGCTTGATTATGCTCTTAAATTTCCTTATGCTGAACGCCGTTGATTCATGTATTTCCTTATGCTCTTCAATTTCTTATGCTCATGTACTTGATGTAACTGTTGGATTCTTGTTCATCTAGCCCTTTTCATTTGATGCATGTTTATGTAGCCTTTATCTCGCCTAATCATGTGGTTGTTCTTGTTCCTCATCATGTAATTCAAGTAGACCATGGCTTAATTACTTTACCTTTCTAGCAACTTGTTGTCATGCGTGAGGGCGATGAAAGGAAACGTGTTACCTTGGGTTATGGGGCGTTTTGCGAGGCGAATTCGTGAAGCATGGCGGGAGCGTTTGTGTGAGAATTTTGCAAGGGGTGGTGTGGTTTCAGCCTGTGGCCACCGGGTTTTGTTTTTGTGATTAGAGAGACCACTTTGGCCCCGATTTGGGCTGGTTTTGTTTGGTGCGTTCCACTTTAGGGCCTCCACCGATAAGACCCTTGCGAAATTGAACTTAACCGCTGCTTATGCTTCACTTGTCTAGTAGGTTCTTGTCCTATGAATGATGGAATGGGAATGTGTTTTGCCTTTTGCTCCTGCGGGTTGAGCAGGATTTTATGAACTTGTACGCACTTGGTGCGTTTGGCATATGTTTTGGGTGCGTTTTCCACTTGTTTTATGCACTCTTTTTACTTGTATGAAGCATTGCTACGGGGTCGGTAAGCCCCTTCTTGATCCATTATAAACTTTATGCTCTCTTTTGTATAGTTTGGATGATTGCTGAGGTATTCTTTCTTGAATGCCTCAGGTGCAGGTTGTAGCCGGTTGAGCGGCTAGGTTGGTTAGTGGAGTTGCTGTGGAGCTTGCCGAGCTTCTTTGGCGAGGTAGTGCTTCTCTTTGTTGTACAGACATACATGTGCCCCAATGGGTTCGTGTCAGCTTGTTGGCGCCCATTTGGTGGGTTTTCTTTTGTGTAAACTATGAACTAGACTGCTAATGTGACTCACTTGGATGGAGTGATATCTACTTGCTTTTGGGACGGATTTCTGATAGGTTGCATTAGATATTTGTAAACTAAACAAAAACCTATTATGTATATCATGCATACATGTTTTAATCAACTAAGACTTATTTTCAAATAACGTAAAAAAAAAGGATTTCTTATAGTAGTATCATGATAGGCTGCATATAGGAGCTCACTATCAATACACAAAGTATTTCCGCCGCGTACAAAGACAATTTTACTATCTAAGGCCGAGGGATACGGCCATTTAATCCAAAAGTTTTCCTGCATGTAACTATTGAATTTCAACTTGTAAAGTCAGCGTCAAGAGTTGCCTGAGCGTGTGCAGTTATCCCCTGCACGACGTGACATCATAACCCGTAGTTCCTCTTGCTCTGATACGATATGCTCGTTGAGGAAATGCGGGTTGTGCCAGTTGGTATCAGAGCCAGGTTTGCTTGACATTTGGTCGGGCAAACTTTCTCTTTGATTTTGTGTTTCTAAGCATCATCTCATACACACACCGAGGTGCCATCAGTATGTCTGGGCTGAAGCACGTACACTACACTCATGGCATGAACAGAAGTATACGGGGCATATTATGTAGTATGGGATGCATAATATGTGGTTGTATATGGATCCACCATAGGGGCAACATGTGAGGGTTATGTAGTATGGGATGCATAACCTCACCACATGGATGTGACTAGCACGTTTTCTTTTATTCGTTGCATGCAATGCTATGTAGTATGGGATGCATAGCATTGTGATGCGTACGACCGCTCATGGCATGCGTTAAGGCTTTGTTTTTTTTAGATTGCATAGCACAGCACGCATAACATAACATTGCATGAGCACAATGTGCCAAGCTAAGACGTACATGATGACACCTGTACACACATGGTTTTGGGTCAAAGAAAGTCATGCATTCATGGTTTAGGCACAAGTTCGTGGGATGACGGTGAGTCATCTTTAGGCTAGGCATACCATCATTCTCAAACTCCCAAAGCAAGTTAGCAGTTGATGTTCATATTTCTTTATGTATGGTCTGTGCATAGCCGTTGTGTGTTTTGTTGGGTTTGAGCTTGATAAGAGTGAACGTGTTATAGGATGTCGAAGCGTCCAGTGACAAGGCAAACTCCCCAATCCGAGGGCGAGTCTTCGGGCGCGCAGAATAATGCGCTGATGGATAGTCTTCGCCAAAGTAATGAGGCTTTGACGAGGCAGGTGCAGGAGGTCCAGTCCCAGCTCCAAGCTATGTCATCCGCGATGTCTGGGCTGGCACCAAGAGGACAAGAGGCGGTTAGAGGCCCCACTAGTTCGACTCCTTCAGTGGCAGTGACACCCCCAGTTGTAGTTCCTCCTGCGATGACTTTCATCTCGCAGTTTCAGCGACTTGGACCACCGACGTATGATGGAAAAGCAGACTTCGTGATCTTGGATGATTGGGTGATTACGTTGGAAGAAATGTTTGTGTATGCTGGTGTGACCGAGGACCAGAAGGTTATGCTTGCTGCCTATCAACTTAAAGGGTTGGCGAAAGGTTGGTGGTTACGAGAAAAGGAAGGCCTAGGGGCGGGCTGTTCGTGGGAAGTGTTTAAAGAAATGGTACGGCGTAAGTTTCTACCGGCAGTGGAACGGGACCGCCTGATGAATGACTTCTGTACTTGAAGCAGAGAAAACTCACAGTGAGTGAGTATGAAATCGAGTTTAGCAAGTTAAGTCGGTTCGCTCCGAGCTTGGTGACTACAGAAGCTGACCGAGTAAAGAGATTTCTTGGCGGACTCCGTAGCGACGTTCAGCAGTTCGCAAGTGCTTATGGAGCGACAAGTTACACTATGGTGGTTGAGGCGGCGTTGAAGGTAGAAGCTATCGAAAATGCCAAACAAAGAGGGCAGCAGATGAGGCAGGGCAAGTGACAGCTGGTGGGAGAGAAAATGTCCCACGAGTCAGACGTAAAGAAGAAGAAGGAACTATGTAGCTTCTGTGGCCGAGCCGGTCACCCGTTTGAAAAATGTTTCAAGCGGTTGGGAATGCAAAAGAAGGAGCAGGTGCACGCCATTCAGGGTGCGCCAACCAGAGACTTGGAGTGTACATTTTGTGGGAGAAGAGGTCATGATGTGAGCCGCTGCTGGGCCAAAGACAAGGTATGCTTCCAGTGTGGCAGACCAGGACATCTTCGCGCAAGGTGCCCACAGGTGCAAGCTGTGTTGCAACCCGCACCACTCCAGGCTTTGCCTCCGCCTCCGCGCTTGGACAAAGGAAAAGGGAAGTTGAATGTGGTCTCTGCAGAGGAAGCGCATACATCACCGCAGGTTATCTCAGGTTCGATTCAGTCCTCTGGTTCTCGTTTTGTGTATGCCTCTTATGTGTAGTTCTTAGCATAACATATATACCTTATAGGAAACTTTAAGGTAAAGAACCGTTGGGCGTGTGTTCTCTTTGATTCTGGCGCGACCCATTCATTTGTGGCTCGAACCTTTCTGGATCGATATCATTTGACACCAGAGCGAGTGGGGAATGCGTTTTTGGTGAAATTTCCTTCCGGCGCTTCTGTGGTGGCTGACTAGGGTCTTCTTGATTGTCCCATTTTGTTGGGGGATTTCATCGCAAGAGTTGATTGCAAGGTGATCGATTTGGACGATTTTGACGTCATTCTGGGCATGGACTGGTTAGCCCGTTATGATGCCGTCATCCAGTGTAGAGGAAAGCGCTTGGATTTCATCAAGGATGATGGTCAGCCAGGAAGTGTGTATGGTGATTCTTGTCATGATTCTCCAGGGATTTCGGCGGTATGTGTTCGGACGTTGTTTGTTTCCGACTGTTTTGCTTGTTTTGTCTCCGTTGTGGGGACTAGTGCTGTTTTGCCGCGTTTAGAGGAGATTCCTGTTGTGCGTGAATTTCCAGATGTTTTTCCTACTGACCTTCCTGGTCTACCCCCTAATCGTGATGTCGAGTTTGTTATTGATTTGGAGCCGGGTACGCGACCGATTGCGAAAGCGCCGTACAGGATGGCCCCGCGTGAGCTAGCAGAGTTGCGTACACAGTTGGATGACTTATTGGCAAAAGGGTTTATCCGGCCGAGTTCATCACCTTGGGGTGCACCAGTGTTATTTGTGAAGAAGAAAGATGGATCGATGCGCCTTTGCATCGATTACTGGGAGTTGAACAAGGTGACAATTAAAAATAAGTACCCACTGCCAAGAATCGATGATTTGTTTGATCAACTGCGTGGCAGTTCTGTATTTTCGAAGATTGATCTCCGCTCGGGCTATCATCAGCTCAAGGTCCGGGAGTCGGATATTCCGCGGACTGCATTTCGCTCACGACATGGTCATTTTGAATTCCTTGTGATGTTGTTTGGTTTGACCAACGCACCATCAGCCTTCATGGATATGATGAACAGGGTGTTCAAGGACTACTTGGATAAATTTGTGGTGGTTTTTATTGATGATGTTCTTGTCTACTCCCGCAGTGCTGAGGAGCATGAACAACATCTGCGATTAGTATTGGCCACTTTGCGAGATCAACGATTATTCGCCAAGCTAAGCAAATGCGAGTTTTTGTTGCCGCAAGTTGCTTTTCTGGGTCATGTCATTAACCACCATGGTATTTCAGTGGATCCCGAAAAGATTTCTGCGGTCATGGAATGGAGAAGACCGGAAACACCCAAAGAGATTCGAAGCTTCTTGGGCTTGGCCGACTATTATCGCAGATTTGTCGAAGGTTTTGCGACGTTGGCCGTACCTTTGACTCGATTAACCCAGAATAATGTGGCGTTTGAGTGGACTGACAAGTGTGAGGCATCATTCCTGGAACTCAAGAACAGGTTATGTACCGCTCCTGTGTTAATCTTGCCAATAGAAGGAAAGGATTATGAAGTGTTCGTGGATGCGTCGCACGTTGGACTTGGATGTGTGTTAATGCAAGACAAAAAGGTGATTGCGTATGGGTCTCGGCAGTTGAAAATTCATGAAAAGAATTACCCAACGCATGATTTGGAGTTTGCAGCGGTGATATTTGCATTGAAGTTGTGGAGGCACTTGCTATATGGTGCACAGTGTAAAATCTTTACAGATCATAAAAGCTTGAAGTATGTCTTCACGCAGAAAGAACTTAATTTGCGCCAACGGCGATGGCTTGAGTATGTAGCTGATTATGATGTGGACATTCAGTATCATCCAGGGAAAGCGAATGTTGTAGCCGATGCTTTGAGTCGGAAGACGGGTAAATTATTTCATCTTTCCGTCGACCGTCTTGTAGAGGAACTTCTATTGATGGATATTGCGGTGGGCAAATATGATCCGCAAAGTCATTCGGCAATAGAAGAACCGTCATGGCTGGTGCTTGCAAGACAACATCAAAAAGATGATCCTGATCTTGTACATCTATTTCTTCGGACGGAAAAGGATGAATTACCAGATTTTGCGATTGATGGTGCAGGCACGTTAAAGTATCGTGAACGATTTTGTATTCCCGCGGTTGGGGATATTCGCGAGATGGTGTGTAAGGAAGCACACGGCGCAAGTATGGCCTACCATCCAGGCTCAACCAAAATGTACCGTGATTTGAAACAAATTGTCTGGTGGTATGGAATGAAAAGAGATATAGCGCAATTTGTCTCAGAATGTCATGCCTGCAAGCGGGTGAAAGTTGATCATGGGAAGCCTGGTGGCAAGTTGACACCATTGGAGATTCCAACCTGGAAGTGGGAAAGTATCTCAATGGATTTTATTACCAGTTTACCAAGATCTCCACGAGGACATGACTCCGTGTGGGTGATCGTGGATAGGTTGACCAAGTGTGCTCATTTCATACCCTTTAAGGTCAACTACCCGATGAAGACCATAGCGGAGCTCTATTTGAACGAGATCATCCGACTGCATGGTGTACCTATGAATATTATTTCAGACCGAGATTCCCGCTTTACCTCTCGTTTTTGGCGCAGTCTACAAGAGGGGTTGGGGACAGATTTGCGATACTCCACGGCTTATCATCCTCAGACGAATGGCCAAACCGAAAGAGTAAATCAAATTGTAGAAGATATGATTCGATGTTACATTCTTGAGTATGGCGGAGCATGGGATGAACGTTTGCGGCTTATGGAGTTCGCGTATAATAATAGCTATCAAGAAAGCTTGCAAATGGCTCCGTTCGAAGCGTTATATGGGCGACGATGTCGGACCCCACTCTTTTGGGCTGAGGTTGGCGAGCGGCCTTTGTTGGGGCCAGAGGCGCTCGAGGATATGGAAGTTGCAGTACGACTTATTCGGGAGAAGCTCCGAATCGCCCAAGAGCGATATGAAAAGTATGCCAACCGACGAAGGTCGGAATTAGAATTTGCGGTGGGGGATTCTGTTTTCTTGAAAGTCTCCCCAATGGTTGGGATTAAACGGTTTGGGAAGGAGCGCAAATTAGACCCAAGATTTGTGGGTCCCTTCACGATTCTTGCGCGAGTTGGAGCATCCGCCTACAAACTGGAATTACCCGTGAACTTTCCTGGTGTTCACAATGTGTTTCATGTTAGCCAACTGCGCAAGTGTATGCGGAATGACAAGCAAGTGTTGGACGTTGTGCCGCCATTGACACCGAATCTTTCATATGAGGAGATGCCCATCCAGATATTGGACTCCCAAGATCGCGTGTTGCGGAAAAAGAAGATTCCTATGGTCAAGGTGCTATGGAAAAATCAGGATGTGGAAAGCGCGACGTGGGAGCTCGAGTCAACGATGAGGGCGGCGCACCCTCATTTGTTCCCGTAGATAAGCTGGTATGTGATGTAGTATGTGATTTAGTATTCATGCCTTGGGTTGCTGTGTGTTTGGTTTTGTGAAAAGTTTCGAGGCGAAACTTTTTGTTAGGGGGGGTGATTGTAACGCCCCGGATTTTTGATTACGTACGCATGATGGGCGTTACGTTGGTTTTGACTGTAGTTTGAGCATGGTTTTTTCCGCGGGCTTGCGAGTGGCTGTTTTGTTTGCCGAGTTGCACGATTCCCCAGCAAACTGGAGTCCATATGAGGGACTCGGTGAGGCCTCTTAGGGAATGCTTGCACTTTTTCGTGCCCGGGGAATGTAGCTCAAAATAAGTTGCTGGTTCAGGAAAAAAAAGGGTAAAAAGTGCTTGAGGCAAAAATGGTCTAGGACGTCTCAGAAACATTTTTCACAAAAGGGAAAAATGGTCGTTTTTGTGCGAGACACGCCCCCTGACACGGGCGTGACCCAGGCCATGACCTGGGCGTGACCTCCTTGACTCGACGATTTTTTTCTTACGTCGAGTTGAGCTCGACGAATGGAGTACACGCCCCGTGACACGGGCGTGTCACGGGCCGTGTCCCGCTTCGTCGAGTTTCGAGTATCGAGCGTCGAGTATCGAGCGTCGAGTATCGAGTGTCGAGTGTCGAGAGAGGGGACACGGCCTGTGACACGGGCGTGTCACAGGGCGTGTCAAGATGAGTCGAGTGTCGACACTTTCTGTCGACGAGGTGTCGAGACACATGCTACACGCCCTAGGTCACGGGCGTGACCGACCCGTCACGGGCGTGTACCCGGCCGTGTACCGTGTGGATAAACGTGGAATTGCCGCCTTTCGGCACCGCTTCTGGTACACGCCCTGTGTCACGGGCGTGACACAGGGCGTGACCGGCCCGAAAATCGACTTTTTCCAGTTTTTTTGTGCCGTTCATTTCCTTGATTCTGCATCGAACGATCCAGCTCTGTTCTGGAGGAAATAAGGCCGAAACAGAGTTTCTTCTCCTCATTCTACCTTCTCTTCATCTTCTTCTTCATTCTCAAAGAGAAAGCAAGGGAGCAAGGGAGCAAGCAAGGCAAGGAAAGGGAGGAGCAGCCGTCGCGGCATCGTCTTGGTTCAGGCAAGCGGTGTTCTTCACCCTTGCCAATCCTCTTTCTTGATTTTACTTGTGCAAACAAAATAGCTAGTTTCTCTTTCACGTTTCATGAGCTTGTTCTTCTTGTTTTGGGTCCTTCCTCACTAGCTTGATTATGCTCTTAAATTTCCTTATGCTGAACGCCGTTGATTCATGTATTTCCTTATGCTCTTCAATTTCTTATGCTCATGTACTTGATGTAACTGTTGGATTCTTGTTCATCTAGCCCTTTTCATTTGATGCATGTTTATGTAGCCTTTATCTCGCCTAATCATGTGGTTGTTCTTGTTCCTCATCATGTAATTCAAGTAGACCATGGCTTAATTACTTTACCTTTCTAGCAACTTGTTGTCATGCGTGAGGGCGATGAAAGGAAACGTGTTACCTTGGGTTATGGGGCGTTTTGCGAGGCGAATTCGTGAAGCATGGCGGGAGCGTTTGTGTGAGAATTTTGCAAGGGGTGGTGTGGTTTCAGCCTATGGCCACCGGGTTTTGTTTTTGTGATTAGAGAGACCACTTTGGCCCCGATTTGGGCTGGTTTTGTTTGGTGCGTTCCACTTTAGGGCCGCCACCGATAAGACCCTTGCGAAATTGAACTTAACCGCTGCTTATGCTTCACTTGTCTAGTAGGTTCTTGTCCTATGAATGATGGAATGGGCATGTGTTTTGCCTTTTGCTCCTGCTGGTTGAGCAGGATTTTATGAACTTGTACGCACTTGGTGCGTTTGGCATATGTTTTGGGTGCGTTTTCCACTTGTTTTATGCACTCTTTTTACTTGTATGAAGCATTGCTACGGGGTCGGTAAGCCCCTTCTTGATCCATTATAAACTTTATGCTCTCTTTTGTATAGTTTGGATGATTGCTGAGGTATTCTTTCTTGAATGCCTCAGGTGCAGGTTGTAGCCGGTTGAGCGGCTAGGTTGGTTAGTGGAGTTGCTGTGGAGCTTGCCGAGCTTCTTTGGCGAGGTAGTGCTTCTCTTTGTTGTACAGATATACATGTGCCCCAATGGGTTCTTGTCAGCTTGTTGGTGCCCATTTGGTGGGTTTTCTTTTGTGTAAACTATGAACTAGACTGCTAATGTGACTCACTTGGATGGAGTGATATCTACTTGCTTTTGGGACAGATTTCTGATAGGTTGCATTAGATATTTGTAAACTAAACAAAAACCTATTATGTATATCATGCATACATGTTTTAATCAACTAAGACTTATTTTCAAATAACGTAAATAAAGAGGATTTCTTATAGTAGTATCATGATAGGCTGCATATAGGAGCTCACTATCAATACACAAAGTATTTCCGCCGCGTACAAAGACAATTTTACTATCTAAGGCCGAGGGATACGACCATTTAATCCAAAAGTTTTCCTGCATGTAACTATTGAATTTCAACTTGTAAAGTCAGCGTCAAGAGTTACCTGAGCGTGTGCAGTTATCCCCTGCACGACGTGACATCATAACCCGTAGTTCCTCTTGCTCTGATACGATATGCTCGTTGAGGAAATGCGGGTTGTGACAGCTCGGCCCCAGGTAGACCCGCTGCACAGGCTCTCATTAGCTGGCAGGTCCGAAGGCTCGCATGTGGGGGAGAGGTCTGGTTCTTGAAGTCTTGGTTCTTGACTCTTGGGGATAGTTCTAAGTTTTTGGGAATTCTACACCACTTCAAGCCCAGCTCGGTCCCTGGTGGACCCATTGCTCAGGCTCTCGTCAAGCTAGCAGGGTAGTGAACTCACTCAATGGCAGAAGGGTTAGGAAAATCTTTTTAAACAACATCCCAGCTTAACCTTATTAAATGAAAAATAAACTGAGGCAATGACTTGGAGCAGTGCGAGTGGAAGCACTCGCAGCTGGAAGTTACGAGGATGGTCTCGCTTACGGCGAGTGGGCACTCGCGCGAGACAGAAGTCCCGCTCTAATAATAGGTGAACAAGTTACACAGCTAAAGGCCACTCACGCTGGGAGTACCCTAAGGCGAGCCGAGAAGGTTACACCATTTGAATCTCATGCGCAAAGGTAAAGGAAGTGACGACTCGCGACCTGGGCCAACTCTCCGGCAAGGCCGCAAGACAAGGGGTAGCACCTTCTCGCGTGCATGAGCACACCAAAGTATCATCTAGCAGTAAGCAAAATAAAGCAAGGTGTAAGGAGTAAAGGCGAGGAGGCGAGACTGGTGGATAGCACCGTCTCGCAGGCCCAAGCAAACCAGTGATTCATTTTGCGTAATAAAGAACCAAACAACAAATAACATGTACATTTGATCATCATTATGTAACACAAAATAGGGCTCAAAAAATATAAGTCTTTAAGTTTTACAAACAACAACGAAAGGAAGAGGAGAGAGGGATTCTGGATCTTGGGAGTTGACACGTCATTCCTCCTCGCCGGAAGCAGAATCCTCGCTCTCCTCGCCATAGAGCTGGGGGACCAGGTCGCCGACGGTCACCATTTCTGAATCATCCTTCACAACCCCTAGGTCTTTCATCATCTTCAGGAATAGCTTTGCTGCCCTGATGCCAGCATCTCAGTTTTGCTCCTCAACCTCGTCAAAAGAGTAGGACGGCGGAGGTGTCTGGAAGGGCTTGCGGCAAGACGTTGACGCGGCATCGGCCTGAAGGCGAGTATTCTGGAATTTCAAACCCTTGACCTCCTCCTCCAGGGCCGTTACTCATGAGTGCAGCCGCCCCGCCATCTCGCCATCTTGCGAGACGCCCGGTCATTAGTTAATATTTAAAAGCTTTTTTGAAGGAAAAGAGTAAGGATAGGGCTTTACCATGCCACCTTGGGCTTTTGCGAGGAGGCTCTCGACATCAAGCAGCCTTTTTGAGAGACCTTCTGACTTCTCCCACTCCGCCACCAGGCTCGTCTCGCTCTCCGACCATTTTTGTTAATATATATTAGACGGCTCGTGGCGCGGTGCGAGAACTCCAAGGCGCGCATCTGGGCGTGGGAGGACTTCATGACGATATCTCGCATAGACTCGTTCTCAGGAGAGACTGCGTCAAGATCACCATAAAGTCCATACCCCACGGCGAAAGCATGGCTGGTGGGCTCCTCCTGCTCCTTCCAAGGGGGAAGAAGAGTGGAGATTGACACGTGATTGACGTCCCGCCCCCACAGCAGAACAGGATCGCCCGCGGTATCTGGGACTGTGGGACCCAAGTTGAAGTTCATGTGGGAGAAGGGGGAGGGATGACTGGAGGAGGTGCCTTCGCGAGAGGTGGTGACAGCCTGTTGAGGAGGTGAGCGGGGCGATTGAGACCACTCCACAGAGATAGGGCTCAAAGACCCCGATATCTCCTTCGGGGTCATCATCTTCTTCCCCATGGAGACAACCACAGCCTTCTTCATTCTCTTTAGAGGGCTGGAGCAAGAGGGGGCTGTGTCACCTGTAGGCCTCTTGATAGGGGCAGGATCCAGGGACTCTCTCGCCGCCTCAGCTGCCACGCTGGCGAGACTAAGGCCATTCGCGGGGTGGATGTTGCTTTTATATGGAGGGTGGACTGGGATGACTCGCTCCCCTAGAAAACAAGAAAGTGATAAGATGGCGAGACGGAAAAAATGAAGTGCGAGACAAGAGAGCGAGAATACCTTCAACAGGGAGCACCAGATGCAGCGAATCAAGGCCTCGCCGCAAGTAGTTGATTTCGAAGTTTTTGCCGACGAAGTAATCATACAACAGCTTGTCCGTGCCACCAAGCTGTGGGGTGGCATAGAAACTTTCGGGGGGAGACAAGGGCGCGAGTGGGATTCCCCCGATGTAACCACGGTCGCCACAGATGAAGACAAACTGCGTGAGCTAGTGGAGATTTTTGTTGGGCGTTTCGCACACCTTGAGCCCTTGCCCGGTGAAGTACGAGATGCCGTCAGCGTTGGCGTGATAGATAAAGAGCTTGCGGAAGACCGTCAAGTTGAACTCAATGCGCCCCCGGCGCATGTAGCAGGCGAAGGCGATCAACACCGAAATAGAGTTCGGGTTGAACTGCTCTGGGACGACGCCAAAGTACTTGAATACTTGTTTTACCTCAGGCCATAGAGGCAACCTCAACCCCGCCTCAAAGTGCGAGACGGGAAGGCGAGCTCTCCCGGATAGTAGGTGTTGATTGACTCGCCAACTTTGGAGGGCCGCGACTCGATCCCCTCACCCAGGTACTTGCGGATAAAACTGCGGTAATCTTCCTCAGAAAGCCGGCCGAGTGGGAAGTCATGGTCTGTGAACCGCTTCCCGCAGCGGCTGCGTCCCTCGCCTTCCTCAACTCTTTTCTTACCCATCTTTGGCGAGACGGCTTTAGGCGAGACAGAGAGAAAGGAAGAGTAAGAAAGAAGATCGGCGAGAGGGTCGGGAGAGAGAAGCGCGAGAAGGAGCGGCGAGATGAAAGAAGCGAAGGGCAAGAGCTTGGGTGCGGCAGGAGTGAAGAGTGCGGGTATCCTTCTGATCCAGGGCCGGGTGTATTTATAACAAATACAGGGCAATGATTGATGGGCGGGAAAACGTACAGAGAAAGGAGAAGAGTCGGTAGTAGGGTTTTTTTTTCTCTCTCTCTCCTAAACCTCGATCGGCGCGGCCCGTCGCAATCACAAGGTGATTAATTAAAGAAATTAAAAGAAAAATGAAATTAACACAGCAGTAATGAATGTTCAAAAACACCGTCCCACATATGGCGGACACCAAGTTCTGACAAAGCTGGAGAGATGACAACACAGCGTTATTTAATTATTATTACAACATTTAAATAGAAAATGAAGGAGAAGGGGCGAGACGGACGACTTTCAATACGTGTGTCATTGACAGCGGCCACCGCGAGCTCCTGCACAGGGTGGCCTACTACGTGAGTGGAACGCGCAAATGGACTCCAGCCTACGGCGAGCGAGACAAAGCTGCATATCGACCTCGCTGATGATGGCATCAAGATTGGTTCCATCGACATCCAACTCGGTATCTGCCTCAGAAGATAAGCGAGCGCACTCGTTCTCCAGCAATTTGATGCGCCGATCCGCCACCTGCTTATCCATCACCAGCGAATGGATGAGGTGCACGTGTTTCTGGAACAACTCGGCAGTCTTACGCCTCATTTCCGCCGGGTTCGCAGGGTCGTCAAATCATCAATCCCGTCAAGGGATGGAAGAGGCGGGATGGCAGGTTGTCCAGGGTGCTCCTCAGCAGGCGAGTCGGTCTGGGCGCCTATGGAAGGAGTAAAGGAGCAGGGTGAGAGAGGCTCCCGCATGAGTGTGTGGGAGTAGGGAGTGGGACAAAGAAGCGAGTCGGAAGATTCCTTACTAGACGGACTTGAGGTCCTGTCAGCCTGGGAAGGTTCGTTCCTCCTCTCGCTGGGAGGAGTTGTTGGAGGAGTGGAAGGTGGTTGCGAGTCGGAATCTTCGCGATGGCCGGCGGAGTCGTCTCACGGGATTTCCGGTCATTGTGTAGCCGCGAGAGCTCCCTGAAGCAAATAATAAACAAGGCTGATACAAATATTGAAGGAGTCAAAGATACAAATAAAGACAGAAGTGAGAGCTCACCTCTTTCTCTTTGGGAGATGCGGGAGGAGGGGTGGGGCAGGTCTCCTAGACTGCGCGAGACGAATCCTCTGTAGAGGAGGGGCCACCTATTTTTTCCCTCTTCAGGCGAGACAGAGAGGATGGTACAGGAGGAAGGGGGCGAACTAAGGTTGAGGTATAAACGGCCATGACGACCTTGTTCTGTCGGCACACTTTGGCAAGGCACTCGCCAAAAGCTCTGGCTGTGAGACATGATGAACAGTGTTGCAAGGAAGGATGAAGTGTGCAAAGGGGCAGCCTCTATTCGGGATAGGAATCTCATATTTATAGGTTTTGGTGGGGTGACCCATAGACGATTCTCTCATAAATGCGTCAATAAATACATTTTAATGGCGAGCCTCGGTTGGATGTTCTTTCCGAGCTTAGAATAATCTCGAAAAGAGCCGGGATTGTGTACAACCTTGGGCTCGCGAGAGGTCCTCAAGGCGCGAATAGTCAAAGCGGGCGGGAGGAATTGATGGGCGAGTGGGACCATGGGGTCCACTCGCAGGTGGCGAGATAAGTGGCCTCTGCAGTAGGTGAGACGCCCCTCCTAGGGTGGCGAGAAGACCTTTAACCACGAGAAGACCATATAACAAAGGATATCGGCGAGACGAATAGGAAGGCCCGTCTCGCCGCCAGATGTTCCCCCACTCGCCGCACAAAAAGGAGGCTGTTTTAACAGATTTATATCCCAGGGGGATTTTACTCTTCTACCCCGGGTAATTTTACCCTTTTGCCCTTGGAGGTCTGCATATAGCTCCTCAGAACAGCGGAGTTTGGCTGTTGGCAGACCCAATCAGGGGTACTTTGGTAATTTCAGGCCAGCTCAGTATGGTTATTTGTAGATCCAACTCAGAAACTATAAATAGACACATAGGGGTTCTTCAAAAGCACACACATATCTATTTTTCTCGGGACTTGAGAGGCTTTTTTCTGTGCTTTCTGAGGAGCTCCGAGCCCAGCTTTTGGCTTTGAAGGGGAAGCTCTCAGAGATCTTCCGGGTAAGCGGTGGGACCGACCTACTGAGGCCTTGGGTCAGTTTCTAGTCCTTCACGACCAGTCGGAGGTCGGAGCTTGGGACGAGTAGGTGTTGGCTACGCCCCTATTTTTCGAACTTTTGTCGAAGTCAAGTTTTGGCTTCAATACCCCCATAATCTGCATCTGTGTAACTGTGCAGGTTGAAGCTCGTGTCCCTCTCATAGAAGAGACTCATATCTGAGGTGTACTTCATGTACTTCAAAATATTTTTAGCCGTCACCGGATGAGATTTTTGTGGCTCCTGCATAAATCGACTTACTCGGCCCACAACATAAGCAATATTTGGCTTTGTAATCGTCAGATATATGAGACTCTCAACCAGAGCATGGAACACCAAAGAATCTGGAAGAAAAATTGTCCTTTTCTCTCCATGAGAAAATACTTCGGGTCGAAGCATCATTGCTCAACTTTCTCAAGAAGTAGTAACAAGCCTGGAAAGATACAAGAGGGGAGCACAGAAGATTGACATCAGAATACAACAAGTGAAAAAAAACAAGGAGCGCAAAGACCAGCGATAGAAATACCCTATCGGAGAATCCGAGGGAAGGGTAGTTCACGAGGGGCTTGGCGGTGTGGATGAGCGCTCCGGCAGAGATTCTTCTGGTGGATAAGACACCCCTTCCGGACGAATCAGTGAGAAGAACTTTTATCGGTGGGCCCTGTTGGAACTGAAGTCTCGGTCTCCTGTGGAGTTCGCCCTCGGGGAAGGGGTGATCGTGCGCCTACTTCACTCCTGCAATCAAAACAACAAAAGAGACAAGGGAAGAACCGATCCAAGGGCTTGGCGGGGAGGACCCACCACACACCCGGAAGATCTGAGAGCACTTCCCCTCCTTAGCCAAAGGCCGAGCTAAGGTACCCTCAGAAAGGACTTGAAGACTGGAGAAAAAGAGCACAGGAAGTCTGCCTTCTGGGGTACCCCTTGGGTCCTATTTATAGTTTTCAGAATCTGAAGTGCCAAAAACCAAAATGAACTGACCTGAAGTTACCAAAAAAACCCTTGGTTGGGTCTGCCAACAGCCAAACTTCGCTGTTCTGAAGGGCTATGGGCAGACCAGCGGGGACAAAACAGTAAAAAGTACCTCATGAATACAGGCGAGCTAGGGAGCCCGGTCACCTCGGCAGATCCAGATCACCCACTGTTGTCGAGCTCCGTTGTGAGAGTGCGAGCTGGGACGGCGAGCAAGCCCATCCGCCGGCTTCCATTATTCGATCTCAGCCCGACGAATCTTGCCTTAGCTCGGCGAGTGCTGAGCTCGCAGTCGACGAATGTCGGGCTCAGGCTCGGGTTTTCTCTACCAAGCTCGTCTGGGACCTGGATGATCTGAGCCGGCTGGTCCGGTTCTTGGCTCTCTGCACTCGCCGGATACGGGGTTGTACACAATCCCCGCTCTTTTTGAGCTTGGCAAAGCTCGGAAAGAAACATTCAACCTCAAGTATTCGGCGAGTGCGGGGTGGACTGGAGGGAATCTTCGGGTGGGGTCCACATGTGGCTATATATATGCTCTTGCATACCTTCCTGACTAGTGTCATTCCCTTTGCTCTAATCCTACTAAGATGCCGATCCCCAAGGAGATTCAAGAGCAGCTTATGCGCGCCCGCCAGGCCTCAGCTGCTCCTGTAGCTGCCTTGACAGCGGTCCCAGCCGTTGTGCCGCAGTTAGGCCTTGCCGAGCCTAACTCCAAAAAGATGAAAACATTCCCTCAGGCGGCTGAGCCCATCTATGATGACCTTAGGACCACTTTGGAGCACGAGACAGGCTCCTCCACTCTGCCTGCCCCTGAAAAGGGGAGGAATATTGTCGAGATCCGCGACGGCCCAGACAGCCACCCTGATGGCGCGGAGGACGCCGCGCCGCGAGACACCACCCCACGGGCCAAGACCACTTTTGGGGACTCGCGGTTCATGACTCCGGAGAACCATCCTCGGGACCCGTCCCCTCCTTTTGGGACCTTAGGGGTGAGCTCACAGAGGCCGATCTCGCCTGTGCGTGCCAGCTCTCCTCAGCAAGCTGTCATGACCTTGAGGGCGGGTCTGGAAACCATCCCCATCTCGGGATTCGAGCTCCTCTCACCGGGAACGCGCGACCCAGGTCGCGGGAAGGATCTGAGGTTTGTCCCTCCCCGCATTTCCTTTGAGTTGTCGAGCTCGTCAGGTAAACTTTGCCTGAATTCCTGCCTCATGCAATTTTCTAGCACCTCCTTTTGCTGATGTTTGCCTCCACAATCCCCCCAGCCAATCCGCTGCTGAGGAATCTTCGCGGGCTACCCATTACTCTCCCCTCCCCTCCCCCAGCTCGCTGGACTCTTACCTGGGCTCCGAAGTGGATCAAGGTGAGCTGGCGAGGAGGGAGGTTAAGCTTTTAAAGAAACTGGTGCGCGGGGTCCGCGAGGTGCAGGACGTCAACGAGGCGCTGCAACGCGACTACGCGCGTCTTGCTGACGAGGTGCGGAGCGGCCAAGCTGGCGAGTTGACGTGCCCTTCCCGGCTTCTGGATGAGATAGACGACGACCTCTCGATGGCGCAGAGAAATTCGGGGAGGATCCGCGAGCTGCTCCGTGCGCGGCAGTCTGGGGGCGGGAGCTGCGAGACCGGGGTAGATAAGAGGCGGCTCCTTTGCCGAGCTGACCGGTACTCGCCTCCTGGTCTTCCCCCTGCTTGCGCGTCCCGCTTTCATATTCCTGCACTTGGTCTTTGTAATAAGTAACTTTAAAATATTCTTAGTCATGCGACATATGAATAACATATTGCTTTTCATTGACTTAGCCTTTGTTGAATGCGCCGGAAGTCGGCGAGCTGGGGGTTGGCAAGCTGGGCTGATTGGACAGCTCGGCAACCTAATTACTTTTTCTATTTTATGTCCTTGCTGCGTTTTGCCTGTTCGCGAGCCCTTCCCCAGGTGACCTTGCGTAGATAGACTTCGAGTACAATAATTGCTAGGACTCCTCCATGAGAGCACCTTTTGAGAGTTCGGCAATCCCCAGGGCTCGCCACAGCTTGCTCGCGAGTTGTCCATTGGCCTTATTTCAACAAAAATTCAAGTTGACTATAATTTCTCTAAGTAAATTACGCGGGGGCGGGGCGTCTTGGCGGGATTCGCCTCCCCTTAGTGAGGTCCAAGGGCCCGGCTCGCCAATTCTCGGGATTCGCCTCAACTAGCTTGCGGGCAGCCCATAATCTTGCCAATCTGGAAGCCATATTTTTCTGAGTGAAAGAGTGGGGGGACGGGGCGGCCCTGCGGGACCCGCCTCCTCCTAGCGAGGTCCCGGGTCTTAGCATGCCACCCTTCTGCCGAGACTGGGGTGAATTGGCGAGCCCAAGCTCGCCCATGCCGAGCTCTCCCCTCTTATCTTTAGAAGAGCTTGTTATGCACTACCCGGAGAGTGTAGGACTTCCCCGAGGGGCTTCCAGCCTTGCCAGCTAGGTGAGAGACTGATAATGGGATTTGCTCGAGGTCTAAGGATGACACTTAGTGACTTCCAGCCCTGCCAGCTAGGTGAAAGCCTGACAGCGGGATCTGCTCGGGGTCCCGGGTTGATACCATCGGGTGACTTCCAGCCCTGCCAGCTAGGTGAGAGCCTAACAGCGGGATCTGCTCGAGGTCTAAGGATGACATCGAGTGACTTCCAGCCCTGCCAACTAGGTGAGAGCCTGACATCGGGATCTGCTCGGGGTCCCGGGCTGATACCATCGGGTGACTTCCAGCCCTGTCAGCTAGGTGAGAGCCTGACAGCAGGATCTGCTCGAGTTCTAAGGATGACACCGAGTGACTTCCAGCCCTGCCAGCTAGGTGAGAGCCTGACAGCGGGATCTGCTCGGGGTCCAAGGCTGATACCATCGAGTGACTTCCAGCCCTGCCAGCTAGGTGAGAGCTTGACAGCGGGATCTGCTCGAGGTTTAAGGATGACACCGAGTGACTTCCAGCCCTGCTAGCTAGGTGAGAGCCTGGCAGTGGGATTTGCTCGGGGTCTAAGGTTGATACCATCGAGTGACTTTCAGCCCTGCCAGCTAGGTGAGAGCCTGACAGCGGGATCTGCTCGAGGTCTAAGGATGACACCGAGTGACTTCCAGCACTGCCAGCTAGGTGAGAGCCTGACAGCGGGATCTGCTCGGGGTCCAAGGCTGATACCATCGAGTGACTTCTAGCCCTGCTATCTAGGTGAGAGCCTGATAGTGGGATCTGCTCGAGGTCTAAGGATGACACCGAGTGACTTCCAGCCCTGCCAGCTAGGTGAGAGCCTGATAGCAGGATCTGCTTGGGGTCCAAGGATGATACCATCGAGTGACTTCCAGCCCTGCCAGCTAGGTGAGATCCTGAAAGTGGGATCTGCTCGAGGTCTAAGGATGTCACCGAGTGACTTCCAGCCCTTCCAGCTATGCGAGAGCCTAACAGCGGGATCTTCTCGGGGTCTAAGGCTGATACCATCGAGTGACTTCCAGCCCTGCCAGCTAGGTGAGAGCCTGACAGCGGGATCTGCTCGATGTCTAAGGATGACACCGAGTGACTTCTAGCCCTGCCAGCTAGGTGAGAGCCTGACAGCGGGATTTGCTTGGGGTCCAAGGCTGATACTTGTTAGAAAGTAGCGAAAAGAAGCGAAAAGTAGAGAACAAGCGGATAAACTTTTGAATAATTGAAACTTTATTATCCAAAAAAGATAACTATTACAAAGGTATGCCCTCCCTTATATAAAATGGAGGAGAGATGAGAGAATACAAATAAGAGATGTGGGACTAAAAATTTACAAGATAAGCGGACTGTACAAGTAAACCGCACATGCCGCGCGGTTAGACAGAAGGACTAACCGCACGGCTACAACAAGAGAAGCAGAGAGGTCGCCTGTGAAGATCGCTAGACCGCCCGGTTTACAAGCCGGCGAGACAAACCGCCAGACCGCGCGGTCTTCAACCCGCCAAGACAGACCGCCCGGTCACCAACTTCAACACTCCCCCTCAAGCTGGAGCATATATATCAATCATGCCCAGCTTGTCGCAAACATGCAGAAACGAGGCGGAAACTGGCTTGGTGAAGATGTCAGCCAGCTCTTTATCAGACGTGACAAACGGAGTGCAAATTTGTTCTTTTAAAATCTCTTCACGAATGAAATGGCAGTCAACCTCAATGTGTTTTGTTCTTTCATGGAATACCGGATTTTTGGAGATGTATATGGCGGCCTTGTTATCACAGAACATAGGTAGAGGATGGTTGTACACCTCTCCTAAATCTAGCATGAGAGCCCGCAACCATTTCAACTCACAAGTGGTTGACGCCATACTGCGATACTCTGCTTCTGCACTGGACCTGGAGACAACAGACTGCTTCTTGCTCTTCCAGCTCACCAGATTGCCCCCAACAAAGGTGCAAAAACCTGAGGTTGACTTGCGATCCCCTTTGTCATCAGCATAACTTGCATCTGAGTAGGCTTCAATCCTCAGATGACCATTCTTCTGAAAAAGTAATCCTTTCCCAGGTGCTGCTTTGACATACTCCAAGATCCGCAAGGCGGACTGTAGATGACACTCCCTAGGCACTTGCATGAATTGACTCACCTTGCCCACAGCATAGGAAATGTCGGGTCTGGTCACTGTGAGATATATGAGCTTACCAACCAGACGCCTGTACCGCGAACTATCTGAAAGAGGAGGCGAATCATCTGTCCAGGTTTTGTCCTCCCCAGTAGCCATGGGGCATCGGACAGGTTTTGCTCCAGTTAATCCTGCCTCTTTTAAAAGATCAAGGGCATACTTACGCTGAGAGAGAACTAAGGAGTCGGGCTTCCGAGAGAGTTCGATCCCCAGAAAGTACTTTGGAGAGCCCATATCTTTAGTGATCAGATGTTGGCGAAGATGTCGCTTTGTCAGGGCTACCCCTTCCTGGTCATCGCCAGTGAGAAGAATATCATCGACGTACACAGCAAGAACAACCAACCCAGAAGGAGTTTTGCGAATAAAGAGGGAGTGATCAGCAGAGCTTCGCACAAAACCAACAGCCGCCACAATGCCGCTGAACTTATCAAACCAAGCTCGAGGACTCTGCTTGAGGCCATAAATTGCCTTCTGCAGCCGGCATACTCGTGTCTCCCCCTGAGCAACATACCCAGGAGGTTGCTCCATGTAAACAGCCTCATGAAGATCACCATAAAGGAAGGCATTCTTGACGTCCAGCTGAGAAATCGGCCAATCCCGATTGACGGCCACAGAGAGAAGAACCCGGATAGTGCTGAGACGAGCCACAGGGGAGAAGGTGTCAAAGTAATCAACCTCATAGGTCTGAGTAAAGCCCTTAGCAATAAGGCGAGCCTTGTACCGATCCACAGTGCCGTCTGGGCTAAATTTTACCACAAAGACCCAGCGACAGCCAACAACATCAGTACCGAAGGGAGGAGGAACGAGAGTCCAGGTACCCCGCTCAGTGAGGGTCACCATTTCCTCATCCATGGCCATCTTCCAGTGAGGAATAACAAGAGCCTCCTGATAGGAGCGGGGTGTGGCAGTGGCAGAGATAGCCAGTGCAAATGCCCTGCGAGAAGGGGTAAGATGATCATAGGAAACAACAGCAGCAAGGGGGTGTAGGGTACACGTCCGCACCCCTTTGCGAAGAGCTATAGGAAGATCCAGGTCAGCCGGGCCCGCGGCATCCGGAGCATCCGTGGTAGAGAAAGCTGGCCCGGGAGAAGAGAGCAACGACAGCGGAGATGAGGGAGAGGGTGGTGGAGAAGGGAGAGAGAGAGGTGGAGGAAGAGGAGGGGGTGGAGACGGTGTAGTAGGAGGTGAGGGAACGAAGGGAACGGCAGGAGCATCAGAAGCGGGGAGAAGAGGAGAGGAGTCATCCGAGAAGTAGGAGGTATTCTCGAAGAAGGTGACGTCAGCAGAGACGAACTGCTTACGAAGGATGGGATCAAAGCAACAGTAGCCTTTCTGAGTGGTGGAGTACCCCAGAAAGACACATTTGGTGGAGCGAGGGGAGAGCTTATCACGGGTGGCAGAAGGGGTATGCACAAAGGCAGTGCATCCAAAGATTTGGAGAGGAAGATGAAACGGCTCCTTGCCCGGATACAAAATGGAGAACGGGGTTTGGCCGTGGAGAACCGTGGAGGGAATGCGATTGATGAGGTAGCAGGCAAGGAGAACAGCATAGCCCCAATAGGAGCGAGGAACATGCATCTGGGTCATCAAGGTGCGAGCGACATCGAGGAGGTGACGGTTTTTGCGTTCGGCCACACCATTTTGTTGTGAAGTATAGACACAACTAGTTTGATGAAGAATCCCATTTTGCATGCAGAATGTAGAGAAGTCACGACTGAGATATTCTTGGGCATTATCAGAGCGAAAAACTTGGATAGAAACACCAAACTGAGTTTTGATCATGAGATAGAAGGATGTCCAGACAGAGAATAATTCGGAGCGATCTTTTAATAGATACACCCACGTACAGCGCGAGAAATCATCAATGAACGTGACAAAATAGGAACTACCCCGACCAATGGTAAGTGTAGGAGAAGGACCCCAGATATCAGAGTGGATAAGATCAAACGGACGGGTAGAGCTACGAACGTGCTTTGGAGGGAAGGAGGAGCGGTGATGCTTGCCAAGCTGACAGGCCTCATAGTTGAGCGGAGGACTTTGAGGAGGAAGGTGGGGCAGAAGTTGACGAAGAAGACGGGGAGGAGCATGACCAAGGCGGAGATGCCATTGGAGAAGATCTGTGGAGGTGGAGGAGAAGGTGGAAAAAGCAGAAATGTTGTCCAGGAAGTATAAGCCGCCACTCTCAGTCCCAGTAGCAATCGTCCGTTGGGAGTCCGGATCCTAAAAAGAGCAAGAAGTAGAAGTAAATGTGACGGAACACTGTAATTGCTTGCAAAGAGAGGTAACAGATAATAAGTTGCACGGGAACTGGGGCACATATAGAGTATCCGCCAAGTGAAGAGACGGAGTGACATGAACAATCCCTGTTCCATAGACTGGTGATGAAGAGCCGTCAGCGAGAATAACCGGGGCAAGCGAGCATGTTTTTCTAGGAGAGAGAAACACGGGAGATGGCCGGTCATATGATTCGTAGCACCAGTGTCGATCAGCCATTTCCCCTGAGTAGCAACGTGTGCATGACCAGAAGACGTGACAACCGAGGCGAACGGCTTGGAGGAGGATATGAAAGCCATGAAGGGAGGAAGAAGAAACTGCAGCGGTCTCGGTGTCAGCACACCAGCGGCAAGAAGGGCCACGACCAAGGTGCAGAGCACAAGCCGCGCGACTGAATCAGGAGGTCGCGACGACTAACAAGCAGGAGCGGCTAAAGGAAGAAAGGCAGAGAGGCCGCTCAAACAAGGGAGAAACCGCGCGAACAGAGAGAAAGGCGCGGGGAGAGGAAAGGGGAGCAACCCGCGTGAAACCGTAGCGGGTTAAAGGGAAGAAGCCGCGCGAACACGAGCGGCTAGGAAGCAGAACAAGGCACAGCGGGGAAGAGGTCGCGCGGACTGAAAAGGCCGAGCGAACAAAAGAGAGGAGAAGAGCAGGTGACCGCGACCAAGATGCAGGTGAGATAGGAACAACCCGCACGGTCAGGCAGATCACAGCAGCAAACCGCGAGTATAGAGACAAGCGGAAAAGGGGAAAGCAGAAGCGGATAGGGAGAAGAAGTCCGCAGCGGGTAGAGACAAGGCCGCAACGACTAGGAAGTCGGAGAGGCAAGAAAGAACAAGGAGCGCGGCGACAAGGAAACAGGTCGCTGCGACGAATAGCAGTAGGAGAAGAGAACCAAGAAGAAGCAAGCCGCGCGAACAGGGCAGCGGACAGAAACAAGCCGCGCGGATAGAAACAAGCCGCGCGGACAGAAGAGAAGGCAAGCCGCGAATCAAGTCGCAGAACGCGGAAAACAAGCCGCGAACAACAGAGAGCGCACAGAATCAGGAGGAAATGACCGTGCCCTCTAATACCATGTTAGAAAGTAGCGAAAAGAAGCGAAAAGTAGAGAACAAGCGGATAAACTTTTGAATAATTGAAACTTTATTATCCAAAAAAGATAACTATTACAAAGGTATGCCCTCCCTTATATAGAATGGAGGAGAGATGAGAGAATACAAAAAAGAGATGTGGGACTAAAAATTTACAAGCTAAGCGGACTGTATAAGTAAACCGCACAAGCCGCGCGGTTAGACAGAAGGACTAACCGCACGGCTACAACAAGAGAAGCAGAGAGGTCGCCTGTGAAGATCGCTAGACCGCCCGGTTTACAAGCCGGCGAGACAAACCGCCAGACCGCGCGGTCTTCAACCCGCCAAGACAGACCGCCCGGTCACCAACTTCAACAATACTATCGAGTGACTTTTAGCCCTGCCAGCTAGGCGAGAGCCTGACAGCGGGATCTGCTCGAAGTCTAAGGATAACACCGAGTGACTTCCAGCCCTGCCAGCTAGGTGACAGCCTAACAGCGGGATCTGCTCGGGGTCCAAGGATGATACCATCGAGTGACTTCCAGTCCTGCCAACTAGGTGAGAGCCTGACAGCGGGATCTGCTCGAGGTCTATGGATGACACCGAGTGACTTCCAGTCATGCCAGCTAGGTGAGAGCCTGACAGCGGGATCTGCTTGGGGTCCAAGGCTGATACCATCGAGTTACTTCCAGCCCTGCCAGCTTGGTGAGAGCCTGATAGCAGGATCTGCTCGAGGTCTAAGGATGACACTGAGTGACTTCCAGCCCTGCCAGCTAGGTGAGAGCCTGACAGCGGGATCTGCTTGCGGTCCAAGGCTGATACCATCGAGTGACTTCCAGCCCTGCCAGCTAGGTGAGAGTCTGACAGCGGGATCTGCTCGAGGTCTAAGGATGACACCGAGTGACTTCGAGCCCTGCCAGCTAGGTGAGAGACTGACAGGGGATCTGCTCGAGTTCCAAGGCTGATACCATCGAGTGACTTCCAGCCCTGCCAGCTAGGTGAGAGCCTGACAACGGGATCTGCTCAAGGTATAAGGATGACACCGAGTGACTTCCAGCCCTGCCAGCTAGGTGAGAGCCTGACAGCGAGATCTGCTCGGGGTCCAAGGCTGATACCATCGAGTGACTTCCAGCTCTGCCAGCCAGGTGAGAGCCTGACAGCGGGATCTGCTCGAGGTCTAAGGATGACACCGAGTGACTTCCAGCCCTGCGAGCTAGGTGAGAGCCTGACAGCGGGATCTGCTCGGTGTCCAAGGATGATACCATCGAGTGACTTCCAGCCCTGCCAGCTAGGTGAGAGCCAGACAGCGGGATCTGCTCGAGGTCTAAGGATGACACCATCGAGTGACTTCCATCCCTGCCAGCTAGGTGAGAGCCTGACAGTGGGATCTGCTTGAGGTCTAAGGATGACACCGAGTGACTTCCAACCCTGCCAGCTAGGTGAGAGCCTGACAATGGGATCTGCTCGGGGTCCAAGTACACTTCACTTTTTCAGGCAAACTCATTGCGACAACATTGTCGTGTTAAAGACTTTTTATTATTAAAAATCAAAGCACCACTTACATGATTTAAGGGAAAAAGCATTTTAAGTCGTCACCACTCCAGGTGAGACTTAGGGTCTCGCCCTCCACATTTTGGAGTCAATACCCCCATGAAGCCAAAGCTTCTTTTACAATAAATGGACCTTCCCAGCTGGGGTTGAGCTTTCCCACGGTTGCCGACCTCCCTGCTGCATCCACCATCTTCAGCACCAAATCCCCCACCACAAATTGCTTGACTCTGACGTGCTTGTCAAAGTACTTGGCCATCTGCCTCTTCACCTCTTCCTGCCGGAGGGTGGAAAGATCCCGCAGTTTTTCCACCATATCAAGGGAGAGCCGCATCTCCTCCTCATTCTCAGCCTGCCATTCTTCCCTGCCTTCCCTAGCTTCAACAACTCGAGGTGTCTGAACTTCAAATTCCTCGGGGAGCACTGCCTCGCACCCATGAGAGATCTTGAAGGGGGTCTCTCCGGTAACTGTGTTGGGGGTGGTCCTCAAGTCCCAGAGAACCGCGTGAAGCTGTTCCACCCAGCTCCCCTTCAGATTTTTCACCTTCTTCTTTAGGAGGTTGACAATGATCTTGTTCGTGGCTTCCACCTGCCTGTTGTTCCTGGGGTGGTGGACTAAGGCGAACCTGAGGTCGATCCCAAGATGCTCGCAAAAGCTGGTAAATTCCACGCTGGCGAACTGGGGCCCATTGTCCATGACAATGGCCTGAGGGAGCCCATGGCGGTAGATGATCTCCCCCCACACGAAGTTCCTGATGACCTGGGAAGTTACCTTGGCCAGCGCCTTCACTTCCAACCACTTGGAGAAATAATCGATCATCACTAGTAGGAACCTCCTCTGCCCACTGTCATGGGGGAACGGTCCAACCAAATCCATTCCCCAAATGGCAAAGGGCCAGGGGACTGTGATACTTTTGAGTCGATGAGCCGGCTATAGCTGGAGGGGAGAAAACAACTGGCATTTATGGCACCTTCTTGCGAACTCTGTTGCATCACGGCCCAGGGTGGGCCAGAAGTACCCCAGCCTGACAATCCTCCCTTCCAGGGTCCGACTCCCGGAGTGACTCCCACACTCTCCGGAGTGGACTTCTTCCAAGATTCTTTGCACTTCCCTATCGGCCACACAAAAGCCAACATCCCCGAGAGAGTCTTTCTGTACAACTACCTGTCCTGGAGGAGGTAGTACGCTGACTTGTGCCTGAGCTTTTTCTTGTCTACCCCCTCCAGATACTCTCCCGTGGAAAGGAAAGTTACAACTGGGTCCATCCATGAAGGCCGCTGGTCTATCTCCATAAGCTCTCCTTCTATGATGGAGGGGCAGAATAGATCGGTGATGGTACCCCCCACCTGAGGACCGTGCTTTACGAGCTGATCGACCTGCTCATTGTTGAAGTATTAGACCGGGCGGCCTTGCGGTCTTGTCCAGCGGTTTGTTGACCGAGCGGTCTGGCGGTCTCCTCAGAAGCCTAGAGACCGGGCGGTCTATCGGTCTCCTATTGCAGCCTGTTCTATCCTGATGGAGTTGCCGAGCGGTTAACTCATTTGTCTAACCACGCGGCCTATGCGGTCTCCTTTATTTCTAGCCGCTCAGTACTGTAAATATTTAGTCCCACATTGTTTATTTGTACTCTCCCATATCCCCTCCATTCTATAAAAGGGAGGTCATACCTTTGTAAATGATATCGTTTTTGGATAATAAAATTTCAATTATTCAAAACTCTATCTGTTTATTCTTGCAAGTTCACTACTTTTTACATGGTATCAGAGAACACAGTCTTTTCCTCCTAATTGTGTGCGTTCTCTGCTTCTCGCGACTTGTTTTCTGCTTTCCGTGACCTGTCTTCGCGGCTTGCCTTCTCTTCTGTCTGCTGCCCTGTTCATGCGGCTTGTTGTTTTTCTTGCCTCTCTTCTCCTGCTGCTCCTCGTGGCCGCGACTTGTTTCGTTGTCGCCGCACCCTGGTTCCTTCTTGCCTCTCCGTCTTCCTCGTCGTTGCGACTTGATTCTGTTCACCCGGCTTGCGACTTGTTCTAGTCGCTGCTTCTTGCTTCCTCTTCTCTTCTGTTCGCTCGGATTTTTCAGTCCGCGCGACCTCTTCCCCGTTGTACCTTTGTTTGCTTCCTGGCCGCTTGTGTTCGCGCGGCTTCTTCCTTTTAAACCACTGCGGTTTCGCGCGAGTTGCCCTCTTTTCCTCTCCCCGTGGCTTCTCTTCTTCTTGCGCGTTTTATTGCTGTGTTCGATGACTACTTCCGGTCTCACCACCCCAGTTATCTCCACCACTCCCGCCGCTCCTTCTCCACCTCCTCCTTCAGGCAACCATGACACCCTTTCTAAGCTGGTTGGCTCCAACTATCCTGATTGGAGCGTTTCTTTCACCTTCCTTCTTCGCTCTCAGCGCAAGCGTCATCACCTCACCTATGACCCTTCTCCCCGTAACTCTCCTGAGTTTGATGACTGGGATGCGAGTGATGCTCTTGTCCGTACTTGGCTGGCCAATAGCCTCTCTGATGAGTGCCTTCCTGTCATTCGCCATGATGAGACGGTCAAGGCCACCTGGCTTCACCTCGCTGCTCTCTATTCGAAGGGGGGGCAGATGTCCCGCATTTATACTCTCTATACGGACCTCTTCGCCCGCCCTTCTATGTCTCCTGCTGCGGCTTATCAGCAGGTTCAGGCTCTTGGTGCTGAAATCCTCCAGAATCGCCCCTTCTCCGCGGACTTGGCCGACCAACACAAACACTTCCAGGAACTCCTGTTTGTTTGTTATCTTCTCCGTCTTCCCGATTCCTATGATATGATCCGCCAACAGATCCTGGGTGAGGCGGAATCTCCTACTTTGGATGCCACCGCGGCTCGCATTGCCGCTGTTACTTCGCTACTCCAGCGGCCTCTGTTGGCCTCCCCACCTTCCCCGGACTCCTTTGCTCATCAAGCTCAGAAGGGGGGCCCTGGTGGCCGTGGTTACTCCGGCGGACGGGGTTCATCCCGGTTCCTCTGCTCTCACTGTGGTCGTACCGACCATTCTGTTGACCGCTGCTGGCAGAAACGTCCTCATCTTCGCCCTTCTGGTGATGCTCCTTCTTCGGCCTCTGCCTCTTCTCGGCTGTCTGGTTCTGTGGCCACGACGTCAGGTAGTGCCCACGTCGTTACCCAAGGTAAATGGCTGATTGACTCTGGTGCTACGAATCATATGACGGGCAACCCTCATTGCTTCTCCCGTCTTGAGACACTTGACCGCTTACCCCCGGTTCGTGTGGCGGATGGTTCACCGTCCCCGGTTCATGGGACGGGCATGGTTCAACTCACCCCATCGCTTTGCTTGGAGGACACTCTCTATGTCCCGAAGTTCCCGTGCAATTTATTATCTGTTACTACTTTATGCCGGCAACTTTAGTGATCCGTCTTGTTCACTCCAACTACTTGTTATTTTCAGGACCCGAGGACCCAGCGGACGATTACTACTGGGACTGAGAGTGGCGGCCTCTACTTCCTCGACGATGTTTCCGCTCTGTCCGCCTACTGCTCCTCCACCGATCTCCTTTAGTGGCATCTTCGCCTTGGACATCCTCCTCCTTGGATTCTTTGACAGCTTCTGCCTCACTTACCTCCTACCAGTTCTCCGCTCAACTGTGATGCGTGTCAGCTTGGCAAACATCATCGCTCCTCCTTCCCACCAAAGCAAGGTCGTGGCTCCTCTCGCCCATTTGATCTTATTCATTCTGATGTATGGGGTCCGGATCCTACCCTCACTATTGGTCGGGGTAGTTCCTATTTTGTCACTTTTATAGATGATTTTTCACGATGTACCTGGGTGTATCTATTAAAAGATCGATCTGAACTCTTTTCTGTTTGCCAATCATTTTATTTTATGATTCAGAATCAGTTTGACATTTCTATTAAAATTTTACGTTCTGATAATGCCAAGGAATATCTTAATCATGAGTTCTCCTCTTTCTTTCACCAACATGATCTTCTTCATCAAACTACTTGTGTTTACACCTCCCAGCAGAATGGGGTGGCGGAGCGTAAAAACCGTCATCTGCTTGATGTTGCTCGTACTCTCATGACGCAGATGTACGTACCTCGCTCCTACTGGGGCCACGCTATACTCCTTGCCTGCTATCTCATCAATCGCCTTCCCTCCACAGTTCTCCATAGCCAGACCCCTTATCCATTCTCTACCCCCACAAGGAACCTTTTCCTCTTCCTCTCCGTGTCTTTGGCTGTACGGCCTTTGTTCACGCTCCCTCCGCTACCCGCGACAAGCTTTCCCCCCATTCCACCAAGTGTGTCTTTCTGGGGTACTCTACCACTCAGAAGGGATATTGCTGTTTTGACCCCCTTCTCCGCAAGCAATTTGTCTCCACGGATGTGACATTTTTCGAGAATGCTTCCTACTTCTCTCCTACCTCCTCTCTTCCTTCTGATCTCTCCGTTCCCTCCATGCCTCTGGATGTCTCCCCACCTCCGTCTCCTCCTCCACCGTCTCCTTCCCCGTCCGTCTCTCCACCCACCCCTCCTCCCTCCTCCCTCCTCTCCACCGCCGTCTCTATCTAGTCCCGGGCCAGCCTTCTCCGCCACGGACGCTCCGGTCGCTGACGCACCCGTCGACATGGATCTTCCCATTGCTCTTCGTAAAGGGGTGCGGGAGTGTACTCAACACCCGCTTGCGGCAGTTGTTTCCTATGATCAGCTTTCTCCTTCTCGCAGGTGTTTTGCCTTGGCTATCTCTGCTACTTTTACTCCCCGCACCTACCAGGAGGCTCTTATTATCCCTCATTGGAAGTCTACCATGGATGAAGAGATGGCTACTCTTACTGAACGGGGTACCTGGACCCTTGTTCCTCCTCCCGTGGGCACTGATGTGGTTGGCTGTCACTGGGTCTTCGTTGTGAAATTTCGGCCCGACGGCACTGTGGATCGCTACAAGGCCCGGCTGGTGGCCAAAAGCTTCACTCAGACTTATGACATTGATTACTTTGACACTTTTTCTCCGGTTGCTCTCCTCAGAACCATCTGGGTTCTTCTCTCTGTGGCTGTTAACCGGGATTGGGCTATTTCCCAGCTTGATGTGAAGAATGCTTTTCTCTATGACGATCTTCAGGAGGACGTTTACATGGAGCAACCTCCTGGGTATGTTGCTCAGGGGGAGACATGCGTATGCCATTTGAAGAAGGCCATTTATGGCCTAAAGTAGAGCCCTCGGGCGTGGTTCGACAAATTTAGTGGTATTGTGGCTACTATTGGCTTTATAAGGAGTTCGGCCGATCACTCCTTATTCATTCGCAAAACGGCCTCGGGACTGGTGGTTTTGGCAGTATATGTGGATGATATTCTTCTTACTGGCGATGATCGAGATGAGGTAGACTTGACGAAGAAGCACCTCCGTCAACACTTGGTCACGAAGGATATGTGCTCACCGAAATACTTCTTGGGGATAGAAATCTCTCGGAAACTTGACTCGTTGGTCCTCTCCCAACGGAAGTATGCCCTTGATCTTCTACAAGAAGCAGGATTGACAGGTGCCAAACCGGCTCGGTTTTCCATGGCTATTGGAGAAGACAAAACGTGGACGGATGACTCGCCTCCTCTATCTGATGTCACCAGGTACAGACGTTTGGTAGACAAACTCATCTATCTCACGGTGACTAGACCCGACATCGCCTATGCTGTAGGCAAGGTCAGTCAGTTTATGCAAGCTCCCAGGGAGTGCCACCTTCAGTCTGCCCTGAAGATTTTAGAGTATATCAAAGCAGCACCAGGCAAAGGGCTTATCTTTCAGAAGAATGGTCATCTGAGGGTTGAGGCCTACTCAGATTCTAGTTACGCCGATGACAAAGGCGATCGTAAATCCACATCAGGTTTTTGTACCTTTGTTGGAGGAAATCTTGTGAGTTGGAAGAGCAAGAAACAGTCTGTTGTCTCCAGATCCAGTGCAGAAGCCGAATACCGGAGTATGGCGTCAACCACATGTGAGTTAAAGTGGTTGTGGGCTCTCATGCTTGACCTAGGAGAGGTCTATGACTATCCTCTTCCTATGTTCTGTGACAACAAGGCCACCATATACATATCCAGAAATCCAGTCTTCCATGAGAGAACAAAGCATATAGAGGTTGACTGCCACTTCATTCGGGAAGAGATTTTGAAGAGACAGATCTGTACACTGTTTGTCACCTCCGACAAAGAATTGGCAGATATCTTCACAAAGCCGGTCTCTACTTCCTTCTTCCACATTTGTGACAAGCTGGGCATGATTGATATATATGCTCCAGCTTGAGGGGGAGTGTTGAAGTATTAGACCGGGCGGCCTTGCGGTCTTGTCCAGTGGTTTGTTGACCGAGCGGTCTGGCGGTCTCCTCAGAAGCCTAGAGACCGGGCGGTCTATCGGTCTCCCATTATGGCCTGTTCTATCCTGATGGAGTTGCCGAGCGGTTAACTCATTTGTCTAACCGTGCGGCCTATGCGGTCTCCTTTATTTCTAGCCGCTCAGTACTGTAAATATTTAGTCCCACATTGTTTATTTGTTCTCTCCCATATCCCCTCCATTCTATAAAAGGGAGGTCATACCTTTGTAAATGATATCGTTTTTGGATAATAAAATTTCAATTATTCAAAACTCTATCCGTTTGTTCTTGCAAGTTCACTACTTTTTACACTCATTCTCCTCCCGGGGTACGTGCTGGTTGGAGAAAGTTTGGAACGTGCCAATGAATCCCTTTACTTTGGCCAAGTATAGCCGCAGGGTGGGCTCTCTTGCCTCGAACTACCCGTTGATCTGGGAAGCTACCACCATGGAGTCAGTAAGGACCTCCACATCTGACACCCCCAGCTCCCTGGCCAGGTACAACCCTGCTATCACGGCCTCATACTCGGCCTGATTGTTGGTGATGGGAAAGTGCACCACCACCGTCTGTTCAATTCTAGTTCCCTGGGGACTCTCCAAGATCACCCCCACTCCTAGGGAATGCCTCCCCGAGGCGCCATCCACCTTCACCTTCCAAGGAGTCGGGCGAGTGAGCTCTTCCTCCGCCACCTCAATCACATAATCCGCTACGAAGTCGGCCATCGCTTGAGCTTTGATCGAGAGGCGGGGGACGAAGGAGACGTCGAACTCACTCAACTCCACTGACCATTTGGCCAGCCTGCCCGAATGCTCCACCCCCTCAAAGATGTTGCGGAGGGGGTGGTCAGTCACAACTCGGATTGAGTGTGCTTGGAAATAGGGTCGCAGCCTTCGGGCTGAGATGACCAGGGCGAAGGCCAGCTTCTCCAAAATTGGATAACAGAGCTCGGCCTTACTCAGGACCCGGCTCACGTAATATATAGGGAGTTGCTTCTTCCCCTCTTCACGAACTAGGACGGAACTCAAGGCCTCCGCCCCGACCTCGAGATACAAAAACAGGTCCTCCCCCTCCTTTGGCCCTTGGAGCAGCGGAGCCTGGGTCAACTGCATCTTGAGGGCCTGGAATGCCTCCTCGCACTCCTTGGTCCATTCGAACTTTCGACCACCCCTTAGTGTTTTGAAGAAGGGGGAGCACTTTTCCCCCGCCCGGGAGAGAAACCTACTTAGCCCTGCCAGCTTCCCTATCAGCCGCTACACCTCCTTAGTGTTCTGTGGCAATCCCAGCTCCATGATAGCCCTGACCTTATCAGGATTCAGCTCGACTCCCGCTGGGGTGAGGAGGTGCCCCCACAAAATTCCCCCTGCTAGCCCCGAAGACACACTTCAGGGGATTCAAACGCATCTTGTACTTGCGCAGGGTGGCGAAGGTATCCTCTAGGTCCTGGAGGTGAGAGTCCACATCCTGACTCTTGATCATAAGATCATCCACGTACACCTCTAGGTTCTTCCCCTTTTGTTCCTTGAAAACCCTGTCCATCATCTTTTGATAGGTCGCCCCTGCATTATTTAGCCCGAAGGGTATCATCTTGTAATAGTAGCATCCATCCCCCGTGATGAACGAGACATCTTTGACGTTCGTGGGGTGCATCCTGATTTGATGATAACCTAAAAATGCATCTAAAAAACTCATCACAGAAAAACCAACGGCTGAGTCAACCAGCGCGTCGATCCGAGTCAAGGGATAACAGTCCTTAGGACAAGATTTATTAAGCAAGGAGAAATCGATACACATACGCCACCGGCCATCCCCTTTTTTCACCATGACTACATTTGAGACCTGTTCGGGTATTGGATCTCGGATATGAAGCCGGCCTTGAGAAGCTTCGCCACCTCCTCTCTGATGGGCTCCGCCAGCTTGTCCGCAGTGGACCTCTTATTTTGTTGGACGGGGCGTGTTCCCGGGTCCAAGTTGAGGCAGTGGCAAGCCACATCCGTGTCACCCCCGGCATCTCCGCGGTGCTCCATGCGAAGATGTCCACGTTCTTCTGGATGCATTCCAGCATCCTGCCTTGGTCCTCCGGGGTCAGCACTCCGCTGACGCGAACCTTCTCCACCCTGCCTTCTTGGGTGTGGACCTCCAGCTCTAGCACCTCTTCTGCAGCTTCCAACCGGGACTGCTCCCCCCTCTTCAACACCCCTCTCCTCCAGGACGAGAGCCTCTGCCTCCACCTCTTCTTCCACGGCCATTGCCTTGGCCGACTCCTCCTAATCTCCTCCTGCTGTCTCTACCATGACGCAGCCCTCCACCTCAAGATCCTCCCTGCCAGCTTCCTGTTCTGCATCCTCCATCCTTCGCTCCATCTCCTCGGCTCCCTCCTACAAAGAGATGGAGTTCATGGCGGTGATGTAGCATTCACACGCCACTTTGGGGTCCCCCTGACCCTGACCTGAATCCACTCGGCATTGAACTTCAAGCACTGATGGAATGATGAGGGGACACAGCGGAAGCCACTTATAAGGGGCCTCCCGAAGATGGCGCTGCAAATGCTGGGGGCATCCACGATGATGAACTTGCAGTTACTGGACTGCCCCCCAGGGTGACATGGAGGCCTACTCCTCCCTCTACTTCCTTTCTCTCCCCTGAAAATCCGAACAAGGGCCCATCCGAGGCCAACACCCTCTTCGCCTCCACCTTCATTGCGTTAAACTCCTTCTTAAAGACGACGTTGACGGAGCTTCCGTTGTCGATGAGGATCCGGAAGATGGTAAAATTTTTGATGTCTGTTTGGATGACTAGCGTATCGCAAAATGGATCCTCGTGATCCGGCATGTCGCTCCTAGATAAGGTGATCTTCTCTTCTGGGGATGAGTTTTGGGATGTGGAGGCAACGCTCCATCAATACATGGTGTGGAGGCTCGCCTTCCGGGAAGCCTCGACCCCCCCCCCCCCCCCCCCCCCCCCCCCCCCCCGTGGATCACTCTGATCCCTCCTCGGGTTCCAACGTCCACTCGGTCTTCGCAACGGTCCTCCTCTGCCCGAGGCAGGACCTCCTCGATCCTCACTTCCTGACGCCACTGCTGCTGCTGCTGTTGTTCCCTATTCCCTCTCATTTTGAGGAACTCTGGGCACGTGGCTGTGGCGTGCCCCTCCTTTTGATGAAAGTCGCAATAGGGCAACTCCACCCTAACTTCTCTCCTCCTCCTTGCTACTGTCCTCCTCTCCCCCATGGCTATGGCCATATCCTCTTCTTGATCGGGGAGTCGGGGCCTCTGGGACTGCCTCCAGCCCGGGGGGTGGAATTGATCTTGCCCCCTTTGGTGGCAATCCCTTTCATGGTACCCTCTCTGTGGCCCCTGCCCTTGCCACTCGGGCCTCCAGCCCAGCCGACGGTCGGGCTCCTGACGCCCCCACCTGGGCTGCTGCTGCCCTTGGAGCTGCCTCTGCTACCTCTGTCGGGGCTCTCCTCTCCTCTCCTCCTGTCCTCTTCCTCCTCTCGGCTCCCTCTCCTCCTCCGTGGCCCACCTGGCCAGCTTCCGCGCAAACTCCAAGCTTGACGCCTCCCTGTCAACCTCTCTTACCTCCCTCTCCATTAGCTCCTCGTAGGAGAGAGGGGGGATTCTCTTCAGCTCCATCCGGAAGAATCCCTACTGCAGGACCAGGGTGAAAGCCATCATCAAACTATGGCCTGGCATCTCCTGGACCTGGGTGACCTCCTCCTGGAACCTATCCACGTAGCTTCCCAACGTCTTGTTCACTCCCTGCTTGATGTGGAACAGGGACTCCTACTCCTTCTTCCTCCTCTTCGAGGTAGTAAACCTCAGCATGAACCCCTGGCGTAGGTCTTCAAAGCAGTAGATTGAGCTGGCTGGCAGCTGATGGAACCACTCCCTTACCTTCTCCTTGAGAGTGATGGCGAAGCATCGACATTTGAAGCCGTCTGACATCTGTCGGATTGAAACTACGTCCTCGAACCATTGGACGTGATGGACGGGGTCTCCCTTCCCGGTGTAGTAGGACATTTCGGGTTCCCTGAACCCATCTGGAACCGGGGAAGAGGAAATCAAGTCACTGAAGGGGCTCCCTCCCACTACTGGGCAATCTGGCCCATCTCGCGAGCCTAGCTCGCCGAACTGGCCTCCGCCTGCCGATCTGGGGAAGAGCTCGCGCCCTGGGAGCTCGCACCCCGGGCCTTCCTCGGCAACCTCCTTCCCAGCTCGCCTGCCGGGGGCGTCCTCGCCAAGATAGGGGGCAGCTGCGATCTGAACTGCTGGAGTCGAGCACTTGGCCCACATGCTGAGTGCGCACTTGACAAGGTTTAGCACTTCGTTCCTGAAATCCTCGAGCATCCCCACCGTGGCAAGTGGTGGTGGTGGGGGGGGGGGGGCGGCGAGTCCGACCTGTCAGATCCTAGTCCTCCCGTCATCTAGCTCGCTGAAGTTTTTCTGCACTGACCACGCTCCACGCTCGCCGCACCAAAATGTTGGAACGGAAGTCTCGGTCTCCTGTGGAGTTTGCCCACGGGGAAGGGGTGATCGCACGCCTACTTCACTTCTACAAGCAAAACAACAAAAGAGACAAGGGAAGAACCGATCCAAGGGCTCGGCGGGGAGGACCCACCACACACCCGGAAGATCTGAGAGCGCTTCCCCTCCTTGGCCAAAGGTCAAGCTAAGGTACCCTCAGAAAGCACTTGAAGACTGGAGCAAAAGAGCACAGGAAGCCTGCCTTCTGGGGTACCCCTTGGGTCCTATTTATAGTTTTCAGAATCTGAACTGCCAATAACCAAAATGAACTGAGCTGAAGTTACCAAAAAACCCCTTGGTTGGGTCTGCCAACAGGCAAACTCCGCTGTTCTGAAGGGCTATGGGCAGACCAGCGGTGACAAGACAGTAAAAAGTACCTCATGGATCCAGGCAAGCTGGGGAGCCTGGTCACCTCGGCAGATCCGGCTCGCCCACTATTGCCGAGCTCCGTTGTGAGAGTGCGAGCTGGGACGGCGAGCAGGCCCATCTGTCGGCTTCCATTAGTCGATCTCAGCCCGACGAATCTTGCCTTAGCTCGGCGAGTGCCGAGCTCGCGGTCGACGAATGTCGGGCTCAGGCTCGGGTTTTCTCTGTCGAGCTCGCTTGGGACCTGGATGATCTGAGCCGGCCGGTCCGGTTCTTGGCTCTCTCCACTCGCCGGATACGGGGTTGTACAGGCCCAATCCGGACCAGGAAGCCTCGGCCAACATTGAGGAGTAGCAGAAGGGGGCTGTTGTGCATGGGCGCAGGAAATTGTTAACGATTATTCGGTGGCGGAAATCCGACGAAGCACAACGACGCATGGCGATGAGCAAGCTGTCGGAGAAGCAGGCTGCGGCACCGAGTTTCGCAAGTCCCCGAATCTGTAAACGGAGGACTTTGTAGCTTAATTCGTCAAAAAAAGTACTGATATTAGCACCTCAGTTTTGGCTAGTCGCACCGCACATTCTCCTAATTTTTTGTGCTTTTAGAAATACATCTTATACATACATTTTTAGGAAAAATGTTCAACACGAAAGTTGTAGATCTTTCGTGTTGAACTCTTTTCCTAAAAATGCATGTACAAGACGTAATTTGGAAATACACTCAAGTTTCGCTTCTTTTAGAAATACGTCTTGTACATGTATTTTTAGAAAGTGTTCAACACGAAAGTTGTAGATCTCGTTGCCCCCAAAGTGATTTTTGTTGGCAATATGCATCATAGAGTATACATTTAAGACTGTTAGGGGTGCAAGCGGTTCGGTTTGGGTCGGTTTGGACCCAAACCGAAACCGAACCGATGTTTATCGGTTCGGTTCGGTTTTTTGGTCGGTTTACTCGGTTCGGTTTTCGGTTTTTCAGTTATACTATTTAAAATAATTATGTACTTAAATATCTCAAAAAATTTTTAAAAAAGTTATGACAATTAAAAAATTAATATCATCAAACTTTATTTACAAATGATATATTATAGCTAATAGCTCATATTACATTAAAAAATGATTAAATATTTTTATTTTGAAATCGAGTAATAAATATAAAAAAGATATAAAAAAAATCAGTTCAACAAAATGTTTAATTCGTCTTGATGCATAAAATATGCATTACAAAAATTTATTTTAGTTCAAATGATATTAAAATTATTAAGTTGATATAATTTGTGTACATTATTTAGTTAATAAAAATAGTTAAAAGATCATTATTGCTAATATTTTTACATGCATTATTAGTCGGTGCGGTTCGGTTTTTCAGAGAAGAAAACCGAAACCGAATTGAGTCGTTCGGTTCGGTGTAAAATCGGTTCGGTTTGGGCGGTTTGGGGCGGTTTGGTCGGTTTTCGGTTTTTCATGCACACCCCTAAAGACTGTACATTGCCCAAAAAAATCACTTTGGGGGGTATATTTTGCCAATTTTAAATATTCGAGATATATTTTGTCAAAAGTCGATATTTTTGGGGTGGGTTTTGCCAATTTAAAAAACATTCGTAGGCCCTTAAAATCTCATTTAAGCTGAAATTTAAGGGTGCTTTTGGTAGAGTAAAAATGTATAAAAAAAAAATTTATGGTGTATATTGCCATACAAATTCATTTTAAGAATGCAGATACTCTAAAACTAAAATTTAAGAATGTAAAATGTTAAAGATAAAATATTTAAGTGTGCAAATAGACAAGTGTCAAAAGCCCCTGAATAGATATAGATAAAATATTTTATTTTACTCATGTAAAATAGGAGCACATAATACGGAGTGAATGAATAATGGATCCAACCCAAAGCATTATCACATAATTATATATTAATTAGAGGTAATGCATATTAATTAATAGGTGAGCATGATATTAAGGCTTTCTTTGAGAAGGTCTTTTAACTCGGTTTCGTTGACAACTTTATTCAAAACTTGATGTTAACATGTGTTTGCGGTAATCAAAGTTTTTCAATCTTTAAATTTAAAACTTGAAGTAGGGTTATATAGTCCTATTTCATTTAATGAAAATAATTTATAAGACTTTTCAATAATTAAAATATATTTACCATACATTAAATTTGATTTTGAAATATTTTCAGTTATTAAAATTTAAATAGTCACTGCACTGATTTTTTTATCAAATAGCTCTATTATTTTTGTTTCTTGAATTGGACTACAAATAGAGTTTTCTCAAACAAATTTTAAGTTGGAAAAGATAACCCGTTTCTCGCAGCTCCTCTTAACTTCACAAGTTATCACTGCCTTTTCTTTAAAAAGCACCGCTTTCCTGAACCGAGCCTAAAATAATAGGAGGATTGCATTTAATAAAGAAAAGAGTAACATGATAGAATGTAGAATTAATACTGTGTATGTCTAATAAAATAATTTTGATGTGATAAATGTGTTCAGTGTATATCAAAATAAGGAGATACTGATACATATAGATATTAAAATAATGTAACGAATTATATAAAGGGCAAATAATAGTTTTTATGTAACCACTCAAATTTAGAGTAATATTTCTCAGAACTGCATCTATTCACCGCCCTACATGTATTTCACATTGAGGTTGACTTGGGCTTCATTTGGGAGGCTTATTTAAAATCCGGTACATGCAGTTGTAACAATATTTTAGGTCAAAAAACCACAATTTTTATGCAGCCATGCAGGTATAGTCAAACATTAGCCGTAATGAGTGCCACAAAAACTATTATCATGAAAGGTCCAAAACAGTAAACCACCCCCACTATGAATACTACAATTAGTTCCACAGTGTCACCGCTCAAACACCATAACAGTCTCAAACAGATCCTTTGTTTTCCATGCTCTTTCATGAATGTTTCTATTATCTTCGAGATGCTGGAACAAATATATTTACTTGAGACTGTGGCTTTGTTGTTCCATAAACTTACCTGGCCTAGGTTTTGGATGCCTGATCAAATATATTGTGTTTGGTTTCAATATAATTGATGGATTATTAGAGTTGCCTAAAAATATAAACAAATGTAATTTTCCTTGGACAATTTATCTAAACTTTTAGATAATAAATGAAAACAAATTGAAAAAAATAAAGTCTGATTGTAACAAATAAATATATAAAATAAAGTATACGGAAACATTTTAAAAATTATTAAATCCAAAACAGTTATTAAAACTCAGTAGAAAATCATTATTTATGTTTATGTTTCCTTTTCTTGAGCAAGCCTTTGCCTGTTAATGCCTTCATCTTCTGTGCTTTTCTCTCTTCTGCTTTTTCTTCGAAGCCATCATCTATCATCTTCATTCGAGCAACACGCCTGGCTTTGTAAACCTGAAAGAAGTTTTCATCTGTTCAGTAGCAGAACCCAGCTAAGGATCTGAATCTCAAATGCACATCAGACATCGACATTGATACATTAACACCCATAAAATATCAACGTGAATACTAGAAAATCTATCATCTGCACAGATTTTAATTTATAGGCACTGTCTCTATCACATTGTTCATTGTTAGCAGTAGTTTCAGTGTGCAAATACTAACTTTATGTTAAGTGTTGTTTTTGCTGTTGACAAACTAGAAACTGTCTTTTTTGTTTTTTTCCCTGTTTGCATTGGTCTGACGTGCACCTACGCCTTGCCTAGGTTCAAAGATTTCTTTGCGTCTTGATGCGCCTTACGCCTTTAATAATATATGTTTCTACACTATAACATAGGCAATAGCAGGAGGGCAAGGAGAAAAGGAGACACACGAAGGAGGCGCATGGCGAGGAGGCCTGCAACAGTGTGGCAGGTAACACATGCAAAAGAAGGGCAGAACTATAAGCGGTATGCGCAGTTGTGCCAAGGAAGAAGACTGTTCAAGTAGTGTCCAGAGCAACGGGCCATGCAGTGGAACAAAGCACAGGTGCACCCAACAGAACGTGTAATGCCAGGCATTAAAGTGCAAGCAATGTTGAGTGCGGCGCAGACGCTGACTGGTGCACGGGGAAGAAGTGTGCTGCAGTGGAAGGGATACTTGACTAGGATTTTCCCCCCTTCAGTTTTGGTACACTTGGCATCACAACAGGACCAAAAATTTGACAGTTTCTTTGTGAAGGATGACTTAAATCTACACTGAATGTTTAGCGGAAAAGAAGAGACTGATGAGATTAGGGGATATATTTTAGAGCAATATCTTGTATTTGTACTTTGATATTTTCACATCATATGTTTTTATTTTATTTTTAACTTCTCTTCAATAGGACATCAACTCATTGACAATTCTATAGAATTTCTTTTAGCATTCTGTTATACTATCAGACCTGCCTTGTCTGAAGCTCTCATATTCTTGGTTTAACAAAGATTTTCTGTCTTTTCTAACTTCTTCTGAACCCTTCATGTACACTATCAGAGTATCCCACATCTCTTTTGATGTTTTACAGTGTATCAAGTTCTGAAATATATCATCATCTATGGCACTTACAAAGATATTCTGAGCCTTTTTGTCCATTGTAGCTAGAATAATCTCATCCTTGGTCATTTCAGAAAAGTCTTTTGGTGTTCTCTGATTTGCATCTAGGACTGATACTTTCATAGGCACATATGACCCTTCTTTGACTGTGATATAAATTCTAGGGTCAGAGGCTTCCATAAACAGTCTAACACTTTCTTTCCAGATGCCAAAAATCTCCTTTCTGCAAATTGACAACTTCATAGATCCAAGTTTTTTATGATTCTCTGTTGAACCCATTTTCTTGATTTTTTTGTTTATGCTGAATCTGACAACAGGATCTACTCAGACAGTTATGTCCATTTATGAGTAACCTCCCTATGATACCATTTGAAAGAAATTGTACCTAATCACCTAGAGGGGGGTGAATATGTGACCTTATCTTTTTAAACTTTTAGGCAGATTATATCACAGATTTCACAGAACATAAAAACAGCAATCACAGAATCACATACACACAGAGTACACAAAGTTTTATAGTGGTTCCCCAAGGTTTGGGTACATCCACTTTCCCCCTTCGCCTATCTAGTAGTGTACTAGATTCGGCCAAACTCCTCCACTATTCCTCAGATCCTCAGATCTTACACTCAGAACCTCAAACAGGTTCCTACAGCTCAGGCTCAATGCCCTACAACTCAGTCTTCACAAAGACCTACACTCAGCCTTCAACAAGGCCTACACTCAGCCACAAGGCCTACACTCAGAGATATGAATCTCCTACACTCAGGCACACAGGCCCTACCACTCAGTATTTATAATTGCAGGCTTACAACTCATATCCCTAAGGATCCTACAAGAAATTAAAAATACAATGTATATACCTACAACTCAGAATAAGAGAGAAGAGTTGACAGGTTTCTTGATGAGTTCTTGGAAGAACTCTGCTGAGATCAACCTCACTTGTCTTTCTTCAAAGCTTCTTGAATGTAGAACACAATAGGGTTGATACTCTCTGCAGCTGATCTTCAATCACTGCAACTTAAGATTCAGATCTCAATCTGAACCCTTCTTTACAGCCTGGTTCCAACAGCTGTCTTCTTGGAAGGAGCTCTCTCTCTCCAACTATTTAGATCTTCACTTGAATTGAATCTTCAATGAATTATTTGATCACCTTGGTGATTTCCAACAACTTGTTATCTGTTGAATGTATAAGCCTTTATATAGACTTTATTCATGGTGACCGGCTGATCCGGTACTTAACAGCTTTTTGACAACTCTGACAGTTGCAGTAGACCGGCTGGAATGACAGCTGTCAAGTCATCCAGTCACTTCTTGAAATATCTGTAACTGTCTGAAAGTGTCGAGACAGTCTGTCTTTAAGTGTCGACACTTGTAGACCAAGTGTCGACACAAGTAGACTAAGTGTCGACACTAGCATTCATGGTGTCGACACAATTACTTGTGTTGTAGAATTTATATCGCGACACAACTTCTTCAATATGTGTCGACACTGATATTGTGTGTCGACACAACTTCTTGTTCTTCAGTACTTAGTTGAATTCTGCTATTTGTCGACACTACTCCTTTGTGTCGACACATCTTTTTGTGTTGAACTTGTTCAGTGTCGACACATCTTCTTGGTGTCGACACATGCCTTCTGTGTTGATACTTGCTGAGTGTCGACACAGCTCCTTGTGTCGACACATTCTTCTTTTGTTGAGACTTTTGCTGAGTGTCGACACATCTCCTTTGTGTCGACACTTGTACTTGGAATTTATTGAACTTTGCTGAGTGTCGACACAGTTTTCAAGTGTCGACACTTTCTTCATGTGTTGAGTCTTCTGCTGTGTGTCGACACATTCTTCATCATATCGACACTTGTACTTAAACTCTGTTGAAGTTTGCTGAGTGTCGACACAGCCTCCAAGTGTCGACACTTTCTGATGTCGACAAAGTTCCTCTGGGTGTCGACACTGATTTTAAGTGTCGACACTTCTTCACTGGACATTTCTTCATTGAGTGTCGACACAACCTGTATGTGTCGACACTTTCCTTCTGGTGTCGACTCTGCATTCCTGGTGTCGACACAATTACTCCACGTGTCGACACTGCTTGTCTGGGTGTCGACACAAGTCTTCTTAAGTGTCGACACTTTCCTTCTGAGTGTCGACACATGAACTTAGAAACTTTTCAGCTTTCCCTACAAATACTTAACCTGCACAACTAAACTCAAAACACATCAAATACATTTTGATGTATATCATTGAGTAGGGTGAGGCTTATTCAAATCAGGTACATTTATTCCAATGTACCCAACAATCTTCCCCTATTTGGAGAAGTTATAACCCTTAGTCAATGATATACACCATACATAATAAAATCACAGTATGATGTAAAGCAGTATTATATAACAGGGTAAGTACATAAATATGTATTAATCAAAACATGTATACACAGATATCTCAGAACAATTAATGTAATAGTTGAACATATATCACATTGTTTTAACAACTTTATCATATTCATTGTTCAAAAGTTTACAGAAAGTTTAAAATCAAATAATTACAACTACTAAACTTAAGAAAAATTCTATTTTATTGCTGCTCAGTCTCCTTGATCACTATGCTCTTTCCAGATTGTATATTTGCTTGGACTGGGGCTTCAGCATCTTCAGCAGCAGCAGGCTTCTTTTCTTTTAGATCCTTCTTTTTTTGCTCTTCAGTCTTGATCTTCTGCCTTTCAAAGTAATGATAAGGCTTTGGAAAGTACTTGCTAGGCTCCTGGGCATTAGGAAGTAGCTTTCCCATCTTAGCCTTTCTTTTGTATTGCACAATGACTTCTTGCCTGTACTCATGCTTCCTCCACTCCAGTTCAGAATACCACTTATTTCTATCTTGAATATTGTCCTTGGCAGCCTTCCATGCAGTTAAGATAATATTCCTTGAAGTGGGGCTCCATTGTTCAAAGTCAGGCCTCAACTCAGCTTGCTCCCTGAATCTTTTCTTAGACAATTGGGCTTCTTGTTCTTTCTGCAGCAAAGCTTCTTGTTCCTTCAGTATAGCCTCTGTCACTGGCTGAACCACTTTTTCTATGATGACATTTTGCTTTCCCTCAGGTGGGCTATACATTGACTGTATATCTGCATGTATCATATCAAAGTCTGGTGGAGGGTATATTACTTGAGGCACTTCAGCTTGCTCCCCTCCAAGATATGCAGGATTAATCCCAGACTCTGCAACATTATCATCATCACATAATGGAGGATATCCAAGTATGACTCTGATGGAATTGGAAATCCATTTTGCATGATCAGAGCTGTCTTTGACTAACACCCTCTCCCCCTTTATGACTTCTCTAACAATGTGATCCCTCAGATCATCTTTCTGAAATTTTTTTTGTGCATCCAAATAGTTTACTCCATCCTTAAAGAAAAGTTTCAACCTTTGGAGCTTGTCAGTTATAGCCTTTTGAGAGTCTTGTATAACAGTTTTAACAGCAGTGAGACTTTCTTGCAATTGTTTGTCAAATTCAGCCTTGCCAGTAGCACTTGCTGTAATCTGACCTGTAGCTATATTCTTCATTTCTGTAATTATTGCATTAAGTGAAGCTGTAAGATTATCATTCATCCTTATCTGGTTCTCCAGTACATAGTCTTGCTTCACTGCAATATCATCTACTTGAGCTTTAATCATCTCCTGATGAGTGGCTAGATAGACTACTGCATTCCCTCCCTTATGAAAGCAGTCAGTCATCTCTTTCTTATTCAGATTCATCTCAAATCTGATGGACTTAATATCTTGGGCCAGATCAAACTGTAGTGACTTATGCCCCTCATCCATATAAGATTGCAAAGCTTGTCTTTGCTCATCCATTTTTATCTGTAATGCAACCATCAGAGAACTAAAATCTGTAGATGTTGCTGGCAGTGGTGTAGGCTGTGATGCTATTGTTTGTAAAGCCTTCTTATATGTCTGGCTCCTTCTCTTAAAGACTTGGAATTTTCTTTTCTTGGCTCTTGCAGTCTCTTCATCTTCAGATGCAGATGTGCTATCAATAGTCACTCTGTCCTTAGGACTTGGAGGTAACTCCTTCTCAGTCCTTTGGAGCCCTTCAGTATCTTTTGGCACCTCAGTCTCTTTGCCTGCAGTTTCTTCTATATTTTCCACTAGCTCCCCCTCAACAGAGACTTTCTCCCCCTCAGCAGCAACACTTTCTTTCTCAAAGTCTGTTTGTAGAAGGTCTGAGAATAGCTCTTCTAGGGTAAATTCTTGTTGAGGAAGGGGTGGAGAAACTCTTATCTCATCAACAACTTGATCAGATACCACTTGAAAAGCAACAGATGTGTCATCCATGACAACATCTGGGGGTTGGCTATGTGTCTGTATTTGCTGATTAACATTAGGTAATGAATCAGACAAAACATCATCCTCAATAGGGAAATTTAATTTATTAATGTCAGTGATTACCTCAAGTATGGTGTGGGTAGCTTGTTCACTTTCTAGTGGAGTTGGCTCTTCCACTAGTAGAGGCTCCCCCTGGATGGAATCCTGGTGAAGTGGGCTAGCCTGTGGTAGCTCCCCCTGCCTCTCTGCATCATCTTGTCTAGCTGGAGACTTTCCAGCATTTCCAGTGTCTTATTCATCAGGAGTGAACACTACTTGTTACTCAGAACTGCTTGATGATTCTTGAGCCACAGGGGCTGATTTCTTCTTCCTTTTTTGGGGTGTTACCTTCTCAAGAGTTGGCATTTCCTTGGTCAAGACCCTATCCCACATAGAGAAGATCCTCAAATCCATTCTTCCCATGTGGTTAATTTTGGATCCTGCAGCTTGGGTCATTACCTCTGGTATACTACCAGCTATGTATAGACTTAGAATTCTACCCATATTGGGTTTCTTCAGGCTCTCCTTAATCTTCTCAAACACTACTACAGACCAATCAGTTTGTAGTGTGAAGATAATTCTTGTCATTAGACTAAACATATGAGCTGAAACTCTGTCATGCCCTCCAGGCTTGCTCAAGATCACCTTGCCAACAATTTCAAAGAGAAATTTGCCTTGGCTGTTCATTCCTTTTCTGTTGAACACAGAACCTATCTTCAGGTTGGAATCCAGTGCACACCATCTCAAAGCTTCTCTTGTATTAGATGCAGAAACATCTTCTTCCTCCTTGGTTCTTGGTAGTTGTAGTACCTTCCTCAGACTTTTAGGAGAAACTTTCACCTTAGCCCCATGAACCCTTGACTTAATCTTTAGTCCTGATTCATCTAGGGTTGCGCCATTCAGAAATTCTAGGACCTCCTTCTTCCAGATCTTGATGGGTTCTGAAACAAGGAATTCTAATCCAGATTCTGCAACTAGGGTTACCACGCCTTTGATCGCGGGTTCTGCCTCATCAAATGCGTGTCGTACCAGTTCATATCCTTCATTCACGTTCTCTTCGAGCTTGGGCGCCATTAGGGTTTGAATAAATTTGAATTGAGAGAAGAGAGGTGACGACACACAAGTTTGGTCTCGAAACTTTGGTGAGCGTGTCGACAGACAATGACAAAATCATATTTATAACTTTCTAGAATCGAAGATGAAAGGGCGCGTCAAAATACTTAAATTGTGTCGACACTGTTGATAAGTGTCGACACAGACTTATAATGTCTCGACATCTATGTGTCGACACAAGTATAGTCGACAGAATATATGTGTCGACACTTGTTTATGTGTCGACACCTCTTAGCTCGACACTTAGTCGAGACTTTACTTCACTAATTCTGCATAAAGTGTAAGGGTCGACACCACCTTGGATGTGTCGACACCTACCCTGTATGTGTCGACACTAATTCTCTGAATTGTCGACACCAACTTCCTAGATGTGTCGACACCTTTTCTCTGAAGTGTCGGACATCAATTCTCTGTCTCAACACAGACAACTATGTGTGTCGACACTATTTTACTTAGCCATTCTTGTAAACTTATTCTAAGTTTATCATACCTAATTCAATTTTGAACCTATTGAATTTGGTTTCTTCTACGGACTTAGTATACATGTCAGCTAACTGATTTTCTGTATTAACATACTCTAGGGATATATCTCCTTTTTCTACATGTTCTCTTAGAAAATGATATTTTATTTCTATATGCTTAGTCCTACTATGGGAGACAGGATTGTTTGTAATAGAAATAGCACTTGTAGAATCACAAAATAGAGGTGTTCTACTTACTTGTATACCATAGTCTTCTAGTTGATGTTGTATCCATAGAAGTTGAGCACAACAACTTCCTGCAGCCACATACTCTGATTCTGCTGTGTAGATAGCCACACTTGTTTGTTTCTTGCTACTCCATGATATCAGTCTTCCACCTAGGAATTGACAGGTACCATTTGTACTTTTCCTATCTTCCTTGCAGCCTGCAAAATCTGCATCTGAATAACCTGTCAGTTCAAAGTCTACATTCCTAGGGTATCAAAGGCCTAGATAAGGAGTGCCCTTAAGATATCTCAGTATTCTTTTGACTGCTGTCAAATGAGATTATTTAGGGCAAGCTTGGTACCAAGCACAGACACATGTAGCATACATGATATCTGATCTACTTGCAGTCAAATACAATAGGGAGCCAACTATCCCTCTATACAAAGTCTCATCTACAGGTTTCCCTGCATCATCTTTGCTAAGAGACATACTTGACCACATAGGAGTTTTCATGGTACTGGAGGAATCCATACCATACTTCCTTATTAATTCTAGGGTGAACTTAGACTGGCATATGGATAAACCATTCTCAGTCTGTCTAACTTGGAGACCCAAGAATAACTTAAGTTCCCCCATACTGCTCATTTCAAATTTTTCTTGCATAAGTTTTGCAAACTTTTTGCAAAGACTACTCTCAGTAGACCCAAATATGATGTCATCTACATATATTTGGACTAGAATGATCTTGCCTCTGGATTCCCTAAGAAATAGAGTTTTGTCTATTTTCCCCCTTGTGAATTTATTCTCAATGAGAAAACTAGACAGAGTTTCATACCAAGCCCTAGGAGCTTGTTTTAACCCATACAAAGCCTTCCTAAGTATTGTCTCAACTTGGGATAGAAAACTGGAGTAGAGTACTGAACTTAGATTTCTGCTCCTTGTTTGTACCCCTTGACTTAGATCACCAATAATTTGATTTGCTGGATAATCTCTTAGATGTCTATTAGCTGGAGGCAACCTGGCTTCAGGTTGCACTCCTTCAGCTTCTTCAACTTGCTGCACTCCTTGATCTTCTTCTGCATCAGGTGCATCTAGTACTCCCCCTGGACAACAATCACTATCATCTACATGCTTACTTGCAGTAGATCCTTCTTCAATAGTGAGCTTGTCCATCTTCTTAGTTACACCTGTGGAGCTGCAAATACTTTTAGACAATTCATTGTTAATAAGTCTAGCTTCATCAAATACTACATGTACTGACTCTTCTACAACTTGAGTAGTCAAGTTGTGGACTCTATAAGCCTTACTGTTGTTGTTGTACCCAACAAAGATCCCCTCTTGGGATTTGGCAGCAAACTTGGTCAAGTAAGACTTACCATTGTTAAGTATATAACATTTACAACCAAAGATCCTGAAATAGGATATGTTTGGTTTTCTGTCTTTCACAATCTCATAGGGGGTCTTATTGTGGCTCTTAGTAATGCTAGCTCTATTAATTACATGGCATGCAGTATTAACTACCTCAGCCCATAAATATTTTGGGAGAGATGTGTCACTTAATAAGGTTCTACCAACTTCAATCAAGGTTCTATTTTTCCTTTCAGTAATGCCATTTTGCTGAGGTGTTCTTGGTGAAGAAAATTCCTGAAATATCTCAAACTCTTCACATAGTTTGTCATACTATCAGATTGAAATTCAGTACCATGGTCACTTCTTATTTTGACCAATGTACTGTCTAACTCATTCTGAATTTGTTTGACAAAACTATAGAAGATACTAGGTGTTTCAGATTTCTGTCTAAGAAAGAACACCCAGGAAAACCTTGAGTAGTCATCTACAACCACAAATGTGTAGACCTTCCTACCTATGCTGTGAACTGACATAGGACCAAAGAGATCCATATGCAAGAGGTATAAGCACCTCACAACATTTTTGTTCTCAATGCTATTAAAGGTGGATCTAGTCTGCTTGCCATTTTGACAAGCTGAACATATCCCATCTTTAATACACTTAACCTGGGTACCATTTCTCAATAACTATTTGCTATAGAGTTGGTCAATTGTCTTGTAGTTAAAATGGACTAGCCTCTTGTGTCATTTGACACAATGAGAGACTTTTTCATCAGCTACAAGACACACTGGAGAAACATTGTTCTCACACATAATGTCTAGGCAATAGACATTTCTCTTTCTATAACCTGTCAGAATGATCTCTTGATCATTTGACCTCCTGATATGACAACCATCTTTGACAAATGAGATGTCATATCCTAGATCACTCAGCTGACTTATACTAATGAGGTTGTGTTTCAAACCTTTAACATAAGCCACTTGAGTAATAGTTATAAGGTTGCTAGAAATGTTACCAAAATCTTTGATGATTCCTTTTTCAGAACCACCAAAGGTAACTTTAGGACCATCCTTGATTGATGTGTAGTCCTTTAGCAATCCCCTAATTCTAGTCATGTGCCTGGAACATCCACTGTCCAAGTACCATATTGGGGCATGACCACTTGGACTCACCTACAAAACAGATTAGTTAACCTTAGAACCCAAAAAATTCGTGGGTCCTTGGTGCTGGTTAGTTTGCCTCTTAACAAAGCTACCTGTAGATCTTCCAACAGGCAGTTTGCTACTCATCTTGGCACTAGAATTGTGCCAACAGTCTATGGCAAAGTGACCTACCTTGTCACAGCACTCAAATCTGTTGTACCTTTGCTTAGGTACAACCCTAGCTATTTTATCTACAGCAGGCTTGTTGAGTACTGGGGCTTTGCCCTTATACTTAGACTGAACAGTCCTAGCAGGTTTTGTAAACCCTAATCCAGTTTTACCTTTTTGATGTACAAATTCATCTATCAAAGGTAGAATAGACTTTGGTTTAGAAAATCTTGCAACAATGTCTCTCTCCTTCTGAAGACTAATCTCCAGATTTCTGATTTAATCATTCTTAAATGTTATAGTCCCCATCTGAATAACAGTTATGTTCTTCAGCCTGCCTATTTCATTTAGTTTTTGATCAATCAACTTATCAAAATCTGTTGCAGCCACTTTGAGACTAGGAATCTCCTTTGTCTGACTCTTGGCCAAGGATTTGCTTTTCTTAAAAGCTTGCAACAGTACTCTATATTCATCAATCAACTGATGAATATCCCCTTCAGATTCAGATCCACTGGCATCACTTGATGCTGATGTAACTGAATCTGAACTAGCACTAGAAATTGAACTTAAAGAACAATTTTGTACCTGACTAGGTTCAGGCTGCTCCTGGATTTTGTCTCCTTCTGATAAGGTCATCAGTCCCTGACACTAATTGTTCTCTTGCTCATATATTGAGTTTATTAACTGGATGAACTCCCCTTCTTCTTCTTCTTCAGCAAACAGTCCAATGTAAGCTTCTGCTTCTGAATCAGTTTCTGAAGATGATATGTCTGACAGGCTTTTGTCCTTCTTGGCAACAAAGGACCTTTCTTTTTTGCCCTTAATCTGAGTCTTCTTCTTATCAGTTGACTCTTTCCTTTTCTCTGGACAGTCAGCAACAACATGTCCTTGTCTGTTACAGCAATAACATACAATTTTTGATAAAGTTGCTTTGCTTGACTTGAGTTTTCTCCTGTCTTTCTTTGATGACTTCTTGTTCTGATAATAGTCATCTTTTCCCTGTGAAGTGGATGACTTTGACCTCCACTGTTTCTTCTTTAGAAACTTCTGAAAGTGTCTTGTGAAAGCTGCAAAATCATCATCACTCTCACTGCTTTCAGAATTCCTGCATTCTGTCTCATCTGTCTCAGATCCAGCAACCTTTGGAGGTGGAGATGAAGACTTACTTTTGTATTTCCTGATGGCTTCTGTCTTGAATGTCACAGCTCTTTCTTTATGCTCAACTCTGGTAGTCTTCTTCTCTTCTTTTCTTACCATTAGCTGCATTTCATAGGATAACAGCTTTTCAAACAATGTTGGAGGAGGAATATCTGCTAACTTGGCCATTTCCCTTATGACACAGATCTTGGTGTCCCAGTACTTTGTTAGGGACCTCAAGAACATATCATTCAACTCATAATTGCTGAATTCTCTTACATAGGACATCAACTCATTGACAATCCTATAGAATTTCTTGTAGCATTCTGTTATACTATCAGACCTGCCTTGTCTGAAGCTCTCATATTCTTGGTTTAACAAAGATTTTTTGTCTTGTCTAACTTCTTCTGAACCCTTCATGTACACTATCAGAGTATCTCACATCTTCTTTGATGTTTTACAGTGTATCAAGTTCTGAAATGTAGCATCATCTATGACACTTACAATGATATTCTGAGCCCTTTTGTCCATTGTAGCTAGAATAATCTCATCCTTGGTCATTTCAGAAAAGTCTTTTAGTGTTCTTTGATTTGCATCTAGGACTGATACTTTCATATGCACATATGACCCTTCTTTGACTGTGATATAGATTCTAGGGTCAGAGACTTCCATAAACAGTCTAATCCTTTATTTCCAGATACCAAAAATCTCCTTTCTGCAAATTGGCAACTTCATAGATCCAAGTTCTTTATGATTCTCTGTTGAACCCATTTTCTTGATTTTTTTTGTTTATGCTGAATCTGCCAACAGGATCTACTCATACAGTTATGTCCCTTTATGAGTAACCTCCCTCTGATACCACTTGAAAGAAATTGTACCTAATCACCTAGAGGGGGGGGGGTGAATATGTGATCTTATCTTTTTAAACTTTTAGGCAGATTATATCACAGATTTCACAGAACATAAAAACAGCAACCACAGAATCACATACACACAGGGTACACACAGTCTTATAGTGGTTCCCCAATCTTTGGGTACATCCACTTTCTCCCTTCGCCTATCTAGTAGTGTACTAGATTCGGCCAAACTCCTCCACTATTTCTCAGATCCTCAGATCTTACACTCAGAACCCCAAACAGGTTCCTACAGCTCAGGACCAATGCCCTATAACTCAGTCTTCACAAAGACCTACACTCAGCCTTCAACAAGGCCTACACTCAGCCACAAGGCCTACACTCAGATATATGAATCTCCTACACTCAGACACACAGGCCCTACCACTCAGTCTTTATAATTGCAGGCTTACAACTCAGATCCCTAAGGATCCTAAGAGAAATTAAGAATACAATGTATATACATACAACTCAGAATAAGAGAGAAGAGTTGACAAGTTTCTTGATGAGTTCTTGGAAGAACTCTGCTGAGATCAACCTCACTTGACTTTCTTCAAAGCTTCTTGAATGTAGAACACAATAGGGTTGATACTCTCTGCAGCTGATCTTCAATTACTGCAACTTAAGATTCAGATCTCAATCTGAACCCTTCTTTACAGCCTGGTTCCAACAGCTGTCTTCTTGGAAGGAGCTCTCTCTCTCCAACTATTTAGATCTTCACTTGAATTGAATCTTCAATGAATTATTTGATCACCTTGGTGATTTCCAACAACTTGTTATCTGTTGAATGTATAAGTCTTTATATAGACTTTCTTCATGGTGACCGGCTGATCCGGTACTTAACAGCTTTCTGACAACTCTGACAGTTGCAGTAGACCGGCTGGAATGGCAGCTGTCAAGTCATCCAGTCACTTCTTGAAATATCTGTAACTGTCTGAAAGTGTCGAGACAGTCTGTCTTTAAGTGTTGACACTTGTAGACCAAGTGTCGACACAAGTAGACTAAGTGTCGACACTAGCCTTCATGGTGTCGACAAAACTCCTTGTGTTGTAGAATTTATATCTCGACACAGCTTCTTCAATATGTGTCGACACTGATATTGTGTGTCGACACAACTTCTTGTTCTTCAGTACTTAGTTGAATTCTGCTAAGTGTCGACTCTACTCCTTTGTGTCGACATATCTTCTTGTGTTGAACTTGTTCAGTGTCGACACATCTTCTTGGTGTCGACACATGCCTTCTGTGTTGATACTTGCTGAGTGTCGACACAGCTCCTTGTGTCGACACATTCTTCTTTTGTTGAGACTTTTGCTGAGTGTCGACACATCTCCTTTGTGTCGACACTTGTACTTGGAATTTATTGAACTTTGCTGAGTGTCGACACAGCTTTCAAGTGTCGACACTTTCTTCATGTGTTGAGTCTTCTGCTGTGTGTCGACACATTCTTCATCATGTCGACACTTGTACTTAAACTCTGTTGAAGTTTGCTGAGTGTCGACACAGCCTCCAAGTGTCGACACTTTCTGATGTCGACAAAGTTCCTCTGGGTGTCGACACTGCTTCTAAGTGTCGACACTTCTTCACTGGACATTTCTTCATTGAGTGTCGACACAACCTGTATGTGTCGACACTTTCCTTCTGGTGTCGACTCTGCATTCCTGGTGTCGAAACAATTACTCCAAGTGTCGACGCTGCTTGTCTGCGTGTCGAGACAAGTCTTCTTAAGTGTCGACACTTTCCTTCTGCGTGTCGACACATGAACTTAGAAATTTTTCAGCTTTCCCTGCAAATACTTAACCTGCACAACTAAACTCAAAACACATCAAATACATTTTGATATATATCATTGAGTAGAGTGAGGCTTATTCAAATCAGGTACATTTATTCCAATGTACCCAACCGTACCTAAGGATTTTAAACTTGCACTAAATGCAATGCAGTTACAGTTTCAATCAGATTCTATAAAGTACTGCAACAGTTCAGAAAGAAATGTGTACAGTTTAGGAATCTAAAGGCTTCGTTTGGCAAGGCATTTTCACGCCCGCGTTTGGAGCAAACGCCGCCGGACAGCGGGGAATCAAATGGTGTCCGGTGGCGTTTGCTCCGTTTCCTCCCGTCGGACAGCGGAAAAGCCTCCGAAAAGCATCGTTTCCAGCCCCGCCTCTCGCCCTCCACTCCCAACCCCCGCCTTTTCACCTACCACCCGCTCCCGCCACTGCCGCACAAAATGAAGACTAAATGAAGAAGTGGATGATAGTTTTGAGTCCACAAGTAGTTATATAGCTGCAGTATTATCAAACTAAACGACATCTATAGATAATTGTGAGTATTTACCCCAAGCAGCAAGGCAAAATTAACGGATAAGCACTTACCTTGGTGATATTCTCTAGCACCTCCTCTTTACATTCAAATGCATCCATTTTTCTCCGCACATCATTCTCAATCTCGTGAATGAGATCAATATCATTCTGTGAGATAAGATTAAGATATTTTTAATAAGGTGATACAAATTAATGATTAAAGTAGATTTTGAATGTCATATTTTAGGGGTTTTATTCACTCATTTATGTGTTTCCATCACCTAACAAGGATAGTATGAAATGCCAAACAGAATTTCTGACAGTAAATCTGATGTAAAGTAACAGAATTAATGCTGGCACAGACAGTAGGATTCAAGAAAATTATCTTAAAATAAAAAATAGTAACATAGGAGTGATGGGATGAGTCAAAAAATATCTTTTTATTGAATATATTTTAGCTTTTGTGTTTCTACAAAAACAGAAAGTAATAGAAATGAAATTGTACAATATAAAGCTCCAGTTTACACACCATGTATATTGTTTAATGTTTATAGTCCGAGTTTGTGGAGCATCATGCAGTTTCATATCAAAAAGTGTCACGCCAGCGTTAAATTGCAAGTGGGGTCAATCTCACTATGTAAATAGAGAAGGCATGTCGTGATGACCAAAAACATAAAAATGTATGCATCAGAAACTGTAATTTAAAATTAATTATTCAAGTTATGCGGGCTTGTTGCAATAAAGAAAATAATATGGAATAAACATGAAAATAAAAGAGAGAAAACACAGACTTGACGTGATTCACTTCTATACGGAGTGATTATGTCCACGACTTGATCCCACCAAGGAAATTGTCTCACTAATCTCTCCTTTGGCAGAGCAGCACCTACGAGAACTCCTACCAGGGCAATTCCTTCACCTTCCCTGTACAATCTTCCCCAATTCTTCACATTCAATTTTTCCATTAAAAGCTTCAAGCATCATGGGAAATCATCATGGTCCTCAATGGAAGAAGGAAATACCTAGGACCCTAATTGATCACACACTCCAACATCCAATGACAAGATCATTCGCTAAAGAAGAAAATAACTTCATCATGAGAAATTCAGTTGCAAACAACGATGAAATTGAGGTTACGCACCAAAAAACCATGGCAATAGAGGCCTCTAATCCCGTAAACAGGCGACCTTCTTCAATGTCCATTCTGATAACAATGGGTAGCATGTTGGAAATTTTTCGTTAGGTGGACTCGATTCATCGTGACGTCCTGGTGGAGTCGTGCGCGAATATTTAGTCTATTCGGACTCTCGCGAGCGCGTGTTAATTCAGTCGCGCGAACGGTCGAAGCCTGTGATAAGTGGGTCAGATCGTCTTGTAAATTCAGGATGCGAACCCGGTCTCACCCTTGGCATATCAATTGACATAAATAAACTATAATCCTAATTAATTTATAAGGATTTAATTTTATTTGGTGAATATATTTTGGAGTTAATGGGGATTTATTGGCCCCATTATTTTGGTAACTCCTATAGGCTCTCCTATTAAAGTCAAGACTAACATCTAAGCCATAACCGGTGAACAAGGGTGAAGATTTGGTTAGAGGGAAAATTCCGATCGGTGCTTTTGAGAAACCGCCTTTTCTCCTTCCCTTTCGGCTTTCGGGAGAACAGATCGCCGGAGCCAGACTTTCGCCGGCTGCACATCTCCTCTTGCGAAAGCGCCGCTCGCCCGTCGACCCTCCTCCAAGATCGTCGGCGACAAGGTTTCCGAAGACCCGCTGCAAGCACCCGGCTGCTTCTGGATCGGTGAGAAGGATTTGATCCTCTCCTCCAGTAGATCGCTAAGCTCAGTTGCAGGGAAAAGTCATGCCACTGTCAGATCCACATAAAGGGGAGCCGACAATTTTGCTTTCACTCTTGGGGATTCAGGACATCTGCGCCTTCTTCAAGGTGGGTTCTCATATTATCGGAAGAGCAGGTATGTGATGTTTATTCACTAACTAAAACAGTGATTTTGATATAGGTGGACTTGTGTTATTATTATCATTCTCTCACATACAACAAACCCATCTCTTACAGTTGAACATCAGTGGACTGATTATTTTTAATTGCGATCTAAAGCTGTATATAGTTGGGTAAAATCAAAGTAGATGATTTGTATGTTCATACCGTACTAATTACCTCTTGTTATAGTGAATCCGATAGCAGGAAAATTTTATGCTAACGGGATCTGCAAGTGTCACGGACTTCATAAAGAGAAACACATCCCAACTGTTGCGAATTTCTGCAATCATGAAGAATGAGCAAGAGTCCAAGAACGGTATAAATTAATTTCCGCACTTCATTTACCGTTCGTTCAAACTTGCTTTATTTCAGTGTTCTTAAACTAAGAAAAATAATATTCAGTATAAACTCCAATTAGAGATCAATATAGTTTGGTTAAAACGATCCTCAATGTTTATGCGTTGCTGCATTCATTAGAAATCTTTGATAATATTATTTCGTCGTATCGTCGCATACACCATTAATCTATTAACAGTTGGTATCAAAGCAGGTTAACCTAAACCTATTACTCTCCTTCATAATTTGGAGTAAATTATTTTTCTACTTAATTCCATTAAAAACACAATTTTCAAAACCCATTAAATATTTTGAGAGAAACAAATTTGGGATTGATATTCAAAAGTGCTATTCATAAATCAATCCCCGACAAAGAGTTGTGTTTTCTTTAAGACGATTGATTGCCCACACGTCATTAAGCTAAGAAACACGATATTAATTTAGGGCAATATTCAGATATCCCGGTGTGAAAGAGTCTCGTGGATTGATAATAACTGTAGCCGCCAAAGTGGCCTTTTTGAGTCGATTTGTGAGATTACGGTTTCACATGTTTTAGGGAGTTCTCTGAGACTAGTGCGCAATCATTCACCCAAAGGTGGTGCTTGCGCAATAGGTTCAGAGGGTTACACAAGGACATTTGAACGGTAGTGCAGGACTCTAGTAAGCTATTCACCCAAAGGTGGTAGTTCTACGAAAAGCTCAAGCGTAACTGTTGCTCGTTCTTGTGTGGAGAATTACTAATTGCGTGACACGTAGTCTGCCCAAAGGTGTTGCGTGTTGACGCGCCAGGATTCTCCGCCTAGTGTGCTATTTAGGGTTTTATAGCCACTGTCGCCCCATTTGTCTCTAATTTTTTCTTTTCTCTCTTTTCAGTCACCTTTACTGTGCACAACAATATGTCGACCATTGAAAAGCTCACTGGATCAAATTTTAAGAAGTGGAAGTCCGACATCATGTTTGCTCTCGAGATGACGGACATAGAGATGGACATGAATACCAACCAGCCTGCAGCCCTCACAGCGACTAACACTCAAGCTGAGAAAGATCATTATGGTGCATGGAACAAGTCGAACAAAATCTGCTTGTTGACTATGAAGCGTTCCATTCCGGAGCACTTGCTGAGTGGTCTTCCAAACACGACCGTCGCCAGGGATTTTTTGACTGCCGTTGGACAGAGATATAAGGTGTCTTCCAATGCTGAGATTGAGACTCTGATTCAGGACCTCTTCTCCATGAGGTATTCGGGAGGAGGCGGAGTCCGTGACTACATTCTAAAGATGGTCTACTATCAGACCAAACTGCCGGAGATGAAGATTACTCTCCCTGAAGCCTTCATAGTGCATCAAGCACTAAATACTCTTCCTGCGGAGTACAGCATTTTGAAGACCACTTACAGTTCCCAGGATGAGGCATGAAAGATAAATGATCTGATCACTCGGTGTGTTGCTGAGGAGGAGAAACTGAAGAAGGAAAAGACGAACACTGCGTTACTCGTTGTCAAACCCTCGTTCAAGAAGAAAAAGAAGTTCAAAGCTCCTTCTAAAACTCAGGATGGACAAGCTTCAGGGAGCAAGGACACTGGTGGAAAGAAGCCTCTTAGCTGCTTCTTTTGTAAGAAGAAGGGGCACGCGAAACACGAGTGCCTGAAATTTAAAGCTTGGATGGATAAACGTGGTTTTGCGGCTAAAGGTAAATCTTTAGCCTTTGTCTTTTGTGAATCCAATTTAATTGAAGCCCCATCTAGTTCTTGGTGACTCGATAGTGGAGCAACTAATCATGTTGCTTACACACTGCAGGGGTTCATCAAAAGGAGGAGTCCAAGCAAGGGTGAGTGCAGACTCACGATTGGAAACAACGCTGAAGTGGAAGTGGAGTTTATTGGGGATATTAGCTTAGTTCTTTCTTCTGGATATGAACTTATTTTAAGAGACATTTTCTATATTTCTTCGTTTAGAAGGAACTTGATTTCAGTATCTGTTTTAGATAAACTTCATTATGGTTTTAACATTTGTGGTGGTTCTATTAATATTTCTTATGAATCGCAAGTTATAGGTCATTGTTCATTATCTAACAGATTATATAGTTTATGTCTTGCTCCTACGAACATATATGCGGCCGCCTATAATGTAGAACACGTTGGCAATAAAAGACCTATCATTAAGGAGCAGTCCTCCATGCTATGGCATAAAAGGTTAGGTCATATCTCTAGTGAAAGAGTAGAAAGATTAACTAAGGAAAACATCCTCCCTACTCTAGACTTCAGTGACCAAGAGACATGTGTGGACTGGTGTAGAGGTAAGATGACCAAAATTAAGAAAAAGGGCTCAACTCGTAGTTCAAGTGTGTTAGAGGTTATTCATACGGACATCAGTGGTCCTTATTCCACTACCCTCTGTAGGAACACCTATTTTATTACATTCATTGATGACTACTCCCGTTTTGGCTATTTGTACTTAATTAAAGAGAAGTCTGAATCTCTTGAAAAGTTCAAGATTTTCAAGACTGAAGTTGAGAAACAAATAGGGAAAGACATCAAGAATGTTAGGTCTGACAGAGGTGGCGAGTATTTTGATAGACATGATGTCTCCGGGCAACATAAAGGTCCGTTTGCCAGATACTTGGAGAGCTGTGACATTGTTACCCAATATTCCATGTCGAGTAGTCCTGAGCAGAATGGTGTGGCTGAAAGGCGTAATCGCACCCTCAAGGAGATGATGAGGAGCATGATGAGTAGAACAAATCTTCCTGAATTTTTGTGGGGTGAGGACACTTAAGACTGCAGTGTACATCCTTAATAGAGTCTCATCTAAGTCAGTATCTAAAACCCCTTTTGAGTTGTGGACTAGTAGACGACCCATCCTTAATCATTTGCGTGTCTGGGGTTGTCCTGCAGAAGTCCGTTTGTACAACCCATCAGAAAGTAAGATTGCCCCTAGGTCTTGTATTTGCTATTTCATTGGCTACCCAGATTACTCCAAGCGATTTAAGTTCTATTCTCCTTTAGGAGGACCCAGAATTGTGGAGTCACAAACAACTAAATTTTTAGAATGGGATGTCGCTGATGAACCTAGTTGCTCTCATCCTATTAGTGAAGTCGAAAAAGTTGTGCCCATTAATTTATCTGTGCCCTTGATAAGAGATCATGTGGTGCCTGAACCTGTGACGGAACAAGTGGAGGATGTGGAAGTAGTCTTACCACCGATTCCAGTTGAGGTTCCTCCTCATGTCCAGGAGGTTCATCCACCCGCTAGGAGATCCATTAGGCAGAGAAGGCCTGCGATTTTCTCAGACTATGAAGTCTATTTAGGAGAGAGTGATTATGACATCGGTCAAGTGATTGACCCAGTGACATTTAATGAAGCTGTGTCTGGATCTCAAGTTGGTCTGTGGTGGGATGCGATGAAAGACGAGATGGAGTCTATAAAGCTGAATAAGGTTTCGGAGTTGGTTGAGTTACCCAAAGGTTGTAAGCCCATTGGTTCTAAATGTGTGTTTAAGACCAAGAAGGACTCTAAAGGAAAGGTCGAGCGGTTTAAAGATAGACTGGTAGCCAAGGGATTTACGCAGAGAGAAGGAATCGATTACCACGAGACTTTTTCTCCCGTTTCCTCTAAATACTCTTTCAGAGTGATAATGACATTAGTAGCTCATTATGATTTGGAGCTACACCAGATGGATGTAAAGACCGCATTCCTGAATGCCGATCTTGCCGAGGAGGTCTATATGGTGCAACCTGAGGGGTTCAAGTCTGGTCATTCCGACCAACTTGTATGTAAGCTTAACAAATCCCTATATGGTCTGAAACAAGCTTCTAGACAGTGGTATTTGAAATTTGATGAGTTAGTTACTTCTTTTGGTTTTGTAGAAAATAAGGTATATCGTTGCATATATCTCCAGATCAGTAGGAGCAGATTCATCTTCTTAATTCTTTATGTAGATGACATCTTGCTTGCGAGCAGTGATTTGACATTATTGCATGAATCTAAGCAATTTCTGTCAAAACACTTTGATATGAAATAACTTGGAGAAGCATCCTTCGTTTTAGGGATTGAGATCATTAGAGACCGATCTCACTATTCATTAGCACTCTCTCAGAAAGCCTACATCGAGCGTGTACTTGAGAGATTTAGCATGTTCGGTTGTAAGCCTGGTGAAGTACCTGTGCTTAAAGGTGATAAGCTCAACTTATCACAATGCCCCCGGAACGACATAGAGAGAGAGCGCATGAAGGATATACCTTATGCTAGAGCGGTAGGCAGCTTAATGTATGCCCAAGTTTGTTCCAGACCGAACATTGCCTTCGTAGTGGGACTTTTAGGCAGATATCAGTCGAACCCAGGACCTGATCATTGGGTGGCTGCCAAGAAAGTCTTAAGGTATTTAAAGGGAACTAAGGATGTAAAGTTAGTATACCATAGAGTTCAAAACCTTGAGTTAGTGGGGTATACAGATTCTGATTTTGCCGGGTATGAGGATGATAGAAAGTCTACTTCAGGTTATATATTTAAGTTTGTTGGTGGGGCCGTTTCGTGGAAGAGTGTCAAACAGACACTCATCACTTCGTCCACAATGCATGCGGAGTTCGTCGCTCTCTTTGGAGCTTCGACACATGCAGTGTGGCTTAAGAATTTTATTACAGAGTTAAAGGTTGTTGATTCTATAGCTGGACCCATCCGGATGTATTGTGATAACATCTCTGCAGTTATGTTCTCAATGAACAATAAAAGTATCACAGGGTCCAAGCATATGTAAATTAAATTCTTGACCGTTAAGGAATTGGTCAAGAAGGGTGACATTTTGGTGGAGCATTTAGGGACAGATGACATGTTGGCTGATCCACTTACTAAATGACTTCTCCCTAACGTGTTTCAAAAATATGTTATTAATATGAGGCTTAAAGAGTCGATCGATGTGCTTGATTAGTGGGAGGCTTCATGAAGCTCCGATTCAGTTATCTGTCGTTTGTTTTTCACTTTATTTAATTCATTAATAATTAAAGAATATTCATTCAATAATATTATTAAGTTTCAATATTTGATGAATTTATGTGACACGTCACACTTCATACAAAGTCTCATGACTTGTGTAAGTCGGAGCATGAGGCCTAGGACACTTCATTTGAATTATGGCCTGCAGTATGTCTTTTGACGCGTGAATTTTGAACCTTAAGGTTAGACATACTTGTTCTTTTGAACACTTAAGAACTTCTCGCAGTATGGTTTAGTGCATTCATTTGAGAAGTTTGGTTGACCACCAAATCAGAACAACCTTCATGTACACACTTTCAGTGTGTTGTTCTATGATTTATATAACCGCGCTTTGTCCATGTCGATTAGATCCGTAAGCTGCTGTGACCATGGAAGGTCCCGTGTCGCTCAATGATGTGGTTGCCGCCATGATTCAGAGTGAAGGTTTTGATTGGACCGGATTGACGTGGGAGTAGACTCAATATCGCGTTCGCTAATTGGTACCCTTAATTTTAGTGAAGATTTTATCGGAATGTCATAAATTACGACGAATACAAGTCCAAGTGGGAGAATGTTGGAAATTTTCCGTTAGGTGGACTCGATTCATCGTGACGTCCTGGTGGAGTCGTGCACGAATATTTAGTCTATTCGGACTCTCGCGAGCGCGTGTTAATTCAGTCGCGCGAACGGTCGAATCCTGTGATAGGTGGGTCAGATCGTCTCGTAAATTCAGGATGCGAACTCGGTCTCACCCTTGGCATATCAATTGGCATAAATAAACTATAATCCTAATTAATTTATAAGGATTTAATTTTATTTGGTGAATATATTTTGGAGTTAATGGGGATTTATTGGCACCATTATTTTGGTAACTCCTATAGGCTCTCCTATTAAAGCCAAGACTAACATCTAAGTCATAACCGGTGAACAAGGGTGAAGATTTGGTTAGAGCGAAAATTCCGATCGGTGCTTTTGAGAAACCGCCTTTTCTCCTTCCCTTTCGGTTTTCGGGAGAACAGATCGCCGGAGCCAGACTTTCGCCGGCTGCACATCTCCTCTTGCGAAAGCGCCGCTTGCCCGTCGACCCTCCTCCAAGATCGTCGGCGACAAGGTTTCCGAAGACCCGCTGCAAGCACCCGGCTGCTTCTGGATCGGTGAAAAGGAGTTGATCCTCTTCTCCAGTAGATCGCTAAGCTCAGTTGCAGGGAAAAGTCACGCCACTGTCAGATCCACATAAAGGGGAGCTGACAATTTTGCTTTCACTCTTGGGGATTCAGGACATCTGCGCCTTCTTCAAGGTAGGTTCTCATATTATCGGAAGAGCAGGTATGTGATGTTTATTCACTAACTAAAACAGTGATTTTGATATAGTGGACTTGTGTTATTATTATCATTCTCTCACATACAACAAGCCCATCTCGTACAGTTGAACATCAGTGGACTGATTATTTTTAATTGCGATCTAAAGCTGTATATAGTTGGGTAAAACCAAAGTAGATGATTTGTATGTTCATACCGTACTAATTACCTCTTGTTATAGTGAATCCGATAGCAGGAAAATTTTATGCTAACGGGATTTGCAAGTGTCACGGACTTCATAAAGAGAAACACGTCCCAACTGTTGCGAATTTCCGCAATCATGAAGAATGAGTAAGAGTCCAAGAACGGTATAAATTAATTTCCGCACTTCATTTACCGTTCGTTCAAACATGCTTTATTTCAGTGTTCTTAAACTAAGAAAAATAATATTCAGTATAAACTCCAATTAGAGATCAATATAGTTTGGTTAAAACGATCCTCAATGTTTATGCGTTGCTGCATTCATTAGAAATCTTTGATAATATTATTTCGTCGTAGCGTCGCATACACCATTAATCTATTAACATAGCAGACTTCAGTCAGGTGCCAACCATTCATCCCGAGCAATAATGAGCACTCACCAAGTCATGATTCTGGGCTATCAGGCTTGCCACCATAGGGTTCCAGATCATACTCCTCCTATGAAAGCTCCCAGCATATTCCTGAGGCGCGTTGGACCGTCACCGAGTACTAATTTGGTGTTCATCCAACAGGATAGAAACCATTTCGACATCATGGGACTAATTCCAGCAGTATCATAGTGGAAACAAGAAGGGTGGTTGTCCAGTCCATGAGATACCAAACACTAAAAACATGTACTACTTGAACGGTCGTGGGGAGGGAAACAAGGTTTTCACAAAATTGAACTACTCGAACGGTCATGGGGAGGGAGGCAAGGTTTCCATCTGTCAAGTTGGATTTTCTTTTGGGGGCTAGTCTGATTCTCAAGGGTGCATTGTCCGATAGAAGCAACTTTTCATAAATTAGCAAACACTGACCTGAATGGATTGGTCTCACTCCAGCTCAGCTTGTGGGCGCAACCTAGCCCTAGTTTTTAACTCAAGCAAGAGCACCCAAATATGAATTTGAATTTTGAAGACTTTCAAAATCTTCTACTCCATGTGTAATGTCCCTCCCCTACTAAGCAACCATTGAATGAGTTAATCTCCTTGAAGCAAACAAGATTTCTCAGGAATACTTTAAGAAAATTCAAAATCTATTAACTCATGCTAGCGCCCTCCCCTCAGATGATAATGTATACTCAAATTAGGTTTTGAAAAATATGATATTTTTAAATGCGGCTAGGGGTAATCTTTGAAAAATAAACAAGGAGGCCGTGCGGACAAAATCAAATTTATGCACGCCTAATCAAACTCGTCGCTTTCAACTTCAAGAGATTCGTTACTTTGTTCAAGTGGAACTCTTACATGCATTACAAGTCGAACCCTACACAAGAATAGCACGGCCACAAGCAAAATTCCCAAACAATAATCTATGAATAAGTGATATTAAAAGCAGTGAAAGCAAAGGCAAGCCCAAAATTATTTGTGGAATACATAAACCTATACGAATGCAAGGAGCGAACGAGTATACCAAAAGCGGGCGGCGACGCACGTGATCCCTCAACTCCTCGCACAGTCGAATGGCGTCTAGAAAAGCAGCACGAAGGGGCGAAGGTAGACGATGTTGAACGAAACCCGGGACGTCGGAATAAGGAGCTGATGTCAACGACAACCCGGCGAACTCAATCACAGTCGTAGCTGACGGAGGAACGGCGCCCGGGTCGTCGGAATCGGTACCTGGAGTCGACGACAACCCGGCGAATACGATTTTCGTCGTATCCGGCGGCAGCGGCTGGAACCTAGCAGGCGGTAGATGCGTTGTACGGGCAGGGAAGCCGATCGGCAACTAGCACAGAAACGAAAATAAGCTTCCCTGCTTTGTCCCATGTTGATTTCTTTTTCTTCATGATTGAATATATGGAGCGGCTGATTTGTGGCTTTAATGACTTGTCATAGATGAATTCTTGCCAAATAACATTACTTTTTGATTTTCAAATTGTTTATTAAACTTTTGAATGCTTAAACATTATATATCTTTCCTAAACTTAAGAATGCTTAAACATTACATATCTTTCCTAAACTTCTGAACTTTTAAATTTATATATTTAAAATAATTTTAGGCTTACTTTTACTATCCTTCTCCTAATAATATCGGACCTTTTATCCAGGTTCTCATTGGGTTGTCAAATCGATGAGCAAAAACGAGTACATAAAATGAGAACGAGTACATGAAATGAAACGAGTTCATAAAATAAAATGAGAATAAATATATGAGAAAAAACTATGATGTGTCGCAGGATGCATCAATTTCCCCTGTGTTGAGAGAGCTCGACCCCGGCGAGAACACACAAAAACTAGCAACGGAGAGATCTAGGTGGCGGCGTTGTAATTCATCAGTGCTAATCCAAGAGTTGCCTGTAATATCCCTCGCCATGAGACCAAGTAGTGATGGTGCGTCCCGTGACGAGTGCGAAACTCCCATACGTCAAGATCCTGCTCTATCTCCTTAGTAGTGGGTGTCTGCACTGGTGCTAAGTCGGGTGGAATCTCTGGAGCAGCAGGTGGTGGACTCGAGTTAGAGCTAGGTGGATCTCCATAAAATGGTGTCAGATCGACCACGTTAAATATCGGCGTCTCGGCGAAGTACCGAATTCAACAGACAAATCTAGGAGATGTGTATTCTCACTGATGCGCTTCCGGACTTGAAAAGGATCAAACTTCCTCTGCTGTAGCTTATGGTATGTACCCAGAGTGAATCTCAGTTTCCTGAAATAAGCAAACACTAAATCACCTTCTGAAAAGTACAACTCCCGGCGATGACGATCGGGTAGGGATTTATAGTTTTCATAAGTCGCTTGCAATTTATTCGTAATATTTTTATACAATTTCTTTAAATAATCAACATGGACTTGCACATCAAAGGAAATACATTAATGAATCGGAAGGGAGTTGCGATCAAGTAAATGAGATATATAAAACTCGCAAACAATCACAAAAGGAGATTTAGTAGTGAAGTGATTAATAGAATTATTGAATGCAAATTAAACTTGTGACAATATAAGATCTCATTGTTTCGGATTCTCCATAGTCAAACACGTAAGAAGGTCTCCCAAACTCCTATTAACGACCTCAGTCTGCTCATCGATCTGAGGGTGATATGCGCTGCTAAACTCGAGTTTGGTATTGTAACACCCCTATCCGTCGCATAGCATATAGCAGTAGGTCCGGCCGGGGCCCGACGCTATATACTACAGACAGACCGGGTGGTTACTCATGGAAACCATCCAACCAATCATAACGTCCTACACAGAGCATTCTAGCGGAAGCAGTTTATAAAAGTTGCAATAAAGAACCTAGCACTAAAGCATGAATGTCCACTAATACCCAAAACAGGAATGTTATACATATACCAATACAAGTCTTAAGGCCTTACAAAAAATGGTTCACTTGATATTACATGATTTACAAACCACGGCACGCAGGCCGGTCATACATGAATAAAACAGTAAACACTTCAAATAGGCCTTCAAGGGCCGGCTTCGCAAATTGGGCTTTAGCCCGCTATTGACCGCTTGGTCCAGCAGCACCTGCAAGCAACAAACTACCGCACGGTGGCAAAACAAGACAACGGTCAGCAATGCTGACCAAATTATAACGATCCCTCCCCCAACTCGGGGCGGCGATGCTCCTTCCCTGCATTTCATTAGCATAAGCGAGCAATATAAATAAATACTCATTTCATCACAGATGTTGGCTCGCACGGCCACACGCCCCGTGCTCTCAGGGCACATTCTCGGTGAACCGGTCGATGTCACGTCAATTAAAGCCATAGACATTCCGATCTCACCACCGCCACTTTGACGGCCAAACCTATGAGCATTTTGTCTTCTTGGCCTGGGTCACGACAATTTAAGTCATTGACCGCCGAAGACCCTAATCTATGCCAACGACAAGTGCCACGTACCCTTAGGTCTCTTTAACCGAACGACATAGAACGGGTACGGTTCCATCTAACCCGTGCTCACACCACAACGACAATTTAAGCCATTTGCGCGGGTCAAACTTCTCCCGAGTCCCATTTCCATCACAATTCACATAACCCGGTTATGTTCAAGTTGGCTCTTAGGCCACCAAGTTGGCAAGATCACGCATCCGCCCAGTTTTCCGGGTGCACCTTTGGGTTAATCCCCAAGGTTCCCTGTTGCAATCTACCATGTAGAAAACCCGAAAAACAACCAATAGCACGGAGTCTTCTCCGGCATTATGCAATGCAACATCACCGATCCAGACCAACATGTCCGGGTAGGCTTCACACATCATGCCTATGTCCATTCTCGCTTACGGACTCTAAACAACGGGGACTTCACATATCTACCCGAAGGAACGCCTCCAACTCATCGCAAACTCGCGAGAGCGGGCTTCCTATGCAAAGAAGGAGAGCTACTCATGCTCAAGAAGAGAATCGTTACCCTTGCGTTCTTCTTTGGCGCCATGGAAAAGTAAGCGGATGAAAAGCACCGCACTAGCTTTGCCTCCGTGGATCCGAAGTCGGCTCGCAATTTGGAGCTTCGAAGCTCCTCCAATGGCCGGATCTAGATCCTTCCTTCCTTGGCTCTCCTCTCTCTCTAAATTTTCGAAAGATAACCACTCATGAAAAGTGAGGGTTTCTAAGGCCCAATCCCTGGTATATCCCTTCAGGAACAACCCCCAGCCGTTGGATCATCAATTAAAGAAACGAACGGCTTTGATTCGGGACTGAAATGCCCAATCTGGACCGCACACGGCCTGGCACACGCCCGTGTCCAGGGCCGTGTGCCTCATTCGCCGTCAAAATCGACTCACCTGGAACAACAGACGGGCATCGAACACGTCCGTGTTCGACCTGACACGCCCGTGTTACACCTGACACGGCCGTGTGGCCGGCCGTGTACCCCAATCGATTTTCCCCGAAAACAACCCGAGCACTGCACGGGTTCTAGGACACGCCCGTGTCCTTGCCTGTGTCTACCTCAACACGCCTAGGCTCCAGGCCGTGTACACGGTCTCGACACTCGACACTTCGTCGAGCGAAGATCGTCGACCTGACGACACGGCCATGAACACGCCCGTGTCCTAGGCCGTGTGCCTTGTCTCGACACATCGTCGAGCAAAGTTTGTCGACTCCCCGGGACGAGTGTCGACACGGGTCGACACGCCCTGTGACACGCCCGCGTCGCAGGCCGTGTGCCATGTCTCGACATTTCATCGAGCGCAGAGTGTCGACTTCGCGGGCTGAGTGTCGACACGGGTCGACACGCCCTGCGACACGCCCGTGTCGCAGGCCGTGCGCCCAGTCTCGACACAATGTCGAGAGCAAAATGTCGACTTCGCCGGCTGAGTGTCGACATAAGCCTGACACGCCCTGGGACACGCCCGTGTCCCAGGCCGTGTGCCTCCTGCCAGAACCCAAAACTGGCCAAAACTTCCCCCGTCGCTCTTTTGAGTTTCGGGGCGTTACAACTCTCCCCCTCTTAAAAGAATTTCATCCACGAAATTATATAAAGTAAAGACATGTACAAAACCAAAATTTGTACCTGAGCGGAACAACTCCGGATACTCGTCAAGCATAGTCTGCTCTCGCTCCCAAGAGAGCTCCTCACGACCGCAATTGTCCCACCGGAACTTGACCATCCTGATCTCTTTATTGCGTAGCCGCTTGACCTCCGAGTCCTCAATCCGCACGGGCTTGACCTTTGTCGTTAGCCCACTATCCACCGACACTTGATCAACCGCGATCACTTGCGTAGGCTCTTGCACCGCCTTCCGAAGCACCGAAATATGGAATACATCATGTAAACCACTAAGCTCCACTGAAAGCTTCAACCGATAGGCCGCTTCACCGACTCGCTCCAGAACCTTAAACGGCCCAAGGTACCTCGGGCTTAGCTTTTTCAATCGCCGCACCCGCGAGACACCCTTGAACGGCTTGATCTTTAAGTACACATAGTCACCCACATCGAACTCCACGTTCCTGTGCTTGGCATTATAGTACTTGGTGGGCCAAAACCCGAACAGGCAAGCGTACCTGTCGAATCGTAGTACCAAGGTCGTATTAAAACACGGGGCTGTCAATTACTTCTACTCATGCTCTAACTATTATCCTACCGGAGAAAAGTGGGTTTTGAGAATTTTAAAAACAAACTGAAACGAAATCTGAAACGGAACTATGGATTAAAAGATAGCACTTGATCGATGATTCACCTTGAAAAGAGATAAGAGAAATAAAAACAATATTTTATAATTGCGACTTAACTCGACCGTGACGAATCCGAAAATAAGACAAAATCTCGCTAGAGCATTAAGTCTCCTAACTTATAGACGCTTTGATCGAAATCTCTTTACAAATCAAAGGGGCCTAAAGTTGCATTATCGAGGTGATCCGCACTATTGGATTTGACTCCAATCCGGAGGATTTACGTCGTCCTATCTCTAGGATTGCGTTCAACTCCTTCCCTCTTTGGGTGATCTTTCAAATCAACAAGTCTCTCGACTATTATGAAATGAGATCAAAGGCCTACTACCGTATACCGGAAATATGGAGTCGGCTCGAAATAAATCAAAGAGGGATCGAGCGAAAGTTAGCAAAAATAAAATTACGAAGTACAAATAATTCCTATCTCAAATCATGAATCCTCATGATCAAATGCTAAAAGAAGATTAGCTACGCATAGTTAAGAAAGAAAGCACGGAAAGATAAAAGAAATTCATTTTCATTGATATATAAAAACGGAGAAGTACAAAATAATAAGGAGACAAGTTTATGCTACCTAAGAAACGATTACACTATCAAAAAGCAAAGATTACACTAATAAAGACTTCACTTGAACTAGAACTTGCTTAACAACATGTAAGCAACAAAAAAGAAAGCACTCTCTTGAACTAGAACTTTACTTGCTCTCCAAAATCTAACTCCCAAAGCATGAGACCATGGTGCCTTTTATAGATGAGGAGGGAAGATTCTAGATGGGAATGAAGAGAAGGAGGCAAGGGGGGTGGCCGGCCATGTGTAGGGGAGAGTGCATGCATGACATTTAATTAGGTGGAGAGAATTTATGCATGATATTAAATGAAGGAAGAGGGAGAAGATACATTCATGCATATAAATTTAAAAGGAATGAAATAAATATAAGAGGGGGGATGGATGGTAATAAAGAGTGGAGAAAAAATAATAAAAATGAGAGAGAGGAGGGAACATGCATGAATGTGGCTTATGGAAATGAAATAAAATGAAGTAGAGAGGGGGAATGGATGTAGAATAATGAAGAGAAAATAATAAAGGGGAGGGAGTGAGAATGAAAGAGGGGATGCATACATGGCATTAAATGAGGGAGAGAAGAGAAAAAATAATAAAAAGTAGAGAGGGGGGCATAATATGGGTGGCCGGCCATGTGTAGGCAAAAAGTGGGCTGCTAGTGTGGGCTTCATGGGCTCGGGTAGAGCTAGGATTGCATGTAGGGGCTGCTCTTGAGGGAGGGGCTGCATGGGGCTGCATGTATCTTTGAAGTGGGCTGCATTTTTGAAGTAGATGGGTGGCCGGGCTGCACCAAGGAGAGGGCCGGGCTGCATGCTTGAAGTGGGCTGCATGCATGGGCTCGGGTTCACCATGAGGGCTGCACCAAATTGAACGCTCGGGCTGCTCTTGATGTGGGCTTCATGGAATAATTCAAGGGCTGCATGTTTGAAGTAGTGGGCTTCACATGCTTGGACTTTGAACCTATAAATAAAACAAAAAAAACATTAGTTAATACAAATGAAACTAAACATTACAAACATAATATATCATACTATTAATTAATTATATTCATAACAAAACACAAGTAAACATAAGATATAAAACATATACTAAAACTATATATTTTTATATCAAAACATAACAAAATAAAATTGCAACATAACAAGCAAATAAAACTATAATAAACTAGGAATTATAATATCCTAACACAAAAAAACTTTAAGAAGAAATAAAACAAAACATGCATAAAAATACATAAAACATATAATTAAACTAGGAATTTTGCATACTAAACTACCCCAAAAATGATGACTAAAACAAGTCATCAAATTCCCCCATGCTAGAGTATTTGCTTGCCCTCAAGCAAATAAAACTTAAAGAACTAGGGAATGAAAACAAAGAAGATTTAGGTTGCATAATTAAGAAAAACAAAACATGAAAAATTAAACTATCCTAATTCCTATGTTAACAACTAGTGGGGTGAGAAGTTCACAATAGAAAACTTGAAAGTGGAGACCTAAAAATATCATTAGAACATAAAGAAGATTTACACATTTCTAAATCTTAAAACAAGACATCCAAAATAAATGAAAATAAGGAAAACAAAAGTAGAGGTTCTAAATAAACGGCGCATTAACAAACTACTCTGTTGCCAGATAAACATTAACCCTAAAACACTCCAAGATAACCTCCAAAGAAATCCATCAATGATGGTGGCCATAGGCTTGTACGTTCACACTTTCTCCACTACGCGAATTTACGTTCTAAGATCAATAGGACTTCTACTAGGCATTAAAACTTGGCTTAGGTAAATGATTAGGAAGTGGAATCAAAGATAAACATGAATGTTTTAGGCACTAAACCAAGGTGAGCTCAAAAATAAACATAACATAAAAAAAGTGAGAAATAACAAGTATGTCATTTTTCCAATATGAAACTACAAAAACAAGGCCATGAAAATTTTTCTTTTATAAACTTGGCCAAACATAAACTTTTTGCATTCATTTTTTTTTTGATTTTGTAATGATATATTTTTTCTAAATTTTTTTCCTTTTGAATAGCATTTGATAAGAAAGTTCCAAAAATGAGCTTGAGAATTTCCTATTCATTTCAAAAATAATACCCTTCCCACAAAGAATAATTTTTAAGCTCAAATTTATAGTGCAAAAATAGGAAAGATTTTTGGCTTTGGTGAATATAATGAAATGAAAGGTGGAGCTAAAACAAGGAAAAAAAGGAAAAAGCCCAAAATTGTTTTGCAAGGGTTTTGTTTTTGGTGGGCAAGAAAAGCTCAAACTATTCAAATGGTGGCCTAAATCATTTCTAAAAAACGTAAAAACGGCGCAAATGCTTCGAGAGTAGCTTGGTACAAGTTCTAGACACCAAGAAAGACTACCTCGTAAGTGAAAAAGAACTAATGATACCTAGCAACCATTCGTAAGCAACTAACCGAATAAAAAGACATAACTACAAATTGCTAACTTAAAACGTAAAAATTGGATGCCTATATTTAAGAAAAAGAAACTAGTAAAACAAAGCTATGTTAAACTGATAAATTTAGAAAACCAATTCAAAGAAATCTAAATAGAACTACAAAAACCGCATGGGCCTACACTTCACTAGAAGAAACATGAAAATAAAGATAAAAATAATTTTAGATTTTGTTTTTCAAATCGATTAAGCACAATTTTTTTTTAATTTTTGTTTTTCTAATTTTTTTGGGTTTTATATTTTATAATTTTTTTGGATTTTGATAACATAAAATACTATAAAAACATAATATTATGTTTTTTTTTCTTGTGAAAGAAGAAAAACAGAAAGAAAAGACCAAGAGAAACTAGACCCCCCATGCTTAAATTCTTCATTGCCCTCAATGAAGAAAACAGAAAGAAAAAGAGAAGGGGACTGAGAAGAAGAGAAAAAGAAAAATGCAGGAAAAATAAATAAATAAGAACAGGACTTCCCCGGGTTCGTGAGATGAAGGCGGATGTCGCTCCCCCATGCTTGCTTTTTAGAGTACTTGATCGTCAGCAGGTATGACTTAATCCATCTGATATCAGCAGCGGCGGAGCGGTGACCACGATCATCGACTTGATTGGCCTCCGGTAGAAAGAGCAAAATAAAAGAACAATAGATAGAGTCCATGGGCAGATGCCCGATAATGTTTTTTATTACAACATTCCAAATAAAAGAGTTTCATAAAATAGTAGTCCAAAAATAAAAATGTCCATCAGAAAATAAAAAACTAAGAATCAAAAAGAAGATTCTCCTTTGCAGGAGTCACAGAATCATTAGAGAAATAGAGTTTAAGTCTATGGCCATTAACTTTAAAGTCCCCCTTATCGGGGTGTGAAAGTAGCACAGTGCCGTAAGGAAAAACATCCTTGACCGTGAACGGTCCGGACCATCTAGATTTAAGCTTTCCCGGGAAGAGACGTAAACGCGAATTAAAAAGAAGAACTTGATCGCCTGGTTTAAAAGTTTTAGGGTGGCGCAGGTTCTTATCGTGATACAATTTCATGCGTTCTTTATAAATTTTATTATTTTCATATGTGTACGCTCGCCACTCGTCAAGCTCATTTAGTTGGTTTTTTCTATGCTCGCCGACCGAATGTGGATCGAAATTAAAATACTTTAACGCCCAGTACGCACGGTGTTATACTTCTACCGGAAGATGACACGATTTTCCATAGACTAATCGGAAAGGAGTACAACCGATGGCAGTCTTGTATGCTGTCCGATAGGCCCACAGAGCATCGTCCAAATTTAAAGACCAATCCTTATGAGAAGTAGAAACGTTTTTTTCCAAAATTCGTTTAAGTTTGCGATTGACTACCTCGACCTGACCGTTAGTTTGGGGGTGATAAGCGGTGGATAATTTATGCGTAACGCCGTATTTGGCTAAAGCCTTAGTGAGTTGAGCATTGCAAAAATGACTTCCCCTATCACTAACGATCGCTCGAGGAAAACCAAAGCGAGAAAATAATTTTTTTAGAAAATTGACAACAACGCGAGCATCATTATTTGGTAGAGCTTGGGCCTCTGCCCACCTAGAAACATAATCGACTGCGACTAAAATATATTTATTTCCTAAGCTGGAGGGAAATGGGCCGACAAAGTCTATGCCCCATAGATAAAAAACTTCGCATTCGAGAAAGTAGTTTTGTTCCATTTCATTTTTATTTGAGAGATTTCCAGTCCGCTGGCATCGATCGCACCCGCCCATAAAGATTTGTGCATCTTTAAATATGCTTGGCCAGTAAAAGCCAGCACTAAGCACTTTGTGTGCGGTGCGGTTAGCTTGATAGTGCCCGCCAGTCGGACCTTCATGAACATGTTTTAAAATATGGTGACCCTCTTCCCGTGAAACACATCTCCTTACCACCTGGTCCGCACAAATGTGAAATAGAAATGGGTCTTCCCAAAAATAATACTTCAACTCCGAAAAGAATTTCTTCTTTTGGTGAGTGGAGTATTCTTTTGGAAGGACCCGGGCCACAAGATAATTGGCCAGATCGGCAAACCAGGGGGTAGGAGATGAAGAAATAGTAAAAAGACGCTCATCTGGAAAAGAATCATTAATAAAAGTTTCATTTAAAAGATCTAGATTGGGATTTTCAAGACGAGAGAGATGATCAGCTGCTAAGTTTTCCGCTCCTTTCTTATCCCGAATCTCCAAGTCGAATTCTTGAAGTAAGAGGATCCAATGGATAAGACGCGGCTTGGCATCCGGTTTAGAAAGGAGGTACTTCAGAGCGGAATGATCCGTGAAAACAATAACCTTAGAAAGAGTAACATACGGTCGGAATTTATCAAAAGCAAAAATAACCGCTAAGAGCTCTTTCTCTGTCGTGGTGTAATTTTCTTGTGCAGAAGTGAGAGTTTTACTAGCGTAGAAAATCGGATGAAAGTTCTTAGCGATTCGTTGACCTAAAACCGCACCTACCGCATGATTACTCGCATCACACATGATTTCGAAAGGTAAATCCCAAACTGGGGTGATCAAAATAGGAGCATTTATAAGTTTTGATTTAATTAATTCAAATGCCGCGAGACATGATTCATCAAAAATGAAAGGAGTGTCTTTTTCGAGAAGGTGGGTGAGAGGCTTAGTAATTTTTGAAAAGTTTTTAATGAATCGTCGATAAAAACCCGCATGCCCTAAAAAACTTCTAATCGCTTTAATATTTGTAGGCGGCGGTAACTTTTCAATTACTTCAATTTTTGCCTTGTCCACTTCAATTCCCCTAGCGAAAATGTTGTGGCCAAGGACTAAGCCTTCGCGTACCATAAAGTGGCACTTCTCCCAATTTAAAACTAGATTCGTTTCCTCGCAGCGTTGTAAAACTTTTTCCAAATTTTCTAAACATAAATTAAAGGAGTCGCCAAAAACAGAAAAATCGTCCATAAATATTTCCATAATATTCTCGACGTATTTATCAAAAATGGCAAGCATACACCGCTGAAAGGTGGCGGGTGCGTTGCATAATCCGAAAGGCATTCTACGATAAGCAAAAGTTCCGAAGGGGCAAGTGAATGTCGTCTTCTCTTGGTCCTCGGGTGCGATAGGGATTTGAAAGTATCCCGAGAGACCGTCGAGGAAGCAATAAAAATTGTGCCCGGACAAACGTTCTAGAATTTGATCGATAAAGGGGAGGGGGAAGTGATCTTTTCGAGTGACATCGTTTAGCTTAGGGTAATCGATGCACATCCTCCATCCCGTTATCGTCCTAGTTGGAATTAAGTCGTTATTTTCATTTGGTACTACCGTAATCCCTCCCTTCTTAGGAACAACCTGTACCGGACTCACCCACTGACTATCGGAAATCGGATAAATTATCCCCGCATCTAATAACTTAAGCACCTCTTCCTTCACAACCTCTTTCATATTTGGATTAAGACGACGTTGTGGTTGAACTACACCCTTAGGATTATTGTCAAAAAATATTTTGTGTGTGCAGAAAGAGGGGCTTATGCCAGGAATATCACAAATTTGCCACGCTATAGCTCGGCGATGCTTTTGTAGTACTTCGATCAACTGATCGTTTTCGGATTGAGATAAATAGGCCGAGATTATAACGGGCAACTTAGAATTTTTTTCAAGAAAGACATATTTTAGATGATCAGGGAGCGGTTTTAAATCAAGATGGGGCGGCTCATTATAAGAGTTTTTCAAATTCTTTTCTTTTTCAAAAATAAGATTTTCATACTTGTTTCTACCAAAGAAAGAATCATTTTCAAAATTTGCTTGTGCTGACATAACCGTGTTTTCAAAATCATGTGAAGAAATTTCAGAAAAAGAAGAGGAAAATTCATTTGTAGAGATGTTAGAAAGAGGAAGAGAACAATCTTCATTTAAAACATCAAGAAAGTAGCATGAATCATCATTTTGTAAAGAGTCTTTCATTGATTGATTGATAGAAAATGTGACCTCATCATCTCCCACACGCAAAAACAACTTTCCGTTAGTAACATCGATGACCGCTCGAGAGGTGGCTAGGAAGGGACGTCCGAGGATAAGAGGGACCTCGACGTCCTCTTCAATATCGAGAATGACAAAATCCACCGGGAAGATGAATTTGTCGACCTTTACAAGCACGTCCTCAACAATACCTAACAGATATTTGATCGACCTATCGGCTAACTGGATACTCATTCTTGTAGGGCTAAGAGTGCCCAATCCTAGCTTTTTGAATAAAGAAAAGGGCATCAAATTTATGCTCGCTCCTAGATCCGCTAACGCATGTTTAACAAACAGATCACCAAAAACGCATGGAATGGAAAAACTACCCGGATCGTTTATCTTTTTAGGAAGATTAAAGTTTTTAACGACCGCCGAGCATTCTTCATTTAAGGTTACATGCGATAAATTTTCCAATTTCGTCTTGTTTGTTAATAAATCCTTAAGATATTTTGCATACTTAGGCATTTGACTAATTGCTTCATGAAATGGTAAATTAATATGAATTTGTTTGAACATTTCAAGGAAGCGTTGATATTGATCATTTAGTTTTTCTTTCCTAAGTCGGGCCGGATAAGGGGGTGGCGGAAATTCCTTTATGATAAGCGGAGCATCATTTTGAACGTCATCATTAGAAAAAATAGAAATATCTTTTTCTTTATCTAAAGTAGATTTTTCATTTTCAAAAATTGTTTTATCATTTTCCGTAGGGGTAATTGCTTCCACAACAGGAGGGACAATCACCTTTGGCTCTTCCCTGGTGGTGGGCTCGTTAATAACCTTACCGCTCCGAAGGGAAATCGCATTTGCGTGCTCCCTTGGGTTAGGTTCAGTGTTCGAGGGAAGAGTTCCAGGCGGTCTCTCGGAAAAGGCCTTGGCGAGTTGGCCGACTTGATTTTCTAAGTTTTTCATTGATCCAGTTAAATTTCTAATAGTGGCATCGTTCGAGCTTATATATTTAGCGAGGATCTCTTCCAAAGGGGAAGGTTTTTGAAAATTTTGTTGCGGTAGTGGTGGTGGTGTAAAATCGTGCGGTGGGCGAGTGGCGTTAGCGTTATTACTCCACGAGAAATTTGGATGGTTACGCCATCCGGGGTGATAAGAGTTCGAAGAAGAATTAAAACCAGGAGGTGCAGAAAAATTAGAAAAGTTAGAAAAATTATTGGAAGAATTATTTTGAGCAGGCCTGGGTATGCTCCCCAGATAATCCACCTGCTCGGCAGTAGCAGCATTCACATTTTCATATACCTTAGCGGCGGAGGAAGCAGTCATCTCCGAAATCTTCTTGTTCAGCATTTCCACTTGTAGCGCCAGTTGCGAAACCGAATCCACTTCATACATACCTGCAGGTTTAGATGGGCGAGTCCTAGACGAATTTCACTGATAAGTGTTCATCGCCATGTCCTCGATAAGCTCAAGAGTGGCTTCCGGAGTTTTGCGGTCCAAAGAACCAGCGGAAGCAGCATCTATCATTTGCTTAGTTTCTTGATTTAGCCCATTGTAAAATGTCTGAACCTGTAACCATACAGGCAGAGCATGATGATGGCATCTTCTCAAAAGTTTTTTGAACCTCTCCCAAGTGTCATAGAGGGTCTCAGAAGCAATTTGAGAATAAGAAGTTATATCATTTCTTAACTTAGCAGTTTTAGCGGGAGGGAAATATCTAGCAAGAAATTTTTCAGTTAAAATGTTCCAAGTAGTGATTGGGCCTCTCGGAAGAGAACTCAACCACTGTTTGGCTTTAGTTCTTAAGGAGAAAGGGAAGAGTCTTAGCCTTATAGCATCGTTTGAGACACCATTTATTTTAAAGGTGTCGCAGATTTCAAGAAAATTGGCAATATGCAAGTTCGGATCTTCATCTTGTAATCCGTCGAACTGTACATATTGCTGCACCATTTGTATGATGCTAGGCTTAAGCTCGAAGTTATTGTTCGCAATTGCAGGTCGAACAATACTTGTTTCAGTCCCCTCCAGGTTGGGTCGAGCATAATCGGACATGGTCCTTTGCTGAGCTATTCCTGGGTTGGGATCTCCCATTTCAGAATAATTACAATCCCCGAAGGAATCCTCAACCGCTGTTTGAGAAGTGGAAGCCCCGAATCGTAGTTGTCTCCGAAAGGAGCATTCGATTTCCGGGTCCAAATCAACAAGTAGCGACGGATTCGCTCGGGTCATGCACTAACAAAGAAAACGAGGGAAGATGAAAATGAAAGCTTGGAAAAGAAAGAAAAAGAGGAAAAGAAAGAAAAAAATATTTTTGTTTTGTTTTTTTGAAAAAAAAAAGATTTTTTTTTAGACGGCTTGGCTCTCGAACTTCTCGAGGACTACCCGGTGAAGGGTTCGCCCGGTACTAGGTAAAATGGTGGCGCTTAAAGCCCCTTACCTTTTTCGAGAGATTTTAGGTGGGGTAGAAATAAGGTGAAGTGAGTTGATTATAAATATTTAAATATATAAATTATAATTTTTTTTTGATTTTTGGAGAAGTAATAGCGCAAGCGTTTTCAAAATATTGACGAAGAAAAATCTCCGGCAACGGCGCCAAAAACTTGGTGGGCCAAAACCCGAACAGGCAAGCGTACCTGTCGAATCGTAGTACCAAGGTCGTATTAAAACACGGGGCTGTCAATTACTTCTACTCACGCTCTAACTATTATCCTACCGGAGAAAAGTGGGTTTTGAGAATTTTAAAAACAAACTGAAACGAAATCTGAAACGGAACTATGGATTAAAAGATAACACTTGATCGATGATTCACCATGAAAAGAGATAGGAGAAATAAAAACAATATTTTATAATTGCGACTTAACTCGACCGTGACGGATCCGAAAATAAGACAAAATCTCGCTAGAGCATTAAGTCTCCTAACTTATAGACGCTTTGATCGAAATCTCTTTACAAATCAAAGGGGCCTAAAGTTGCATTATCGAGGTGATCCGCACTATTGGATTTGACTCCAATCCGGAGGATTTACGTCGTCCTATCTCTAGGATTGCGTTCAACTCCTTCCCTCTTTGGGCGATCTTTCAAATCAACAAGTCTCTCGACTATTATGAAATGAGATCAAAGGCCTACTACCGTATACCGGAAATACAGAGTCGGCTCGAAATAAATCAAAGAGGGATCGAGCGAAAGTTAACAAAAATAAAATTACGAAGTACAAATAATTCCTATCTCAAATCATGGATCCTCATGATCAAATGCTAAAAGAAGATTAGCTACGTATAGTTAAGAAAGAAAGCACGGGAATATAAAAGAAATTCATTTTCATTGATATATAAAAACGGAGAAGTACAAAATAACAAGGAGACAAGTTTATGCTACCTAAGAAAAGATTACACTATCAAAAAGCAAAGATTACACTAATAAAGACTTCACTTGAACTAGAACTTGCTTAACAACATGTAAGCAACAAAAAAGAAAGCACTCTCTTGAACTAGAACTTCACTTACTCTCCAAAATCTAACTCCCAAAGCATGAGACCATGGTGCCTTTTATAGATGAGCAGGGAAGATTCTAGATGGGAATGAAGAGAAGGAGGCAAGGGGGGTGGCCGGCCATGTGTAGGGGAGAGTGCATGCATGACATTTAATTAGGTGGAGAGAATTTATGCATGATATTAAATGAAGGAAGAGGGAGAAGATACATTCATGCATATAAATTTAAAAGGAATGAAATAAATATAAGAGGGGGGATGGATGGTAATAAAGAGTGGAGAAAAAATAATAAAAAAGAGAGAGAGGAGGGAACATGCATGAATGTGGCTTATGGAAATGAAATAAAATGAAGTAGAGAGGGGGAATGGATGTAGAATAATGAAGAGAAAATAATAAAGGGGAGGGAGTGGGAATGAAAGAGGGGATGCATGCATGGCATTAAATGAGGGAGAGAAGAGAAAAAATAATAAAAAGTAGAGAGGGGGGCATAATATGGGTGGCCGGCCATGTGTAGGCAAAAAGTGGGCTGCTAGTGTGGGCTTCATGGGCTCGGGTAGAGCTAGGATTGCATGTAGGGGCTGCTCTTGAGGGAGGGGCTGCATGGGGCTGCATGTATCTTTGAAGTGGGCTGCATTTTTGAAGTAGATGGGTGGCCGGGCTGCACCAAGGAGAGGGCCGGGCTGCATGCTTGAAGTGGGCTGCATGCATGGGCTCGGGTTCACCATGAGGGCTGCACCAAATTGAACGCTCGGGCTGCTCTTGATGTTGTCTTCATGGAATAATTCAAGGGCTGCATGTTTGAAGTAGTGGGCTGCACATGCTTGGACTTTGAACCTATAAATAAAACAAAACAAAACATTAGTTAATACAAATGAAACTAAACATTACAAACATAATATATCATACTATTAATTAATTATATTCATAACAAAACACAAGTAAACATAAGATATAAAACATATACTAAAACTATATATTTTTATATCAAAACATAACAAAATAAAATTGCAACATAACAAGCAAATAAAACTATAATAAAACTAGGAATTATAATATCCTAACACAAAAAGACTTTAAGAAGAAATAAAACAAAACATGCATAAAAATACATAAAACATATAATTAAACTAGGAATTTTGCATACTAAACTACCCCAAAAATGATGACTAAAACAAGTCATCAGTACTTCGCTTGCCGGTCCTGAGCGATAAGCAACCTCTCCCGAATGGTTCTCACCAAAGAAGTAGCATCCTCCACTTCCAATCGCTTATACAACTTTGACTCACCCGTTTCTAACCAAGACAACGGCGTGCGGCATTTTCTACCATATAGGCCCTCGAAAGGCGCCATCTGAATACTCGATTGGTAGCTATTGTTGTATGCGAACTCCACCAAATAAAGGTGGTCTTCCTATTGCTTCCCAAATCCAAGACACACATGCGGAGCATGTCTTCCATAGTTCTATTGACCCTCTCGGTCTGCCCATCCGTTTGCGGATGGAAGGCTCTGCTAAATTTCAACTTTGTCCCCAACATTTGTTGCACTAGCCTCCAATCATTGGACGTGAACCGCCCATCTCGGTCACTCACGATGCTGCGGGGCACACCATGAAGCCGTATTATGTTATCCACATAAATTTTTGTCAACTTCTCCACCGAATCATCCTTCCTATGCGGAATAAAATGCAACACCTTCGTTAACCGATCAACAACCACCCAAATGGCGTCGTTCCACTTTTGCGACCTTGGCAAACCGTGCACACAGTCCATAGAGATGTCGTCGAATTTCCACTCCAGAATAGACAAGGACTTAAGAAATCCTCCCGGCTTTTGGCACTCCGCCTTCACCAAGGCGCAAGTTTGGCACTTCGCTACGTAGAGCGCCACATCCTTCTTCAAACCCGGCCACCAAAATAGTTTCTTCACATCACGGTACATCTTCGTGCTCCCCGGGTGAATCGAGTACTTGGTATGGTGTGCCTCGTACAACAACTCCACCCGCAAATTACCCACACTTGGGACGCACAGACGACCATCTTTCCAAAGTAATCCGTCCTCCACGACGAATTGGGAATTTGGCCCATCTAGAGCCTCTACCATGAACTGCTTCATATGAGCATCCATATCCAAAGCCTGCCGAATACGATCAGCCAGGTCATATTGGACTTCAGTCCAATTTAGAACTGCTTCAGCACTTGATTGCCTGTCCACACAAACAATCTCCAATGCCTCCAACTCCCGCACCAACCGCTCATCATGCACCGATAGCCAATTGGCTTGAGCTGGGGCTCGGCGACTCAACGTGTCCGCAACCGCATTCCCTTTACCAGGCACGTAGTGGATCTTGAATGTATAGTCCCCCAGGAACTCCATCCATCTACGCTGTCGCATATTCAGATTCTTCTGATCAATCAGATACTTCAGGCTCTTGTGATCAGTGTAGATATCAATCTTCACACCGTACAAATAGTGTCTCCATAGCTTCAAGGCAAAAATCACGGCCGCTAACTCTAAGTCATGGACCGGATAGTTCCTTTCATGCACTTTTAGCTGTCTCGAGCCATAAGCTATTACACTTCCGTGTTGCAGTAGCATGCAACCCAAAGCGCTGCCCGAAGCATCACTGTAAATCTCATAGCCTTCGGTCCCACATGGCGAATTCAGCACAGGCGTCGTGGTCAACCGACACTTCAACTCCTCAAAAGCTCGCGCGCACTCCGGTGTCCAAACGAACTTATGCTCCTTCCTCGTCAAAGTAGTGAGAGGTAACGCTATCCGCGAGAAGTTCTCTACGAAGCACCTATAGTAGCCGGCAAGCCCCAGAAAGCTCCGGACTTCCGCTACCGTAGCAAGCTCAGGCCACTCCCGTATCGCAACAATCTTCGCCGGATCCACAACAATATCCTCTCCACTCACTATGTGACCGAGAAACGCCACTGAGAACAACCAAAACTCGCACTTCGAGAACTTGGTATACAGTTGATTTCTCCTTAGCGTCTCCAAAACCAAATGAAGATGCTTGAAGTGATCTTCCTCACTTTGTGAGTACACCAAAATATCGTCGATGAAGACGATCACAAAATGGTCCAAGTACTCCCTGAAAGTCCTGTTCATCAAATCCATGAACACTGAAGGCGCATTAGTCAGCCCAAATGGCATGACCGTAAACTCATAATGCCCGTATCTCGTACTAAACGCTGTCTTCGGGATATCACTCTCCATTATTCGCAGCTGATAGTACCCAGCCTTGAGATCCAACTTCGAGTACACCGTCGACCCGACCAACTGATCAAAAAGATCATCGATCCGGGGGATCGGGTACTTGTTCTTCTCCGTCAACTTGTTGAGCTCCCGATAATCAATACATAGCCTCAAGCTTCCGTCCTTCTTCTTAACAAAGAGGACCGGGGCGCTCCAAGGCGAAGAACTCGAGCGCACATACCCTTGCTCCAACAACTCTTGCAGTTGAACTTTCAGCTCCGCCATTTCTTTAGGCGCTAGCCAATAAGGAGATCGTGACACAGGCTTTGCACCTGACACTAGCTCAATCGTAAAATCTATCTCCCGCTGAGGCGGGGCTCCAGGAAGATCTGCGGGAAACACATCAGGGTATTCCGATACCACTGAAATACAATCCAATGCGGGCTTCGGCTTCGCAACCTCCACTAGTGTAAAGAACAGTTCTACACCGGCACGAACCGCCTTCACCACCAGAAGTGCAGACATCAACGTCTTGCTCGACCCCTTTAATTCCGTAAAAGTAGTTTCACGACTTGCTCCCAGCTTGACTTCCTTACTACCGCAATCTATATGGGCCTGCTGCTCCGAGAGCCAGTCCATGAAAATATGACGTCGAACTCCACCAACGGAAGTAACGACGCTTGCAGATCGAACTCCTGATTCCCAATACGAATCTTAACATTGCAGATCCTATCCGCGCGCATCGAACACCCATTGGGTCAACAACACATCCAACTTATCCTTCGCCATCGAAGAAGGTACTCCGATGCGTGATATAAATCCTTCGGACAAGAAGGAGTGTGAAGCTCCCGTATCGAAGAGTGCTCTTCCCGGATTTTCACAAATCAAAACAAATCCTAAACAAGCAGTGGTAAGGTAACATGTGCATAACAAGTATTTAAAGAAATTGACTTGCTATAAATTAAACCGTACCTGTCACCACATCAGCCTGTTTGATGGCCTCCTGTTGGCCAAGATTATACACCCTTGGTTGGGCCGGAGCATAGTGGGATGCGGTCGACTCCACCGCCTTGCCCTTCTCTTTATAGGTCGCTCCCGGCCTTCTCTCGGACTTTGGACGTCCGCTCCAACAGTCACGGGCAAAATGCGCCGTCTTTCCACAAGTAAAACACGCCCCCGGGGTCCGACTCGTAGTCGCCCCAGAAGCACCAGAAGGAGCTGGACCCGAAGTCCTATGCTTCTTGAAAGACCTCCGATAGCCGGACTTTGAAGTAGTCGGCACTTTGAATTCAGATTTCCTATCACCCAAGCTTTTCTTTGCTTGTACATTCTTCATGTCCTTCTCCAAGGACCGGGCAGTGTTGACCAAGCTTAAAAAATCCTTCGTCATCGGCCCCGAGAGTAGTAATCTCAACTCATCTCTCAAGCCTTCGTAGAATCGATTAGTCTTGTGCTCCTCATCCACAATAGTGGAGCTAGCATATCGACTCAAACGAGTGAACTCATGGAGATATTCATCCACACTCTTCTCACCCTGAACCAACTTCAGAAATTCGTTCTCCATCAGAATCCTCTGAGTAGAAGGGAGGTATCTTGCTAAGAACAATCCCGAGAACTCTTCTATCGGGATGTCTGTAAGTTGTCTACCATCTCAAATGATGCAGCTCCAAACCTTCCCACCATAATCTCGCTTCACCGTCCAAAAGGAACGTAGCGATGGTGGTCATTTGCCACTCCTCCATATCCGTTGCTGTCATGACTCTCTTCACCCTGGAGAGCCAGTCTTCAGCTTGAGATGGGGTTCCCAACCCCGAGAATACCGGAGGGTTAAAGCTCATTACATGCTTAAGCTGCCTCTCGGTTGCCCTCCTTGGCACCAACGGTTCCACTACCACTTGCTCCACTCTCCTCGGCTCTGCCTCTTGAAGAGGTTCCTGCTCCATCGCAGGAGCAGGCTGCTGCATTTGCCTTGCAGGCTGCGCATTTATCACGGCCAACACTGCTTCGGCCACCAATCGTATGTTCTCAGCCGATAGAGGTGTTGCAGGAGCAACATCTGGTGCGCTGCTAGCCTCAGAAACTCGACATTCCGACGGCCCAACACCACTTCTGGTCACCTATAGTGGTACAAAACACCATTAAGCGACCAAATAGAATTACAAACAGCAATTATAGGAACACGCAGGTTCCTCAAACACGTGTATTTTCATTCCTAAGTGGACATTCATGGGTTCTTTTACTATTATAATGATGACGCACACAATGTGCTCACCACCCCTTAAAAAGAATTCGCCCACAAATTCATCTTAAGCCCGACCAAAACCAGTAGTCTGATAACAAATTGTAACACCCCCTATCCGTCGCATAACATATAGTAGTAGGTCTGGCCGGGGCCCGACGCCATATACTACAGATAGACCGGGTGGTTACTCATGGAAACCATCCAACTAATCATAACGTCCTACACAGAGCATTCTAGCGGAAGCAGTTTATAAAAGTTGCAATAAAGAACCCAGCACTAAAGCATGAATGTCCACTAGTACCCAAAACAGGAATGTTATACATACACCAGTACAAGCCTTAAGGCCTTACAAAAAAATGGTTCACTTGATATTACATGATTTACAAACCACGGCACGCAGGCCGGTCATACATGAATAAAACAGTAAACACTCCAAATAGGCCTTCAAGGGTCGGCTTCGCAAATTGGGCTTTAGCCCGCTATTGACCGCTTGGTCCAGCAGCACCTGCAAGCAACAAACCACCGCACGGTGGCAAAACAAGGCAACGCTCAGCAATGCTGACCAAATTATAATGATACCGCCCCCAACTCGGGGCGGCGATGCTCCTTCCCTGCATTTCATTAGCATAAGCGAGCAATATAAATAAATACTCATTTCATCACAGACGTTGGCTCGCACGGCCACACGCCCCGTGCTCTCAGGGCACATTCTCGGTGAACCGGTCGATGTCACGTCAATTAAAGCCATAGACATTCCGATCTCACCACCTCCACTTTGACGGCCAAACCTATGAGCATTTTTTCTTCTTGGCCTGGGTCACGACAATTTAAGCCATTGACCACCGAAGACCCTAATCTATGCCAACGGCAAGTGCCACGTACCCTTAGGTCTCTTTAACCGAACGACATAGAACGGGTACGGTTCCATCTAACCCGTGCTCACATCACAACGACAATTTAAGCCATTTGCGCGGGTCAAACTTCTCCCGAGTCCCATTTCCATCACAATTCACATAACCCGGTTATGTTCAAGTTGGCTCTCAGGCCACCAAGTTGGAAAGATCACGCATCCGCCCAGTTTTTCGGGTGCACCTTTGGGTTAATCCCCAAGGTTCCCTGTTGCAATCTACCGTGTAGAAAACTCGAAAAACAACCAATAGCACGGAGTCTTCTCCGGCATTATGCAATGCAACATCACCGATCCAGACCAACATGTCCGAGTAGGCTTCACACATCATGCCTAGGTCCGTTCTCGCTTACGGACTCTAAACAACGGGGACTTCACATATCTACCCGAAGGAACGCCTCCAACTCACCGCAAACTCGCGAGAGCGGGCTTCCTATGCAAAGAAGGAGAGCTACTCATGCTCAAGAAGAGAATCGTTACCCTTGCGTTCTTCTTTGGCGCCATGGAAAAGTAAGCGGATGAAAAGCACCGCACTAGCTTTGCCTCCGTGGATCCGGAGTCAGCTCGCAATTTGGAGCTTCGAAGCTCCTCCAATGGCCGGATCTAGCTCCTTCTTCCTTCCTTGGCTCTCCTCTATCTCTAAGTTTTAGAAAGGTAACCACTCATGATAAGTGAGGGTTTCTAAGGCCCAATATCGGGTATATCCCTTCAGGAACAACCCCCAGCCGTTGGATCATCAATTAAAGAAACGAACGGCTTTGACTCGGGACTGAAATGCCCAATCTGGACCGCACACGGCCTGGCACACGCCCGTGTCCAGGGCCGTGTGCCTCATTCGCCGTCAAAATCGACTCGCCTGGAACAACATACGGGTATCGAACACGCCCGTGTTCTACCTGACACGCCCGTGTTCCACCTGACACGGCCGTGTGGACGGCCGTGTACCCCCATCGATTTCCCCTGAAAACAACCAGAGCACTGCACGGGTTCTAGGACACGCCCGTGTCCTTGCCAGTGTCTACCTCAACACGCCTAGGCTCTAGGCCGTGTACACGGTCTAGACACTCGACACTTCATCGAGCGAAGATTGTCGACCTGATGACACGGCCTTGGACACGCCCGTGTCCTAGGCCGTGTACCTTGTCTCGACACATTGTCGAGCAAAGTTCGTCGACTCCCCGAGACGAGTGTCGACATGGGTCGACACGCCCTGCGACACGCCCGTGTCGCAGGCCGTGTGCCATGTCTCGACACTTCGTCGAGGGCAGAGTGTCGACTTCGCGGGCTGAGTGTCGACACAAGTCGACACGCCCTGCGACACGCCCGTGTCGCAGGCCGTGTGCCCTGTCTCGACACAATGTCGAGAGCAAAATATCGACTTCGCCGGCTGAGTGTCGACACAAGCCTGACACGCCCTGGGACACGCCCGTATCCCAGGCCGTGTGCCTCCTGCCAGAACCCAAAACTGGCCCAAAACGTCCCCCGTCGCTCTTTTGAGTTTCAGGGCATTACAGGTACCCAATCGGGCCCACAGTGCTTTTCAAAAATGCCCCATAAAACGAGTATCTCTATCAGAAGTGGTTGATCTATAAATTCCGTGCAATCTAACAATTTCTTTAAAGAAAAATTCAGCGACGTGTACAACACTAATGATTTTCCTACACGAAATAAAATGCACCATTTTAGAAAATCGATCCACGACTACAAAAATAGAATCGACGTTCCTCTGAGTGCGAGGAAGTCCTACCACGAAGACCATCGAAATGTCATCCCACGGCCGCTCAAGTATCGGTAAAGGGGTGTATAATCCAGTATTTTGTGTGGACCCTTTATATCGTTGACAAGTCATACAATGTCTAACAAACTCGATGACATTGTGCTTCATCTTGGGCCAATAATATCGAGCACTAGGGAGATTTAATAATTTAGATTGGCCCTCGCAGATGCAAATGCAAATGCGGGTGCCCCTAAACAGATATCCCTCACTCACTACATACTGCATAGTAAGATCAGTCTCACTTTGCTGGCATGAGAACCAGATGTCGCGAAATAAAGGATCGGTGGTGTACAATTTTCGCTGGGAATCTAAGTCCGTAATGCAAGGCTGAAGGGTGACTAGTAAATGTGTCTGACGACTAAGGGCGTCGGCTACTCGATTCGTGATACCGGGTTTGTACTTCAAATGGAAAGTGAACTCCTGCAAGCAAGCAACCCACTTGGCATGATGTCTGATCTCTTTCTGTGAGTTCAGATGTTTTAGTGCCTCGTGATCAGTATTCAACACAAACTCGCGTTGAATCAAGTAATGTCTCCAATTGTGGAGAGTCTGAACGATAGCGTAAAACTCTATGTCATAGGTAGAATATCTATCCTTCGTCTCATTCAACTTCTTGCTAAAGAACGTTATAGGTCGACCTTTCTGACTCAAAACAGCGTCAATGCTTATAATAGATGCATCACAGTCAACCTCAAAAATCTTATCAAAATCAGACAGCGCCAACACAGGTGCACTTGTGAGTCGCTCTTTGACCAACATAAACGCATGTTCGACTTCTTCAATCCAAATAAACAATCATTTCTTCAAAAAATCAGTCACAGGTGTTATCACGGTACTAAAATTATGAATAAATTGCCGATAAAAAGATGTCAGCCCATGAAATCTCCGAGCCTCAGTGATCGTCCTAGGGATAGGTCATGATTCTATCGGCTTGACCTTTTCTCTATCAACTCTAATGCCCTCAGAAGAAACGATATATCTTAAGAAGGTCAGGCTATCAGTCATAAAAGTTCACTTCATCAAATTTATATATAGTTTGTTTGTGCACAGGATTTTTAGTACTTGCCTCAAATTAGTGAGGTGCAGATCAGGATCGAGAATATAAATCAATATATCGTCAAAATATACCACTATGCAGACTCTGATGAGAGGTCTAACACTTGATTCATCACTCGCATAAAGGTGGTGGGTGCATTAGAGAGACCAAAAGACATCACCAACTACTCATATAGACTCTTTTTAGTCTTAAATGCAGTCTTTCATTCATCATCGGGGCGAATCTTAATATGGTGGTATCCACTCTTCAAGTCAATCTTTGAAAATACGCGGTACCCACTAATCATAGCATCCAATCAGGGAATCGAAAAGTGATATTTAATCGTATTTTTATTAATCGCTCGACTGTCTACACCCATACGACAAGTGTCATCTTTCTTAGGGACTAATAGTGTCGGGACGGCGCACAGACTCATACTCACTCTAATGTGACCCTTCAAAATCAATTCGGTCACCCGTCTATGTAGTTCTTCATGCTCTTTCGGACTCATACGATAATGGGGTAAGTGAGGCAAACTAACTCCCGCAATGAGGTCAATGCAGTGTTGTATATCCCTCATCGGGCGTAGCTGATCAGGCAACTCCTCCGGCATAATCTCAGAGAACTCATCAATAAGAGGTCGCACTGTGTTGGAAATGTCTAATGTGGTGGGAGCGGAATCAATACCAGATAGCATATAAACGACATCACTATCCTTCATCTCCTCCTAGAATTGGGACCCAGTCAGTAACATGGTGACGAAGGAGAAGGATATCGCAGAGACAGTGTCAGGTGTGTGTGAAGGCCTCTTTGGGGCTCTGCGGACAACATTGTTCTTCTGGGTAAGAAGAACGATCTTGCGCCAATTGCGCTCGAAGGAGTGAGTTTTTTACATCGTCGTGAATAATGTGTCTATCATTTTGTATGGTCATCCTAATAGGATAAAACATACCTCAATAGTAGCAACGTGACACCAGACTGCATCCTAATACGTACTACCTATGAAAAACTCAAGAAAACACTGGTGTGTGATAGGAATGGTCATGCTGCGAGTGACCCATGACAAACTATATGGTTTTTCTAGGGGTTGTGTTTTCAGTTTTAGCTTATCAACCATGCGCTGATAAACAAAGTTATTTATACTACCACTATCTATGATGTGGAACAAAATTATCCCTAGATGCAGGCGGTCGTACGAAAAATATTGTTTCTCAACCACTCATCTTCAATAGAGGCTCCATGAGTCTGTAAGATATGGTGAAGGACACACACTAGATGTTCTGGCTGCTCTCCTTCTACCTCTAAATCACTCTCTTTCTCAGTCTCAGGGATCGGTTCAGGATGGGAGTCACTAAGGAAGACCACATACTCGGGTTCTGATCCACTCTTAGAATCAATGACGGTGACGAAGTGGCGTCGCGAGAAGATTTATGACTCGGGTCCATACACTTAAAACATCGAAACGACTCAGGCTGAGGTCTAGTGCATATAAGCTCCTTGCCTCTATAAGGTGGGGCAGGAAGTGCTGGGGTACTCAAGGGTACTGTCCATCGATAAAGTCTAGTATTCCTATCAGTAGGAATGTAAGTGTGAGTCGGTGGGGGCCTATCCGTAGACCAGACTCCAAATGTCCGCTTCTATGAGGACTCTAATTTACGGGCTCGGTTCGAGATCTCTCTTAGGTCCTTATAATCAAATAATTCTAATTGATCACTAATGGCATATCGTAACCTATCGCTTTTGAAATTGTGGGAGACAGTCATATCGTCATCCTTTCGGAGGTCGAGGCGAGACTGAAGAACAAGGAATTCGTTTGTGTACTCATCCACTGATAATTTGTCTTGTAGTAAGTTATAAAACCGGCGGTATAGGGTTTGCAAATAATCAGGAGATACATATCGCTGTTGAAGTTGTGTTTTAAACTCGGCCCATGTCGTGATGGGGGCATGCCTAAATTGAACCGAGATCTCTCTAATTGTCCACACCAAACTAGTGTGGATCCATTTAACCTAAGAGCAGCGTACTCAACTTGCCTAGTTTGGGGTAATTGTTTCCAAGCCAAGAAACGATTCATCCTTTCAAACCACTCTAAATAACCCTCGAGTTCAAATCTCCCTTAGAAGTCACCCACATAAAACATGATTCTCATATCCCAACGGGGTTTGTTATATGGTTCGTTATGTGATTCTAGGTCAGGGTGTGCGAGTTCTAAAGTTATAGGGTTAGGGGATATTTCGACCGTTGTGGCAGGTGCTCGATTTATTTGTATGACGGCTTTGATATTAATAACCGACGTGCGCAACCCGTTCATGACGTGTGACACTACCCACATTGGCAGTGAGAGATTCAACCGTTTTCATCAAATCGCACATTTGTTGGGTCAAATCCCCTACGTTATTTTCTAAATGATCGACTCGCTGTACCATTTTAAGGTAGATTTTAATTATCTCAAAAAAAAATTTAATTCATTTTAAGAAAATATTAATTATTTTTAAAAAAATTAATTAAAACGAGAGAATACCTGAGTGGGTAGAAAAGACTAGTTGTCTTGGTGGAGACCAGCCCAGATCAGGTCGACGCAGAAGTGCCCGATGCCACACCCGTCTGTACCTTTAGCGTCCCTGAATTTTGCATATTTTATTTATCATTTTTGCATTTTGTTATTTGCACTTTATGTAGTTTTGGGATTTATTATACTTTATTTGGAAATATATATATATATATATATATATATATATATATATATATATATATATATATATATATATCCACATATATATATATATATATATATATATATATATATATATATATATATTTGTGGATATATATATATGATTTGTTGTGGAGTTCTAGGAGCTGAGAAGAAGTGCCTGATACCTTCCTTCTCACAGAACTCTTGCATAAGAAGAGACTCAAACTCATTACCATGATCACTTCTGATCAATGCAACTAGAGTAGAGCACTCAATCTGTATGTTCTTCAGAAAATCTGTAAGAATCTTGAAGTTATCTGACATAGATCTCAGAAAGAATACCCAAGTGAATCTAGAGAAGTCATCTACAATCACTAAAGTATAAAATTTCCCTCCTAGACTTTGTACAATAATCGTGCCAAAAAGTTTCATATGTAGTAGGTACAATATTCTAGGTGAGTCACTTTTATTTACAGATTTGAAACTATTTTTAGTTTGCTTGCCTACTTGACAAGCCCCGCAAAGGCTTTCGTTCTTGTAGTGGAAGAAGACAATCCTCTAATAAGGTTGTCCCTAGATAGTTTAGCAATATTTTTCAGATTTACATGACCTAATCTCCTATGCCAAAGGTCATTATTATTGCTAGTTCGATTAAATAAACATATTTCAGATTTAGCTGACTGGAAGTTAACTATGTAAATGTTTCCTACTCTAGTGCCAGTCAATACAAATGGTTACCTAAAGAAGTAATAATACAGGAAGTTTTATTAAAAGATGCCTGAAACCTTTAATCACATAACTGACTTATGAAGATAAGGTTATGCTTCAGTCCACTTACATAAGCTACCTTCATGAAGGTGACTGCTCCAATCTTGACCTTTCCATAGCCTTCAGTCTGGCCACAATTTGAGTAACCAAATTTTTATTTGGGTCCTAGCAATTACTTGTAGTTGATTAGGTTGTCCTTATTTCCACTCATGTGTTTAGCACAGCCACTATACAGATACCATTGTTGCTCTGTTGTGGGATAGTCTTTCACCTGCAATGAAACATATTAGTTATTCTTGACCCAGGTTACCTTGGGTCCTTCTTTCTTCACATAATTAAAGCTGGAAATATAAGAATATTCTGGTGACATTTATAACCTAAAGGATGATATCTTCTTGGTGTAATTATCCATTGATTGAATTGATGAAAAGAAGAACTCGGTTGATTATAAGTTTTAGGAAAATTGAAGTTTTTGTTAACTTGAACTGGGTTCGACGAATTTAAGTTAGTTCATCGATCTGAGTTCGACGAATGTGGGTGAGTTCGTCTAACTCCACTTAGAGAATGAAAGTAGTCATTTTCTGGGCCCCAAAATCATCGATCTCGGGTCGACGAAACATACTGGTTTTGTCGATCATAGTTCAATGAATAATTATGGTGAAAGTTTGCGTTCGGAGTTCGTTGACTTGAGTTCGACGAGCTGCACATATTTTGTCGATCTGACTTCGACGAAAACTGTTGAACATTGTTATAATTTTGATTTTTCTTATTCTTATTCCTTTTCTTATTCATTTGTTTTAACTTAGTTTGTTTAACATTATTATTATTATTATTATCTATATTCTCTTTTACTTTTTCTGAAACAAATTTAATTGGAGTTCTTAATATATTCTTCTGAATTAGTGGGGGTTGGCTTGATGAAGAACCTAAGCCCAGCTTGTCATTTAGTTTGGCATTCACTGTGCTTGTGATGTCCATCAACATGATTCTTCTCGTATTTAGGGATTCTTCAAGTTGCCTTGCCTCAGTCAATTCAGTCTTTAGTGATATTATTTGTTCATTGGCTAAAGTCAATTCATCTTTTAATTTAATGTTTTCAGACATCAAGTTATCTTGTTCAAACAATTTTTCTCTAAGAGTTTTAATTTTTTTCAGAATTAATCAACTCAATACACAAAGATTTAAATTCAGTCTTAAAACTATCTATATTATAATCAAAGGAAGACAATACCTGATCTGCCTCCTATTCAGATGTTTCATCGTCTGACTCTTCTGCTTGTTCCTCAGCATTAGATGGGCTGCAAGAGGCATTGATAGCCATAAGGCAAACTTCCCTTGCCTTAGCTTCTTCTTCCTCTTCACTAGAGCTGGAAGATGAGGATTCATCTTCAGTATCACTCCAGGTTTCAGCTACAAAGTCCTTCTATTTTCTCTTGTGATTGCTGGAGGAAGGCTTATTGTAGTGAAGCTTCTTGGATTCCTTTTCTCTTCTTCTTTCCTTCTTTTGATTTTTTGGACACTCTGAAATGAAGTGTCCTGATTTCCTGCACTCAAAGCAAACAATCTCTTTAGTGGGTGTCTTATCATACCATGGTTTGTCATCTTGCCTAGTTGACTTTCTTCTAAAGTCCTTCCTTGCCATCTTGTAGAATCTCTTAGCTAAGAGACTCAGAAGTTCTTCACTGGTAGTTGGGGCATCTGTCTCTTCTGAGCTTTGAAAGCTATGTTCTGCTCCTTTCTTGTTATTGTAGGAGTCTTCTGCTCTGTAGCTTCTCTGGACTTTATTAGTTGCTCATATGATTTGAACTTGCCAAGAAGAGATTCTGTAGAAATCTCATTCAAACTTCTGGCCTCCTTGATTGACCATATTCTGGAATCCCAAGTACTGGGGAAGCACATTAGGATTTTATCATTTACCTCAGTGAGAGTGATATCCTTATCCATAGTCTTCAGCTCATTAATGATTGAGCTTAATCTGTTATACATATCACTAACAGATTCTGATTCTTCCTTCTTGAAATTCTCATACTGGGAGATGAGAGTTGATCTTCTATCCTTCCTCTCATCTGCATAACCAGCAACCATTTGGTTGAGAGAGTCCTATATTGCTTTGGCAGATGTGCATTCAGCCACTTTTTGGAAGATGTCATCTGACATAGTTTGAGCCAGTATATTCATGGCCTTTGCATCTGCTATATTTGCCTTTTTCTGAGCATCTGTCAAATCAGGTGGTGGAACAACATGAATGCTTCAAGTAGAGGTAGATGCAGAAGCTGTAGGTTGAGGAGGACCTGTTAAAATAGAATTATATATGTCCTCATCAATTAAATTCATATAAATCCTGATTCTTACCTTCCAGATTGCAAATTTATTCAAGTTGCAGACTGGAGGTCTAGTGCTTGCATAATCTTTGTTCTGTGGCATGCTGTGAGAATAAACCAAAAAACTATGAAAAAGAAGATCAGATATAATAAGGATCTCTTGGTTCAAGTGTTAACTTGTACAACCAAAGGAACCTCCCTCTGATACCAATTGAAAGATAGGGGTTAGATCTGATTTACTCTAGATGGGGGGTGAATAGAGTAATTAAATCTTTTTGGCTGTTTTTAAATATTATCAGAGTAAATTAATGATACCAGTTGTAGTAATAGAAAGACAATGCCCTATAGATCACTTCTCAATTATAGATCACTTCTGAATTACATAGTTTTTATACTTATTACTTCATGGTTCTGTGTATCATTGACTCACTTGCCTAAGAGTTTTGACTTCCTCAAATACGGGGAGATTGTTGGGTCCATTGCCCACTATACCCTACATTCTTGGAAGTAAATCTTGTCAATGATATACATATATCAGTAGATGACATTGATGGGACTGGTAGCCTACGTGGCTATGTTAGGACAACTCTTACCTAAGATATGGTTTGAGAAATTTAGATAAGTTCAAATTCATCGAACTAAGTTCAGAGTTCGTCGATCTAAGCAAATCGTTCGTCGAACTAAGCTCAAAGTTTGAGAAATTTGGCCTAGTCTAAGTTCTTCGAAATGAGTTCAGAGTTCGTCGAGCTGAGGTCACTTTTCGTCGAACTCAGTTTGGCATTTGTCGAACTCAGTTCAGAGTTGAGTGAGGCTGGGTGAGATAGTCAATGCCTAAGGTTTAAGATGCAGAAATGTGACTAATTCCACAGGCATTGAGTGAAGGTAATTCACTCTATGTCATAGCCTCTTAAGTGTTGAATAACACTCAGTCAGTCAAAGCCAATATTTTTAAGGAATGAAAGTTGGCTAATGCAGAAAGCGTTGAGTGAGGCATGGTCACTCAACGCTCTTAACGCCATGACATAGATTTTGTTAAAGCAAAAAGTGTTGAGTGGGGTATGCTCACTCAACACTGTCAATGCTTAAGATGCTGAAGAATCAGAAATTTCTAAGGTAGAAAGCATTGAGTGAGGAATGTTCACTCAACGCTCTCAACGCCAGACATACAGAAGAGGCTGTAGAAATTGTTAAGGCAAAAAGCATTGAGTGTGCATTACTCACTCAACGCTGTCAACATCTAGTGATGACAGAATTTTGTCTAAGGAGTTTGGCATTAAGTGATGCTCACTCACTCAACGCCAAGCAGCAGAAAGCTGAGAAAACAAGTTTACGTTGAGTGAAGCTGAATAACTTAACGCCTAGAAGCAATTTCATAATCTAAGTAGTTTGGCATTGAGAGAAGGTAACTCACATAATGCCACGAGACAGTAAAACGTTCTAAGTACTTTGGTGTTGAGTGAAGCTCACTCACTCAATGCTTATACTACTGATCTTTGAATTTTGACTAAGTCTTCAGGTGCTGATGTCAGCAAGTCAAAAAATCAACCATATTCAAATTATTAGCGGCAAAGCCACAGTACACGACAAAAGGTTCCACAGGCCTATTGTACGACAGATAGGCGTTAAAGCAAGGGACAGCTGGAAGCGGCAGGTGGGACCCACTGATCTCTAAGAGTCGTTTATCAATGAACTACAAAATGATGAGATTGGCCAAGACACAAGAAAATTTTAGTGCATTCTCAACATAATACGTTAGCGGCCAACTTCATCTTCTTCGCCATTGCTGCAAGCAAAAAGCTTGAAGCTCTCCTACAAGAAAAAGTTCAGATAGCTGTACAATCTAAATCAGCCACAACAGAATCAGAAATTATTCTGAAGAAAGAAGAACCTTCAGCCTTGGGTAGGTTCAGTTAGCTGCTTGAAAACTCAAGATCAACAGATCTTTAGCCTTCTTCATCAAGTTCAGAAGTCAGCTTCTGAGTACCTCCAGAAATATTTTTCTCTGATGTGAGGATAGTTAGAGCAGGAATTTCATTGCTATATTTATTGACATAGAGAAATTTCTCCGTGTCAAAGTTAATTAAATTATTTCTTATTGTAGGATCCTTCTGGATCTGAGCTGTAGGGCTTTGAGCCTGAGCTGTAGCAGAGGGCTCCTTTCTTAGTGCAGGATCCTACTGAGATCTGAGGTAGTTGAGTTTTACCCACTGAGAAGTAGGGCAATATTGCCTGAGCTGTAGGAGAGTGTATCTCTCTGAGTTGTAGGAGCAAGTTTGCTCTGAGGTAGGGCTATCCTCCGTAGCTTGAGTGGTAGGTCTTAATTACCTAAGTTAGGTTATACTTGTATCACTGAGAGTAGGCCTTTGTGGCTAAGGTGTAAGTCTTGGAGGAGACTGAGAGATCCTAAGGGATTTGAGGTGTAAGCTCCTTGGAGCATTGCTTTGGAGAAGTGTCTTGACTAACATGAAGTTAGCAAGGTGGGAGGAGAGTGAATATATCCATAATTTTGTAAAACCACTATAAAAGTACCTGTGTACTTTTCTATGTATGATTTCTATTTACATGTACATAAAAACTCTAAATCACATAGTAACTAAAGAAGAAACAAAAAGAAATCAAAAGACCTAGATAAACCTATTCACCCCCTCTAGGTTGCTAGCTACCTTGAAAACAAGAACTTTGAAAAGTCCTTGAAGATGAGCAACAACTTTAAGCTTGCTCTTCTTCTCCTTCTTACTCATAAAATATTGCTTCCAAACTTGTCGTTGAAGTAAAAATGAGATTTCAGTTCTTTATCTCTTCAACAACCAACCTTTTTTGTGGTTCACAAACTTGCTTTCAGAATGAGTTCCTTGACAACTTCTTCAACTTTTCACCCCACGAAGAAGATGACCAAAAGTTCTTTTTAATTTCTCGGGATTCTCCTTTTGTATACGACCGTTCAACGACTCTTTTTCCATTATGGACCACCGGAGTTGGTAACTACAACACTTCTTTTGCATTAAATGTTATACTAAAGAAAAGTGATGTCTTTTGTCATCTAGTGTGCAAAACCCATGACATTTGAATTCTTGATGATGTCAGCATGATTCAGTGCTTTTGGACTTAATAATTTCCAGACAATCTGCATATGCGTTGAGTGAAGCCTTGTCACTCAACGCAAAAGTACTTTGCAGAATTCTGCATCTTCAGGCTTTGAGTGGGCCTTTATCACTCAACGCTTGTTGATTTTTATAGTCTAACTATTAAGGTGTTTAGTAACCCTTCATCACTCACCACTTCTGGACTTGGTTGAAATTTCCCTACATGAAGGCGTTGAGTGAAGCTTCCACACTCAATGCTTTTGACTTAGCCTGACTTCTTGATGAGGCATTGAGTGGCCCGTCTTCACACAACGCTTCTATACTAAGATATAATTTCTATTGAGTAGGCGTTGAGTGAACGGTCTTCACTCAACTCTTCTATCATTAGAGAGATTTCTTGTCAGTAACACTACGACTTTGACTGTATGTAGTTATGTCAATGCTTTTACTCTTCTGGCATTGAGTGAAGTGAGTCCAATCAATGCTTTTGGACTTAGCCAGTTTCCTGCCTGTTCAGAACCTATCTTGGGAATAACAGTCATTATGAACCTAACAACCTATCTAATCAATGTAACATAGTACAACCTGCATACAATGAACTTGAACATATGTTAAATACATTCATGTGTATACCATTGAATTGTGGGCCTTCTTCAAATCTAGGACATTATGATCAATGGAACCAACAACCTCTAATCATATCCTCCAAAATCTGATTCACTCTCTCCGTTTGACTATTAGTATGTGGATGATAAGCGATAGAATATTTAAAGACATTGCCCAGAAGTCCCTGCAAGTTTTGCCAAAAACGAGACATATATCTGGAATCCTAATCTAACAGAATACTTACTGACACACCTTGTAGTTTGATGACCTCATCCAAATAAAAACTCTGTTATTATCTTCATGGAATAGTCAATCTTGAAGGACATTAAGTGGGCACACTTTGTTAATCTATCAACATTAACCCACAAAGAATCATGCCCTCTGGGAGACATCGGCAAACCGGTAATAAAATCCATAGAAATGCTCCCCTACTTCCATCTTTAATATCCAAAGGTGTCCACTTACCTTGAGGCCATCTATGATTTGCCTTAACACGCTGACAGGTATAGCATTCTGATAAGAACTTCGTGATATCATTCTTCATACCTAACTACCCAACAATCTGCTTTAGATCCCGGTACATCTTCGTAGAACTAGGATGATAGACAATACTAGAACCATGTGCTTCATCACAAATATTTGCCTGAATCTCCTTAACAGTAGGAATACAATATCTAGCCAAATACCTCAAGGTACCATCACTATCTGTAGAGAAGATTGGTAGTTCTCCCCTTTCAGCTCTTTCCCGAATATGCTGCAAATCCGGATCATCTTTCTAGTGTAACCTTATAAGTGTAATCTATGGAGGCTCTTTAACTTATAAGCTAGAAGACACAACGCTACTCCCGACTGTTATATTCATCAATAAAAATTCTTCCTCCAAGGATTGCATGGAAAGACCGAAGAAATGCGCTACTTTTCTGCTCAAGGCATTAACCACCAAATTAGCTCTTCCCGAATGATAAATGATGTCAAACTCATAGTCCGCAACATACTCTAACCATATACGCTAGTGCAGATTCAGCTCCTTCTGAGTGAAGTCATACTTCAGACTTTTATGATTCGTATAAATCTTACATGGCACCCTGTACAAAAGATGTATCCATAACTTAGGGCATAAATGACTGCTACAAACTCCAGGTCATGAGTAGGGTAGTTCCTTTCGTGAACCTTCAGTTATCTCAATCCATACATGATCACCTTTCCTTCTTGCATTAAGACCCACCAGTGTCCAACTTGTGTTGCGTCCAAAAAAATAGCATACTCCACTCCTTCGGTAGGTAATGTCAAAACATGAGAAGTACACAATCGTTTTTTAAACTCCTGAAAAGCTTCTTCATATGAATAGCTCAAAATGAATGTTGTATTCTTCTACATAAGTTTGGTCAAAGGTGCAGATTGAAAATCTTTGCACAAATCTCGTATAGTAGCTCGCCAACCCTAAAGAACTCTTTATCTCCTTATGCATTATATGCCTCTTCCAGTCCAAAATAACAACTCTCTTTGTTGGGTCCATAGATATTCCATCCTATCTCAAATGTGATGCAGAAAAGATACTTGAGAAAGCCAAAATTCACACTTCTCATCTTTGCATACTGTAACGCCCCAAAACTCGGAAATGAACTGGTAGCGCCTTAAGGCCAATCTAGGGCTTGATAAAGGTCACACGGCCTGGGACACGGGCGTGTCCATGGCGGTGTCCTGCTACGAGTTCGACGATTTTCTGTGTGGTCGATGAAATGTGTTTGACGATCTTTGGAGGTCAGGCACACGGCCTGAGACACGGGCGTGTCCAGGGCCGTGTCCTACTCTGTTTTGGCATGGCGGTGTCCAGTAAGGGACACGACCTAGAACACGACCTTGTACTTGTCGACACAGGCATGTCAAGTGTGGACACGGGCATGTTTAAGCCCGTGTCCTGGTCGGGACGCGACGATTTCCTGTGTCGCTTGAGGGACACTCCCCGTGACACGGGCGTGTCATCAACTGACACGGGCATATCAAGCAGTACATGGGCGTGTCTGAGCCCGCATCCTATTCTGCATTCAACGATCTGTTCAGATCGTGAGACATTGCCTGTGACACAGGCGTGTCACATGCCGTGTTCGGCCCAGGAAGTTGATTTTAAGAGTGAATCAGGGCCTTTCGTTCTATTTGGACATGATCCGACGACCGGGAGTCCTCCCTGGTATGTTATATTCGGGAGTGTAGGGTTTACTCCTCATTTTCCTTTGGCCATTCTCTTTCTAAAGTGTTAGAGAGAGGGGTGTTGGGTACATTGGAAAATGTGTACCAAATTTGAAGAAGCCTCGCCATACTCAATGATATACATCAAGGTGTATTTGATGTGTTTTGAGTTTATATGTGCAGGTTAAGTAATTGCAGGAAATGCAGAAAAATTTCTAAGTCCATGTGTCGACACCTAGAGAAGCAATGTCGACACTTATGAAGGCTTGTGTCGACACTAGAGAAAAGCTGTGTCGACACTTGGAGTAGATTGTGTTGTCACTTAGAAAGGCTGTGTTGACACTAGAAGAAATTGTGTCAACATCAAGAGGCTGTGTCGACACACAGAGAAGCAAAGTCGACAGAATCAGTGTCGACACCAAAAGGCAGTGTCGACACACAGGAATACTTAGTCGACATCAAAAGTGCCGACACATAGAGGCAGTGTCGACACACAGAAGTATTTGTCAACATCAACTGTGTCGACACACAGGACTTGTGTCGACACACAGTAAAGCTTCAACAAAGTTAAAGTAAAGAAGTACTTGTGTCTACACAAAGGAGATGTGTCAACACACAACAAGTTTCAACAAAGTTAAAGAAAAGAAGGCTTGTGTCGACACACAGAATCAGTGTCGACACATTCTAAAGAAGCTGTGTCGAGAAGCTGTTACAACAAAAAAAGGATTTGTGTCGACACCTCTAAGGAATGCGTCGACACTTCGTCCACTTGTGTCGACACTTAGTCTACTTGTGTCGACACATAATGAAGTTCAGTCTCAACACTTTCAGACAGAGACAGTGATTTCAAGAACTGACTGGATGACTTGACAACTGCCATTTCTAACCGATCAACTACTACTATCAGAGCTGTCAGAAGATTGTTAGAAACCGGAGCAGCCGGTTACCATGGAGGAAGACTATATAAAGGCTTTCTCCTTCAACAGAAAATGATGATCATTCATTGAAGAATACAGATTCTGAGCAATACAGAGAGAAGTAATTATACAGAAGATTTTCGACAGAAGATCTAGAAGAAGTTGGAGAGAGAGAGCTCCATCTAAGAAGTGCAGTTGCTGAACTAGGCTGCCAAGAAAGATTCAGATTGAGATCTGAATCTCAAGTCAGAAGCTGATTGAAGATCAACTTCTCAAGAGTTCAACCCTACTGAGTTCAGATTCAAGAAGCTTTGAATAAAGTTAAGAGAGGTTGTGCTCTGCCATCAAGTTCTTCCAAGAACTCATCAAGAAGCCATCCATCCCTTCTTTCTCTGTCAGGGTGGTGGTTATTAACTTTGTTTAATCAAATTTCTGTAGGATCTTGTATAGATCTGAGCTGTAAGCCTATTTTATAAAGGCTGAGTGTAGGAGAGTAAATTCTCTGAGTGGTAGGCCTTGTTGAAGGCTGAGGTAGGGCTATGAGCCTGAGGTGTAGGAGATTCTGATCTCTGAGTGTAGGCCTTGTTGAAGGCTGAGGTAGGGCAGTTTGCCTGAGTTGTAGGAGCCTTGTTTGGGGTTCTGAGTTGTAAGATCTAAGGATCTGAGGTGAAGTGTAGAAGTTAGGCCGAATCTAGTACACTGATAGATAGACGAAGGGGGAAAGTGGATGTACCCAGACCTTGGGGAACCACTATAAATACTGTGTGCACTCTGTGATTTATTGTTTCTGTGATTGCTGCGCTGTGTTAGCAATAGAATTTTCAGTTTATTGTTAGTTAACTGAACAGCTTTTCTGCCTTAAAAGAAAAACAGGAATTACACCTATTCACCTCCCCTCTAGGTGGTTATGCACTAATTCTTTCAAGTGGTATCAGAGGGAGGTTACTCAAAGAAGGACTTAACAGTCAGAGTGAGATCCATAAGGCATACTCAAGAATCAAGAAAATGGGTTCAGGTGAAAATCATAAGGAACTAGGGTCTATGAAATTACCCATTTCCAGAAAGGAGATATTTGGCATTTGGAAAGAAAGGGTCAGGCTGTTTATGGAGGCTTCTGATCCAAGGATCTATATTACACTCCAGGAAGGTCCTTATGTTCCAATGAAGATTTCAATTCTGGATGCAAACCAAAGAATTCCTAAGGATTTCTCAGAAATGACAAAGGATGAGATCATCCTGGCAACTATGGATAAGAGAGCCCATACTATCATAGTTAGTGCCATAGATGATGCAACCTTTCAGAATTTGATTCACTGCAAGACCTCCAAGGAAATGTGGGATACTTTAATAGTCTAAATGGAGGGTTCTAAAGAAGTAAGACAAGATAGAAAATCTATGCTAAACCAGGAATATGAGAGTTTCAGACAAGGAAAGTCTGACAGTATCACTGAGTGCTATAAAAAGTTCTATAGGATAGTGAATGAGTTGATGTCCTATGAGAGAATCTTCAGTACTTATGAACTGAATGATAAATTCCTAAGATCCTTGACAAAGGATTGGGACACAAAGATTTGTGTCATTAGGGAAGTGGCCAAACTTGTAGATATCTCTCCACCAACCTTGTTTGGAAAACTGCTGTCATATGAGATGCAGCTAATGACAAGGAAAGAGGAAGAGAAAAGTGCAAAAGGTGAGCATAGAGAAAAATCTGTGGCCTTCAAGGTTGAAGCCACTAAGAAAAATAGGAGGATGTCTCCATCACCTCCTAAGATTGTTGCTGAAACTGCTTCATAAAATTCAGACAATCAGAATTCAGACAGCAGTGACTCAGATGAGGATTTTGCAGCATTTACTAGACAGTTTCAGAGATTCCTGAAGAAGAAGCAGTGGAAGTCTAAGCCTTCCACATCTCAGCCTCAGGATGATTATTATCAAAGGAAAAAGTCATCCAGGAAGGACAGGAGCAGGTCTAAGCCAAGCAAATCTACAACATCAAAGATAGTTTGCTACTGCTGTAATAGGCCTGGACATGTTGTGGCTGAATGTCTAGATAAAAGAAAAGAGACTGCAAATAAGAAGAAGAGTCAACACTAGAGCAAGAAGGAGAAGTCCTTTATTGCTAAGAAGGAGAAGACTTTGTCAGACCAATCTACTTCAGAGTCAGAATCTAAAGCTGAGGCCTACATTGGTCTATATGCAGCAGATGAAGAAGAAGAATTTCTCCAGGTGCTGAACTCTATATATGAACAAGAAGACCATCAGTGCAAGGGACTGATGGCTGTGTCAGAAGAAGACAAATGCCAGGATCAGCTGGTCCTAGTAAGGTACAATGTCTTTCAGATTGCAGTACTGAGTCAGAGTCAGCAACATCTGCATCAAGTGATGTGGATGGGTCTGAGTCTGAAGGTGATATTCATCAGCTGATAGATGAATATAAAGATTTATTGCAGGCACTTAAGAAGAGCAAAAACCTAGCCAAATCTCAGGCTAAGGAAATTGCAGATCTTAAGATGGCTGCATTAGATTCAGAGAAGTTGCTGGATCAAAAACTGAATGAGATTGCCAGATTGAAAAACATAACTGTTATTCAAATGGGCACAATCACATTCAAGAATGATCAGATTAGAAATCTGGAGGTCAGACTTGAGAAAGAGAAAGAAATTATAGCTAGTTTTTCTAAACCTAAATCTGTATTACCGTTGATTGATGAGTTTGTACCTAAAAAGGGTAAGGCTGGGTTAGGGTTTAAGAAAACTGCATGGACGGCTAAGTCCAAATCTAAAGGCAAAGCCCCAGCACAAAACAAGAAGCCTGCTGTAGACAACTCAGCTAGGGTTATACCTAAACAAAGGTATAACAAGTTTGAGTGCTGGTGTTGTGGCAAGGTAGGCCACTTTGCCTTAGATTGTTGGCACAATTCCAGTGTCAAGGAGAGTAGCAATCTATCTACTAGAAGTGATACAGGCATATTTATCAAATTTCAGACTAACATGAACCAAGGACCCAAAACTTATTTGGGTTCTAAGGTTAAGTAGTCTTTATTGCAGGTGAGTTCAAGTGGCCATGCCCCTATATGGTACTTGGATAGTGGATGTTCCAGGCACATGACTGGAATAAGGGGGTTGCTAAAGGACTACACAACTATCATGGATGGCCCTAAAGTAACCTTTGGTGGTTCAAAAAAAGGAATCATCAAAGGATTTGGTAACATTTCTAGTAATCAGATTACTATCACTCAAGTGGCCTATGTGAAGGATTTGAAACACAACCTTATAAGCATAAGTCAGCTGAGTGATTTAGGATATGACATTTCATTTATTAAGAATGAATGTCATATCAAAAGGTCAAGTGATCAAAAGGTCATATTGACAGGATATAGGAAGAGAAATGTTTATTGTCTTAACTTTGTGTGTGAGAACAATGTTTCTCCTATTTGTCTTGTAGCTGATGAGAGAGCCTCTTATTGTGTTAAATGGCACAAGAGGCTGGCCCATCTTAACTATAAGACTATTGGCCAACTCTTTAGCAAAGAGTTAGTGAGGAATGGTCTTCAAGTTAAGTGCATAAAGAATGGGATATGCTCAGCTTGTCAAAAAGGCAAGCAGACCAAATCTTCCTTTCATAGCCTTGAAAACAAGGATTCAGTGAGATGTCTTTACCTCTTGCATATGGATATATTTGGTCCTATGCCTGTTCATAGTCTAGGTAGGAAGGTCTACACTTTTGTGGTGGTAGATGACTATTCTAGATATTCCTGCGTATTCTTTCTAAGACAAAAATCTGAAACCCCAAGTGTCTTATATAGTTTTGTTAAACAAATTCAGAACTTGACAGTACAGTGGTCAAAATCAGAAGTGATCATGGCACTGAATTTTAGTCTGAAAGTATGACAAGACTCTGTGAAGAATTTGGGATTTTTCAGGAATTTTCCTCACCTAGAACACCACAGTAATATGGTATTGCTGAAAGAAAGAATAGAACATTGATAGAGGCTGGTAGAACTCTATTGAGTGACACTTCTCTCCTAGAATATTTCTGGGCTGAGGCAGTAAACACTGCATGTCATGTGATCAATAGGGCTACTATCACCAAGAGCCACAAAAAGACTTCCTATGAGATTGTGAAGGGCAGAAAACCAAACTTATCATATTTTAGGATCTTTGGTTGCAAGTGCTATATACTTAACAATGACAAGTCTTATCTAACCAAGTTTGCTGCCAAATCCCAAGAAAGGATATTTGTTGGGTACAACAACAATAGTAAGGCTTATAGAGTCTATAACTTGATTACTCAAGTTGTAGAAGAGTCTGTACATGTAGTCTTTGATGAAACAAGACTGATTAACTGTGAGTTGCCAAGTAGTACTTACAGTTCTACAGGTATAAATGAGAGAATGGACAAGCTTACCATTACAGAAGATTCTACTGCAACTCAGGAAGCGGAAAATGGTGGCTGCTATCCAGGGGGAGTACAAGACTCTCAAGATGCTGAAGAAAACCAAGAGGTGCAGCTTAATGAAGAGGCTGCAGGTGTTTAACCTGAAGATAGACTACCTCCAGCTAATAGACACTTAAAGGATCATCCAGCAAATCAGATAATTGGTGATCCAAGACAAGGAATGCAAACAAGAAGCAGGAATCTGAGCACAGTTCTTTGCTCCAGCTTCCTATCACAAGTGGAACCAAAGAAATTTGAAGAAGCAGTTCTAGACCCACATTGGATTGATGTCATGCAAGAGGAGCTGAATCAGTTCAGAAGATGCAAGGTCTGGAAGCTAGTTCCTAAACGCAAGGACCACAACATCATTGGAACAAAGTGGATATTTAGGAACAAATTGGATGAAAATGGGGTCATTGTGAAGAATAAAGCTAGACTTGTTGCAATAGGATATAGGCAGGAAGAAGGTATTGACTTTGATCAAACCTTTGCCCCAGTAGCAAGACTGGAAGCAATTAGGATGTTTCTTGCTTATGCAACATATCAAGGCTTTAAGGTATTTCAAATGGGCGTAAAGTCAGCATTCCTAAATGGAAATCTGAAAGAAGAAGTCTATGTAGAGCAGCCCTCAGGTTTTGTTGATTCTCTCAAACCTGATTATGTTTATAGACTTAGAAAAGCATTGTATGGGTTGAAACAAGCCCCAAGGGCCTTGTATGAAACCCTGTCTAGTTTTCTCATTGAGAACAAATTCTCAAGGGGGAAAATAGACAAGACTCTATTCCTTAGGGAGTCCAAAGGAAAGATTATCCTAGTCCAAATATATGCTGATGACATAATATTTGGGTCTGCTGAAAGTAATCTTTGCAGAAAGTTTGCAAAACTTATGCAAGGAAAATTTGAAATGAGCAGTATGGGGGAACTTAAGTTCTTCTTGGATCTCCACGTAAGACAGACTGAAGATGTCTTGTCCATATCCCAGTCTAAGTTCACCCTAGAGTTAATAAAGAAGTATGGTATGGAATCATCCACTACCATGAGAACTCCTATGGGGTCAAGTGTGTCTCTTAGCAAAGGTGATACAGGGAAACTTGTAGATGAAACTTTGTATAGAGGGATAGTTGGCTCCCTTCTATATCTGACTACTAGTAGACGAGATATCATATATGCTACATGTGTCTGTGCTAGGTACCAAACATACCCTAAAGAATCTCATCTGACTGCAGTAAAAAGGATTTTGAGATATCTAAGGGCACACCTTATCTAGGCCTTTAGTACCCTAGGAATGGAGAGTTTCTACTGACAGGCTATTCAGATGCAGATTTTACAGGTTGCAAGGAAGATAGAAAAAGTACTACAGGCACTTGTCAATTTTTAGGTGGAAGACTAGTGTCTTGGAGCAGTAAGAAGCAGACTAGTGTGGCAATATCCACTGCTGAGTCTGAATATGTGGCAGCAGGAAGTTGCTGTGCACAGCTGTTATGGATTCAACACCAGCTAGAAGACTATGGTATTTAAGTGAGTAGAACGCCTTTGTTTTGTGATTCTACAAGTGCAATTTCTATAGATAATAATCCTGTTTCACATAGTAGGACTAAGCATATAGAAATTAGATACCATTTTCTTAGAGAACATGTAGAGAAAGAGGACATTTCACTAGAATTTGTTAAAACTGATTATTAAATTGCTGATATGTTTACTAAGCCTCTAAATGAAACTAAATTCAATAAGTTTAAAATTGAATTAGGAATGTTGAACTTAGAATAGTTTAATAAAATTGGCTAACTAAAATGGTGTCGACACAAGAAATTGTCTGTGTCGACACATAGAAGTGTTGTCGACATTCCATAGAAATGATGTCGACACATCTAGAAAGTCAGTGTCGACACTTTAGAGAAGTAGTGTCGACACATCCAGAGTAGGTGTCGACACATCCAGAAGTGGTGCCGACACTTAGGTTCAACACAGATTTCGTCGAGGGAGTATCGACTATTCGTCGAGCGCAGATTTATTTGTGTCGACACATCATAATTGGTGTCGACACATAGTAGTCAACACCGTTGTCGAGACTTAGTAGTAGTCAGTGTCGACACATTTAGAGGATTATGACGCGCCTTTTCACCTTCGTTTTTAGAAAGGTATAAATAGGTCATCAACATTGTTTGTCGACACGCTCTCAATAGTTTCAAGACCAAAACTTTGTGTCGACATCTCTCTCATCTAAGTTCAAGATTTCTCAAAACCCTAATGGCGCCTAAGCTTGAAGGGAACGTCAATGAAGGATATGAGCTAGTACACAACGCATTTGACCATGCGGAACCAGAAATTAAGGAGGTTGTAACCCTAATTACTGAGAATGGGTTGGAGTATCTAGTTTCTGAGCCAACCAAGATTTGGAAGAAGGAAGTACTCGAATTCTATGGTGCAGCTACGTTGGATTCTACTGGACTCAAGATCAAGTCTGCAGTTCATGGTGCGAAAGTTAAACTGACTATGAAGAGTTTAAGGAAAGTTCTACATCTACCTAGAATTCAAGAGGAAGTAGAAGTGATCTCTTCCACGACAAGGGAAGCACTTCAATGGTGTGGATTGGATCCCACCATGAAGATCGGATCCTCAATGTATAGAAAAGGAATGAATCAGCAAGGCAAATTCCTTTCAGAAATAGTTGGCAAGGTTATACTCTGCAAGCCAGGGGGGCATGATAAAATTTCTGCCCATATGTTCAGTTTAATGACCAGAATAATCTTCACACTAAACACTGATTGGTCAGCAGTGATTTTTGAAAAGATTAAGGAAAGCATTAAGAAACCCAATCTGGGTAGGATAATGAGTCTGTACTTGGCTAGAACCATTCCTGAAGGAATGGAACAAAGTGCTGGTTCCAAGATTAATCATATGAGAAGGATGGACATCAGGATTATATCAAGGTGGGAAAGAGTGTTAACTAAGAACATGCCTACTCTAGAGAAGGAAACACCTCCACAGAGGAAGCAGAAGAAAGCCAAAAGGGCTCCTAAACCTTCCAATAGTTCAGAGAAGCAAGCAGCTTCCAGTTCAAATGAGGAAGAGGCTGATAATGCTGGAAGGTCACCAGTAAGAAATATAGATGCACTGAGGCAGGGGGAGCAACCATCTGCTAGCCCCATCCACCTGGATCCACTCCAGGGGAGCCTCACCATGAGGAAGTGCCTACTCACTTGGACAGTGAAATGGCAACACAAACAATTCTTGAGGTAATAAGTGAAGTCAATCAATCAATTTTCAATATTGAGAATGAAATGCTAACTAAATCTTTGATTAATATTGATCAGACAACTCAGTTACACAGTCAACCACAAGATGTAATTTTGGAGGATACATCAGCAATTGCTGATGCTCCAAAGATAAGAGAATCTCCTGTGCCTTCTCAACAAGAGTTTACTTTATAAGAGCTGTTTCCTGATATTGAGGGGGAGCATGCTGGTTTTGAGGGGGAGAAAACTATTTTTGAGGGAGATCAAGCTAATCTTGAGGGGGAGCATGTAAGATTTCAGGGAGAGACTACAAGGAATGAGGAGGAGCAAAGGACTCAGGGGGAGCTACCAAGGACTGAGAAGGAATTGCCTCCAAGTCCTAAGGAAAGGGTTGACATAGCTAGTACCTCAGATTCAGAGGATGTAGCTGAGGTTCAGGCCAAGAAAAGAAAGCTCATGGTCTTTAAAAGAAGGAGTCAAAGTTACAAGAAGGCACTACAAACAGTTGCTCCACAGCCTGCCCCAACAATTGATTATAGTTCTTTTTTAGTATCCATGCAAGTGAAGTTGGATGAGCAAAGGATTGCAATGGAGAAGTATATGGATGAGACACACAAAGATCTCCAATTCTCCTTGGCTCAAGACATCAAATCCATAAGATTTGAGGTGAATCAAAATAAGAAGGAAATGACTGATTGTTTCCACAAAGGGGGTAATGCAGTGGTTTTCCTAGCTACCCATCAAGAAAAGATTAAGACACAAGTTGATGATATAGCTCTTAAGCAAGGCTATGTCCTAGAAAATCAACTGAGAATGAATGATAATCTCACAGAATCACATAATGTGATTGTAACAGAGATGAAGAATATGGCTACTGTACAGACTACAACAAGGGCTACAGACAAGGTAGAATTTGATAAACAATTACAAGAAGGAATAGCTGTAGTCAAAACTGCTATTACAGATTCTCAAAAGACTATTTCTGGCCAGCTACTGAAATTAAAGGCCTTCTATAAAGATGGTGTCAATTTTATGGATGGACAAGTCAGATTTCAGAAAGATGATCTCAGAGATCATGTTGCCAGAGAAGTCATAAAGGGGGAGAGAGTATTAGTCAAAGCTGGATCTGACCATGCTAAATGGATATCCAATAGCATCAGAGCCACACTTGGATATCCCCCCTTTATGATGATGACAATGTGGCTGAATCTGGAGTGCATCCTGCACATTTTAGTGGTGAGTAAGCTGAAGTTGCCCAAGTTATCTATCCTCCAGCAGATTTTGAGATGATACATCAAGAAGTACAGTCCATGTACAGCCCTCCAGAAGGTGCTCAAAATGTGATCATAGAGAAAGTAGACAAGCCTATGTCAGAGGCAGTTTTGAAAGAGCAAGAAGCTCTATTGTCAAAGAAGAGATTCAGAGGACAGGCAGAGTTAAGGCCTGATTTTGAACAGTGGAGTGCTACTTCTAGAAATATTACACTAACTGCTTGGAAAGCTGCAAAGGACAATACCCTAGAGAGGGGCAAATAGTACTCTGAACAAGAATGGAGAAAGCATGAAGCCATGCAAGAAGCTATTGTACAGTATAAAGGAAGGCAAAACTTGGGAAGCTACCTCCTAATGCACAGGAGCCTAGCAAATATTTCCCAAAGCCTTATCATTATTTTGAAAGACAAAAGATAAGGGCTGAAGAGCTGAAAAAGAAAGATCTAAAGGGCAAGATGCCTGCTGATGACTCTAATGTTCCTGTGTAAGCCAAGATTCAATCAGGCAAGGGCATTGTCATCAAGGAGTCAGAGCAGCCTTAGAATAGATTTACTAGATTTTATAACATTGTAAACTTTTGTGTTAAAATATATGTAAACTTTTGTTAAAGAAAGTATTGGAAGTTGAAACAAAACTATAATGAATGCTCATTGTGTTAGCATACTTATTCTGTGATGAGATATCTTTTATGTTTTGTTTAAGAAATTACCCTGTCATTTAATGCTGTTATACATCATATTGTGTATTTGTTATATATGGTGTATATCATTGACTAAGGGTTATGACTTCTCCAAATAGGGGGAGATTGTTGGGTATATTAGAAAATGTGTACCAGATTTGAAGAAGCCTCACCCTACTCAATGATATACATCAAGGTGTATTTGATGTGTTTTGAGTTTATATGTGCAGGTTAAGTAATTGCAGGAAATGCTGAAAAATTTCTAAGTCCATGTGTCGACACCTAGAGAAGCAGTGTCGACACTTATGAAGGCTTGTGTCGACACTAGAGAAAAGCTATGTCGACACTTGGAGTAGATTGTGTCATCACTTGGAAAGGCTGTGTCGACACCAGAAGAAATTGTGTCAACATCAAGAGGCTGTGTCGACACACATAGAAGAAAAGTCGACAGAATCAGTGTCGACACCAAAAGACAGTGTCGACACACAGGAATACTTAGTCGACATCAAATGTGTCGACACATAGAGGCGGTGTCGACACACAGAAGTATTTGTCAACATCAACTGTGTCGACACATAGGACTTGTGTCGACACACAACAAAGCTTCAACAAAGTTAAAGTAAAGAAGTACTTGTGTCGACACAAAGGAGATGTGTCGACACACAATAAGTTTCAACAAAGTTAAAAAAAGAAGGCTTGTGTCGACACACAGAATCAGTGTCGACACATTCTAAAGAAGTTGTGTCGAGAAGCTGTTACAACAACAAAAGGAGTTGTGTCAACACCACCAAGGCATGTGTCGACACTTAGTCCACTTGTGTCGACACTTACTCTACTTGTGTCGACACATAATGAAGTTCAGTCTCGACACTTTCAGATAGAGATAGTGATTTCAAGAAGTGACTGGATGACTTGACAACTGCCATTTCTAACCAGTCAATTACTACTGTCAGAGCTGTCAGAAGGTTGTTAGAAACCAGATCAGCCGGTTACCATAGAGGAAGACTATATAAAGGCTTTCTCCTTCAATAGAAAATGATGATCAATCATTGAAGAATACAGATTCTGAGCAATACAGAGAGAAGTAATTATATAGAAGATTTTTGACAGAAGATCTAGAAGAAGTTGGAGAGAGAGAGCTCCGTCTAAGAAGTGCAGTTGCTGAACCAGGCTGCCAAGAAAGATTCAGATTGAGATCTGAATCTCAAGTCAGAAGCTGATTGAAGATCAACTTCTCAAGAGTTCAACCCTACTGAGTTCAGATTCAAGAAGCTTTGAAGAAAGCTAAGAGAGGTTGTGCTCTGCCATCAAGTTCTTCCAAGAACTCATCAAGAATTCATCCATCCCTTCTTTCTCTGTCAGGGTGGTGGTTATTAACTTTGTTTAATCAAATTTCTATAGGATCTTGTATAGATCTGAGCTGTAAGCCTATTTTATAAAGGCTGAGTGTAGGAGAGTAAATTCTGTGAGTGGTAGGCCTTGTTGAAGGCTGAGGTAGGGCTGTGAGCCTGAGGTGTAGGAGATTGTGATCTCTGAGTGTAGGCCTTATTGAAGGCTGAGGTAGGGCAGTTTGCCTGAGTTGTAGGAGCCTTGTTTGGGGTTCTGATTTGTAAGATCTGAGGATCTGGGGTGAAGTACAGAAGTTAGGCCGAATCTAATACAATGCTAGATAGGCAAAGGGGGAAAGTGGATGTACCCTGACCTTGGGGAACCACTATAAATACTTTGTGCACTCTGTGATTGATTGTTTCTGTGATTGCTGTGCTGTGTTAGCAATAGAATTTGTAGTTTATTGTTAGTTAACTGAACAGCTTTTCTGCCTTAAAAGAAAAACAGGAATTACACCTATTCACCCCCCCTCTAGGTGGTTAGGCACTAATTCTTTCAAGGGGAGAGAAATGTTTAATAAGAAGGAGAAATCCAGCCGCCGGTAGAGCTTCAGAGCTCCGAATCACAAGCCGAGTCCAGATCCGTGGAGGCGAGGCAGTAGAGGTGCTTTCCATCTAGCTAGTTTTCCCATGGCACCCAAGCAAACTTCTAGGGTAATGATTCTCTTCTTGGACATGTGAAGTCCTCTTACTTTCTACATAAAAAACCAGCTCTCGCGAGTATGCGTTGAGTGTGTGGTATTCCTTCAGGTGGATATGAATAGTCCACCTAGTTTTGCATGTAGAGTTCGGAATCAAAGTACGGACATAGGCATGGTGTGTGAAGCCTACCCGGACAAGTTGGTCTGGATCGGTGATGTTTCATTATGCATGATTAGCTAGAGAAGCCTCCATGCCGATGGTTGTTTTCGGGTTTTCTACGTAGTAGATTGCAACATAGAGCCTTGGGGACTAACCCCGAGGTGCACCCGGAAAACTGGGCAGATGCATCGTTTTGCCATCTTGGTGGCCTGGGAGCCAACTTGTACATAACTGGGTTATGTAATAACTATGTGATCGATTTGGGACTAGAGGAAGCTTGACCCATGCCTATAGCTTAAATTGACGTGGCGGTGTGAGAAACGGGTTGAGTGGAACCGTACCCGCTCTATGCGGTTTGGTTAAGGAGACCTAAGGTACGTGGCACTTACCATTGGCATAGAGGGCGAGTCTTAGGCTTCGGCCGGAAAGACTAAAATGCTCACGTTGTTTGCCATCCTGGGGGTGGTGGTGAAGCCACGAAATGGACCGGATTCACCGAGAATGTGCCCTGAGAGCACGGGGTGTGTGGCTGTGCGTGCCTATGCATGTGGTGAAGTGTGCTTAAATTGTACGTTCACTATCTTGTTTGGTTATACTAATAAATTGCAGGGAAGGAGCACCGCCACAGTGGAATGTTGATTGTAGGTGCTGCGGTGCCTATTGACAAGTAGCGGGTTGTCGCACATGTTGCTGAGCCGGCCCTCGAAGGCTAAAAGCCAATGCTTACTTTTATGCTCATGTGTGGCAGGCCTGCGTGCCGATGTTTGGAAGACATGTATTATTTAAAGTAAATTCTTGTAAGGCCATAAGGCCAAGTATTTTATGTATTTGTACGCTCATTCCTGTTGTGGGCTTTTAGTGGACATTCATGCTTTGCCTTGGGTTCTTATAACCATTTTAAAAGCTTCCGCTAGAATGCTCTGAGTTAGGACGCACGTACCTTTGGTAGTATTTTGGTATTAATACGTAATTCCACTAGTTGTCCGTGGTATATGGCTTAGGGCTCCGGCCGGACCTTCTGTTATATCCCATGTGACAGATGGGGGTGTTACAATTTGGTATCAGACTATGGCTTCGGTCTTATTTATTTGAATTCGTGGGCGAATTCTTTTAAGGGGTGGTGAACACATGTATGTGCGTCATCGTTATAACATGAAAATAACCCATGAATGTCCACTTAAGAATGAAAATACACTTGTTTTGAGGAACCTGAGTGTTCCAATGATTGCTTTTAGCAATCGGTTTGTCGCCTAATCAAGGGTTTTGCTATTATAGGTGACTAGGAGCGGTGCTTGACAGTCGGAACGTCTGCAATCGGCGGAGATCAGTACACCTAATGATGTGCCTGCAACCCCTCCTTCAGCAGAAACCATTAGACTGGTGGCTGAAGCGGTGTTTGCAATGATAAACACCCAGCATGGAATGTAAGTGCAACATCCTGCCCCTGTAGGGGAGCAGGTACCTCTTCAAGAAGAAGAACCCAGAAGGGTGGAACAAGTGGTGATAGAGTCGTTGATACCTAGAAGAGCGACATAGAAGCAGCTCAAACATGTAATGAGCATTAACCCTCCGGTGTTTTCGGGAATGGGAACTCCATCCTAGTTGAAGATTGGCTCTCTCGGGTGAAGAGAGTCTTGACGGCCACGGAAATGGAGGAATGACAGAAGAACACCATAGCCACCTTCCTGTTGGATGGAGAGGCGAGGTTGCGGTGGGAAGGGTTAGAGCTACATCACTTGGCTAGAAGGCAACTCACAGATGTTTCGATGGAGGAGTTCTCGAGGTTATTCTTGGAAAGATACCTCCCCTCGGCTCAAAGGATCACCATGGAGAATGAGTTCCAGAGGCTGACACAGGGAGATAGGAGCATGGATGAGTACCTCCACGAGTTTACATGGTTGGGTCGTTATGCTAGCTCTACTTTGGCTGATGAGGAGCGTAAGACCAACCGGTTCTACGAGGGTTTGCACGATGACCTAAGGCTACTACTCTTGGGTCCTATGACGCAGGTCTTCTTAACCCTGGTTAATACGACCCGATCATTGGAGAAGGATCTGAAGAGAGTCCAAGAGAAGAGGGACTCTACTGCGAAGAAGTTGGAATTCGAGGTACCGACCTCCTCGAAGTCTGGTTTTCGTAGGTGGAATAAGAAGGCTAGGACTTCAGGTCTAGCCCCTTCTTCTGGTGCATCTGGGGCAACTACAACCTGAACCCCGGGCGCATGCTATAACTGTGGGAAGCCGGGGCACTTTGCCCGGGATTGTTGGAGCGGACATCCAAAGTCTGAGAGGAAGCCTGGAGCAACTTACGAGGAAAAGGGGAAGGCATTGGAGTCAACCGCATCCCACTATGTTCCAGCTCATCCCAGAGTTTACAATCTTGGCCTTCAGGAGGCCATAAAGCAGACTGACGTGGTGGCAGGTATGATTTAATTAAAAGCAGATTAACTTTATATATTTGTTACCTTTTGCACATTAGCTTATGACTGCTTGTGTTAGGCTTTGTATTGATTTTCGATTATTCGGCAAGAGCACTGTTCGATACCGGAGCTTCGCATTCCTTTTTGTCCGAAGGATTTATATCGCGCATCGGAGTACCTTCTTCGATGGCAAGGGAAAAATTAGATGTGTTGCCGCCTAATGGGTGTTCAATGCGAGCGGATAGAGTTTGTTGCGTAAAGATACGGATTGGGAGTCAAGAGTTTGACTTGCAAGCATCGGTACTAACGTTAGTGGAGTTCGACGTGATCTTTGGGATGGATTGGCTTTCAGAGCAACAAGCATACATTGATTGCAACCGCAAGAAGGTCAAATCGGGAACTGATCGTGAGATGATGTTTGCGGACATGAAACGGTCGAGCAAGACTTTGATGTCTGCTCTCCAGGTGGTTAAGGCAGTTCATGCTGGTACAGAGCTGTTTTTCACATTGGTGGAGGCTTCAAAGCCTAATCCTAGTTTGGATAGTATCCCAGTTGTATCTGAGTATCCCGACGTGTTCCCTGATAATCTCCCTAGAGCCCCGCCTCAGCGAGAGATTGAGTTCACCATTGAGCTGATGTCAGGTGCCAAACCTGGGTCACGCTCTCCATGTCGGCTAGCGCCTAAGGAGATTGTAGAATTGAAAGTGCAACTTCAAGACCTATTGGAGCAAGGTTATGTGCGTCCAAGTTCATCGCCTTAGAGCGCACCGGTCCTCTTTGTTAAGAAGAAGGACGTAAGTTTATGGCTTTATATCGACTACCGGGAGTTGAACACGCTAACAGAGAAGAATAAGTACCCGATCCCAAGGATTGACGAACTCTTCGACCAGCTGGTGGGGTCGACTGTGCACTCAAAGTTGGAACTGAAATCTGGATACTATCAGCTACGGATAAGGGAAAGTGATATCCCCAAGACAGCTTTCAGCACACGGTATGGGCATTCTGAGTTCACCTTCATGCCGTTTGGGCAGAATAATGTGCCATCTGTGTTTATGGATTTGATGAACAGAATGTTCAGAGAGTACCTGGACCACTTCGTGATAGTATTTATCGATGATATGTTGGTGTACTCACAGTGCGATGATGATCATTTCAAGCATCTACATATGGTGTTAGAGACATTGAGAAAGAATCAACTTTATGCCAAATTCTCAAAATGCGAATTCTGGTTATCCTTGGTTGTATTCCTTGGTCATATAGTTAGTGGAGAAGGGATTGCGGTAGATCCGGCGAAGATAGTTGCGATACGAGAGTGGCTTGTGTTATCTTCAGTGGCAGAAGTCCGGAGTTTCCTTGGACTTGCGGGCTACTACAGGCTCTACGTACAGAACGTCTCGCGGATAGCGCTACCCCTAACAACTTTGACAAGGAAATATCAAAAGTTTGTGTGGTCGTTGGAGTGCGCACAAGCTTTCGAAGAACTAAAACGTCGGTTGACCACGACGCCTATTCTATGTTCGCCGAGTGGGACCGAAGGTTTTCAGATTTATAGTGATTCTTCGGGCAGTGGCATAGGTTATGTTCTACTGCAGCATGAGAGTGTAATAGCTTATGGCTCGCGTCCGCTGTAGGTGCACGAGAGTAATTACCCAGTCCATGACTTGGAGTTAGCGGACGTGATATTTGCTCTGAAGCTGTGGAGGCATTACCTGTATGGTGTGAAGGTCGATATCTATTCCGATCACAAGAGCCTGAAGTACTTGTTGGATCAAAAAGACCTAAACATTTGACAGCAGAGGTGGATGGAGTTCCTGGGTGACTACACATTCAAGATACATTATGTGCCTGGGAAAGGCAACGCGGTTACGGATGCGCTGAGCCGCAGTGCTCCGGCGCAGGCCAACTGGTTGTCGGTTCATGATGAGCATTTGATTCGGGATTTGGAGGCATTAGAGATCTCTTGTGTTGACAAGCAGGCGAGTGCCAAAGCACAATTGAACTGGACAGAGGTGCAGTATAACCTTGCTGATAGGATTCGGCAGGCTCTGAAATTGGATAGCAACATGAAGCAGACCTTGGTTGAGGCTTTGGGTGGGTCAAATTCCCAATTTGTTGTTGCTAATGGACTATTATGGAGGGACAGTCGTCTGTGCGTCCCAAATGTGGGTGAACTGCGGGAGGAATTGATGTATGAGGCTCATCATACTAAGTACTTGATTCACCTGGGTTGCACAAAAATGTTTTGTGATATGAAAAAGTTATTCTGGTGTCCATGACTTAAGAAGGACGTGGCACTTTATGTGGCGAAGTGTCAAACGTGCGTCTTGGTGAAGGCGGAGTGTCAGATGCCCGGAGGTTTCTTGAAGCCCTTGCCTATCCCGGAGTGGAAGTTCGACGATATTTTAATGGATTTTATGCATGGGTTGCCAAAGTTGCAGAAGGGAAACAACGTCATCTGATTGATCGTAGATCGATTGACGAAAGTATCGCACTTCATTGCGAACATGAAGGATGATTCAGTGGATAAGCTAGCAAAACTCTATATAGATAAAATTGTTCGACTGTACGGTGTGCCCCGCAGAATCGTGAGTGACCGAGATGGGCGCTTCATGTCCAATGATTGGAGGTTGGTGCAGCAAATGTTGGGGACCAAGCTGAGTTTCAGGACGGCCTTTCATCCTCAGACGGATGGTCAGACCGAGAAGGTCAACAGGACAATGGAGGACATGCTTCGCATGTGCGTTTTGGATTTTGGAATGCGGTGGTAAGATCACCTGTACATGGTGGAGTTTGCTTATAACAATAGCTACCAAGTGAGTATTCAAATGGAGCCCTTCGAGGCCCTTCACGGTAGAAAATATCGCACGCCATTGTCTTGGTGGGAGACGGGTGAGTCGAAGCTCTACAAATGACAGGAAGTGGAAGGCGCCACTTCGTTGGTACACACAATACGAGAACGATTGTTGATCGATCTGGACAGACAGGCTAAATATTATTATGCCAAGTACAAGAACCTTGAGTTCGCTGTTGGCGACTGGGTATATTTGAAAATTACGTCGTTCAAAGGTGTCTCGTGGGTACGATGCTTGAATAAGCTGAGTCTGAGGTACCTTGGACCGTTTGAGATTCTAGAGAGCATTGGTGAAGCGACTTATCGACTGAAGTTATCAGTGTAATTGAGTGGTTTACACGACGTATTCCACATATCGGTATTGCGGAAGGCGGTTCAAGAGCCTTCACAAGTGATTGCGGACGATCAAGTACCTGTTGATTGTGGGTTGACGACGAAGGTCAAGCCCATTTTCATTGAGGACTCTGAAGTCAAGCGACTTCATAACAAGGACATCAGGATGGTCAAAGTCAGATGGGACAACTGCGATCGTGAGGACCTTTTGTGGGAGCGAGAGCAGACCATGCTTGAGGAGTATCCCGAGCTCTTCTACTCAGGTACCGTTTAAGTTTGAGTACTTTTCATTCTATAATTTCGGGATAAAATTCTTTTAAGGGGGGAGAGTTGTAACGCCCCAAAACTCGGAAATGAACTTGTTGTAATGGCCTAAAATGCAAAATAACCCAAATAGATAATAAAAAAATCAATTTAAATTGTTATATATCCCCTATGATGATACTCACTCAATCAGTGTCGTTTTGACGTCGCCTTGAGTTCGCATCCTTTTGAAGTTTTGCGACGCTCGATCCGTCTTGGTTGAATGTGTATGTCAATATTTTGTATTGGTGGATTCTAAGTATATAGATATAAATATAGAAGAGTATTTGTTGGCATAGCTTATATGTAAGACGTGGTTGTATTGGACAAGGTGGCCGACTTCAATATTGCAAAATGTTTTCTTATTTATGTGGCTTCGTTAGTTTAAAGCCTTGAATCATTAGGCTTTATGGGCAATTATTTGAGGCGGTGGTATGATTAAGCGGCGGTGCCACTTTATGTCCTTATTCCCGGTTCTTTCTTTGGACAGAGAGAAGTTCATGCCGCCTGAAATGGAGAGACGATTATGGCATTAGGGTTTCACGATCCCTGCTTCTTTCCCATTTTTCTGATCATTTTCTATCGCCTAGGACTTTGACGAGTGGACTCAACATTAGGGATCATGGGGCTTTCATTTTCTTCCTTCGCTCCCTTTAAACTCTGTATGAAATCAAATGGGATTTCATAGTTGTTGCTGAGATAAGAGTTTGACAAGTTAGCTGAACTTGCCTGGGCTGGTTCTTATATCTTAAATTTGTGCTCAGATGTCTTCTCGCTGCACTAGCTGCACTACTGTGATTTGTTGCCATCTGTGTCTAGTGGTGGTTCCACTGTGGCTTTGTGTGTCGCCGCCACCATTTATCTGAACTACTGCTGCCTTATGATCACTATGAGCCTCTTTCCCTTTCTTGTCTTTATAATAGTTTGGCTCTTTTAATGTATTGGGCCATTACAAATTCTTCCCCTCTTATAAAGATTTTCGTCCTCGAAAACAGAACGCGATATCAATTCGACCATGAGGTCAGTGGGACTTAGTATAATGAATGTGTTCTTATCGCATGCCAATCTCGATTTCTCCTTCGATACATGAAAGTCAATGTGATATTTAATTTAAAACTATGATAATTGTTTTAACACCATCTGTTTTATATGTATACTCTTAACGTCAAATCATGTGTAAATACTCTGTACTCACCATGGTCGAACTTCTTGAAAACCTGGCTCTGATACCAATTGTGAGGTCCCCATTTTGGACTCCACATAACACTGTATGTAAGCTACTTTCAAGACAGTTTTCCCAGGATGAATTAAGGCTAGTGAGTATAAAATAAAACACATAATAAGACGTACCTCATAAATTGTAGTATTCCATGAGTCTTTTTTGTCTTTCCACGATCAACTTCATTTTTCATTATGTTTAATCAGGATCACACCATGTACCTAAACAAAATTGGCGACAGGCTTAGTCATAAAAATATGACAAAGTGAGGTGAATACCCCTTTAGTTGCTATACACATAAACAAATGTAAAAGATTTAGCAATGTTATAATCATATAGCTCTACTAACCCTTTTGCATACCTGTACTGAAACAGTATATTATTTGGACGACTTAAGTATCCAAAGTCACGTCAGTTACCTAAATAAAATCTGGAGACGGGCTTAGTCATAAAAATATGACTAAGTGAGGATATACCTTTTTAACTTCTGTATAAACCAATGAGACGTATTAGGCAAAGTAATAAATATATATCTATACTAACCCTTTTTTGTACCAGTAATGAAACTGTGAAGCAATATTATAACTGAAATGTTAGTAACCATAAAACATTATAAGCAGTATGTAACAGTGTTAGTGCAAGCATGTAAAGTATAGCACTAACAGTGCAATAAGGTAAGCTATGAGACCTTGTGATCATGAAAGTATTGTAAAATCATATCAATTCGCATGTCCATTAGCAATGTATCAGTGTGACAATATAACCGTACGTTATTATGTTATCTTTTGCATTAGGTAATGTTAAGGGTAACTGAAACATTATCAGTATCCATATTTCAGTATTTCAGTCTTTGGGCCCAACCCCTCAGGGTCTAAAATGTCCAAATCAGTACGTTCAACACTCGTCTATGCCTTGCGGCCGACTGATTTGGTAAACCATCGGTATTATTTATGCGCATTTACATTTAGTTATACCCTTATCATTACCATGCATCAATGCATTTTTATACATTCCTCAATTAAACATAGAGTTTGTTTATTTAATTATCCCCTCAGAAGTGAATTGCATGTTTGTCTTTGTACAAGACCATACATGAAATCAATAATCATTATCAGTGATATAAAACTATTCCATGCTAGCATGTGCAAGTAATAATGTACAATAAAAGTGCACATAACGAAAAATAGAGCATTAAAGCAGAAATTCAATATGTAGCCCTCACCATCACATATTCTTCTTTTTATAGCATTTCATGTCATTACCACGTCTATTTTAAGAAGCCATCCTTCGCGGTATCTGTATAAAATTTGTATTCTATACTGCGGCTGCGCCTCGTTATAACTATAACAGTGAATATTCTGTTAACATAATTTAGAAGCTACTGTACATACAAACATAAAGGTCCAAACTATAAACAAATTGCTGGCAAGAGGGAAAAAAACACCACAACTTTTATAGGAAATCGTTAGTTTCGTTCACTAACCACTACCCAATATAAAAAGAAGAACAATAGTAAGTGTCTAACATCATAATATATCAACAACTGACCAAGAGTGAAAGACCCACAATACTGCATAGCTGATCAAAGCACCATATAAAAATCCCCAATGTAAAATAAACATTTTTACTGCAAAATCAAGGTAACAGTTATCCACTACCAAATAACATGTCAACATCTAGAAGTTAAAACAAAACCCCCAAAAGGATAGTATAGCATAAGGCATCAATCCAGAACCTAAACATCTATTGAAATAAGACTAGAGGAAAACTAACTACAGATGGCCAAACTAAGAAACTCTTAATCGGTCTACTTTAAAAAAATTCGCAATTTTGAAAGCCCTAATTCTTTCTCATCCAAATTTCATCGCAAAATAAAATATACAAAGTCACGTCAGTTACCTAAATATAGTGTATTATTTTCTAAATAAAATAATACTTAGGTAACTCATAATTTTGAAAGCCCTAATTCTTTCTCATCCAAATTTTATCACAAAACTTTATATAGTGTAATATTTTCTACTCTCTAGCCTTACTTTGTCCTGGGATAAATGAATTGAAAGTAGCTTATATACAGAATTAAGTGGGGTCTAAAATGGGGGCCGCACATTGGTAGCGTCTTAAGGCCAATCTGGGGCCCGATAAGGGTCACACGGCCTGGGACACGGGCGTGTCCATGGTCGTGTCCTGCTATGAGTTTGATGATTTTCCCTGTGGTCGATGAAATGTGTTCGACGATCTTTGGATGTCAGGCACACGGCCTGAGACACGGGAATGTCCATGGCCGTGTCATGCTCTGTCTCGTCATGGCGGTGTCCAGTAAGGGACACTTCCTGGAATACGGCTGTATACTTGTCGACACGGGCATGTCAAGTGTCGACACGGGCATGTATATGCCCGTGTCCTGGTCGGGACACGACGGTTTCCCGTGTTGCTTGAGGGACACGCCAGGTGACACGGGCGTGTCATCAGCTGACACGGGTGTGTCAAGCAATACACGGATGTGTCTGAGACCGTGTCCTATTCTACATTCGATGATCGTGTTCGGATTGTGAGACAAAGCCTATGACACGGGCATGTCACAAGCCGTGTTCAGCCCTAGAAGTTGATTTTAAGAGCGAATCAGGGACTTTCGTTCTATTTGGAAATGATCCGACAACCTGGAGTCCTCCCTGGTATGTAATATTTGGGAGTGTAGGGTTTACTCCTCATTTTCCTTTGGCCATTCTCTTTCTAAAGTTCTAGAGAGAGGGGAGAGCAAGGTTGAAGAAGAAGGAGAAATCTGGCTGACGGTAGAGCTTCAGAGCTCCGAATAGCAAGCTGAGTCCAGATCCGTGAAGGCGAGGCTGTAGCGGTGCTTTCCATCCTGCTAGTTTTCCAATGGCGCCCAAGCGAACTTCTAGGGTAGCGATTCTCTTCTTGGGCATGTGAAGTTCTCTTCCTTTCTATATAGGAAACCCGCTCTCACAAGTATGCGTTGAGTGTGTGGTGTTCCTTCAGGTGGATATGAATAGTCCACCTAGTTTAAAATGTAGAGTCCGGAATCGAAGTACAAACATAGGCATGGTGTGTGAAGCCTACCCTGACAAGTTGGTCAGGCTCGGTGATGTTTCATTATGCATGATTAGCCGGAGAATACTCCGTGTTGATGGTTGTTTTTGGATTTTCTACGTGGTAGATTGCAACAGGGAGCCTTGGGGACTAACCCCGAGGTGCACCCGAAAAATTGGGTAGATGTGTGGTTCTGCCATCTTAGTGGCCTGGGAGCCAACTTGTACATAACTGGGTTATGTAATAACTATGTGATCGATTTGGGACTCGGGGAAGCTTGACCCGCGCCTATGGCTTAAATTGATGTGGCGGTGTGTGCAACGGGTTGAGTGGAACCATACCCGCTCTATGCGGTTCGGTTAAAGAGACCTAAGTTACGTGACACTTACCGTTGGCATAGAGGGCGAGTCTTAGGCTTCGGCTGAAAAGACTAAAATGTTCATGTTGTTTGCCGTCCTGGGGGCGGTGGTGAAGTCACGGAATGGACCAGATTCACCAAAAATATGCCCTGAGAGTACGGGGTGTGTGGTCGTGCGTGCTTACTCCTGTGGTGAAGTGTGCTTAAATTGTACGTTCACTATCTTGTTTGGTTATACTAATAAATTGCAGAGAAAGAGCACCGCCGCCCCGATTTAGGGGTGAGGTCGTTATAATTTGGTCAGCTTTAGCTGTCCATTACTTTTGTTTGCCACTGTTGCTGTGGAATATTGATTGCAGGTGCTGCGGAGTCTAGTGGCAAGTAGCGGGATGTCGCCCATATTGATGAGCCGGCCCTCGAAGGCCAAAAGCCAATTCTTACTTTTATGCTCATATGTGGCCGACCTGCGTGCCGATGTTTGGAAGACATGTATTATTTAAAGTAAATTCTTGTAATGCTATAAGGTCAAGTACTTTGTGTATTTGTATGCTCATTCTTGTTGTGGGCTTTTAGTGGACATTCATGTTGTGCCTTGGGTTGTTATAACTGTTTTAAAAGCTTCCGCTAGAATGCTCTGAGTTAGGATGCGTGTACCTTTTACAGTATTTTGGTATTAATACGTAACTCCACTAGTTGTCCTTGGTATATGGCGTGGGGCTCCGGTCGGACGTTCCGTTATATCCCATGTGACGGATGAGGGTGTTACACATACAACTTGTGCTCACTTAGAGTAGATAATATAAAGCGCAAATGCAAAACGTGCTCCTCAGCACTTCTAAAATACAATAGAACTTCATCGATGAAAACTACCACAAAATAGTTTAGAAAATTTTGGAATACTCTAATAATTTTATCTATAAAAGCAGAGGGTGCATTTCTAAATCCAAAGGACATTACGAAGAACTCAAAATACCTATGTCAGGAATGAAAAGCAGTTCGCAGAATGTACAACTCATGGATCGTCAACAAATGTTAGCCTAAACGAATGTCAAACTTCGAGAACACAAAGCTACCCCACAACTGGTCAAATAAATCGTCAATCTGAGACAATGAATATCTGTTCTTGTTAGTTACCTTATTTATTTCCATATAATCTATGCACAATCTCATCGAACCATCCTTCTTCTTCACAAAAAGTATTATAACACCACGGGGTGAAGGATTAGGCCTAATAAAGCCACAGTGCAACAATTCATCTAACTGAGTACGCAAATCTTCCAACTCGCGCAGAGCCATATTGTAAGGTGTCTTCACAATAGGATGAGTATCAGGATCAAGTTCTATAATGAACTCTACATCTCTCTCGGGAGGAAGACCATGAAGACTAACAGGGAAAACATCGAGAAACTCTCGCACCACGAAAATATCTTCGATAGACAGCAAATCACGAGTAGCTTCCAAAATAGAAATAAGATAAGCAATACAACCAGACTCTATAATTTTTGAGCATGTATTGCATATATGATTAGGGAGTTCTGACATGGAAAGAAAAACACGCTCATGGATTGTCCTGTGTCCATCTTGAAATCTAAGTGCTAGACTTTGCATTGAATGACAAAATCATATCTAGATAACCAATCCATACCCAAAATCACATTGTAGTCTTCCAAATCTAGCACCTTCAGATCAACATATGCTAGGAATCCACCTAAAAGAATAGGGCAATCCTAGTTACCCTGATTTAATACAATCGAATCACCAGATAGAAACTTAACACAAAGCGGATTGCCCACTCGATCGATAACCAAATAGTGTCGCTCTACAAAATTCCTAGCCACGAAATGGTATGTGGCACCCGAATCGAAAAGAATGCACTCCCAATAATTCAATACCTTAAACTCGCCTATAAAATTATACACATAACTAATATGGAAGAAACTGAATCCATAATTATAAGTTAACAACTAAAAAAGAATCAAACCTAAGATCACCTGGTGGAAGACTGAGCTTCTTCTTTGGTCACTACGTTCAATTTACCCTTTCCCCTATCTAGTTGTTGCAGTTGCGGTAGTGGCAAATCCTGAAGTGGAACCAATTGCATTGTGGGCTGGGACTGCAGACAACTAGACTTCACATGCCCCTTCTGACCAAACTGGAAGCACGTCTTATCCTTTAACCAATAGTGGGCAATATCTTGCATCTTCCTCTTACAAAAAGTACCAGTCAGATCTCCCTTGGGTGTTCTCTAAATTACAAGCACCTGATGCTGCTTCTGAGCACCCAACCACTTGAAACATTTTTTGAAAGGGTGGCCTGGAAGACCTCAAAATCTACATGCCTCTTTGCTCCCTTTCTTCAGAGTAGGGCCAGATGCCCAAGGTTTTCCACTATCGTCAGACTTTCTCTTCTCCTTCCTCAGCAGTGCGCTATGGTTCTTGGCGTTATCAATAGCCTTGACCTTCAAGGCAGCTTCTGCATAATTATTAGATTGGTAAGTGTTGGATAACTGCTGAGGGTCACATTGAAGGCCACCCATAAAATGCTTAATAGTGCATTCCTCATTGGTTACCAACACCAGATATGACCTGCTCAACTTGATCAACTCGATCTTATACTCACCAACTGTGAGTTTCCTCTGCTTCAAATGCAAAAATTGTTCATCAGCTTGTCTTTCTCGACTATCGGTAAGAACTTCTTCAACAACAACCCTTTGATCCTTTCCCATGAGCACCCATCTGTGAGGACTTCTTTTTCTCAAATCAACCAGCCTTTAGCAAGGCCCTTCAACTAATATGTAGTGACAATAACCTTTTGATCCGTAGAAATTCCTAAATAGGAAAACATCTCCTCGATAGATATGATCTAGTCATCTAACGCCGCGAAATCATCCCTCCCATCATAGGTTAGGGGTCCTAAATGCTGAAAATGTGAGATGAAATCCATCTTTGGACGCAACAGAATAGGAGGAACTAGTGGAGCAAGAGGGACATGAACAACCTGACCTACTGTAAGGTCATGCACCCCGGGCTGCTACTCTAAAGTGGCAGTCAACAACATTTGTATATATTCTTGCATTATAATCATCTGTCTTGAGATAGTCCCATTACTCTGATGCAACTCCTTGATCTTTGCTTCACTATGCGCACCCGAAGATGCACCCGAAGACTGGGGAGCTGACCTCAGCACATGACGCTTCAGTGCTATCTTCTATGAATACAAACATGCATCTCATTAAAACTTAGCTTAATACTAGAATTACGCAAATTAAATCAAAGTGGAAATGTTTAAATGCTTTCTCTTGCTACTACCTTACTCTGGGATTTTGTACGAATGTTGTTATGCTAACTTAGGATGACATGCCATCATCCCTCGACTCTTGTGTAAATAATATGAATGTATTGATGCTTAAATCTTCATTTCAAATCTTGTGTGTACGAATGTCATCATGCAAATCTTAACTTGGCAAGTGACTTTACGTTATGTTATTCATGTTCTGATATGCATTAAAAACAACTTAATGCTTGTCATGAGCGACGTACACATGAAATATTATACATCTCATAATACATAATATTGCATGTAACATAAAAATAAAATCTAATGAGCATCCATGTGATAATGTTAAGTCGCCCATTTCAACTTAACAATCACATGCTGTTATGCCTATGAGAATCTATATACAAACACATATTATATATCCCATACTACATAATATGCCACATATATTTTTGTCATGTTATGAGTGTAGTGTTCATGCTTCAGCCAAGACAAAACGATGACACTTTGGTGTGTGTATGCAATACAGTAAGACTCTAAAAGAAATGGTCATTGGATTAACCTCTCTAACTAACTACACTAACCTGGCTCTGATACCAACTATCACAACTCGCATTTTCTAAATATAAAAATATATTATCAAAGTGAGAGAAAATATGCGTTATGATGTCACGCCGTGTAGGGGAAAACTACAGACGCTCAGGCAGTTGCGACTCTTCATTAGACATGTATATATTATGTTGACGAATGAGATTTAAGTTTATAGTTTAAAGAATGTTGAAACCAGGAACCTGCTTCTATGGAGATCGAACCCTTGGGGAAGGGGTGACCGCACTCTTACTCCTCCTAGCAAGCTCGATTGACCGAAGACTTAGAATTCAAAACTGACCCAAGTCTCCAACACGGAGGTCCCACCACACACTCGAAGATCATAGAGTGCTTCCCCTCCTTATCCTTTGCTGAGCTAAGGGCACCTCAGAAAGCGCAAGAAGTTCTGGAAATTAGAGAACTGGAAAGCTTGTCATTTATGGTATCCTCTTGGGTCTATTTATAGTTTTACAAGTCTGGACTATAAATAGCATAGCTCTGCGGTTCTAAACGTTTATATGCAGCCAATAGGAGGTCTACTAACAACGAAACTCCGTTGTTCTATGGAGATAAACACATACCAAATCACATTTGGCAGACCAAATAATTTAGACCACATAATATCTGCACCCCACTCATGGGGGGAATCGAGACCAACTCACCACTCGACTGGGCGGACGCGGCCTAGCTCGTGCAGCTCGCCTCTCTCTTTAGGCGAGTGCGAGCTGTGCTCCTGCGGCTTGCCTTCCGCTTACACGGAGGCGGACCAGCAATCTTGGTCAGATGGCCACTTAGGCGAGCGCAGGCTGGTGAGCCGGCTATGTTGAATTTTGTGAAGTGGAAGTGGTTGACGGGACAGGCCGGGCGGCCTGGGGCGGACAGCTTTGGCGGACTAGGCGGACTGGGCAGACTGTGATGTGCGGCCTGGTGGAAGGTCTAGTGAAAAGCCGGTTGTTCTTCTGGGCGGTTTGCACAAGTTGAGTCCGCGGACTATGCGGCCTGGTTTCTGCGGATAGGGTGTTTGCTGGTTGGCTTTGCCAAGGAGCGGCCTGAGCGGATGGAGGCTTGCGGACTGGTGCATTGCTCAGTGGCCGCAGGTGCAAGCTTGTGCTGGTAGGCGGGTTGGCTCATGTTCGCGGGAAGCTTGCAGACTGGCGTGTCCGCGGTTTGAGCTGTTGCGGACTGAGCTTAGAGCTTGGCTGAGGCCTTGTAGAGCTCTGGTGGCACAGCAGGTGCTTTGCTGTGGAGGTCTTTGGCGGACTAGTTTTGGAGTCCGGGGTTGGCTGCTGCGTTGGATAAGTGCGAGGAGCTCGCAGACTGATGGCGGTCTGTGCTAGGGTGTTTGGCGGACGGGAGTTTGTGTCCGCCATGTTCGCATTGGCCCTTGATGGTTTTGGACTTGGTCACACTTTGTGCCAAGTTCATGGTGTCCGCCGTATCCGCCAAGTCCGCTGTGACCGGGCGGACTGTTGCTATTTACCTTTGGTCGTGGAATTGTGGCGGATTGAGGTGTGAGTCTTACGGACTGCCTCGGGTTGGTGCGGACTGCCATTGAAGGGGGTTGCTGTCCTGTAGTGGTTGGAGATTGCAGGCTGATGCCTTGTCCGTATAGCTTGGGCGGACTGGAGAGGGTTCGTCAATGGTTGCCTTGCTCCTGGCGATTTTCCTTGGTATCCGGCTAAGTTCTTGCTGACTCGGCGGACGGAGTTTTGCTATCGCGCGGGCTGGGGCGGTGTCACTATCTCTTGGGCGGTGACCACACTCCTCACCTTGCCTATAAATAGGACCCCCTGGCACATCTACAGTAACCTAAGTAACTTGAGTGAACAGTAAGTTAGGTTGAGCGAAGTGCTGTGGTCTCTGTTTGTCAGTCCGCGCGGATTGATTCAGGCTGACGGTTTGCTGTGTGCAGGTCGCGCGGGTAGCTTCAAGGAGCCAGGAGTTTGGCTGTGACTTCGGTCAAGTACTTGGAAGTGTGCGGTCTCTGCGGACTCAGCAGGAGGTCGCTCTGCGGCTTGTTAGTTCTGTTTCATCTTTGCCAGCTTCAATAACCTGTCTGCCGACTTCAGGCGGGTAGGGGTGTTCCTCAGTCCAGGTTCAGCAGGAGGCGAATAACGGTGTGTCCGCGCAGCCTCGCGGCTTCGGTAGACTCCTTGTCTATTCGGCGAATTGCAACATAGCTTGGGCGAGCTCAGTGGTCTCGGCGACCTCGGCGACCTCGCGGTATCGACGGACTCCGGTGCTGTCCGCCCGACTTGTTTTTTTGGTGCTTTCTATTTACAACTACTATACTAGCGAAATCATGTCTTGCTATGTATGCCTCGTGTTGTAAATAAGTGAATGTATAAAAGACCTGCTTGTGCTTCCATTGTTTGTTGGGATTAACCTCTGTTCCTTGGTTCCGCTGGTTCAACGTGAGAACTGGGTAGTTCCGAAGATATTAATTTGGCATTTGGGCTATCTTGCTGACCACGTTGAGAAAATTTAACATGGTATCAGAGGGAGGTTTTTGAGGTTCAGTTGCGTGAGCGGAAGTCAGCCAATGTTGTTACTCAGTGATTGAGTGGTGATCAACCTGTGTTGTTGCTCGGAGCTGCTGAAAGGTTGCCAACAGGTGTTGCAATGGAAGGGAGTTTTGCAAGAGGTCTGGGCATTGAACTCTTAACGCCGACTAACTTCAAGAAGTGGAAGTCGTGCATGAAGAGTTATCTTCTTGGAGAGGAGCTGTGGGAAGTCGTCGGTGGTGACGATAGGCAGGAAGTCACTGCTGCTTTCGGTACTGCAGAGCAGGTTAGGCTCTGGAGAAGAACAAATGCTAAGGCGGAGTTCATTCTGAAGAGAGCCGTGTCTCCAGAACTGTTTGATCACATCGTTGGGTGTGAGTCGGCTGCTGATATTTGGACAACCATTGATGAGTTGTTCAATAGGAAGAATGTGGCGCGGCTTCAGTTCCTGGAGAATGAGTTGGCCAGGGCAACTCAGGGAGAACTTTCCATCTCCAAGTACTTCTTAAAGATGAAGAGCTTGTGTGCTGAGCTGTCGCCACTGGATCCTGATGAGCCTATCTCTGAGGCAAAGATGAAAAGGCACATTATCCGCGGCTTGCGGAAGGAGTATGTGGCCTTTGTCACATCTGTTCAAGGGTGGGATACTCAGCCGTCGTTGCTTGAGCTGGAGAATCTGCTTGCCTCACAGGAGAGCTTAGCAAGGCAAATGGCTGGAGTGAACCTGCATGAGGAAGGCAGCGAAGCTCTCTTCTCAGGCAAGAAGAAAGGATGGGAAGGGAAGAAGAAGAAGAAGGTGCAGGCCGCTGGTGAGAAGGAGACTTCAACTTCATATCCGCCGGAGAGGAGCAATGCTCTTAAGGACTGGAAGAAGAATCTGAAGTGCTACCGGTGTCATCAGCGAGGGCACTTCAAGCGGGACTGCAAGGTCAAACTGCAGCCTGAGCATGCCGCGGGAAAGGAGGAAGCTTGCTCGAGAAGTGAAGAAGCAGAATGGGGCGGAGCTTTTATGACGGGCACTTGTGTCCGGGCCTTGTCTGCTGAGGACTTCAACAGCGAGTGGATCGTGAACTCCGGGTGTGGTCATCACCTCACCGGAGACAAATCAAAGTTAACCTCCATGCAGGCTTACTCAGGTAGTGAAGCTATTATCACTGCTGATAATACTATTTATGCAGTAGAGAAAGAGGGGGTCGTGTCTTTGGGTAGTGATCAGGGGCCACTCACGTTAAGGAGTGTGTATCACGTGACGGGCATGAAGAAGAACCTCTTCTCGGTGACCAATACGGTGGACGCTGGGTATCACGTTTTGTTTGGGCCAACAGACGTGAGGTTCCTTCGCAACGTATCAGCGGTAAAGGCTGATGTTGCTCATGTTGGGAGGAGGGTGAAGAACTTGTTTGTTCTTTCCACCAATGCTTATGTTGATAGAATGAGGGCCAATGATAGCGCTGCTATCTGGCATGAGAGGCTGGGGCATGTTGGCATGGACAAGCTGAAGGCGATGGCTAGTAGAAGTTTGGTGAGGGGGTTGCCGAAGCTGTCCTCCTTTGGTGATGTGCATGTTTGTGCGGGCTGTCAATACGGTAAGGCACATCGCCTTCCGTTTGATAAATCACAAACAAGGAGCAAGAAACCATTGGAGTGTATTCATGGCGACCTGATGGGACCGACGGTCACTGCCAGCCTTGGTGGAAGCAGATATGTTGGGTACATTGGTTCAAATGTACCTGATTTGAAGAAGCCTCACCCAACTCAATGATATACATCAAAAATGTATTTGATGTGTTTTGAGTTTACTTGTGCAGGTTAAGTATTTACAGGAAAGAAGAAAAAGTTTCTAAGTCCATGTGTCGACACCCAGAGGCAAAGTGTTGACACTTAAGAAGGCTTGTGTCGACACCCAGGCAAGCAGTGTCGACACTTGGAGTCATTGTGTCGACACCAGGGATGTAGAGTCGACACCAGACAGAAAGTGTCGACACAAGGAGCTGTGTCGACACTCAATGAAGAAGTGTGCAGTGAAGTAGTGTCGACACATAGCAGTTCTGTCGACACCCAGTGAAACTGTGTCTACATCAGAAAGTGTCGACACTTGGAGGCTGTGTCGACACTCAGCAAAAGTCAGTAGAGACTAAGTATAAGTGTCGACACCCAGAGCAATGTGTCGACACACAGCAGAAGAGTCAACATTTGAAGAAAGTGTCGATACAAGAAAGAATGTGTCGACACTCAGTTGAATACTCAACACTTGAAGAAAGTGTCGACACAAGGAGCTGTGTCGACACTTAGCAAAGATCAGCAAAATTCTAAGTACAAGTGTCGACACTAAGGAGTTGTGTCGACACTCAGCCAGAGTCTCGACAGAAGAAGAATGTGTCTACACAAGGAGCTGTGTCGACACTCAACAAGTATCAACACCGAAGACATGTGTCGACATCAAGAAAAAGTGTCGACACTTAACAGATTCAACACATGAAGATGTGTCGACGCAAAGGAGATGTGTTGACACTTACAAGAATTCAGCAATATACTGAAGTACAAGTACTTGTGTCGACACACATTATCAGTGTCGAGATATAAAATCTACAACACAAGGAGTTGTGTCGACACCTTGTAGGCTAGTGTCGACACTTAGACAACTTGTGTCGACACTTGGTCTATAAGTGTCGACACTTAAAAACAGACAGTCTAGACACTTTCAGACAGTTACATAATTTTCAAGAACTGACTGGATGACTTGACAGCTGCCATTCCAGCCGGTCTACTGCACCTGTCAGTGTTGTCAGAAATCAGTTATGAACCGGACCAGCCGGTTACCATGAAGAAGGCCTATAAATAGGCTTACACTGTATATAGAAAAAGATGAGAGGATTGAACACAAGTTCAAGTGATCAATATACAAAGAAGATCTAGCTATTCCTTGAAGAATCTAGTGAAGATCTAAGAAGTTGGAGAGAGAGAGCTCCATCCAAGAAGTCAGCCATTGGAACCAGGCTGAGAAGAAGGGTTCAGATTTGTTCTGAATCTTAAGTAGCAGAGATCAAGGATCAACTGCAGAAGAGATCAATCTTATTGTGTTCTACTTTCAAGAAGCTTTGAAGAAAGCCAAGTCAGATTGATTTCAGCTGAGTTCTTCCAAGAACTCATCAAGAAACTCACAACTTTTCTCTCTTGTCTCTGAGTTGTTGAGTTACAATTTTTGTATTCATATTATCTTGTAGGATCCTTAGGGATCTGAGTCTTTGTAAGCCTGTAATTATAAAGGCTGAGTGTAGGGCTTGAGTGCCTGAGTGTAGGAGATTTGAATCTTTGAGTGTAGGCCTATTGTGGCTGAGTGTAGGCCTTGGTGGCTGAGTGTAGGCCTTGGTGGCTGAGTGTAGGCTTTGTGAAGAAGCTGAGTTGTAGGGCATTGGGCCTGAGCTGTAGGAACCTGTTTTAGGGTTCTGAGATAGTGGAGGAGTTTGGCAGAATCTAGTACACTGCTAGATAGACAAAGGGGGAAAGTGGATGTACCCAAACCTTGGGGAACCACTATAAAACTGTTTGTCTACTGTGTGCTTGTGGAATTCTGTGATTGCTGATTGTGTGCTATGATAAAGTAGATTTAATTCTATGTTATAAGTTGAATTCTGCCTAAAAAGTCAAAAATATTTAAATCACCTATTCACCCCCCTCTAGGTGATTAGGTACAATATCTTTCAAGTGGTATCAGAGGGAGGTTACTCAAAAAGAGACATAACTGTCTGAGTAGATCCTGTTGGCAGATTCAGTCTAAGTAAATTACAGAATCAAGAAAATCAATAACCATGGGTTCCACTGAGAATCATAAGGAATTGGGATCCATGAAGTTACCCATTTGCAGAAAGGAAATCTTTGGCATCTGGAAGGAAAGGGTGAGACTGTTTATGGAAGCCTCAGACCATAGGATTTATATCACAGTGAAAGAAGGGCCATATGTGCCCATGAAGGTGTCAGTCTTAGATGCAAATCAGAGAACACCTAAGGATTTCTTAGAAATGACAAAGGATGAGATTGTTCTAGCCACAATGGACAAAAGAGCTCAGAATATTATAGTGAGTGCTATAGATGATGCTACTTTTCAGAATTTGATACACTGCAAGACATCCAAGGAAATGTGGGATACTCTTATTGTGTACATGGAGGGTTCTGAAGAAGTGAGGCAAGACAGAAAATCTTTGCTCAACCAAGAATATGAAAGTTTTAGACAAGGTAAAACTGATAGCATAACTGAATGCTATAAGAAGTTCTATAGGATTGTGAATGAGCTAATGTCCTATGATAGAGAGTTCAGTAATTATGAGCTCAATGATAAGTTTCTAAGGTCCCTAACAAAAGATTGGGACACCAAGATCTGTGCCATTAGGGAAATGACAAAGTTGGCAGAAATTCCTCCACCAATACTGTTTGGCAAACTGCTGTCCTATGAAATGCAGTTAATGGTGAGGAAAGAAGAGGAGAAATAAATAAGAAGTGAACATAAAGAAAGGACAGTGGCCTTCAAAACAGAAGCCCCCAGAAAGTACAGAAGTAAGTCACCAACTCCACCAGCACAAATACCTGAAACTGAGTCAGATGAGTCAGCAAGTAGAAAGTCTGAAAGTAGTGAAAGTGATGAGCACTTTACTGCCTTCACAAGACATTTTCAGAAGTTCTTAAAGAAGAAGCAGTGGAGGACAAGGCCATCTACTTCACAGGGTAAAAAAGACTATTATCAGAATAAAAAGTCTTCAAAGAAAGACAGGAAAAGACCAAGTCTAGCAAGGCAACTCTTTCAAAAATTGTATGCTATTGCTTTAATAGACAAGGACATGTTGTTGCAGACTGTCCAGATAAAAGGAAGGAGTCTAATGACAAGAAAAAGACTCAATACAAGGGCAAGAAGGAAAAGTCTTTTGTTGCCAAAAAGGATAAGAGCCTGTCAGACATTTCTTCATCAGAAACTGAGTCAGATGCTGAGGCATATATAGGGTTGTTTGCTGAGGAAGAAGAAGAAGAGTTCATTCAGATCATGAACTCTATATATGAACAAGAGGACAGTCAGTGCCAAGGGCTAATGGCATTGACAGAAAGTGACAAAATCCTGGAGCAGCCAGAACCTAGTAAGGTACAACATTGTTCTTTAAGTTCAATTTCTTGTGCTAATTCAGAATCAGATTCATCATCATCAAGTGATGAGAGTGCATCTGAGTCTGAAGAGGATATTCATCAGTTGATAGATGAATATAAAGTTCTGTTGCAAGCATTTAAGAAATGAAAATCCTTGGCAAAGAGTCAAGCTAAGGAGATTGCAAGTCTCAAAATGACTGCAACTGATTATGAGAAGATGTTTGATCAAAAACTTAATGAGATAGCCAGACTGAAGTACATAACTGTGATTCAGATGGGGACTATATCATTTAAGAATGATCAAATCAAGAGTCTGGAGATTAATCATCAGAAGGAGAAAGACTTAGTTGCTAGGTTTTCTAAACCTAAGTCAGTTCTACCTTTAATTGATGAATTTGTTCATCACAAAGGTAAAGCTGGACTGGGATTTACTAAACCTGCAAGGACTGTTCAGTCCAATTCCAAGGGCAAAGCCCCAACTCTCAATAAGCCAGCTGTAGATAAAACAACTAAGACTGTACCTAAGCAAAGGTACAATAAGTTTGAGTGTTGGTGCTGTGGCAAGGTAGGCCACTTTGCAATGGACTGTTGGCACAATGCTAGTGCCAAAGTGAGTAGCAAACTGCCTGTTGGAAAACCTGCAGGTAGCTTTGTTAGGAAGCAAACTAACCAGTACCAAGGAACTAAGAATTCTTTGGGTTCTAAGGTTCACTAATCTGTTTTGCAGGTGAGTCCAAGTGGCCATGCCCCAATATGGTACTTGGACAATGGATGTTCCAGACATATGACTGGAACAAGGGGTTTACTAAAGGACTACACACCCATCAAGGATGGTCCAAAAGTCACCTTTGGTGGTTCTGAAAAAGGAATCATCAAGGGTTTTGGTAACATATCTAACTTCTTTATTACAATTACTCAAGTGGCCTATGTTAAAGGTTTGAAACATAACCTTATTAGTATAAGTCAATTGAGTGATGTAGGATATGACATCTCATTTGTGAAAGATGGTTGTCATATCAGGAGGTCAAATGATCAAGAGATCATTTTGACTGGTTATAGAAAAAGGAATGTCTATTGCTTAGACATTATGGTTGAGAACAATGGTTCTCCAGTGTGTCTTGTAGCTGATGAGACAGTCTCTCATTGTGTCAAATGGCACAAGAGGCTAGACCATCTAAACTACAAGACAATTGGTAAACTCTTTAGCAAAGAGTTAGTGAGGAATGGTCCTCAAGTTAAGTGTATTAAAGATGGTATTTGCTCAGCTTGTCAAAAGGGCAAGCAGACTAGATCCACCTTTAGAAGCATTGAAAACAAAGATGCTGTGAGGTGTTTATACCTCTTGCATATGGATCTCTTTGGTCCAATGCCAGTTCACAACCTAGGTAGGAAGGTCTATACCTTTGTAGTTGTAGATGACTACTCAAGGTTTTCCTGGGTGTTCTTCCTTAGACAGAAATCTGAAACACATAGTGTCTTCTATAGCTTTGTCAAACAAATTCAGAATGAACTAGACAGTACAGTGGTCAAGATAAGAAGTGACCATGGTACTGAATTTCAGTCTGATAGCATGACAAAACTATGTGAAGAATTTGGGATATTTCATGAGTTTTCTTCACCAAGGACACCTCAGCAAAATGGCATTGCTGAGAGGAAGAATAGAACCTTGATTGAGGCTGGTAGGACCCTATTAAGTGATACATCACTACCAGAATATTTCTGGGCTGAAGCAGTCAATACTGCATGCCATGTTATTAATAGGGCTACCATTACTAAAAGCCTCAACAAGACCCCCTATGAGGTTGTGAAAGGCAGGAAACCAAACCTATCCTACTTCAGGATCTTTGGTTGTAAGTGATTTATACTTAACAATGGAAAGTCTTACTTGACTAAGTTTGCTGCCAAGTTCCAAGAGGGGATCTTTGTTGGGTACAGCAACAACAGTAAGACTTATAGAGTCTACAACTTGTCTACTCAAGTTGTAGAGGAATCTGTACATGTAGTATTTGATGAAACTAGACTTATTAACAATGAGTTGTCTAGTAGTGTATGCAGCTCCACAGGTATAACAAAGAAGATGGACAAGCTCACTATAGAAGAAGAACCTACTGCAAGGTAGCAAGTAGAAGATAGTGGCTGCTGTCCAGGGGGAGTACTACATGTACCTAATATAGATGAAGTTCAAGGAGTGCAGCAAGATGAAGAAACTGAAGAAGTTCAACCTGAAGTCAGGATGCCTCCAGCCAATAGGCATCTTAGAGATCATCCAGCAGAACAAATCATTGGTGATCCAAGACAAGGGGTACAAACAAGGAGCAAAAATCTGAATGCAGCAATCTACTCCAGTTTTCTATCCCAAGTTGAACCAAAGAAGTTTGAAGAAGCCATCCTAGACCCTCATTGGATCGAGACAATGCAAGAAGAGCTGAATCAGTTCAAGAGGTGCAAGGTCTGGGAACTTGTTCCTAAACCTAAAGACCACAACATAATTGGGACCAAGTGGATCTATAGGAATAAGATGGATGAACATGGAGTCATCATTAAGAACAAAGCAAGATTGGTTGCTAAAGGATATAGGCAGGAAGAAGGTATTAATTTTGATCAAACCTTTGCTCCAGTAGCCAGACTGGAAGCCATAAGGATATTCCTGGCCTATGCAACCTTTCAAGGATTTAAAGTTTACCAAATGGATGTCAAGTCAGCATTTCTAAATGGTAATCTAAAAGAGGAAGTTTATGTGGAACAGCCATCAGGTTTTGTTGATTCAACTCAACCTAATCATGTCTATAGACTTAGGAAAGCTTTATATGGGTTAAAGCAAGCCCCTAGGTCTTGGTATGAAACCCTGTCTAGTTTCCTCATTGAGAATAAATTCACAAGGGGGAAAATAGACAAGACTCTATTCCTTAGGGAATCCAAAGGCAAAGTAATACTAGTCCAAATATATGTAGATGATATAATATTTGGGTCTACTGAAAGTAGTCTTTGCAAAAAGTTTGCAAAACTAATGCAAGGACAATTTGAGATGAGCAGTATGGGAGAACTTAAGTTCTTCTTGGGTCTCCAAGTAAGACAGACTGAGAATGGATTATCCATATGCCAGTCTAAGTTCACCCTAGAACTCATAAGGAAGTATGGTATGGGTTCATCCAGTACCATGAAGACTCCTATGAGGTCAAGTATGTCTCTTAACAAAGATGATGCAGGGAAACCTGTAGATGAGATTTTGTATAGAGGGATAGTTGGCTCCATATTATATTTGACTGCAAGTAGACTAGATATCATGTATGCTACATGTGTCTGTGCAAGGTATCAAGCATGCCCTAAAGAGTCTCATTTAACAGCAGTCAAAAGAATATTGAGATATCTAAAGGGCACTCCTTATCTAGGCCTCTGGTACCCTAGGAATGAGGATTTTGAACTAACAGGTTATTCAGATGCAGACTTTGCAGGATGCAAAGAAGACAGAAAAAGCACAACTGGAACCTGTCAATTCCTAGGTGGAAGACTGATTTCATGGAGTAGCAAGAAGCAAACAAGTGTGGCTATCTCCACTGCAGAATCAGAATATGTGGCTGCAGGAAGTTGCTGTGCTCAACTTCTATGGATACAACATCAGCTTGAGGACTATGGAATTCAGGTAAGTAGAACTCCACTCTTTTGTGATTCTACAAGTGCTATATCAATTGCACATAATCCTGTTTCCCATAGTAGAACTAAACATATTGAAATAAAATATCATTTTCTTAGGGAGCATGTAGAGAAAGAAGATATTTTACTGGAATATGTTAAAACAGATAATCAACTAGCTGATATGTATACTAAGCCCCTAGAAGAAACTAAGTTCAATAGGTTTAAAATTGAACTAGGAATGATAAACTTAGAATAAGTTTATAGAAATGGCTAAGTAAAAAGCTGTCGACACACAAAGATATCTGTGTCGACTCAGAAAAGTGGTGTCGACACTTCAGGGAAAAGGTGTCGACACATCTAGGAAGTTGGTGTCGACACTTCAGAAAATTTGAGTCGACACATGGTAAGTAGGTGTCGACACATCCAAGGTGGTGTCGACACTTAGGCTTTACTCAGAATTATCTAAGTAAAGTCTCGACTAAATGTCGAGTTATGTGGTGTCGACACATAAACAAGTGTCGACACATATATCTGTTGACTAAACTTGTGTCGACACATAGGTGTCGAGACATTATAAGTCAGTGTAGACACTTATCGACAGTGTTGACACAATTTAAGTTAGCTGACCCGCCTTTTCATCTTCAAAGCTAGAAAGGTATAAATAGGATTTTGCCTTTGTCTGTCGACACGCTTTCAAAAGTTTCGAGACCAAACTTGTGTGTCGACACCTCTCTTCTCTCAGTTCAAATTCTTCAAACCCTAATGGCGCCAAAGCTCGAGGAGAACGTCAATGAAGGCTATGAACTGGTGCGCGACGCATTTGAGGATGCAGACCCGAAAATTAAGAATGTGATAACCCTAGTTGCAGACTCAGGGTTAGAATTTCTTGTTTCAGAGCCTACAAAGATCTGAAAGAAGGAAGTTCTAGAGTTTCTGAATGGAGCTACAATAGACGAATCTGGATTCAAGATCAAATCCAGGGTTCATGGTGAAAAGGTTAAGGTCTCATCAAAAAGTTTGAGGAAAGTCCTTCAGTTACCAAGAACTAAGGAAGAAGAAGAAGTTACTGCTTCCAGGACCAGAGATGCATTAGCATGGTGTGGTCTGGATTCAAAGATGAAAATTGGATCAGTGTTTAATAGAAAGGGGATGAACATCCAGGGTAAATTTCTTTCTGAAATTGTTGGCAAGGTAATCTTAAGTAAGCCCGGAGGGCATGATAGGGTATCGGCCCATATGTTCAACATTATGACAAGGATAATTTTCACATTAAAAACTGATTGGTCTATTGTTGTCTTTGAGAAGATCAAGGAGAGTCTGAAGAAACCCAACTTGGGTAGGATCTTAAGTTTATACCCAGCTGGTAGCATACCAGAGGTTATGAGTCAGGCTGCTGGCACTAAGATCAACCATATGAGGAAGATGGACTTGAGGATATTCTCTAGGTGGGACAGGGTTTTGTCTAAGGAGATGCCTACACCGGAGAAAATAACTCCTGAGAAGGAAACCCCACTCAAGAAGAAGAAGAAAACTGCCCCAGTGGCTCAGGTTTCCACTAGCAGCTCTGGTAGTGAAGAGCAAGTGGTCTTCACACCTGATGAAGAAGATACTGGAACTATTGAGAAGTCTCCAGCTCACCAAGATGTTGCAGAAAGGCAGGGGGAGCTACCACAAGCTAGCCCCATACACCAGGATACTGTCCAGGGGGAGCCCCTAGTAGTGGAAGAGCCAACTATACTGGAAAGTGAACAAGCTACAAACATCATTCTTGAGGTAATCACTGAGCTTAATGCTTTAGATTTCCTTAAAGTGGATACTATTTTATCTGATCCATTAAGTAATGTAAATCAGCAAACTCAGCTGGATAGCCAACTCCCAGATGTTGTCATGGAAGACACATCTGTTGAAGTTCAAGTTGTATCTGATCTAGTGGTAGATGAGCCAAGAATTTCTCCAGCTCATTCTCCACAAGAATATACAATGGAAGATCTTTTCCTAAATCTGGATCAAATAGATTTTGACAAGGCTTGTGCTGCTGCTGAGGGGGAGAATGCTCCAGTTGAGGGGGAGCAAATGCCAATTCTAGAAGAAACTGCAAGGCAAGAGCCTGAGAAGCCCAAAGAGGTTGAGGAGCTACCTAAGGAGAGGGTAGATATAGCCATCACCTCAGCTTCTGAAGATGAGGAGGAAACAAGGGCTAAGAAAAAGAAGTTTCAAGTTTTCAAAAGAAGAAGTCAAAATTATAAGAAGGCTTTGCAAACCATAGCACCACAGCCTGCACTACAGCCAACTCCAGCAGTAAATTACAGTGCTCTAATGGTTGCTCTGCAAATCAAGCTTGATGAGCACAGGAAAGCTTTAGAGACATATGTGGATGAGGGTCATAAATCCCTCCAATTTGATTTAGCCCAAGAAATAAAGTTTATTAGATTTGAAATGAATCTTAATAAAAAGGAAATGACTGTCTGCTTCCACAAAGGAGGGAATGCAGTAGTCTATTTGACAACTCATCAAGAAAAGATAAAAGCTCAAATAGATGAACTTGAAGTAAAGCAAGGCTATGTACTGGAAAATCAAATCAGGATGAATGATAATCTGACAGAATCTCACAATGCCATTATCACTGAGATGCAGAATATAGCTGCTGGACTGACTCCAGCTCATGCTACAGCTAAAGCAGACTTTGACAAAGCATTCCAAGAGGAAATTACTGCTGTTAAGACTGCCATACAAGACTCTCAGAAGCTCATAACTGATAAACTCCAAAGGTTGAAACCTTACTTTAAAGATGGAGTCAACTATTTGGATGCCCAAATCAGATTTCAAAAGGATGATCTGAGGGATCACATGGTTAGAGAAGTCATAAAGGGGGAGAGAGTGTTGGTTAAAGCCAGCTCTGATCATGCTAAATGGATTTCTAATTCTATCAGAGCTACTCTTGGATATCATCCTCTTTGTGATGATGATAATGTGGCAGAATCTGGAATTAACCCTGCATATCTAGGAGGGAAGCAACCTGAAGTGGCTCAAGTCATCTACCCTCCTCCAGATTTTGATATGGTACATGCTGATATCCAGACCATGTATAGTCCACCTGATGGTACTCAGAAGGTTATCCTAGAAAAAGTGGTTCAGCCAGTATCAGAGGCTATGCAAGAAGCTCTGCAGAAAGAAGAAGAAACCAGATTGTCTAAAAAGAGGTTCAGGGAGCAAGCTGAACAAAGACCTGACTTTGAGTAGTGGAGCCCCACTTCCAGGAACATTATCTTAACTGCATGGAAAGCTGCAAAAGATAACATTCAAGACAGAAATAAATGGTTTTCTGAATTGGAATGGAGGAAACATGAGACAAGGCAAGAAGCCATAGTCCAATACAGAAGAAATGCCAAGATGAGAAAGCTACCTCCTACTGCCCAGGAGCCTAGCAAGTACTTTCCCAAGCCTTATCATTATTTTGAGAGGCAAAAGATCAAAGCTGAAGAGCTAAAGAAGAAGAAGCTGAAAGGGAAGAAACCTGTTGATACTGAAGCTGCTGAAGCTCCTATGCAAGCCAAGATTCAGTCTGGAAAAGGGATAGTGATCAAAGATGCTGATCAAAAATAGCATAGAAATTTTCTTAAGTTTACTATGTAATCTTTTGATGTTAAACATTCTGTAAACTTTTGAAATATGAATATGACAAAGTTGTTAGAACAATATGCTTTGTGATAAATTTGCTATGTGATAAATTTATTTCATAATTGTTCTGAGAAAATGTCTATGTATACATGTTTGATTAATACATGTTATGTGTTTTCCTGTTATAGAATCATGCTCTACATCATACTTGATTTTATTCTGTATGGTGTATATCATTGACAAAGGGTTATGACTTCTCCAAATAGGGGGAGATTGTTGGGTACATTGGTTCAAATGTACCTGATTTGAAGAAGCCTCACCCAACTCAATGATATACATCAAAAATGTATTTGATGTGTTTTGAGTTTACTTGTGGAGGTTAAGTATTTATAGGAAAGAAGAAAACGTTTCTAAGTCCATGTGTTGACACCCAGAGGCAAAGTGTCGACACTTAGAAGACTTGTGTCGACACCCAGGCAAGCAATGTCGACACTTGGAGTCATTGTGTCGACACCAGGGATGTAGAGTCGACACCAGACAGAAAGTGTCGACACAAGGAGCTGTGTCGACACTCAATGAAGAAGAGTGCAGTGAAGCAGTGTCGACACATAGCAGTTGTGTCGACACCCAGTGAAACTGTGTCTACATCAGAAAGTGTCGACACTTGGAGGCTGTGTCGACACTCAGCAAAAGTCAGCAGAGACTAAGTATAAGTGTCGACACCCAGAGCAATGTGTCGACACACAGCAGAAGAGTAAACATTTGAAGAAAGTGTCGACACAAGAAAGAATGTGTCGACACTCAGCTGAAGACTCAACACTTGAAGAAAGTGTCGACACAAGGAGCTGTGTCGACACTTAGCAAAGATCAGCAAAATTCTAAGTATAAGTGTCGACACTAAGGAGTTGTGTCGACACTCAGCCAGAGTCTCGACAGAAGAAGAATGTGTCGACACAAGGAGCTGTGTCGACACTCAACAAGTATCAATACCGAAGACATGTGTCGACATCAAGAAGAAGTGTTGACACTTAATAGATTCAACACATGAAGATGTGTCGACACAAAGGAGATGTATCGACACTTACAAGAATTCAGCAATATACTGAAGTACAAGTACTTGTATCGACACACATTATCAGTGTCGACACATGAAGAAGAAGCAGTGTCGAGATATAAAATCTACAACACAAGGAGTTGTGTCGACACCTTGTAGGCTAGTGTCGACACTTAGACAACTTGTGTCGACACTTGGTCTATAAGTGTCGACACTTAAAAACAGACAGTCTCGACACTTTCAGACAGTTACAGAATTTTCAAGAACTGACTGGATGACTTGACAGCTGCCATTCCAGCCACTCTACTGCACCTGTCAGTGTTATTAGAAATCAGTTATGAATCGGACCAGCCGGTTACCATGAAGAAGGCCTATAAATAGGCTTACACTGTATATAGAAAAAGATGAGAGGATTGAACACAAGTTCAAGTGATCAATATACAAAGAAGATCTAGCTATTCCTTGAAGAATCTAGTGAAGATCTAAGAAGTTGGAGAGAGAGAGCTCCATCCAAGAAGTCAGCCGTTGGAACCAGGATGAGAAGAAGGGTTCAGATTTGTTCTGAATCTTAAGTAGCAGAGATCAAGGATCAACTGCAGAAGAGATCAATCTTATTGTGTTCTACTTTCAAGAAGCTTTGAAGAAAGGCAAGTCAGATTGATTTCAGCTGAGTTCTTCCAAGAACTCATCAAGAAACTCACAACGCTTCTCTCTTGTCTCTGAGTTGTTGAGTTACAATTTTTGTATTCATATTATCTTGTAGGATCCTTAGGGATCTGAGTCTTTGTAAGCATATAATTATAAAGGCTGAGTGTAGGGCTTGAGTGCCTGAGTGTAGGAGATTTGAATCTCTAAGTGTAGGCCTATTGTGGCTGAGTGTAGGTCTTGGTGGCTGAGTGTAGGCTTTGTGAAGAAGCTGAGTTGTAGGGCCTTGGGCCTGAGCTGTAGGAACCTGTTTTGGGGTTCTGAGATAGTGGAGGAGTTTGGCCGAATCTAGTACACTGCTAGATAGGCGAAGGGGGAAAGTGGATGTACCCAAACCTTGGTGAACCACTATAAAACTGTGTGTCTATTGTGTGCTTGTGGAATTCTGTGATTGCTGATTGTGTGCTGTGATAAAGTAGATTTAATTCTGTGTTATAAGTTGAATTCTGCCTAAAAAGTCAAAAAGATTTAAGTCACCTATTCACCCCCCCTCTAGGTGATTAGGTACAATATCTTTCAAGATACATGCTTGTCTTGGTTGATGACTACTCAAGATATACTTGGGTGTACTTCTTAAAGGAGAAGTCGGAAGCCTTCCGTTTGTTCGTGGAGTTCAAGGAGTTGGTAGAAGGCCGGCTTGGCTTGCCCGTTAAGAAGCTTAGAACTGATAATGGGGGTGAGTTTGTCTCCTCCGAGTTTTCTAACTTCTGCAGGAAGCACGGGATCCAACGGGAGCTTACTTGTGCCCACACTCCACAACAAAATGGGGTAGCGGAGCAGAAGATCCGTCATCTGACGGAGACCTGCAAATGCTGGCTTCATGCGAAAGATATCACAAGGTCCTTTTGGGCGGAGGGAATGTCTTGTGCTGCTTACGTCATCAACCGGATGCCACTCAGCCCTATCAACATGAAGACTCCTATTGAGCTGTTGCTGAAGGAGAAGCCGAGTGTGGGACACCTTCGGGTGTTCGGTTCAACTTGGTACGTGCATGTCCCCGATGCTTCACGGACAAAGCTGGATGCGAAGGCAAGGAAACTTGTCTTTGTTGGCTATGATGAGCGGAAGAAGGGATGGAAATGCATGGACCCTGTGACGAAGAAGTTCGTGGTGTCAAGAGACGTTGTCTTTGATGAGCTGACGTCATATGGAGGTGGCTCGGTGGAGCTAACCGGAAGTAGCATGGTTGATGAAGCACCGGTGGAGGCTGCTGAAGGCTTGGAAGAGGAGCTTGCTGTTTCACCAGCAGCTCCTGTTGCTTCGAACTCCAAGGCTGAGCCTTCTGGCTCAGGAAGCAGGGGGAGCACTGCTCAATGCTTGCCCCAGGTAGGAGTGGAGCCTGAAGAAGCAACGGAAGCCGTGAGCAAGGAGCCATGTCTTCGGAGATCGAAGAGGGTGGTTAAGCCACCGGCTCGGTACTGTGATGGGAATGCAGTGAGCTTTGTCTCCTGCTTCTTTGCAGGTCCTCTGGATGAGCGAGAGCCTGCAAGATTCAACGAGGCCACTGGAGTGAATGAGTGGGAGGATGCCATGAAGGAAGAGATTGATTCTCTGAAGAAGAATGAAACCTGGGACCTTGTGCCCAAGGTTGATGACATTACTCCGGTTACTTGCAAGTGGGTGTATAAGTTGAAGAAGAAGGCTGATGGGAGCATTGATCGTTTCAAGGCTCGCCTGGTCGCTAGAGGATTCTCACATCAGTATGGAGAAGACTATGAGGAGACATTCAGTACAGTTGCGAAGATGACTTCAGTAAGAGTGGTGATCGCCTTGACTGCTAGCAAGGGATGGAAGTTGTGGCAACTCGATGTGAAGAATGCCTTTCTTTACGGAGAGATTGACAAGGACATCTTCATGGATCAGCCGCTTGGTTTTGTCTCTGAAAAGCATCCGGACTATGTCTGCAAACTCAGGAAGGCTCTCTATGGGTTAAAGAAAGCTCCTAGAGCTTGGTATGGGAAGATTGCAGAGTACTTGTAATTCTGTGGATACCTTGCTTCTAACTCGGATTCAAGCTTGTTCTCCAAGAAGAAGGGGGAGCTACAAGTCTTGGTCCTGCTGTATGTGGATGACATGATCATCACAGGGAACTCGGAGGGGGAAGTAGCAAGGCTCAGGGATGAGCTTGCTATACGCTTCGAGATGAAAGACTTGGGAGAGTTGCATCACTTTCTCGGCCTGGAAGTGGAGAGGAAGGAGTGCGGGGTTCTCATTAGCCAGAAAGGATATGCTGATCGCATTGTGAAGCGGTTTGGCATGGGCGAAGGGAAGAAGTGCTCTACTCCACTGGAATCTGGGCAGAAGCTTCGACGAGATGAGGGAAGGGTTCTTCCTGATCCCTTGGTGTTCAGGGCTCTTGTTGGGAGCTTGATTTACCTAACGATTACAAGGCCGGATATTGCTTATGTTGTTGGCCGAGTAAGTCGGTATATGGCTGAACCATGGCAATCTCATCTAGTGGCGGCGAAGGGAATTCTGAAGTATGTCAAGGCTTCTTTTGACATGGGACTCCTCTATAGAAGGGACTCGGAGTTTGCGTTGCTTGGGTACACGGATGCTGACTATGGCGGTGATTCAGATGATTGAAGGTCTACTTCAGGTTATGTGTTCACTTGCGGTTCAGCTAGCATCTCATGGTGTAGCAAGAAGCAGGACTCGGTGTCGGTTTCAACCACAGAGGCGGAGTATAAGGCTTCGGCCTTGGCTGCTCGGGAAGCTGTTTGGTTGAGGAGGCTTATAGAGGATGTTCATGAAGAAGTGCAAGGGCCTACTTTACTCCAGGGTGACAATGAGAATGCTCTCAAACTGGTTAACAATCCAGTGTGTCACGCTAGGACCAAGCATATAGAGATTGATCACCACTTCATCCGAGAGAAGGTGTTGGAGGGGTCTCTGCTGGTCGGGCATGTTCGGAGTGAAGATAATCTTGCTGACATCTTCACAAAGCCACTGTCGAAGGGGCCCTTTGAACGCTTGCGCAGCTTGCTGGGCTTGGTCACCACTTCCCACTTCAAGGGGGAGTGTTGAATTTTGTGAAGTGGAAGTGGTTGACGGGACAGGCCGGGCGGCCTGGGGCGGACAGCTTTGGCGGACTAGGCGGACTGGGCGGACTGTGATGTGCGGCCTGGTGGAAGGTCTAGTGAAAAGCCGGTTGTTCTTCTGGGCGGTTTGCACGAGTTGAGTCCGCGGACTATGCGGCCTGGTTTCTGTGGATAGGGTGTTTGCTGGTTGGCTTTGCCAAGGAGCGGCCTCAGCGGATGGAGGATTGCGGACTGGTGCATTGCTCAGTGGCCGCAGGTGCAAGGTTGTGCTGATAGGCGGGTTGGCTCATGTTCGCGGGAAGCTTGCGGACTGGCGTGTCCGTAGTTTGAGCTGTTGCGGACTGAGCTTAGAGCTTGGCTGAGGCCTTGTCGAGATCTGGTGGCACAGCAGGTGCTTTGCTGTGGAGGTCTTTGGCGGACTAGTTTTGGAGTCCGGGGTTGGCTGCTGCGTTGGACAAGTGCGAGGAGCTCGCGGACTGATGGCGGTCTGTGCTAGGGTGTTTGGCGGACGGGAGTTTGTGTCCTCCATGCTCGTATTGGCCCTTGATGGTTTTGGACTTGGTCACACTTTGTGCCAAGTTCATGGTGTCCGCCGTATCCGCCAAGTCCGCTGTGACCGGGCGGACTGTTGCTATCTGCCTTTGGTCGTGGACTTGTGGCGGATTGAGGTGTGAGTCTTGCGGATTGCCTCGGGTTGGTGCGGACTGCCATTGAAGGGGGTTGCTGTCCTGTAGTGGTTGGAGCTTGCGGGATGATGCCTTGTCCACATAACTTGGGCGGACTGGAGAGGGTTCGTCAATGGTTGCCTTGCTCCTGGCGGTTTTCCTTGGTTTCCGGCTAAGTTCTTGCGGACTCGGCGGACGGAGTTTTGCTATCGCGCGAGCTGGGGCGGTGTCGCTATCTCTTGGGCGGTGACCACACTCCTCACCTTGCCTATAAATAGGACCCCCTGGCACATCTACAGTAACCTAAGTAACTTGAGTGAACAGTAAGTTGGGTTGAGCGAAGTGCTGCGGTCTCTGTTTGTCAGTCAGCGTGGATTGATTCAGGCTGACGGTTTGCTGTGTGCAGGTCGCGCGGGTAGCTTCAAGGAGCCAGGAGTTTGGCTGTGACTTCGGTCAAGTACTTGGAAGTGTGTGGTCTCTGCGGACTCAGCAGGAGGTCGCTCTGCGTCTTGTCAGTTCTGTTTCATCTTTGCCAGCTTCAATAACCTGTCTGCCGGCTTCAGGAGGGTAGGGGTGTTCCTCAGTTCAGGTTCAGCAGAAGGCGAATAACGGTGTGTCCGCGCAGCCTCGCGGCTTCGGCGGACTCCGTGTCTATTCGGCGAATTGCAGCATAGCTTGGGCGAGCTCAGCGGTCTCGGCGACCTCGGCGACCTCGCGGTCTCGGCGGACTCCGGTGCTATCCGCCTGGCTTGTTTTTTTGGTGCTTTCTATTTACAGCAACTATACTAGCGAAATCATGTCTCGCTATGTATGCCTCGTGTTGTAAAGAAGTGAATGTATAAAAGACCTGCTTGTGCTTCCATTGTTTGTTGGGATTAACCTCTTTTCCTTGGTTCTGCTGGTTCAACGTGAGAACTGGGTAGTTCCGAAGATATTAATTTGGCGTTTGGGCTATCTTGCTGACCACGTTGAGAAAATTTAATAGGCTCTCGCGGTTCACCCTCCTGCGTGGCAGAAACGGGCCGGTTGGCCCCGGTGCTCGCCTGCCTTTTGAACTAATGTGGGTAGGCTGTCCTGGCTCGCTCACCGGCCTGGCAGATGAGGTCTAGCTTGAATTGAGGGCCCCTCTTCTGTCTTGTTGGACCCACTCATCGAACACTGGGTTGTACACAATCCCCGCTTGTTTTGAGATTTTGCAAAGATCGGAAAGAATCATCCAACCCAACGTGTTCAATGAGTGCTTGCTCAGCCGGAGGGAATCTTTTGGTGGGTCCCACCTTATTGCTATAAATGCACCACCAGGCTCAAGGAAAAACCCCCATCCTTCTGCTTTTCTTTCCCTATGAACTACTGTAGCAGTGCGGTGCCCATATCAGAAGAAATGTGTGCTCTCCTAGTGTTCGCGAGGGAGGGAATGTGGCTGCAGGTCATCGATGCCGCCCTATGGATGGCGCGAGGGTCACTTAGTCCCACCTTCAGGCCGAAGATGGCAAAGATAATCTGATGTTCTCCCTCGAATGACACCCATGTGTCTAGTCTGGTGGCCGGTGTCGAGGCCATCCATGAGGTATGTGGGCCGGTTTCCTGATCATTGTCATTCCGATTTTGATTTCCCCTATTTCGTAGGAGGCGCCTCGCGAGGATGGAGGTGAGGGAATGGAGCCGAGGCACTCTTCGCCACATGTCTCTGAGCAGGTCGCCAGCCCCTCGGCTGCAGGGCATGCCCTTCTCGCAGTCCTGACCGCTCCACTAGCGACTGGTGAGTTCTTGACCCATCACCTTCACTTTCCAACTGGTTCCCCCTCACCTTCTAATTTTGATATTGCATCCTCCACTCCAGGAGCCATTGACCGTCCCCTGCTATTTTTGCGATTGGCGACCTGCCCTAGGTTGGGAAAATCCTTTGCGACACTTGATGGAGAACTCTTCTAGGGCCGGCTAGGGACTTCCTGCCTGAATTCCAGTGTAGGGGACGTGCTGAAATCAGGTGAGTTTGTGTGCTTGCTTGCTTGCGTCTGTCGACCTAATTTTTTTGATCCATATTTCTACAGGATTCAATATCATCTCATCATCTAACTCCCCTCGCCTCCTCCTTATGCAGACCGCATCTCAGAATATTTGGGCGACTTGCAAGATGCCGAGGAGATTGAGAGGCGGATGACCCAACTGTTCCAAAAGCACTCCCTGATGCTGCAGGAGGTTTGCGACATGGTGGAAGAGGACAAAGCTGAGGCATTGGAGCGATTCACGGTCCTGGAGGGCGTGAGGTGCCCAGAAGACGACGATGGGATGACTTCTTCGGGAGTACACATTACGCGATCAGAGGAGTGACTCATGCATGCTACAGAACAGGCCAACCTGGACCAGCGGGAACAGCTGGTGGTTCACGAGTATTACTACCCTCGCCTACCGCTCTGTTTCGGGGTGCGAGGGTGGGGTAGGTGGAAGTGGATTCAATACTGATCGACCGACCCCTTCCTCATTATCATCCAGCAGGCCTGGGTCGCACCTCTCTTGATCAGCTTGCGCGACAACTATAAATGGCTAGTTAATCTTGCTTTTGTAATTATTTACGATAGCTCACCCGCTCATGTGCCTATGCTTGTATATTGATTCTTTATTGCTTGTTACTCTTTAGCCTTTCTTAGTTGGATACGGGTGAGCCGCCTTGCTTTCATGTCACTTTCTTAGGCGGGCGCTAACCGATTTAGCTTGTTCGCCACTTGGGCAGACACGAGCCAACGTGGCTTGCACGCCACTTGGGTGGATGGGAGTCAGCGTGGCTCCCTTTCCATTTGGGCAGACACTAGTCAGTATGGCTCGAATGAGGCTTCCCTGCTGCTGCATAGTTTTCGTAGGGCCACACGGGCTCAGATGTCGAAGTGTCATGGCATATTTCTCGCCGATGGGATGTTTTCCCGCCCTCTCTCTTTCTACAAATAGGCTAAGACCCTTCTTACCACCTGCCGTAGTTAAAACCCTTTGTCTTCTTCCTTCATTATGATTCTCGGCCTGCCTCATTTCACGAGAACTTCAGCGTCCTGCCCGACTAACTGCTTGCGAGATGGGAGGCAGTGGTGGCGATGCCGAGGGGAAAAGGTAGTGCGCTTGGACCTTTTATGACTACCCCTTCATCTCCACCACCCTCGTCGAGAGCGAGTTCCTCACAGTGGTCGGCGACTTCATCCCGCACAGGTTTGAGGCAAGGTGACCTTGAGAGTAGGAGAAGGTCAACGACCTTTCTGATATAAAGTTCGCCATCCCCATCGCTCACTTCGAAGCAGGCCTCTGGCTTCCCCTATGGCCCAAGGTCCGACAAATATTGAAGTACTTTGGGGTCTTCCTCGGCCAGCTGACCCCCAACTCGGTAGATGTCATGGTCGGGTTCGCATGCTTCCTACGGGAAGAGCAGATCGAATTCAGCCTCACAGTCTTCCGCAAGTTGTTCTCCTTCCGGGAGAACAAGGAGACACCATATACTTCTCCAACAACCACGTCAAGTTACGGGAGACAGTAAACAAGAGCCACAACTAGTTTTGAAAGTTCGTCTTCATCAAGGGGGACTTCGAAAATGTACCCTTCTTGCTGGTCCAACTCAGCGAGGCAAGCTACCACCCCCTAGCCCGGGGGCCATGAAGTCCAGCTCTGCGGGTTCTTCGAGGGGAAGAACTTCGAGGTCGCGTTCCTCCTAAGGAACATTGACTCCCCCACCCCATCCCGCCTGGGGGTGATAAGCTACTCGCACTCCATCATTTTTTACTTAACCCCTTTTCTGTTGTTCTAACTCTCTTACTACAGGTGAGTGGGACCTCCCCATAAACCTTCCTTATGAGAGTGCGCAAGTCGCTTCTAGTGAGCTCGTTCATGCCGTGGCAGTGGCTGCCTCACATCGCAAGATCCTGGACCTCACCTCCCAGAAGTAGGTCACCCACGAACAGCCTCCTCCGCCTCCGCCATCCAAGAAGTCGAAGACCGCGGGCGGCGCACCTCCCACATCCCGGGAGAAAGGCAAAGCTCTGGCGAGCCAACAACCTGAAGCGGACACCACCCCGGGTGCTTTGACTGGCAGGCCTCCCTGTGAGGCGGCAGGAACCTCCAAGCCACGAGATCAGGCATTTGCCGACAAGCCCGTGCCGAGGGGGCACCGTAACATCGGCTATGGCAAGTGGCACCTGGACGAGCTAGGCAAGCCCCTCCTTCAACGAGACCAAGGGGAGAACCGGCTGTCAAATACCACCCTACTGTCGAGCTGGCTAGAGCAAGAAACAACCATCGGGTAGGCATATTCCTTCTCCTTCGACTTGTATATGCGGGAGGATGCCACAGTCTTCAATGAGGAGGACACGCGGTCTCTCGTGCATGAGAGTGTGCGGTCCCAACTACGAGGCCTGTGGCTGGCCCATATGGTGGGCCGCTGGTTCTTGCAGATGGAGTGGAATTCTGCCTCACTCCAGAAGCACGCCGATGACAAGGAAGAGGCCCGCCACCTCGCATTGGAGGAAGCAGAGCAGCAGAAGAAGTGGGCGGACGCGACTGGCGCCGTTCTCGCTGGATTCCTTGGGGGATGTGGTACGTCCCGAGACTTTGAACAAGATGCCTCTCTTAAGATTGCCTTCATTAACACTTATACTTCTTCTCACAGGATGCGGCGATATCCTAGTGCCTTGGCCTCCAAATCGCCACCCTCGAGAAGGAGAATGAGGTCTTCGGATGTGGGTGCGAGAATTAGAAGTCGCAGATCCTCTGCTGCCTCCCAGCAGCAGCGGACGACTCACCCACTACTCTGAATATGAGTTGGAGGAGATGATGTAGAAGAATGCCGCCAAGGCCATGAAGTTCACGCTCTAGACTATGCAACGAGCCTACCTAGTCACCAGCGAAGGCGCGGGACTCTTAGCGAGTGACATGGTCCGGGAACTGTTTCTTCCGGTCTCGGATCTGGGAGACGAGTCCTTCCAACCCCTTTGGGAGAGCTCACCACCCGAGAGCCCTCCTCGCTGAAACCCTGTGCCGCACTTCTCTTTTTTTAATGTATATTTTTTTGTTTCCCCCTCCATAATGTACATGCGGGCTGAGTACCACACCTTCTAACTTTTTGTGATTAATGCACTCTTTTCTGAAATGATCTCATTGCTTTTTGGTAATGTTTTCTTTTCTTTTTGTGTACTCGTGACCCCGTTCAACCTTCCCGCTCGCTGCCTCCGAACCCACACCCCGCTTAGTGAGATCACACAACTCTCAGGGACTTGGCCTAGAAAATCATTAAGACCTTAGGAAGTCGGCCCGCGAGCGGCAATCCACCGCCTTCACTCAGAGAGTTTCCCCACGGTGCTCGTGAGACTTAGTTCTAGGCATTTCTTGGCTCACACCCTGAGCGCTTGGCCTGAACTAACGGGGTCCTATTTGGCGCGAGCTGAAGGCTCGCGAACGCCTCGTGTGAGTGACCCTCACAGCCTATGTCGCAATGTTTGTACTAAAGATGTTTGTCGAGTGGGAGAAGCGAGTGTAACGCCCCCGGTGTTTTTGGTATTATTCTTTTGCCGGCTGACGTCATAATGACGGATGGGCGTTGCGTGTCCGTGAGTTGACGACGCAATACCGTTGGTGTGTTTTCGCGTCCATTAGGTTTGACCAGCTAGATTTTGGGATATGCGTCAGATTTAGATTTTGTTTTCTCTATTGGGTTCGTAGCATCGGTATTCGCCTATGGCGCGAATTTCATCCATTTCAGCATGCGTTTGGGCCTTCGTAATAACATAGCAAATATAAGATTATAATAATATAAATAAGCTAGTATTATTGATGATTCCTTTTTACCTCTGAGTGGAGATCAGCGAGAACATGAAAATACTGTTCATAAATTTTTATAAATTAGGCTATTTGCTTCCTTCCCCGCTCGACGAAGTGCTCTAGCCGTCCGATGATCGACCCCCTCCTCCCTATTTGCTTCCTTCCCCGCTCGACGAAGTGCTCTAGCCGTCCGATGATCGACCCCCTCCTCCCTATATAAGATTTAGGCATAATAAAATTTATAATAAAGTAAAATTATGTATATATATATATATGTATATATATATATATATATATATATAATTGTTAGGAATGTATATAACGTAGAATATATATAAAGGTAAAACCCTACTCTCTGCACCTCATCTTCTCCCGACTGAAACAAGAAACGGCAGACCCCTTCCGTTCATGGACCTTCCGACCGCCGCCGACGGAGCTCCGGTGCTCGAAATCGCGAGCCGAACACAGATTCGGAAAGCTCTCGCCGAGATCTACGCGATGGTGGTGAGTATTTCTAGTTTCTTGGGAATTCTCCGATTAGGGTTCTTGACCCTAGTTTCTGTTTTAACTCTTTAAGTAAAGGAGTTGTTTTCTCTCATCCTTCCAGGGCCGATCTACGCATTAGTGCCTCTCGGAGGACGGTTTTCCGTGGTTAAGGCAAGTGGTGATCTTTTCTTTCTCTTTGCTACCCCCCTTTTCCCCTTTTGTTTCCAGTACATTGATTATGCTAAGTTTCATCTTCTGCTTAGCCTTTTGCTCAATATAATTTTTCCATCATCTTGTTACTTGAAATGTTATATTATGTTCTGGTGGGCCTTGCCCCTTTGCCTTTGAAAGAATCTTGAAATAATGAATAATGTTGGAGGTCGTACACGATGTTGGCGGTGCCACCGGTGCGATGCTCTTTTAAAATGATAAATATGTTGGATGTCGTACACGATGTTGGCGGTGCCACCAGTGAGATGCTCTGAGGGTCGTGATGATGTGTGATGGTATATCCCCGCACGGACTCTCCTTTTATGATGAGCTGATCAGTCTCTGTAATTTGAATAAGAATAATAAGATTAATGATCTGAAAATGAAGGAAATTTTGCTTATGGTGAGTTTTGATATTTCCCGTCCTCACTCCTCTTTTGGTGAGCTCTTTTTCTGATTGATTTCTGTTGCTAGTTGTGGCTAGTCTTGTCTATTCTGACCCTTGTATCTACTGTTTCCCTCCGGTCTTGCGGAGGTTTGCTTACTTTCTCGTTTTTTGCACCACTAGTAACTTGTTTCTGAGGTGTTCTTTCTTTGAATGCCTTAGGTTCTGGACAGTAGCAAGTGTTAGTGTGGAGTTGCGTCGGTTGCGGTTTTCTGACCCTATTGACGTAGGGTTTCCTGTGAACTTGTCGACCCATTGGTTCGTGTTAGGTGTTGATGCCCATGGTGCCATTTGGTTAGACGTTTTGCTACCTTGCTGCTGTTACTCTTTGTTTACTTTTGGATACTTGTTCTGGAACGATTAGTTATAGGTTAGCTTGGTAGCCCCCTTGCTTAGATTTGCTAAGGCAGTTGGAGCATTGCATACCATGATTTGAAATATTAATCTCACTACTTTCTGCGCAAGATAAATCTACTTTTATATACAGTAAATCTAGACGTCTGATACTGCATGGTGCACCTCACTTGGTCTTCATGAGCACTTGGGTCACCAAATGATTAAATCAAGTATTTTGCCGCTGCGTAAAACTATTTTTTCAAACCGTGGACTAGTTGATCCACCTAGCCGAGGGACACAGCTTTGCAAGTATTGTTGCATAAATTATATTTGGAATACATTGAGTTAAGAATGATTTCTATAAGCTACGAGAGACGATGAGTTGTCTTAACGTCAATAGATATCTCCTACGTGATGTGGCATCACAATGCGTAGTTTCTTACTCTGATAGTATTTTAAATGCTGGAAAAATGCGGGTTGTGACAGTTGGTATCAGAGCCAGGTTCTGTGAAAAAGGTAGTTGGGTGGTTTGGCGAGTGAGCCGAACGACTGCTACCCTAAGCAGAACCTCAAGCGATCATTTCTTTGTATACACACGCCGATATGTCATCAGTATGCCTTGATCGAAGCATAGTCACTACACTCATAGCATGATAAGAAGTATACATGACATATTATGTAGTATGTGATGCATAATATGTGTTTGTATATGGATCCACCATAGGTGGCAACATGTGACAGTTATATAGTATGAGATTCATAACCACCATTACACAGATGCCCATTTGCACGTTTTCTTTTTAGTTACATGTAATGTTATGTAGTATGGGATGCATGACATTGCATGTGTACACCGCTCATAACATGCACTAAGGCCTCTCTTTTTTATAATGCATAGCACTGCATACATTTATATCATTGCATATGCACGTGTGCCAAGTTAAATACATACAAGATGATATATGTACACTCATGATTTGAAAGGAATTTAAATGTTCATGCATTCATGTCATAGCACGAGAGTCAATAGGATGATGTTGCATCATCCTAGTTAAGTTCATAGCATTATTTCATTGAATTCTAGAGCAAGGTAACAGCAATAGCAGATAGATTTCTTTTTTGTTCCGAATTGATTCAGGATATTTCCGTGTCTGTTTTGCTTAAGTGTCTTAAGCCAGTTTCTGATTTGATGTCCATCTAACTTGTAGACATGCCTCCTAGGAGAGCAGCGCGATTGACACCCCAGCCCGAGGGGGAGTCTTTTGGTGGTCAGAGCGAGTCCGTGATCGAAAGTCTGCATTAGAGCAATGAGGCTTTGACTAGGCAGTTAGTCACGATGCAGACTCAGATTCAGTCCTTGTGTCTGCTTCCGCGGTTCAGCAGCCTGGCATGCAAGAACTGGTGTTGAGTCCATCCATTCCTGCTCCTCTGGTGCCTCCAGTGGCATTGCCTTCGGAGATGAACTTCATATCTAACTTTCAGCATTTGGGACCTCCTACCTATGATGGTAGGGCAGACTTCATGTCCTTAGATGATTGGGTGATTAGCATGGAGGAGATGTTCTACTATTCAGGCATCCCTGAAGTTTCGAAGGTGATGGTGGCTGCATATCAATTGAAGGGACTGGCGAAAGGATGGTGGATCAGGGAGAAGGAAAGTCTTGTCGAGGGATGCTCGTGTAACTCCCCAAAACTCAAAAGAGCGACGAGAGGCGTTTTGGGCCAAATCTGGAATTTGGCAGGGGGCACACGGCCTGGGACACGGGCATGTCCCAGGTCGTGTCAGGCTCGAGTCGAAGATTTGGCCGTGAGGTCGATGATTTTTGGAGTCGACGATCGTCGAGCAGCGAACACGGCCTGAGACACGGGCGTGTCTCAGGGCGTGTCGAGCTCGTGTCGACTATCTGCCAGGGAAGTCGACGATTTTTGCTCGACGTTGTGTCGAGATAAAAAACACGGCCTAGGAGATAGGCGTGTCCAAGGCCGTGTCGGGTGGTCGACGAACTGTACTCGACAAAGTGACGAGACAGTAAACACGACCTGGAGCCCAAACGTGTTTGGGTTTGACATGGGCGTGTCAAATAGGACACGGGCGTGTCCAAGACCTGTGTGAGTCTCGGGTTGTTTTCGGGGCTGTGTCGATGGGGGAACGTGGCCAACCACACGGTCGTGTCAGTTTGAACACGGGCGTGTCAGGTTAAATACGGCCATGTCGGGACCCATGTAATTTTCGTAACGTGTTGATTTTCACGGTGAATGAGGGACACGACCCTGGACACGGGCGTGTCGCAGGACGTGTTCGGCCCAGGTTTTACTTTTCAGCTACGGATCATAGCTGTTCGTTTCCTTAGTTTGGGATCCGACAGTTGGGGGTTGTTCCTACTGGGATATACCCAGGATTGGGACTTTGAAACCCTCATTTCACTTGAGTGGTTCTCTTTCTAAGTCTAGAGAGAGGGGAGAGCAAAGGAGGAAGAAGAAGCCTAGATCCGGTCACCGGCGGAGCTTCAGAGCTCCAAATCGCGAACCGACTTCGGATCTACGAAGGCAAGGTGAGTGCGGTGCTTTTCATCTGCTTACATTTCCATGGCTCCAAGGAAGAACGCTAGGGTAACGATTCTCTACTTGAGCATGTGAAGCTCTACTTCTTTTGCATAGGGAAGCCCGCTCTCGCGAGTTTGTGGTGAGTTTGAGGCGTTCCTTCGGGTAGACATGAATAGTCCCCATTGTTTACATGTAGAGTACGTAACCGAGAATAGATATAGGCATGTTGTGTGAAGCCTACCCGAAAAAGTTGGTCTGGATCGGTGATGTTGCATTGCAAAAATGGCCGGAAAAGACTCCGTGTGATTGGTTGCTTTTCGGGTTTTCTACGTGCTAGATTGCAGCAGGGATCCTTGGGGATTAACTTCAAGGTGCACCCGAAAAACTGGGCAGATACGTGATTCTGCCGACATGGTGGCCTGGGAGCCAACTTGAACATAACCGGGTTATGTGAAGTGTGTGACGGAAACGGGACTCGGAGAAGTTTGACCCGCGTATATGGCTTAAATTATCGTTGCGATGTGAGCACGGGTTAAGCGGAACCGTACCCGTTCTATGTCGTTGTGAGCCGTTGGAATAGATGAGGGCCTTCGGCGGTGTATGGCTTAAATTGATGTGACCCATGTCGGGAAGACAAAATGCTCATATGTTTGGCCGTCAAAGTGGAGGTGGTGAGACCGGGGTGTCTATGGCTTAAATTGACGTGATATTGACCGGTTCACCGAGAATGTGTCATAAGTGCACGGGGCGTGTGGCCATGCGTGCCAACGCCTGTGATGTAATGTATATATATATATATATATATATATATATATATATATATATATATATATATATATATATATATATATACTGCTTGGTTATGCTTATAAACTGCAGGGAAGGAGCATCGCCGCCCCGAATTGGGGGCGAGATCGTTATAATTTGGTCAGCATGGCTGACCGTTGCTTTGGTTTGCCACCTTTGCGGTGGATTGTGCTTGCAGGTGATGCGGAGCCGAGCGTTAAATAGCGGGCTAAAGCCCAAGTTGCTAAGCCGGCCCTCGAAGGCCTAATTTTGAGTCTTTTTCTTTTATTCATGTATGGCCGGCCTGCGTGCCGAGGTTTGAAGACATGTAATTTGAGGAAAACAATTGTAAGGCGATAAGGCCTGTACTGGTGTATTTGTACTTCATTCCTTTTGGCATATTAGTGGACATTCATGCTAGTGTTGGGTTCTTTGTTAATGCAATAATATTAATTGCTTCCGCTAGAATACTCTGTGTAGGATGTTGGATTGGTTGGATGGTTTCCATTGAGTAACCACCCGGTCTGTATGTGGTATATGGCGTCGGGCCCCGGTCGGACCTACTGTTATATGTTATGCGACGGATAGGGGGTGTTACAATTTGGTATCAGACTACTGGTTTCGGTCAGGCTTCAATGAATTCGTGGGCGAATTCTTTTTAAGGGGTGGTGAGCACATGTATGTGCATCATCGTTATAACATCAAAAGAAGCCATGAATCTCCACTTAGGAATGAAAATACACATGTTTGAGGAACCTGCGTGTTCCTATAATTGCTTTTTACAATTTTGTATGGTCGCTTAACGGTGTTTTGTATGACTATAGGTGATGAGAAGCGGTGCTGGGCCGTCAGAACATCCGGTTTCTGAGGATTATAGTGCACCTGGTGACATGCCTGCAACCCTTCCCTCCGCTGAAACCATAAGAATGGTGGTGGAAGCAGTTGAAAGAATTAGTGCCTAACCACCTAGAGTGGGGGGGGGGGTGAATAGGTGTAATTCCTGTTTTTCTTTTAAGGCAGAAAAGCTATTCAGTTAACTAACAATAAACTGCAAATTCTATTGCTAACACAGCACAACAATCACAGAAACAATCAATCACAGAGTGCACACAGTATTTATAGTGGTTCCCCAAGGTCTGGGTACATCCACTTTCCCCCTTCGCCTATCTAGCAGTGTACTAGATTCGGCCTAACATCTGTACTTCACCTCAGATCCTCAGATCTTACAACTCAGAACCCCAAACAAGGCTCCTACAACTCAGGCAAACTGCCCTACCTCAGCCTTCAACAAGGCCTACACTCAGAGATCACAATCTCCTACACCTCAAGCTCACAGCCCTACCTCAGCCTTCAACAAGGCATACCACTCAGAGAATTTACTCTCCTCCACTCAGCCTTTATAAAATAGGCTTACAGCTCAGATCTATACAAGATCCTATAGAAATTTGATTAAACAAAGTTAATAACCACCACCCTTACAGAGAGAGAAGGGATGGATGGCTTCTTGATGAGTTCTTGGAAGAACTTGATGGTAGAGCACAACCTCTCTTAGCTTTCTTCAAAGCTTCTTAAATCTGAACTCAGTAGGGTTGAACTCTTGAGAAGTTGATCTTCAATCAGCTTCTGATTTGAGATTCAGATCTCAATCTGAATCTTTCTTGGCAGCTTGGTTCAGCAACTACACTTCTTAGATGGAGCTCTCTCTCTCTAACTTCTTCTAGATCTTCTGTCGAAAATCTTCTGTATTATTACTTCTTTCTTAGTTGTTGTTAGTTCTTCTACTGGTTGTGATTGATCATTTTTTCTATTGAAGGAGAAAGCCTTTATATAGTCTTCCTCCATGGTACCCGGCTGATCTGGTTTATAACAACCTTCTGACAGTTTTGACAGTAGTAGTTGACTGGTTAGAAATGGCAGCTGTCAAGTCATCCAGTCACTTCTTGAAATCACTGTCTCTGTCTGAAAGTGTCGAGACTGAACTTCATTGTGTGCCGACACAATTAAACTAAGTGTCGACATAAGTGGACTAAGTGTCGACACATGCCTTGGTGGTGTCGACACAACTCATTTTGTTGTTGTAACAGCTTCTCGACACTGCTTCTTTAGAATCTGTCGACACTGATTTTGTGTGTCAACACAAGCCTTCTTTTCTTTAACTTTGTTGAAACTTGCTGTGTGTCGACACATCTCCTTTGTGTTGACACAAGTACTTCTTTTCTTTAACTTTGTTGAAGCTTTTCTGAGTGTCGACACAAGTCCTGTATGTCGACACATTTGATGTCGACAAGATCTTCTATGTGTCGACACTGCCTCTATGTGTCGACATATTTGATGTCGACTTTGCTTCTCTGTGTGTCGACACAGCCTCTTCATGTTGACACAATTTCTTCTGGTGTCGACATAGCCTTTCTCCAGTATCGACACATGCCTTCATAAGTGTCGACACTGCTTCTCTAGGTGTCGACACATGGACTTAGAAATTTTTCTGCATTTCCTGCAATTACTTAACCTGCACATATAACCTCAAAACACATCAAATACACCTTGATGCATACCATTGAGTAGGGTGAGGCTTCTTCAAATCTGGTACACATTTTCCAATGTACCCAACAATCTCCCCCTATTTGGAGAAGTCATAACCCTTAGTCAATGATATAAACCATTCATAACAAATACACATTATGATGTATAATAACATTATATGACATGGTAAATACTTAAAACAAACATAAAAGATATTTCATCACAAAATAAGTATGCTAACACAATGAGCATTCATTATAGTTTTGTTTCAACTTCCAATACTTTCTTTAACAAAAGTTTACATAGATTTTAACACAGAAAGATTACAATGTAATAGAATCTAGTAAATCTATTCTAAGGCTACTCTGGCTCCTTGATGACAATGCCCTTGCCTGATTGAATCTTGACTTGCACAGGAACATCAGAGTCATCAGCAGACATCTTGCCCTTTAGATCTTTCTTTTTCAGCTCTTCAGCCCGTATCTTTTTTCTTTCAAAATAATGATAAGGCTTTGGGAAATATTTGCTAGGCTCCTATGCATTAGGAGATAGCTTCCCAAGTTTTGACTTCCTTCTATACTGTACAATTTCTTGCCTGGCTTCATGTTTCTCCATTCTTGTTCAGAGTACCATTTGCCCCTCTCTAGGGTATTGTCCTTTGCAGCTTTCCAAGCAGTTAGTATAATATTTCTAGAAGTAGGACTCCACTGTTCAAAATCAGGCCTTAACTCTGCCTGTTCTCTGAATCTCTTCTTTGACAATAGAGATTCTTGCTCTTTCGAAACTGCCTCTGACATAGGCTTGTCTACTTTCTCTATGATCACATTTTGAGCACCTTCTGGAGGGCTGTACATGGACTGTACTTCTTGATGTATCATCTCAAAATTTGCCAGAGGATTGATAACTTGGCCAACTTTAGCTTGCTCACCACCAAAATGTTCAGGATGCACTCCAGATTCAGCCACATTGTCATCTTCACAAATGAGGGGGGCGGGGGATATCCAAGTGTGGCTCTAATGCTATTGGATATCCACTTAGCATGGTTAGATCCAGCTTTGACTAATACTCTCTCCCCTATATGACTTCTCTGGCAACATGATCTCTGAGATCATCTTTCTGAAATCTGACTTGTCCATCCATAAAATTGACACCATCTTTATAGAAGGCCTTTAATTTCAGTAGCTGGCCAGAAATAGTCTTTTGAGAATCTGTAATAGCAGTTTTGACAACAACTATTCCTTCTTGTAATTGTTTATCAAATTCTGTCTTGTCTGTAGCCCTTGCTGCAGTCTGTGCAGTAGCCATATTCTTCATCTCTGTTACAATCACATTATGTGATTCTATGAGATTATTGTTGGGTACATTGGTCAAATGTACCTGATTTGAAGAAGCCTCACCTAACCCAATGATATACATCATAATGTATTTGATGTTTGTTTGAGTTACTTGTGCAGGTTAGGTATTCACTGGACTGAAGCTAAAAGTTTCTAAGTCCATGTGTCGACACCCAGAGGGAAAGTGTCGACACTTGAGAAAGCTTGTGTCGACACCCAGACAAGTAGTGTCGACACTTGGAGTCATTGTGTCGACACCTGGAATGAAGAGTCGACACCAGACAGAAAGTGTCGACACTTGGAGCTGTGTCGACACTCAGTGAAGAAGTATGCAGAAAAGAAGTGTCGACACCCTGAAGAACTGTGTCTACACCAGAAAGTGTCGACATTTGGAGTTGTGTCGACACTCAGCAAAAATCTGCAGAGTCTAAGTACAGGTGTCGACACTCAACACAATGTGTCGACACACAACCAGAAGAGTCAACACTTGAAGAAAGTGTCGACACCCAGCACAATGTGTCGACACTTAGTTGAAGACTCTACACTTGAAGAAAGTGTCGACACAAGGAGCTGTGTCGACACTTAGCAAAGAACAGAAAAGTTTACAAAATATTCTAAGTACAAGTGTCGACACTAAGGGAATGTGTCGACACTCAGCCGAGGAAACAAAATTGAAGACTTGTGTCGACACCAAGAAGTAGTGTCGACACTTGACAGTTTCAACACATGAAGATGTGTCGACACAAAGAAGATGTGTCGACACTTAGAAGAATACAGTTAAAGAATGAAGAACAAGTACTTGTGTCGACACTCAATTTCAGTGTCGACACATGCAGAAGAATCAGTGTCGAGACATACAAGGAATTGTGTCGACACCTTGTAGACTTGTGTCGACACTTACACAGCATGTGTCGACACTTAGTCTATAAGTGTCGACACTTAAGAACAGAAAGTCTCGACACTATCTGACAGTTAGAGAATTTCAAGAAGTGACTGGTTGACATGACAGCTGCCGATCCAGCCGGTCTACAGCAACTGTCAGAGAAGTCAGAAGTCTGTTATGAACCGGACCAGCCGGTTACCATGAAGGAAGCCTATAAATAGGCACTCACAGTTTACAGAAGTAGTTGTTGATGTAAGAATTACAAATTGTTCTTTCAAGTAGTGAGAATAATTAAAGTGGTTGATCAGATCATCAGAAAAGTGATACACAGAGGATCAACACAAGAAGATCTGGCAGTCCAACTGCAGATCTAAGAAGTTGGAGAGAGAGAGCTCCAATCAAGAATTCAGTCTTTGGAACTAAGGCTGAGAAGAAGGATTCAGAATCATCTGGATCTCAAGAAGCAGAGGTCAAGGATCAACTGCAGAAGATTCAGACTAATTCAGTTCTAACTCAAGAAGCTTTGAAGGAAGCTAAGTCAGTTTGGATCTAACTGAGTTCTTCCAAGAACTCTTCAAAAATCTCTCAACTTCTCTCTTATTTTCTGAGTTGTAGAGTTAGCTATTGTATTTCTATTTTAACTTGTAGGATCCATTGGATCTGAGAGAATTGTAAGCCTATATTATAAAGGCTGTGGGTAGGGCTTGGTTGCCTGAGTGTAGGAGTTGAAGAACTCTGAGTGTAGGCCTTAATTGGCTGAGTGTAGGCCTGGGTGGCTGAGTGTAGGCCTTGGTGGCTGAGTGTAAGGCTTTGGGCCTGAGGTGTAGGAACCTAGTTGGGTTCTGAGATAGTGGAGAAGGTTGGCCGAATCTAGTACACTGCTAGATAGGCGAAGGGGGAAAGTGGATGTACCCAAAAATTGGGGAACCACTATAAATTAGTGTGTGTGCTGTGCTGTGCTGTGGATTAACTGTTTATATTCTGTGATTGCTGTTAACTGTAGAATTCTGTGAAATAACTGTTGTGCTGCCTACAAAGTTTTAAAAAGGTTTAGGTCACCTATTCACCCCCCCTCTAGGTGTTTAGGTACCATATCTTTCAAGTGGTATCAAAGCGAGGTTCCTCAAAAAGGACTAACTGTCTGAGGAGATCCAGTTTGGCAGATTCAGTGTAAGTCAGAACACAGTTTCAAGAAAATCAAGAACCATGGGTTCTTCAGAGAATCACAAGGAATTGGGTTCAATGAAACTGCCCATATGCAGGAAGGAGATTTTTGGAATCTGGAAAGAAAGGGATAAGGCTATTTATGGAGGCCTCAGACCCAAGAATCTACATCACAGTTAAGGAAGGGCCTTATGTGCCAATGAAGATTTCAGTACTGGATGCAAATCAGAGGACTCCAAAGGATTTCTCTGAGATGACCAAGGATGAAATTGTCCTAGCCACTATGGACAAAAGGGCACAAAACATTATAGTAAGTGCCATTGATGATGCAACTTTTCAGAACCTAATTCACTGTAAAACAGCAAAAGAAATGTGGGATACCCTCATTGTCTATATGGAAGGTTCTGAAGAAGTTATGCAAGATAGAAAGTCCTTGCTTAATCAAGAGTATGAGAGCTTTAGGCAAGGAAGAGGAGATAGCATCACTGAATGCTACAAGAAGTTCTATAGAATTGTTAATGAACTCATGTCCTATGGAAGAGAGTTCACTAACTATGAATTGAATGATAAGTTCTTGAGGTCCCTAACCAAAGATTGGGACACTAAGATCTGTGCCATCAGAGAAATGGCAAAGTTGGGAGAAATTCCTCCTCCCACACTGTTTGGCAAGTTGCTGTCTTATGAGATGCAGCTGTCTGTGAGAAAAGAGGAGGAAAAATCAACAAGGACTGAGCACAGGGAAAGGACTGTTGCCTTCAAGTCAGAAGTACCTAGAAAGGGCAGGACTAAGTCATCAACTCCTCCTCCAGAGGTAGTTGAATCAGAATCTGATGAATCTGTTAGCACAAAGTCTACAAGCAGTGAAAGTGATGAAGACTTTGCTGCATTCACCAGACATTTTCAGAAATTCCTGAAGAAGAAACAGTGGAGGTCCAGACCTTCATTTTCCAAAGGGAAAGAAGTTCAGTATCAGGAGAAGAAGCCTTCAAAGAAGGACAAGAAAAAGACAAAGACTAGCAAGGCAACTGGGTCTAGAATAGTGTGTTACTGCTGCAATAGACAGGGTCATGTTATTGCAGATTGTCCTGAGAGAAGAAAAGAATCCAGTGACAAGAAGAAGACTCACTTCAAAGGAAAGAAGGAGAAGTCCTTTGTTGCAAAGAATGAGAAGACTCTTTCAGACATTTCTTCTTCAGACACTGAGACAGATGCTGAAGCCTATATAGGGCTATTTGCTGAAGAAGAAGATGAGTTTATGCAGATCATGGAATCAATCTATGAACAAGAAGAGTGTCAGTGCCAAGGACTGATGGCATTGACTGAAAGTACCAAAATCCTGGAGCAGCCAGTACCTAGTCAGGTACAAAGTCCAACTCAAAGTTCAGATTTCAGTTCTAGTTCAGAGTCAGATTCATCTTCATCAAGTGATGGAAGTGTTTCTGAATCTGAGGGAGATATTCATCAGCTCTTAGATGAATATAAAGTACTGTTACAAGCCTATAAGAAAAGCAAGTCCCTTGCCAAAAGTCAGGCAAAGGAAATTGCTGATCTAAAGGCAGCTGCAACAGACATTGAGAAGGAATTTGATCAAAAGCTCAATGAGGTAGCCAGGCTGAAACACATTACTGTGATTCAGATGGGAACTATCACTTATAAAAATGATCAAATTAAGAGACTGGAGATCAATCTTCAGAAAGAAAGAGAGCTAGTTGCTAGTTTTTCAAAACCTAAATCAGTGCTACCCTTGATTGATGAATTTGTTCATCATAAAGAAAGGCTGGATTGGGTTTTATTAAACCAGCTAGGACTGTTCAGGATCAGTCCAAGTCCAAGGGCAAAGCCCCAACAATCAATAAGCCTGCTGTAGTCAAGACAGCCAAGTCTGTACCTAAGCAAAGGTACAACAAGTTTGAATGCTGGTGTTGTGGCAAGATTGGCCACTTTGCCTTGGATTGTTGGCACAATGCCAGTGCCAAGTTGAGTAGCAAGTTACCTGGTGGAAAGCCAGCAGGTAGCTATGTTAAGTTGCAAACTAACAATCACCAAGGACCCAAGTTTACTTTGGGTTCTAAGGTTCATTAATTTGTTTTGCAGGAGAATCCAAGTGGCCATACCCCAACATGGTACTTGGATAGTGGATGTTCCAGACATATGACTGGAACAAGGGGACTGCTGAAGGACTACATTCCAATCAAAAATGGTCCTAAAGTGACCTTTGGTGGTTCTGAAAAAGGAATCATCAAAGAGTTTGGTAACATCTCTTCAAACCTTGTTACCATTACTCAAGTGGCTTATGTTAAAGGGTTGAAACACAACCTAATTAGTATAAGTCAGTTAAGTGATGTAGGGTATGACATCTCATTTGTTAAAAATGGTTGTCATATCAAGAGGTCAAGTGATCAAGAGATCATTTTGACAGGATATAGAAAGAGGAATGTCTACTGCTTAGACATTATGATTGAGAACAATGGTTCTCCTGTTTGTCTTGTAGCTGATGAGAGAGTCTCTCATTGTGTCAAGTGGCACAAGAGGCTAGCTCATCTTAACTACAAGACTATTAGCAAACTCTTTAGTAAAGAGTTAGTGAGGAATGGTCCTCAAGTTAAGTGTGTCAAAGATGGCATTTGCTCAGCTTGTCAAAAGGGCAAGCAGACTAAATCCACCTTTAGAAGCTTAGACAACAAAGATGCTGTGAGGTGTTTATACCTCTTGCATATGGATCTATTTGGTCCAATGCCAGTTCACAGCTTAGGTAGGAAGGTCTATACCTTTGTAGTTGTTGATGACTACTCAAGGTTTTCCTGGGTGTTCTTCTTAAGGCAGAAATCTGAAACACCTAGTGTCTTCTATAGCTTTGTTAAGCAAATTCAGAATGAATTGAACTGTACAGTGGTCAAAATTAGAAGTGACCATGGTACTGAGTTTCAGTCTGAAAGCATGACAAAACTGTGTGAAGACTTTGGGATATTTCAAGAATTCTCTTCACCTAGAACACCTCAGCAAAATGGCATTGCTGAGAGGAAGAATAGAACCTTGATAGAGGCTGGTAGAACCCTACTTAGTGATACATCACTGCCTGAGTATTTCTGGGCTGAAGCAGTTAACACTGCATGCCATGTGATAAATAGGGCTACCATCACTAAAAGGTTAAACAAGACCCCCTATGAAGTTGTGAAAGGCAGGAAACCAAATCTATCCTATTTCAGGATTTTTGGTTGCAAATGCTTCATACTTAACAATGGAAAGTCTTACTTAACTAAGTTTGCTGCCAAGTCCCAAGAGGGAGTGTTTGTTGGGTACAGCAATAATAGTAAGGCTTATAGAGTCTACAACTTGACTACACAAGTTGTAGAGGAGTCTGTGCATGTAGTTTTTGATGAGACACAACTAATTAACAATGAGTTGTCTAGCAATGTATGCAGCCCCACAGGTCTTACTAAGAAGATGGACAAGCTAACCATAGAAGATGTACCTGCTGCAAGACAGCAAGTAGAAGGAGATGGCTTATGTCCAGGGGGAGAACTACATGTACAAGGAGCTGAAGAAGTACAAGGAACTCAGTTTGATGAAGATGCTGAAGAAGTTCAACCAGAAGTAAGGATGCCTCCAGCCAACAGGCATCTAAGAGATCATCCAGTAGAGCTGATTATTGGAGATCCAAGACAAGGTGTTCAGACAAGGAGCAGAAATCAGAATGCAGTAGTATATTCAAGTTTTCTGTCTCAAATAGAACCAAAGAAATTTGAAGAAGCTATACAAGATCCACAGTGGACTGAAGCAATGCAGGAAGAGCTTAATCAGTTCAAAAGGTGCAAGGTTTGGGACCTGGTTCCTAAACCTAAAGATCACAATGTGATAGGAACAAAGTGGATCTATAGGAATAAGTTAGATGAACAAGGAGTTATCATTAAGAATAAAGCAAGACTGGTTGCAAAAGGATATAGGCAAGAAGAAGGTATTGATTTTGATCAAACCTTTGCTCCAGTAGCCAGACTGGAAGCCATAAGGATGTTCTTGGCCTATGCAACCTATCAAGGATTCAAGGTATACCAAATGGATGTCAAGTCAGCATTCCTAAATGGTAATCTAAAGGAAGAAGTATATGTGGAGCAGCCTTCAGGTTTTGTTGATCCTACTCTTCCACATTATGTCTATAGACTTAGGAAAGCATTGTATGGGTTAAAACAAGCACCTAGAGCTTGGTATGAAACCCTGTCTAGTTTCCTCATTGAGAACAAGTTCACAAGGGGGAAAATAGATAAGACTCTATTCCTTAGGGAATCTAGAGGCAAAGTAATACTTGTCCAAATATATGTAGATGACATTATATTTGGGTCTACTGAAAGTAGCCTTTGCAAAAAGTTTGCAAAGCTTATGCAAAGTAAATTTGAGATGAGTAGTATGGGAGAACTGAAGTTTTTCTTGGGTCTCCAAGTTAAACAGACTGGAAGTGGTCTATCCATATGTCAGTCTAAGTTCACCCTAGAACTCATAAGGAAGTATGGTATGGATTCCTCCAGTACCATGAAGACTCCAATGGGGTCAAGTATGTCTCTAAGCAAGGATGATGCAGGGAAACCTGTAGATGAAACCTTGTATAGAGGGATAGTTGGCTCCCTACTGTACTTGACTGCAAGTAGGCCTGACATTATGTATGCTACATGTGTTTGTGCCAGGTATCAAGCCTGCCCTAAAGAGTCTCACTTGACTGCAGTCAAGAGAATCTTGAGATATCTAAAGGGCACTCCCTATCTAGGCCTCTGGTACCCTAGGAATGGGGATTTTGATCTAACAGGCTATTCAGATGCAGACTTTGCAGGATGCAAAGAAGATAGAAAGAGCACTACTGGATCCTGTCAATTCCTAGGTGGAAGACTTATTTCATGGAGCAGTAAGAAGCAAACCAGTGTGGCTATTTCCACAGCTGTGTCAGAATATGTAGCTGCAGGAAGTTGCTGTGCTCAACTTCTGTGGATTCAACATCAGCTAGAAGACTATGGATTTCAGGTAAGTAGAACTCCACTTTACTGTGATTCTACAAGTGCTATTTCAATAGCTAACAATCCTGTATCACATAGTAGAACTAAACATATTGAGATTAAATATCACTTTCTTAGGGAGCATGTAGAAAGAAATGATATTGCACTTGAATATGTTAAAACTGATAATCAGATAGCTGATATGTTTACTAAGCCCTTAGAAGAAGCTAAGTTCAATAGGTTCAAAATTGAACTAGGTATGATAAACTTAGACTAAGTTTACAGAACTAAAAAATTGGCTAAGTAAAAAGGTGTCGACACATAGACAAGTCTATGTCGACACAGAACAGTAAGTGTCGACACTTCAGGAAAAAGGTGTCGACACATCTAGGAATGTAGTGTCGACACTTCAGAATGTTAGTGTCGACACATGACAAGCAGGTGTCGACACATCCCAAGTGGTGTCGACACTTAGTATTTACTCAGAATTTTTCTAAGTAAAGTCTCGACGATGTGTCGAGTTATGTTGTGTCGACACATAACCATGTGTCGACACATAATATCTGTTGACTAAACTTGTGTCGACACATGAGTGTCGAGACATTATAAGTCAGTGTCGACACTTATTGCCAGTGTCGACACATCTTTAGTAATCCATCCCGCCTGTTCGTCTTCAAACCAGAAAGGTATAAATAGGATTCTGTCTTTGTGTGTCGACACGCTTTCAGAGTTTAGAGACCAAACTACTGTGTCGACATTTCTCTCTTCTAAAGACTAATTCTCCAAACCCTAATGGCTCCCAAGCTCGAAGAGAACGTCAATGAAGGCTATGAACTGGTTCGTGGCGCATTCGACGATGGCGATCAAGAAATAAAATCGGTGGTAACCCTAGTCACCGATTCAGGATTGGAGTACTTGGTTTCTGAACCAACTAAAATATGGAAGAAGGAAGTTCTTGAATTCCTAACGGGAGCGTCTGTAGATGACTCAGGCTACAGAATCAAATCAAGGGTGCATGGCACCAAGGTCAAGATTTCACCCAAATCTCTGAGAAAGGTACTTCAGCTACCTAAAGTTCAGGAAGAAGAGGAAGTGACAACATCTAAGACCAGGGAAGCACTTACCTGGTGTGGACTAGATCCTAAGCTAAAGATAGGATCAGTATTCAACAGGAGAGGAATGAATACTCAAGGAAAATTCTTGTCAGAAATTGTGGGAAAAGTAATACTCAGTAAGACTGGAGGGCATGACAGGGTGTCAGCCTCCATGTTCAGTATTATGACCAGAATTATCTTCAACCTCAAAACAGACTGGTCAATGGTTGTGTTTGAGAAAGTTAAGGAAAGTCTGAAGAAGCCCAATCTGGGCAGAATACTAAGTCTCTACCTGGCTGGTACAATACCAGAGGTAATGAGTAATGCTGCTGCTACTAAAATCAATCACATGAGAAGGATGGATCAAAGGATATTTTCCAGGTGGGAAAGAGTACTATCTCAGGAAGTTCCTACCCCAGAGAAGCAAATTTCTAAGAAGGATTCCCCTCCAAAGAAGAAGAGGAAGATAGCTGCTGTGACTCAGGAGTCCTCCAGCAGTTCAGGTAGTGAAGAACATGTTGTTTTCACTCCTGATAGTCATGAGAATGTGGCTGCAGAGAAGTCACCTGCTCCTCAAGAGCCAGCTGAAATCCAGGGGGAGCTGCCTACAGCTAGCCCCATGAATAAGGATCCAAGACAGGGGGAGCCTCCAGCTGTAGAACAACCCTCTACACTGGAGAGTGAGCAAGCTACTCTCATTATCCAAGAGGTACTTTCTGACCTCAATACTTTAGATTTTTCTATAATAGATTCTGATTTGTCTGATGTCCATCAGCAAACTCAGCAAGCAAATCAAGTACCAGATGTTGTTCTCCAAGACACATCAGTAGTACATAAAGTTGTTCCTGATAAAGTAGTTGATGAACCCAGTACTTCTCCTGCACAGTCTCCAGCTGAATACACAATGGAAGATCTATTTCTTAATTTAGATCAAGAGGATTTTGACATGGACAAGCATGGTGCTGCTGAAGAGAAGGGTGCTACTGTTGAGGGGGAGACACTGCAAGTTCAAGAAGAGCCTATAAGGCAGGAAAGTGAGAAAGCACATGATGTGCAAGCTGACAAACCATCAAGCCCTAAGGATAGGGTGAATATAGCCAGTACTTCAGAATCTGAAGAAGATGAGGCTGAACAAGCTAAGAAGAAGCAATTCTTTGTATTCAAAAGAAGGAGTCAGAGCTACAAGAAGGCTCTACAAACTGTTGCTCAACACTCCCTAGTCCAACAAGCTCCATCAACTGATTATAGTGGATTAATGGTAGCAATGCAAGTTAAGCTGGATGAGCACAGGAGGGCCATAGAGAATTATATTGATGAAGGCCACAAGTCTTTACAATTTGATCTAGCTCAAGATATCAAATCAATAAGGTTTGAAATGAATTTGAATAAGAAGGAAATGACTGACTGCTTCCACAAGGGTGGTAATGCAGTGGTCTTTTTGGCAACTCACCAGGAGAAAATCAAGTCTCAAGTAGATGATATAGCACTGAAGCAAGGCTATGTGCTGAAGAATCAATTAAGAATGAATGACAATTTAACTGCCTCCCACAATGCTATAGTAACTGAATTAAAGAGTAAGACTGCTGAACCTTCAACATCATCTGCTGCTGCAAAGGCTGAATTTGATAAAGCTTTTCAAGATGAAATTGCTGCTGTCAAGACTGCCATTAAGGATTCACAGAAGGTCATTTCTGAACAGCTTACAAAGCTTAGACCTTATTTTAAGGATGGCATCAGGTACTTGGACAGCCAAATCAGGTTCCAGAAGGATGATGTAAGAGACCATGTAGCCCAAGAAGTCATAAAGGGGGAGAGAGTGTTAGTCAAGGCCAGTTCTGAGCATGCAAAATGGATTTCAAATTCAATCAGGGCTACACTTGGATATCCTCCCCTGTGTGATGACAATGAAGTTGCTGAATCTGGACTGAACCCTGCCTATTTTGGAGGTGAGCCACAAGAAGTAGCTCAAGTCATTTATCCACCTCCAGATTTTGAAATGATTCATGCAGAGGTGAGCACTATGTATAGCCCATCTGGGGGCAAGGACAATGTCCATTTAGAAAAGGTTACTCAACCTATAACAGCAGCTATGCAAGAGGCTTTGGACAAAGAAGAAGAGACAAGGCTGTCAAAGAAGAGGTTTAGGGAACTAGCAGAACAAAAGCCAGATTTTGAACAGTGGAGCCCTACCTCTAGAAATATCATTCTCACTGCCTGGAAAGCTGCTAAAGACAATACTACTGATAGAAACAAGTGGTTCTCAGAAGCTGAATGGAGGAAGCATGAGATCAGGCAGGAAGCAATTGTCCAGTATAGAAGGAAGGCTAAGTTAGGAAAGCTACCTCCTACAGCTGTGGAGCCTAGCAAGTACTTTTCTAAGCCCTATCATTACTTTGAGAGGCAGAAAATCAAGGCTGAAGAACAAAAGAAGAAAGACTCAAAAGGCAAGAAGCCTGCTGATGCTGAGCCTGCTGCTGCTGCTGCTGTCAAAGCTCAAATTAAAGCTGGAAAAGGAATTGTTATCAAAGAACCTGATCAGAAATAGATTAGGAATTAAACTTGAAGCTTGTTGTAATCTTTTAAATGAAAAACATTTTTGTACAACATTGAAAATGTATAAGGAAAAATGTTAGAACAATATGTGATAAATATAGTATGATTGTTCTGAAATGTGTTTGTTTCTTATTTGTTCTGGAATGTTGAATGTGTATATGTGTGAAGTTTTACATGTTCATGTTAACCCTGTTGATTATAATCTGCTTTTCATCATTTTGTAATTTTTTAATTATGAATGGTGTATATCATTGACTAAGGGTTATGACTTCTCCAAATAGGGGGAGATTGTTGGGTACATTGGTCAAATGTACCTGATTTGAAGAAGCCTCACCTAACTCAATGATATACATCATAATGTATTTGATGTTTGTTTGAGTTACTTGTGCAGGTTAGGTATTCACTGGACTGAAGCTAAAAGTTTCTAAGTCCATGTGTCGACACCCAGAGGGAAAGTGTCGACACTTGAGAAAGCTTGTGTCGACACCCAGACAAGCAGTGTCGACACTTGGAGTCATTGTGTCGACACCTGGAATGAAGAGTCGACACCAGACAGAAAGTGTCGACACTTGGAGCTGTGTCGACACTCAGTGAAGAAGTATGTAGAAAAGAAGTGTCGACACCCTGAAGAACAGTGTCTACACCAGAAAGTGTCGACATTTGGAGTTGTGTCGACACTCAGCAAAAATCTGCAGAGTCTAAGTACAGGTGTCGACACTCAACACAATGTGTCGACACACAACCAGAAGAGTCAACACTTGAAGAAAGTGTCGACACCCAACACAATGTGTCGACACTTAGTTGAAGACTCTACACTTGAAGAAAGTGTCGACACAAGGAGCTGTGTCGACACTTAGCAAAGAACAGAAAAGTTTACAAAATATTCTAAGTACAAGCGTCGACACTAAGGGAATGTGTCGACACTCAGCTGAGGAAACAAAATTGAAGACTTGTGTCGACACCAAGAAGTAGTGTCGACACTTGACAGTTTCAACACATGAAGATGTGTCGACACAAAGAAGATGTGTCGACACTTAGAAGAATACAGTTAAAGAATGAAGAACAAGTACTTGTGTCGACACTCAATTTCAGTGTCGACACATGCAGAAGAATCAGTGTCGAGACATACAAGGAATTGTGTCGACACCTTGTAGACTTGTGTCGACACTTACACAGCATGTGTCGACACTTAGTCTATAAGTGTCGACACTTAAGAACAGAAAGTCTCGACACTATCTGACAGTTAGAGAATTTCAAGAAGTGACTGGTTGACATGACAGCTGCCGATCCAGCCGGTCTACAGCAACTGTCAGAGAAGTCAGAAGTCTGTTATGAACCGGACCAGCCGGTTACCATGAAGGAAGCCTATAAATAGGCACTCACAGTTTACAGAAGTAGTTATTGATGTAAGAATTACAAGTTGTTCTTTCAAGTAGTGAGAATAATTAAAGTGGTTGATCAGATCATCAGAAAAGTGATACACAGAGGATCAACACAAGAAGATCTGGCAGTCCAACTGCAGATCTAAGAAGTTGGAGAGAGAGAGAGCTCCAATCAAGAATTCAGTCTTTGGAACTAAGGCTGAGAAGAAGGATTCAGAATCATCTGGATCTCAAGAAGCAGAGGTTAAGGATCAACTGCAGAAGATTCAGACTAATTCAGTTCTAACTCAAGAAGCTTTGAAGGAAGCTAAGTCAGTTTGGATCTAACTGAGTTCTTCCAAGAACTCTTCAAGAAACTCTCAACTTCTCTCTTATTTTCTGAGTTGTAGAGTTAGCTATTGTATTTCTATTTTAACTTGTAGGATCCATTGGATCTGAGAGAATTGTAAGCCTATATTATAAAGGCTGTGGGTAGGGCTTGGTTGCCTGAGTGTAGGAGTTGAAGAACTCTGAGTGTAGGCCTTAATTGGCTGAGTGTAGGCCTGGGTGGCTGAGTGTAGGCCTTGGTGGCTGAGTGTAAGGCTTTGGGCCTGAGGTGTAGGAACCTAGTTGGGTTCTGAGATAGTGGAGAAGGTTGGCCGAATCTAGTACACTGCTAGATAGGCGAAGGGGGAAAGTGGATGTACCCAAAGATTGGGGAACCACTATAAATTAGTGTGTGTGCTGTGCTGTGCTGTAGATTAACTATTTATATTCTGTGATTGCTGTTAACTGTAGAATTCTGTGAAATAACTGTTGTGCTGCCTACAAAGTTTTAAAAAGGTTTAGGTCACCTATTCACCCCCCCTCTAGGTGTTTAGGTACCATATCTTTCAATTATCATTCATTCTCAGTTGATTTTCTAGGACATAGCCTTGCTTAAGAGCTATATCATCAACTTGTGTCTTAATCTTTTCTTGATGGGTAGCTAGGAAAACCACTGTATTACCCCCTTTGTGAAAACAATCAGTCATTTCCTTCTTATTTTGATTCACCTCAAATCTTATGGATTTGATGTCTTGAGCCAAGGACAATTGGAGATCTTTGTGTGTCTCATCCATATACTTCTCCATAGCAATCCTTTGCTCATCTAACTTCACTTGCATGGATACTAACAAAGAACTATAATCAATTATTGGGGCAGGCTGTGGAGCAACTATTTGTAGTGCCTTCTTGTAGCTTTGACTCCTTCTTTTAAAGACCATGAGCTTTCTTTTCTTGGCCTGAACCTCAGTTGCATCCTCTGAATCTAAGGCACTAGCTATGTCAACCCTTTCCTTAGGACTTGGAGGCAATTCCTTCTCAGTACTTGGTAGCTCCCCCTGAGTCCTTTGCTCCTCCTCATTCCTTACAGTCTCTTCCTGAAATCTTACATGCTCCCCCTCAAGATTAGCTTGCTCTCCCTCAAAAACAGTTTTCTCCCCCTCAAAACCAGCATGCTCCCCCTCAAAATCAGGAAACAGCTCTTCTAAAGTAAACTCTTATTGAGAAGGCACAAGAGATTCTCTTATCTATGGAGCATCAACAATTGCTGATGTATCCTCCAAGATTACATCTTGTGGTTGACTGTGTAACTGAGTTGTCTGATCAATATCAATCAAAGATTCAGTTAGCATTTCATTCTCAATATTGAAAATTGATTGATTGACTTCACTGATTACCTCAAGAATTATTTGTGTTGCCATTTCACTGTCCAAGTGAGTAGGCACTTCCTCATGGTAAGGCTCCCCCTGGAGTGGATCCAGGTGGATGTGGCTAGCAGATGGTTGCTCCCCCTGCCTCTGTGCATCTACATTTCTTACTGGTGACCTTCCAGCATTATCAGCCTCTTCCTCATTTGAACTGGAAGCTGCTTGCTTCTCTGAACTACTGGAAGGTTCAGGAGCCCTTTTGGCTTTCTTCTACTTCCTCTGTGGAGGTGTTTCCTTCTCTAGAGTAGGCATGTCCTTAGTTAACACCCTTTCCCACCTTGAGATAATCCTGATGTCCATCCTTCTCATATGATTAATCTTGGAACCAGCACTTTGTTCCATTCCTTCAGGAATGGTTCCAGCCAAGTACAGACTCATTATCCTACCCAGATTGGGCTTCTTAATTCTTTCGTTAACCTTTTCAAAAATCACTGTTGAACAATCAGTGTTTAGTGTGAAGATTATTCTGGTCATTAAACTGAACATATGGGCAGAAATTTTATCATGCCCCTTGGCTTGCAGAGTATAACCTTGCCAACTATTTCTGAAAGGAATTTGCCTTGCTGATTCATTCCTTTTCTATTCATTGAGGATCCAATATTATGGTGGGATCCAATCCACACCATTGAAGTGCTTCCCTTGTCGTGGAAGAGATCACTTCTACTTCCTCTTGAATTCTAGGTAGATGTAGAACTTTTCTTAAACTCTTCATCGTCATTTTAACTTTCGCACCATGAACTGCAGACTTGATCTTGAGTCCAGTAGAATCCAACGTAGCTGCACCATAGAATTCGAGTACTTCCTTCTTCCAAATCTTGGTTGGCTCAGAAACTAGATACTCCAACCCATTCTCAGTAATTAGGGTTACTACCTCCTTAATTTCTGTTTCCGCATGGTCAAATGCGTTGCGTACTAGCTCATATCCTTCATTGACGTTCTCTTCAAGCTTAGGCACCATTAGGGTTTTGAGAAATCTTGAATTTAGATGAGAGAGATGTCGACACAAAGTTTTGGTCTCGAAACTATTAAGTGCGTGTCGACAAACAATGTTGAAGACCTATTTATACCTTTCTAAAAACGAAGGTGAAAAGGCGCGTCATAATCCTCTAAATGTGTCGACACTGTTGAAAAGTGTCGACACTGACTACTTAAGTCTCGACAACGGTGTTGACTACTATGTGTCAACACCAATTATGATGTGTCGACACAAATACATCTTCGCTCGACGAATAGTCGATACTCCACTCGACGAAATATGTGTTGAACCTAAGTGTCGGCACCACTTCTGGATGTATCGACACCTACTCTGGATGTGTCGATACTACTTCTCTGAAGTGTCGACACTGACTTTCTAGATGTGTCGACATCATTTCTCTGGAATGTCAACACCACTTCTATGTGTCGACACATACAATTTCTTGTGTCGACACCATTTTACTTAGCCAATTTTATTAAACTATTATAAGTTCAACATTCCTAATTTAATTTTAAACTTATTGAATTTAGTTTCATCTAAAGGCTTAGTAAACATATCATCAATTTGATAATCAGTTTTAAGAAATTCTAGTGAAATATCCTCTTTCTCTACATGTTCTCTAAGAAAATGGTATCTAATTTCTATATGCTTAGTCCTACTATGTGAAACAGGATTATTAGCTATAGAAATTGCACTTGTAGAATCACAAAACAAAGGTGTTCTAATTACTTGAATACCATAGTCTTCTAGCTGGTGTTGAATCCATAACAGTTGTGCACAACAACTTCCTGCTGCCACATATTCAGACTCAGCAGTGGATATTGCCACACTAGTCTGCTTCTTACTGTTCCAAGACACTAGTCTTCCACCTAGAAATTGGCAAGTGCCTGTAGTACTTTTTTTATCTTCCTTGCAACCTGTAAAATCTACATCTGAATAACATGTCCGTAGAAACTCTCCATTCCTAGGGTACCAAAGGCCTAGATAAGGTGTGCCCTTAAGATATCTCAAAATCCTTTTTACTGCAGTTAGATGAGATTCTTTAGGGCATGCTAGGTACCTAGCACAGACACATGTAGCATACATGATATCTGGTCTACTAGCAGTCAGATATAGAAGGGAGCCAACTATCCCTCTATACAAAGTTTCATCTACAAGTTTCCCTGCATCATCTTTGCTAAGAGACACACTTGACCCCATAGGAGTTCTCATGGTAGTGGATGATTCCATACCATACTTCTTCATTAACTCTAGGGTGAACTTAGACTGGGATATGGACAAGCCATCTTCAGTCTATCTTACTTGGAGACCCAAGAAGAACTTAAGTTCCCCTATACTGCTCATTTTAAATTTTCCTTGCATAAGTTTTGCAAACTTTCTGCAAAGATTACTTTCAGTAGACCCAAATATTATGTCATCAACATATATTTGGACTAGGATAATCTTTCCTTTGAACTCCCTAAGGAATAGAGTCTTGTCTACATAAACTTCTTCTTTCAGATTTCCATTTAGGAATGCTGACTTTACATCCATTTGAAAAACCTTAAAGCCTTGATATGTTGAATAAGCAAGGATCATCCTAATTGCTTCCAGTCTTGCTACTGGGGCAAAGGTTTGATCAAAGTCAATACCTTCTTCCTGCCTATATACTTTTGCAACAAGTCTAGCTTTATTTTTCACAATGATCCCATTTTCATCCAATTTGTTCCTAAAGATCCACTTTGTTCCAATGATGTTGTGGTCCTTGGGTTTAGGAACTAGCTTCCAGACCTTGCATCTTCTGAACTGATTCAGCTCTTTTGCATGACATCAATCCAATGTGGGTCTAGAACTGCTTCTTCAAATTTCTTTGGTTCCACTTGTGATAGGAAGCTGGAGCAAAGAACTGTGCTCAGATTCCTGCTTCTTGTTTGCACTCCTTGTCTTGGATCACCAATTATCTGATTTGCTGGATGATCCTTTAAGTGTCTATTAGATGGAGATAGTCTATCTTCAGGTTGAACACCTCCAGCCTCTTCATTAAGCTGCACCTCTTGGTTTTCTTCAGCATCTTGAGAGTCTTGTACTCCCCCTGGACAGCAGCCATCATTTTCCACTTCCTGAGTTGCAGTAGAATCTTCTGTAATGGTAAGCTTGTCCATTCTCTCATTTATACCTGTAGAACTGCAAGCACTACTTGACAACTCACAGTTAATCAGTCTTGTTTCATCAAAGACTACATGTACAGACTCTTCTACAACTTGAGTAATCAAGTTGTACACTCTATAAGCCTTAATATTGTTGCTGTACCCAACAAATATCCCCTCTTGGGATTTGGCAGCAAACTTGGTTAGATAAGACTTGTCATTGTTAAGTATATAACACTTGCAACCAAAGATCCTAAAATAGGATAAGTTTGGTTTTCTGCCCTTCACAATCTCATAGGGAGTCTTTTTGTGGCCCTTGGTGATAGTAGCCCTATTGATCACATGACATGCAGTGTTTACTGTCTCAGCCCAGAAATATTCTGGGAGAGAAGTGTCACTTAATAGAGTTCTACCAGCCTCTATCAATGTTCTATTCTTCCTTTCAGCAATACCATTTTGTTGTGGTGTTTTAGGTGAGGAAAATTCCTGAAAAATCCCAAATTCTTCACATAGTCTTGTCATACTTTCAGACTGAAATTTAGTGCCATGATCACTTCTGATTTTGACCACTATACTGTCAAGTTCATTCTGAATTTGTTTAACAAAACTATATAAGATACTTGGGATTTCCGATTTTTGTCTTAGAAAGAACACCCAAGAATATCTAGAATAGTCATCTACCACCACAAAAGTATAGAACTTACTACCTAGACTATGAACAGGCATAGGACCAAATAGATCCATATGTAAGAGGTAAAGACACCTTACTGAATCCTTGTTTTCAAGGCTATGAAAGGTAGATTTGGTCTGCTTGCCTTTTTGACAAGCTGAGCATATCCCATCCTTTATGCACTTAACTTGAGGACCATTCCTCACTAACTCTTTGCTAAAGAGTTGGCCAATAGTCTTATAGTTAAGATGGGCCAGCCTCTTATTCCATTTAACACAATAAGAGGCTCTCTCATCAGCTACAAGACAAATAGGAGAAACATTGTTCTCACACACAAAGTTAAGACAGTAAACATTTCTCTTCCTATATCCTGTCAATATGACCTTTTGATCACTTGACCTTTTGATATGACATCCATTCTTAATAAATGAAATGTCATATCCTAAATCACTCAGCTGACTTATGCTTATAAGGTTGTGTTTCAAACCCTTCACATAGGCCACTTGAGTGATAGTAATCTAATTACTAGAAATGTTACCAAATCCTTTGATGAATCCTTTTTCTGAACCCAAAAAGGTTACTTTAGGGCCATCCATGATAGGTGTGTAGTCCTTCAGCAACCCCTTGTTCCAATCATGTGCCTAGAACATCCACTATCCAAGTACCATATAGGGGCATGGCCACTTGGACTCACCTTACTAGGACCAGGCTGATCCTGGCATTTGTCTTCTTCTGACACAGCCATCAGGCCCTTGCACTAATGGTCTTCTTGTTCATATATAGAGTTCAGCACCTGGAGAAACTCTTCTTCTTCATCTGCTGCATATAGACCAATGTAGGCCTCAGCTTCAGATTCTGACTCTGAAGTAGATTGGTCTGACAAAGTCTTCTCCTTCTTAGCAACAAAGGACTTCTCCTTCTTTCTCTGGTGTTGACTCTTCTTCTTATCTGCAGTCTCTTTTCTTTTATCTGGACATTCAGCCACAACATGTCCAGGCCTATTACAACAGTAGCAAACTACCTTTGATGTTGTAGATTTGCTTGGCTTAGACCTGCTCCTGTCCTTCCTGGATGACTTTTTCTTTTGATAATAATCATCCTTAGGCTGAGATGTGGAAGGCTTAGACTTCCACTGCTTCTTCTTCAGGAATCTCTGAAACTGTCTAGTAAATGCTGCAAAATCCTCATCCGAGTCACTGCTGTCTGAATTCTGATTGTCTGAATTTTTTGAAGTAGTTTCGGCAACAATCTTAGGAGGTTATGGAGACATCCTCCTATTTTTCTTAGTGGCTTCAACCTTGAAGGCCACAGATTTTTCTCTATGCTCACCTTTTACACTTTTCTCTTCCTCTTTCCTTGCCATTTGCTGCATCTCATATGACAGCAGTTTTCCAAACAAGGTTGGTGGAGAGATATCTGTAAGTTTGGCCACTTCCCTAATGACACAAATCTTTGTGTCCCAATCCTTTGTCAAGGATCTTAGGAATTTATCATTCAGTTCATAAGTACTGAAGATTCTCCCATAGGACATCAACTCATTCACTATTCTATAGAACTTTTTATAGCACTCAGTGATACTGTCAGACTTTCCTTGTCTGAAACTCTCATATTCCTAGTTTAGCATAGATTTTCTATCTTGTCTTACTTCTTCATAACCCTCCATGTAGACTATTAAAGTATCCCACATTTCCTTGGAGGTCTTGCAGTGAATCAAATTCTGAAAGGTTGCATCATCTATGACACTAACTATGATATTCTGGACTCTCTTATCCATAGTTGCCAGGATGATCTCATCCTTTGTCATTTCTGAGAAATCCTTGGGAATTCTTTGGTTTGCATCCAGAATTGAAATCTTCATTGGAATATAAGGACCTTCCTTGACTGTAATATAGATCCTTGGATCAGAAGCCTCCATAAACAGCCTGACCCTTTCTTTCCAGATGCCAAATATCTCCTTTCTGCAAATGGGTAATTTCATAGACCCTAGTTCCTTATAATTTTCACCTGAACCCATTTTCTTGATTCTTGAGTCTGCCTTATGGATCTCACTCTGACAGTTAAGTCCTTCTTTGATTAACCTCACTTTGATACCACTTGAAAGAATTAGTGCCTAACCACCTAGAGGGGGGGGGGTGAATCGGCGTAATTCCTGTTTTTCTTTTAAGGCATAAAAGCAGTTCAGTTAACTAACAATAAACTGCAAATTCTATTGCTAACACAGCACAACAATCACAGAAACAATCAATAACAGAGTGCACATAGTATTTATAGTGGTTCCCCAAGGTCTGGGTACATCCACTTTCCCCCTTCGCCTATCTAGCAGTGTACTAGAGTCGGCCTAACTTCTGCATTTCACCTCAGATCCTCAGATCTTACAACTCAGAACCCCAAACAAGGCTCCTACAAATCAGGCAAACTGCCCTACCTCAGCCTTCAACAAGGCCTACACTCAGAGATCACAATCTCCTACACCTCAGGCTCACAACCCTACCTCAGCCTTCAACAAGGCCTACCACTCAGAGAATTTACTCTCCTACACTCAGCCTTTATAAAATAGGCTTACAACTCAGATCTATACAAGATCCTACAGAAATTTGATTAAACAAAGATAATAACCACCACCCTGACAGAGAGAGAAGGGATGGATGGCTTCTTGATGAGTTCTTAGAAGAACTTGATGGCAGAGCACAACCTCTCTTAGCTTTCTTCAAAGCTTCTTGAATCTAAACTCAGTAGGGTTGAACTCTTGAGAAGTTGATCTTCAATCAGCTTCTGACTTGAGATTCAGATCTCAATCTGAATCTTTCTTGGTAGCATGATTCAGCAACTGCACTTCTTATATGGAGCTCTCTCTCTCCAACTTCTTCTAGATCTTCTGTCGAAAATCTTCTGTATTATTACTTCTCTCTTAGTTGTTGTTAGTTCTTCTGCTGGTTGTGATTGATCATTTTTTCTATTGAAGGAGAAAGCCTTTTTATAGTTTTCCTCCATGGTAACCGGCTGATCCGGTTTCTAACCACCTTCTGACAGCTTTGACAGTAGTAGTTGACCAGTTAGAAATGGCAGCTGTCAAGTCATCCAGTCACTTCTTGAAATCACTGTCTCTGTCTGAAAGTGTCGAGGCTGAACTTCATTGTGTGTCGACACAATTAGACTAAGTGTCGACACAAGTGGACTAAGTGTCGACACATGCCTTGGTGGTCTCGACACAACTCCCTTTGTTGTTGTAACAGCTTCTCGACACGGCTTCTTTAGAATGTGTCGACACTGATTCTGTGTGTCGACACAAGCCTTCTTTTCTTTAACTTTGTTGAAACTTGCTGTGTGTCGACACATCTCCTTTGTGTCGACACAAGTACTTATTTTCTTTAACTTTGTTGAAGCTTTGCTGAGTGTCGACACAAGTCCTGTGTGTCGACACATTTGATGTCGACAAGATCTTCTGTGTGTCGACACTGCCTCTATGTGTCGACACATTTGATGTCGACTTTGCTTCTCTGTGTGTCGACACAGCCTCTTCATATTGACACAATTTCTTCTGGTGTCGACACAGCCTTTCCAAGTGTCGACACAATCTACTCCAAGTGTCGACACAGCTTTTCTCCAGTGTCGACACATGCCTTCATAAGTGTCGACACTGCTTCTCTAGGTGTCGACACATGGACTTAGAAATTTTTCTGCATTTCCTGCAATTACTTAACCTGCACATATAACGTCAAAACACATCAAATACACCTTAATGAATATCATTGAGTAGGGTGAGGCTTCTTCAAATATGGTACACATTTTCCAATATACCCAACAGCAGTGTTCGCTGCGATTGGTGCACAAAATGAAAGACGTGTGCAGTCCCCTATTTTTGAGGTAATTCCAACATAGGGTGGTGTGATGGAGCAAATGACATTTATAGGACCGTTGGGTCAGCAGTTGAACATGCTTTTAGTTCACGGGTACGCACTCAGTTGAGGAATATTTGCAAGCGTTTCTGATGATAAGACGCTACCCGGGCTCTGAAGCGGAGAGCGAGCAGTCGATGGTCGATAGGTTTTATAATGGCCTGCGCGGCGAATTATGAGTTCTGCTGCTAGGACCAAAATTATTGGGATTCCGAGACTTGGTGGAATCGGCTAGATCTTTGGAAGTAGATTTGGCAAAAGTCAATCGGACGGCGGAGTTCAGTGTACTAGACTCTCCAGATTCTGCAAAATCTGCATACCGAAGGAGGAGGAACAAGAAGTCTAAAATGTCTATTGGTTATGCTCCATATGGTTGTTTTAAGTGTGGAAGGAAAGGGAACTTTGCCCGACACTGTCGGAATGGTGCTCAGAAGTTAAAGAAAGCTATGTCAGGAACAGGCATATGACAAAGTGCCAGAGATCTGAATTGAATCCAAGGAAGCAAAGACTTGGATATGCAGAAGGCGGAGTTCAAAATTCCGAACTCCTCAAAGTCTGCTTACCGTAGGTGGTATAAGAAGGCTAGGACTTCGGGTCCAGCTCCTTCTTATGGTGCTTCTGGGATGACTACGGGTCGAACCCCGGTCGCATGCTTTAATTGTGGAAAGTCGGGGCACTTTGCCCGAGACTGCTGGAACGGACGTCCCAAGTCCGAGAAGAAGCACGCTATCATGATGACATGTACGGCTTAAAGTTATAGTAGTTTAACTTTAAATACTTGTTGACCTTGTGAATGTTAGCTTAGAACTGTTTGTGCTAAGCTTTGTTCTGATTTTCGATTAATTCGGCGAGTGCACCGTTCGCTTAGGGAGCTTCGCATTCCCTTTTGACCAAAGGATTTGTATTGTGCGTCGGAGTACCTCCTTCGATGGCAAAAGACAAATTGGATGCGTTGTTGCCTAATAATGCTCATTGCATGCGAGTAGAATCTGCTGCGTTTAGGTGCGGATAGGGAGTCAAGACTTTGACTTTTAAGCGTCGTTACTACCGTTAGGGGAGCTCGACGTAATCTTTGGTATGGACAGACACTCGGAGCAGCAATCATACACTAATCAAAATCGTAAGAAAGTCAAGTTGGGAACTGGTCGTGAGACGACATTTATGGGCTTGAAAGGGGTCGAGCATGACGTTGGTGTCTGCTCTTTAGTTGGTTAAGGAGGTTTGGTGTGATGCTAAACCGGTCATACGCTCTTCGTATCGGGTAGCGCCTAAGGAGATGGAGGAGCTTAAGATGCAACTTCATAAGTTGCTGGATCAAGGTTATGTGCGTCCAAGTTCGTCGCCTTGGAGCACACCGGTCCTTTTGTGAAGAAGAAGGACGAGAGCTTGAGACTTTGTATTGATTATCGGGAGTTAAACAAGCTAACGGAAAAGAACAAGTACTCAATCCCAAGGATCGATGATCTTTTTGATCAGTTGTTCGGGTCGACGGAGTACTCAAAGTTGGATCTCAAGTCTGGATATTATCAGCTGAGGGTAAGGGAGAGTGATATCCCCAAAATAGCTTTTAGTACGGGATACATGCATTACGAGTTTACAGTCATGCCGTTTGGGCTGACGAATGCGCCGTCAGTGTTAATGGATTTGATGAACAAGACTTTCAGGGAGTACTTGGACCATTTTGTGATCGTCTTCATCGACGACATTTTAGTGTACTCGCAGAGTGAGGAGGAGCACTTCAAGCATCTTCACTTGATATTGGAGATGCTGAGGAGGAATCAATTGTATGCCAAGTTCTCGAAATGCGAGTTTTGGTTGTCCTCAGTGGAGTTCCTCGGTCATATAGTGAGTGGAGAGGGGATTGCAGTGGATCCGGCGAAGATTGCTGCGATATGAGAATGACATGTGCTTGCTACGGTAGCGGAAGTCCGGAGCTTTCTGGGGCTGGCCGACTATTATAGGCGCTCCGTGGAGAACTTCTCGCGGATAGCGTTACCTCTTACTACTTTGACGAGGAAAGGGAAGAAGTTCGTTTGGACGCCGGAGTGCACATGAGCTTTTGAGGAGTTGAAGTGTCGGTTGACCACGGCACCTGTGCTGGGTTCATCGAGTGGGACCGAAGGCTTAGGGATTTATAGCGATGCTTCAGGCAGTGGTTTGGGTTGCATGCTACTACAGCATGGAAGCGTTATAGCGTATGGCTCGAGACAGCTGAAAGTGCACGAGAGGAATTATCCGGTCCATGAATTGGAGTTAGCGGCCGTGATTTTTGCCTTGAAGCTGTGGAGACATTATTTGTACGGTGTGAATGTTGATATCTACACCGATCACAAGAGCCTGAAATATTTGTTGGATCAGAAAGATCTGAACATGCGGCAGCGTAGGTGGATGGAGTTCCTGGGGGACTATACATTCAAGATCCACTACGTGCCTGGTAAAGACAATGCGGTTGCAGACGCGTTGATCCACCGGGCCCTAGCTCAAGATAATTAGCTGTTGGTCCATGACGAGCGGCTGGTTCGGGAGTTAGAGGCGTTGGAGATCTTTTGCATGGATAAGCAGTCAAGTGCTGAAGAATTATTGAATTGGACTGAAGTCCAGTATGACCTAGCTGATCGGATTCGACAGGCTTTGGATTTGGATGGCCACATGAAGTAGATCATGGTTGAAGCTCTGGATGGGTCAAATTCCCAATTCGTTGTTGAGGAAGGATTACTTTGGAAAGACGGTTGTCTGTGCGTCCCAAACGTGGGCAATTTGCGGGTGGATTTGTTGTACGAGGTGCATCATGCCAAGTACTCGATTCACCCGGGGAGCACGAAGATGTACCGTGATGTTAAGAAATTGTTCTGGTGGCCAGGACTGAAAAAGGATGTGGCGCTCTACGTGGCGAAGTGTCAAACTTGCGCCTTGGTGAAGGAGGAGTGCCAAAAGCCGGGAGGATTCTTGAAATCCTTGCCTATTCCGGAGTGGAAGTTCGACGACATTACCATGGACTTTGTGCGCTGGTTGCCAATGTCGCAGAAGGGGAACGACGCCATTTGGGTGGTCGTAGATCGTCTAACGAAGGTGTCGCATTTCATTACGCATAGGAAGGATGATCCGGTTTAGAAATTGGCAAAGCTATATGTGGATAATATTGTACGACTCCATGGCGTGCCCCGCAACATCGTGAGTGACCGAGATGGGCGGTTCACGTCCAATGATTGGAGGCTAGTGCAGCAGATGTTGGGAACAAAGCTGAGTTTTAACACAACCTTTCATCCGCAAACGGATGGGCAGACCGAGAGGGTCAATAGGACAATGGAAGACACCGATACTTGGTGGAATTCGCTTACAACAATAGCCACAGACGAGCATTCAAATGGCTCCCTTCGAGGCCCTTTATGGTAGAATATGTCACACGCCGTTGTCTTGGTTGGAAACGGGCGAGTCAAAATTGTACAAGCGATAAGAGATGGAGGATGATACTTATTTGGTGAGAACCATTTGGGAGAGGTTGCTAATCGCTTAGGACCGCCAGGCTAAGTACTATAAAGCCAAGCACAGGAACGTGGAGTTCGCTGTTGGTGATTGGGTGTACTTGAAGATCAAGCCGTTCAAGGTAGTCTCGCGGGTGCGGCGCTTGAAGAAGCTAAGCCCGAGGTACCTTGGACCATTTGAGGTCCTGGAGTGGATTGGTGAAGTAGCGTACCGGTTGAAGCTGTCTGTTGAGCTTAGTGGTCTACATGATGTATTCCATATATCGGTGCTACGGAAGGCGGTGTAAGAGCCTACGCAAGTGATCGCTGTCGATCAAGTGCCGGTTGATAGTGGGTTGACGATGCAAGTGATCGTGGTCGATCAAGTGTCGGTTGATAGTGGGTTGACGACAAAGGTCAAGCCCGTACGTATTAAAGACTCGGAAGTCAAGAAGCTACGCAATAAAGAGATCAGGATGGTCAAGATCCGTCGGGATAATTGCGGTCGAGAGGAGCTCTCTTGGGAGCGAGAGCAGACTATGCTTGAGGAGTACCCGGAGTTATTTCACTCAGGTACCATTTAAGTTTTATGTTTCTTTCCTTTATGTAATTTCGAGTACGAAATTCTTTTAAGAGGGAGAGAGTTGTAACGCCTCGAAACTCAAAAGAGCATCGGGAGGCATTTTGGGCCAAATCTGGAATTTGGCAGGGGGCCCACGGCCTGGGACACGGGCGTGTCCCATGGCGTGTTAGGCTCGAGTCGACGATTTGGCCGTGAGGTCGACGATTTTTGGAGTCAACGATCATCGAGCAGCGAACACGGCCTGAGACACGGGCATGTCTCAGGGTGTGTCGAGCTCATGCCGACGATCTGCCAGGGAAGTCGACGATTTTCGCTCGACGTTGTGTCGAGAGAAAGAACACGACCTAGGACACAGGCGTGTCCAAGGCCGTGTCGGGTGGTCGACAAACTACGCTCGACGAAGTGTTGAGACAGTGAACACGGCCTGGATCCCAGGCGTGTTCGGGTTTGACACGGGCGTGTCAAATAGGACACGGGCGTGTCCAAGACCTGTGTGAGTCTCGGGTTATTTTTGGGGCTGTGTCGATGGGGGAACACAGCCAACCACACGACCGTGTCAGTTTGAACACGGGCGTGTCAGGTTGAACACGGGCGTGTCGGGACCCGTGTAATTTTCGTAACGCGTTGATTTTGATGGTGAATGAGGGACACGGCCCTGGACACGGGTGTGTCGCAGGCCGTGTTCGGCCCAGGTTTTACTTTTCAGCTACGAATCGTAGCTGTTCGTTTCCTTAGTTTGGGATCCTACGGTTGGGGGTTGTTCCTACTGGGATATACCTGGGATTGAGCCTTTGAAACCCTCATTTCACTTGAGTGGTTCTCTTTCTATGTCTAGAGAGAGGGGAGAGCAAAGGAGGAAGAAGAAGCCTAGATCCGGTCACCGGCGGAGCTTCGGAGCTCCAAATCGCGAACCGACTTCGGATCTACGGAGGCAAGGAGAGTGCGGTGCTTTTCATCTGCTTACATTTACATGGCACCAAGGAAGAATGATAGAGTAATGATTCTCTACTTGAGCATGTGAAGCTCTACTTCTTTTGCATAGGGAAGCCCGCTCTCGCGAGTTTGCGGTGAGTTTGAGGCATTCCTTCGGGTAGACATGAATAGTCCCCGTTGTGTACATATAGAGTTCGTAACCGAGAACGGATATAGGCATGATGTGTGAAGCCTACCCGAACAAGTTGGTCTGGATCGGTGATGTTGCATTGCATAAATGGCCGGAGAAGACTCCGTGTGATTGGTTGCTTTTCGGGTTTTCTACGTGGTAGATTGCAACAGGGAGCCTTGGGGATTAACTCCAAGGTGCACCCAAAAAACTGGGCCGATACGTGATTCTGCCAACATGGTGGCGTGGGAGCCAACTTGAATATAACCGGATTATGTGAAGTGTGTGACGAAAACGTGACTCGGAGAAGTTTGACCCACGTATATGTCTTAAATTGTCGTTGCGATGTGAGCATGGGTTATGCGGAACCATACCCGTTCAATGTCGTTCGGTGTGAGCCGTTGGCATAGATGAGGGTCTTCGGCGGTCTATGGCTTAAATTGACGTGACCCATTCCGGGAAGAAAAAATGCTCATATGTTTGGCCGTCAAAGTGGCGGTGGTGAGACCGGGGTGTCTATGGCTTAAATTGACGTGACATTGACCGGTTCACCGAGAATGTGCCCTGAGTGCAAGGGGAGTGTGGCCATGCGTGTCAACGCCTGTGATGCAATATATATATATACTGCTTGGTTATGCTAATAAACTGCAGGGAAGGAGCATCGCCGCTCCGAATTGGGGGAGGGATCGTTATAATTTGATCAGCATGGCTGACCGTTGCTTTGGTTTTCCACCGTTGCGGTGGATTGTGCTTGCAGGTGCTGCGGAGCTGAGTGGTAAATAGCGGGCTAAAGCCCAAGTTGCTGAGCCAGCCCTCGAAGGCCTAATTTTGAGTGTTTTTCTTTTATTCATGTATGGCCGACCTGCGTGCCGAGGTTTGAAGACGTGTAATTTGAGGAAAACAATTGTAAGGCCATAAGGCCAGTACTGGTGTATTTGTACTTCATTCCTTTTGGCATGTTAGTGGACATACATGCCAGTGTTGGGTTCTTTGTTAATGTAACAATATTAATTGCTTCCGCTAGAATGCTCTGTGTAGGACGTTCGATTGGTTGGATAGTTTCCATTGAGTAACCACCCGGTTTGTCTGTGGTATATGGCGTCGGGCCCCGGCCGGACCTACTGCTATATGTTATGCGACGGATAGGGGGTGTTACAGCTCGTGGGAGGTGTTTAAGAGGATCTATTGAAACGATAAAGAACTCTTGGACAGTAGGAGAAGAGTGATAAGAGTAAGTTGGACGATCGAGAGTGTTCAAAGGCATCTCACTCGGACTCAACGAAGAGGGGTATGGGGCACTGTATCTTCTGTGGCAAGCGGGGTCATCCGTTCGAAAAGTGTTTCAAGAGGCTTGATGCGTAGGGGCCGTTGAAGATTAGTGTGATTCAGGATGCACCCAAGGCTTTCCCGATGTGCTCTTTCTGCTCTAAGCCTGGTCATGAGGCGGCCCGGTGTTTCATGAAAACTGGGTGTTGCTTTCTTTGCGGGCAGAGAGGCCATCGTAGGGCCGACTGCCCGAACTCTCAGACCGTGACTTCAGGGGTTCCTCTGCAGACCTTGCCGCTACCCCCATAGTTCGTGGACAAAGGGAAGGGCAAGCTTAATGTGCTAATTAGAGAGGAAGCTCAAGCCTTAGCGCACGTGATATCTTGTTAGTTTCCTTACTCCTAACTTGTTCTCTTTCTTCTAGATTTAGCTTACTAGTTGTCTGGTGATGCATGCTTATCTAGGTGAATTAAAGGTGAAGAATAAGTGGGCACGTGTCCTGTTTGATTCAGGAGCGTCTCACTCTTTTGTCGCTCGGAGTTTTGTTGACAGGCATCGATGGCCTGTTGATCAGTTGGATGATGCCTTGTCTGTTAAGTTTCCGTCTGGAGAGCAGGTTACGTCAGATCGGGGTATCTAGGAGTGCCCCATTTCTTTGGGTGGTGTCCAAGTTCTAGCAGATTTAAAGATGCTGGATTTGGCAGTTTTCGATGTGATTCTTGGAATGGACGGGTTGTCCAAATATGATTTCATGATCAAGTGCAAGGAGAAGAGGCTAGATTTCAAGTTGGGCGACGGTCGTCCATTGAGTGTTTATGGCTTTCCTCGAAAGGGTTCTCCAATTATTTCTGCGGTACGTGCCCGCCGAGCTTTAGCTTCTAGTTGTGAGGGTTTTCTAGTTTCTATCTGTGGAGTGGAAGATTCTTGTGTTGAGCCAGTCGTGGAGGGTATCTCGGCAGTGCGAGAGTTTCCTGATGTTTTTCCTGATAAGCTTTTCGGTCTCCCTCCAAAAAGAGAGGTGGAGTTTGCTAGACCTCAAGCCAGGCACCCGGCCCATTACAAAGGCACCGTACCGCATGGCGGCTCGTGAGTTAGAATAATTACGTGTTCAGTTGGATGAGCTACTGGAGTGTGGTTTCATTAGACTGAGTACTTCTCCATGGGCTGCTTCTGTTCTCTTTATGAAAAAGAAGGACGGTTCCATGAGGTTGTGTTTCGATTATCGAGGGTTGAACAAGTTGACTATCAAGAATAGATATCCGTTGCCGCGGATTGACGATTTGTTCAATCAGCTGCGTGGGTGCATCAGGTTCTCGAAGATTGATCTTCGTTCAGGCTACCACCAGATAAGGGTTTATGGCTCAGACATTCCTCTGACAGATTTTAGATCCCGGCATGGACATTTGAGTTCATCGTGTTGTCCTTTGGTTTAACTAACGAGCCTTCTGCGTTCATGGATCTGATTAACTGTGTGTTCAAGGATTTTCTTGATCGTTTTGTGGTCGTCTTCGTCGACGACATTCTTGTCTATTCTCGCAGCGATGAGGAGCATGCCCATCACTTGCGTTTGGATCTGTCTGTCCTGAGAGAGCATAAGCTATATGCTAAGCTGAGCAAGTGCGAGTTTTGTCTACCTCAGGGGTCCTTCTTAGGACATGTGGTGAGCAAGGATGGAATCTCTGTTGATCCCGCCAAGATTTCAGCGGTGATGGATTGGAAGAGACCTTCTACACCAAAGGAGATCAGAAGTTTCTTGAGCTTGGCTGGATACTATAGGAGATTTATTGGAGGGTTTCTCCACATTGTCCGCTCCGATGACTCGGCTGATGCAAAAGAATGCCGCTTTCATCTGAAGCGATAAGTGTGAGGAGGCTTTTTAAGAGTTGTAGAAAAGGTTATGCTCTGCTCCTGTTTTGATTCTGCCTATTAAGGGAGTGGAGTATGCGGTGTATGTTGATGCTTCCCACATTGGACTTGGTTGCGTTCTGATGCAAGAAGGGAAGGTGATCGCCTATGGATCTAGGCAATTGAAGGTTCATGAGAAGAATTACCCTACTCATGATTTGGAGTTTGCGGCTATAATCTATGCCCTGAAGCTTTGGAGACATCTACTATATGACGCTGTGTGTAAGATTTATACAGATCATAAAAGTCTGAAGTATGTATTCACACAGAACGAGCTGAATTTGCGCCAGCGCCAGTGGTTGGAGTACGTTGTGGATTATGAAGTGGATATTCTTTATCATCCTGGTAAGGCCAATGTTGTGGTCGATGCATTGAGTAGGAGGATGGATCAGATCTTTAATTTATCTGTCCCATCCTTGGTGGAGGAGTTTCTATTGTTAGATATTTCGGTGGCGAGTCGTGGCACACCCTCTAGCTTGGAAGCCGAGGTGCCTTCCTGGATTTATCTGACGAGGTTGCATTTGAAGGACGATCCGGATTTACAGCACTTGCGAACTAGGACCGAGAGAGGAGAACTATCTGATTTCTTTTTGATGAGCTTGGCACCATCTTGTATATAGGTAGATTCTGTATCCCGACGGTGTGAGTTATTAGAGATATGATATGCAAGGAAGCACACAGATCAAGTATGGCTTACCTCCCGGGTTCCACCAAGATGTATAAAGACTTAAAGCAGATCGTGTGGTGGTCTGGCATGAAGAACGACATCGCCAAGTTCGTATCGAAGTGCTACACGTGCAAGCATGTTAAGGCCGATCATGGAAGACCTGGAGGAAAATTCACACCTTTGGAAATTCCCATGTGGAAATGTGAGAGTATCGCGATGGATTTCATTACCGGATTGCCGAGGTCCCCTCGTGCACATGATTCTGTTTGGGTCTTAGTGGATCGGTTGACGAAGTGTGCCCATTTCGTTTCCTTCAAGGCCGGCTATTCAATGGAAAAGATTGCGGAGTTGTATGTGGATGAGGTTATTAGATTGCATTGTGTGCCTGCAAGTATTATATCAGATCAAGACTCGAGATATATGTCGCGTTTCTGGCAGAGCTTGCAAGGAGCCTTGGTCACCGACCTCCGGTATTCTACCGCTTATCATCCGCAGACAAATGGTCAGACGGGGAGAGTGAATCAGATCGTGGAGGATATGATCAGGTGTTATATTCTGTATCATGGTGGCGCTTGTGATCAGCGCTCGAGATTGATGGAGTTTGCATATAATAACATATACCAAGAGAGTCTACAGATGGCCCCTTTTGAAGCATTGTATGGGAGGCGCTGCCAGAATCACTTATTTTGGACCGAAGTCGGTGAGAGACCGTTATTAGGTCCAGAAGCTTTGGTGGAAATGGAAGATGCGGTGACTAATATTCGGGAGAAGCTCCGCGTTGCTCAGGAGCGGTATGAAAAGTATGCCAATCAAAGAAGGGCAGATCTGGAGTTTGAGGTTGGGGACTGTGTTTTTTGGAAGGTCTCTCCGGTGCCAGGCGTCAAAAGATTTGGGAGGATCCACAAGTTGGATCCTAGGTATGTTGGGCCATTTCAGGTCATTGAGCGCATCAGAGTGTCTGCTTATAGATTGGAGTTACCTGCTACCTTCCCTGGCATCCATGATGTATTTCATGTGAGCCAGTTGAGGAAGTGCGTTCGAAGTGATCGCCATGTTATCGATTCTGTGCCCCAGATTCAGCCCAATCTATCTTATGTTGAGGAACCTGTCCATATCTTGGAGACTCAAGAGCGAGTATTGCGGAGGAAATCAATTCCCAGGGTAAAAGTTCTCTAGCGAAATCATGATGTCGAGAGCGCAACATGGGAGCTGGAATCAGCGATGCGGGAGTCTCATCCGCACCTCTTCTTTTGATTATCTCAGTTAAATCTCTTCTTCCTACACCGTTTATTTTTGTCCCGATGTTGTTTTCTGTTCGTATGCCAAGTTTGGGACGAAACTTTCTTTTAGGGGGAGTGGGTGTAACGCCCCTAAATTTTCTGGTATTATTTTTTTGCCGGCTGACGTCATAATGAAGGATGGGCGTTGCGTGTCCGTGAGTTGACGACGCGACGCTGTTTGTGCGTTTTTGCATCCGTTAGGTTTGACTGGCTAGATTTTGCTATATGCGTCGGATTTAGATTCCGTTTTCGCCATTGGGTTCGTAGTATCGGTTTTCCCCTACGGCACAAATTTCGTCCGTTTCGGCATGCGTTCGGGCCTTCGTAACTGCGCGGCAGCAGCGGCGGTCCTAATAGGCCAGTGTATATCAGCAGGCGGTTTTACTTCCCAGAAGTAACCGGCGATAGGAATGTTATCCGCGATTCCGGCTTAGCGGACTGAAGAACTGTAGCTTCGGCCAGACCGTTTGGCAGTAGCCTTGGCTCTTGCTGCTATAAAGCGGCAAGTGAAGCGCGGAGACCGCCGTTCAGCGCGGACAAGGAATTAGAGGTAGCCCTATGGCGGGGCTAGATCCAGTGTCCGCCAGTAAGTGCGACTTGCCCTGCGTTCGGCGCAGTGGGCTGGACTTGGTGTGGAATTGAACCAATTCCAGGTGGCTCAGTCCGGGGAGATCGCGCAGTGGAGCGCGGCTAGATTCCTCATCACCAAGCGTAGTAGAAGTGCTTTGCCTTGTTTGCAGCTTTGGGGATTTGCGGACTGGCTGGAATGCGCCGAACATGAGCGGCGGACTGAGCTGGAGTCCGCTGAGTCGGAGATGCCTTTGATAGGCAAAGGACTCAATTAGTTGCGGACTGGAGTCTGCTTTTCGCGGACTGGATTGGCGTTGTCCGCTAAGTCCAGTGGCCTTGGCAACTGAGTTAATGGCTTGGTATATGCGTACGATAGCCGGGTATCCGCTGAGTCCCGGCAGTGTGCCTTGATGGCGCGGTTGCGGCTCGGTTTTGGTCTGGCTGATGCCTTGTCGCAGAATGGCGATACGGCTTGAATTGTGGATCCGGCTGTGGTGGCCTTGCCCTTGTCCTCTGCGCAAGGCGAGACTGGATATTGGAGTCCGGCCTGGAGAATCTGGGGCGGACTGGCTATCTGCACAGGGCGCGAACTGGAAGTGTGTCCCGGGCTGGCGGACACATAAGGTCTTGCTCGGGGATTGGCGGTGATCAATCGACTAGGGCGGTGACCATTTTCTCATTGTCGTGCTATAAATAGGCCCCATGTCCTCACATCAGAACTAACAGAGGAACCTAGACCGAAGTAAGTGAAGCAGTTTTTGAGCTCGCGTAAGTTTCTGCGGCCTGGACTTTGTGTCCGCAGCGGATAGAGTTGACCCGGTTGTGCTGTGCAGGTTGTGCGTTAGTAGCGCTGGAAAGCCCAGGACTTGGCTCTGATTGCGGTCAGGGACATTGCGACTCTGCGGTTAGCAACATGCGTTAACAAACAGGTCCGATATCGCCCAGTCGTCTTCTCTTTGGCGACTTGGTTCTGGGGTTATTTCATGGAATTCGCCGGTTTCTGGCGGACTGTACCATATGGTGGCGCAGCTTGTGCGGTACTGATTTGCTGCGTGCAGACTTCGGTGAAGGCTAAGCTTGGTAGGTAAGGGTGAGTCCGATGGCGGCTTGGTTTGCGGTCTGGCGACCTTGCGGACTGAGCGGACTTCCACACATATGTCGCGGCGTGCTTGTTTAAGTCCGCGCGACTTGTTTTTGCATCATGTCTTTGTAACTGTTCTGCATAAATCCCGGTGTTTAGTTTGGTGAAGCCTTTCTCGCCATGTATGTCTCGCCTTGTAAAGAAGTTTTGCTCGTGATTCAATAAAGAAGCTTGTGCTGCATGTGTTGCTGGTGTAACTGCTTTGTTGAGATAACCACTGTTAACTCCCGTCCGGGACACTTTCAACATATAAGTGGGCGTATTCTCCTTCGAGTTTGATGAGTTTTTCAGCAGGTATCCAAGGGGGCGTTCTGCGGTTGTTGAATTTTAAACATGGTATCAGAGCGAGGTTTGTTGGAGTGTCAACGGTTGCTCAATGGAAGTAGTTGCTCGTCTGTCGAGGAAACCAGTGGTAGGACCATGGCAGTGGAGATGCAAGCTTTCTTGGTATTTGAACGTCTTACAAGGCGAACAGTGAACGGTGGAATCCCTGTAGTGAAAAGGAGCTTTCTTCTTGCGAGGACCTTTGGGAGGTCTGCTATGCGTGTCGGAAGACAGAGAAACTGCTGGCAATGCTGATCCGAGTGGGAGCTTGGAAGGAGGCAAATGCGAAAGTGAGTCTATTCTCCAGCAGTGTGATCTCATCGGAGCTCTTGGACCATCATCAGTGGATGTCGTCAGCTGCGAGTTTTTGACTTCCCTTGGGATGGGTGCACCAAGAAGTGGAAGGAAGTTTGCAGCTATGATGGTCCCGTCTACTTCATATCATGAAGAAATGAGTGACATCTCCTATAACGTGATCCTGAAGCGGAAGGAAGGGGTCTAGGTTGGTACTATACATCCAAGCAGCTAGTGGGATCTTCGAAGGAGTGCAAGGTTGGGTTGCTCTCAGGCGAACGTAGCTCAGCTAGGGAGGAAAGAGAGATCTTCTTGGGACTTCAACTAGTTCTGGATCTGTCGGCTGGATGCCAATGATAGTGCAGCTATCTGGCATTGAAAGACTGGGGTGCAGAGTGAGGATGGACAAGCATAAGCAATCGGCGGAAAGAAGACACGTAAGTAGTGACTTGCCTAGATTGTCATCCTATGGCGATGTGATGACGGGTTGCGGGACATCAGGAAAGTGGAGCCTATCGCTTCATGGTCCGCAAAGCACATCCAGTGACATAATGCCACCTTGGGGCTTTGTCCATTGTGCTCTGGTGGGTACCGACCATCATCGTGCCATCTTGAGGCATATGTTCATGCTGATTTTGGTTGATGACTATTCTGGGTATACATGGGTAGACTTGATGAGAAACGAAGTCCAGCATGGAACGCTGTTGTAGATTTCAAGAGCATGTCGAAAGGCCACCATGGCCGGAGATCAATATGTTGAGGACAGGTTTCGGTGGTAGTTTTGACTCACCGAGTTCTCACGCTTATGCAGGAAGCCAAGGGATCCGGATGGAGCTTTCTTGTGACATACTTCACCTACAGGTAGTGTTTGCAGTCTTCGAATGATCCTTTGTTAACGGAGAACCTGCAAGGTTGGCTTCGGAGAAAAGGCGTTCCAACGAAGCTCTTTTGGGCGGAAGGAATGGCCTGTGCTGCTCATGTCATCAAACCGATGCCTCTTAGTCCGATCATAATGAAGACTCCTTCTGAGCTAATGTCTCGGGAGTGAAGCCCTTCATGAAGCACCTTCGGGTTGGTGTGTGGGTGTGTTTTTGGAAAATCTACCTGCTATATACACTTACCGGTGGCTCTAAAACATAGCTATTCATGTAGGGTATGAGAGCAAGAAGAAGATGGAGGTGATATGGATCCTGCGACGAAGAAACTCATATGTCAGAGAGCCTTTGTTTTCGATGAGTTGACCCGTATCGGGTAGCTTCTTATGTGGAAGCTAAGAGATAAGCAGGTCAGTGATGGGCTGAAGAAATCTCTGCTAAGAAGATTGGTGATTATGCCTGAGTCAACCAGTGCTGCAGGTGTTCTAGCTCCGGGCAAAGGCGTCAGAGTCTACGAAAGGGAGCGATGGGCCAGACCTTCGGCTCCAAGGCTTAGGCTTCCTGTTCATGAACAAGGGAGCAATGTTCCATGCAGTTCATGTACCAGAGGGAAGTGCTTCTGGTTCAGGTAGCAGGGGAGAGTTGCTCCAGGTGCACTGGTTTCCAGTAACGGAAGGCGTCTTGTTTCGGCCACAAAGTACCATTGTTCACTGGGTTTCCTCCGGAACGGACTGTTCAAAAGCAGCGTAGGTTGGTTAGCCATGATCAGGTTCTTCGAGATCGAAGAGGATCCTAAGCCACCAGCCTTCTGATATGGCGAAGGGAAACACGGCGGACATGCTCCCTTATCCGTGAAAGCCCTCAGATCGAGCAAGGGACTTCTAGCTGTGAAGAACCCCGTGAGAATCAAGGAGGTGGTTGACACCAATTCTGATGAGGTCCCTTCTCTCCAGAGGCAAAGAGGTCTGGGCTTCTTGCCTGGGTCAAGGAACTTGGTGATACTACCTTGTGATGCATGAGTGAGTCTGAAGCTGAGACGGCTAGAGGTAAGCATGGCTCCTTTTGCCAGATGCTGGAGGGCTCCCTCATGGTCCATGGATATGCGGGGCGAAGGCCTGGAGTCTTGGACATCACTTCGTACATGCCAGTCCCGGAAGGACCAGAGTGCAAGGTTAACGGGAGCTGCTGGGTAATTCACACCACTTCTCACTTCAATGGGGAAGTGTCTGATTCTGTGAATTGAAAGTGGTTCCATGGAAGGCTTTGGGAACCTTCCGCGCGGACTACGCGGACAGGGTTGGCGGACTGCTAGGTCGGCAGGTATGTTGCAGCAAGGCGTTTGCTCTGTGGCGGCCTGGGCGGTCTGTTCGCATGCGGACTGCGCGGACCCAGCGTCGGACTGACATGCCCAGTGTAATGCTCAGCAGGCTGTTTATTCCCAGGAAGTAACCGGGCGATAGGAATGTTATCCGCGGAGTCCGGCTTGAAGCGTACTGAAGAACTGGTAGCTCTGCGGACCTGTTTGGCAGTTGCCTTGGTCCCCTTGCTCTAGTAAAGCGGCAAGTGGAAGCCGCGGAGACCGCGCGGTCAGCGCGACAGAACTGAGTCCCCCGGTTATGGCAGTGGCTAGATCAGTGTCCGCCATAAGATGGACTGGCCCTGCGCCATGGCTGGGACTTGGTGGTGAATTGAACCAAGTCCAGGTGGCTCCTTCCCGGGGAGATCAAACAGGGGAGCGCGGCTGGTTTCTCAGTCCGCCAAGCGTAGTAAAGGCATAAGACTGTTTGCAAGCCTTGGGGATATGCGGATTGGTGGATTGCCCTGCATGAGCTGCGGCCTGGAGCTGGAGTCCGCTGAGTCCGGAGATGCCTTGTGATGAGCAAATGGACTCAGGAGTTGGCGGACTGGATCTGCTGTTATACGGACTGGATTGGCGTGTCCGCTAAGGACCTTAGGTTGCCTTGGCAAATGAGGTAATGGCTTGAGGGTATTGCGGACGATAGCCGGGTATCCGCATGATCCCGGCAGGTGCTTGATGGCCCGGTTGCGGGTCGGTTTTGCGGGCTGAGCCTTGTCCGCAGAATGCGGATACGGCTTTGTGGAGCTCCGGCTGTGGTGGTCCTGGCTTGGTCTCTGGCGGCAAGGCTGACTGGAAAATTGAGTCCGGCCTTGGAGCAGCTGGGCTGACTGGCATATCTGCACAATTGGGCGGCGAACTGGCAAGTGTGTCCGCGGGCTGGCACACGATAAGTTCTTGCTGCTGATCTGGGCGGTGATCCTATCGACTAGGGCGGTGACCATACATCATCTACGTGCCTATAAATAGACCCATGTCACCATCAGAACTAACAGAGAACCTAGACCGAAGTAAAGTGAATTATTATTTTGAGCTCGCGTAAGTTTGCTGCGGCCTGGTACTTTTGAGTCCGCGCGATAGAGTTGACCCCGTTGTGCTGTGCAGGTTGTGCGGATAGCGCTGAAAGCCAGGACTTGGCTCTGATTGCGGTCAGAGACAGTGCGACTCTGCGGTTAAGCAACAGGCTGTAAACAGCAGGTTCGCGGAAAGCGTCCAGGCGTTCTTCTCATTGGCGACTTGGTTCGGGGTTTCAGGAAGTCGCGCAGTGTTTTCTGGCGACTGATCTTTCAGGAGGCGCAGCTTTGCGGTCTGGCGGCGTGTCAGACCGGCCGTGAAGAGCAAGCAATGGAGTAAGGTGAGTCCCCCGCGGCTTGGGATGCGGTCCTGGCGACCTGGCGGACTGAGCGGACTCCACAGCAGTAGGTCGGCGCTTGATTGTTTAAGTCCGCAGCGACTTGTTTTTTGTTCTTGTTCTAGAACTGTCTCTGCTCACCCGGTGTTGATTTATGGTGAAGCATGTCTCGCCAGTAAGTCTCGCCTTGTAAAGAAGTTTGGCTCTTGATTCATAAAGAAGCCTTGTAGCAGGCTTGTTGTGCTGGTTGTTACCTGCTTTGTTTAGAAAACCACTGTTAACTCCACATCCGTAAACTTTCACATATAATTGGGCGTATTCTCCTTCGTTTTTGACTTATCAGCATGTATCCAATTGGGCTACTGCAGATGTTGAAAATTTAACAGACGTCATAATGAAGGATGGGCGTTGCGTGTCCGTGAGTTGACGACGCGACGCTGTTTGTGCGTTTTTGCATCCGTTAGGTTTGACTGGCTAGATTTTGCTATATGCGTCGGATTTAGATTCCGTTTTCGCCATTGGGTTCGTAGTATCGGTTTTCCCCTACGGCACAAATTTCGTCCGTTTCGGCATGCGTTCGGGCCTTCGTAATAACATAGCAAATATAAGGTTATAATAATATAAATAAGCTAATATTATTGATGATTCCTTTTTACCTCTGAGTGGAGATCAGCGGTAGCATGAAAATACTGTTCAAATTTTTTTATAAATTATGCTATTTGCTTCCTTCCATGCTCAACAAAGTGCTCCAGCCGTCCAACGATCGACCCCTCCTCCCTGTATAAGATTTAGACAGAATAAAATTTATAATAAAGTAAAATTATGGATATATATATATATATATATATATATATAATTGTTAGGAATGTATATAACTTAGAAAATATATATAAAGGTAAAACCCTACTCCATGCACCTCATCTTCTCTCGACTGAAACAACAAACGACAGACCCCTTCCGTTCGTCGACCTTCCGACCGCCGCCGACGGAGCTCCGGTGCTCGGAATCGCGAGCCGAACATTGATTCGGAAAGCTCTCGCCGAGATCTACGCGATGGTGGTGAGTATTTCTAGTTTCTAGGGAATTTTCCAATTATTGTTCTTAATCCTAGTTTCGGTTTTAACTATTTAAGTATAGGAGTTGTTTCCTCTCGTCTTTCCAGGGCCGATCTACGCAGTAGTGCCTCCCGGAGGATGGTTTTCCGTGATTAAGGCAAGTGGTGATCTTCTCTTTCTCTTTGCTACCGCCCACTCCTTTTTTCCCCTTTTTGTTTCCAGTACATTGGTTATGCTAAGTTTCATCTTCTGCTTAGCCTTGTGCTCAATATAAGTTTTCCCTTACTTTGTTACTTGAAATGTTACATTATGTTCTGGTGGGTCTTGCCCCTTTGCCTTTCAAAGAATCTTGAAATGATGAATAATGTTGGAGGTCGTACACGATGTTGGCGGTGCCACCGGTGCGATGCTCTATTAAAATGTTAAATCTGTTGGAGGTCGTACACGATGTTGGCGGTGCCACCGGTGCGATGCTCTGAGGGTCGTGACGATGTGTGGTGGTATATCCCCGCACGGACTCTCCTTTTCTGATGAGCTGATCAGTCTCTGTAATTTGAATAAGAATAATAAGATTAATGATCTGAAAATGAAGGATATTTTGCTTATGGTGAGTTTTGATCTTTCCCGTCCTCACTCCTCTTTTGGTGAGCACTTTTTCTGATTGATTTCTGTTGCTAGTTGTTGCTAGTCTTGTTTACTCTGACCATTGCATCTACTATTTCCCTCCGGTCTCGCGGAGGTTTGCTTACTTTCTCGTTTTTTGCACCACTTGTAACTTGTTTCTGAGGTGTGCTTTCTTTGAATGCCTTAGGTTCTGGACAGTAGCAGGTGTTAGTGTGGAGCTGCGTCAGTTGCGGTTTTCTGACCCTATTGAGGTAGGGTTTTCTGTGAACTTGTCGGCCCATGGGTTCGTGTCAGGTGTTGACCCCCATGGTGCCGTTTGGTTAAACTTTTTGCGACCTTGCTGCTGTTACTCTTTGTTTACTTTTGGATACTTGTTCTGGAACGGTTAGTTATGAGTTGGCTTGGTAACCCACTTGCTTAGATATGCTAAGGCAGTTGTAGCATTGCATACCATGATTTGAAACGTGAATCTCACTACTTTCTGCGCATGATAAATCTACTTTTATATACAGTAAATCTAGATGTCTGACACTGTATGATGCACCTCACTTGGTCTTCATGAGCACTTAGGTCACCAAATGATTAAATCAAGTATTTTTCAGCTGCGTAAAACTATGTTTTCAAACCGTGGACTAGTTGATCCACCTAGCCGAGGGACACGGCTTTGCAAGTATTATTGCATAAATTATATTTGGAATACATTGAGTTAAGAATGATTTCTATAAGCTGCGAGAGACGATGAGTTTCCTTAACGTTAGTAGATGTCCCCTACGTGACGTGGCATCACAACGCGTAGTTTCCCTATTCTGATTGTATTTTAAATGGTGGAAAATGCCGGTTGTGACAGCGAGACCTAGCTCGCCTATGTTCTCAGAGCATCATTTCTTGGAGCAACTCCTTGAAACCTTCAACCGAGAGGGTATACTCCTTCGAGTGACATCTATCTCTGTCAGCTAACGGGAGCTTAATAGCGGGATCTGCTTGGGGTCTGGGTAGAGACCATCGAGTAACATCTAGCCGTGTCAGCTAGTGGGAGTTTGACAACGGGATCTGCTCGGGGTCTTGGTAGACACCGTGAGTGACATCCAGCCCTGCCAACTAGTGGGAGCCTGACAGCGGGATCTGCTCAGGGTCTACTTTGACACCATCAAGTGACATCTAACCCTGCTAGCTAGTGGGAGACTGACAGTGGGATCTGCTCGGGGTCCGAGTAGACACCATCGAGTGACATCAAGTCTTGCCAGCTAGTGGGATCCTAGCAGCGGGATCTGCTCGGGGTCTGGGTTGACACCATCGAGTGACATCCAAACCTATCAGCTAGTGGGATCCTGGCAGTGGGATCTGCTCAGGGATTGGGTAGACATTATCTAGTGACATCTAGCTCTACCAGTTAGTAGGAGCATAATAACAGGATCTGCTCGGGGTCTGGGTAGACATCATCGAGTGACATCGAGCCCTGTCAGCTAATGAGAGTCTGACATCGGGATCTGCTTGGGGTCTGGGTAGACACCATCAAGTGGCATCCAACACTGTCAGCTAGTGGGATCTTGACAGCGGGATCTGTTAGTGGTTTGGGTAGACACCATTGAGTGACATCCAGCCCTGCCAGCTAACGGGATCCTGACAGCGGGATCTGCTCGGGGTCTAGGTTGGTACCATCAAGTAACATCCAACCTGCCAGCTAGTGGGAGTCTAAAAGCAGGATCTGCTCGGGGTCTGGGTAGACGTCGTCGAGTGACATCCAACCCTTCCAGCTAGTGGGAGCCTGGTAGCGAGATCTTCTTGGGGTCTGGGTAGACACCGTCGAGTGACATCCAGCCCTACCAGCTAGTGGGAGCATGGCAATGGGATCTGCTCGGGATTTTGGTAGACACCATCGAGTGACATCTAGCTGACCAGCTAGTGTGAGCCTAGCAGCGGAATCTACTCGGGGTCTGGGTAGACACCATCTAGTGACATCCAGCCCTACCAGCTAGTAGGAGCCTTGCATCACTATTTGCTCAAGTTTTGGGTAGACACCGTTGAGTGACATCAAGCCCTGCCAACAAGTGGGAGTCTGGCAGTGGGATCTGCTCGGGGTCTGGGGAGATGCCATCAAGTGACATCCAGCCATGCCACCTTGTGGGAGCCTTGTAGCGGGATCTGCTCAGGGCCTGGGTAGACACCATAGAGTGACATCCAGCCCTACCACATAGTGGGAGCCAGGCTACGTGATCTTCTCGGGGTCTGGGTAGACACCGTCGAGTGATATCCAGCTCTGCCACCTAGTGAGATCTTGACATCGGGATCTGCTCGGGGTCAACCTAGTGAACTCTTCGCCCATTTATACAATTCACTGCAAAACGTTCGGAATGTCAATAAATTTCTTACTATAAAAATATATTATGTACATTATTTAAGGATAGAAATGCTTAAGGTCATCACTGCTCTCTGTGTGTCTTATCTCGCCCTCCATATTCAGGAGGCGATACCCCCTAACTTCAATGCTTCCTTGACAATAAATGAACCCTCCCAATTTGGATTGAGTATTACCATGATAGCCGAGCTTCCTACAACATCTACCTTTTTCATGGCCAAGTCCCCTTCTGGGAACTGTTTGATTCTAACGTGTTTGTCAAAATACTTGGTCATCCGCCATTTAATTTATTCTTTCCTGACGGTGGCCACGTCTCGGAGTTCCTCTGTCACGTCCAAGGAAAGTTGAAGCTTGTTCTCGTTCTTGACCCTCCATTCTTCTTTGCCTTCCTCTGGCTAGACTATCTGTGGTGCCCGGACCTTGAATTCTATCGGGAGCACGACTTTGCAGCCGTGGTAGAATTTGAAGAGTGTCTCTCCTATGGCTGTGTTGGGAGTGGTTCTTAGGGCCCAGAGGATTGAAGGGAGTTTCTCCACCCAACTTCCCTTCAGATTTTCAACCTTCTTTTTTAACAAGTTCAAAATGATCCTGTTCGCCGCCTCCACGTGCTCGTTACTCCTAGGATAGCGGACCGATGGGAACCAAAGATAATTCCTGAGCTGACCACAAAAACTGATGAAATCCGTACTAGAAAACTGTGGCCCATTGTTCGTGACAATGGCCTGAGGCAACCCGTGCCTGCAAATGATCTCTCCCCATATAAAATTTCAAACTACCTGAGAGGTCACCTTGGCCAGCGCCTTCACCTCCAACCACTTAGAGAAATTACCAATCATCACTAACAAGAACCTCATCTATCCCCTAAATGAAAAAGTACCAGGGCATAATGATGCTCCTGAGTCTCTGGGTTGGTAGTAGTTGGAGAGTGGCAAATAGATGGTACTTCTCACACTTGTTTGCAAACTCGGTGGCATCCTGGCCCAGTGTCGGCCATAAGTACCCTTGCCTCACAATCCTTCCCTTCACGATCCTGCTACTTGAGTGACTCCCGCACTCCCCAGAATGAACTTCCTCCAAGATCCTCGGGACCTCCTCTTCAGCCACGCAACGTGCTAGGATCCCTAAGAGAGTCTTCTGATATGGCTTTCCAACACTCATCAGGTAGTATGCTGACTTATACGTGAAGAGCTTCTTGTCCAGGCCTTCAGGGAACTCCACTGTAGATAGGAAGGTCGTGAAGGGGTCCATCCAGGAAGGGGTGCCGATCCACTTCCATCAGCTCCCCCACTTAAATGGAAGGGCGGAAGAGGTCGGTGATGGTCCCACTTGCCTGGGGTCCGAACTTGGCCAACTTATCTACCTGTTCGTTCTCTTCTCACGACACATGTCTAATGGAGAACGTTTGGAACATGTCGATGACCCCATTTACCTTTGCCAGGTACAGCTGGATGGTGGGCTCCCTTGCTTCGAACTCATCGTTGATCTGAGAGTACACTGCCATGGAGTTCGTTAGTACCACCACGTCTTGCACTCCCAGTTCTCTGGCCAGCCGCAGCCCTGCGATCATCGCCTCATACTTTGCCTGGTTGTTGGTGGGAAATTGGATGACCATCATTTGTTCTATCTTTGTCCCTTGAGGACTCTCTAGGATCACTCCTACCCCCAAGGAGTGCCTCCCTAACAGGCCATCCACCTTCACCCAACAAGGAACCAGATGAGTGAGCTTGGTCTCTGCCACCTCAACCATATAGTCGGTTAGGAAGTCGGTCATTTCCTGGGCCATGATCGAGAGGCGGGAAACAAAAGAAATGTCAAACTCGCTCAACACCACCGACCACTTTGCCAAGCTCCCGGAGTGGTCCACCCACTCGAATATGTTGTAGAGGGGATGGTCAGTCACTACTCGGATAGAATGGGTCTGAAAATAGGGTTGAAGCCTCTGAGCCGAGATTACTAAGACAAAGGCTAACTTCTCCAAATGGGGTATCGTAACTCTGTCGTCCTTAGGTCCCTACTCACATAGTAGATTGTCTGCTACTTCTTGCCCTCTTCCCGGATTAGGACGGAGCTCAGGGTCTCTTCCTAGACCCCGAGGTACAGGGACAGATCTTCCCCCTCCTTTGGTCCATGGAGAAGTGGAGCCTAGGTCAGCTGTTTCTTTAAAGCCTGGAAGGCATTCTCGCAGTCCTCGGAATAATCAAACTCCTGGCCCCCGTCTCAGCACTTTGAAGAAAGGCAAGTGTTGAAGCCAAAAATGACCTCAACGGGAGTTCAAAACAGGGGTGCAGCCAACACCTAATTCTCTCAAGCCTCGACCCTCAGCTAGATTCAAAGGACATAAGACTGACCCAAAGCCTCAGTAGGGAGGTCCCACCTCGCACCCGGAAGATCTCTGTGAGCTTCCCCTCCAAAGCTAAAAGCTGGGCTAGGAGCTCCTCAGAAAGCGCTGGAGATTGGAAGATTATGAAAGCTTGCTTTCTAAGAAGCCCTTATGGGTCTATTTATAGCCTTTTGCAGACCTGAGATTACTGAAATACCCTTAGTTGATCTGCCAATAGCCAAATCCCGTTGTTTATCCTGAGGGCATAGGGGTAATTTTACATGAGGGTAATTAGGTCATTTTACTCAGGGCCCTGGGCCCCACTCGATGAGAACTCTGAGCCGAGAGCGACCACCCGAGCCCGGCACAAGCGGTCTCGCCTACTTATAGGCGAGAGCTCCTCCAAGGCAGGAGCTTGGCGCAAGCACAAGCGTTCCCGCCCACTCATGGGCGGGAACCTTTTCAGGGTGGGAGCTCCTCTGGCTAGCCTAATCCTGATCGTTGGCGACTCCTGATCCGACTCAGCGAATATGGGGTTGTACACAATCCCCGCTCTTTTTGATTTAGCTCTGCGCTCGAAAATACACATTTAACCCGTAAATATTCGCTGAGCACGTGTCAACATCAGGGAATCTTTTGGTGGGCCATACCGTGGCTATATATATGTGCTAATAGACGGCCATAAATCTGCCCCCTAATCGTCGTTCCTCGTCTGAGTTCTCGCCTCCTCCCGCGATGCATTCTAAGCGTGTTGACAAACCGCTCCCGCAGGACCTTCAAGACTGTATCGATGGGGCCTAGGCGCGAGCCAAGGCTAACTGCGCCTTGGTTGCCTCATGGCTGGCGAGAAAGTCGTCAGCCGCTAATCCCTCTCAGCCAAAGAAGAAAAAGAAGAAGAAGGCGAAGGTGGTCCAGCGAGACCTGTCTCATGAGAACAGGAGCTCGCCTACCCCGACCCCAAGCCGCGCAGATGATCCCTCTCCGCAGATGGTATGTCTCTCGACTCGCTAGTCATTGAAACCACTAGCTGTTTATGCGGGAGGATTTGTAGCTGACGCGATACTTCTTACAGGAAATGGCCCCTGACGACGTCAGACCCCCGCGGGAGCCCTTGGAATCATTATCTCATCCTCCTGAGCATCAACTGCAGGTCTCAGAGGTCGCTCCTCCGCCTGACTCCCCGATAACTGCAGGTATCTTTTCCACTCTCGCTTCCTAACTCAATCTCAGATTGCTGAATTGACTTCCTGCAGCACCAGCTTCCGCCAAACCGGGTCTCGCCACCCGGGAGAATGAAGTATGGGTCGCTAATCAGCCTGCCCTTGCGGTTGATTCCTCCCTACCGGAGGGAGGAGTGGCTGTCGAATCTTCTGTAGCTCCCCAGGATGCCAGCCATGTAACACCCCCTATCCGTCACATAGCATAAAGCAGTAGGTCCGGCCGGGGCCCGACGCCGTATGCCACAGACAAACCGGGTGGTTACTTATGGAAACCATCCAACCAATCTCAACGTCCTACACAGAGCATTCTAGCGGAAGCAGTTTATAAAAGTTGTAAACAAAGAACCCAGCATTAGAGTATGAATGTCCACTAGTACAAAACAGGAATGTTACTACAAAATACTCAAAACAAGCCTTAAGGCCTTACAAAATGTTTCACTTGAATATTACATGATTTACAAACCACGGCACGCAGACCGGTCATACATGAATAAAGCAATAAACATTTCCATTTGGGCCTTCGAGGGCCGGCTTCGCAAAAAGGGCTTTAGCCCGCTATTGACCGCTTGGTCCAGCTGCACCTGCAAGCAACAAACCACCGCACGGTGGCAAAACAAGGCAACGGTCAGCAATGCTGACCAAATTATAACGATCCCACCCCCAACTCGGGGCGGCGTTGCTCCTTCCCTGCATTTCATTAGCATAAGCGAGCAATGTATAAATCCATAGCCATTTCATCACAGACGTTGGCTCGCATGGCCACACGCCCCGTGCACTCAGGGCACATTCTCGGTGAACCGGTCGATGTCACGTCAATTAAAGCCATTAACATTCCGGACTCACCACCGCCACTTAGACGGCCAAACCTATGAGCAATTTGTCTTCCTGGCCTGGGTCACGACAATTTAAGCCATTAACCGCCGAAGACCCTACTCTATGCCAACGGTAAGTGCCACGTGCCTTTAGGTCTCTTTAACCGAACGACATAGAACGGGTACGGTTCCATCTAACCCGTGCTCACATCGCAACGACAATTTAAGCCATTTGCGCGGGTCAAACTTCCACCGAGTCCCATGTCCATCACAAGTCACATAACCCGGTTATGTTCAAGTTGGATCTCAAGCCACCAAGTTGGCAAGATCTCGTATCCGCCCAGTTTTCCGGGTGCACCTTTGGGTTAGTCCCCAAGGCTCCCTGCTGCAATCTACCGCGTAGAAACCCGAAAAACAACCAATAGCACGGAGTCTTCTCCGGCATTATGCAATGCAACATCACCGATCCAGACCAACATGTCCGGGTAGGCTTCACACATCATGCCTACGTCCGTTCTCGCATACGGACTCTAAACAACGGGGACTTTACATATCTACCCGAAGGAACGCCTCCAACTCTCCGCAAACTCGCGAGAGCGGGCTTCCTATGCTAAGAAAGAGAGCTATTCATGCTCAAGATGAGGATCGTTACCCTTGAGTTCCTCTTTGGCGCCATTGAAAAGTAATCAGATGGAAATCACCGCACTAGCGTTGCCTCCGTGGATCCAGAGTCGGCTTGCGATTCGGAGCTCCGAAGCTCCTCCAATGGTGGATCTAGCTCCTTCTTCTTCCCTTAGCTCTCCTCTCTCTCCAAGGATTTAGAAAGAGAACAAGGTATGAAAAGTGATGGATTTCTAAGTCAACCCACGGGTATATCTCTTCAGGAACATCCCCCAACCGTTGGATCTCAAAACAAGGAAACGAACGGCTTCGATTCGGGACCGAAATGCCCAATCTGGGCCGAACACGGCCTGGCACACGCCCGTGTCTAGGGCCGTGTGCCGCATTCGCCGTCAAAATCGAATCTCCTGGAACCTCACACGGGTATCGAACACGCCCGTGTTCAAGCTGACACGCCCGTGTTCCACTTCACATGGCCGTGTAGTCGGCCGTGTACCCCATGATTTTTACCCATTTTCAACCCGAGCACTGCACAGGTTCTAGGACACGCCCGTGTCCTTACCCGTGTCACATTGACACGCCTGGACCCCAGGCCGTGTACACGGGACACTTCGTCGAGGGAAGATCGACGACTTGATGACACGGCCTTGGACACGCCCATGTCCTAGGCCGTGTGCCTTGACTCGACGATCGTCGAGTGAATCTCGACGACTCCCCGGGATGATCGTCGACACGGGTCGACACGCCCTGCGACACGCCCGTGTCGCAGGCTGTGTGCCCATTCTCGACGAATCGTCGAGACAATCTCGACGACTTCGCGGCTAAGTGTCGACACGGGTCGACACGCCCTGCGACACGCCCGTGTCGCAGGCCGTGTGCCCATTCTCAGCGAATCGTCGAGAAAATCTCGACGACTTCGCGGCTAAGTGTCGACACATGCTTGACACGCCCTGGGACACGCCCGTGTCCCAGGCCGTGTGCCTGCAGCCAGAACCCAAACTGGCCCAAAACGTCCCCCTTCGCTCCTTTGAGTTTCGGGGCGTTACAAGCCATCCCGAGGGAGAGGACAACTCCCCCTGCTTCCAGCCAAGCCGGGATAAATACTCGCAAAATCTTCCCCCAGTGAAAAGGAAAGCCGATCCACCTCCTCTTTGGAATTGAGGGGGGCTGGGCCTTCCGTCGGCCGGTGGTTCTCGCCATACTGCAGGTATGGGGCATGCTTATCATAATTATCGCTTATCTCTCGCCATGACTTTGGAACTCTTTTGTCAGGTGATCCGGGCTCACGGTCGGGAGCTGGCGCAGAGGATGAAGATGAAGAAGACGATGAAGACAGAGAGGGGGAGGACGGTGAGAGCTCCCCCATCCATTTATCTGACGAGATGGAGGAAATCTTGACCAGTATCGGGAGCGCTAAAAGGCGGGGGAAGAGGGTTGTCGCCATCATGTCGAAGCTTATACTGCGGGAGCGGGCCCATGACTCCGCAGCGAGAGAGTTACGCCAATCAGTTGAGAAGAGGCTGGAGGCTCTGGAGCGAGACTACTTCATAGGCGAGATGGATCGGCCAGGTGGGCCTACCGCCGGATCCTCTCCCAAAAGGTGTATCGCGCGGATCCGAGACCTGTCCCGCCGGATCAACCTAGGATGCACCATCTTATCATCCTATTTCAACCCGCAGGCGCCACCGAGGACTAGGCAGCGGGAACGAGGACGATGGCGGTGGGAACTCTATTGATTCACGAGATCTCATCCTTTCTTACCCCCGACCTTCCCCTTCCCCAATGTACCATGTTGTTCTTATCAGTCTGTAACTCATAACTTTATTATTATTATTTTTTATTCGGCTCTTGCTCGGCGAGATTAACCCTGCTTCCGCTAATTTTACTTGTCACGTGTCATCTCAAAATGTTTGCGCTAATCAGATTTTTCAGTCAGTCGCTGTCAATCTTGGGCGGGAAACCTAGGCGCCGCCGACTGAGGGTGTGACGGCTGTACCCCCGCCGCCTTTTTGGGAATAGTCATGATGATCACGGTTTTCTATAAATAGGGAGTCCACCTACCATATTTATTTCTCCAATCCGAAACACGTGCCATTTTTCCCATCGCTTTCGCGGTTTGCCGAGAGCTCCTGCTTGCTTCCGCTTCCTCCTCCAGTTCTCGCTCAGTTCTCGCTCTCGCCTCTCTTCTGAAGACCTCTCCCTCAACCTTATAAGCACTATACCGGGCGGATGTGAGGGACGCGCTAATTGCACGGAAGCCTTCCAGAAGCATCAGTTCCCCTCTTGCAGCCTGACCATGGAGGAGTTCCAAATGACGCAGACTCGTTACGTTCCCGCCGGCTTTATCGCGCGAAACCCCGGCAACCGCGACAAGGTGAATAGTGTGGGGGAGGAGGAGCTCGTCATCCCCCTTGAGCACTTTGAGGTGGGCTTCTGCCTCCCCCTCTGGCCCGAGATGCGCCAGGCCCTCCGGTACTATGGAGTGGTTCCCGTGCAATTGAATCCTAACTCGGTCGCGATCCTTGTGACGTTCATCTGCTACATGCGATCCGAGAGGATCGAGTTCAACCTCCCTATCTTCCGGAAGCTGTTCACCTTCCGCGGTATGGGAGGGGTGGTCTTCTTTTTGGGGCAGCTGCTTAAGACCACCGGTCTCGCCAACAAGCACCACCACTGGGGCAAGAAGTTCATCTTCGTTTACGGCGATTTCGGGGACGTTCCTCTCACGCCCATTCAATATGAGGACGCCGACTACAAGCCGCCCTCCTTGGGCTTGCGCGAGAGCGCCCTCCTTGAGTTCTTCGGAACCAAGAATTTCGACGTCCAGTTCCTCCGGCTGGGCGTCGATTCTCTCCTCCCCGCGCCTCCGGGCGAAGGTACGGTCTCGCCTTCGACTTGCTATTCCTCCCCTTCTTTTAAGATTAGAACTGAGTGTTATTGCTTTAGCAGGAGAGCACGAGATTCCCCTGCGCAAACCCTATGACAAGGCTCACGCTGCCGAGAGCCAATTCGTGAGAGATCCGCTGGCTCTCGCAAAGGCCACGGCTCAAGCTTGCCGGGACGAGCCGACCCCGCTTCCTTCGACCGACGCCGTGAAGCGAAAGCCCGGAGCCCCTCTACCCCCAGTGCTTAAGAGGCCCAGAATAACTGCTGCCGAGAAGGGTAAAGCCGTAGCGGTTCCGCCATCCCGACTTTCCGCTTTAGGCCGCTCTTTTGAAGAGATCTTGCAGGCCGCCAGCGAGATCGCTGTTACCAGGGGTGGCGCTGAGGCACCTGCCTAGAACCCCCCGGTACCCGGTGGAGTACATGGCGAGGGAGCTGCCGCCGAGACCTCCGCTCAGTCTCCGCCTGGAGATGTGCCGCGGGGTCACCGTAATTTTGGTCTCGGCATGAAGTGCCTTGACGCGGAAAATAAACCGCTGCTTCAGTGGGACCCTGACACCAATAGGGTCTCAATCTCGTCTCTTCTACCCAGCTGGGAGGAGCGAGATGAGGTCACCAGTGAGGCCTTCTCCTTGGGCTACGGTCTTTACAGCCAGGAGAATGCCAGCATCTACGATAAAATGACCACCAGGCTCCTGGACTACGACTCTACCTGGGCCCTGATGCGCTGGATCGAGCTTGCGCATATGTGCGCGCGTCGGAGTATCACAATCGACCGCAACTTCCAAGATATGTTCAAGGCCAGGGAGGAGGCGGTGGCTCAGGCGGCTTCCTTAAATAAAGAGCTGGCAGACGCCAAGCAACTGCTGTCCTCACGCCTGACGGAAGAGGTAAGCGAGACCTTTCGCGGCACTCGCTCTCGCCACTGCAGATTTCAACTTTTTTCCTTTCATGCTAACCTCTCGCTACACAGGATTACACTCAGGCCGTGGCGCTTCGCGCGGAGCTGGCTCAGACGCGATACAAGAACGTCCTGCTGAGGGACCATCTCTGGCGCATGGAGGCGATTGTGCCCCCTCCTCCTCCACTGGACGAAAGGTTGAAGAGACGCCACTATTCAGTCTACGACATCGACAAGCTGCTCCAGGCCAACGCGCAAGCCACAGACAAGCTGACCCTGGAGACGCTGCAGGACGTAGGATGCTTGGACGGGAGAGGCAAGTCCATCACCTCACGCCAGCTCGTTCCTTGACTCTTTGAGCCCGTCTTGAAGCCCCCAGGCGTGCCCGATTCCCCGACTTCAGATGTCCCGAATTCCCCTGCCGCGGGTGGTGAGACATCCGGGGAGGGCTCAGGCGAGAGCTCTCGCGGGAGTTCAAGCGAGAGCTCGGAGGGGTACAGCGCGTCTCCCTGAAGGGCCCCCCTTTCTTTTTTCTTTTGGTTGTAAAGAGCCAGACGCTCTAGACTTGTAATCACCTTGAATAAATACATTGTAAATATTTTGTAAACATTTGTATTTCTTTTTATTGCAAATGTGTTTGATACAACAATTGAGGCCGAGTGCTTCTCAAGCATGCTTCCGCCGAGGCCCTTGGCCCCCCTAAGGTAGTCTCCCTTAGCGATGGATAGGCGGAAACCTGCTGAGAGAGCCCAGGGCTTAGTCGTCTCGTTTCCGCGCTCTGTCGAGAACCGTCTGTCGGGAATATTGCTCGGTCCTTTAAGGCAAAACCGTCCCTCTTTACCTTGCGCGAAGTGTTCGAAGATTTCGCCTAGCACTTCCCACTATGACCAAGGATACTGTCAGGAGCCTTCCCGCCGAGAACTTCCTTCGGCGAGATCTATTTGGCGTAGACCTCCCTGCCGAGATCTCCTCTGGCCGAGACCTCTCCTGCCTGAAGGGATCCTACCTCTTTTCATTCCGTGTTCAGGGTGCGTTTCTTGCCATGCTCAGAGCATCCGAGTCGGAGTGTCTCCTAGGATCAAAAACTTTGCTCCCCAGGCAAGCCTTCGGGCCCGCCAGCTGACAAGAGCCTGCGTAGCGGGTCTACCTGGGGACGAGCCGAGCTCGGGGTGCCGATGAAGTTTCTTCAAACCAAACCTATCCCCCACAGGCGAGCATACGAACCTGCCAGCTAGATGAGAGCCTGCGCAGCGGGTCTACCTGGGGCCGAGCCGAGCTCGGGGTGCCGATGAAGTTCGCGAACCAAACCTATCCCCCACAGGCGAGCCTTCAAACATGCCAGCTAGATGAGAGCCTTCGCAGCGAGTCTACCTGGGGCTGAGCCGAGCTCGGGGTGCCGATGAAGTTCTCAAACCAAACCTATCCCCCACAGGCGAGCCTTCGGACCTGCCAGCTAGATGAGAGCCTACGCAGCGGGTCTACCTGGGCCGAGCCGAGCTCGGGGTGCCGATGAAGTTCTCAAACCAAACCTATCCCCAATAGGCGTGCCTTCGGACCTGCCAACTAGATGAGAGCCTACGCAGCGGCTCTACCTGGGGCTGAGCCGAGCTCGGGGTGCCAATGAAGTTTCCTCAAACCAAACCTATCCCCCACAAGCGAGCCTTCGGACCTGCCAGCTAGATGAGAGACTGCGCAGCGGGTCTACCTGGGGCCGAGCAGAGCTCGGGGTGCTGATGAAGTTTCCTCAAACCAAACATATCCCCCACAGGCGAGCCTTCGGACCTGCCAGCTAGATGGGAGACTACGCAGCGGGTCTACCTGGGGCCGAGCTGAGCTCGGGGTGCCGATGAAGTTTCCTCAAACCAAACCTATCCCCCACAGGTGAGCCTTCGGACCTGCCAGCTTGATGAGAGCCTGCGCAGCGGGTCTACCTGGGGCCGAGCCGAGCTCGGGGTGCCGATTAAGTTCTCAAACATAACCTATCCCCCACAGGCGAGCCTTCGGACCTGCCAGCTAGATGAGAGCCTGTGCAGCGGGTCTATCTGGGCCGAGCTGAGCTTGGGGTGCCGATGAAGTTTCCTCAAACCAAACCTATCCCCCACAGGCGAGCCTTCAGACCTGCTAGCTAGATGAGAGCCTGCGAAGCGGGTCTACCTGGGGCCGAGCTGAGCTCGGTGTGCCGATGAAGTTCTCAAACCAAACCTATCCCCGACAGGCGAGCCTTCGGACCTGCCTGCTAGATGAGAGCCTGCGCAGCGAGTCTACCTGGGGCCTAGCTGAGCTCGGGGTGCTGATAAAGTTCTTAAACCAAACCTATCCCCCACATGCGAACCTTCAGACCTGCTAGCTAGATGAGAACCTGCGCAGCGGGTCTACCCGGGGACGAGCCGAGCTCGGGGTGCCAATGAAGTTCTCAAACCAAACCTATCCCCCACAAGCGAGCCTTCGGACTTGCCAGGTAGATGAGAGCCTGCGCAGCGGGTCTACCTGGGGCCGAGCCAAGATCGGGGTGCCGATGAAGTTTCCTAAAACCAATCCTATCCCCCACAGGCGAGCCTTCAGAACTGCCAGCTAGATGAGAGCCTGCGCAGCGGGTCTACCTGGGGTCGAGCCGAGCTCGGGGTGCCGATGAAGTTTTCTCAAACTAAACCCATCCCCCACAGGCGAGCCTTCAAACCTGCCAGCTAGATGAGAGCCTACACAGCGGGTATACCTGGGGCCGAGTCGTGCTCGGGGTGCCGATGAAGTTCTCAAACCAAACCTATCCCCCAGAGGCGATCCTTCGGACCTGCCAGCTAGATGAGAGCCTGCGCAGTGGGTCTACCTGGGGCCGTGCCGAACTCGGGGTACCGATGAAGTTTCCTCAAACCAAACCTATCCCCTATAGGCGAGCCTTCGGACCTGCCAGCTAGATGAGAGCCTGCGCAGTGGGTCTACCTGGGGCCGAGCCGAGCTTGGGGTGTCGATGAAGTTTTCTCAAACCAAACATATCCCCCACAGGAAAGCCTTTGGACCTGCCAGCTAGATCAGAGCCTGCGTAGTGGGTCTACCTGGGGCTGAGCCGAGCTCGGGGTGTCGATGAAGTTCTCAAACCAAACCTATCCCCCACAGGCGAGCTTTCGGACCAGCTAGCTAGACGAGAGCCTGTGCAGCGGGTCTACCTGGGGCCGAGCCGAGCTCGGGGTGCCGATGAAGTTCTCAAACCAAACCTATCTCCCACAGGCGAGCCTACCAGCTAGATGAGAGCCTTCGCAGCGGGTCTACCTTGGGTCGAACCGAGCTCGGGGTGCCGATGAAGTTCTCAAACCAAACCTATCCCCCACAGGCCAGCCTTCGGACCTGCCAGCTAGATGAGAGCCTGCGCAGCGGGTCTACCTGGGGCCTAGCCGAGCTCGGTGTGCCGATGAAGTTCTCAAACCAAAACTATCCCCCATAGGCGAGCCTTCGGAACTGCCAGCTAGATGAGAGGCTGCGCAGTGGGTCTACCTGGTGCCGAACCGAGCTCGGGGTGTCGATGAAGTTCTCAAACCAAACCTATCCCCCACAGGCGAGCCTTCGGACCTGCCAGCTAGATGTGAGCCTGTGAAGCGGGTCTACCTGGGGCCGAGCCGATCTCGGGGTGCCGATGAAGTTTTATCAAACCAAACCTATCCCCCACAGGCGAGCCTTCGGACCTGCCAGCTAGATGAGAGCCTGCGTAGCGGGTCTACCTGGGGCCAAGCCGAGCTCGGGGTGTTGCAAAACACATAATTACATCCTATCATAAATATTTCGCAATAGGCAAGAGAAAAAACAAGTCAATTGATGTAGTATAACAAGCTTGACTTTGAATACATAATTACATCCTCCCCATTTCACGGGTAGAAGCGTTTTAGGTCATCGCCGCTACAGGTGTGGCTTAAGGCCCTCCCTTCCACGTTCTGGAGGTAGTAACCTCCTGTTCCAAGGAATTCCTTCACTATGTAAGGTCCTTCCCAGTTCGGGTTGAGCTTGCCCACGGGAGCCGACCTTCCTGCCGCATCAACCTTCCTCAGCACCAGATCTCCTTCGGCAAACTGCTTGACCCTGACATGCTTATCGAAATACTTGGCCATCCACCGTGTGATCTCTTCTTGCCTGATGGCTGCCACGTCCCGCAGCTCTTCCACCATGTCTAGCGAGAGGCATAACCCCTCCTCATTCTCCAACCTCCAAGTCTCATCTCCTTCGCTCGCGGCTGTGACCCGCGGGGACCGAACCTCGAACTCCACTTGTAGGACCGCCTCACACCCGTGAGAAAGCTTGAAGGGGGTCTCACCGGTGGCTGTGTTCGGGGTCATTCGCAATGCCCACAGGACCGAGGGGAGCTACTCCACCCAATTTCCCTTTAAGTTTTCCACTTTATTTTTGAGCAGGTTCACAATAATCTTGTTTGCCGCTTCCACCTGGCCGTTGCTCCGGGGTGGTGGACAGAGGCAAATCTGAGGTCTATCCCTAGTTGGGCGCAGAAGCTGATGAACTCTTCACTGGCAAACTGGGGGCCATTATTTGTCACTATCGCTTGGAGCAGCCCGTGTCTGCATATGATCTCCCCCCCAGATGAAGTTCCTTATGACTTGCGAGGTGACTTTGGCCAAAGCCTTAACCTCCAGCCACTTTGAGAAGTAATCGATCATGACCAAGAGGAACTTCCTCTGCCCACTAGCCGGAGGAAAAGACCCAACTAAATCCATCCCCAGACAGCGAACGGCCACGGTGCCGCGATGCTTCGGAGCCTTTGAGCTGCCAAGAGCTGGAGGGGGGCGCAGAGCTGGTACTTATGACACCTCCTTGCAAACTCCACGGTATCCTTCCTTAGGGTGTGCCAGAAGTACCCCTGCCTGACCAGCCTTGCCTCCAACATCCTACCTCCCGAATGACTGCCGCACTCGCCCGAGTGCACCTCTCCCAAGATCCTTGGGATCTCTTCTTTGGTTACACACCTCGCCAGGATCCCTGACAACATCTTACGGTGCTACCCCCCTTCTATCATTAGGTAATTAGCTGCCTTGCGCCTGAAGCTATTTACATTTTTAACCTCATCTGTCAACCTGCTTGTGGTCAGGAAGGTTACCAACGGGTCCACCCACGAGGATCGCCGACCTACCTCCATCAACTCCCCTTCCTCAATTGCTGGCCGAAAAAGTTCAGTCAGGGTACCTCCTCCCCGAGGCCCAAACTTCGCCAATCGATCGGCGGTCGCGCTCTCCTCCCTGGGGACATGCTGGATTGAGAATGACCGGAACCCATCGATGATCGCCATTACCTTGGATAGGTATTTTATGAGGGTTGGTTCCCGAGCTCCAAACTCTCCTCGGATCTGCGACGCTACTACCATTGAGTCAGTGAAGGCTTGCACATCCTGGATCTCAAGCTCCTTTGCCAAGCGAAGGACGGCGATCACGGCCTCATACTCTGCTTGGTTGTTGGTCAACGGAAAATGGTAAGCGACCGCCTGCTCTATCGTGTCTCCCTGTGGGCTTATTAAAACCACTCCTACCCCGAGGGAATGTTTTCCTGAGGCCCCATCAACCATCATCTTCCACGCTTCCTGTGGCTGCTACTCTCCCTCCTCGACTTCAACAACATAGTCCGCCAGAAAGTCTGCCACTGCTTGCGCCTTGATGGAAGTCTCAGAACAAAAGAGATGTCGAACTCGCTTAGCTCAATGGACAACTTGGCAAGTCTTCCCGAGTGCTCTACCCCTTCAAAGATCTTGCAAAGAGGATGGTCGGTCACCACCCTAATCGAGTGTGCTTGGAAATACGGCTGGAGTTTCCTTGTAGAGATGACTAAAGCGTAAGCCAGCTTTTCAAGGATGGGGTAGCGGAGCTCTGCCTTCTTCAAGATCCGTCTAACGTAGTAGATCGACAGTTGCTTCTTTCCTTATTCCCTTAATAGGACGGAGCTCACCGCCTCTGCTCCTACTCCAAGGTACAATGTCAGTTCCTCCCCTTCTTTTGGGCTCTGAAGCATAGGAGCCTGAGATGGCTGTCTCTTTAGCCCTTGGAAGGCTTCTTCGCACTCAGGAGTCCACTCAAACCTCTGGTTCCCTCGCAGCACCTTGAAGAATGAAGAACACTTGTCTCCTGACCTGGAGAGGAACCTGCTCAGCCCAGCCAGTTTTCCTGTCAAGCGTTGGACCTCCTTAGCATCGCGAGGTGATTCCAAATCCAGGATGGCATTTACCTTCTCCGGGTTGGGCTCTACCCCGGCCGGAGTCAAGAGATGCCCAAGGAACTTCACGCGGCTTGCCCCGAAGACACACTTCAAGGGGTTCAGCCTCATCTTGAATCTTTGCAGGGTGGCGAACGTCTCTTCTAGATCTTTCAGGTGCGAATCCACGCACTTGCTCTTGATCATCAGGTTGTTGACATAGACCTCCAAGTTTCTTCCCCATTGATATCGGAAGACCCGATCCATCATGCGTTGGTATGTAGCCCCTGCGTTCTTCAACCCAAAGGGCATCATTTTATAATTGAAGCATCCCTCCCTCGTGATGGAGGAAACATCCTTGACATCGGGAGGGTGTATCCGGATCTGGTTATAACCTGAAAAAGCATCCAAAAAGCTCATAATAGAAAAACCGACGGCTGAATCAAACAGCGCGTCGATCCGAGGCAGGGGGTAGCAATCCTTAGGGCATAATTTATTTAACAAAGAGAAATCGATACACATTCTATATTTCCCACCCCCTTTTTTAACCATTACCACATTGGAGATCTAGCTTGGATACTGGATCTCCAAGATGAAGCCGGCCTCCAGGAGCTTCCTGACCTCTTCGCGGATGGGTTCCTCATGCTTGGTGGCGATGACTCTCATCTTTTGTCATATGGGGCGAGTGCGGGGGTCCAGGTTCATGCGGTGGCAGGCCACGTCCGCATCGATGCCCGGCTTGTCCGCCGCGCTCCAAGCAAAGATGTCGATGTTGCCTTGAATGCAGGCCCGCACTCGCTCCCGAGCCTCGGGACTCAAGCACATGCTGACCCGCACCCTTTGCACCTGCCCTGAGCTGGTGAAGACCACCATATCCACTACTTCCTCGGCCGGCTCCAGCCGCGACTGCTCCCAGCCAACCCTTGCTTCTTCCTACAGCTCCAACTCCTCCCTTCGTACCTCTTCCTCAATCTCCATCGCCTAATCCGGCCCCTACTGATGCTGCTCGACTTCCACGCCCCCTGGGCCTCTCTCTCCACTTCTCCAGCTACTTGCTCTTCTACCTCCATCGCCCCCTCCGGGCTCTCCTGCTGCTGCTCAGCCTCCACGGCCCTCTGGGCCTCTCTCTCAGCTTTCTCCTTCTCCTCCGCAGTCTCCTTCCTCACCTCCTCTAGGCTCACCCCCTCTTCTTCGACGTCCTCCTCCTGCTATGCCATCTCCCTCTCTAGCTCTTCTGCCTCGGCCATCCAGTACACGGTGTTGACCGCCGTCACATAACATTGCCTTGCCACCTTCAGATCCCCCCTGACCCTAACCTGCACCCCTCTGTTATTGAACTTAAGACATCGATGGAAAGAGGAGGGGAAGCAGCGAAAGGCGCTGATGAGGGGACGCCCGAAGATGGCGTTGTAACTGCTCGGAGCGTCCACTATCACGAACCTGCAGTTCCGTGACATGCCCCCCAACTTCACATGCAGCCCTACACCTCCTTCTACTTCCTACCTCTCTCTAGAGAATCCGAACAGTGGTCCATCCGAAGACAAGATCCTATTCCCCTCAACCCTCATCTCGTCGAAGTTGTAACACCCCCTATCCGTCGCATAGCATATAGCAGTAGGTCCGGCCGGGGGCCGACGCCATATACCACAGACAGACCGGGTGGTTACTCATGGAAACCATCCAACCAATCATCACGTCCTACACAGAGTATTCTAGTGGAAGTAGATTAATAAGAGTTGCAATAAAGAACCCAGCACTAAAGAATGAATGTCCACTAATACCAAATAGGAATGTTGTACATACACAAGTACAGGCCTTAAGGCCTTACAAAATTGTTCACTTCATATTACATGTTTTACAAACCATGGCACGCAGGCCGATCATACATGAATAAAAGTAGTAAACACTCCAATTAGGCCTTCGAGGGCCGGCTTCGCAAATTGGGCTTTAGCTCGCTATTGACCACTTGGTCCAGCAGTACCTGCAAGCAACAAACCACCGCACGGTGGCAAAACAAGGCAACGGTCAGCAATGCTGACCAAATTATAACGATCCCGCCCCCAGCTCGGGGCGGCGATGCTCCTTCCGTGCATTTCATTAGCATAAGCGAGCAATATAACAATATTCATTTCATCACAGACGTTGGCTCGTACAGCCACATGCCCCGTGCTCTCAAGGCACATTCTCGGTGAACCGGTCGATGTCACGTCAATTAAAGCCATAGACATTCCAGACTCACCACCGCCACTTTGACGGCCAAACCTATGAGCATTTTGTCTTCTTGGCCTTGGTCACGACAATTTAAGCTATAGACCGCCGAAGACCCTAATCTATGCCAACGGCTCTAACCGAATGACATAGAATGGGTACGGTTCCATCTAACCCGTGCTCACATCGTAATGACAATTTAAGCCATTTGCGCGGGTCAAACTTCTCCCGAGTCCCATTTCCATCACAATTCACATAACTCGATTATGTTCAAGTTGGTTCTCAGGCCACCAAGTTGGCAAGATCACGCATCCGCCCAGTTTTCTGGGTGCACCTTTGGGTTAATCCCCAAGGCTCCCTGTTGCAATCTACCGTGTAGAAAACCCGAAAAACAACCCATAGCACGGAGTCTTCTCCGGCATTATGCAATGAAACATCACCAATCCAGACCAACATGTCCGGATAGGCTTCACACATCATGCCTATGTCCATTCTCGCTTACGGAGTCTACACAACGGGGACTTTACATATCTACCCGAAGGAACTCCTCCAACTCACCGCAAACTCGCGAGAGCGGACTTCCTATGCAAAGAAGGAGAGCTACACATGCTCAAGAAGAGGATCGTTACCCTAGCGTTCTTCTTTGGCATCATGGAAAAGTAAGCGGATGAAAAGCACCGCACTCTCTTCGCCTCCGTGGATCCGGAGTCGGCTCGAGATTTGGAGCTTTGAAGCTCCTCCAATGGCCGGATCTAGCTTCTTCTTCCTTCCTTGGCTCTCATCTCTCTCTAAGCTTTAGAAAGATAACCACTCATGTAAAAGTGAGGGTTTCAAAGGCCCAATCCCGGGTATATCCCATCAGGAACAACACCCAGCCGTTGGATCACCAATTAAAGAAACGAACGACTTTGATTCGGGACTGAAATGTCCAATCTGGACCGAACACGTCCTGGCACACGCCCGTGTCCAGGGCCGTGTGCGTCATTCACCGTAAAAATCGACGCGCCTGGAACAACACACGGGCATCGAATACGCCCGTGTTCGACCTGACACGCCCGTGTTCCTCCTGACATGGCCGTGTGGCCGGCCATGTATCCCCATCGATTTATCCCGAAAACAACCCGAGAACTACACGGGTTCTAGGACACGCCCGTGTCCTTGCCCGTGTCTACCTTAACACGCCTGGGCTCCATGCCGTGTACACGGTCTCGACACTCGACACTTCATCGAGCGAAGTTCGTCGACCTCACGACACGGCCTTGGACACGCCCATGTCTTAGGCCGTGTGCCTTGTCTCGACACATCGTCGAGCAAAATTCGTCGACTCCCCGGGACGAGTGTCGACACAGGTCGACACGCCCTGCGACACACCCGTGTCGCAGGCCGTGTGCCATGTCTCGACACTTCGTCGAGCGCAAAATGTCGACTTCGCGGGCTGAGTGTCGACACGGGTCGACACACCCTGCGACACGCCCGTGTCGCAGGCCGTGTGCCCTGTCTCGACACAATGTCGAGAGCTAAATGTCGACTTCGCCGGCTGAGTGTCGACACAAGCCTGACACGCCCTGGGACACGCCCGTGTCCCAGGCCGTGTGCCTCCTACCAGAACCCAAAACTGGCCCAAAACGTCATCCGTCGCTCCTTTGAGTTTCGGGGCGTTACAACTCTCCCCCTCTTAAAAGAATTTCGTCCATGAAATTATATAAAGGAAAGACATGTACAAAACCAAAATTTGTACCTGAGCGGAACAACTCCGGATACTCGTCAAGCATAGTCTGCTCTCGCTCCCAAGAGAGCTCCTCACGGCCGCAATTGTCCCACCGAACCTTGAACATCCTGATCTCTTTATTGCGTAGCCGCTTGACCTCCGAGTCCTCAATCCGTACGGGCTTGACTTTTGTCGTCAACCCACCATCCACCGGCACTTGATCAACCGCGATCACTTGCGTAGGCTCTTGCACCGCCTTCCGAAGCACCGAAATATGGAATACATCATGTAATCCACCAAGCTCCACTGAAAGCTTCAACCGATAGGCCGCTTCACCAACTCGCTCCAGAACCTCAAACGGCCCAAGGTACCTCGGGCTTAGCTTTTTCAATCGCCGTACCCGCGAGACACGCTTGAACGGCTTGATCTTTAAGTACACATAGTCGCCCACAGCAAACTCCACGTTCCTGTGCTTGGCATTATATTACTTCGCTTGACGGTCCTGAGCGATAAGCAACCTCTCCCGAATGGTTCTCACCAAAGAAGTAGCATCCTCCACTTCCAACCGCTTATACAACTTTGACTCACCCATTTCTAACCAAGACAACGACGTGCGACATTTTCCACCATATTGGGCCTCGAAGGGCGCCATTTGAATACTCACTTGGTAGCTGTTGTTGTATGCGAACTCCACCAAATAAAGGTGGTCTTCCCATTGCAAACCAAAATCCAAGACACACATGCAGAGCATGTCTTCCATGGTTCTATTGATCCTCTCGATCTGTCCATACGTTTGCGGATGGAAGGCTGTGCTGAATTTTAGCTTTGTTCCCAACATTTGCTGCACAAGCCTCCAATCATTGGATGTGAACCGCCCATCTCGGTCACTCACGATGCTGCAGGGGCACACCATGAAGCCGTACAATGTTATACACATACAGTTTTGCCAACTTCTCCACCGGATCATCCTTCCTATGCGGAATAAAATGCGACACCTTCGTTAGCCGATCAACAACCACCCAAATGGCGTCGTTCCCATTTTACGACCTTGGCAAACCGTGCACAAAGTCCATAGAGATGTCGTCAAATTTCCACTTCGGAATAGGCAAGGACTTAAGAAATCCTCCCGGCTTTTGACATTCCGCCTTCACCAAGGCGAAAGTTTGGCACTTCGCCACGTAGAGCGCCACATCTTTCTTCAAACCCGGCCACCAAAACAGTTTCTTTACATCGCGGTACATCTTCGTGCTCCTCGGGTGAATCGAGTACTTGGTATGGTGTGCCTCGTACAACAATTCCACCCGCAAATTACCCACACTTGGGACGCACAGACGACCGTCTTTCCAAAGCAATCCGTCCTCCATAAAGAATTGGGAATTTGACCCATCCAGAGCCTCCACCATGAACTGCTTCATATGGACATCCATATCCAAAGCTTGTCGAATCCGATCAGCCAGGTCATATTGGACCTCAGTCCAATTCAGTACTGCTTCAGCACTTGATTGCCTATCCACACAAACAATATCCAACGCCTCCAACTCCCGCACCAACCGCTCATCATGCACCGATAGCCAATTGGCTTGAGCTAGGGCCCGACGACTCAACGCGTCCTCAACCGCATTACCTTTACCAGGCACGTAGTGGATCTTGAATGTATAGTCCCCCAGGAACTCCATCCATCTACGCTGCTGCATATTCAGATCCTTCTGATCAATCAGATACTTCAGGCTCTTATGATCGGTGTAGATATCAATCTTCACACCGTACAAATAGTGTCTCCACAGCTTCAAGGAAAAAATCACGGCCGCTAACTCCAAGTCATGGACCGAATAGTTCCTTTCATGCACTTTTAGCTGTCTCGAGCCATAAGCTATTACACTTCCATATTGCAGTAGCACGCAACCCAAACCGCTGCCCGAAGCATCACTGTAAATCTCATAGCCTTCGGTCCCACATGGCGAACTCAGCACAGGCGCCGTGGTCAACTGACACTTCAACTCCTCAAAAGCTCGCGCGCACTCCGGCGTCCAAACGAACTTCTGCTCCTTCCTCGTCAAAGTAGTGAGAGGTAACGCTATCCGCGAGAATTTCTCTATGAAGCGCCTATAATAGCTGGCAAGCCCCAGAAAGCTCCAGACTTCCGCTACCGTAGCAAGCTCAGGCCACTCCCGTATCGCAACAATCTTCGCCAGATCCACATCAATACCCTCTCCACTCACTATATGACCGAGGAACGCCACTGAGGATAACCAAAACTCGCACTTCGAGAACTTGACATACGGTTGATTCCTCCTTAGCGTCTCCAAAACTAAATGAAGATGCTTGAAGTGATCTTCCTCACTTTGCGAGTACACCAAAATATCGTCGATGAAGACGATCATGAAATGGTCCAAGTACTCACTAAAAGTCCTGTTCATCAAATCCATGAACACTGACGACACATTAGTCAGCCCAAACGGCATGACCGTAAACTCATAATGACCATATCTTGTACTAAACATTGTCTTTGGGATATCACTCTCCCTTATTCGCAGCTGATAGTACCCAGACTTGAGATCCAACTTCGAGTACACCGTCGACCCGACCAACTGATCAAAAAGATCATCGATCCGGGGGATCGGGTACTTGTTCTTCTCCGTCAACTTGTTGAGCTCCCGATAATCAATACATAGCCTCAAGCTTCCGTCCTTCTTCTTAACAAAGAGGACCAGTGCACTCCAAGGCGAAGAGCTCGGGCGCACATACCCTTGCTCCAACAACTCTTGCAGTTGAACTTTCAGCTACGCCATTTCCTTAGGCGCTAGTCGATATGGAGATCGTGACACAGGCTTTGCACCTGGCACTAGCTCAATCGTAAAATCTATCTCCCGCTGAGGGGGGCTCTAGGAAGATCTGCGGGGAACATATCAAGGTATTCCGATACCACTGAAATACAATCCAACGCGGGCTTCGGCTTCACAACCTCCACTAGTATAAAGAACAGTTCTGCACCAGCACGAACCTCCTTCACCACCTGAAGAGCAGACATCAACGTCTTGCTCGACCCCTTTAAACCCGTAAAAGTCGTCTCATGACTTGATCCCAGCTTGACTTCCTTGCGACCGCAATCGATATAGGCTTGCTGCTCTGAGAGCCAGTCCATGCCAAATATAACGTCGAACTCCACCAATGGAAGTAACGAAGCATGAAAAATCGAACTCCTGATTCCCAATACGAATCTTAGCATCGCAGATCCTATCCACGTGTATCAAACACCCATTGGGCAACAACACATCCAACTTATCCTTCGCCACCGAAGAAGGGACTCCAATGCATGATATAAATCCTTCGGACAAGAAGGAGTGTGAAGCTCCCGTATCGAAGAGTGCTCTTGCCGGATTTTCACAAATAAAAACAAATCCTAAACAAGTAGTGGTAAGGTAACATGTGCATAACAAGTATTTAAAGAAATTGACTTGCTATAAATTAAACCATACCTGTCACCACATCAGCCTATTTGATGGCCTCCTATTGGCCAAGATTATACACCCTTGGTTGGTGTTGGAACACCCTATTACTAATTTGGATCAGGATCACTATGTCTTTAGGAAACCTATTTTGACCTCATTGTATAGATCTAAAGGTCAATTAGAATTGAGTTTAAGGGTTAGTAGTTAGGTTTGGAAGCTGCCCTCAAGACCAAAGTTTTTCAGTTTGGAGACTAAGTCATTTCGTCGAGCTCAGTACGACGAATCATCGAACTCCAATCGACGATCGTTGAGCTCACTTCGACGGATCGTCGAACTCCATTCGACGATCGCTGAGCTCAACTTCAACAAATCGTCGAACTCCATTCGACGATCTTCGAGCTCAGTTCGACGATCTTGACTCCAGTATTGATTCTCTATCTCTGAGCTCAGTTCGACGATAGTTGAGCTCAGATCGACGATCTCTGTTGCTGTCTAAGTCCAAATCGCTGAGCTTAGTTCGACGATAGTGGAGCTCAGTTCGACGTTTTTCTGAAGAGTTAAATGACTTCCAAGATTCAAATTCAGAACAGTTAAGGAGTTATTCTCAGCAATTAATTCAGAAGATTTTGTAGCCGTTCTCATTTATTCTGGAGCAAGTTTCAAGGGATTATCAAGGAATGTTTCTTTGGACTTTCCCCCAGAAGACAATAACAATTAAGGAAGTCAATTAATGACAGGCTAACGACCATTCTGGACAGAGGATCATTTTCTATTCAGAACAAAGGAATAAAAGACAAGATTTTGGAATTCCTGACAAGAAGAAGAGAGTGCACAAGAAGAAGAACAAGGAGAGACACACATTCTGCAATATTCATTCTCTGCAAAACTTCTCTGCAACAAATCTTCTCTGGAACAACACCTTTCTCAACAACAATCACTCAAGAGAGAAAGAAAAAGAGTTGTAGACATTCTCTGTCTCAAGAATTCATACAAGAACACACCAAAAGGAGATCAACAAATCTGAAATCTTCAGATCTCTTTTGATTCAAGTGTTCAAGGCCATCATAATTCAAGACTCCAGACACCTCACATTTCAGCTGTTGCTGAAATCATCATTTGCTGGAGATCAACTTTCTGAAGGCCTATCACCCTACACCAAAGCTTCATTTCCTGATCAACTACAGATCTCAGGGGGAGCTTTGACAACATCACTGAATCCACATAGTCTTCTCAGCTGCTTTGAGAAAGAGAATACTTCCATCACTCTCTCATCCCCACCTCTGTAAAGGGTTTTTCAAACTCCCTTCAAAAGTTTGTGTGTGGTTTTTGAGCACCTTATCAAAAGCTCGTTGGTGGCAAGATACCTGATCAAAAAATCTGGTTTGGTTTTTGAGCACCTTATCAAAAGCTCATTGGTTCCCAGGACACCTGATCAACTCATCCTGCAGTGGATTCCTACCTAGGGTGGTAGAAGAGTGGATGTACCCAAGTTTAGGGGAACCACTATAGCTCCTTGTGTCTTCTGGTTGCTTGTCTTTATTGTTGTTTCTGGCTGTGATCTGTGATTAGTTTCTTTTGTAGATTGTGATTAGATAGCTGCAGTGTTTAGATTTACCATTTGCTTCCCTGTTCACTCAGATTACAGCAAATGTTGTAAATTTTTTGTTTAAGCACCATACTCTATTCACCCCCTCTAGAGTATATCAGATCTAGCTTGCACTTTCAGTTGGGCCGGAGCATAGTGGGATGCGGTCGACTCCACCGCCTTGCCCTTCTCTTCATAGGTCACTCCCGGCCTTCTCTCGGACTTGGGGCGTCCGCTCCAACAATCGCGTGCAAAGTGCCCCGTCTTTCCACAAGTAAAACATGCGCCCGGGGTCCGACCCGTAGTCGCCCCAGAAGTACCAGAAGGAGCTGGACCCGAAGTCCTATGCTTCTTGAAGGACCATTGATAGCCGGACTTTGAAGTAGTCGGCACTTTGAATTCAGACTTCTTGTCGCCCAAGCTTTTCTTTGCTTGTACGTTCTTCATGTCCTTCTCCAAGGACCGGGCCGTGTTGACTAAGGTCAAGAAACCCTGCGTCATCGGCCCCGAGTATAGTAATCTCAACTCATCTTTCAAGCCTTCATAGAATCGATTCATCTTGCGCTCCTCATCCACAATAGTGGAGCTAGCATAACGACTCAGACGAGTAAACTCGTGGAGATATTCATCCACGGTACTGTCTCCTTGAACCAATTTCAGGAACTCGTTCTCCAATGCTATCCTCTGCGCCGAAGGGAGGTATCTAGCCAAGAACAATCTTGATAACTCCTCCATCGAGACATCAAAAAGTTGTCTACCTCTCAGTAGATGCAGCTCCAATCCTTCCCACCATATTTTCGCTTCACTGTCCAAAAGGAACGTAGCAATGGTGGTCATTTGCCACTCCCCCATCTCCGTTGCTTTCATGACTCTCTTCACCCTGGAGAGCCAGTCTTCAGCTTGAGATGGGGTTCCCAACCCCGAGAATACCGGAGGGTTAAAGCTCATTACATGCTTAAGCTGCCTCTCGGTTGCCCTCCTTGGCACCAACGGTTCCACTACCACTTGTTCCACTCTCCTCGGCTCAGCCTCTTGAAGCGGTACCTGCTCCATCGCAGGAGCGGGCTGCTGCGTTTTCCTTGCAGGCTCCGCATTAATCATGGCCAACACTGCTTCGGCCACCAATCGTATGGTCTCAGCCGATAGAGGTGTTGCAGGAGCTTCATTAGGTGCACTGCTAGCCTCAGAAGCTCGGCGTTCCGACGGCCCAACACCACTTCTGGTCACCTATAGTGGTACAAAACACCGTTAAGCGACCAAATAAAATTGCAAACAGCAATTATAGGAACACGCAGGTTCCTCAAACACGTGTATTTTCATTCCTAAGTGGACATTCATGGGTTCTTTTACCGTTATTACGATGACGCACACAATATGCTCAACACCCCTTAAAAAGAATTCGTCCACGAATTCATTTTAAGCCCGACCAAAACCAGTAGTCTGATACCAAATTGTAACACCCCTATCCGTCGCATAGCATATACCAGTAGGTCCGGCCGGGGCCCGACGCCATATACCATAGATAGACCGGGTGGTTACTCATGGAAACCATCCAACTAATCATCACGTCCGACACAGAGCATTCTAGCAGAAGTAGATTAATAAGAGTTGCAATAAAGAACCCAGCACTAAAGCATGAATGTCCACTAATACCAAATAGGAATGTTGTACATACACAAGTACAGGCCTTAAGGCCTTACAAAATTGTTCACTTCATATTACATGTTTTACAAACCACAACACGCAGGCCGGTCATACATGAATAAAAGCAGTAAACACTCCAACTAGGCCTTCGAGGGCCGGCTTCACAAATTAAGCTTTAGCCCGCTATTGACCGCTTGGTCCAGCAGCACCTGCAAGCAACAAACCACCGCACGGTGGCAAAACAAGGCAACTATCAGTAATGCTGACCAAATTATAACGATCCCGCCCCCAGCTCGGGGCGGTGATGCTCCTTCCCTGCATTTCATTAGCATAAGCGAGCAATATAACAATATTCATTTCATCACAGACGTTGGCTCGCACGGCCACACTCCACGTGCTCTCAGGGCACATTCTCGGTGAACCGGTCGATGTCACGTCAATTAAAGCCATAGACATTCCAGACTCACCACCGCCACTTTGACGACAAAACCTATGAGCATTTTTTCTTCTTGGCCTGGGTCACGACAATTTAAGACATAGACCGCCGAAGACCCTAATCTATGCCAACGGCTCTAACCGAATGACATAGAACAGGTACGGTTCCATCTAACCCGTGCTCACATCGCAATGATAATTTAAGCCATTTGCGCGGGTTAAACTTCTCTCGAGTCCCATTTCCATCACTATTCACATAACTCGGTTATGTTCAAGTTGGCTCTCAGGCCACCAAGTTGGCAAGATCACGCATCCGCCCAGTTTTCCGGGTGAACCTTTGGGTTAATCCCCAAGGCTCCCTGTTGTAATCTACCGTGTAGAAAACCCAAAAAACAACCAATAGCACGGAGTCTTCTACGGCATTATGCAATGCAACATCACCGATCCAGACCAACATGTCCGGATAGGCTTCACACGTCATGCCTATGTCCGTTCTCGCTTACAGACTCTACATAACAGGGACTTTACATATCTACCCGAAGGAACGCCTCTAACTCACCGCAAACTCATGAGAGCGGGCTTCCTATGCAAAGAAGGAGAGCTACACATGCTCAAGAAGAGGATCGTTACCCTAGCATTCTTCTTTGGCGCTATGGAAAAGTAAGCGGATGAAAAGCACCGCACTCTCTTCGCCTCCGTGGATCCGGAGTCGGCTCGAGATTTGGAGCTTCGAAGCTCCTCCAATGGCCGAATCTAGCTTTTTCTTCCTTCCTTGGATCTCCTCTCTCTCTAAGCTTTAGAAAGATAACCACTCATGTAAAAGTGAGGGTTTCAAAGGCGCAATCCCGGGTATATCCCATCAAGAACAACCCCCAGCCGTTGGATCACCAATTAAAGAAACGAACGGCTTTGATTTGGGACTGAAATGTCCAATCTGGACCGAACACGGCTTGGTACACGCCCGTGTCCAGGGCCGTGTGCCTCATTCGCCATAAAAATCGACGCGCTTGGAACAACACACGGGCATCGAACACGCCCATGTTCGACCTGACACGCCCGTGTTCCTCCTGACACGGCCGTGTGGCCGGCCGTGTACCCCAATTGATTTATCCCGAAAACAACCCGAGAACTACACGGGTTCTAGGACACGCCCGTGTCCTTGCCCGTGTCTACCTCAACACGCTTGGGCTCCAGGCCATGTACACGGTCTCGACACTCGACACTTCATCGAGCGAAGTTCGTCAACCTCACGACACGGCCTTGGACACGCCCGTGTCCTAGGCCGTGCGCCTTGTCTCGACACATCGACGAGCAAAATTCGTCGACTCCCCGGGATGAGTGTCGACACGGGTCGACACGCCCTGCGACATGCCCGTGTCGCAGGCCGTGTGCTATGTCTCGACACTTCATCGAGAGCAAAATGTCGACTTCGCGGGCTGAGTGTCGACACGGGTCGACACGCCCAGCGACACGCCCGTGTCGCAGGCCGTGTGCCCTATCTCGATACAATGTCGAGAGCTAAATGTCGACTTCGCCGGCTGAGTGTCGACACAAGCCTGACACGCCCTGGGACACGCCCGTGTCCCAGGCCGTGGGCCTCCTGCCAAAACCCAAAACTGGCCCAAAGCGTTATATGTCGCTCCTTTGAGTTTCGGGGCGTTACAGAAGGCCTTCTTGAAGATAATATTTAGTGAGCTCCTGTTGTCCACCAGTATCCTCGAGACTGTGAAATTCTCCGCTGCCATCTGAATCACCAGAGCGTCACAGAATGGATCTTCATAGTCCAGCATATCTGCTGACGATAAGGTGATCTTTTCTTCCGGTGGGGGAGCCTGGGAGGTAGAGGCGACCCCCCTTCGGTACATGGTTTGAAGGATCCCCTTACGGGTTGCCTCGATCTCCACTCCTCCATGGATCACCCCAATTCCTCCCCGGGTTCCCAAATCTACCCGATCTTCACATTTATCCTCCATCTCTCCCCGCAGTACTTCCACGAACCTAACCGGCGGATCCTGCCTCCCTGCTCCTCTTGCTTCTCTCATCTCCAAGAACTCAGGGCAGGTGGCCGTCGCGTGACCCTCCTCCTGGTGGAAGTCACAAAAGAGCAACGCCGCCCTGCCCCTTCTTCCTTCTCCTCCTCCTCTTCTCCCAGCTCCTCGAATTCCTATCCTCGCTCCTCTTCCTCTGCCCACCTCCATGGCCTCTTGCGGCGGCGTAACGTGACCCCTTGGCTCCTGCCTGCATGCCGGTTGGTCGAACCTCCTGGGTTCCCGTAAGTTATCTCTCCCCTGGTAGCCTCCTCCTTGGACCTAGGGGCGACCCTCCTAGGGCCTCCAACCCAATCGGTTGTTTGGCTCCCGGGCCCCCCATCCCTGCTGCTGCCCATGTATTCGGGGCTCTTCCCTGCTCCTTTCTTCTATCTGCTCCCTCTACTCCCTCGGCTCCTTCTGCCTTCCGGCTGCTGGCTCCTTCACATCATCCTTCGCTAGTCTGGCCAACTTCCTGGAGAACGCTGGATTTTCCCTCTCGAAATCTATCTCTTTTGCTGCCCCTCCATGAGCTCCTCAAAGGAGAGTGGGGCACTCTCTTCAACTCCATACTGAAGAATCCCGGCCTCAGCCCCAGGGTAAAGGCGAGCATCAATGCGTACCCTGGGACCTCCTGGACCAGGAGGATCTCTTCCTAAAACCAGTCAACATAATGACCCAGTGTCTCATCCTGCTTCTGCCTCACTGCAAACAGGCACTCCGCCTCCTTCTTCCGCTTCTTTGATGTTGAGAACCTCAACAGAAAACTTCTTCACAGATCTTCAAAATAGTAGATCGACCTTGCTGGCAACTGGTGGAACCAGTCCCGAGCCTTCTCCTTCAACGTGATGGCAAATAGCCGACACTTGAAGGCATCCATCATCTGCCTTATTGAAACGACATCTTCAAACCACTGCACGTGCTGTACAGGGTCATCCTTCCCCGAGTAGTAGGACATGTCATGCTCCCGGAACCCCTCCGGTACTGGAGCTGAGATGATGAGCTCGCTGAAAGGGCTCTCGCCTCCTACCTAGCGAGAGGGCACGTACCGCAGCCTCGGCTGGCTGGCCCGATCTGTAAGACCGTGCCCCGGGAAGAGTTCTCGCATTGCCGCCTCCCTCTCGCCCATATTTGTCAAAGCCTCCTTGCCCGCGCGCTGGCCTGGGAAGAGCTCCCGCGCAGCCACGTCCCTCTCTCCAGCCTATGTCAGGACCTCCTTCCCCGGGCACTGTCCAGGGGCGTTCTCGCCCAAGAGTGGGACCTCCTCTATCGGAACCTGAGGCATGGCCCACTCGCTTCGGGCCGAGAAGGCCAGGCTGATGGTCTGCAGGACTTCTCGCCTGAAGTCATCCAACATCTTCCTCGTCGCTTCTTCTCCCCGGGTGGGGGAGCCTTCAGAACCAGACCCCTCTCCTTCACCTCCAGCCATTGGACAAAACTCAAGGATTTCTTGTATCAGTTGCTTTCCACGCTCATCGCATTAGAACTGTTAAAGCCAAAAATGACCTCAACGGGAGTTCAAAACAGGGGTGCAACCAACACCTACTTCTCTCGAGCCTCGACCCTCGACTAGATTCAAAGGACCTAAGACTGACCCAAAGCCTCAGCAGGGAGGTCCCACCTCACTCCCGGAAGATCTCTGAGAGCTTCCCCTCCAAAGCCAAAAGCTGGGCTAGGAGCTCCTCAGAAACCACTGGAGATTGGAAGATTATGAAAGCTTGCTTTCTAAGGAGCCCTTATGGGTCTATTTATAGCCTTTTGTTGACCTGAGATTACTGAAATAACCTTAGTTGATCTGCCAATAGCCAAATCCCGATGTTTATCCTGAGGGCATAGGGGTAATTTTACCTGAGGGTAATTAGGTCATTTTACTCAGGGCCCTGGGCCCCACTCGGCGAGAACTCTGAGCCGAGAGCGACCTTCCGAGACCGACGCAAGCGGTCTCGCCTACTTATAGGCGAGAGCTCCTCCAAGGCAGGAGCTTGGCGCAAGCGCAAGCATTCCCGCCCACTCATGGGCGGGATCTTCTTCAGGGAGGGAGCTCCTCTGGCTAGCCTAATCCTGACCGTTGGCGACTCCTGATCTGACTCAGCGAATATGGGGTTGTACAGCGAGCACTTCTCACTAGCACGAGAGAGGAACCTGCTGAGCCTTGTTAGCTTCCATGTAAGGCGCTGGACTTCTTTGGTGTTCCGAGGCAACCACAACCCCATGATTGCCCTCACCTTATTAGGGTTGGACTCCACTCCTGCTGGAGTAATGAGTTGGCATAAGAACATCCCATGCTCGCCCCAAAGACTCACTTCAAGGGGTTCAGCCTCATTTTATACTTCCACAGGATGTCGAAGATCTCTTCCAGATCCTGGAAGAGGGAGTCCATGCCTCGACTCTTGATGATGACATCATCTACGTACACCTCCAAGTTCCTCCCCTTCTTCTCTTGGAAGACCCGATCCATCATCCTTTGATATATTACAACTGAATTTTTCAGCCCAAAGGGCATCATTTTATAACAGTAACACCCATTCCCTATGATGAAGGAGACATCTTTCATGTCGTATAGGTGCATCCTGATCTGGTGATAACCTGAAAAGACATCTAAAAAGCTCATTAGAGAAAAACTAACAGCTGAGTCAACCAGCGCGTCGATTCGAGGCAAGGGGTAATAATCTTAAGGACATGCTTTATTTAAAGGAGAGAATACGATACACATCCTCCAGCGGTCGTGCCCCTTCTTGACCATCATCATATTGGAGACCCAGCCTGGATACTGGATCTCTGATGCAAACTGATGGCCCGCGAACAGACTCTTGTTGTTGTTGGTTCGATGAATCGATCGTCACGGGCTTTCTAAGGTAGGCAAGTGCACCTATCGCAAGTAGTACTCGATATTTGGGAGAATACCGAGGTCGTATTGTTGTCGGGGTCGGGTAGATTATTCTTACTCCTCTAGGAGGACTATTATTTTACTGAAAGTAAGGCGAAGATTTTAATTAGCTAAAGAAAAGAAAGTGCGAAAATGATTTATAAAAATTCGATGAAGGGTTAACGCTCGGCATCGAATCAGATTAAGACTAAAATGACTTTTAATAATAATTGAACTTAGTTTTCAAATTAATAAAAGGCAACTTGGTCGTGGAGGTTCCACAGATATGAGCTCACCTAGCTATAGGGATATCGATCACCTGAACGCTAAGACTATTCGACCGAACGTTAGTCCGACGACGGATTCCTCTTAACGCCCGCTTTACGCTAAGAACCCCGCTATTGGGTGGGGAACCCAATCCGGAAGAATTACGCTTGTCCTCTTTCGAGGGTATGCACGCAACTCTCTTTACCCAGGGGTGATCTGTCCATACGCACGGCCTCTCGGCTAGCTAGTGTATGGATAACAGAAATAGGGCCCACACATCGATTTGTGATCCTACGTGTCGTTAACCCGGGGTAAACCTTAAGTCCTAAAATTAAAGTGAAAATTAAGAACTTTAATCATTTCAAATCATTTTTTAATTTCCCAATGCTCTTCGATATCGAGGCTAATAGCGATTAGCCACACATTGATATGGGGACGACTTTATAATTTAATGAGGCGCGAGTTCGTAATTAAACGCTAAATGATTATAAGAAGAAGACATGAAAATAACAAACATTTAGAAAACAGAAAAGTTAGCTAAAAAGAGAACTCACACACACTTCAAATTATAAATAAACAAAAAAAAACTAAGTTACAAAAAAAGAAAAATTACAAGTCCTACTCAAACGAGTAGGCGGGAAATAAAAGCACGCCATTTAACTCTTAATGAGTGGGCGGAAATAAATGCGCACACACACACTCTACACGAATAAAAGAAAGCAATAAAACTATCTCCTATACACACACACTCTACATAATTGAAGAAAGCGATAAAAGAAAGCATGAAAATTTCTCTCCTACACACACACTCTACATAATTGAAGAAAGCATAAAAGAAAGCATGAAAATCTATCTCCTACACTCACACACTCTACATAAATTGAAGAAAGCATCAAAAACTATTCTCATACACTCACACACACAACATGAAGGTTAAAATGAGAAAGTGAAAAACTAACTCATACACTCACACACACAAATTAAAAACAAAATGAAAGTTACCTAAAAATTAAAACATCTACTTTTTTATACTTAGATTTTTCCAAAAACAAATTAAAACAAAAGAACAAAAGTTTTTCAAGATAAATCAAAAACTAAAGCCTTTCAAAAATTAAAATTTCAACTTTTCCATTCTTATGATTTCATAAAAGCTATTAAAAAGTGAAAAGAAAATGAAATGAACAAAAAAGGTTTTACAATCCTAAAACAAAGCTAAGTAAAAAAAAAAAGAAAATAAAAACACTTTAAAAATCACTTTTATGAATCATAAGGATGAGAAAAGCTTAACATACCATATTTGATTTGGAAATAAAATCTATTACAAAAACTAACATGAAGACTAGTTAAAAACATGAATAATGAACATGTTACACTCATACACACACTTGATAAAGAGAAAAACAAGGAGATACAAAAGGATAAAAGGAGAAAGAGATGAGCCACCCATATGAATTTTTTCATGTCATGTAAAGAGAGAAAATCTAACATTTTTATTAACATAATCAAACTATTACAAAGCTAAAAGCTAAAGCAAAAACAAACATGAAAGGAAAGGGGGGAGAAATCTCCTTACATAGCACTTGAATTCACGGATGCAGCCCACAAAACACACTAAAGTTGGCTCAAAAAACTGAACCCTTGGACCTTACAGAAATGGGCTATTTATAGGAAAAAAAATCAAAGTACAAGCCCTCCGACACAGGCATGTCGGGGGGCGTGTCACTACTGTTTGCAATGTGATCCGGCAATTTGACGACATAGTTGACTTCGGGCTTCATACGACGATCTCACGCCCCCAGTCAAGGGCGTGACTCTGACCGTGTCGTGGAGGTAGATCCTGCGCGGGTTGCGTAAAAAGTCGCCGACAGCGTCTTGTCGGACAGGTGGAGGAGTGCACGTGTCGGTCACGCCCGTGTCTCTGTCTACACGGGGCGTGTCGGGTTGGTCACGACAAATGTCGAGAGCGTTTCGTCGAGCTGGAATCCTTGATCGTCGATCGGGATGGACACGGGTATGTTGTGTTGGCTGACACGGGCGTGTCGGGTTGTTCGCCGATCGTCGAGCGGACAATCTTCGAGCGGAATTTGTCGAGCGCGAGTCTTGATCATCGATCGGAGATCGTCGACCGCAAGTCTTGATTGTCGATCAGAGATCGTCGAGCTTGAGTGTCATGGCCACGGTCACGGGGCATGTCAAATGACACGGGCGTGACCCCAGGCGTGACTAACTTTTCTCTTCAAAAACAGCGACTTTCCATGGGTTTGACGTGTCACGCCTTGGTCACGGGCGTGACCCAAAGTACACGGGCGTGAAATGTCAATTTTTTGACTTTTTCCTGAAAATTTCAGAAATCAAAATTATGGTTATGTTAGGTAAATATTTACAAAAACTAGCAATTTATTAAATTAAACTAACTAAAAAAGCAAAACTAAACTAAAAATATCATAATAAAAACATAAAAAAATGCGTATAATTATAACTTATCAAATACCCTCATACTTAAGCTTTTGATATTACAGAGTAAAAGTTTGAGGTGAACTTAAAAGGAATAGAAAAAATTCTAAGTTTAGCCACCGGTTAATTAATTATTAAAGAGATCTAAATAAACATACGGGGTGTAAGAGTTAAGTCCTAAAATTATGTAGATGATTTAAATAGCCCAAAAGTTTTGGCCAAAAGACTTCTTGATGTAATCAAATAGAAAACAATAATTGTAATTGTTAGATTAACAAAAATAGTTTGGAATTATATGAACTTTAGCTTATAGGAGTTTTACTGGAAATGATGCTATTTACAAATTATGCTCTCAAAAAGATTTTTGAATTAATTCTAGAATCGTGAAATTGGCTAAGGGGGTTGGTGTTGGTTTATGAAGAGGGTTTTGATATTGATGTGACGTGATTTTTTTTCGAACCTCCATTTTTTTCTTTTGTATTATTAGGAAAATGAAATTTTATTTTCCTAATATCATTTTTTTAACTTCATATTAAAATTGACCCAATGTATATGTGTGGGAGTAATGAATTTTATCCTCTTACACCGTAACATACAATCTTTTTAAATTATTGGGTGCCTATGTTTACGGAACGAAATCTTATTCCCATTGACATAGGATCTTTTAGGGATAAAAATTTTATCAAGCCAAGTAGGTCATGATAAATATGAGAAGAAAAGAAACTAGATGTTTAATTAAAACAAATTTTTGAGAGCAACCTTAGTAAATTGTGCGTTCTAATTTTTCTAAAAGCTAAAAGTAAACATAATTGAATTCTATAGTCGTTATTTTCTAACATAGTACACGTGCTCCTATCAATGAAAAATTAGAAGTAGTGCCTAAAACGAGTTCGCTATTTTTAACAAAGCATAATGAATTCTTTAAAACCTAACCCCGGCTATTTAAATTTTTCAATCAATAATTAACAAACAAATAGCAAACAGAGAATTAATAAAATTCACATATAAATAAATTCAAAACAGAATTTTTGGATAGCAAGAAAATTAAGGATGGTATACTTGATTTATTTGTTTCAAAACATTTTTTTTTTATTTTTATAGTTTTTATCATCATTTTTTTGTGTTTTTAATTTATTATCTTTTTTTGAATTTTTGTTTTGTTTTACTCAATTTTTTTGAATTTTTGAACTATTATCTTTTCCTTAATTTTTTTTTGGTTTTTATGCTTATGTCTTTAATACATACATATACATACTAACGATGCATAAAATTTTTTTTAGATTTTTAAGTTTTGAAATTTTTTTTGTATTTTTTAAAGAAAATTTTCATTCTATTTACAAAGATTGGGAGAAAAAGAAAAGTTATTTACAAGAATGAGAGAGAAAATGAAGAGGGAGAGAGAAGAGTATTTTCATAAAAATATTTACAAAAAATATTTACAAAAATATTTACAAAATGAAACTAAATATTTTTGGAATTTTTGTTTTATAATTTTTTTGGGATTTTTGTTGTTTTTAATTTTTTTGGAACTTTTGTTTTCAAGGATATTTACAAAAATATTTACAAAATGAAACTAATTTTTTTTGGGGATTTTAGTTTTATAATTTTTTTGGAATTTTTGTAGCAAAAAGAAAGGAAAAGAAATTTTTTTTGGATATTTCATTTTAAAGTATTTTTTGTTTGTTTTTGTTTTCATTTTGAAATGCAGAAAAGTAGAAGTGCAGAAAGTAAAGCAAGAAAATACCCTCATACTTAAGTCCAACATTGTCCCCAATGTTGTAACGTAAGTATGCGGAACAAACAGGAAATGCAATAAGTAAAAAAAAAATAAAGAGCGGGGGGGGGGGGGGGGTAGAAGCTTCCCTGAAACGCGTTTGGGGAGGCCGATCAGAAACCCTGCATTTATTAGAAAAAGCAGCAAAATAATAAGGAAAGAGAGAAAAAGATAAGAGAGGGGTGCCTTCTAAGAGCGCTTTGTTTATAGTCGTGTAGCTTGACTATTTTGGCGAGTTTATAATGTGGAGGAAAGTTATGGTTTCGTTAAAACCGATCACTGGATCGCCCACTATATAAGACTTTAACCGATGACTGTTTACTTTAAACAAACCTTTTTCCGGGTGGGAGACGAGTACGGTCCCATATGAAAAACTTCTTCAACTAGGAAGGGACCGGACCATCTAGATTTTAGTTTACCCGAAAAAAGCCTAAGACATGAATTAGAAAGAAGGACAAGATCGCCCTGAGAAAATAATTTTGGGGACTTGATTTTTCGATCGTGATATAACTTAGAACGCTCCTTATAGAACTTATTGCTCTCGTAAGCATTTGCATGCCATTCATCGAGCTCGTTTAGTTGCAGTTTCCTATTCTGAGCGGCTAAGTTGGTGTCGAGGTTTAAGAGTTTAAAAGCCCAAAGAGCACGATGCTCTAGTTCTACGGGTAAAGGGCACGCTTTGCCATAGACTAACCAGAATGGTGTACAACCAATTGCAGTTTTGTATGCAGTCCGATACGCCCACAACGCATCGTCAAGTTTAACAGACCAATCTTTCCTATTTAGTGAAACGGTTTTCTCTAATATTCGCTTAATCTCTCGATTGACTACCTCTACTTGGTCACTAGTTTGCGGGTGGTAGGCGGTGTTGAGTTTGTGCGTGACTCTGTATTTAGCTAACGTCTTAGCCATAAGAGCGTTACAGAAATGCGTTCCCCTATTACTAACAATTGCACGAGACGTACCGAAGCGAGAAAATAGTTTTTAAAGAAATGTAACGACGACTCGCACATCGGTTGTGGGGAGAGCTCGCGCTTCCGCCCACCTTGATACGTAGTCGACCACCACTAAAATATACATATTTTTGAAAGAGGGAGGTAGGGGGCCAACAAAATCTATGCCCCATAAATCGAAGACTTCGCATTCTAAAAACATGTTTTGGGGCATCTCGTCGCGACGAGAGATGTTACCTGACCGCTGACAGCTATCGCATGCGCGCACAAAAGTGTGCGCGTCTTTGAAGAGAGTGGGCCAAAAGTAGCCCGCCTCTAGCGCCTTCCGAGCTGTCTGGTTGGCTTGATAATGCCCACCGGCCAGACCCTCGTGGCAGTGCTTAATAATTTGCAAGCACTCCACACCCGCAACGCATCTTCGGACCGCTTGGTCCGCGCAGATATGAAAAAGAAATGGGTCCTCCCAAAAGAAATTTTTCAAGTGAGAAAAGAATTTCTTCTTTTGATGACTTGAAAACACTTTAGGAAGCACCCGCGCTACTAGGTAATTTGCAAAATATTCAAACCATGGCGAAGATGACGAAGAATTATGAACGACAAGGAGGCGTTCCTCGGGGAATCTGTCATTTATTTCAGATTCGAAGAGCGCTTCCGCACCCGGATTTTCTAAGCGGGAGAGGTGGTCTGCCGCTAGATTTTTCGCGCCCCTCTTATCTCGGATCTCCAAATCAAACTCTTGTAGGTGGAGAATCCATCGAAGAAGGCGGGGCTTCGCATCATTTTTAGCTAATAAATATTTAAGAGCGTAGTGATCGGTAAATACGATAACTTTAGATAACGTTATATATGAGCGAAACTTATCAAAAGCGAAAACGACGGCTAAGAGTTCCTTTTCCGTTGTCGTGTAATTTACTTGTGCGGAAGTGATCGTCTTGCTAGCATAATAAATTGGATGAAAATGTTTTTCTACGCGTTGGCCAAGAACGGCACCTAAGGCAATATCACTAGCGTCGCACATAATTTCGAACGGAAGGGACCAATTAAGGGCCACTAAAATTGGTGAGGTGATAAGTTTTTGTTTTATTAAATTAAAGGCGGACTCGCATTCGCTACTAAAGATGAAACGTGATTCCTTTTCCAAGAGGTGAGTTAGCGGCTTTGTTATTTTTGAAAAATCTTGAATAAAACGTCGGTAAAAGCCTACATGGCCTAAGAAACTCCTAATAGATTTTACGTTTGTTGGTTGCGGAAGTATTTCTATGACTTCTATCTTGGCCTTATCCACCTCTATCCCCTTAGACAAAATCATATGGCCGAGGACCAAACCTCCTCGAACCATAAAATTGCATTTTTCCCAATTTAAAACAAGTCTTGTGTCCTCGCACCGTTGGAGGAGACGATCTAGATTGTGAAGGTAATCGTGAAAAGAGTGTCCGAAAATAGAAAATTCATCCATAGAGACTTCCATAATGTCTTCTACTAGCTCACCAAAGATCGTTAGCATACATCTTTGGAATGTAGCCAACGCATTACAGAGTCCAAATGGCATTCTTCGGTATGTGAAAGTGCCAAACGGGCAAGTAAAAGTTGTTTTCTCTTGATCATCGGGGGAAATGGGGATTTGGAAAAACCCGATAAACCATCAAGAAAACAATAATACGGATGACCGGATAAACGCTCTAAAATCTGGTCCAGAAACGTTAGTGGGAAATGGTCCTTGCGGGTGGCATCATTAAGTTTTCTATAATCGTTGCACACTCGCCAACCCGTAATAGTACGAGTTAGGACGAGCTCATTATGCTCAGTCGCCACTACGGTTAGACTGCCCTTCTTGGGCACGACATGCACGGGACTAACCCATGCACTGTCCGAAATAGGGTAGATAATCCCCGCATCTAATAACTTAATAATCTCGGCTTTAACGACGTCTTTCATGTTTGGGTAAAGATGATATTGCGGCTGAATCGTTTTGCGGCAATTATCGTTAAGAAATATCTTATGGGTGCAAAAGGAGGGGCTAATCCCCTTTAAGTCAGAGATTTGCCATGCAATTGCGTGGCGATGTTTAAGTAAAACTTCCAATAAATCGGAAGTCCCCGAATCACTCAAGTCCGAATAAATAATAACGGGAAGCGTATCGCCTTTTCCCAAAAAAGCATATTTGAGTGATGCGGGTAAGGGTTTGAGGTCTAGGATGCGCGGTTCTTCTAGGGATGTTTTAATTCCTATGTCTTTCTTACCAATTGGTTCAAAAGGCAAGTATATAGAGGTATACTCATCGTATTTAAAATTTTCGAGCGTATAAATATCGTCATTTAAAAATACAGACTCGAAAATAGGAGAAGAACAATCTCCAAAAAAGGTATATAAAGAATAGCAGAAATCGTCGCTCGATGACAAATTGTCCATCGAGGGATTAATAGAGAAAGTAACTTTTCATCGCCTACTCGGAGGAGAAGACTAAAATTACGAACATCTATTAGCATGCGGGAGGTGGTGAGAAAAGGGCGACCGAGTATTATTGGTACCTCGACGTCCTCCTCGATGTCTAAGATGACAAAGTCTACCAGAAAGGTAAACTTGTCTACTCGGACAAGGACGTCCTCCACTACCCCGATAGGGAACTTAATCGAGCGATCCGCTAATTGGATGCACATATTCGTAGGACTAGGATTACCGAAACCTAAACGTTGAAAGAGCGAGAACGACATCAAATTAATGCTAGCCCCTTAATCAGCTAAGGCGTATTGTACTAATATATCGCCAAAAAGGCACGAGATGGAAAACCGTCCCGGGTCATTTTGTTTTTTGGGCAATTTATTAGTAAGAGCCGTCGAGCAGATAACGTTGAGAGATACATGCGAAATATCCCCTAATTTACGTTTATTAGAAAGTAATTCGTTTAAAAATTTTGCATATTTGGGCATTTTCGAGATAATCTCGCAAAAAGGAACATTAATGTGATTTTGTTTTAATAATAAAATAAATTTTTCGTATTGCGCATCCTTACGCTCGTTATCTAATCTATGCGGATACGGTAAAGCCTTGTTTAAAATAATTTTTTCGTTTAAATTCGGTAAAGGTAACGTATACGAAGAAGAGGGAAGAGGGGTCGGAGGTGAAATATGTACCTGAGGGTCGGTCCGTTTTGGATCGACCACCTCCTTTCTGCTACGGAGGGTTATAGAATTGGCATTCTCCCGCGGATTGGGCTCCGTGTTTCCCGGCAGTGCCACGAGCACGCGCTCGGACGTCATCCTCGCCAGCTGTCCAACCTGTTGTTCGATTGTTTTTAGCGATCCGGTGATGTTCCAGATATTTGACGCGTTGGACGCAATATACTTTGAAAAATTTTCCTCCATTGGGGAGGGTTTTGGAAGAGGAGGAGGCGGCAGAAATCCGGGCGCATTAGAAATAGTGGGACGCTGAGCATTGTTCGGGTTCCTCCAAGAGAAATTTGGGTGATTCCTCCAACCCAGATTATAGTTATTACTATAAGGGTTGTTGTTGGGATTGAAGGAAGGACGACCCGAATTTCCCATGAAATCCACGAACTCTTCAGCCACACATACGTTAGGGGGAATAAAACAAGGCAGAGTGGAGGAGGCAGTACATCTCCGCCACCTGCTTTGTTAACCTTTCAACTTGAAGGGTTAAGAGAGCAGTGACATCCACTTCAAAAAGGCCAGCCGCCGGCTTTGGGCATCCCCGTGGGACGTTCCATTGATAGGCATTCTTAGCCATCTCTTCTAATAAAGCCTGGGTGGCCTCGGGGGTTTTGTTATTCAAGGTACCCCCGGCAGCCGCGTCAATCATTTGACGCATCTGAAAGTTCAGGCCATTGTACAACATTTGTACATGCAACCACGTTGGCAGCGCATGGTGCGGGCACCGGTGGAGGAACTCCTTAAACCATTCCCAAGTCTCATAAAGAGACTCAGGATCGTTTTGCACAAACGAAGAAATGTCCGCCCGCAACTTTGCAGTTTTTGCGGGAGGAAAGTACTTCGTTAGGAACCGCTCCGTCAACTCAGCCCACGTGGTGATACATCCTCGCGGGAGGGAATTCAACCACGCCTTGGCTTTGGACTTAAGGGAAAAAGGAAATAAGCGCAAGCGAATGGCGTCATCTGTGACGCCATTAATCTTGAAGGTGTCGCATATTTCCAAAAAGTTGGACAAGTGGACATTCGGGTCCTCATTCGGCAGTCCATCGAACTGCACGGCATTTTGGACCATTTGAATGACACTTGATTTTATTTCAAAATTATTATTCGCCACCATAGGGCGAACAATACTAGACCCAGTATTGTCTAAATTTGGCCGGGCGTAATAAGACATTGTTCGCTCGGCGGCCGCGTTCGGATTAGGGTCAGCCATTACTACGACAGAGGGTTCGCCGATAGATTCTTCGGGGTCTAAAGAAGTAATTTGGTGTTGAGATCGAATACACACAAGGGAGCGTTCGATCGCAGGGTCGAAGTCAAAATCTTCAGACTCGGAGGGTTGTCCATGGGTCATACACCCTAAAAAAAACGAAAGAAACTTTTTTTTAAGGTTTTGTTTGTTTTTTTTAGAAAATAAGTAAAAGTAATAGACTCCGGAATTCAGAATAACAACTAAAAAGAGGCTTCCCTGGCAACAACGCCAAAAACTTGATGGCCCACGAACAGACTCTTATTATGGTTGGTTCGATGAGTCGATCGCCGCGGGCTTGCTAAGGTAGGCAAGTGCACCTTTTGCAAGTAGTACTCGATATTCAGGAGAATACCGAGGTCGTATTGTTCTCGCGGTCGGGTTGATTATTCTTACTCCTCCAGGAGGACTATTATTTTACTGAAAGTAAGGCAGAGATTTTAATTAGCTAAACAAAAGGAAGTGCAAAAACGATTTATAAAAATTCGATGAAGGGTTAACGCTCGGCATCGAATCGGATTAAGACTAAAAGGTCTTTTAATAATAATTGAATTTAGTTTTCAAATTAATAAAAGGCAACTTGGCCGTGGAGGTTCCACAGATATGAGCTCACCTAGCTATAGAGATATCTCTCACCTAAACGCTAAGACTATTCGACCGAACGTTAGTCCGACGAAAGATTCCTCTTAATGCCCGCTTTACGCTAAGAACCACGCTATTGGGTGGGGAACTGATGGCGACGGTGATGGCGACGGTGATGACGACGGCCACCAGGACGGCCAACTTGGGAATGACTATGTTGAAGATGTGCCGGCAAAGGACGTACGACGTCATAGCGGTCATGGTTACGAGCTTCGCCCTCGCAACAAGACTCATATTTGATATTTTAGCTTTGGTGTGCTAATAGCCGTTTCATGATGGCTCTTTTAAAAAAAACATTATTTAATTTCTGCATTTTCTTTATGTGGTGTGCCTTTAGCCACTTGTTATGTGCTTTGAGATGTAAGCCTATATAAGGCCTTGAACTTTTCATTTGATGGTAGACTTTAATTGAAATCAAAATTTGAATTTGCCAACCCTAATTTTCCCTCTCTTCTTCTCCTAGCCGCCGCCCCCCTCTTTCTTCCTTCCTCCAAATCGCCGGCCTCAAGGCTCCTTCCTTCTAGAGTTCGGCCATCTCCTCTCTCCCTCTTGCTTTTGGCCGCCCCCTTCTCTCTAGTGCTCGGCTACTCTCATCTCCCTCTTGCTCACGGCCACCCGAGATCCTCTTTCTCCAAGGATACTTTGGCCCATGCATGAGAGGTTGTTTGCAAGGAAGAAGATAGGGGTTTCCTCCACGGCGTGAAGTGAAGGAGATTAGCACGTTCATCATCCGTAGCGCGCTTCCCGTGGACTGTCAACGGAGGAGCGATCAAACTTGGTGGATCCACGCATCACGGATCTACAAATCTGAGAGGGGTAACGAAAATTTCTACCAAGAGTTTCTTTCTCTAGATAGTTCTTGTGGTGGATGAATTTTTGCGTTATTTTCCGATTTGTTTTTCTTCGCGGTTAATCAAATAATAGATCGGTATTTTTCGTTTGAATTTCCGAAAGATTCGTAAGAGGATTGGCGATCCTTGCTTTCTTTTGTTGGGACAGATCCTACCATCTTTCGAATCATTTTGTTCTTGGTGGATCTATTTTGGTACAACCCAAAAGCTCGTTCGGGATCAAGATTATCCCATTTAGCCGGAAAGAATTTGGCCTATACCCAACATTCGATCTATTTGCGGAACGGCGATCCGTATTGTTAGCGCGAGCGATAAATAAAATAATTGTTGCGGCTGCGTTTTCGTTAGCTTGTGGAATAGAGAGCGTAGATCGTGTCATAAGCGATATCGTGGCCTTCGTGACGAATCTCTAGGATATACCCTGCATCAATTTGAAATGCAGAAATTAAATAATGTTTTTTTAAAAGATCCATCATGAAACGACTATTAGTACACCAAAGCTAAAATATCAAATATGAGTCTTATTGCGAGGGCGAAGCTTGTAACCATGACCGCTACGACATCGCACGTCCTTTGCCGGCACATCTTCAACATAGTCATTCCCAAGTTGGCCGTCCTGGTGGCCGTCGTCATCACCGTCTCCATCATGAACCCAAACCGGAGGAATTACGCTTGTCCTCTTTCGAGGGTATGCACGCAACTCTCTTTACCCAGGGGTGATCTGTCCATACACACGGTCTCTCGGCTAGCTAGTGTATGGATAACGAAAATAGGTCCCATACATCGATTTATGATTCTATGCATCGTTAACCCGGGGTAAACCTTAAGTCCTAAAATTAAAGTGAAAATTAAGAACTTTAATTATTTCAAATCATTTTTTAATGTCCCAATGATCTTCAATGCCGAGGCTAATAACGATTAGCCATACATCGCTATGGGGACGGCTTTATAATTTGATGAGGCGCGAGTTCGTAATTAAAAACTAAATGATTATAAGAAGAAGACATGAAAATAACAAACATTTAGAAAACAAAAAAGTTAGCTAAAAAGAGAACTCACATACACTTCAAATTATAAATAAACAAAAAAAACTAAGTTACAAAAAAAGAAAAATTACAAGTCCTACTCAAACAAGTAGGCGGGAAATAAGGGCGCGCCATTTAACTCTTAACGAGTAGGAGGAAAAGAAAAAAAAAGAAAATTGCAAGTCCTACTCAAACGAGCAAGGGGGAAATAAAAGCACGTCATTTAACTCTTAACGAGTGGGCGGAAATAAATGCGCACACACACACTCTACACGAATTAAAAGAAAGCAATAAAACTATCTCCTACACACACACACTCTACATAATTGAGAAAAGCGATAAAAGAAAGCATGAAAATTTATCTCCTACACACACACACACTCTACATAATTGAAGAAAGCATAAAAGAAAGCCTGAAAATAAAGCTTGAAAATCTGTCTCCTACACTCACACACTCTACATAAATTGAAGAAAGCATCAAAAACTATTCTCATACACTCACACACACAACATGAAGGTTAAAATGACAAAGTGAAAAACTAACTCATACATTCACACCACAAATTAAAAACAAAATGAAAGTTACCTAAAAATTAAAACATCTACTTTTTATACTTAGATTTTTTCAAAAACAAATAAAAAAAACAAATTAAAACAAAAGAACAAAAGTTTTTCAAAATAAATCAAAAACTAAAGCCTTTCAAAAATTAAAATTTCAACTTTTCCATTCTTATGACTTCATAAAAGCTATTAAAAAGTGAAAAGAAAATGAAATGAACAAAAAAGGTTTTACAATCTTTAAACAAAGCTAAGTAAAAAAAAGAAAACAAAAACACTTTAAAAATCACTTTTATGAATCATAAGGATGAGAAAAGCTTAACATACCATGTTTGATTTGGAAATAAAATATACTACAAAAACTTACATGAAGACTAGTTAAAAACATGAATAATGAACATGTTACACTCATACACACACTTGATAATGAGAAAAACAAGGAGATATAAAGGGACAAAAGGAGAAAGAGATGAGCCACCCATATGAATTTTTTCATGCCATGTAAAGAGAGAAAATCTAACATTTTTATTAACATAATCAAACTATTACAAAGCTAAAAGCTAAAGCAAAAACAAACATGAAAGGAAAGGGGTAGAAATCTCCTTACATAGCACTTGAATCCACGGATGCAGCCCACAAAACACACTAAAGTTGGCTAAAAAAAGTGAACCCTTGGACCATACAGAAATGTGCTATTTATAGGAAAAAAATCAAAGTACACGCCCTCCGACATGGGCGTGTCGGGGGGCGTGTCACTACTGTTTGTGATGTGATTCGGCGATTTGACGGCATAGTTAACTTCGGGCTTCATACGAGGACGTCACGCCTCCTGTCACGGGCGTGACTCTGGGCGTGTCTGGGAGGTAGATCCGGTGTGGGTTGCGTAAAAAGACGCCGACAGCATTTTGTCGGCCAGGTGGAGGAGTACACGTGTCGGTCACGCCCGTGTCTCTGTCTACACGGGGCGTGTCGGGTTGGTCTCGACGAATATCGAGAGCGTTTCGTCGAGCTGGAAGCCTTGATCGTCGATCGGGATGGACACGGGCGTGTCGTGTTGGCTGATACGGGCATGTCGGGTTGTTCGGAGATCGTCGAGCGGACAATCGTCGTACGAAATTCGTCGAGCGCGAGTCTTGATCGTCGAGCGCGAGTCTTGATCGTCGATCGGAGATCGAAGAGCTTGAGTGTCACGGCCACGGTCAAAGGGCGTGTGAAATGACACGGGCGTGACCCCGGGCGTGACTAACTTTTCTCTTCAAAAACAGCGGCTTTCCACGGGTTTGACGTGTCACGCCGTGGCCACGGGCGTGATCCAAAGTACACGGGCGTGACATGTCAAAATTTTGACTTTTTCCTGAAAATTTCAGAAATCAAAATTATGGTTATGTTAGGTAAATATTTATAAAAACGAGCAATTTATTAAATGAAACTAACTAAAAAAAGCAAAACTAAACTAAAATATCATAATAAAAACATAGAAAAAATGCGTATAATTACAACTTATCACAAACCTGCTTTCAAGGGCTTCTCCACCTCCTCTCGGATGGGCTCGGCCAGGTTGTCGACGGTGGTCCTCTTCTTCTATCGGATGGGATATGCATCATCGTTGTGGTTGAGGCAGTGGCAAGCCACATCTGCATCGATCCCCGGCATGTCCGCCGCACTCCATGCGAAGATGTCGATGTTCTTTTGGATGCACTCCAACTCCTCTTCTAGACCTCCGTGCTCAGACCCCCGCTGAAATGCACTTTCTCCACCCTTCCTACCTGGGTAAGAACTTCCATCTCTACCACTTCCTCTGCTACCTCCAGTCGGGACTGGTCTACCCACTCATCCATGACCCCCTTACCTAGGTCAAGAACCTCCTCATCATCTTCCTCCTCGACCATCAACTCAGCATGCTCCTCCAGCGCTTCCTCTACCACCTCCACATGGGTGCGAACCTTCCTCATTTACCTCCATCCCCTCAGCTTCTCCTATGGCCTCCTGGCCAGACAGCTCCTCCATCCTCCTCTCCATCTTCTCAGCTCCTCCTTACTAGGAGATGGAGTTGACCGCAGTCACGTAGCTCTCTCTCGCTACCTTGGGGTATCCATGGAACCGGGCATGGATCCGCTTAGCGTTGAACTTGAGGCATTGGTGGAATGAGGATGGCCTGCAACGGAATGCACAGATGAGGGGTTGTCCGAATAAGGCATTATAGCTGCTGGGAGTGACCATAATGACGAACCTATAGTTCCTGGACTGGTCCCCCAAGGTAACATGGAGCCCCACTCCTCCTTCAACTTCCTCTCTCCGGAGATTCCGAACAGAGGACCGTTAGAGGACAACACCCTTCTGGAAGACGATGTTGACAAAGTTTCCCTGGTCCATGAAGATCTGGGAGACGGTGAAGTTCTCGACGGCGGCCTGAATAACCAGCGCATCGAAGAATGGATCCCCGTGATCTAGCATGTGTAACGTCCCGAATCGCACTAGGCCCTTTATGTGTGTTTTGGGCCAGGAGAGCTGACTTGGGCTCATGAGAGTGCTAACAACTGGGAAGCATGTAATAGCCCAAAGTCTGGGATTAGCAAATTTTTGGGTGACACAGCCTGGGACACGGGCGTGTCCCAGGGCATGTCCTGCTCGGGTGGTAGCAGTAGCGAGGTAGACAAAAATGGGTTCGATGAAGTGTTCGGGCGAGACAATCCCCGTATCACGGGCGTGTCTGGGGCGTGACCTAGGGCGTGTCCTCCTTTGTGTCGACACTCGAGACTTTGGTCGACGAAAATGGTCAATAGAGGGAACACGCCCATTATCACGGGCATGTCCCATCCGACACGGGCATGTCAGAGGGCGTGTGTTCCCTCTGGTCGATGACCAGCGCTCGACGATCATCGAGTGTCAAGTATGGGGTACACGGCCTGTGACACAGGCGTGTCATAGGGCGTGTCCCGCTCATCCTCGAGTAGCTCTCGTGTAGGTCGAAATATACTCGAGTAGGTGGAAAAGTACTTGAGTAAGAGGGGGTGACACGGGCGTGTCATCCCTGTGACATGGGCGTGTCCTATTCGGGTACTCGAGTAGTTGGTTTTCTCTCGAGTAAGTCCTCTCGAGTAGGTCTCGAGTGGGTTACACGCCCCGTGTCACGGGCGTGACTGGGCTGTCACAGGGCGTGTCCCGCTCATCCTCGAGTAGCTCTCGAGTAGGTCGAAATGTACTCGAGTAGGTGGAAAAGTACTCTAGTAAGATGGGGGTGACGGGCGTGTCATCCCTGTAACATGGGCGTGTCCTATCCTGGTACTCGAGTAGTTGGTTTTATCTTGAGTAAGTCCTCTCGAGTAAGTCTCGAGTGGGTTACATGCCCTAAGTCACGGAGCGTGACTGGGCCAACACGGGCATGTCCCACTCGTGTGTCGTGTCGTGTCGAGTATTGAATCGATGCATAAAAACCATCGTAACGCTTCGCCTAAGCAGGACACGGGTAAGGACACGGGCGTGTCCCTACCCGTGTCACTTTTATATAAAAGGGGAAGTGATAACCCTAGCCCTTTTCACTCCTCATTCTAGCCATTTTTCTGAGAGAAACTCTGGTTGAGAGAAGGAAGTTGCTGGATCTAGTTCTAGAGGAGAAGATCCGTCGCCGCCGTGGAAAAGAAGATGTCGCCGAGAAGAGTCACGAGATCCATGGCCAGAAATGGTGGAAACGCTGGAAGTGAGCTTCCTCCCCTCTCCCTTGGTGCTAGATCTGTAATTATCTAGGCGAGATGTCGACTCAAAAGAGTCTAGACTTGTGAGATGGTGATTTCTCTAGGATGAGGCTGATCTAGGGCTTGTGCTCTTGGTTAGTTGGGTCTTCAACCTCTCCAACCTTCTAAACGAAGATGGGGGATGGCTTCGTGAAGAATCATTGCCTCATGAGGGTGAATAAGGGAGGAGGAAATCTTGGAGTGATTTTGGAAGATCGACTTGGAGAGGAAGATGAACCGATGTCGTTCATTCCTCTTTACGAAACGTGCAAAATCTGTATTCTGCGCGCAGCGTTCTTCTTGGCCATTTTCATGTAGGATGTGGCCAAATCTGGGCTTTCTACTAAACACAAAAGTTGAATCCCTTGAACTTACCTTTCCAACGAGTGGTTGCACGTCTTCATGCGAAGTATGTAACCACAGGAAAGTCTGAACAAACATGATGTCTGATAAATCCTTCTTGCAGAAATTGTGTTCTGTACGCAGCGGACTTCAAGGCTGATTTCAAATAGGATACACTCAAATCTAGGTTGTAGGCTGAATATGAAAGTTGTACCTCATGGAAAGACCTTTCCATCGAGGGTTACACGTCTTCACCGGAGTCCTATAGCTTCGGGAATCTCAGGTCGAAGTTGCTATCCAGATTTATTCTGCACTTAAATTCTGGGGTTTATATAATATGAATTTGAATTCGGTGGAATCAATGTTGCAAATTAACCCGAGATTTTGAAGAACTATTTATGCTGACCACCGTAGTGCTATGAATGATAAATCTTGTCAATTAGATTTCATAAAACTGAATTTTGAAGCAAGCTTTATTGCACGATATGACTTGATAAAATTGTTAGATTATTATAAATGCGCATTATGTTTATAATATGATGAATGAAATGATTTGCACAAATTGATAGATTATTATAAATACGCATCATGCTTATAATATGATGAATGCAATGACTAGATACAAATTGGTAGATTATTATTAATGTGCATCATGTTTGTAATATGTTGAAACCTATTTGGAATGACAAATAAAGGATAAACCATGGCCATGAGTATGTATGATGGTTAGAATGAAGTTTAGTAGTCCAATACTTAGAGCGCAGTCTCCCTATGGGTTGTATTGTAAAAGGATGCAAGTGCGGCGGTTGCCGTCACTAGTTGGGTTAATGTTGAAGTGAGGTATGGACGGACAGATGGATTTGGTCCTCGGTGTTCACATCCTGAGGTTCCTTCCGCGCCGATTGGATGGTTTGGCTGTGTCCTCGTGCTTACTTCTGAGGCCCCTTCCATGCCATGGTGATGCGGAATTTGCATGAGGTGTGAGTCGACACGCGGTGTCGTAATCCAGGGTTAAGGATAGTGTGGCAGGTCTACAGGCTCGCCGATCGTCACACCGATGGGAGTTGACGGTTAGACTTTGGGTGGTTAGGCTGTGTCCTCGGTGTTCATGTCCCGAGGCCCCTTCTGTGCCAAGTGAACGGTTGGGCTGTATCCTCGTGCCTTCTTCCGAGGCCCCTTCCGGGTCACACCAGGCCATTTCGGGCTGTGTTCTCGGTGCACATCTACCCGAGACCACGCTGGGCCATAGTACGCATGGTCTCCGCTGTTGTGTTCTTAGCGTTGAGGCATACGAAGGCCTAGGTGAAGTAGTGTGGATACCCGCCTAGTAGTAGAGATGCCCGCTTTATTGTCACCGCCTGGCCACGACGGCTGATGCCTAAGAGGTTAGCTACCTGCTCGGATAGTGGGAACTATAGTCTGTGTTGACATAGCAATTGCATGTGTGTGATCATGGGTGAGTCATTGCATAACATACATACCATTACATAGCATTGCATAAACAAGACCCACATCGTATAAGTTTGTATGGGCACTCTTATATGATGAGTTACTTTTATGTAACCCGATCCTTAACTTATAAGCTTGTATGAGAATCCTTATAAGTTAAGTTACTTTCCTGCTGTAGTTACTTGTACTTGTTGATTTACTAATTGCTCAAGTAGAACTGCTAGTCTGTAATATTGTTATTCAAGTAGAACTGCTAGTTTATAATGTTATTATTCATGTACTATTACCACCTGCTTGTACCCGCTTTACTACTTGTATTATACTTGTACCCTTGTTCCTTTCTACGCCCGGTGTGGAGGAGTATCCGGGGGAGCGGATGTGAAGCCACTTAGTCTTTTCGACTAACAGTTGCTACATCTTCCTTTTTAGGAGGTCACCCCGCAGGTAGAGCAGCCGCAGACTTTGCAGCAGGATAGCCAGGCCAGGATGACAGGGCCTGATGTGACGGTGCCGTCGCTACCGTCGGTTATGGATGTGAGTGTTGTGAGATTTGGATGTAGCCTGTTTGGGCAATTTTATAGCTGTACCCTAATATTGTAGAAGCATGTTTTAGCTTCTCTTATTTGATGCATTTGGACATATACTTAGTGTGGATTTGACTTCTTCTTGCTTTTATTATGGTTGGGTTGGCATGTTTATATTGATATTGGTTGTATCCGGCGGAACAGGCATCTTGTGGTACAGGTTAGCCCGTGTGCTAACGCTACTGCAAGGCGGCTGTTCTAGGCATAAGACACCCCTTCGTGCCGTGTTTTGGGATCCAGGAGGGTGGTCTTACAAATGGTATCAGTTTGCCACGATCCTCACCTAAAGAAGTCATTCAACAATGGTACCACCCCCGTTCGATTAGTCAGTTTGAGGACAAACTGACTTAGCGGAAGCAGTGGTGTGCCCATATTTAATTCACACTAAGTTGTCCAACTTTGACCTTAAGATTAGCCAACCTGACCTTAGGTACGATCTTTATACGTTGATCTCCTAAAGTTTGGACGACCCTAGGTATGTAAACCGATTGTATACAGTCTTGCGAGATCCCCTAGGGCAAGCACTTTTCTTTATAACGAATATTGAATCTAGTGGAGATAATAAATATGGCAGATTCCCTAGGGCAACCACTTTTGTTTATAGCAGACTCAAGCTTGGTGGAGATAATGGATAGGGTAAAGTGGTTCGAAGCGGGTCTTTTGGGTGTTCAGACAAGCGTTAAGAGATTCGCTAAAGGAGTAATTGAAGCATGACCCAACTCCAGGACAAGGACTACGAGGAAGAAACTAAGTATTCATCCTTAGTATACCTAAGTTGTTCTTGGAATCTGGCTTGAGCCTTCACAATTCTGACACTTAGGCGTAATGGTTAGTGAGAAACTGGCCTACACTCTATTCGATACCGGTGCCACATACTCGTTTATGTGGCGGACTTAGTTAAAAACCTAGAAGGAGTGCAATACTTCACTGGTATTTATCGAAGAGTACGCCTACCGGACGGCTCAGAGATGATTGCAACCGCTAAGTGCGAGTTTGAGATATTTGTTGAAGGAACGACCTTTGATACGCCTGCCACGGTCTTGAGAATGCCGAAGTTTGACATCATTTTGGGCATGGCGTGGTTGGACTGGCACTTTGCAAGGATTGATTGTGCAGAGAAACGAATCTACTTGAGACATGGAGACTCCGACGTCATCTTCCAAGGTATTAGCTTCGCACCTCGCATATTGTTATCTTCTGTTCAGACAGTAAAAGCCCATATGAAGGGGGATGAAGTCTTCATGATCTGGTTCGAGTTGAAGGAGAAGGCGCTGGATATGAAAGGCGTACGGGTAGTGCGGGATTTCACTGAGGTATTTCCTGAGAAACTGCCAGGATTACCCCCGCATTGAGAGGTTGACTTCCAGATTAATCTAGTACCGGGTGCCAAGCCGGTATCCAAGGCCCCTTACCGAAAGGCCCCGAAGGAACTCGCAGATTTTAGAGTTCAACTGCAAGAACTGGTGGAGTCAGGGTTCGTTCGCCCCAGTTCGTCACCCTGGGGAGCCCTTGTATTGTTCGTGAAGAAGAAGGATGGAACCCTGCGTTTGTGCATAGACTATCGGGAACTCAATCGGCTGACGGTGTGAAACACTTACCCGCTACCTCGGATCGACGAGTTGTTCGATCAACTAGTGAGAGCACATTGGTTTTCTAAGCTGGTATTGCGCTCAGGGTATTATCAGTTGAGAATATAAGAAGGTGACATCCAGAAAACGGCCTTTAGTTCAAGATATCGACTGTACAAGTTCACTGTAATGCTGTTTGGGCTCATAAATACCCCTTCGGCCTTCATGATCCTGATGAACAAGGTGTTTGAACCTTATTTGGATGTCTTCGTCATTTTCTTCATTGACGACATCCTGGTCTACTCAAAGATGGAGGAGGAGCATGTTGAGCACTTGACCTTGGTATTGAAGAAATTAAAAGAGCACTCCTTCTTCGCCAAGTTCAGCAAGTGCGAAGTCTGGCTTAAAGAGGTTTCTTTCTTGGGGCACGTGATTAGCTGGGCAGGAGTAGCAGTGGATCCGGCCAAGGTGTGTGCCGTGAAGGAGTGGTCGCCTTTAAAGTCGGCGGCCGATGTGAGGAGTTTCCTTGGACTTGCCGTGTACTACCGCAAGTTCGTAAAAGGATTTTCAAAGATTGCTCTTCCTCTTACTTCATTGATGAAGAAAGGTGTTCCATTTGAGTGGACAGCTAAATGTGAAGCGGCGTTCCAGGAGCTGAAGGATAGACTTACCTCCGCCCCCATCCTTGCACTTCCGTCTGGGAAGGAAGGATTTCAAGTCTACACTGACGCATCATATCAAGGGATGGGAGCGGTGTTGATGCAGCACAGACACGTGATTGACTACGCTTCAAGACAATTGAAGAAGCATGAAATCAATTACCCGGTTCATAATTTGGATCTTGGAGTAGTGGTGTTCGCCTTGAAGGTTTGGAGGCATTATCTATACGGTGTACACTGCGAGGTCTTTTTAGATCACAAAAACTTGAAGTACGTTCATACTCAGAAGTAGTTGAACTTGAGACAACGGCGATGGTTAGAATTTCTATGCTACTATGAGTTCACCATGAACTACCACCCCGAAAAGACGAACTCGGTGGCCCATACATTGAGTAGAAAAGTACCAGGTTCTAGTCCAGTGTCTCGGTTGATGAGTATGGAGTTGGATCGGATGATTGAGGAGATGAATATTACATTGATATTTAAAGCTCCTTCGGCAGAGTATATAGAGTACTTGGCAAGCATGAGCATAGTTTGTGATATCCGGGACCGAATCAGAGTGGAGCAAGGAAGGGATGCGGCTCTGGCCCCGACAATCAAGCCAATCGAAGATGGGACTACTGATGAGTATACACTAAACGACGACCTCGTTTATTTCCGCAACATGCTCTACATTCCCAAGGGCGGTAAAATCCAGGAGGATATCTTGAGAGAGGCTCATTGTTCTCAGTATTCTGTGCACCTGGGTATTGCCAAGATGTACGCCGGCTTACGGAAGACCATGTCTTGGCCGGGAATGAAGAAGGATGTCAGATATTTTGTTACACATTGCGAAGCTTGTCAAAGGGTGAAGGCAGAATGCAAGAGCCCTGGTGGTTTGCTACAGTCATTGCCCATCCCCGAGTGGAATTTTGATGATATCTCTATGGACTTTGTCCATGGGTTACCTCGTTCACGCTCAGGGAATGATTCGGTGTGGGTGATCGTGGATCGTCTGACGAAAGTAGCCCGGTTCATCCCTATGAAAAACGAGGCTCACGTGGATGTCTTAGTACGCCGCTTTGTGGAGCAATTCGTACGGTATCATGGCGTGCCTAAGAAGATCGTGTCTGATCGTGATGGTCGGTTTACCTCCAATGAGTGGAAAGCGGTACATGCGTATTGTGGCTCGCGCCTTACCTTCAGCACCGCGTTTCATCCTTAGACGAACGGGAAATCTGAAAGGACCATCCGTACATTGGAAGATTTGATGAGATTATGAGTGTTGGATAGAGGAGAGCCGTGGGAAAGGCTCTTACTATTGGTAGAATTCTCCTACAATAATAGCCATCAGGTTAGCATCGGCATGGAGCCTCATGAAGCTCTTTACGGAAGGAGGTGTAGAACCCCTTTGTCTTGGGTGCAAGATGAAGACCCGAAGGCTTTGGGCGTTGAATATATTGATAATACCGATGCGGCGGTTAGACTGATACGAGATCGTATGTTAGAGGCTCAAAGTCGACAGACGAAGTATTACAATGCAAGGCACTGGATGGTGGAGTTTCAAGTGGGTGATAAGGTGTTCCTGAAAATCCGACCAATACATGGAGTGTCACGTGTGCGTGGTGTGAAAAAGCTCAGTCCAAGGTATGTTTGGCCTTATACTATATTGGAAAGGATTGGCCCGTTCGCCTATCAGTTGGAGTTACCGCCCGAGCTAGAGAACCTCCACTACGTGTTCGATGTGTCGTCGCTTCGGAAGGCACTGTTGCGGCCCGATCAATACATCCCCATAACTGATGGTACTGTGGAGTCTGATAGGTCTGTGCGAATAGAGCCGGTGCGGATCGTAGATAACGAGACAAGGATATTACGCCGCAAAAGTGTTCCTTTAGTGAAAGTGCTATGGTCTAATCATGGGAAGGAGGAATATACATGAGAGACAATGGATTTGATGCAAAACCACTATCCGGAGTTGTTTGCTAAAGGTAATTTTATTTGACAGCATAATATATTTTCTGTTATGCATTTCTCCCCATAGCCTTAGCCTGATTTCGGGGATGAAATCTTTTGTTTGTTTATAGGATTTGTAACGTCGTAAATCGCACTAGGCCCCTTGTGCGTGTTTTTGAGCCAGGAGAGCTGACTTGGGCTCAGGGGAGTGCTGACAACTAGGAAGCATGTAACAACCCAAAGTCTGGGATTGGCAAATTTTTGGGTAACACGGCCTGGGACACGCGCGTGTCCCAGGGCGTGTCCTGCTCGGGTGCATAGCAGTCGCGAGGTCGGAGAAAATGGGTTCGATGAAATGTTCTGGCGAGACAAGCCCCGTGTCACGGGCGTGTCTGGGCATGACCTAGGGTGTGTCCTCCTTTGTGTCGACCCTCGAGACTTTGGTCGACGAAAATGGTCGACATAGGGAACACGCCCATTGTCACGGGCGTGTCCCATCCGACACGGGCATGTCGGAGGGCGTGTGTTCCTTCTAGTCGATGACCAGCGCTCGACGATCGTCGAGTGTCAAGTATGTGGTACACGACCTGTGATATAGGCGTGTCATAGGGCGTGTCCCACTCATCCTCGAGTAGCTCTCGTGTAAGTCGAAATATACTCGAGTAGGTGGAAAAGTACTCGAGTAAGAGGGGGTGACACGGGCGTGTAATCCCTGTGACATTGGCGTGTCCTATTCGGGTACTCGAGTAGTTGGTTTTCTCTCGAGTAAGTCCTCTCGAGTAGGTCTCGAGTGGGTTACACGCCCCGTGTCATGGGCGTGACTGGGCTGTCACAGGGCGTGTCCCGCTCATCCTCGAGTAGCTCTCGAGTAGGTCGAAATGTACTCGAGTACGTGGAAAAGTACTCGAGTAAGAGGGGGGTGACATGGGATTGTCATCCCTGTAACACGGGCGTGTCCTATCCGGGTACTCGAGTAGTTGGTTTTCTCTCGAGTAAGTCCTCTCGAGTAAGTCTCGAGTGGGTTACATGCCCAAAGTCACGGGCATGACTGGGCCAACACGGGCATGTCCCACTCATGTGTCGTGTCGAGTATTGAACCGACGCATAAAAACCGTCGTAACGCTTCGCCTAAGGAGGACACGGGTAAGGACACGAGCGTGTCCCTACCCGTGTCACTTTTATATAAAAGGGGAAGTGATAACCCAAGCCATTTTTCTGAGAGAAACTCCTGTTGAGAGAAGGAAGTCGTTGTATCTAGTTCTAGAGGAGAAGATCCGCCGCCGCCGTGGAAAAGAAGATGCCGCCGAGAAGAGTCATGAGATCCATGGCCGGAAATGGTGGAAACACTGGAAATGAGGTAAGCTTCCTCCCCTCTCCATTGGTGTTAGATCTGTAGTTATCTAGGCGAGATGTCGATGCAAAAGAGTCTAGACTTGTCAGATGGTGATTTCTCTAGGATGAGGCCGATCTAGGGCTTGTGCTCTTGGTTAGTGGTGTCTTCAACCTCTCCAACCTTCTATGCGAAGATGGGGGATGGTTTCGTGAAGAATCATGGCCTCATGAGGGTGAATAAGTGAGGAAGAAATTTTGGAGTGATTTTGGAAGATCGACTTGGAGAGGAAGATGAACCGATGTCGTTCATTCCTCTTTATGAAGTGTGCAGAATCTGTATTCTGCGCGCATCAATCATCTTGGTCATTTTCATATAGGATGTGGCCAGATCTGGGCTTTTGACTAAACACGAAAGTTGAAGCCCTTGAAAATACCTTTCCAATGAGTGGTGTGGCCAGAATCTGTATTCATGCGAAGTCTGTAGCCACAGAAAAGTCTGAACGAACATGACATCCAATAAATCCTGCATGCAGAAATTGTGTTCTGTACGCAGCGGATTTCAAGACTGATTTCAAATAGGATACACTGAAATATTAGTTGTGGGCTGAATATGAAAGTTGTAACCCTTGGAAAGACCTTTCCATCGAGGGGTTACACGTCTTCACCGAATTCCTGTAACTTCAGGAATCTTCGGTAGAAGTTGCTGTCCAGATTTATTCTGCACTTAAATTCTGGGGTTTATGTAATATAAATTTGAATTCGGTGGAATCGATGTTGCAAATTAACCTGAGATTTTGATGAACTATTTATGCTGACCACCGTAGTGCTATAAATGATAAATCTTGTCAATTAGATTTCATAAAACTGAATTGTGAAGCAAGCTTTATTGCACGATATGACTTGCTAAAATTATTAGATTATTATAAATACGCATCATGTTTATAATATGATGAATGAAATGATTTGCACAAATTGGTAGATTCTTATAAATGTGCATCATGTTTATAATATGATGAATGAACTGACTAAATACAAATTGGTAGATTATTATTAATGCGCATCATGTTTGTAATATGTTGAAACCCATTTGGAATGACAAATAGAAGGATAAACCATGGCCATGAGTATGTATGATGGTTAGAATGAAGTTTAGTAGTCCAATACTTAGAGCGCAGTCTTCCTACAGGTTGTATTGTGGAAGGATGCAAGTGCGGCGTTGGCCGTCACTAGTTGGGTTAATGTTGAAGTGAGGTATGGACGGGTGGATGTATTTGGTCCTCGGTGTTCACATCCCGAGGCTCCTTCCGCGCAGATTGGATGGTTGGGTTGTGTCCTCGTTCTTACTTCCGAGGCCCCTTCCATGCCATGGTGATGCGGAATTTGCATGCGGTGTGAGTCGACACACGGTGTCGTAATCCTGGGTTAAAGATAGTGTGGCAGGTCTACGGGCTCGCCGATCATCACACCGACGGGAGTTGACGGTTAGACTTTGGGCGGTTGGGCTGTATCCTCGGTGTTCACTTCCCGAGGCCCCTTTCGTGCCAAGTGAACGGTTGGGCTGTGTCCTCGTGCCTTCTTCCGAGGCCCCTTCCGGGTCACACCAGGCCAGTTCGGGCTGTGTTCTCGGTGCACATCTACACGAGACCCCGCTGGGCCATAGTATGCATGGGCTCCGCTGTTGTGTTCTTAGCATTGAGGCGTACGAAGGCCTAGGTGAAGTAGTGTGGATACCCGCCTAGTAGTAGAGATGCCCGCTCTACTGTCACCTCCTGGCCACGTCGGCTGATGCCTGAGAGGTTAGCTACCTGCTCGAATAGTGCGAACTATAGTCTGTGTCGACATAGTAATTGCATGTGTGTGATCATGGGTGAGTCATTGCATAGCATACATACCATTACATAACATTGCACAAACAAGACCCTCATCATATAAGTTTGTATGAACACTCTTATACGATGAGTTAATTTTATGTAACCCGATCCTTAACTTATAAGCTTGTATGCGCATCCTTATAAGTTAAGTTACTTTCCTGTTGTAGTGACTTGTACTTGTTGATTTACTAATTGCTCAAGTAGAACTGCTAGTCTGTAATATTGTTATTCAAGTAGAACTGCTAGTTTATAATGTTGTTATTCATGTACTCTTACCACCTGCTTGTACCTGCTATAATACTTGTATTATACTTGTACCCTTGTTCCTTTCTCCTCCCGGTGCCGAGGAGTCGCCGGGGGAGCGGATGTGAAGCCACTTAGTCTTTTCGACTAACGGTTGTTACGTCCTCCTTTTTAGGAGGTCACCCCGCAGGTAGAGCAGCCGCAGACTTTGCAGCAGGACAGCCAGGCCAGGACGACAGGGCCTGATGTGACGGTGTCGTCGCTACCGTCGGTTACGGATGTGAGTGTTGTGAGATTTTGATGTAGCCCGTTTGGGCAATTTTATAGCTGTACTCTGATATTGTAGAATCATGTCTTAGCTTCTCTTATTTGATGCATTTGGACATATACTTAGTGTGGATTTGACTTCTTCTTGCTTATATTATGGTTAGGTTGGCATGTTTATATTGATATTGGTTGTAGCCGGCGAAACAGGCGTCTTGTGGTACAGTTTAGCCCTTGTGCTAACGCTACCACAAGGTGGCTGTTCTAGGCATAAGACCCCCCTTCGTGCCGTGTTTTGGGATCCGGGAGGGGGGGGGGTCTTACAACATGTCCTTCCGAGAGAAGGTACTCTTCTCTTCTGGGGGTGGGGTTAGGGACGTGGAGAAGGTAACTTCCTGGAAAATGCCGGGTTCAATGCCTCCCCCTCGACTTCCTGGGCTGCCCTCTCCATTAGCTCCTCAAAAGACACTGGGGGCACCCTCTTCAACTCCATCTTGAAGAACCCCTGCTGCAGCCCCAGGATGAAGGCCATCAGGAGGGTGTTCTCTAAAATCTCCTACATCTAGAGTACCTCCTCCTGAAACCGGTCTACGTAGCTCCACAAAGTTTCGTTTACTCCCCGCTTGATGAGGAACAGGGAGTCAGACTCCTTCTTTCTCTTCTTTTAAGTTGTGAACCTCAGCAGGAATGCCCGACGCAGGTCATCAAAACAGTAGATAGAGCTGGCTGGAAGCTGGTGGAACCAATCCCTCGCCTTCTCCTTGACGGTGATGGAAAAGAGCCGACACTTGAAGTCGTCTGACATCTGTCGGAACAAAACCACATCCGTGAACTACTAGACATGCTAGACTGATCATCCCTTCCGGTGTAGCAGGACATTTCCGGCTCGCGAAACCCTTCTAGAACTGGGGCGGACGAGACCAGCTCGCTGAAAGGACTCCCCTCTCCCACTAGGCGAGCTGGGCAATCCCGCGCCTCCACCTCGCCGGTTAGACCCGCACTCACCGAGCCGGGAAACAAAACTCGTCGCCGTAGATCCCTCCCGCTGCCTTCCTCTCCTGCTTCTTTCCCAGGTCGCCTGATGGGGGCGTTCTTTCCTAGAGCTGGAGCAGCGACAACTGGGACCGTAGTTATTGAGCACTCACTGCGAGTGCCGAGTGCGAACATGACGAGGTTCTACATCCCCTACTGGAAGTCCTCAAACATGCTGAGAGTGGCGAGATGGTCAGAGGTGGCGAGTCGGCCCGGTCAGATCCCTATTCTTCACCTCTAGCCATTGAGCTCGCTAAGGTTTTCGGTGCTAGTCACTCTCTACGCTCACCACACCGAAATGTTGAAACCGTGGATCGACTTCTATGGAGTTCGATCCCTTGGGGAAGGGGTGACCGCACACTTACCTCTCCTAGTAAGCGGGATTGACCAAAGACTTAGAACTCAAAACTGACCCAAGGCTCCAGCACGGAGGTCTCAACACACACCCGAAAGATCTTAGAGTGCTTCACCTCCTTAGCCTGTGTTGAGCTAAGGGTACCTACGAAAGCGCAAGAAGATCTGGAAATTAGAGAACTGAAAGCTTACCTTCTGAGGTATCCCCTTGGGTCTATTTATAGTTTTCCAAGTCTGACCTGCAAATAGCATAGATCTACTGTTGTAAATAGTTATATGCAGCCAAGAAGAGGTCTTTTAACAGTAAAACTCCGCTATTCTGAAGAGCTAAAAGCAGACCTAATCACATTTGGCAGACCAAATTATTTTGACCACATGATATCTGCACCCCACTCATGGGGGAATCGAGACCAGCTCGCAACTCGACTGGGCAGACGCAGCCTAACTCACGCAGCTCTCCTCTCTCTTTAGGCGATTGCTAGTTGGGCACCTGTGGCTCGCCTTCCCCTTACACGGAGGCGGACCGGCGATCTTGGTCGGATGGCCACTTAGGCCAGCGCGGGCTGGCGAGCTTGCTAACATGGTTCGCCCGCCTGCGTGGCAGAAACGGGTAAGGTGCCCCTAGGGCTCGCCTGCCAATTGAACTGATGCGGGTCGGCTGTCCTAGCTCACTTGCCCGCCTGGAGGATGCAGGCTGGCTCGTATTGAGTTCCTCTCTTCTGCCTTGTTGGTCCCACTGGGCGAACACTAGGTTGTACAAAGACTGTGTCCCTCGGTCCAGTGGATCAACTAGTGCACAAGTAGGAAAAATATATACGCAGTAGAAAAATATTGAGTTTAATTCATTTTATCCTACATGATCATGCATACCTAACAATATAATCATGATGTGCACATTTTTAAATTTAGTATAACTAGAAAAAAGAATTTTTACGGTCTTCAAACTAGGGTGACATTTAGTTGAAAACCATGATATGAGTATGAGTAAAAATACAAATTTTTATACATATAAAATAATTAAAATGCATGCTATCATAAAACCTTCCCAAGAGCCATGCATCAATAGTAACAAGTTGTAGTAATCGCAAAAACAACAAATAAATAGTATACAAAACAAGAAACTACGCTATGGGCGCCAACACTCTAACACAAACTCACGACATTAACAGTACAAATATGAGATATATTATAAGTCACTAAAACAGCAGACTACCTCTCATTGATGAGAGGAAAGAAATTAGATACAGAAGGTCTGGAAGAATCACACTTGGATAGCTCTTAATGCTATCAGTCCACACCTGAGGCATTCAAAAAGAAGAGAATGCCTCCGCACAATGACACAAAAGGCAACTCAAACAGAATTTTAAAAGGATAATGAGTTAAAGAAGTTATCATCCCAATAAGAGTAGCTGTGAAACAACAGTAAACAAAGGTCATATGAACAATAAGTATAAACAATTCCGCACAAACTGGCTATAAAAAAGAGGGATTTGCACCAAGTGTGATATGTACTCATAAAAATTATCATATATATAGTAAAAGAGACTGATTGGCTCGAAAAGTGAATCATTAAAACCGACATAAAATGACACAAAGGCGGTGACATTATTTCCAACACAACCCATTAGACTAAAACATACAAGAAAGAGGCATTGTGGTGGTGGTCATCCATTCCAATCCAATCCAATCCAACCAACAGTCCATGACATCCATGGAAAAAAGCCGTGGTGGTGGTCTGTCATTTCAATCCAACCAACAATCCATAAACAAACCATCATGTGCGCAATGGTTCACAAACATGTAGATGGGAAAAATCTATTCTAAGGAATGATTGGCCTTTTATATAAAAATTTGTATGTTTATAAATATAATATGATATATAATTAATCTTAGCATTTCATTTGACTATTTGGACGAATGTCAAACGGCTTTCGACAAAATTTGTGCCAAAGGTAAATACCGGCCCAACGAACTCAACGACGAATTCGAAATCAAAGTTCGACGAGCTAATAATGAGTTACGATTTATTTCCACAATTTACGACAAGTAAACTTGACAATCATGATTAAAATTAATTACTTTAATTATCTAAAGTCAGAAAATCCCACACTTCGACAAGATCGAAATTCATTGGACCTGACGAAACGGACACCGAAACGCACTAACGACATCACATTGTTAACTTCATGCTAATGTAACGTCCTTTACGTCATTATTACGCCAAAAGAAGATTAAAATAAATCATCAAAATTGAGGGATCCGGCACCTCCCAGCTACTCGCCGGCAACTAACAACAAGAATCGAGCCTCCTTCATCCCCCTGCGAGCTGGACTCTCTCTACATCTCCATGGTCGGTGCCCATCAACGATTTCTGTTGTAAGCCGACGATGTTAAATTTTCTCAACGTGGTCAGCAAGATAGCCCAAACGCCAAATTAATATCTTCGGAACTACCCAGTTCACACGTTGAACCAGCGGAACCAAGGAATCAAGGTAACACCCAACAAACAATGGAAGCACAAGCAGGTCTATTATACATTCACTTCTTTACAACACGAGGCATACATAGCGAGACATGATTTCGCTAGTATAACAGCTGTAAACAAAAGCACCAAAAAACAAGCCGGGCGGACAGCACCGGAGTCCGCCGAGACCGCGAGGTCGCCGAGACCGCTGAGCTCGCCCAAGCTATGCTGCAATCCGCCGAATAGACACGAAGTCCGCCGAAGCCGCGAGGCCGCGCGGACACACCGTTATTCGCCTCCTGCTGAACCTGAACTGAGGAACACCCCTACCCGCCTGAAGCCGGCGGACAGGTTATTGAAGCTGGCAAAGATGAAACAGAGCTGACAAGCCGCAGAGCGACCTCCTGCTGAGTCCGCAGAGACCGCACACTTCCAAGTACTTGACCGAAGTCACAGCCAAACTCCTGGCTCCTTGAAGCTACCCGCGCGACCTGGACACAACAAACCGTCAGCCTGAAGCAATCCGCGCGGACTGACAAACACAGACCGCAGTACTCCGCTCAACCCAACTTACTGTTCACTCAAGTTATTTAGGTTTGCCAGGGGGGTCCTATTTATAGGCAAGGTGAGGAGTGTGGTCACCGCCCAGGAGATAGCGACACCGCCCCAGCCCGCGCGATAGCAAAAACACCGTCCGCTGAGTCTGCAAGGACTTAGCCGGATACCAAGGAAAACCGCCAGGAGCAAGGAAAACATTGGCGAACCCTCTCCAGTCCGCCCAAGCTATGCGGACAGGGCATTAGCCCGCAAAGCTCCAACCACTGCAGGACAGCAACCCCCTTCAATGGCAGTCCGCACCAACCCAAGGCAGTCCGCAAGACTCACACCTTAATCCGCCACAAGTCCAAAACCAAAGGAAGACAGCAACAGTCCGCCCGGTCACAGCGGACTTGGCGGATACCGCGGACACCATGGTCTTGACACAAAGTGTGACCAAGTCCAAAACCATCAAAGGCCAATGCGAGCATGGCGGACTCAAATTCCCGTCCGCCAAACACCCTAGCACAGACCGCCATCAGTCTGCGAGCTCCTCGCACTCCTGTCCACCGCAGCAGCCATCTCCGGACTCCAAAACTAGTCCGCCAATCGATCTCCACAGCAAATCGCCTGCTGTGCCACCAGAGCTCGACAAGGCCTCAGCCAAGCTCTAAGCCCAGTCCGCAACAGCCCACACCGCGGACACTCCAGTCTGCAAGCTTCCGGCGGACATGAGCCAAACCGCCTATCAGCACAAGCTTACACCCGCGGCCACTGAGCAATGCACCAATCCGCAAGCCTCCATCCGCACAGGACGCTCCTTGGCAAAGCCAATCAGCAAACACCCAATCCGCAGAAACCAGGCCGCATAGTCCGCGGACTCAACCCGTGCAAACCGCCCAGAAGAACAACTGGCTTCTCACTAGACCTTCCACCAGGCCGCACATCACAGTCCGTCCAGTCCGCCTAGTCCGCCAAAGCTGTCCGCGCCAGGCCGCCCGGCCTATCCCGTCACCCACTTCCACTTCACAAATTTCAACACTCCCCCTTGAAGTGGGAAGTGGTGACCAAGCCCAGCAAGCTGCGCAAGCGTTCAAAAGTCCCCTTCGACAGTGGCTTCGTGAAGATGTCAGCAAGATTATCTTCACTCCGAACATGCCCGACCAGTAGAGACCCCTCCAACACCTTCTCCCTGATGAAGTGATGATCAATCTCTATATGCTTGGTCATGGCGTGACACACTGGATTGTTAACCAGTTTGAGAGCACTCTCATTGTCACCTCGGAGTAAAGTAGGCCCTTGTACCTCTTCATGAACATCCTCTATAAGCCTCCTCAACCAAACGACTTCCCGAGCAGCCAAGGCCGAAGCCTTATACTCCGCCTCCGTGGTTGAAACCGACACTGAGTCCTGCTTCTTGCTACACCACGAGATGCTAGCTGAACCGCAAGTGAACACATAACCTGAAGTAGACCTTCGATCATCCGAATCACCGCCATAGTCAGCATCCGTGTACCCGAGCAACACAAACTCTGCGTCCCTTCTATAGAGGAGTCCCATATCAGAAGAAGCCTTGACATACTTCAAAATTCCCTTCGCCGCCACTAGATGAGATTGCCTTGGTTCAGCCGTATACCGACTTACTCGGCCAACAACATAAACGATATCCGGCCTTGTAATCGTCAGATAAATCAAGCTCCCAACAAGAGCCCTGAACACCAAAGGATCATGAATAACCCTTCCCTCATCTCGTCGAAGCTTCAGCCCAGATTCCAGTGGAGTAGAGCACTTCTTCCCTTCGCCCATGCCGAACCGCTTCACAATGCGATCAACATACCATTTCTGGCTAATGAGAACCCCGCACTCCTTCCTCTCCACTTCCAGACCAAGAAAGTGATGCAACTCTCCCAAGTCTTTCATCTCGAAGCGTATAGCAAGCTCAGCCCTGAGCCTTGCTACTTCCCCCTCCGAATTCCCTGTGATGATCATGTCATCCACATACAGCAGGACCAAGACTCGTAGCTCCCCCTTCTTCTTGACGAACAAGCTTGAATCCGAGTTGGAAGCAAGGTATCCACAGAATTGCAAGTACTCCGCAATCTTCCCATACCACGCTCTAGGAGCTTGCTTCAACCCATAGAGAGCCTTCCTGAGTTTGCAGACATAGTCCGGATGCTTTTCAGAGACAAAACCAAGCGGCTGATCCATGAAGATGTCTTTGTCAATCTCTCCGTAAAGAAAGACATTCTTCACATCGAGTTGCCACAACCTCCATCCCTTGCTAGCATCCAAGGCGATCACCACTCTTACAGAAGTCATCTTCGCAACTGGACTGAATGTCTCCTCATAGTCTTCTCCATACTGCTGTGAGAATCCTCTAGCGACCAGGCGAGCTTTGAACCGATCAATGCTCCCATCAGCCTTCTTCTTCAACTTATACACCCACTTGCAAGTAACCAGAGTAATGCCATCAACCTTGGGCACAAGGTCCTCAGGTCTCATTCTTCTTCAGAGCATCAATCTCTTCCTTCATGGCATCTTCCCACTCCTTCACTCCAGTGGCCTCGTTGAAGTTTGCAGGCTCTCGCTCATCCAGAGGACCTGCAAAGAAGCAGGAGACAAAGCTCACTGCATTCCCATCACAGTACCGAGCTGGTGGCTTAACCACCCTCTTCGATCTCCAAAGACATGGCTCCTTGCTCACGGCTTCCGTTGCTTCTTCGGGCTCCACTCCTACCTGGGGCAAGCATTGAGCAGTGCTCCCCCTGCTTCCTGAGCCAGAAGGCTCAGCCTCGGAGTTCGAAGCAACAGGACCTGCTGGTGAAACAACAAGCTCCTCTTCCAAGCCTTCAGCAGCCTCCACCGGTGCTTCATCAACCTTTCTACTTCCGGTTAGCTCCACCGAGCCACCTCCATATGACGTCAGCTCGTCAAAGACAACGTCTCTTGACACCACGAACTTCTTCGTCACATGGTCCATGCATTTCCATCCCTTCTTCCGCTCATCATAGCCAACAAAGACAAGTTTCCTTGCCTTCGCATCCAGCTTTGTCTGTGAAGCATCCGGTACATGCACGTAGCAAGTTGAACCGAACACCCTAAGGTGTCCCACACTTGGCTTCTCCTTCAGCAACAGCTCAATAGGAGTCTTCATGTTGATAGGGCTGAGTGGCATCCGGTTGATAACATAAGCAGCAAAAGACATTCCCTCCGCCCAAAAGGACCTTGGGATAACTTTCGCATGAAGCCAGCATTTGCAAGTCTCCGTCAAATGACGGATCTTCCGCTCCACTACCCCATTTTATTGTGGAGTGTGAGCACAAGTAAGCTCCCGTTGGATCCCGTGCTTCCTGCAGAAGTTAGAAAACTCGGAGGATACAAACTCACCCCCATTATCAGTTCTAAGCTTCTTAATCCGCAAGCCAAGCCGGCCTTCTACCAACTCCTTAAACTCCACAAACAAACGGAAGGCTTCCGACTTCTCCTTTAAGAAGTACACCCAAGTATACCTTGAGTAGTCATCAACCAAGACAGGCATGTATCTGCTTCCGCCAAGGCTGGCAGTAACCGTTGGTCCCATCAGGTCGCCATGAATACACTCCAATGGTCTCTTGCTCCTTGTTTGTGATTTATCAAACGGAAGGCGATGTGCCTTACCGTATTGACAGCCCGCACAAACATGCCCATCACCAAAGGAGGACAGCTTCGGCAACCCCCTCACCAAACTTCTACTCGCCATTGCCTTCAGCTTGTCCATGCCAACATGCCCCAGCCTCTCATGCCAAATAGCAGCGCTATCATTGGCCCTCATCTTATCAACATAAGCACTGGTGGAAAGAACAAATAAGTTCTTCACCCTCCTCCCAACATGAGCAACATCATCCTTTACCGCTGATACGTTGCGAAGGAACCTCACGTCTGTTGGCCCAAACAGAACGTGATAACCAGCGTCCACCGCATTGGTCACCGAGAAGAGGTTTTTCTTCATGCCCGACACGTGATACACACTCCATAACGTTAGTGGCCCCTGATCACTACCCAAAGACACGACCCCCTCTTTCTCTACTGCATAAACAGTATTATCAGCAGTGATAATAGCTTCATTACCAGAGTAAGCCTGCATGGAGGTGAACTTCGATTTGTCTTCGGTGAGGTGATGACCACACCCGGAGTCCACGATCCACTCGCTGTTGAAGTCCTCAGCAGACAAGGCCCGGACACAAGTGCCCATCATAAAAGCTCCACCCCATTCTGCTTCTTCACTTCTCGAGCAAGCTTCCTCCTTTCCCGCAACATGCCCAGGCTACAGTTTGACCTTGCAGTCCCTCTTGAAGTGCCCTCGTTGATGACACCGGTAGCACTTCAGATTCTTCTTCCAGTCCTTAGGAGCATTGCTCCTCTCCGGCGGATATGAAGTTGAAGTCTGCTTCTCAACAGCGGCCTGCACCTTCTTCTTCTTCTTCCCTTCCCATCCTTTCTTCTTGCCTGAGAAGAGAGCTTCGCTGCCTTCCTGATTCAGGTTCACTCCAGCCATCTGCCTTGCTAAGCTCTCCTGCGAGGCAAGCAAATTCTCTAGCTCCAGCAACGACGGCTGAGTAGCCCACCCTTGAACAGATGTAACAAAGGCCACATACTCCTTCCGCAAGCCGCGGATAATGTGCCTTTTCATATTTGCCTTAGAGATGGGCTCATCAGGATCCAGTACCGACAGCTCAGCACACAAGCACTTCATCTTTAAGAAGTACTTGGAGATGGAAAGGTCTTCCTGAGTTGCCCTAGCCAACTCATTCTCCAGGAACTTAAGCCGCGCCATATTCTTCCTATTGAACAACTCATCAATGGTTGTCCAAATATCAGCACCCGACTCACACCCAACGATGTGATCAAACAGTTCCAGAGACACGGCTCTCTTCAGAATGAACTCCGCCTTAGCATTTGTTTTTCTCCAGAGCCGAACCTGCTCAGCAGTACCGAAAGTAGCAGTGACTTCCTGCCTGTCGTCACCACCGACGACTTCCCACAGCTCCTCGCCAAGAAGATAACTCTTCATGCACGACTTCCACTTCTTGAAGTTAGTCGGCGTTAAGAGTTCAATGCCCAGACCTCTTGCAAAGCTCCCTTCCATTGCAACACCTGTTGGCAACCTTTTAGCAGCTCCGAGCAACAACACAGGTTGATCACCACTCAATCACTGAGTAACAACACTGGTTGACTTCCGCTCACGCAGCTGAACCTCAGAAACCTCGCTCTGATACCATGTTAAAGTTTCTCAACGTGGTCAGCAAGATAGCCCAAACGCCAAATTAATATCTTCGGAACTACCCAGTTCTCACGTTGAACCAGCGGAACCAAGGAATAGAGGTAACACCCAACAAACAATGGAAGCACAAGCAGGTCTATTATACATTCACTTCTTTACAACACGAGGCATACATAGCGAGACATGATTTCGCTAGTATAACAGCTGTAAACAGAAAGCACCAAAAAACAAGCCGGGCGGACAGCACCGGAGTCCGCGGAGACCGCGAGGTCGCCGAGACCGCTGAGCTCGCCCAAGCTATGCTGCAATCCGACGAATAGACACGGAGTCCGCCGAAGCCGCGAGGCCGCGCGGACACACCGTTATTCGCCTCCTGCTGAACCTGAACTGAGGAACACCCCTACCCGCCTGAAGCCGGCGGATAGGTTATTGAAGCTGGCAAAGATGAAACAGAGCTGACAAGCCGCAGAGCGACCTCCTGCTGAGTCCGCAGAGACCGCACACTTCCAAGTACTTGACCGAAGTCACAGCCAAACTCCTGGCTCCTTGAAGCTACCCGCGCGACCTGCATACAACAAACCGTCAGCCTGAAGCAATCCGCGCGGACTGACAAACACAGACCGCAGCACTCCGCTCAATCCAACTTACTGTTCACTCAAGTTACTTAGGTTTGCAAGGGGGGTCCTATTTATAGGCAAGGTGAGGAGTGTGGTCACCGCCCAGGAGATAGCGACACCGCCCCAGCCCGCGCGATAGCAAAAACACTGTCCGCTGAGTCCACAAGGACTTAGCCGGATACCAAGGAAAACTGCCAGGAGCAAGGCAAACATTGGCGAACCCTCTCCAGTCCGCCCAAGCTATGCGGACAGGGCATCAGCCCGCAAAGCTCCAACCACTGCAGGACATCAACCCCCTTCAATGGAAGTCCGCACCAACCCGAGGCAGTTCGCAAGGCTCACACCTCAATCCGCCACAAGTCCACAACCAAAGGAAGACAGCAACAGTCCGCTCGGTCACAGCGGACTTGGCGGATACCGCGGACACCATGGTCTTGACACAAAGTGTAACCAAGTCCAAAACCTTCAAAGGCCAATGCGAGCATGACAGACTCAAATTCCCGTCCGCCAAACACCCTAGCACAGACCGCCATCAGTCCGCGAGCTCCTCGCACTCCTGTCCACCGCAGCAGCCATCTTCGGACTCCAAAACCAGTCCGCCAATCGATCTCCACAGCAAATCGCCTGCTGTGCCACCAGAGCTCGACAAGGCCTCAGCCAAGCTCTAAGCCCAGTCCGCAACAGCCCACACCGCGGACACTCCAGTCCGCAAGCTTCCGGCGGACATGAGCCAAACCTCCTATCAGCACAAGCTTGCTCCCGCGGCCACTGAGTAATGTACCAATCCGCAAGCCTCCATCCGCACAGGCCGCTCCTTGGCAAAGCCAATCAGCAAACACCCAATCCGCAGAAACCAGGCCGCATAGTCCGCGGACTCAACCCGTGCAAACCGCCCAGAAGAACAACTGGCTTCTCACTAGACCTTCCACAAGGCCGCACATCACAGTCCGCCCAGTCCGCCTAGTCCGCCAAAGCTGTCCGCCCCAGGCCACCCGGCCTGTCCCGTCACCCACTTCCACTTCACAAATTTCAACACGCCACCTCCATTCCCAGATTTCCAGCAAGAATCATCTCGCTTCTCAGACTTCTGCCAAGATCTCCCTAGATCTGGCAAGCCTTCCCCCTTCAGAATCTCCGGGCGCCCCTTTTCATTTTCATTCTCAATTCTCCCTCCTCCGGACAACAATGAGGTGCAGTTTAATTTTTGAAGTTGAGGGTAAAATTTTGAATTGCGGTTAGTAATGAAGTTCTGATAGCTAATTTTGAGTTGCTCTTAGCAATCGTCTTAATTTCCACTCTCTTTATATAAATAAATATATATCCATAAATTAACGGTAGGCTAAATTTCTCCTCACCTACTCATTCAAACAAAAAAGCAACTTTTAATTTCCGAAGTTTTGTTTGTTTTGATTGGGAAATGTGAAGTGAGATGCTCAATCAGCTAACCAAAATGGACGGTCAGCGACACATTAAGACTTCATTTGTTTTAGCGGTGACGGGTCGATTTGGCGGGTGGAAATAGAGAGTTCGAACCGGAGGGGAGAGGTGGCTGCTCTAAACGGAGCTTTTTGGGGCGTTTCTGAAGGCGGGCGGGTGAAAACGGAGCAAACGCCGCTGGAGGTTCATTTGTTTACCCTCCTTCCGACGGCGTTTGCCCAAAACGGAGTTGGAAAACGCCCAAACAAATAGAGCCTAAGGAAAGATGGAGACTTGAGCGCATTAGATGCTTCGAAGTTGGAAGATAAGACTTGCACGTACGAGAAATAGTAGAAAAATAAATAGCGGTGTTATCGACACACTTAAATTGGTTATGGACAACCAACGGCTATGTACAACCCAAGATGGCTATGTACAACCCAAGATGGCTATGGACAACCCAAATTGTTATTTGCAACCAATTACTAATAAACAAGTCATTTCAACGGGTGATAAAATTTAAAAATATTAGTGGTAGAAATTAATTCATTAAAGTGTCCGTTATAATATGAATAAATTTAAAAAACTTTAGTGGTACGAATTAATTCATTTAATTTCTTCATTTTCACATTTCTTCAGCAAGCCCCCGCCCTGAAAAAAAATAATGTAAATATTAGATTATATGCAATATGAGTAAAAGAAGTAGAAAATACAATTTTTACCTTTACGTAGACGACTTAAGATTAGTTGTTGGTGTTCACAAAAATACAAAACGTGTTCAATAATCTACACAAGAAACATTACAGAAAAATTAATAATCACTTTATTCGTAGGTATTGCTTATGTCTACTAATTAAAAAATAAGGGTACCTCATTTTCAAGGATCCGTCAAATGAACTATTTTTTCAGTTTTTTCATATTATCAGTATCTCTGATTCTTAAAATGAATGTCAAGTCTCATTCTTCAGAAATTGTAGCATGATATCGCCTCCTCGTAGTGACTATTGGAGGCAAGGGACAATCCTCCCGCATCAGCAGTTGAATAAAATGATTGTCGTTCATAAATCTAATAAAAATATTTTTTTGACTCACCGGAGGGGAAGAGTGTAAAGGTAAAAAAGTGAACGACTGAAATTTTGAGTAATGGACAACGACAACATTATAGCAAGAAGCAATCGCTAGCCCCATGTCTGACATTGTCATCCACTGTTGGGTATTATATCCACAATAACCCAGATTTGATGAAGTCGCCATTGAACTAAGATGAATTAAGTTGTATTTGATGTCTTATTTGAGTTATTTGTTTGCAGGACTATATTGCCAAGTGTAGACCAATGTCAGTCTACAATGGGTCACCAAACTGAAAGAAATAGTGCCTAAACACCTAGAGGGGGGGGGGGGGGGTGAATGGGTGCACTTAATCTTTTTAACTTTTAAGGCAGAAACACTGGATTATTAGACCTGTTTATGCAATTCTCTACAGCAATTTAGCACAGATAACACAGCAATCACAGAATTAATCACACACAGTGTACACACAGATTTTATAGTGGTTCCCCAAGGTCTGGGTACATCCACTTTCCCCCTTCGCCTATATAGTAGTGTACTAGATTCGGCCTAACTTCTCCACTTCTCCTCAGATCCACAGATCTTACAACTCAGAACCCCAAACAGGTTCCTACAACTCAGAGTGATCCCACTCCTACAACTCAGGCACAAAAGCCCTACCACTCAGTCTTCAACAAGACCTACACTCAGGCACAACAGCCCTACCTCAGCCTTCAACAAGGCCTACACTCAGAGAAATGATTCTCCTACACTCAGGCTCACAGGCCCTACCTCAGCCTTTATAGATTTAGACTTACAACTCAGATCTATACAAGATCCTACAGAAATTAGAAACTACAAAGTATATAACCACAACTCTTGATAGAGAGAGAAGAGTTGACTGGCTTCTTGATGAGTTCTTGGAAGAACTTGGCAGAGATCAACCTCCCTTGGCTTTCTTCAAAGCTTCTTGAATTAGAATACAATAGGGTTGTATCTCTATGCAGATGATCTTCAATCAACTGCTGTCTTGAGATTCTGATATCAATCTGAATCTTCTTTATCAGCCTGGTTCAACAGCTGGTGTTCTTAGAAGGAGCTCTCTCTCTCCAACTTCTTAGATCTTCTCTTGAAGGTCTTCTTCTTGTAGTGTTGTTTTTCACTTCATTGATTGCTTCATTCATTTCTTCTTTTTCTGTTGAAGGAATAAGCCTTTATATAAGCTTTCTTCACGGTGACCGGCTGATCCGGTTTCAAACAACCTTCTGACAGCTCTGACAGTAGCAGTTGACCGGTTGAAATGGCAGCTGTCAAGTCATCCAGTCACTTCTTGAAATCTCTGTCACTGTCTGAAAGTGTCGAGACAGATAGTCTTTATGTGTCGACACAAATAGACTAAGTGTCGACACAAGTAGACTAAGTGTCGACACTAGCCTTCATGGTGTCGACACAACTCCTTGTGTTGTTGTAATAGCTTCGCGACACTGCTTCTTCAGAATGTGTCGACACTGATCCTGTGTGTCGACACAAGTCCTTCTTCTTCAATACTTAGTTGATTTCTGCTAAGTGTCGACACAACTCCTTTGTGTCGACACATCTTCTTGTGTTGAAACTTGTTAAGTGTCGACACATATTCTTTATGTCGACACATGCCTTCTGTGTTGAAACTTTTGCTGAGTGTCGACACATCTCCTTTGTGTCGACACATTCTTCATGTGTTGAGACTTTGCTGAGTGTCGACACATCTCCTTTGTGTCAACACCTGTACTTAAACTTGTTGAAGTTTGCTGGGTGTCGACATAGCCTCCTAGTGTCGACACATGTACTTGAACTTTGTTGAAGTTTTGCTGAGTGTCGACACAGCCTCCTAGTGTCGACATATTTGCTGTCGACAAAGTTTCTCTGAGTGTCGACACTGCTTCTAAGTGTCGACACTGATTTTGTAGACATTTCTTCATTATGTGTCGACACTGCCTGTATGTGTCGACACTTTCCTTCTGGTGTCGACTCTGCCTTCCTGGTGTCGACACAATTACTCCAAGTGTCGACACAGCTTCTCTAGGTGTCGACACAAGCCTCCTTAAGTGTCAACATTTTTCTTCTAGGTGTCGACACATGGACTTAGAAACGTTTCCTGCAAATCTGCAGTTACATAACCTGCACAAATAATCTCAAAGCACATCAAATACATCTTGATGTATATCATTGAGTAGGGTGAGACTTCTTCAAATCAGGTACATATATTTCAATGTACCCAACAATCTCCCCCTATTTGGAGTAGTCATAACCCTTAGTCAATGATATACACCATTCATAACAAATTCTCAGTATGATGTAAAACAGTAATATGTGACAGGGTAAGAACTTAAACATGTATAAACAGAACATGTATAAACAATTATCTCAGAACAATTAATGTAATAGATTTGAACCATGACACAATGTTCTTACAAATTCCAATATTTTCATTAACCAAAAGTTTACATAGAGTTTTAATGCAAATGATTACAATTTGTAAACTTAAGAAAATGCTATCCTATGGCTGCTCTGGTTCCTTGATTACAATCCCCTTTCCAGATTGAATCTTTGCTTGAACTGGAGCTTCATTGTCATCAGCAGTAGCATGCTTCTTCCCTTTGAGATCTTTCTTTTTCAGCTCTTCAGCCTTAATCTTCTGCCTTTCAAAATAGTGATAAGGCTTAGAGAAATACTTGCTAGGCTCCTGTGCATTAGGAGGTAGCTTTCCCAGTTTAGCCTTCCTTCTATGTTGTACTATGGCCTCTTGCCTATTCTCATGTTTTCTCCAGTGCAGGTCAGAATACCACTTGCCTCTATCCAAGACATTGTCCTTAACAGCCTTCCAAGCAGTCAAGATGATATTCCTGGATGTGGGGCTCCATTGTTCAAAATCTGGCCTTAATTCAGCTTGCTCTCTGAATCTTTTCTTAGATAATTGAGCCTCTTGTTCTTTTAACAAAGCCTCTTGCTCTTTTAGTAGTGCCTCTGGCACAGGCTGGAATACCTTCTCAATAATAACATTTTGATTACCCTCAGGAGGACTATACATAGACTGTACCTCCTGATGTATCATGTCAAAATCTGCTGGAGGATATATCACTTGAGTCACTTCAGCTTGCTCTCCTCCAAAGTATGCAGGATTGATTCCAGACTCTGCCACATTATCATCATCACATAAAGGTGGATATCCAAGGGTGGCTCTGATGGAATTTGAAATCCATTTGACATGATCAGAGCCTGTATTGACTAATACCCTCTCCCCCTTAATGACTTCTCTCTCTATATGATCCCTCAGATCATCTTTCTGAAATCTTATCTGGGCATTCAGATAGTTAACTCCATCTTTATAGAAAGGTTTTAACCTTTGGAGCTTGTCAGTAATTGCCTTCTGAGAATTTTCAATGGCAGTTTTCACAGCAGTGAGACTCTCCTGTAATTTCTTATCAAATTCTTCTTTGGCACTTGCACTTACTGCAGACTGAGCAGTAGCTATATTTTTCATTTCAGTTACAATGGCATTATGTAAAGCAGTGAGATTATCATTCATCCTTATCTGGTTTTCCAGGACATAGCCTTGTTTTAGTGCTAGGTCATTAAGTTGTGTCTTTAGCTTCTCTTGATGTGTAGCCAGATAGACCACTACATTGACTCCTTTATGGAAACAATCAGTCATTTCTTTCTTATTGAGATTCACTTCAAATCTGATGGACTTGACGTCTTGTGCCAGATCAAATTGCAAGGATTTATGCCCTTCATCCACATATTTTTCTAGAGCTTGCCTTTGCTCATCTAGCTTGATTTGCAATGCTACCATCATAGAACTATAATCAGTAGTGGTGGCAGGCTGTGGAGCAATTGTCTGTAGGGCTTTCTTATAGTTCTGGTTTCTTTTCTTGAAGACCTGGAACTTCCTCTTCTTGGCCCTAGCCACCTCTTCATCCTCTGAAGCCGATGTGCTGACTATGTCTACTCTTTCCTTAGGACTAGGATGTGAATCTTTCTCAGCCCTTGTTAGCCCTTCAGCATCTCTTGGATCCTCAGTATCCTTGCTTGCAGTTTCCTCTATAATCTCCACATGCTCCCCCTCAATATTTGCCTTCTCCCCCTCAACAGCAGCTATTTCTCTCTCAAGGTTTGTCTGTACAAGATCAGGGAATAGCTCCTCTAAGGTGAATTCCTGTTGAGAATGGGCTGGGGAATCTCTGATTTCATCAACCACTTTATCAGCAACAGATGTGTCCTCCATGACAACATCTTGTGGTTGAGGTTGTATCTGTGTTTGCTGATGAACATCAGGTAATGAATCAGTCAAAACTTCATCCTCAATAGTGAAATCTAATTGATTAATTTCAGTGATTACCTCTAGAATGGTGTGGGTAGCCCTTTCACTCTCTAGTGGAGTTGGCTCTTCCACATGTAGAGGCTCCCCCTGGAGTGGATCCAGGTGAATTGGGCTAACTGGTGGTAGCTCCCCCTGCCTCTATGCAACTTCTAGTCTTCCTGGAGACTGTTCAGCATTTATACCCTGTTCATCATCAGAACTAAACACCACTTGCTCTTCAGAGCTGCTAGAGGATTCTTGAGCCACAATGACTGTCTTCTTCTTCTTTTTCTGAGGTGTGTCCTTTACTGGAGTTGGCATTTCTTTTGTCAATACTCTATCCCACATAGAGAAAATTCTCAAATCCATTCTCCTCATGTGGTTTATCTTGGAACCTGCAACCTGGTTCATCACTTCAGGTATACTACCAGCTAAGTATAGACTCAGAGTTCTACCTAGATTGGGTTTCTTCATACTTTCTTTTATCTTATCAAACATAACTGCAGACCAATCAATATCAACTTTGAAGATAATTCTTGTCATCAAACTGAACATCTGAGCTGAAATTCTGTCATGTCCTCCAGGCTTGCTCAGGATGACCTTGCCAACTATTTCAGATAAGAATTTCCCTTGTATATTCATTCCTTTCCTATTAAAAACTGATCCAATTTTCAGGTTTGAATCCAGTCCACACCATCTCAATGCCTCTCTAGTCTTAGAAGCATATACATCTTCTTCCTCTTTTGTTCTTGGTAGTTGAAGTACCTTCCTTAGACTTTTCTATGTGACCTTGACTTTGGTCCCATGAACTCTGGACTTAATCTTGAGTCCAGTATCATCAAGTGAAGCTGCACTCAAAAATTCAAGGACCTCCTTCTTCCAGATCTTGATTGGTTCTGATACAAGGTATTCCAATCCAGTCTCGGAAATTAGGGTTACCACACCTTTAATTTCGGGTTCCGCGTCATCAAAGGCGTGTCGCACGAGCTCATATCCTTCGTTAATGTTCTCTTCCAGCTTGGGCGCCATTAGGGTTTGAAGAAATTTTGAATTTAGAGAAGAGAGATGTCGACACACAAGTTTGGTCTCGAGACAAAGGTGAGCGTGTCGACAAACACTGGGGAAAACCTATTTATACCTTTCTAGAATCGAAGGTGAAAAGGTGCGTCAAGATACTTAAATTGTGTCGATACTGTTGAAAAGTGTCGACACTTACTGCTAATGTCTCGACAACTAAGTGTTGACAGAAGTATAGTCGACAGAATATATGTGTCGACACTTATATATGTGTCGACACCACTCGGCTCGACACTTAGTCGAGACTCTACCAGACTAATTCTGTGTAAATCCTAAGTGTCGACACCACCCTGGATGTGTCGACACCTACACTGCATGTGTCGACACAAATTCTCTGAAGTGTCGACACAGACTTTCAAGATGTGTCGACACCATTTCTCTGAAATGTCGACACCACTACTATGTGTCGACACAGACAACTCTGTGTGTCGACACCATTTTACTTAGCCAATTTTGTAAACTATTCTAAGTTTATCATCCCTAATTCAATTTTAAATTTATTGAATTTGGTTTCATCTAAGGGCTTAGTATACATATCAGCTAACTGATTTTCTGTCTTAACATACTCTAGGGAAATATCTTCTTTTTCCACATGTTCTCTTAGAAAATGGTATTTTATTTCTATGTGCTTAGTCCTACTATGAGAGACAGGATTATTTGCAATAGAAATGACACTAGTAGAATCACAAAATAAAGGTATTCTACTTACATGAATACCATAATCTTCTAGCTGATGTTGAATCCATAGAAGTTGAGCACATCAACTTCCTGCAGCAACATACTCTGACTCAATTGTGGAGATAGCCACACTGGTCTGCTTCTTGCTACTCCATGATATCAGCCTTCCACCTAGAAATTGACAGGTTCCTGTGGTACTCTTTCTATCTTCCTTGCAGCCTGCAAAATCTGCATCTGAATAACCTGTCAGTTCAAAATCTCCATTCTTAGGGTACCAAAGGCCTAGATAAGGAGTGCCCTTAAGATATCTCAAAATTCTTTTAACTGCTGTCAAATGAGATTCTTTAGGGCAAGCTTTGTACCTAGCACAGACACATGTAACATACATGATATCTGGTCTACTAGCAGTCAAATACAGTAGGGAGCCAACTATCCCTCTATACAAAGTTTCATTTATAGGTTTCCCTGCATCATCTTTGCTTAGAGACATTGTTGACTCCATAGGAGTTTTCATGGTCGTGGATGATTTCATACCATACTTCCTTATCAATTCTATGGTGAACTTAGACTGGCATATGGATAAACCATCCTCAGTCTGTCTAACTTGGAGACCCAAGAAGAACTTAAGTTCTCCCATACTGCTCATTTCAAACTGTCCTTGCATTAGTTTTGCAAACTTTCTGCAAAGACTACTTTCTGTAGACCCAAATATTATGTCATCTACATATATTTGGACTAAGATAATCTTACCTCTGGATTCCCTAAGGAATAGAGTCTTGTCTATTTTCCCCCTTGAGAATTTATTCTCAATGAGGAAACTAGACAGGGTTTCATACCAAGCCCTAGGGGCTTGTTTTAACCTATACAAAGCCTTCCTAAGTCTATATACGTAATCAGTTTAAGAGAATCTACAAAACCTGATGGCTGCTCTACATAGACTTCTTCCTTCAGGTTTCCATTCAGAAAAGCTGACTTAACATCCATTTGATATACCTTAAATCCTTGATATGTTGCATAGGCAAGGAACATCCTTATTGCTTCCAGTCTTGCTACTGGAGCAAAGGTTTGATCAAAATCAAGACCTTCTTCCTGCCTATATCCTTTAACAACTAGTCTAGCTTTATTCTTTATAATAATTCCATTCTTATCCAGCTTGTTCCTAAAGATCCACTTAGTTCCAATAATGTTATGATCGTTTGGTTTAGGAACTAGCTCCCAGACCTTGCATCTTTTGAACTGGTTCAGCTCCTCTTGCATGGCCTCAATCCAATGAGGGTCTAGGATTGCTTCTTCAAATTTCTTTGGCTCTACTTGGGATAGAAAGCTAGAGTAGAGAACTGAACTTAGATTCCTGCTCCTTGTTTGTACCCCTTGTCTGAGATCTCCAATAATTTGATTGGCTGGATGATCTTTTAAATGTCTATTTGCTGGAGGCAGCCTGTCTTCTGGTTATACACCTTCAGCTTCTTCATTCAGCTGCTCCTCTTGGTCTTTTTCAGCAACATGAGTATCTTGTACTCCCCCTGGACAGCAGCCACCATCCTCCACTTGCTGACTTGTAGAAGGACCTTCTGTTAAGGTAAGCTTGTCCATCTTCTCAGTTACACCTGTAGAGCTGCAAACACGTCTAGGCAATTCATTGTTAATGAGTCTAGCTTCATCAAAAACTACATGAACTGACTCTTCTACAACTTGAGTAATCAAGTTGTAGACCATATAAGCCTTACTGTTGTTGCTGTACCCAACAAAGATTCCCTCTTGGGATTTGGCAGCAAACTTGGTTAGATAAGACTTACCATTGTTAAGGATATAACACTTGCAACCAAAGATCCTGAAATAGGATAGATTTGGTTTTCTGCCCTTCACAATCTCATAGGTGGTCTTCTTGTGGCTCTTGGTGATAGTAGCCCTATTGATTACATGACATGCAGTATTGACTGCCTCAGCACAGAAATATTCTGGGAGAGATGTGTCACTCAATATTGTTCTACCAGCCTCTATCAAGGTTCTATTTTTCCTTTCAGCAATACCATTTTGCTGAGGTGTTCTTGGTGAGGAAAATTCCTGAAAAATTCCAAACTCTTCACACAGTTTTGTTATACTTTCAGACTGAAATTCAGTACCATGGTCACTTCTGATTTTGACCACTGTACTGTTTAATTCATTCTGAATTTGTTTAATAATACTATACAAGATGCTTGGTGTTTCAGATTTTTGCCTTAGGAAGAACACCCAGGAATACCTTGAGTAGTCATCAACTACCACAAATGTGTAGACCTTCCTACCTAGGATGTGAACTGACATAGGACCAAAAAGATCCATATGCAAGAGGTATAAACACCTCACAACATCTCTGTTCTCAAGGCTATGAAAGGTGGATTTGGTATGCTTGCCCTTTTGACAAGCTGAGCATATCCCAACCTTTATACACTTAACCTGAGGACCATTCCTTACTAACTCTTTGCTAAAGAGTTGGCCAATTGTCTTATAGTTAAGATGAGCCAGCCTCTTGTGCCATTTAACACAATGTGAGACTTTCTCATCTGCTACAAGACAAATAGGAGAAACAATGTTCTCACACATAATGTCTAGACAATAGACATTTCTCTTCCTATATCCAGTCAGAATGATCTTTTGATCACTTGACCTACTGATATGACAACCATCCTCAACAAATGAGATGTCATATCCTAAATCACTCAGCTGACTTATGATAATGAGGTTATGTTTTAAACCCTTAACATAAGCCACTTGAGTAATTGTAATTAGGTTGCTAGAAATGTTACCAAAGCCTTTGATGATTCCTTTTTCTGAACCACCAAAGGTAACTTTAGGACCATATTTGATTGGTGTATAGTCCTTCAGCAATCCCCTAGTTCCAGTCATGTGCCTGAAACATCCACTGTCCAAGTACCATATAGGGGCATGGCCACTTGGACTCACCTGCAAAACAGATTACTTAACCTTAGAACCCAAATAATTCTTGGGTCCTTGGTGCAGGTTAGTTTGACTTTTAACAAGACTACATGTAGCTCTTCTAGCAGATAGTTTGCTAATCTCCTTGACACTAGAATTGTGCCAACAATCTATGGCAAAGTGGCCTACCTTGCCACAACACCAGCACTCAAATCTGTTGTACCTTTGTTTAGGTACAACCCTGGCTGTTTTATCTATAGCAGACTTCTTGTTGAGTACTGGGGCTTTGCCCTTAGACTTGGACCTAACTGTCCTGGCAGGTTTTGTAAACCCCAATCCAGTCTTACCCTTTTGAGAGATAAACTCATCTATCAAAGGTAAAACTGATTTTGGTTTAGAAAAACTTGCAACAATCTCTCTCTCCTTCTGAAGTCTAACCTCCAGATTCCTGATTTGATCATTCTTAAATGTAATAGTTCCCATCAGAATAATTGTAATGTTCTTCATCCTGGCTATTTCATTTAGTTTTTGATCTAACACTTTATCTGAATCAGCAACTGCCAACTTAAGATTAGCAATTTCCTTAGTTAGTGTTTTGACCATATTTTTGCTATTCTTAAGTGCCTGCAATACATCTCTATATTCATCCATCAACTGATGAATATCACCCTCAGATTCAGACCCACCCATATCACTTGATGCAGATGTATCTGATTCTGAATCAGTACTATAATCTGAAAGACATTGTACCTTACTTGGTCCAGGCTGATCCTGGATCTTGTCTCCTTCTGTTAAGGCCATCAGTCCATTGCACTAAATGTCCTCATGCTCATAAATTGAGTTCATTAGCTCCATGAACTCATCTTCCTCCTCTTCAGCAAACAGTCCAATATAGGCTTCAGCTTCTGAATCTGTTTCTGAAGATGACTGATCAGTCAAACTCTTATCCTTCTTGGCAACAAAGGACCTTTCCTTTTTGCCCTTGAACTGAGTCTTCTTCTTGTCAGTTGACACTTTCCTCTTTTCTGGACAGTCAGCTACTATATGTCATTGTCTATTGCAACAATAGCATACTATCTTTGAGGATGTATTTTTACTTTACTTGGACTTTCTTTTCTCATTCCTTGAGGACTTCCAGTTCTGATAATAGTCATCTTTAGACTGAGAAGTGGATGTCTTGGACCTCCACTGCATCTTCTTCAGAAACTTCTGAAACTGCCTTGTAAAGGCAGCAAAATCCTCATCACTTTCACTACTGTCTGAGTCCTGATTCTTTGAATTCTCTGAAGCAGTCTCAGCAACTGTTTGTGGTGGAGATGGAGACTTGCGTCTGTACTTCCTAGTGGCTTCAGTTTTGAAGGCCACAGATATTTCCTTGTGCTCCACTCTTGTAGTCTTTTCTTCCTCCTTTCTAACCATTAACTGCATCTCATAAGATAACAGTTTTCCAAACAAGGTTGAAGGAGGTATATCAGCTAGTTTGGCCATTTCCCTTATGGCACAAATCTTAGTATCCCAGTCCTTAGTTAGGGATCTCAAGAACTTATCATTCAGCTCATAATTGCTGAATTCTCTTCCATAGGACATCAACTCATTAACAATCCTATAGAATTTCTTATAACACTCAGTAATGCTATCAGACCTTACTTGTCTGAAGCTTTCATACTCTTGATTTAACAAAGACTTCCTGTCTTGTCTTACCTCTTCAGATCCCTCCATGTAAACTATTAGAGTGTCCCACATTTCTTTTGAGGTTTTATAATGTATTAGGTTATGAAATGTGGCATCATCAATTGCACTTACAATAATATTCTGAGCCCTCTTGTCCATAGTGGCCAGAATTATTTCATCTTTAGTCATTTCTAAATAGTCTTTGGGAGTTCTCTGATTTGCATCCAAAACAGATACTTTCATTGGCACATATGACCCTTCTTTGACTGTGATGTATATTCTTGGGTCAGATGCTTCCATAAAGAGTCTAACCCTCTCTTTCCATATGCCAAAAATTTCTTTTCTGCAGATTGACAATTTCATGGATCCTAGCTCTTTGTGATTCTCAATTGAACCCATTTTCTTGATTCTTGATTCTGCCTACAGGATCTTTACTCAGACTGTTATGTCCTTTTTGAGTAACCTCCCTCTGATACCACTTGAAAGAAACAGTGCCTAAACACCTAGAGGGGGGGGGGGTGTGAATAGGTGCACTTAATCTTTTTAACTTTTAAGGCAGAAACACTGGATTATTAGACCTGTTTATGCAATTCTCTACAGCAATTCAGCACAGATAACACAGCAATCACAGAATTAATCACACACAGAGTACATACAGATTTTATAGTGGTTCCCCAAGGTCTGGGTACATCCACTTTCCCCCTTCGCCTATCTAGTAGTGTACTAGATTCGGCTTAACTTCTCCACTTCTCCTCAGATCCACAGATCTTACAACTCAGAACCCCAAACAGGTTCCTACAACTCAGAGTGATCCCACTCCTACAACTCAGGCACAAAAGCCCTACCACTCAGTCTTCAACAAGACCTACACTCAGGCACAACAGCCCTACCTCAGCCTTCAACAAGGCCTACACTCAGAGAAATGATTCTCCAACACTCAGGCTCATAGGCCCTACCTCAGCCTTTATAGATTTAGGCTTACAACTCAGATCTATACAAGATCCTACAGAAATTAGAAACTACAAAGTATATAACCACAACTCTTGATAGAGAGAGAAGAGTTGACTGGCTTCTTGATGAGTTCTTGGAAGAACTTGGCAGAGATCAACCTCCATTGGCTTTCTTCAAAGCTTCTTGAATTAGAACACAGTAGGGTTGTATCTCTATGCAGATGATCTTCAATCAACTACTGTCTTGAGATTCTGATATCAATCTGAATCTTCTTTATCAGCCTGGTTCAACAGCTGGTCTTCTTAGAAGGAGCTCTCTCTCTCCAACTTCTTAGATCTTCTCTTGAAGGTCTTCTTCTTGTAGTGTTGTTTTTCACTTCATTGATTGCTTCATTCATTTCTTCTTCTTCTGTTGAAGGAATAAGCCTTTATATAAGCTTTCTTCACGGTGACCGGCTGATCCGGTTTCAAACAACCTTCTGACAACTCTGACAGTAGCAGTTGACCAGTTGAAATGGCAGCTATCAAGACATCCAGTCACTTCTTGAAATCTCTGTCATTATCTAAAAGTGTCGAGACAGATAGTCTTTATGTGTCGACACAAATAACCTAAGTGTCGACATAAGTAGACTAAGTGTCGACACTAGCCTTCATGGTGTCGACACAACTCCTTGTGTTGTTGTAATAGCTTCTCGACACTGCTTCTTCAGAATGTGTCGACAATGATCCTGTGTGTCGACACAAGTCCTTCTTCTTCAATACTTAGTTGATTTCTGCTAAGTGTCGACACAACTCCTTTGTGTCGACACATCTTCTTGTGTTGAAACTTGTTAAGTGTCGACACATCTTCTTTGTGTCGACACATGCCTTCTGTGTTGAAACTTTTGCTGAGTGTCGACACATCTCCTTTGTGTCGACACATTCTTCATATGTTGAGACTTTGCTGAGTGTCGACACATCTCCTTTGTGTCAACACTTGTACTTAAACTTGTTGAAGTTTGCTGGGTGTCGATATAGCCTCCTAGTGTCGACACATGTACTTGAACTTTGTTGAAGTTTTGCTGAGTGTCAACACAGCCTCCTAGTGTCGACATATTTACTGTCGACAAAGTTTCTCTGAGTGTCGACACTGCTTCTAAGTGTCGACACTGATTATGTAGACATTTCTTCATTGTGTGTCGACACTGCCTGTATGTGTCGACACTTTCCTTCTGGTGTCGACTCTGCCTTCCTGGTGTCGACACAATTACTCCAAGTGTCGACACAGCTTCTCTAGGTGTCGACACAAGCCTCCTTAAGTGTCGACACTTTTCTTCTAGGTGTCGACACATGGACTTAGAAACTTTTCCTGCACATATGCAGTTACTTAACCTGCACAAATAAACTCAAAGCACATCAAATACATCTTGATGTATATCATTGAGTAGGGTGAGGCTTCTTCAAATCAGGTACATATATTCCAATGTACCCAACACAAACACAGAACCATACAATATAATCCCTCATTGTGTGATCCATGGTGTTGACTCATGTGTAGCCTCTCTATTGAGATACACTTCATGTTTCAAGCACTAGGAATGATTGAAGAAAGAAGTGTTGCTGAGTTTATTGAAGAAGAGAAAATTCTGTTGAAGAAAATTTTGCTAAGTATTTTACTCGAGTAGTAGTTTATATACTTGAGTTGAATACTTAGTTAATACTCGAGTAAATCTATCTGTACTCGAGTAAGGGAAATGGCTCTCGAAAGTCTGAAGATAGCTCTCGAGTAGCCATGTCCATTACTCAAGTAGACCCTCTCTTATTCTCTAGATAAACAGATTTTCCTCTCAAAAAATTTTTCTAAGTCCTATACTCGAGTAGTAATATTCATATACTCGAGTAGTTAATCTTCTCTCGAGTAGTCCAGTTCCAGTACTCGAGTAAGCGGGAAACGGGGGGCGGCCTTGGCGGACAGGCGGCCAGCGAGTGGCGACCTGGTGGCCTGCTCGGCCACTAGGCGTGCTGAAGCCGGGCGAGCTGCGGCCTACTTGGAGTGCGGCGGCCTACTTGGCGAGCTGCGACCGGCTTGGCGAGCTGCAACGTCCTTGGCGAGAGGCGGCCTGCTGGGGCGGCCTTCTTGCGGGCTGGGGAGGCCTGCGGGTTGGGGCCTGGGGGACTCTTCAAAGGGGTCAGGGGCGAGAAATATTTCCTTCCCTTACTAGTATATTACACAAGTTCACCCTAAATTAGCCTCCAGGAGTGCAGAACTCCAAGAAAGCTAAAAAACGAGCACCAAGTCTTGCGCCTTATTTGGGACCCTCTCTTCGCGAATACGGGGTTGTACACAATCCCTTTTTGTTTCGAGGTTGGCACAAGCTTGGAATGAAACATCCAACTCAACGTATTCGCTGAATGGCCTTCTTAGAGCCGAAAATACTTGGCCCCACTCAAGAGAGTCAACCTGTCATGCCAACTAATGGGATCTTGGGTGACGAGACTACCTCGGCTTAAAAACAATTTGGCCTCCCCGAGGGGTCAACCTATCAAGCCAGCTAATGGAAGCCAGGATGACGAGACGTCATCGGGGTAAAAAACACTTGGCCTCCCCGAGGGGTCAACCTATCAAGCCAGCTAATGGGAGCCTGGATGACGAGATGGCCTCAGGGTAAAAAACACTTGGCCTCCCTAAGTGGTAAACCTGTCAAGCCAGCTAATGGGAGCCTGGATGACGAGACGGTATCGGGGTAAAAAACACTTGGCCTCCCCGAGGGGTCAACCTGTCAAGCCAGCTAATGGGAGCCTGGATGACGAGACGACCTCGGGGTAAAAGACACTTGGCCTCCCCGAGGGGTCAACCTGTCAAGCCAGCTAATGGGAGCCTGGATGACGAGACGGCCTCAGGGTAAGGTCTACTAACCCCTCCGAGAGATCAACCTACCCTGCCAGCTTGTGGGAGCCTGGTAGCGGAATCATCTCGAGGTGAGAGCTAATCCTCCCTCCGAGAGATCAACCTGCCCTGCTAGCTAGTGAGAGCCTGCCAGCGGAATCTACTTCGAGGTGAGACATACTCCCCCATCCGAGAGATTAACCTTCCCTGCCAGCTAGTGAGAGCCTGACAGCGGAATCTATATCAAGGGGAGAGAAACTCCCCCCTCCGAGAGATCAACCTGCCCTGCCAGCTAGTGAGAGCCTGACATCGGAATCTATCTCTAGGGGAGACCTACTCCCCCCTCCGAGAGATAAACCTGCCCTGCCAACTAGTGAGAGCCTGACAATGGAATCTATCTCGAGGTGAGGCCTACTCCCCCCCCTCCGAGAGATCAACCTGCCCTGTCAGCTAGCGAGAGCCTGGTAGCAGAATCTATCTCGAGGTTAGACCTACTCCCCCCTCCGAGAGATCAACCTGCCCTGCCAGCTAGTGAGAGACTGACATCGGAATCTATCTTGAGGTAAGACCTACTCCCCCCTCCGAGAGATCAACCTGCCCTGCCAGCTAGTGAGAGCCTAACAGCAAAATCATCTCGAGGTGAGACCTACTCTCCCCTCTGAGAGATCAACCTGCATTGCCAGCTAGTGGAAGTCTGGTAGTGGAATCATCTCGATGTAAGGTTTTTCATGGATCACAAATATTTTTTGGCGGTCCATGTCTTCAATCATAGCTGATACAGTGCAATAAAAGTTCATTATAAGAGATGATTCACTTCTTTCCTACCTTCCTCTTCCCTCGTGAGTCATCAGATCCCTCCCTGGGTGCCCACATCAACCCTGTCCTCACATCTCTCCCCTGTCGCCTTGGGCTGGACTTCTATCCGCACCGGCTCTTGTGCTTGTTGAGGCTGATGAGGCTTTTGTGCTGGAGCTCTTGTCCTTCTCAACTCCAGGAATTCGAGGCAAGTAGTTGTTCCATGGCCCTCCTCCTGGTGGAACTCATAGTAGGGTAACTCCTCTCTAACTCTTCTCCTTCCCGTGCGGTTCCTCCTCTCCCTTCGACCAATGTCCATCGCTTGCTGTGTTGGGGGTAGGAGCTGCCTAGGGGCCTGTCTTTGGAAGTTGAACCTCCCTTGGCCTCCCTAAAAATCCCCCCACCATGGATGTGGCCTCTTCCTGGATCCTGAACATGTCCTCCCTGTTGCCTAGAACATGGCTCTGAACCTTCTTAAGGTCCCTGGAGCCCCTGAGCTCTCTGCTCATCTCTCCTTCTCCCCTCCTAATGCCTCGAGCTACCTTGCTCCTTCGACTCTGCCTCTATCAATCTTGCCAACTTATTGACAAATTTCGAGTTGGATTCCTCAGTTGCTATCTCCTCTGTCGCCCTTTCTATCAGCTCCTCGAAGGAAAGGGGGGCCTTTCGGGTCAGGCTCATCTTGAAGAACCCCTCGCACAACCCAACCGTGAACTCTATCTGGAGGGCATACCCAGGCATCTCCTGGACCTCCAGGATCACTTCTTGGAACCTGTCACCGTAATGGGCCAGCGACTCCTCGGCCCCCAGCCTTATCAGGAAGATGGACTCAGGACTCTTCTTCCTCTTCTTGGAGGTGGAGAAGCGAAGCTGAATGCTCTGGCTCAAGTCCTCGAACCCATTAATCGATCTTGGTGGGAGTTGGTGGAACCAGTCTCTTTCCTTTTCCTTCAACATGATCGCGAAGAGGTGACACTTGAAGGCATCCGTCATCGGCCTGATGGAGAAGACATCTTCAAACCACTGCAGGTGCTGGACGGGGTCATCCTTCCCGGTATAGTAAGCCATATCGGGATCTCTGAACTCCTCAGGAACGGGAGCTGAGATGATCATCTCGCTGATACGTGCCCCCTGAGGGGTGGCCTCGCCACCTATACTCGCGCGACCTGCTCTCCTGAAAGGCTGGCACTCACTGGGCTGGAGAACAACTCCTGGCTAGGGAGGTCTTGCTCGGTCCCATCTCCCATCCTCTCCTTCCCGGGCCGTCTTCCTGGCACACTTCCTTCTCCCCTACTGGGGTCACCTCGCCTAGACCCCTGGGAGTCGACTCTTCGAGAGGGGGGGAGCAGCTCCTGGGAGGTTTGAGTGCATCTGCCATCTCGAGGAGCAATACTTCGCAGCATCCCCATGATGCCTTATATGGATGCCGTGAACTATTCTCTTCCCACAAAGGGTCCTGGGTTGGGGAGCTCGCCGAGATCATCACTACCTCCTTGACCTACAACCATGACACTCTCCGGAGATCTTCTGTGCTGGTCACGGTCCACGCTCACCGCACCAAAATGTTGAAACCAAAAACTTGGTCTCTCGTGGAGTTCGGGGTCCCAAGAAATGGGTGACCTCACATCTACTACACTTAGGAGGATGTCATAGGCCAAAGGCTCAGGAAACTAGGAACAGACCCTCGGCTCTAGCATGGAGGTCCCACCTCACACCTGGAAGACCTTGGTGATCTCCCCCTCCCTAGACAATGCTGAGCTAGGCGCCTGGGAGGATGAAGAGAGAGTGAAGAAGATATTCTCTCCAAGGCACCTCTAAGGGCCTAATTATAGTTTTATGGGAATGACCTGTAAATAAACAGCCTCCACTACTCTGAAAATTACCAAAATGCCCCCAGATTAGCCTGCCAACTGCCAAATCCCGCAGTTCTGAGTGGCTAATTGCAGTCCACTAGGGGTAGTTCCTCAAGCCGGGCGAACTGGTGGTTAGGAGGGAAACGGGGGGGCGGCCTGGGCGGACAGGCGGCCTACGAGTGGCGACCTGGTGGCCTGCTCGGCCACTAGGCGTGCTGAAGCCGAGCGAGCTGCGGCCTTCTTGGCGAGCTGCGTCCTGCTTGGCAAGCTGCAGCCTGGCAAGTTGCGGCCTCCTTGGCGATTTGCGGCCTGCTGGTGCAGCCTTCTTGCGGGCTGGAGTGGACTGCGGGTTGGGGCTTGAGCGACTCTTCAAAGGGGTTGGGGGAGACAAATATTTCCTCCCCTACTAGTATATTACGCAGGTCTACCCAAAATTGGCCTCCAGCAGTGCAAAACTCCAAGAATGCTTAAAAACATGCACCAAGTCTTGCGCCTTATTTAGGGCCCTCTCTTCGCGAATACAGGGTTGTACTATCATAGAGGCCTGCAAGACCATGTTGAGTGATGCTTTACTTCCGAAATAATTCTGGGTTGAAGCCGTCAACACTGCATGCCGCTTGCAAAATCAAGCACTCATAAATAAGAACCATAATAAGACTCCTTATGAACTCCTAAATGGCAGGAAACCGACTGTCTCATATTTTAGAAGTTTTGGTTGTAAGTTCTTCGTGCTTAACAATGGCAAGTATCATACTACCAAATTTAGCAAAAAGAGTTTCGAAGGTATTTTTGTAGTGTATAGTAGCCATAATAAGGCATATAGTATATTTAATAGAAATACTATGGTTGTAGAAGAATCCATACATGTTGTATTTGATGAGACGAGCTTGCTGCAAGGCAACTCTTATAGTGTGTTCATCAAAGATGCATGTACAAAGTTGAATGAACTTAACTTGGAAGAAGCGACTGAAGATAAAGGTGAAAAGTTCATCAAGATCACCACTCCAACTCCTATTGGAGAGGTTGATGATCAAGATGAAGAAATCGTCCAAGTTGATGAAGTCACTCCGGTGATTGAAGAAGTAGTTCCAAATGCAAGGACTCTAGAGCTCAGACATCTGAAGGATCACCCAATGGACCAAATCATAGGAGATCTCCGGGATGGTGTCAGAACATGTAGAGGTACATCTAATGAGAATTTATACTTAAGATTTCTCTCACAGGTTGATCCAAAGAAGTTTGAGGAAGCAAACTCAGACACATCTTGGATAATGGCAACAGAAGAATAACTAAATCAGTTCAAGCATTGTCAAGTATGGAAACTTGTTCCCATACCCAAAGGTAAGAATGTCATTGGGACAAAATGGGTCTACAGGAACAAGATGGACGAGGATGGAACGATCATAAATAACAAGGTCAGACTCGTTGCCAAAGGATATCATCAAGAAGAAGGAATTGACTTTGACCAGACGTACGCTCTAGTGGTAAGGCTGGAGGCAATCAGGTTATTCCTAGCATATGCCGCTCTTAAGGGTTCCACTGTCTATCAGATGTACGTGAAGTCTGCCTTCCTTAATGGTGACATAAAGGAAGAGGTGTATGTGGAACAACCTCTAAGTTTCGTTGATTCTAACTTTCCCGATTATGTTATTTATTACATAAAGCATTATATGGTTTGAAACAAGCTCCTCGAGCTTGGTATGAGACGATGTCTAGCTTTGTTCTTGAGAACAAGTTTACAAGGGGAAAAAAAGATAAGACATTATTTCTTATGGAAATAAAAGGCAATATTTTGCTAGTGCAAATCTATGTCGACGACATTATTTTTGGCTCTACAGACGACAACCTCTGCAAGAGGTTTTCTATACTTATGCAAGGTAAGTTCGAAATGAGTAGTATGGACAAGCTGAAGTACTTCTTAGGGCTTCAGGTGAAACAATCTGAAGATGGAATATTCATCTCGCAGACTAATTTCACCAAAGAGCTAATTAAGAAATTCGGAATGGAGAACGCAACCTCTATGAGGACTCCAATGGGTTCAACTGTGTCACTGGACAAGGATGAGAAAGGGAAATATTTTGATGAAACCAAGTACAAAAGTATAATTGGATCCTTGCTCTACCTTACTGCCAGTATAACAGACATAATGTTCTCAATATGTGTCTGTGCTATATTTCAAGTGAACTCTAAGGAATCTCACTACGCTGCTGCAAAGCGGATTTTGAGATACCTTAAAGGTACACCAAATCTTGGTTTATGGTACCCAAGATGTAATGATAGCGAGCTAATTGGTTTTTCAGATGCAGATTTTGCAGGTAGCAAAGATGACTCCGGGACTTACCAATTCCTTAGAAAAAGGCTCATTTCCTGGAGTAGTAAGAAGCAGAACTGTGTAGCAATCTCAACAGCTGAGTCAGAGTATATCTCTGCAGGCAGTTGCGGTGCACAGTTGCTATGGATAAATAGCCAATTTGAAGACTATAACATGAAGTTTCAGAACATTCCATTATTTTGGGACTCTTCCAGCACAATTGCAATAGCCAACAACATAGTCTCTCACATCTGGACAAAGCACATAGAGCTGCGGTACCACTTCATCCGGGAGCATGTGGAGCATGGGGACATAGATCTACAGTATGTCCAAACAGTCACACAGATTGCAAACAATTTCACGAAGCCGCTAGATGAGACCAACTTCTCGTTCTTCAAAATAGAACTTGGAATGCTCAACAAAGAAGATTAGAGAAGGTGGACTCACAAAAAGGCTCAGAAATCAAGAAATCAGTCAAAAGTTGAAATTTTTCAAAATTCAGACTGTATGACTCGAGTAAGAGAAAGACCACTCGAGTAAGAAGTATGTCACTCGAGTACCTCTTTAAAAGTACTCGAGTACCTCTTCAGCCACTCGAGTAAACCTACTCGACTAGTAGAAAGACCTACTCGAGTACTATGTTTCCACTCGAGAGCTATAAAGACTTCACTCGAGTATGTCCAAGGCATCACTCGAGTACTTCTGTATTTGTCACTCGAGTACTATCAACTCTTCACTCGAGTACTGTCGATCCTCTCGAGTACTAGGAAGTAAGTTTTCTCACTTCGATTCAAATTTCATTATTCGCAACCCGAGGCTTATACCGCCCTTTCCAAGGTATGTAAGCTTAATTTACTCCTTAATTATCGAAAAATTAGGGTTTTATAAATAGAAAAGTCCGGATTACTTTTTCTATATGAATTAAAATCCTCTCACTCGAGTAAGCAAAAAGTCTCTTCGCCTTCCGACGATAGTTACAGAGCCCGCGCCATCTTCTTCCCAACAGCAGATTCTTCTCAAGTATCAAGATCATGGCACCTTCCTCCAAGATTGGAATCGGCTCTGAGCTCGCCGCCGCAGTGATTGCCGACATATTAGACAATTTTCGCAATCTTCTGATCCTCCTCGACACCGCCGGCCTAACATTTATTCTACATCAACCGTGTAAGATACTATTTCCAGAGGTCGAAGAATTCTTCAAGAACGTTAAGGTAAAGAGAAATGACACCGTTCTTAAGTCAAGGTACAGGGAATCAAGATTAAGCTCTCCAAAATCTCTGTTTCAACTCTTCTTCGACTACCAGTTGTTGATGAAGAAGATCACCTTGGTCCTGAGGATTTTGACAGGACATGTATGTTCTGTGGTGTCTCTCCAAATATACTCACTATCAAAAGATCAGAACTCAATCCAGAAGGAAAACTGATGGTCGACATCATTGGGAAGATACTTCTGTGCAAGACAAGTTCAATCAGAGATATTTCACTCAATATGTTTGACATCATGACAACTATCATTTGCAGGAAGAGATATAAATTTGGTATGTTAATTCTAGACAAGATCAAGGACAACATCAAGGCTACAAGTTATGCAAGGATTATCTCCCTTATACTACATGAGATCAATCCTGAAGTCTTCAACTTCTCCAAAGGGACCATTCTACACCACATAAAGAAAGTATCTATTTCATCCATTCAGAGATGGGACTTAAAGTTGTTGAATCCTGTTCAATCTGCCAGAGCCCATGAACTTCCTGCTGCAGAGGATAGGACCCCATCTCCCTCTCCACCTCATGTTGCGAGCACATCTGGTGCAACTGCTGAGGAGGAGCCTGCTCCTTCTGTTCCAAACAGAGTACCCACTCCACCAGCTGATACTTCTCTCCCTCCATCCACTCCTGAAATAGTTCTAACCGATGCTCAGATCCAAGAAACCCTTCTCTCCACTGATGCAACCATCAATGAGATAATTGAAGAACTAACTTTTGAAGAACCTCTTTCCCCTCTTCAAAAAGAACAAACTACTGAAGAATCAAAGCAGCCAACTCCTGTACCATCTCCCACTCATACTCCATCGACTCTCATTACATCTCCAGAATCTCCTGCTCCACAATCTCTAGCACCTGATATAGAGAAAGATGAAACCATTTTGATTTATGATGAGCCAGAACAATCACCTGAACCAGTTGAAGCTCCATTGGAGAACTTGGACTTCACTATCCCTACCATAGTCACTGAAGAAGCAGATGCCATAATTCACACTACCAGAGCTAAGAGCTCTTTAGTTATTGAAGAAATTGCCCCATGGTCTGCTCCTCCTCCTCCTCCTGTTCCTTCTACATCTACTATTGCTCCTCCTGCTGCCACTGATCTGTTGGGTTTCTCTATGGGGTTGGCACAATGCTTGTGCACGCAGCGGAAAAATAAACATCAAGAAAAACCCAAAGAGATGTGGATCGGGCTATGAACGTTGAATCAAGAAGTTAGCAAAACTAGGCAAAAATTACCTCGGTGGCGTTGAGTCACAACCCAACGGAGATGCTCCAAACTTTATCTGCTTGCTAGTGGCGAGTTCTACGCGGAATAGTGTCCACGTTTCTGCAGAAGTCCACACGAGCGGGAGAACACCGATCTATCCGTCGCACGGATTATCGGGAAGGAGAAGACCACACCTTTGCTTTCCCACGGACTGCTAGGTCCGCGCCAGGGATTGCAGCACCAGTGACAGTCGCCGGAGAAGAGGTGGTCGACAGAGCGAACACGGCGGCGGCGGAACTCTTCCGTCGGCGGCAGGGATCGGGATCGGCGGAACGAAAGGCGGAACGGCTTCCGTCGGGTTTCGATCTGCTACAGGAGAAAATCGCGAGCCCGTCTATATTCCCGAAAACCCTAAGTGTCCTATTTATACCAAAGGTATAAATAAACCCAGGAAAATCGCTATCCGCAGACCACCCGAAAATAGGGTTCAGAATCAGCGAGTATCAATCGGTGAGAATCGGCGACAATCGGCGAGAATCACTGGGCAGGTTCGGCGAGAATCAGTCGACGAGTATCATACAGGATCGGTGAGAATCAGAGTACAATACTCGACGATTCTTGCCGATCGTCGAGCCGCGCTCGACGATACACAACGATACTTGACGATCGTCGAGCCGCGGTCGACGACAATTGTCGAAGTAGTCGTTCGTCGAGAATCAACAATTGATTCTCGACGATTCTCGTCGATCGGCGAGAATCAGAGAGACGATTCTCGCCGATCGGCGGGAATCAGAAGACGATTCTCGACTAATGTCATGGACCCTCGGACGACAATCCCAACCAGCCCTTCAAGGCAACATTTGCCCAACCCGATGATCCTATAAGGCAACACTTTGCCCATAACCCTATTCAGGTTGGTGATTGGTAACCTTTACCAACACAGTCAGTCAACCAACTTCTCCACATCTCTTATGTGCGACCCTGCAGGCTCATATTACGTTGGCAGTGAGATTACATGCTTGATCACTTCCAGATCATCATGGTGACTCCAACAGACTCCCACTTGATCTCGAAAGTATCAAAGCAAAAACCTCACAAACAATGAGCGGCATCTAGCAATGCATCATTGCTCCCCAAGAAATAAGAGTTTATAACTCATAAGCCTATATGACCAATGTATCAGCGTTGTCTTTGTCCTTTTGTCCCTTACATCCAGAAAGAACTAGAGGCATGGACCGTGTCACCCTCGTAATAGCTCAATCCAAGTTTCTTGATCCAGGACGGACTTCCAGAGAATGGTGAGTCCAATATCACATATTGACTCATCCAAGCATGGCCATGCATTTCTCAGTCCAGATCCATCAAGGGGCCCATGGATGCAACTCCTGTCCAACAGGAGGACAAATCCCATATCTGCTCACACACAAACACCCAAATGATTCGTAACATGCCCAACAACCACCCTTATCATCAAACTTTCTCAAGGAAGACTTTAGATGGCATCAAAGCACGCTCTTCCTCACTTGATGAATGCTGTGACTTCAGGTCAAAGGATCACAACACCATTGTCAATTGATACCTACTCGTGACACGATTGAATGACAATCCACAGAGTAGTCTCAGGTTGGGTCTGTCCAGTACAACTTGTTCACTAATAAGTACCCACGTGATGACTTGATATCACAATATCATGACCTGTGAGAACCAGTCATTAGTCAACACACGTGCTAGTCTTCATGTACCATCATCACCCTTAGCTTCTATGATGATACACGACCAGGGACCTTTAAGAATGAAGCTTCAAAAAAAATCATGGGCTCTCACATTCAAGTCACGTACTTGATGTCCCATGGAAGCGAACATTCTAAGGGTATCTATTATGTTAACATTTAACTATCATATATAGAAAAATTCATAATAAAAGAATTTGCCATTTAATTATAAAAGAAAAACTAGGTACACAGTTCATCATATGAACAAATAGCCAACAAAATACAAGATTACATGCAACCCACAAGATTCTCGCTAGAGTTGATCATTTAGGTATCGTATACCCATCGATCTAGTATGACCATCATGCTTTCTCTGCGCGAGAGGCTTTGTCAGCGGATCCGCAATATTTTCCTCAGTCGGCACTCTGCAAATGTTTACATCTCCTCGTTCGACAATCTCACGAATAAGATGAAAACGCCGGAGTATGTGCTTGGAGCACTGATGAGATCTAGGTTCCTTAGATTGTGCAATTGCACCATTGTTATCACAGTAGAGAACTACGGGACCAACAATGCTAGGAACTACATCAAGCTCGCCGATGAATTTCCTAATCCATACAGCCTCCTTCGCCGCATTAGCTGCCGCGATATACTCGGCCTCTGTTGTAGAATCAGCAACTGTCTCTTGCTTGGAACTCTTCCAGCTTACAGCTCCTCCATTCAGGCAAAACACAAAACCTGACTGAGACTTGGAGTCGTCTCGATCAGTTTGGAAGCTAGCATCCGTGTAACCACTTACAACGAGCTCTTCCTCTCCACCATACACCAAGAACACGTCCTTAGTCCTTCTCAAGTACTTCAGGATATTCTTGACTGCAATCCAGTGACACTCACCGGGGTCTGACTGATACCTGCTAGTCATGCTCAAAGCAAAGGAGACACCGGGTCGAGTACAGAACATCGCGTACATGATTGATCCAATTGCCGAAGAATATGGAATCAACTTCATGCGGTCCTTATCTTCACAAGACTTTGGACACTGGTCCTTAGAAAGATTCACACCATGAGACATGCGCAAAAATCCTTTCTTGGACTCAAGCATGCTGAACCGCTTCAACACCTTTTCGATGTACGTACTCTGGGTCAAACCCAGCAACTTCTTTGATCTATCTCTATAGATCTTAATACCGAGTATATAAGTCGCTTCACCCAAATCCTTCATTGAAAAGCAGTTCCCTAGGTTGTTCTTAACAACTTTCAGGGTAGGAATGTCATTCCCGATCAACAGTATGTCATCTACATACAATATCAGGAAGACAACAATGCTCCCACTGATTCGCTTGTAAACACAAGGCTCATCTTCATTCTTGATGAAACCAAACTCTTTGATTTTCTCATCAAAACGAAGATTCCAACTTCGAGAGGCATGTTTCAGTCCATAAATGGACTTATTCAGCTTGCATATTTTAGTGGCTTCATCTGGGGATACAAAACCCTCAGGTTGTGTCATATACACTTCCTCAAGGAGGTTTCCATTAAGGAAAGCCGTTTTGACATCCATCTGCCAGATCTCGTAGTCATAATACGCAGCAATAGCAAGCAATATCCTAATGGACTTTACCATGGCAACAGGGGAAAAGGTCTCATCATAGTCAATACCATGAATTTGCTTGAAACCCTTATCCACCAGTCGCCCTTTGAATGTCTGTACATTCCCATCCATGTCGGTCTTCTTCTTGAAGACCCACTTGCACCCTATGGGTCGTACCCCTTCAGGTGGTTCCACCAAGTTCCAAACTTGGTTTGCATACATGGAGTCCATTTCGGATTTCATAGCCTCAAGCCATTTGTCGGAGTCCGGTCCATTCATAGCCTCTTGGTAGGTTGCTGGTTCATCATCATGATCCATAAGCAACACATTACCTATTTGAGACACGAGAAATCCATATCTCTCAGGCTCAAACCTCGGTCTACCAGATCTACGTAGGACTTGTGTTCCTTGAGCAGGTTCTCTAGCTATAACATCTTGTAGTCCTGTCTCAGAATCCAATTCCGGTTCATTCACTATATGTGGTTCTTGAACTTCTTCAAGCTCTACCTTTTCAGTCTTTCTTGATAAGAACTCTTTCTCCAAGAAGACACCAGTACTTGCGACAAACACTTTGCCCTCAGACAGTAGGTAAAAGTAATACCCTTTCGTTTCCTTAGGATATCCCACCAGATAACATTTATCCGATTTGGGTTCCAGCTTGTCAGGCATTTGACGTCTCACGTATGCCTCACAGCCCCAAATTTTAATGAACGACATACTAGGACGCTTCCCAATCCATATCTCATATGGTGTCTTCAGAACCGTTTTAGTTGGAGCGCGATTCAATGTCATTGCAGCAGTCTCTAAAGCAAAACCCCAAAAGGAAACAGGCAAGTCTGCATGACTCATCATCGAACGTACCATGTCTAACAGAGTATGATTTCTCCTCTCAGACACACCATTATGTTGTGGTGTTCTAGGTGGAGTGAGCTGTGATACAATACCACACTCTTTCAGATGATCACGGAACTCATGACTCAGGTATTCGCCACCTCGATCAGATCGGAGTGCTTTAACCCTTTTACCCAACTGGTTTTCTACTTCATTCTTGAACTCTTTGAACTTTTCAAAGGTCTCGGATTTGCACTTCATAAGATACACATATCCGTATCTACTGAAATCATCAGTAAATGTAACAAAGTAGAAATACCCTCCTCTAGCCATGGAACTCATGGGTCCGCATACATCACTATGTACAACACCCAAGAGATCCTCAACCCTCTCAGTATAACCAGTGAAAGGAGCTTTAGTCATCTTGCCTAACAAACAAGATTCGCATCGCTCAAATGATTCATAATCAAATGAGTCCAAAAGTCCATCTCTATGGAGCTTGGATATGCGCTTCTCGTTGATATGGCCCAAACGACAATGCCAGAGAAAAGTAGGGTTCGAATCATTTGTTCTTAGTCTTTTATTGTTTTCTACATTACAGATCAGATGGTCCAAGTTCAAAACGTAAAGACCATTAAACAATTGGGCTACAACATAACAAACATCATTCTTAAATATAGAACAACAATTATTCTTAATTATAAAAGAAAATCCAATCATGTCCAAACATGAAATAGATATAATGTTTCTAGTTATCGCCGGAACAAAATAACAGTTATCTAGTTCTATTACAAGCCCACTGGGCAAAGAAAGACGGTAAACTCCTACGGCTACAGCAGCAACTCTTGCTCCATTGCCGACGCGGAGGTCCACCTCCCCTTTACTCAGCAATCTTCTCCTTCCCAGTTCCTGCACATTTGTACAAATGTGAGAACCAGATCCGGTATCCAATACCCAAGATGAAGGAGCAGAAAGGTTTATCTCTATAACGTAAACATTAGAAGCGAAAGTCATACCTCCCCTCAATTTCTGCAGACCCTCAATGTATGAAGGACAGTTCCTCCGCCAATGACCAGCCTTGCCACAATGGTGGCATTTCCCTTCCTTCACCGTGCTCTTCTTTTTCATCAGTGCTGAAGACTTGGGCTCAAGATGTGACTTAGGTCCTACCTTCGTCTTCTTGGAGCCCTCGGCTTTGCCCTTGCCCTTATGCACCATCAGTATGGGGCTGGCAGGCTTGGCCTTCTTCATGTTGATTTCGGCAGTTCTCAACATGCCTAAGAGTTCGGGCAGTGTCTTGTCTATCTCATTCATGTTGTAGTTCAAGACAAACTGCTCATAACTGTCTGGCAACGATTGCAGGATCAGATCCGTGGACAACTCTTGACCAAGAGGAAAACGCAGCCTTTCAAGGTTCTCTATATACCCAATCATCTTGAGTACGTGAGTCCCTACTGAGTCTCAAACTCCCATCTTGCACTAAAATAACGCTTTCGTGATGTCGAACCTCTCTTGACGAGCCTGCCCTTGAAACATTTTCTTGAGATGCTCGTCAATCTCCTTGCACCCCATGTTCTCATGTTGCTTCTGAAGCTCAGAGTTCATGGTGGCAAGCATAAGGCACTCGACATCCAAAGCATCGTCAGTATACTTCTTATAAGTATCTTTCTCAGCACGGGAAGAGTTCCCGGTCGGCACCTCGGGGGCTTCTTCTTCCAAGACATAGAGCTTTCGCTCTTGCCTGAGAACAATTCTCAGGTTCCTATACCAGTCCATATAATTTGTCCCACTGAGCTTATCCTTCTCAAGGATGGCTCTCAGAGACAACGTGGAGTGTGCAACGCTTGCCATGGAATTCTACAAGAATTTATGCAGAATAAAATCAGTACCTAAATTTAAATTACAATTTATTCTAATTAGGACTTCAATTAAAAATACTCCCACTATTTTATTCGAAATGATAGCCCTCACTAACAATTCGGAGAGTTCATGCGAGCTACTCTCTTAGTGGACAAGATCCGTATTTTACCAACACTATGAGTCCGCTTTGGCGTTCCTCTCACGATGCGGTTATTTAGGTAGGCAACGCTTGCCAATTGCATCCTCATGCAATTCTTGTATGGTTGGTGAATAACTCCTTATTCGCATCCATCATATGGTGCATGCCAACCCTATGCCTCTAGGCACTCAACCTTTGAGGTCACCTAGTTAAGCTGGACCCGATGTCGACAGTGGGATATCACAATTATCCGCTCGCACCCTTACCAAGATAGATTAATGCACCTTGCTTTGGCAAGCCCACACTTCATCGATCGAGGCAGGAAGTGTGTCAGCCATCGGAAGGCATCCGAACACTTAATATTTGATGAAGGGATTTCAAATATAGGTTAACAATTAACCATGATCAACATTTGATCGACGTGCACATCCAAAGAAAAACAATTCTTCTAAAACCACATGCATCCCTTATGTGCACATCCTGACACCATCAACATTTGATAGAAGGAAGGGCTAAATCTGAGCATCCGGAAATTTCCAAATCCTCAGATTTACATGCATTGGACAAAGGCAAAGACAGCTTAACTTAAAGCAGTAGACAAGCTCATCTCTCTTTCTTGGATTCAAAATCCAAAAACAAAATCGAGGGATGGTTACTGCTAAGGAGATCACTATTTCTAACACTTAGAAATCCACTGAAATTCCAATCGTTCTTGGCGAGGAGACCAAGACTAAATCTAGACATTTAGAACACTTCTAAATCCCTAGGTTTACACGCACTGGAATAACAAACTTCCAAAACAACAATCATGGCCAGAACCTGGCTCTGATACCACTGTTGGGTTTCTCTATGGGGTTGGCACAACGCTTGTGCACGCAGCGGAAAAATAAACATCAAGAAAAACCCAAAGAGATGTGGAGCGGGCTATGAACGTTGAATCAAGAAGTTAGCAAAACTAGGCAAAAATTACCTCGGTGGCGTTGAGTCACAACCCAACGGAGATGCTCCAAACTTTATCGGCTTGCTAGTGGCGAGTTCTACGCGGAATAGTGTCCACGTTTCTGCAGAAGTCCACACGAGCGGGAGAACACCGATCTATCCGTCGCACGGATTATCGGGAAGGAGAAGACCACACCTTTGCTTTCCCACAGACTGCTAGGTCCGCGCCAGGGATTGCAGCACCAGCGACAGTCGCCAGAGAAGAGGTGGTCGACGGAGCGAACACGGTGGCGGCGGAACTCTTCCGTCGGCGGCGGGGATCGGGATCGGCGGAACGAAAGGCAGAACGGCTTCCGTCGGGTTTCGATCTGCTACAGGAGAAAATCGCGAGCCCGTCTATATTCCCGAAAACCCTAAGTGTCCTATTTATACCAAAGGTATAAATAAACCCAGGAAAATCGCTATCCGCAGACCACCCGAAAATAGGGTTCAGAATCGGCGAGTATCAATCGGTGAGAATCAGCGACAATCGGCGAGAATCACTGGGCAGGTTCGGCGAGAATCAGTCGACGAGTATCATACAGGATCGGCGAGAATCAGAGTACAATACTCGACGATTCTCGCCGATCGTCGAGCCGCACTCGACGATACACAACGATACTTGACGATCGTCGAGCCGCGGTCGACGACAATTGTCGAAGTAGTCGTTCGTCGAGAATCAACAATTGATTCTCGACGATTCTCGTCGATCGGCGAGAATCAGAGAGACGATTCTCGCCGATCGGCGGGAATCAGAAGACGATTCTCGACTAATGTCATCGACCCTCGGACGACAATCCCAACCAGCCCTTCAAGGCAACATTTGCCCAACTCGATGATCCTATAAGGCAACACTTTGCCCATAACCCTATTCAGGTCGGTGATTGGTAACCTTTACCAACACAGTCAGTCAACCAACTTCTCCACATCTCTTATGTGCGACCCTGCAGGCTCATATCGCGTTGGCAGTGAGATTACATGCTTGATCACTTCTAGATCATCATGGTGACTCCAACATGATCTTATGGGTATGTTTGTACAACTGCTTCAAGAACAAATAAAATATTTTGATGATTCATTCAATGTTGTAACTGAGAAAGTAGCTGCTCTAGAGAAAGAGATGAGCAAAGGATTTGCTGAGATTCACCATAATACAGCTGAACTGAGACAACTCTTCAAGATTGGTGGCAAAGCTCTGGATCACACTATCACTAGTGTTGATCTTATCATGGAGCAATGTGTCACTCTTGCCAACAACCAGATTGAGTTAGATAAGAGAGCACAAGAACATAAAATCAAGATCTATGAAGAGGTAGGCACATTCAAAGATGATAATATTAATAGTCTGACTGTAGAAGTCAGAAAGGGGGAGAGCTTATTAAAATAATATCTAGAGAAATCACATGCTATCAAGTAGACTCTCTGGGAAGAGAAACTAAAAGAGATTCATGATGATGTGTTAGGCCAGATTCAAAGTGTGAAGTTTCATACTTATGATACAGCAGTCTGGATGCATAATCAGATACTTCCTGAGTTTCAAACAGATCCAAATTTCATTCGTCACCATTTGAATCCCTTGGCTCCTATTCCTCCAGCTTCAATCCCCCAGTGTTCCTTCTCTCCAAGACCTGAAGGATCAGAAGCCCCCCTCCAGATTCTTATGCTCAGGTTTGGGAGGCTGACCAAGCAGATATATTTTTCCATGCTCCTCCTGAAATTCATATTCCCAAGAAAAGAAGATATGGTGATGGAGCCTCTGCAAGCAGATCAATTCTAGTTCCAGATACAGAAAAGAGGAAAGCTCTAGGGTTTGCAGAAATCTGGTCCCCAACTTCAAAGTCACTCATTCTGGACACTCTCAAGCTAGTCATGGATTTCAATGAAAATAGACATGATCACTACAACACCCAAGAATGGGAATTGTATGAGAATTCTATGATAAAGAGAAGGCTATATGATAGAGAATATGGAAGAAACAACCCTGCTGCACCTCCAAAGCCTCCAAAGTACTATCCCAAGCCTTACAGTTACAGAGAAGACAACAAGAGAAGAAGGACAAACATAAACATCAAGTTTAAGCATAGAGAAGTTATGGGAGTGGGGATATGATCTGTGTAGAAATGACTTTTTGGACAATCTTATTTATATAAGTCTTAATCTTGGTCATCTACTCTTTGATTTTAATCTTTATGCTTGTTACACTACTTTATCTCATGATTATCTAGTTATATATTTGTCTATATAATTCACCTTAGTGTGGAGGGTTATGACTTCTACAAATAGGGGGAGATTGTTGGGTATTATATCCACAATAACACAGATTTGATGAAGTCACCCTTAAACTAAGATGAATTAAGTTGTATTTGATGTGTTGTTTGAGTTGTGTTTGCGGGACTATATTGCCAAGTGTAGACCAATGTCAGTCTACAATGGGTCACCAAACACAGGACCATACAATGTAATCCCTCATTATGTGATCTATGGTGTTGACTCATGTGTAGCTTCTCTATTGGGATACACTTCATATTTCAAGCATTAGGATTGATTGGAGAAAGAAGTGTTGATGAGTTTATTGAAGAAGAGAAAATTCTGTTGAAGAAAATTTTGCTAAGTATTTTACTCGAGTAGTAGTTTATATACTCGAGTTGAATACTTAGTTAATACTCGAGTAAATCTATCTGTACTCGAGTAAGGGAAATGGCTCTCGAGTAGTCTGAATATAGCTCTCGAGTAGCCAAGTCCATTGCTCGAGTAGACCCTCTCTTATTCTCCAGATTAACAGATTTTCCTCTAAGAAAATGTTTCTAAGTCCTATACTCAAGTAGTTATATTCATATACTCGAGTAGTTAATCTTCTCTCGAGTAGTCCAGTTCCAGTACTTGAGTAACCCGTATTATTCTCCCAGAAAATCCACTAAATCTTTTTCTCGAGTAGTTTATTTCTAGTAGTCGAGTAGTTCAACTCCACGTCTTGAGTAATTGTATTAGCACTCGAGTAAGTCTTTGTATACTCGAGTGATTAGTAATTCTATTTTGAATTTTGTCAAAGTCTTCTACTCGAGTAGTCTCCTTCTATTCTCTCGAATAATCACATTAGTACTCGAGTAGGTATTCTTTTACTCGAGTAAATCGGTCAGATTTTTCCAGAAATTTGCTAAGTCCAGAATCGACAGGAATTTCAAATGGCTTGACGTTATTGGTCCACGTGTACATCATTAATACTAATTATGACCATTAGGGAGATCTTATATAAGGTCTTGTCAAACCGATTAACCCTAACAAGCTATCAAGTATTATTCTAAGAAATCTGAATCAAGATTTATCTTTCTAAAAATGGAAGCCGCCGACCTTTATCGTCTATATCGACTAGGGTTTTTGATTCAAGAAGATTCAGATCAAAGTGGACTTACAGATCGAGATTGCTTTTCAACTCATCATCTCTAGGATCATGTGAGTCAAAGGAATTTCAGATCCAGATCTTGCCGAGTTTCTTCTTCAGCTTATTCTGATAAAGCCGAAAAGATCATGGAAGAAGAACTAGGCCGATAGATTCCAGATCTGAGAAATTACTGTTTGTATTTTCATATATTCTCAATTTAATTCTTATAGGAGATTTCTCTCCGAGCGTAGGAGCTTTTGTATCCGAGTTGTAGGAAGTTTTTATCTTCCGAGTGTAGATCCGTGTTGTGGATCGAGATTGTAGGAACTTTGTTCCAAGGCGTAGGATTGGTTTTCAATCCAAGATAGTGGAGTAGCCGAGTCTAGTGGTTTGCTAGATCGGTGAGGGAAAGTGGATCTACCCAAGGTTGGGGAACCACTATAAATCTTTTGTCGTCTGTGATTGCTTGGTTGATTATTGTGTGCATAGATCTCTAAAGTTTTATTCCGCAAAAAGATGCACAAATCACCTATTCACCCCCTCGAGGTGATTTAGGTAGACAACTGAACACTTTCAATTGGTATCAGAGCGAGATTGATCAATAAAAGGTTAACACCTTGATCAGATCTTACCAGTTGTCTTTTGAGAATTATCCAAGTATGGACAAGGCTAAAGATTTTGCCAAGCTTTCGTTGTACACAAAGAATAACTTTCCCATGCGGAAAGAAAGAATTAGATTTTTCATGGAAGTTGTGGATCCAAGGATCTTCATGATCGTTGAAGAATGTCCTTACGTTCCCATGACCGTCTCCACTATATATCCAACAAAGAAAGTTCCCAAGAAATTGATGGATCTAGACAAAGATGAGATTGCACTTGTGTCCTTAAATAAGAAGGCCAAGAACATAATAGCAAGTGCAGTTGATGACTCCATGTTGCAGAACCTGATCCACTGCTAGTCTGCTAAGGAGATGTGGAAATCACTCGTCACCTTGATGGAAGGTACAAAAGAAGTTAGGGATGATAGGAGATTCCTTCTGAATCAGAAATATGAAGCCTTCCAACAAGAACACAAGGATACCATTGCTGACACTTTTGAAAACTTCTTTAAGATAGTCAACGGCCTAAGGTTCTATGGCCGAGTCTTCACAAATGGAGAACTAAATGATAAGTTCTTGAGAACCCTCACCAAAGAATGAGATAACATGGTTTGTGCTATCCAAGAGTTTGGAAAGCTAGCTGAGACAGACCCGCAGAATCTCTTTGGGAAGCTTATGTCATACGAGCTACAACTCAATACAAGAAAAGCTGAAGAAGAGAAGACCAGGTCCTAGTCTAAGGAGAAGTCTGTTGCTCTCAAGGCAAACACCTCAAGGAAGTCCAAGGCCGCCTCTCCTACCCCAGCACAAGAAGTTAGTGAAGAAGAAACATCAGAGTCAGGTACCTCATACTCAGAGCTATCTGAAGGAGAGTTCTCTTTACTTTCACGACAGTTCAAGAAATTCTTGAACAAAAAGAAGCAATGCAAAGGCAAGGATGCCTCCTACAGAAGATCACGACATGATGGTGATCGATACCGAAAAGGCTCAAGCAGCCATGACAGGTATACTTCTAAACCAAACAAACATATTTCTACCGATATCATTTGTTAATGCTGTAATAAGCGAGGTCATGTCATCGCTGACTGCCCCCACAAGAAGAAGGAGGGTGGAAGAAGAGAAGAAAAGAAATCTTCTCACAATAAGAAGAAGACAGAAAAGAGCCTAATAGTAAAGAAGGGAAAGACTCTTAGCTACTCAGACTCATCTGAGTCGAGTGAAGAAGAAGAATCCTAGTTCAGACTTATGGCTCAGACTGATGATGAACAAGAGCCCCAGTTCACTGGGAAGGTAAACTCTCACACTCCTCTTTCTGAATCTGATGTTTCTAAACATGATCATGAGGACAGCTCTTATGATGATGAGTCTGAACTCATGGCCCAGTATAAGGAGTTAATCATGGCTTATGACAAATGTCGACGAGTCGTGAAAATTCAAGCTAAAGAGATAAAGTCTCTGAAAGCTGAAGAGTGCACTCTAAGAGAGGAAGTCGCTAAGACCAACTCGCTCAGAGAAAACTTCAATGTTGCCATTGAAGAATATAACAAGGCTCTCGAGCACCTAAACTTAAAAGAGAAAATCATCAAAGAGTTGGAAGAACAACTCGCTGCTGAAAAGATACTTGTTGAAAGTTTCTCGAAGCCCAAGACTGTCCTTCCATTCGTTGCTGAATTCTCAGCTAAGGCCAAGGGTGCTGGGCTAGGCCATGTTGAAGCTCCTAGTAAATCTTTTAGGAAGAATAAGGCTCAAAGAAAGAATAGGGCCGCCAAGAAGGCTTTGACCAAAGAAAAGGGGAAAGCCCCACAAGATCAGACTTCTTTCAAGAAAGTCATATTTCCAACAAATGAGTTTGATCTTGACTCATCCTACGGTCACTTGACTAGGCCTACTTATGTAGAGCCCAAGTCTCGTTACCAAGGATGGACTCGCCCCAGAAACTTTGGTGAGAGTGTCTTTAAGGCACCTTATGAAGAAATCATTCTTCAGAGCTATGACCCTTATAATCATGGTCATAACATCAAGAAAGCACCAAAGGTAAAGCCTATTGTGGAAAGGCCATTGAAGGAGAAGAAATCATGTGATTCTCATCACCATGATGCTTCTTCCTCTAAGAATGCTGCCCCTGCTAGACCACCATCTCAAAAGGTCAAGCAGGAGAACTTAAGGAAAAGATACAACAGGTTCGACTGTTGGTGTCGTGGCAAGATTGGTAACTTTGTCATTGACTGCTGGTTTAATCCCAGGAATTTTGCAACTACTAATGTTAGCAATATGAGAAAGACAACTTATAATGCTAATACCCGCAGGGGGAGAGTTCTAACAAGAGACTAAGGACCCAAACATGTTTGGGTTCCTAAGGCAAATTGATTTATAATTGCAGGTATGTCTAAAGGCCACCAAAACGCCTATCTGGTATTTGCACAGCGAATGTTCTCGACACATGACCGGGACAAGAAGCCTTCTTCAGAACTACTCTCCAGTTTTGAACGGGTCAAAGGTCATCTTTGGAGATTTAGACCAGGGAATTACTAAAAGCTATGGTATGATCACTAACGATAGTGTATTCTTCTCAGATGTGGCCTATGTTGAAGGATTGGAACACAATCTCATAAGCATTACCCAACTCTGCGATAAAGGATATATTGTTGAATTTCATGTTGATAAGTGCTTGATAAAATCTGTTGAAAATATGGAAACGATTCTATCAGGCACTCGAATCAGAAATATATTTTATTTAAATTTCATTTGTATAGACTCATCTGCACCAGTGTGTTTTATGGATAAAGATAGTGCGTCTCTTGGTAACCAATGACACAAGAGATTAACACATATTAATTTCAAAACTATTATTAAATTATTTTCACTGAATTTAGTACGTGATGCCCCAAATGTCAAGTATGTCAAAGATACACCTTGTCACGCATGCGTAAAAGGCAAGCAAACAAGGGCTACCATTAAAAGCGTTATTGACAAAGATTTTAACAGATGTTTACATCTACTTCATATGGACTTGTTCGGTCCACTGCAAGTTAGAAGTTTGGGAGGTAAGAATTATACGTTGGTTATTAATGATGATTACTCGCGCTTTGCGTGGGTGTTCTGTAACGCCCCGAAACTCAAAAGAAAGACGGGAGACGCTTTGGGCCAGTTTTGGGTTCTGGCAGGGGGCATACGGCCTGCGACACGGGCGTGTCGACCCGTGTCGACACTCAGCCCGCGAAGTTGACCCTCCGCGCTCGACGAAGTGTCGAGACATGGCACACGGCCTGCGACACGGACATGTCGTTGGGCATGTAGACCCGTGTCGACACTCGTCCCGGGGAGTCGACGAACTTTGCTCGACGATGTGTCGAGACAAGGCACACGGCCTAGGACACGGGCGTGTCCAAGGCCGTGTCGTCAGGTAGACGATCTTCGCTCGATGAAGTGTCGAGTGTCGAGATCGTGTACACGGCCTGGAGCCCAGGCGTGTTGAGGTAGACACGGGCAAGGACACTGGCATGTCCTAGAACCCGTGCAGTGCTCGGGTTGCTTTCGGGTTAAATTGATGGGGGTACACGACCGGCCACACGACCGTGTCAGGTGGAACACGGGCGTGTCAGGTCAAACACGAGCGTGTTCGATGCCCGTGTGTTATTCCAGGCGAGTCGATTTTGACGGTGAATGAGGCACACGGCCATGGACACGGGCGTGTGCCAGGCCGTGTGCGGTCCAGATTGGGCATTTCAGTCCCGAATCAAAGCCGTTCGTTTCTTTAATTGATGATCCAACGGCTGGGGGTTGTTCCTGAAGGGATATACCCGGGATTGGGCCTTAGAAACCCTCACTTTTCTTGAGTTATTATCTTTCTAAAGTTTAGAGAGAGAGGAGAGCCAAGGAAGGAAGAAGCTAGATTCGACCATTGGAGGAGCTTCGAAGCTCCAAATCGCGAGTCGACTCCGCATCCACGGAGGTAAAGCTAGTGCGGTGCTTTTCATCCGCTTACTTTTACATGGCGCCAAAGAAGAACGCTAGGGTAACGATTCTCTTCTTGAGCATGAGTAGCTCTCCTTCTTTGCATAGGAAGCCCGCTCTCGCGAGTTTGCGGTGAGTTGGAGGTGTTCCTTCGGGTAAATATGTGAAGTCCCCGTTGTTTAGAGTCTGTAAGCGAGAACGGACATAGGCATATTGTGTGAAGCCTACCCGGACATGTTGGTCTGGATCGGTGATGTTGCATTGCATAAATACCGGAGAAGACTCAGTGCGATTGGTTGTTTTTCGGGTTTTCTACACGGTAGATTACAGCAGGGAGCCTTGGGGACTAACCCTAAGGTGCACCCAGAAAACTGGGCGGATGCGTGATCTTGCCAACATGGAGGCCTGAGAGCCAACTTGAACATAACCGAGTTATGTGAAATTGTGTGACGAAAATGGGACTCTGGAGAAGTTTGACCTGTGCATATGGCTTAAATTGTCGTTGCGACATGAGGACGGGTTAGATGGAACCGTACCCACTTCTATGTCGTTCGAGTTAAAGATACCTAAAGTTACGTGGTACTTGCCGTTGGCATAGATGAGAGTCTTCGGCTGTCTATGACTTAAATTATCGTGACCCATGGCGGGAAGACAAATTGCTCATATGTTTGGCCGTCAAAGTGGCGCTGGTGGGTCTGGAATGTTTATGGCTTTAACTGACGTGACATCGACCGGTTCACCAAGAATGTGCCCTGAGTGCACGGGGTGTGTGGCTGTGTGAGCCTACTCCTGTGATGAAATGAATATTATTTTATTGCTCGCTTGTGCTAATAAAATTGCAGGGAAGGAGCATTGCCGCCCCGAGTTGGGGGCGGGATAGTTATAATTTGGTCAGCATTTCTGACCGTTGCCTTTTTGTTTTGCCACCGTGCGGTGGTTTGTTGCTTGCAGGTGCTACTGGACCAAGCGGTCAATAGCGGGCTAAAGCCCAAGTTGCGAAGCCGGCCCTCGAAGGCCTAATTGGAGTGTTTACTGCTTTTTTCATGTATGACCGGCCTGCGTGCTGTGGTTTGTAAAACATGTAATGTCAAGTGAACTATTTTGTATTGCCTTAAGGCTTGTACTGGTGTATGTATAACATTCCTATTTGGAATTAGTGGACATTCATGCTTTAGTGCTGGGTTATTTATTGCAACTTTTATTAACTGCTTCCGCTAGAATGCTCTGTGTAGGACGTTATGATTAGTTGGATGGTTTCCATTAAGTAACCACCCGGTCTGTCTGTGGTATATGACGTCGGGCCCCGACCGGACCTACTGCTATATACTATGCGATGGATAGGGGGTGTTACAATTTGGTATCAGACTACTGGTTTTGGTCAGGCTTAAGATGAATTCGTTGGCGAATTCTTTTTAAGGGGTGGTGAGCACATGTGTGTGCGTCATCGTTATAACAGTAAAAGAGCCCATGAATATCCACTTAGGAATGAAAATACACTTGTTTGGGGAACCTGCGTGTTCCTATAATTGCAGTTTGTAATTTTATTTGGTCGCTTAACGGTGTTTTGTACCACTATAGGTGACCGGAAGCGGTGCTGGACAACCAGAATGTCAGGTTTCTGAGGAGTATAGTGCGCCCGTTGAGGTGTTTGAGACTCCTCCTTCGTATGAAACCGTTAGAAGGATCGTTGAAGCGCTGTTCGCTGTGACGGGTGCATAGCTTGGAGGAAATGTATAACCCTGCGCCCCTGTTGTGGCTTCAACGCCGGTTGGCGTGATGGATCGGATGACCTTTGGAAGACCATCGGGGCAGCAGCTGAATATGCATTTAATGCAGGGAGCGCACACAGTTGAGGAATACTTGCAAGCATTTCTTATGATAAGCCGCTACCCATATTTCTAGCTGGATAATGAGCAAGCTACAGTCGATAGGTTTTATAATGGCCTGCGCGCCGAGTTACGAGTTCTACTGCTAGGACCAAAGTTATTGGGATTCTGAGCCTTGGTGGAATCAGCTAGATCTTTGGAGGCAGATTTGAGGAAGAACCTCTCGATGCCAGCGACTATGGTATCGAACTATGTAAGCCCCATAAGAGTTGCATCTGTTGGAATGCTGGAGAAAGGGGTTATGACATCGACTAGAAAAGTTACTTACACATGTTTTACTTGTGGAAAGAAAGGGCACTTTGCCCGAGACTGTTGGAAAGGTGCTAAGAAGGCCAAGAAAGCCATGTCAGGAGCAGTCAAGGACTTTAATGCAAAGGAGATGGCATTCAAAGTGCCGAACACCTCCAAGTCTGGATATCAAAGGTGGTACAAGAAGGCTAGGACTTTGGGTCTAATCCCTCCTTTCGGTTCTTCGGGGGAAACTACAAGACGAACCCCGAGCGCATGTTTCACTTGTGGAAAACTGGGGCACTTTGCCCGAGACTGCTGGAGCAGACGTCCCAAGTCCGAGAAGAAGCATGCTGTCGTGACGACAGGTATGGTTTAAAGTTATAGCAGTTTAGCCTTGAATACTTATCGCTCTTATGCATGTTAGCTTAGAACTACTTGTGCTAAGATTTGTTCTGATTTTCGTTTATTCGGCGAAAGCACCGTTCGTGTGAACGAAGCCTCGCATTCCTTTATTTAGGAATTATTTTTACGCGTCGGAGTACCTCCTTCGATGGTAAGAGACAAATTGGATGCATTATAGTCCAATGGTGCTCATTGTGCGCGGGTAGAATTTGTTGCGCTTAGTTCTGGATTGGGAATCTGGAGTTCAATCTGCAAGCGTCGTTACTTCCGTTGGTGGAGTTCGATGTTATATTTGGCATGGACTGGCTCTCAGAGCAGCAAGCCTATATAAATTGCGGTAACAAGGAAGTCAAGCTGGGAGCAAGTCATGAGATGACCTATACGGGCTCGAAGAGGTCGAGCAAGACGTTGGCGTCTGCTCTTCAGGTGGTGAAGGCGGTTCCTGCTAGTGCAGAGCTGTTCTGTACACTAGTGGAGGTTGTGAAGCCGAATTCCGCATTGGATAGTATTTCAGTGGTATCAGAATACCCTGATGTATTCCCTAGAGATCTTCCTGGAGCCCCGCCTCAACGGGAGATAGATTTCATGATTAAGCTAGTACCAGGTGCAAAGCCTATGTCACGCTCTCCATATCGGCTAGCGCCTAAGGAAATGACGGAGCTGAAAGTTCAACTAGAAACGTTGTTGGAGCAAGGGTAGGTGCACGTCCAAGTTCTTCGCCTTGGAGCGCACCGGTCCTCTTTATTCAGAAGAAGGACGAAAGCTTGAGGATAGGTATTGATTATCGGGAGCTCAATAAGTTGACGGAAAAGAACAAGTACCCGATCCCCCGGATTGATGACCTTTTGATCAGTTGTTCGGGTCGACAATGTACTCGAAGTTGGATCTCAAGTCTGGGTACTATCAGTGGAGGATAAGGGAGAGTGGTATCCCTAAGACAACGTTCAGTACAAGATACGGGCATTACGAGTTTACGATCATGTCGTTTGGGCTGACCAATGCGCCATCAGTGTTCATGGATTTGATGAATGGGACCTTCAGTGAGTACTTGGACCATTTTGTGATCGTCTTCATCAACGACATTTTGGTGTACTTGTAGAGTGAGGAAGATCACTTCAAGCATCTTCTTTTAGTTTTGGAGACGCTAAGGAAGAATCAGTTGTATGCCAAGTTCTCGAAGTGCGAGTTTTGGACATCTTAAGTGGCGTCCTCGGGCTTATAGTGAGTGAGGAAGGTATTGCAGTGGATCCGGTGAAGATTGTTGCCATACGGGAGTGGTCCGAGCTTTCTACGGTAGCGGAAGTCCGGAATTTTATGGCGCTTGCCGGCTATTATAGGCGCTTCGTAGAGAACTTCTCGCGGATAGTGTTACCTCTCACTACTTTGACGAGGAAGGAGCAGAAGTTCTTTTGGATGCCGGAGTGCGCGCGAGCTTTTGAGAAGTCGAAATGTCGGTTGACCACGGCGCCTGTGCTGAGTTCGCCGAGTGGGGCCAAAGGCTATGAGCTTTATAGCGATGCTTCGGGCAGCGGTTTGGGTTGCGTGCTACTGCAATACGGAAGTGTGATAGCTTGAAAGGGGAAACTAGATCTGATATACTCTAGAGGGGGGTGAATAGAGTATATGGTGCTTTTTGAACACAAAGAAAAACTTTTGCAAAGCTTTACAACAATTATTGTAATGAGTGTGAGCAGGGAAGCAGAAATAAAACTAATCACAAAACTAAGCTATGCAGAGACTAAGCACAAGAAAATCTAGGCCAGAAACAAAAAGAAAACATGCAGAACCAGATGACACAAGGAATTATAGTGGTTCCCCAAACTTGGGTACATCCACTCTTCTACCACCCTAGGTAGGAATCCACTGCAGGATGAGTTGATCAGGTGTCCTGGGCACCAATGAGCTTTTGATAAGGTGCTCAAAAACCAAATCAGATTTTTTGATCAGGTGTCTTGCCACCAATGAGCTTTTGACAAGGTGCTCAAAAACCAGATTCAAACTTTTGAAGGGAGTTTGAAAAACCCTTTACAGAGTGGGGGTGAGAGAGTGATGGCAGTCTTCTCTTTCTCAATCAACTGAGAAGACTAAGTGGATTGATGTCAAAGCTCCCCCTGAGTCCTTGATCTTCAGGAAGATGAGCTTTGCTGAGGGTGATAGGCCTTCAAAGATAGATCTCCAGCAAAAGATGATTTCAGCAAGCTGAAATGTTGAGTGTCTGGAGTCTTGAAGTGATATTGGCCTTGAACACTTTGAGAGCTGAAGAGATCTGAAGATTTTTGAAAGCTTGATCTCTCTGATGAGTGTTCTTCAGAATTCTTGTTGACAGAATATTTTGAAAGAGTCTCTGTATTCTGAGTTGTGTGTCCTATTCTTGTCAATCTCTTTTTTTTTGTTTGTTCTTCTCTGTCTTGATTCAAAAAAAAACATTCTGTCTTTTATTCTCTGTGCCAGAATAGAATATCACTCTGTCAAAGATAGCCGTTGGTCTGCATTGATTACAGCCCTAATTGCATAATTTCTTCTGAAGGAAAGTCCACTGAATTGTTCCTTGAAAAATCCCTTGAAACTTGCTCCAGAAGTAAATGAAAACGGCTGGCAGATCTTCTGAATTAAATGCAGAATAACTTCTATCTGATTTAAATTTGAATTCTGAAAGATAACTGAAATCGTCGAACTGAGCTCTGCTATCGTAGAGCTGAGCTCAGCGAACTGGAAAATCCAAGTAGCAAGATAATCGTCGATCTGAGCTCAAAGATCGTCGAACTGAGCTCAGAGATAAGGATCCAATGCAGAGTTAAAATCGTCGACCTGAGCTCAGCGATCGTCGAATGGAGTTCGACGATATTGCGAAGTTGAGCTCAGCGATCGTCGAGTGGAGCTCGACGATATTATGAGGTTGAGCTCAGCGATCGTCGAATGGAGCTCGACGATCTGTCGAAGTTGAGCTAGACGATCGTCGACTGGAGTTCGACGAATCGTCGTGCTGAGCTCGACGATTAGACTTGGTCTACAGAAAATCTTGGTCTTCAGGGCAGCTTCCAATCCTAGACTTCTAACCCTTAGACTCAATTCTAATTGACCTATTAAGCTATACAGAAGGTCAAACACAGATTCCTAGAGACATAGTGATCCTGACCCAAATTAGTAATAGGGTGTTCCAACAATCTCCCCCTATTTGGGTTAGGATTACTATTTACAGACTTTGGAAAAATCAAATAACATCATACAATCAGAAAAACATGAAAACAATAGCAGCTAGACACAATGCAGAAACATCACAGAGAAATATATATAACATGATATCCAGACAGCAGTCAGAAAAACCAAGGATTGTCACCTTACAGAGTTACTTTTTCTCTTTGCCTTTTACCATTTTGATTTCTCTGTTAGGATTTAAAGCTTCTTTGTTGGATCTAGTATCATCAGCTGCACCCAAATATGTTTGCTTTGAAGTCCTGGGAACCACTGCAGCTGGATGCAACTCCATGTATCTGTCTGCATCAAAGAACTTGCTGGAGGCATATCTTTCTAATTCTTTCTGTCTTTGTTCTAACATTGTAGAAATATTAGAGGTGTCCAGGCCTTGCTCTCTGGCTTTCTTTATCTGGTCTAATGCAGCCAACTCCTTCATCCTAGCAGTCCAAGCAACAGGATTCTTCTCAGGGTCCTCAAATGGTACAGGTGGCTCATACCTGTTGGAAGAATTATCTTGAGGAGTCCTGGCAGTCACAGTTTCTTTGAGCTTATAGGGGAATGGACCAGAAGAAGTATCAGTTGAAGCATGTCCTCCCCTGGAGTAAGGATGCTGCCTGGAATGCCCTTTAGAATAAACTTGAGTCTCTCTTTGATTTCCCCTATATCCTCCCCTCCTAGAGTAAGAGCCCCTAGACTGGCTTTCCCTTTGATAGGTTCTAGCATGGGGTTGGTAGGGAGCCTGGCTTCTAGATGGGGCTTGGCTTGCAGAGCTGCCACCTGCACCTGCATCAGGTGGAGGTGGTGGAGGAGGATGAGGGTGCTTGAACTGGGAGGAGCCCTTCTCATACTTCCTTTTCTTCTTCATTGATTTTAGCTGATTTTTAGAGAACTGCATCCAATGTTCAGTAATTGGGCAGTTGTGCAGAATATAGTATGGAATATCATTATCATCTTTTACTTTGGCAGGTGGAACCCTTTTCATTGCCTTACTTCTTGCCTTCCTTTTCCTTGCAATGGTGGCAGAAGAATCATCAGAGGCAGTGTTGTAGTCATCAGATTCAGAGCTCTGAGCATCATATAAAGCATCAATCCTCTTCATCAAATCTTCTTTCAGTTGAACAGCAGCAGATGGGGCAGAAGCAGAGGGAGCAACAGAAACAGATACAGCAGCAGATGTAACAATAGATACAGGAGCAACAGCAGAAACAACACTGGTTACTTCAGGAATGATGGCAGCAGCAGCTTCAGAAACAACAACAAAATCTTCAGCAGGCTCAAAAACAGCAGCCTCTGTCATCAGAAAATCCTGGGATGTGGGCTCATCAGAAACAATTTGAATTTCAGCAGCAGTTGGAACATTTTCTTCAGCAGCAGCAAAGACAGTTTCAGAAGCAGATACAACCTTTTCTTCATCAGCAGCAGCAGCAGTCATCACTGAGAGTACAAAAGAGGAAAGAATGTTGGGGTCACAGCCAGAGAGAGGCACCAGAGCCTTGGACAGATCTTCTGGGGGCTGGACAGCATTTGGCTCTGGGAGGTAGCTGTAATATGCAGTATCAAATGCAGAGAGCAAAGACCTTAGGTCTATTGCTAAGACTGGAGTAGGAGCCTGAACTGGAGCAGCAGCAACAGGAGCAGCAGATACAAACACAGCAGCAGCAGCAGCAGTAACAACAGCAGGAGCAGAAGCAGCAGCAACAGCAGCATGAAGGCTGGCTTCATAGGGCATCTCCCCCTGACTGGATGCAGATACCTCTGTATCAAGGCACACTGCTGGAGGTGCTGCTTGAGGAAGGAGAGAGGAAAGCCTGGTAGAGAGGGCTGCCACTGACAAGTGTAGAGGAGCCAAAGAGGCCTCCAAGAGGAGGGAGAGCCTGGGGGCAATGAGCTCATACAACTTGTCAGCAAGGGCTGAGAGATCTACTTGCTCAAGAAGAGGAGCAGAGGTAGATGGTATTGGGATGGCTGAGGAAGCTGGAAGTGGAGGGCTGAATGGTGGAATGAATGGCTCAGGAGAGGGGATTGTGGAGATGGAGGACAGGGGGATGGATATGGAGGGAGTGAATGTGGGTTGGTCAATGATGTGGTGGAGAAGATCTTGGAAAGATGTTGAAGAGGATGGTAATTCTGGAGGAGAAGAGGGGGAATCATCCATGTAGGATTCATCCAGAAGGGTGAATGATGGTAGGGATGGAGATGAGGTGACATCTGGTGGTGGATATGAGAATAATGGGTGGAATTGGTCTACTGGAGGTGATGAAATTGTTGCTGGAGATGGAATAGATGTTGGAGATGGGCTGGAGATTGTAATGGTGGATGGAGCTGGAGTGGTGGATGGAATAGGTAGGGTTGGACTTGGAGGAGGAGGAGAAGCAGCACTAGCAGCAGGCAGGTCTTCTGCAGGAGCAGAGACCTGGGGGGGAGTGACTCTTTGAGTCCTGGTGCCTGAAGGAGCAGTTGAAGAGGGCCTGCTGGGTTTGCTAATTTGCTTGTCCCACTTCCCAAATAGGGCACAGGTGAGTCTCTTGGAGGCATTGATGTGCACTCCAGAGGAGACCAGCAGAGCAGGGCACCTTGCCTGAAGGAAAACTCCAAGAATTCTTCCAAAATTCACAAAGGTTTTATTAATCTTCTTCTTTATCAGGTCAAAGAAGACCTCTCCCCAGTTTAAGCTTTTCCTATCTACCAGAGCTCCCATGAGGCAGAGCTGATGTCTGGAGATGGTATCATGTGCAGAATGCTTTGCCAACAGCACCTTGCCTACAACATCAGCTAGAAAACTGTATTCAACTGACAAGTTCCTCTTAAACAACTTGCTAGGGTTTCCCTCTGGATGACCCATCCTGGCAAGTATATCAAAAAATTCCTCTCCAGATAGTTCAGCAGTGTCTTCACCATTTCTCAAGCCAAAAACCTCTGTTAAAACTGTTGGGGTCAGAGGTACCTGGGTTCCAACAATAGATCCAACTATGGTGTTGTTGTCTAGATTGTGAGCAGTATAGACCCATTCTTTTATTTCATCTGAGGTAAGTTTGATTCTTGTGGTCATGAGGGCAGACAAATGCTGATCCTTGAATAAACTCAGGATGTCCTGGAAGATTTGATCAGTGGTGTTGAAGGAGTCCAGATCAATGTCAAATCCTGCATCAAACTTCATTGCGGCGAGGACAGCAACTGAGACGGCCATGGTACCTGCAAAAACTTAACAAACAAACCGAACAAGCGTAGAACTGTTTGGAGGGAAGAAAATTCTTGCAGAGAAATTGAAAGCGCAAGAGAGAACGACGGCGAAAAATGAGTTTTATATTAGGGTTCGACGCAGAATTGGAAAGATCGTTGAACTCAGTTCGACGATCGAGGCTTCGAAAGGAATCTGAAGAGACTCCAACATCGTCGATCTCCGTTCGACGATCTGGAAAGGCGTCGAGCTCCGTTCGACGATCGTTCAGTGAACAAAATCGTCGAGCGCCGTTCAACGATCGTTGACCGGAAGAGATAGTTCATACTATCTGAGGGGCGCTGAACTCAGTTCGACGATTCTGGAAATCGTCGAACTCCGTTCGACGATCTTTGGGGAAATCGTCGAGCGCAGTTCAGAGATCAGAAAATCCTAGACATTAAGAAAAATCAGAATTTTGCCTAGTCTTGGTCAATTTTTAGCTTTCAAAATCTTGGGTATTAATTAGGACTTCCTCCATCTAACATTCCTAACTGATTTAGGAAGAAAGTGTATTTCTTTTCATCCAAAGGCTTGGTGAAAATATCTCCCCTTTGTAAATCAGTTGGGATATATTGCAGTTCAATTTTATTCTTTTCAACATTGTCCCTTAAGAAGTGATGCCTAATCTCTATGTGTTTTGTCCTACTATGGAGGACTGGATTTTGAGCTATGGAAATAGCACTTGTATTGTCACAAAAGATTTTTGACTTCTCTAAGTTGTAACCATAGTCTAGGAGTTGATTTTGAATCCACAGTATTTGTGAACAACAACTACCTGCAGCCATATATTCAGCTTCAGCAGTTGAAGTTGACACAGATGTTTGTTTCTTGCAAAACCAAGAGACAAGTCTATCACCAAGGAACTGAAAAGTTCCACTGGTGCTTTTCCTGTCAATTCTGCATCCAGCATAATCAGCATCAGAGAATCCAGTTAACTCAAATGCTGAATCTTTTGGATACCAGAGACCTAGATTTGGACAACTTTTAACATACCTAAGAATCCTCTTTACTAATGTGAGGTGTGACTCTCTAGGGCTAACTTGGAACCTAGCACATATACATGTAGCAAACATTATATCTGGTCTACTAGCTGTAAGATACAGTAAAGAGCCAATCATTGCTCTATATGTTGTCTGATCAACAGGTTTCCCATGTTCATCAGCATCTAATACAGCATTGGTAGGCATGGGTGTTTTCATACAAGATGCCTCAGACATGCCAAATTTCTTAACCAGCTCATTAGCATATTTGGTTTGAGAAATAAAGATGCCTTCAGCATGTTGTTTGACTTGCAATCCTAGGAAGAAGGATAGCTCACCCATGCTACTCATCTCAAATTTAGAATGTATTAGGTTAGAAAACCTTCTGCACAATTTTGAGTCAGTAGAACCAAAAATGATATCGTCTACATAAATCTGTACTAGTAGGGTATGGGACTTATGGGTTCTAATAAAAAGAGTTTGGTCTACTCTACCCCTGATAAAACCATTTTCCAAGAGAAAGCATGCTAGGGTCTCATACCATGCTCTAGGAGCTTGCTTGAGACCATATAATGCTTTATTTAATCTAAAAACATAATCAGGATAAGTTGGAGAGATAAAACCTGGAGGTTGTCTGACATAGACTTCCTCTTTGGTGTCTCCATTTAAGAAGGCACTCTTGACATCCATCTGATAAACCTTGAAGCCTTTGTGAGCTGCATAAGCTAAAAATATCCTGATGGCTTCTAATCTTGCAACAGGTGCAAAGGTCTGGTCGTAGTCAATTCCTTCTTCTTGAGAATATCCTTGGGCAACTAGCCTTGCCTTGTTCCTTATTATTACTCCTTGATCATCCAGTTTGTTCCTGAATACCCATTTTGTTCCAACAATGGAATGATCCTTAGGCTTTGGCACTAGTTCCCATACTTTGTTCCTCTCAAATTGATGCAACTCCTCTTGCATGGCAATGATCCAGTGTGGATCTTGCTCTGCATCTTGAATGGACTGAGGTTCAATTTGAGAAAGGAAGCAGGTGTGCAACAGGTTTTGGTTGACCTGATTTCTGGTTTGCACACCAGCTGAGATTTCTCCAATTATCTGGGAAATTGGATGGTCTCTTGATGTTACTAAATCAACAGGGGGTGTTGATTGTTCACCAACCTGTGTTGTTGTTTCCTCTTGTGGTACAACAACTGGCTTTTCAAGCTGAGCTTCAATGTGTTGAGCATTCCCTTCATCTTCACTGCTTTCATCCTCTTGAGCAACCTGTAACTTGTTCATATCTTCAACTAGAGAGTGTTCCTGCAAAGGTTCTATGGTAGAAGAAATCTTCTCCTTGAAAGACATGTTAGTTTCATCAAAAGAAACATGAACAGATTCCTCAATTTTCAATGATGATTTATTATAGACCCTATAGGCCTTGCTGATCATGGAGTATCCCAGAAACACTCCTTCATCAGCTTTGGCTTGAAATTTTGCTAAATATTTCTTATCATTATTGTGAATATAGCAAATGCAACCAAAAATTCTGAAATAGTCAACTTTAGGTTTCTTCCCTTTGAGTAATTCATAGGGAGTTTTTCCCTTCAGTTTATGTATCAGACTTCTGTTCAGCACATAGTTGGAGGTGTTCACTGCCTCTGCCCAAAAGGATAGAGGTAGATGAGCATCTGACAACAATGTAGTGGCAGATTCAATAAGGGTTCTATTTTTCCTTTCAGCTACCCCATTTTGTTGAGGAGTTCTAGGAGCTGAGAAAGTGTGCCTGATCCCTTCACTCTGACAGAACTCTTGCATAAGAAGAGAATCAAACTCTGTCCCATGATCACTTCTGATCAGGGCAATGTGAGTATTGAACTCAATCTGTATACATTTGAGAAACTCTGTCAGACACTTAAAGTTATCAGACTTCTTCCTTAGAAAGAACACCCAAGTGAATCTAGAGAAGTCATCTACAATTACTAAAGTGTAGGATTTCCCTCCTAGGCTTTGTACTGTAATGGGTCCAAATAGATTCATGTGTAACAGATACAATATCCTAGGTGAATCACTCTTATTAAGTGACTTAAAACTGTTTTTAGTTTGCTTGCCTAATTGACAAGCCTTGCATAGTCCTTCCTTCTTGTAGGGGCCAGAAGGTAGTCCTCTAATAAGGTTGTCCTTGGAGAGCCTAGCAATAGTTCTAAGGTTTAGGTGTCCTAATCTCTTATGCCATAAAACATTTGGTCTACATACTGAATTAAATAAACAGATATCTATAGAAGTTGAAAGAAAATCTACTAGGTAGATGTTACCTTTCCTTTTACCTGTCAACACAGTTGTGTTGTCCTCTGACTTGATTTTGCATAAGGTTTTGCTGAAGGTCACCTGGTAGCCTTCATCACATAGCTAACTGATGATGATTAGGTTGTGCTTCAGTCCTTCCACATATGCTACCTTCTTGAAGGTTACTGAACCAATCTGGACTGCACCATATCCTTTAGTTTGTCCAAAGTTGGAATCACCAAAGATAACTTTGGGTCCAAGCTTGGCTCTAAAGGAATTGAGGTTTTCCTTGTTCCCTGTCATGTGCTTAGAGCACCCACTATCCAAATACCATTGCTGGTTAGATGTTGGATATGTCTTCACCTGATCTTCTTCAGGTTGAGTCTCTGAGTCTGACTCTGACTCCTCTTCCTCTGAGTTGTGTTGTGAGGCATTGATTGCCATCATGCAGAACTCCTTTTCCTCTGCATCATCCTCATCATCACTGGAGCTGGAAGAGGCTTCTGACTCCTCTTCAGTCTCACTCCAGGATTCAGCAACAAATCCTTTCCTTGTATGCTTATTTTTGCTGGAAGAGGGTTTGCTATTGCCACTCCTTTTGGAGTATTTCTCCTTTCTTCTTTCTTTTCTGTCCCTTCTGTCCTTGTTCTTGTTTTCTGGACAGTCAGGAACTATATGCCCTGGTTTCCTACAACCAAAGCAAATAATGTCTTTGTTATTGCCAATGGACTTGTCATACCTTGGCTTGTCCTGCTCCTTGTATGATCTTCTTCTGAAGTCCTTTCTGGCCATCTTATAGAATCTTTTGGCCAGCAAGCTGAGAAGTTCATCATTGCCTGTTCCTTTTTCTTCAGATAGATCTTCAGTTGCCTTGAATGCTATAGTCTTCTCCTTTCTTGTGGCTGGTGAAGCAGCCTTCTGTTCTTCCTCTCTGTTCTTGATGAGTAGCTCATAAGATTTGAGCTTACCCAACAAGGCTTCAGTGGTGATCTCATTCAGACTTCTGGCATCTTTAATTGGCCAGATTCTTGAATCCCAAGTGCTGGGGAAGCACATTAGGATCTTGTCATTAAGTTCTGTCAGTGAGATCTCTTTGTCTAATGTCCTCAGTTCACTGACAATTAGACTCAGTCTGTTGTACATGTCTCCCACTGACTCAGTTTCTCCCTTCTTGAAGTTCTCATATTGGGAGATGAGATGGGATCTTCTGTCCTTTCTCTCATCAGCTGAACCTGAAACTATTTCTGAGAGCTTGTCCCAAATCTCCTTGGCTGAATTACATTCAGCTACCTTTTGAAAAATGTCATCTGACATTGTCTGAGCTAGAATGTTAATTGCCTTGGCATCAGCTACTTTCCACTTTTTGATGTCAACATCTGTTCCTGATGGAGGTGGAATAGCATTTGTGCTTGTGCTTTCTGGGGGTCTTGGACACACTGTCAAAACAGAATTAAAAATATCTTCGTCAATAGAATTCATGTAGAGTCTAATCCTTGCTTTCCAAAGTGCAAACTTTGACAGATTGCACACTGGAGGTCTAGTGCTAGCATAATCTTTGTTTTGAGCCATGATTTGTGCAAACTAAATCTAATAATAAAATATAACAGAAGGATCTAGTTTGGGATCTTGGGGTTCAGGTGTTAGCCTGTACAACCAAACAGATATGGTATGTTTAACCAACCTGGCTCTGATACCAATTGAAAGGGGAAACTAGATCTGATATACTCTAGAGGGGGGTGAATAGAGTATATGGTGCTTTTTGAACACAAAGAAAAACTTTTCCAAAGCTTTACAACAATTGTTGTAATGAGTGTGAGCAGGGAAGCAGAAATAAAACTAATCACAAAACTAAGCTATGCAGAGACTAAGCACAAGAAAATCTAGGCCAGAAACAAAAAGAAAACATGCAGAACCAGATGACACAAGGAATTATAGTGGTTCCCCAAACTTGGGTACATCCACTCTTCTACCACCCTAGGTAGGAATCCACTACAGGATGAGTTGATCAGGTGTCCTGGGCACCAATGAGCTTTTGATAAGGTGCTCAAAAACCAAATCAGATTTTTTGATCAGGTGTCTTGCCACCAATGAGCTTTTGACAAGGTGCTCAAAAACCAGATTCAAACTTTTGAAGGGAGTTTGAAAAACCCTTTACAGAGTGGGGGTGAGAGAGTGATGACAGTCTTCTCTTTCTCAATCAACTGAGAAGACTAAGTGGATTGATGTCAAAGCTCCCCCTGAGTCCTTGATCTTCAAGAAGATGAGCTTTGCTGAGGGTGATAGGCCTTCAAAGATAGATCTCCAGCAAAAGATGATTTCAGTAAGCTGAAATGTTGAGTGTCTGGAGTCTTGAAGTGATATTGGCCTTGAACACTTTGAGAGCTGAAGAGATCTGAAGATTTTTGAAAGCTTGATCTCTCTGATGAGTGTTCTTCAGAATTCTTGTTGACAGAATATTTTGAAAGAGTCTCTGTATTCTGAGTTGTGTGTCCTCTTCTTGTCAATCTCTTTTTTTTGTTTGTTCTTCTCTGTCTTGATTCAAAAAAAAACATTCTGTCTTTTATTCTCTGTGCCAGAATAGAATATCACTCTGTCAAAGATAGCCGTTGGTCTGCATTGATTATAACCCTAATTGCATAATTTCTTCTGAAGGAAAGTCCACTGAATTGTTCCTTGAAAAATCCCTTGAAACTTGCTCCAGAAGTAAATGAAAACGGCTGGCAGATCTTCTGAATTAAATGCAGAATAACTTCTATCTGATTTAAATTTGAATTCTGAAAGATAACTGAAATCGTCGAACTGAGCTCTGCTATCGTCGAGCTGAGCTCAGCGAACTGGAAAATCCAAGTAGCAAGATAATCGTCGATCTGAGCTCAAAGATCGTCGAACTGAGCTCAGAGATAAGGATCCAATGCAGAGTTAAAATCGTCGACCTGAGCTCAGCGATCGTCGAATGGAGTTCGACGATATTGCAAAGTTGAGCTCAGCGATCGTCGAGTGGAGCTCGACGATATTATGAGGTTGAGCTCAGCGATCGTCGAATGGAGCTCGACGATCTGTCGAAGTTGAGCTAGACGATCGTCGACCGGAGTTCGACGAATCGTCGTGCTGAGCTCGACAATTAGACTTGGTCTACAGAAAAACTTAGTCTTCAGGGCAGCTTCCAATCCTAGACTTCTAACCCTTAGACTCAATTCTAATTGACCTATTAAGCTATACAGAAGGTCAAACACAGGTTCCTAGAGACATAGTGATCCTGACCCAAATTAGTAATAGGGTGTTCCAACATAGCTTATGGCTTGAGACAGCTGAAAGTGCACGAGAGGAATTATCCGGTCCATGATTTGGAGTTAGCGGCCTGTGATTTTTGCCTTAAAGCTGTGTAGACAATATTTGTACGGTGTGAAGATTGATATCTACACCGATCATAAGAGCCTGAAATATCTGATTGATCAGAAAGATCTGATTATGCGGTAGCGTAGATGGATGGAGTTCTTGGGGGACTATACATTCAAGATCCACTACGTGCCTGGTAAAGGGAATGCGGTTGCAGACGCACTGAGTCGCCGAGCCCCAGCTCAAGCCAATTGGCTATCAGTGCATGATGAGCGGTTGGTGCGGGAGTTGGAGGCGTTGGAGATTATTTGTGTGGATAGGCAAACAAGTGCTGAAGTAGTTCTGAATTGGACTGAAGTCCAATATGACCTGGCTGATCGGATTCGGCAGGCTTTGGATATGGATGTCCATATGAAGCAGTTCATGGCAGAGGCTCTGGATGGGTCAAATCCCCAATTCGTTGTGGAGGATGAATTGCTGTGGAAAGACGGTCGTCTGTGCGTCCCAAGTGTGGGTAATTTGTGGGTGGAATTGTTGTACGAGGCACACTATACCAAGTACTCGATTCACCCGGGGAGCACGAAGATTTACCGCGATGTGAAGAAACTGTTTTGGTGGCCGGGTTTGAAGAAAGATGTGGCGCTCTACGTAGCGAAGTGCCAAACTTGCGCCTTGGTGAAGGCGGAGTGCCAAAAGCCGGGAGGATTTCTTAAGTCCTTGCGTATTCCGGAGTGGAAATTCGACGACATCTCTATGGACTTTGTGCACGGTTTGCCAAGGTCGCAAAAGGGGAACGGCGCCATTTGGGTGGTCGTGGATCAGTTAACGAAGGTGTCGCATTTCATTCCGCATAGGAAGGATGATCCGGTGGAGAAGTTGGCAAAATTATTTGTGGATAATATAGTACGGCTTCATGGTGTGCCCAGCAGCATCGTGAGTGACCGAGATGGGCGGTTCACATCCAATGATTGGATGCTTGTGCAACAAATGTTGGGGACAAAGTTAAAATTAAGCACAGCCTTTCATCCGCAAACGGATGGGCAGACCGAGAGGGTCAATAGAACTATGAAGACATGCTCCGCATGTGTGTCTTGGACTTTGAAAAGCAATGGGAAGACCATCTTTATATGGTAAAAAAAAGGGTCGCACGCTGTTGTCCTGGCTGAAAACGGGTGAGTCAAGTTGTATAAGCGATTCGAAGTGGAGGATGCTACTTTGTTGGTGCGAAGCATTCGGGAGAGGTTGCTTATCGCTCAGGGCCGGCAAGTGAAGTACATTAAGGCCATGCACTGGAACGTGGAGTTCGCTGTGGGTGACTGGGTGTACTTTTAAAAGATCAAGCCATTCGAGGGTGTCTCGCGGGTGCGGTGATTGAAAAAGCTAAGCTCGAGGTACCTTGGGCCGTTTGAGGTTCTGGAGCGGATTGGTGAAGCAGCCTATCAATTGAAGCTTTCAGTGGAGCTTAGTGATCTAAATGATGTATTCCATATTTCGGTGCTACAAAAGGGCGGTGCAAGAGCCTACGCGAGTGATTGCGGTCGATCAAGCGTCGGTTGTTAGTGGGTTGACGACAAAAGTAAAGCCCGTGCGGGTTGAGGACTCGGAGGTCAAGCGGCTACACAATAAAGAGATCAGGATGGTCAAGGTCCGGTGGGACAATTGCGGTCGTGATGAGCTCTCTTGGGAACGAGAGCAGACTATGCTTGACGAGTATCCGGAGTTGTTCCGCTCAGGTACAAATTTTGGTTTTGTACATGTCGTCCTTTATCTAATTTCGTCGACAAAATTCTTTTAAGAGGGGGAGAGTTGTAACGCCCCGAAACTCAAAAGAAAGACGGGAGATGCTTTGGGCTAGTTTTGGGTTCTGGAAGGGGGCACACGGCCTGCGACACGGGCATGTCGACCCGTGTCGACACTCAACCCGTGAAGTTGACATTCCGTTCTCGACGAAGTGTCGAGACATGGCACACGGCCTGCGACACGGGCGTGTCGCAGGGCTTGTCGACCCGTGTTGACACTCGTCCCGGGGAGTCGATGAACTTTGCTCGACGATGTGTCGAGACAAGGTACACGGCCTAGGACACGGGCGTGTCCAAGGCCGTGTCGTCAGGTCGACGATCTTCGCTCGACGAAGTGTCGAGTGTCGAGACCGTGTACACGGCCTGGAGCCCAGGCGTGTTGAGGTAGAGACGGGCAAGGACACGGGCGTGTCCTAGAACTCGTGTAGTGCTCGGGTTGCTTTCGGGTTAAATCGATGGGGGTACACGGCCGGCCACACGACCGTGTCAGGTGGAACACGGGCGCGTCAGGTCAAACACGGGCGTGTTCGATGCCCGTGTGTTGTTCCAGGCGAGTCGATTTTGGCGGAGGATGAGGCACACGGCCCTGGACACGGGCGTGTGCCAGGCCGTGTGCGGTCCAGATTGGGCATTTCAGTCCTGAATCAAAGCCGTTCATTTCTTTAATTGATGATCCAACGGCTGGGGGTTGTTCCTGAAGGGATATACCCGGGATTGGGCCTTAGAAACCCTCACTTTTCTTGAGTTATTATCTTTCTAAAGTTTAGAGAGAGAGGAGAGCCAAGGAAGGAAGAAGAAGCTAGATCCGGCCATTGGAGGAGCTTCGAAGCTCCAAATCGCGAGCCGACTCCGGATCCACGGAGGCAAAGCTAGTGCGGTGCTTTTCATCTGCTTACTTTTCCATGGCGCCAAAGAAGAACGCTAGGGTAATGATTCTCTTCTTGAGCATGAGTAGCTCTCCTTCTTTGCATAGGAAGCCCGCTCTCGCGAGATTGTGGTGAGTTGGAGGCGTTCCTTCGGGTAGATATGTGAAGTCCCCGTTGTTTAGAGTCCGTAAGCGAGAACGGACATAGGCATGTTGTGTGAAGCCTACCCGGACATGTTGGTCTGGATCGGTGATGTTGCATTGCATAAATGCCGGAGAAGACTCCGTGCGATTGGTTGTTTTTCGGGTTTTCTACACGGTAGATTGCAGCAGGGAGCCTTGGGGACTAACCCTAAGGTGCACCCGGAAAACTGGGCGGATGCGTGATCTTGCCAACATGGAGGCCTGAGAGCCAACTTGAACATAACCGAGTTATGTGAAATTGTGTGACGAAAATGGGACTCGGGAGAAGTTTGACCTGCGCATATGGCTTAAATTGTCGTTGCGACGTGAGCACGGGTTATATGGAACCGTACCCACTTCTATGTCGTTCGGGTTAAAGAGACCTAAAGTTACGTGACACTTGCCATTGGCATAGATGAGAGTCGTCGGCGGTCTATGGATTAAATTGTCGTGACCCATGCCGGGAAGACAAATTGCTCATATGTTTGGCCGTCAAAGTGGCGGTTGTGGGTCCGGAATGTCTATGGCTTTAACTGACGTGACATCAACCGGTTCACCGAGAATGTGCCCTGAGTGCATGGGGTGTGTGGTCGTGTGAGCCTACACCTGTGATGAAATGAATATTATTTTATTGCTCGCTTGTGCTAATAAAATTGCAGGGAAGGAGCATCGCCGCCCCGAGTTGGTGGCGGGATCGTTATAATTTGGTCAGCATTGCTAACCGTTGCATTTTTGTTTTGCCACCGTGCGGCGGTTTGTTGCTTGCAGGTGATGCTGGACCAAGCGATCAATAGCGGGCTAAAGCCCAAGTTGCGAATCCGGCCCTCGAAGGCCTAATTGGAGTGTTTACTGCTTTATTCATGTATGACCGGCCTGCGTGCCGTGGTTTGTAAAACATGTAATGTCAAGTGAACCATTTTGTAAGGCCTTAAGGCTTGTACTGTGTATGTATAACATTCCTATTTGGCATTAGTGGACATTCATGCTTTAGTGCTGGGTTCTCTATTGCAACTTTTATTAACTGCTTCCGCTAGAATGCTCTGTGTAGGATGTTATGATTAGTTGGATGGTTTCCATTAAGTAACCACCCGGTCTGTCTGTGGTATATGGCGTAGGGCCCCGGCCGGACCTACTGCTATATACTATGCGACGGATAGGGGGTGTTACATGTTCTTTCTGAAACATAAGTCAGATACCTTCGATAACTTTACTAATTTTGTCAGGCAGGTGTAGAATGAATACAACTGTTCCGTAGTCAAGATCAGTAGTGACCATGGAACAGAGTTCAAGTCTAGGGCCATGACAGAATTTTGCGAAAGCTTAGGTATCTTTCATGAGTTTTCCTCTCCTCATACTCCTCAACAGAATGGAATGACTGAGAGAAGGAATAGAACACTCATTATTGAAACCAAAAACTTGGTCTCTCGTGGATTTCGGGGTCCTAAGGAAGGGGTGACCTCACACCTACTACACTTAGGAGGACATCACAGGCCAAAGGCTCAGGAAACTAGGAACAGACCCTCAGCTCTAGCGTGGAGGTCCCAACTCACACCCGGAAGACCTTGGTGATCTCACCCTCCCTAGCCAATGCTGAGCTAGGTGCCTCGGAGGATGAAGAGAGAGTGAAGAAGATATACTATCCAAAGCACCCATAAGGGCCTATTTATAGATTTCTGGGAATGGCCTGCAAATAACCAGCCTCCATGGCTCTGAAAATTACCAAAATCCCCCCGGATTGGCCTGCCAACAGCCAAATCCCACTGTTCTAAGAGGCTAATTACAGTCCACCAGGGGTAGTCCCTCAAGCCCGGCGAACTGGTGGTTAGGCTGGAAATGGGGGGAGGGCTAGGCGGACAGGCGGCCTGCGAGTGGCGACCTGGAGGCCTGCTCGGCCACTAGGCGTGCTGAAGCTGGGCGAGCTGCAGCCTACTTGGCGAGCTGCGTCCGGCTTGACGAGATGCGACCCGGCGAGCTGTGGTCTCCTTGGCGAGCTGCGGCCTGCTGGGGCGGCCTTCTTGTGGGCTGAGGCGGCCTTCTTGTGGGCTGGGGCGGCCTACGGGATGGGGCCTGGGCGACTCTTCAAAGGGGTCGGGGGTAGACAAATATTTCCTCCCCCTACTAGTATATTATGCAGGTCCGCCCAAAATTGGCCTCCAGGAGTGCAAAACTCCAAGAAAGCTTAAAAGCGGGCACCAAGTCTTGCACCTTGTTTGGGGCCCTCTCTTCGCGAATACGGGGTTGTACACAATCCCCATTCTTTACGAGGTTGGCACAAGCTAGGAAAAAAACATCCAACCCAACGTATTCGCGGAGTGGCCTTCTTAGAGCCAAAAATACTTGACCCCTCTAAGGGGAGTCAACCTGACAAGCTAGCTAATGGGAGCCTGGGTGACGAGACGGCCTTGGGGTAAAAAAATATTTGTCCTCCTCGAGGGGCCAACCATTCAAGCCAGCTAATGGTAGCCTGGATGACGAGACCGCCTCGAGGTAAAAAACACTTGGCCTCCCCGAGTGGTCAACCTATCATGACAACTAATGAGAGCCTAGATGACGAGACGGCCTCAGGGTAAAAAACACCTGTTCTCCCTGAGGGGTCAACCTGTCATCCAGCATGTTGGATCCCTAGTTGATTTGGGCTAGGTTCACTGACTTAGGTTGTGACCCATCATGTATAGCCAGTGTCATTTTGTATCCTAGAGTCTAGGTTAAGTGATGCGTAAGATCACGATAGTGAACCAGTCGCACAAGTAATATAAAATGGGGGTTTTCCCAAGTATCGATCTCATGAGGAACACAGTAAGGTGGAGTTAATTTCGAGGAGGACTTGAGATTGAAGTCCTTAGGGTCGGCGGTAACGATGGGGGCTTTGATGTTTGCGGAAACAGAAAATAAAAGGCTAACAACTACTCCTATGCAACGCCGCTATGCGATGCTTCGCCAGGCGGGATGGAAGACTAGTCGGGCCGCTATGCACCGAATCACTAGGCGGATGGACGAGAAGGCTAGCGGATGAGGTCGTTAGAACGGAGGAATGAGGGTCGTGAGCACATCTTCGCTATGCACGCCACTAGCAATTGCTAGTGCGGCAAGGGTGGATGGTGGTGGATGGAATATGGCGCAACTCGAGCAACTTAAGCAGTAAAATGAAATAGGAATCACATAGACATGATACACATAACGTATACAACCAAAGTGCACTTCATCAATATAAATAGATTTAAACACCAATATTCAACAAGAAAGCAAGAACAAGTCAAGAGATCGGCCGAATCCGAAGTCTTGCTGAGGAGTCACGGTTGGAATCGTCGGGTTGTCAATCCGCGTCCAAGCTCGGTCCTCAACTGCGTCCGGGGTAGAGAAGGGTTGTCACCACCTTCCATTGGCCCGTCTTCTTCATCTCACGATAGCGGACGAAGTTTGCTAGCTTTCCTTTGCTTGATGGCTATGGCGTCAAACCCTACTTGAAGCTCACGGACGAAGGAGAAGGCCGAGAGGAAGCTCCGACTTGGATTTGGCAGTGAAAGCATGCCCGGAGCACCTCCCTAGGGTGGAAGATGAAGGGGAATGACGGAGAAGGCGGAAAACGACGGAGATTTGTCGAGCTCCGGATCCTCTCTCGAATTAGGGCTAGACCTGCACTATTTATAGAAAGCAGAAATGAACAATGCGCACGATCACAGACGCACGACCAGTGGTCGTGCGCACTATGTCCGGTGATCGTGCACACTGGACATGGAAGATCAGGAAGAAGAACTGGGATAACACGCACGAGCAGTGGTGCAAGACCAGTGGTCGTGCGCACTAAATCCAATGGTCGTGCGATTACCCCAGACATGACTCCAGAAAAGAGGAATCAATGCACACGATCAGTGGCGCACGACCGGTGGTCGTGCGCAATATGTCCAGTGGTCGTGCGCTTACCCCAGGCTGATTCTGGAAATTGTAGAGTAGTGCGCACGATCAGGGGCGCACGACCAGTGGTCGTGCGCATTAGATCCCATGATCGTGCGCAGTATTCCTGTTTCACAACCATCCCGGAACACGCACACGACCCCTGTACTGAAAGGAAAAAACCAATCACTGATATGTGCAGACATTCCAGGAAATAACAAAAAGGAGAACAGACTATAAAAAGAACAAAATACACAACCACGGGCATAAATGTGCACTTCCTATGGAAATAAAGATTAGATGAAATATGAACGATAAAGAACTAAAAGTGAAGTGCAAACACGTGAAAACTAACCCAGATGAGTCCGAAAATAGGTATAAAAAGTGGACTCATCACACCCCCAGACTTAACTGTTTGCGCGTCCCGAGCAAACAAAATCTAAGCAGATAGAGAAAAATACTAGTTAACAAAAAAATTGCGATACGAAGTACCATGCGAAGTCGCATGCTCGCGCGCGTAAAAATATAATAGAAGAAATTTCTAGGTATGCAGAATAGTTTATATTTTTCACAATGCGTATCAAAATTTTATTATTACTCAAAAATGGAATCACGGTGAATCATCCGGTCACGCGAAGGGAGAAAGTAGACTAATCGGTAGGCGAGCATTGCCAAAGATCGGGGCTCGGGATAACCTCCAAAGGAATCCACCAATGTCGGTGACCATATGCTTGCCCTTTCGCATTCTCTCCCCGGCACTGGTTTGGTTCACACATGAATCAGTAGGACTTTAGGTGAAGATATGGGGCTTGGGTTTCAGTGAGGTAAACAAGGATAAACAAGAACGCTATGCACCTAACCCAAATAAGCTAGTATAAAAGGAATCCCTCTACTAAGCAAAATACACGCGGGTACACCACACCCCCAAACTTAACTTTTAACATATGAGTGTCTGCACCGCCTACTCCAAATATAATCACATTTCCAAAAATGATTTTCAATTAAATTTTTTTTTCTTTTCACTTTTTTTTTTCTTTACAAAAATTTCCTTTTTTTTCTCTTTATTCAAATCATCTTTTTATTTTTGCAATTTCAGCAAATATAACATTGGAGCACATCCACATAATCACAAGTAAAATCACCACGTCACACCCCAACATTAAAATGTAAACACTAAAGCTCAACTTGGGTGTGCGAATAGGATCGGCTATGAGGCTTTGGTGAAATCATGGTGGAGCTGAATCAAAAGGAGGGGTAGACACAACGGAGCTAGCGAGGACAAGACGTTAGGAATGGTACAAAGCTCAACCGGGCCAAAATGATGGCCTACATCACGCTCATGCGAGTGAACTAACCTATACCCATGCTTCAAGAATAGCTTGGGGCAAGTTCTTAGTCAACGAGAAAGACTATCCATCCTCCCGACTCGAGCAATACAAAACTAACGGCCGTCTACACACATCCCTAAGATACCGTCGGATTCACAACGGATTCACCAATTTTTGAGTAGAATAAAAAGTATTTACGCAATTAGAAAAATATAAAACTAAAAGCATACAAAAAAATTAAATCTACTCTAATTTCTACACGAGATGAGAGCAGTTGACTAGGAGCACTACAAGGTCAACATTTTACTCCGTCTCACAATCCTATGTCAGCACCATAATTTTCCCAAATCTAACAAAGAAATGAGTTTAACTCGCAGCATGCAAAAACGATAAGCACGCGCTCATGTGGGTGCAGTGGTGTGGGATGCAATGAACTAATCAAAATATAACAATAAAAGCTTCTAGTATGCACAAGAAGAGTGTGCGTGCAAAAGGTAAAAAAACTGGCTCTCCCCCAGACTTAAGCTAAGCAATACAGTATGTGATATAGAAATTAAAATCAGATAGAAACAAGGGGAGACGTTACCCAATGCTCAGCCAGTGAGCATACCAGAAGACGCGTGTAAACCTGAAGCAGGTCCGCCATACGAAGAATCACAACCCCGCCAACATGAAGTTGTCAAGAATACCTGTAGGGGTGAGCTCCGCAAAAACAAAACAAAATATACAAAAAGAAATGCTAAAATTAAAATAGACAAGAAAAATAAAATGCAGAAAATGAAAGATAAGTACTGGGGTTATTGTCATCACAGCACGACTTATTACATTCTAAACAGTTCTAGCTAATGGGCCTATGAAATAAAAAGTGCACAGGTAACTGTTCCAATATCCGTTTCGGTAACGGGTACCGATACGGTGATAGAGAAGTTACCCCTCTACCTAAATAATAATACCTGCTCCTTGCAGGCAGAGGAAATAGGAAATAAGAAGAGGAGGAGAACTGGTCCTTGCTCATCTTATCACAAAAAGTATCCTCGCCTAGCAAGACATTGTCAACCACAGGTGTGCAGGGTGTGATGGCAACGGCAAGAACACCAGGCTCATCATCATCCCAGCATACCCGTGGAGACTCTGCATGCACAGGCTCAGATAGAGAAGGGGGATCAAGATTTAAAGGAGACGAAGAACTAAAATAATCAGAAAATGGGAGAGTGATCCCGGTATCACTCTCAGCAGGATCCAAGCAAAGATCATCGTCGGTATCATACGAGTCGTACCGAGGGGAATCCGAGAACTCGAGGTCCACGGTGGTAAGAGGAACGACCTCATCCAATAAGTAGGTGCAAACCTCTGCATCGGAAAGAGGGTATTCCTCATCCCACCGGGGTGCGTAAAAGTGTTCCGAAGATCCACCTTCTCCGTTGGAGATAGAGAAATCATCATCCCACTTCGGCGCAACCTCGGGAACCGAATCATCCATAATCACGGCATCATCAACCGACTCACAAGAAAGAGGAATAGCACAATCCGACAAAAATTGCGGAGGGGCAAGGCTGCTCTCAAAATCAAGCACTGAATGAGCAGGCCCCATCGCAAAATCATTCGCTGACGCCACCCCGTCGACGACCGGAACAATCTCATTGTCCCATACAGGAGCGTCCATGAGTTCCTGCTCCTATTTTTGTTGGCTAACACCAGAGTGATCATCATCACTCAAGGAAAGCTTGTAAAAAGGGATCGAGGGACACATGAAAGAGCTGTATGCGGCCTGAGATTCTTCAGTAATCTCAACGACTAAAGAATGAGCAAAGTGCGTTCTGTCAGTGTATGGGCCAGGCAACACCCCGGTAGGCCTGTCCACAATAGTCTTCCGTGAACGGGAGGTTGTTGTGCACACGACTTAGAGGGAGAAGGCTTGCACAAACGAGGGCAATCCTTCAACATGTGGCCCACACCTTCACATAACAAACACCGAATGCAATGCTCGGCATTCATAACAACAATGACATCGATGGATCGACACAAAGTGTCAAGGATACGGCACTCAGCATCAGGATCCATCACGAACAAAAATAATTGCTAAAAAAGTGCTACACAGCTAAAATGAAAATAGCACGGATCCGCTATCTAAATCAAAAATCAGAAAAGGGTAAAAAGAAATAAGCAAAATAAAAATTCTAATAACCAAAGCAAATAAATAAAAAAAATGATATGCACAAATGGAAAAGGGATTCAATCTATTATCTCCCTCTCCACAAACTCATACGACTGTGTTCCCCGGCAACGGCGCCAAAAACCTGATGCGTAAGATCACGGCAGTAAACCGGTCGCACAAGTAATATAAAATGGGGGTTTTCCCAAGTATCGATCTCACAAGAAACACAGTAAGGTGGAGTTAATTTTCAGGAGGACTTGAGATTGAAGTCCTTAGGGTCGGCGGTAACGATGGGGGCTTTGATGTTTGCGGAAACAGAAAATAAAAGGCTAACAACTACTCCTATGCAACGCCGCTATGCGATGCTTCGCCAGGCGGGATGGAAGACTAGTCGGGCTGCTATGCATCGAATCACTAGGCGGATGGACGAGAAGGCTAGTGGATGAGGTGGTTAGAACAGCGGAATGAGGGTCGTGAGAACCTCTTCGCTACGCACGCCACTAACAATTGCTAGTGCGGCAAGGGTGGATGGTGGTGGATGAAATATGGCGCAACTCGAGCAACTTAGGCAGTAAAATGAAATAGGAATCACATAGACATGATACACATAACATATACAACCAAAGTGCACTTCAGTAATATAAATAGATTTAAACACCAATATTCAACAAGAAAGCAAGAACAAGTCAAGAGATCGACCGAATCCGAAGTCTTGCTGAGGATTCACGGTTGGAATCGTCGGGTTGTCAATCCGCATCCAAGCTCGGTCCTCAACTGTGTCCGGGGTAGAGAAGGGCTATCACCACCTTCCATTGGCCCGTCTTCTTAGTCTCACGATAGCGGACGAAGTTTGCTAGCTTTACTTTGCTTGATGGCTATGGCGTCAAACCCTACTTGAAGCTCACGGATGAAGGAGAAGGCCGAGAGGAAGCTCCGGCTTGGATTTAGCGGTGAAAGCATGCCCGGAGCACCTCCCTAGGGTGGAAGATGAAGGGGAGCATCAGAGAAGGCGGAAAACGGCGGAGAAATGTCGAGCTCCGGGTCCTCTCTCGAATTAGGGCTAGACCTGCACTATTTATACAAAGCAGAAATGAACAATGCGCACGATCACAGACGCACGACCAGTGGTCGTGCGCACTATGTCCGGTGATCGTGCGCACTGGAATGGAAGATCAGGAAGAAGAACTGGGATAACGTGCACGAGCAGTGGCGCACGACCAGTGGCCGTGCGCACTAAATCCAATGGTCGTGCGATTACCCCAGACAGGTCTCCAGAAAAGAGGAATCAATGCACACGATCAGTGGAGCACGACCGGTGGTCGTGCGAATTATGTCCATTGGTAGTGCGCTTACCCCAGGCTGATTCTGGAAAACGTACAGTAGTGCGCACGATCAGGGGCGCACGACCAGTGGTCGTGCGCATTAGATCCCATGATCGTGGGCAGTATTCCTGCTCACAACCATCCCGAAAGACGCACACGACCCCTGTACCGAAAGGAAAAACCAATCACTGATATGTGCAGACATTCCAGGCAATAACAAAAAGGAGAACAGACTATAAAAATAACAAAATACACAACCACGGGCATAAATGTGCACTTCCTATGAAATAAAGATTAGAAGAAATAGGAACGATAAAGATCTAAAAGTGAAGTGCAAACACGTGAAAACTAACCCAGATGAGTCCGAAAATAGGTATAAAAAGTGGACTCATCATTAAGTCCTTAGGCTCAACTCCAGATGGACCAGCTTTCATCAAGACCCTCAGAGACTCTAGACTCACAAGGTTTCAAGACTAAGTAAAGAGAGTTCGATGTTCGTCGAACTCAGCTCGACAAAAGGAATTCTACGCTCGACGATCGTGAGACTATTCTTGGTGATGAGCTCGATGATCTATGTTCTCGATTCGACGAAAATTCAGTTTCTACATCAAGCCAAAGTCAGGAGGACTTCAAATTTTTCTAAGTCCAGCTTCATGCTTCGGTCGACGAATTATATTCTGAGCTCGACGAACTTGGACCTCAAGTTCACAGCTTCTCAGGTCGACGAATGTTATTCTCTACTTGACGATTTCTGGACTCAGAGAATCTATGTCGACATTTAGGGTTTGTGTCGACACCAGTCAGCTTGTGTCGACACCAGGATTTCAGTCGACACCAGCTTATGTCGACATCAGGATTTGTGTCGACAACAAGATCAATCTGTCGACACCAATTTGTGTCGACACAGTATTTCAGCAGATGCAGGATATTTTGTCTAAGTCCAGAACTTTTCTCAGGTCGACGATTTTGATTCTCAGCACGACGAATTAAGAATATCTGTCAGATGAATGAAGATTGTCTGGCCAACAAACTCTATCAAGCTCAGCTCGACGAACTCAAGCTCAGCTCGACGAACACAAGTTTAGCTCGACGAATTGTGTTCTTTGTTCGACGAATCCAGATTAGGTCTTCTTCAAGGTTACCGTCCCGTTTCTTGGCGCTGATTCCTGAACATTTATTGCCAGATCTTCTCGAAATGTTACCGTTAGAATGCGCATTGAATATGGACGATTACATGCCGTTTTTCCATGGGACAGTTAGGAAAGTCATTGATTGCTGATTCTTTCCAAGGCCGACTATAACTACTGCTCGACATTCAAAAGTTTGAATATTTCTCAGTCAGTCACAGACTCAAGTGACACAGTAAGAAAAAAAGAATTAAGCAGAGTTCAAGAATTACAGTACAGAAAACAATTTGACAGATTTTTCAAAAGATTGCAGAAGAACAAACATTCTAAAATCTAAAGTTCTTGACTGTAATCAGCCTTGACCAGAGAAATTTTGAAGAAGAAGAAGATCAACCAAATTCAATCAAGAGTCTTCTTCTTTCTATTCTCAGGACCACTTCAAAGGACAACAGAACTTTTTCAGTCAAAAGAAGTTCCTGAAGCAGTTCTGGTCCAGGCATTCTAGGTTATTGAAGGCCTATCACCCTGAAGCAGTTCTCCAGCATTCCTGACCATTTCAAGATCTCAGGGGGAGCAAGAGCTGCTACATCAATCCACAAGTCTTCTCTCTGACTGTTGACAGAGAAGACACTATCACCCTCTCTCTCATTCCTGTACAGGGTTTTAAATCCCTTCAAAATTATTTTGGTTGCAAGTCTCCTTCCAAAAGACTTGAGGGTTTGGTTTCTGGGGACCTGATCAAAACCCATTGGTGCCCAGGACACCTGATTAACTCATCCTGTAGTGGATTCCTACCTAGAGTGGTAGAAGAGTGGATGTACCCAGATTGATTGGGGAACCACTATAGCTCCTTATGTCTTCTGGTTGCTTATTTTCTGGCTGTGGTCTGTGATTGATCTGTGTTTACATTTACTTTATGTTATTTGCATCCCTTTTCACTTAGGTTTACAATAACAGTTGTAAAATGTTTTTAGTAAGCACCATACTCTATTCACCACCCTCTAGAGTATATAAGATCTAATCAGCACTTTCAATTGGTATCAGAGCCAGGTTGGTTAAAAATACCATACCTTAGTGGTTGCACAGGCTAACACTTGAACCCGAAGATCCCTCTAGTTAGATCTACTTGTTTAAGTTTGTTATTAGAATTATTTATTCACAGAACATGGCCCAAAACAAAGATTATGCTAGCACTAGACCTCCAGTGTGCAATCTATCTAAGTTTGCACTTTGGAAGGCAAGGATTAGACTGTACATGAACTCTATTGATGAAGACATTTTAAATTTTGTTTTGACAGTGTGTCCAAGACCTCCAAAAAATACAAGTACAAGTGCTGTTCCACCTCCTTCAGGAACAGATATAGAAATAAAGAAATGGAAATTGGCTGATACAAAAGCTATGAACATTCTAGCCCAGACTATGTCTGATGAAATATTCCAAAAGGTAGCTGAATGCAACTGAGCAAAGGACATCTGGGACAAGCTATCTGAGATAGTCTCAGGATCTGCTGATGAGAGAAAAGATAGAAGATCTCACCTTATAACCCAATATGAGAATTTCAAGAAAGGAGAAGCTGAGTTAGTAGCAGATATGTATAATAGACTCCGTCTCATAGTCAATGAGCTGAAATCATTGGACAAAGAGATCTCATTGACTGAGCTCAATGATAAAATCCTGATGTGCTTCCCAAGCACTTGCGACTCAAGGATCTGGCCAATCAAGGTTGCCAGAAGTCTAAATGAGATCACAACTGAGGCTCTCTTGGGCAAGCTCAAGTCCTATGAGCTGCTCATCAAGAATAGAGAAGAAGAGTAGAAGGCTATTTCACCAGCAGTCAGAAAAGAGAAGTCAATAGCTTTCAAAGCCATTGAAGATCTGCCTGAAGACAAAGTCACAGGCAATGAAGAGCTACTAAGCCTACTAGCCAAAAGATTTTACAAAATGGCCAGGAAAGATTTCAGGAAAAAGTCTGCTAGAGGGCATGACAAGCCAAGGTATGACAAATCAAATAACAAAGAGATTATTTGTTTTGGATGCAGGAAACCAGGCCACATGGTGTCTGACTGTCCAGAAAATCAGTATAAGGACAAAAGGACAGGAAGGAAAGAAGAAAAGACAAAGACTTCAGAAAGAACAGCAATGACAAACCCTCCTCAAGCAAGAAAATACACACCAGGAAGGGGTTTGTAGACGAAACTTGGAGTCAGACAGAAGAAGAATCTGAAGCTTCATCCAGCTCAAGTGATGATGAAGATGATGCTGAAGAAAAAGAATTCTGCATGATGGCTATCAATGCCTCACAACAAAATTCTGATGCAGAAGAGTCAGAATCTGAATCAGAGACTCAATCTGAAGAGAAACAGGTAATAGACTCATTTGATTTCAATTCAGAGGACTTTAAATGTGAGTTTAAGGCACTTTGTTTAGATCTATTGAAATCTGAAAAAAAAATTATTTCTCTCAGAAATCAACTATCTGAACAAAGCAACTTAAAATCAGATAACCTCAAACTCTCTGAGGAGTTGGAATGTTGTAGGGAGCAGATAGCCTCACTGAAAAATGAACTATCAAAGGCCAAGAAGTTTGAAGAATCCCTTAATGGGAGAAGTATCAAACTAATGGACATCACAAGCACAGTGAACTCAAGATTCAATAGTACACTGGGCTTGGGTGCCTCATCTAGCCAACCTGTAGTATTAACAACCCCAATCAAGTTTATCTCTGATAAAGGTAAGGGAGTTGTAGAGGTAGCTAGGAAGAATTCTGATCTACCTAAGAAAACCATAGTTCAACAGAATTCGTCGAACGGAGCTCGACGATCGCCGAATGGAGCTCAACAATCTCGGGCTAAATCGTCGAACTCAGGTCGACGAACCCTGAACCCTGAACTCTGGTACAGTCGATCTTCGAATGGAGCTCGATGATCTGACCCAAGATCGTCGAACTCAGCTCAGAGATCGTCGAACAGTGCTCAAAGTTTTGAAAACTCTTTCAAAGGTAAATCAAAGTTCAATCCTAGAGGTTCTACATCTAAATGGTTTAACCCCTATACTGAATGGATAATACCTCCTAGGAGATATCATCCTGAAGGCTATAAGAGTTAACCAGAGATGTCTTTTATTTCTGAATTCAAAGGTTATCAACCTAGGCCCAAGGTAAACTGGGTCAAAAATAAGTAAATTGCTTTATGTGCAGGTGAAGACCTATCCAACATCAAACCAGCAATGGTATCTGGATAGTGGGTGCTCAAAGCACATGACAGGAAACAAGGACAATTTTACATCCTTAAAAGCTAAGCTTGGACCCAAAGTAATATTTGGTGATTCAAACTTTGGACTAACAAAAGGATATGGTGCAGTCCAGATTGGCACAGTCACATTCAAGAAAGTAGCCTATGTGGAAGGACTGAAGCACAATTTGATCAGCATCAGTCAACTGCGTGATGAAGGCTACCAAGTGACTTTCAGTAAATCCTTATGCAAGATCAAATCAGAGGACAACACAACTATGTTGACAGGTAAAAGGAAAGATAACATCTATCTTGTAAATTTTCTTTCAACCAAGGTAGATATTTGCCTGTTTAATTCTATTTGTAGACCTAATGAACTATGGCATAAGAGATTAGGACATGTAAACCTTAGAACAATTGCTAGGCTATCCAAGGAAAACCTTGTTAGAGGACTACCTTCTGGCCCCTACAAGAAGGAAGGACTCTGCAGGGCTTGTCAATTAGGAAAGCAAACCAAAAATAGTTTCAAGTCACTTAATAAGAGTGATTCACCTAGGATTTTGTATCTATTACACATTGATCTCTTTGGACCCATTACAGTACAAAACTTAGGAGGGAAATCTTATACTTTAGTGGTTGTAGATGACTTCTCTAGATTCACATGGGTGTTCTTTCTGAGGAAGAAGTCTGATAACTTTAAGTGTTTGACAAAGTTTCTCAAATGCATACAGATTGAGTTCAACACTCACATTGCCCTGATCAGAAGTGATCATGAGACAGAGTTTGATTCTCTTCTTATGCAAGAGTTCTGTCAAAGTGAAGGGATCAGGCATACTTTCTCAGCTCCTATAACTCCTCAACAAAATGGGGTAGCTGAAAGGAAAAATAGAGCCCTTATTGAATTTGCTACCACATTGTTGTCAGATGCTCATCTTCCTCTATCCTTTTGGGCAGAGGCAGTGAACACCTCCAACTATGTGTTGAATAGAAGCTTGATACATAAACTGAAGGACAAGACTCTCTATGAATTACTCAAAGGGAAGAAACCTAAAGTAGACTATTTTAGAATCTTTGGTTGTAGTGGTTATGTTCACAATAATGACAAGAGATACATAACAAAATTTCAAGCTAAAGTTGATGAAGGAGTGTTTCTGGGATACTCCATGATCAGTAAAGCTTATAGGGTGTATAATAAATCAACTCTTAAAATTGAAGAATCTGTTCATGTATCTTTTGATGAGACTAACTTGTCATACAAGGAGAAAGAAATTTCTACCATAAGCTCTTTGCAGGTTCAACCACTATGTGAGTTTATGGATGGACTGAACCTTACCCAAGAGGTATCAAACCATCCCACTCCACAGGATGCTGAAGATAGTGATGAGAAATGTTAAGAGGAAGTGGCTGAACTTCCCCCAATAGTTAGTATCATTCCCCAAGAGGAATTAAATACTGAAGCTGTTGCTCAACCAACTCCACCAACTGATCTTGTCACACTTAAAGATCACCCCAGATCTCAAGTGATTGGAGACATCTCAGTAGGTGTATAGACATGGCATCAACTCAACCAAGACTTGATGCATGCCTGTTTTCTCTCTCAACTTTAACCTCTCACCATACATGAGGCAGAACAAGATCCCCACTGGATCATTGCAATGTAAGAGGAACTCAATCAGTTTGAGAGATGTAGAGTTTGGGATTTAGTTCCAAGACCCCATAACTACCTAGTTATTGGAACTAAATGGGTCTACATGAACAAGTTGGATGCTCAAGGCAACATAATAAGGAACAAGGCTAGGCTTATTGCTCAATGCTACAGACAAGAGGAATGAATAGACTATGACCAAACCTATGCCCCTGTTGTAAGGTTAGAGGCGATTAGGATATTCCTTGCCTATGCAGCTTACAAGAGATTCAAGGTCTACTGAATGGATGTCAAAAGTGCATTTCTGAATGGAATACTTCAAGAAGAGGTTTATGTAGAACAACCCCCAGGTTTTATCTCTCATAATCAACCCTCTTTTCTTTTTCAAATTGCATAAAGCTCTCTATGGTTTAAAGCAAGCTCCAAGAGCTTGGTATGAGACCCTAACAAGCTTTCTTTTAGAGAATGAATTTACAAGAGAAACCATAGATAAACACTTTTCACTAGACATCATAAGGACCAAATTTTGTTAGTACAAATTTATGTGGATTACATTATTTTTGGGTCTACTGATCCCAAATTATGCAAGAGGTTTGCTGATCTCATGCATTCAAAATTTGAGATGAGTAGCATGGGTGAGCTTTCCTACTTCCTTGGTCTCCAAGTGAAGCAGCTCCCAGATGGTATCTTCCTCTCCCAAGCTAAGTATGAAAGAGCAGCTAGATCTGATATACTCTAGAGGGGGGTGAATAGAGTATATGGTGCTTTGAAACTTTTTACAACAGTTGTTGTAATATGTGTGAGCAGGGAAGCAGTAATAAAACTAATCACAGCACTAAGTTAAACAAAAGCTAATCACAGCAAAATCAAGGCCAGAAACAAACATAAGCACAAGCAAAACCAGAAGACACAAGGAAATATAGTGGTTCCCCTAAACTTGGGTACATCCACTCTTCTACCACCCTAGGTAGGAATCCACTGCAGGATGAGTTGATCAGGTGTCCTGGGCACCAATGAGCTTTTGATAAGGTGCTCAAAAACCAAAGCAGATTTTTTGATCAGGTGTCTTGCCACCAATGAGCTTTTGACAAGGTGCTCAAAAACCAAGCTCAAACTTTTGAAGGGAGTTTGAGAAACCCTTTACAGAGAGGGTGTGAGAGAGTGATGGAAGTCTTCTCTTTCTCAAACAACTGAGAAGACTATGTGGATTGTTGATGTCAAAGCTCCCCCTGAATCCTTGAGATCTTCAGGAAGAAAAGCTTTGCTGAGGGTGATAGGCCTTCAAAGATTGAACTCCAGCAATAGATGATTTCAGCAATGACTGAAATGTTGAATGTCTGGAGTCTGGAAAATATGTTGGCCTTGAACACTTTGAAACTAAGGAGATCTGAAGATTTCTGAAAAGATTGATCTCCTTGGATGAGTGTTCTTGAGAATTCTTTTTGACAGAATATTTTGTACGTCTCTCTGTTATCTGTGTTCTATGAGTGATTCAAAAATTCTGTCTTTTATTCTCTGGTACAGAATAGAATAACATTCTCTGTCAAGAATAGCCATTAGCCTGCATTGATTGCATCCTTAATTGCAAAATCTCTTCTGGAGGAAAGTCCACAGAAATATTCCTTGAAAAATCCCTTGAAACTTGGTCCAGAAATGAATGAAAACGGCTAGGAAATCTCTGAATTAATTGCAGAATAACTCCTTAACTGATTTGAATTTGAATTTAGAAACATACTGGAAGTTATCTGAAATCGTCGAACTGAGCTCTGCTATCGTCGAGCTGAGCTCAGCGATCTGGAAATATACAGCAGCAAAATATCGTCGATCTGAGCTCAACGCTCGTCGAACTGAGCTCAGAGATAAAGATCCAAAGCAGAGTCAAAATCGTCGACCTGAGCTCACCGATCGTCGAATGGAGTTCGACGATATAATGAAGTTAAGCTCAGCGATCGTCGAATGGAGTTCGACGATCTGTCGAAGTTGAGCTAGACGATCGTCGATCGGAGTTCGACGAATCGTCGTGCTGAGCTCGACGATATGACTTAGTCTCCAAACACAAAATCTTGGTCTTCAGGGCAGCTTCCAAACCTAGACTTCTAACCCTTAGACTCAATTCTAATTGACCTATTAAGCTATACAGGAGGTCAAGCAAAGATTCCTAGAGACATAGTGATCCTAACCCAAATTAGTAATAGGGTGTTCCAACAATCTCCCCCTATTTGGGTTAGGATTACTATTTACAGACTTTGGAAGAATTTAATGACAGCATACAATCAGTAAAACATAAAAACAACAGCTAGACATTGTAGAATCACAGAGATATATAGCATCCAGATAGTAATCAGAAATCACAAAAATTGTCACCTTACAATATCATTTCTTCTCTTTGCCTTTAACAAGTTTAATCTCTCTGTTAGGATTGAGGGCTTCTTTGTTTGACCTGGTATCATCTGCTGCACCCAAATATGTTTGCTTTTTTAGGCCTGAGAACTACAGCTTCAGGATGTAATTCCATATACCTGTCAGAATCAAAGAATTTACTTGAAGCATATCTCTCTAGCTCTTTCTGTCTCTGTTCAGACATAGTTGAAATGTTGGAAGAATCTATTCCTTGCTCTCTAGCCTTTTTAATTTGATCCAGTGCAGCTAGTTCTTTTAACCTTGCAGTCCAAGCAGCTGGATTATTTTCAGGATCCTCAAAAGGTACATGTGGCTCATATCTGTTAGAGGGATTGTCTTGAGGAGGCCTGGCAGACACAGTTTCTTTCAGCTTGTAAGGGAAAGGACCAGATGTTGTATCAGAAGAAATTTGTCCTCCCCTAGAATATGGGTGCTGCCTGGAGTAACCTTTGGAGTAGACTTGAATATCTCTTTGATTACCTCTATATCCTCCTCTCCTATAATGTGAACCCCTGGATTGGCTTTCTCTGTGGTAAGATCTGGCATGAGACTGATAGGGAGCCTGACTTCTGGCTGGGGGTTGAGCTGCAGAGCTTCCACCTGCACCTGCATCAGGAGGAGGTGGTGGAGGAGGATGAGAGTGCTGGAATTGGGATGAACCCCTCTCATATTTTCTTTTCTTTTTCATTGCCTTCAGCTGATTCTTAGAGTATTGCATCCAGTGTTCAGTGATAGGGCAGTCATGTAAAATGTAATATGGAATATCATTGTTATCCTTAACTTTGGCAGGAGGTACCCTCTTCATGGATTTGCTCCTTGCCTTTCTTTTCCTAGCAATGGTAGCAAAAGAGTCATCAGAGTCTGTTCTAAATTCGTCACTTTCAGAACTGTGGTCATCATAGAGAGCATCTATTTTCTTCATTAGATCCTTCTTGAGTTGTACAGAAGCAGATGAGGCAGAGGTTGTAGCAGCAAGTGTTGAAATCGTAACAGCAGAGACAGCAGCAGATATTGAAGCAGAAGCAGAAATGACAGCAGCAGATGGAGTAGAAGTAGTAACAACAATAGTAGCAACAGTAGGCTCTGGAGAGGTGGCAGCAGCAACAACTGTCTCACTAACATCAACAGAAACAGAAGGAATATCATCAAGGACTGCAAAAGGCTCAAATTCAGGTGCCTCTGTCATAAGAATGTCCTTGGAGATTGGTTCATCAGAAACAACAGGAACTTCAGCAGCAGTAAAGGCAGTAATGTCAGAAGCAACAATAATACATTCTTCAGAAGAAGCAGCAGCATCAACATTTTCAGCAGCAACAATTACTGAATTTACAAAGGAGGTGATAATGCTAGGGTCACAGCAAGAAAATGGCACAAGTGCCTTGGATAAATCTTCTGGAGGCTGGACAGCATTGACCTCTGGCAGACAGCTGAAGTATGCAGAATCAAAAACTGATAGCAAAGACCTGAGGTCTATTACAAGGATGGCAGCAGGAGGAACTTGTGCTTGAGGCACAGCAACAGCAGCAAGAGGAGGAGCAGCAGAAGAAGCAGTAATAACAGCAACAACAGCAGCAGACAGGCACACAGAAGCAGTCACAGAAGCAGCAACAGCAACAACAACAGCATGAAGACTCACTTCATATGGCATCTCCCCCTGCCTAGATTCAGACATGTCTGGATCAAGGCACACTGCTGTAGGTGCTGCCTGAGGGAAGAGGGAAGAGAGCCTGGCAGAAAGAGCTGCCACTGACAGGTGTAGTGGAGCCAAGGAGGTCTCCAACAACAGAGAGAGCCTGGGGGCAAGCAACTCATACAGCCTGTCAGCAAGGGCTGGGAGGTCTACTTGCTCAAGGGCTGGAGCAGAGGTAGAAGAGATAGGAGCAACTGAGGGTTCTGGTAGAGGAGAGCTGGTGAGTGGTGGAAGGGATGGCTAAGGTGTGGGTAGGGTGGATATGGAGGACAGGGGAATGGAGATGGATGGGGTGAATGTTGGTTGATCAATGATTTGGTGTAGAAGGTCTTCAAATGAAGTGGAGGAGGAAGGTAACTCAGGAGGAGATGATGGGGAATCATCCATAAAGGAATCATCAAGTAGGGTGAAGGATGGATGAGAGGGTGATCAAGTGACATCTGGTGGAGGGTAGGAGAATAGTGGGTGGAATTGTTCTTCTGGTGGTGGTAGATTAGGTACTGGAGATGGTGTTGATGTTGGAGATGGGCTGGATATGATGATGGTGGATGGAGCTGGAATGGTGGATGGTATGGGAAGGGATGGAATTGGAGGAGGAGGAGGAGAGGCAACAACAGCAGCCAGGTCATCTGCAGGGGCAGATACCCGTGGAGGAGTGACTCTAAGAGTCCTTGTGCCTGAAGGAGTACTGGAGGAGGGCCTGCTGGGCTTGCTGATTTGTCTGTCCCACTTTCCAAAGAGGGCACAAGACAGTCTCTTGGAGGCATTGATATGAATTCCAGAGGAGACCAGCAAGGCAGGGCACCTGTGCTGCAGAAACACTCCAATGATTCTCCCAAAGTTAACAAAACTTTTGTTGATTTTCTTTTTGATGAGGTCAAAGAAAACCTCTCCCCAATTCAGATTCTTTATGTCCACAAGAGCTCCCATGAGGCAGAGCTGATACCTTGAAATTGTATCATGGGCAGAGTGCTTTGTCAGTAGCACTTTCCCAACAACATCTGCCATGAACCTATATTCTACAGACAGGTTCCTTTTGAAGAGCTTGCTAGGGTTTCCCTCTGAATGACCCATTCTGGCAAGCAGTTCAGAGTACTCATCTCCAGATAACTCAGCAGTATCTTATCCATTTCTCAACTCAAAAACTTCTGATAGAATTGTTGGGGTTAAGGGTACCTGAGTTCCAGCTATAGATCCAACAATGGTAGAGTTATCTTGATTATGGGCAGTATAAACCCACTCCTTTATTTCATCAGATGCCAGCTTGATCCTGGTGGTCATTATGGCAGTCAAGTTCTGGTCTTTGAATAATCCCAATATATCTTGAAAAACCTGGTCAGTTGTGCTGAATGATTCCAGGTCGATGTCAAAACCAGCATCAAACTTCATAGCAGCAAGAACAGCAACTGACACAGCCATGAGTACCTGCAAAAGTTCAACAAACAAAACGACCAAGTGTAGAATTGTTTGGAGGGAAAGAAAATTCTTGCAGAGAAATCGAAAGTGCAAAGGAGAACGACGACGAAAAATGAGTTTTATATTAAGGTTCGACGCAGAAATGGAAAGATCGTTGAACTCAGTTCGACAATCGAGGCTACTAAAGGAATCTGAAGAGTCTTCAACATCGTCGATCTCCGTTCGATGATATTGGAGAGTGTCGAGCTCCGTTCGACGATCGTTCAGAGAACATAATCGTCGAGCGCCGTTCGACAATCGTTGACCGGAAGAGATAGTTCATACTATCTGAGAAACGCTGAACTCAGTTCGACGATTTTTGGAAATCGTCGATCTCCGTTCGACGATCTTGGGGCAAATCGTCGAGCGCAGTTCAGAGATCAGAAAAATTCTAGACACTAAGAAAAATCAGAATGTTTGCCTAGTCTTGGTTAATTTTTAGGCTTTCAAAATCTTGGATATTATTTAAGACTTCCTCCATCTAACATTCCTAACTGATTTAGGAAGAAGGTGTGTTTCTTTTCATCCAATGGCTTGGTGAAAATATCTCCCCTTTGTAAATCAGTTGGGATATAATGTAGTTCAATTTTATTCTTTTCAACATTATCCCTTAAGAAATGATGCCTAATCTCTATGTGTTTTGTCCTACTATGGAGGACTGGATTTTGAGCTATAGAAATAGCACTAGTATTGTCACAAAAGATTTTAGACTTCTCTAAGTTGTAGCCATAGTCTAGGAGTTGGTTTTGAATCCACAAGATTTGTGAACAACAACTGCCTGCAGCCATATATTCAGCTTCAGCAGTTGAAGTTGACACAGATGTTTGTTTCTTACAAAACCAAGAGACAAGTCTGTCACCAAGGAACTGACAAGTTCCACTGGTGCTTTTCCTGTCAATTCTGCATCCAGCATAGTCAGCATCAGAGAATCCAGTTAAATCAAATGCTGAATCTTTTGTATACCAGAGATCTAGATTTGGACAACTTTTAACGTACCTGAGAATCCTCTTTACTAATGTTAGGTGTGACTCTCTAGGGCTTACTTGGAACCTAGCACATATACATGTAGCTAACATTATATCTGGTCTACTAGCTGTAAGATACAGTAAAGAGCCAATCATTGCTCTATATGTTGTCTGATCAACAGGTTTCCCATGTTCATCAGCATCTAATACAGCATTAGTAGGCATGGGTGTTTTCATACAAGATGCTTCAGACATACCAAATTTCTTAACCAGCTCATTTGCATATTTGGTTTGAGAAACAAAGATGCCTTCAGCATGTTGCTTGACTTGCAATCCTAGGAAGAAGGATAGCTCACCCATGCTACTCATCTCAAATTTAGAATGCATCAGGTTAGAAAACATTCTGCACAATTTGGAGTCAGTAGAACCAAAAATAATATCGTCTACATAAATTTGTACTAGTAGGGTATGAGACTTATGGGTTCTAATGAAAAGAGTTTGGTCTACTCTACCCCTTATAAAACCATTTTCCAAGAGAAAGCATGCTAGGGTCTCATACCATGCTCTAGGAGCTTGCTTGAGACCATATAATGCTTTATTCAGTCTGAAAACATAATCAGGATAAGTTGGAGAGATAAAACCTGGAGGTTGTCTGACATAAACTTCCTCTTTGATGTCTCCATTTAGGAATGCACTTTTGACATCCATCTGATATACCTTGAAGCCTTTGTGAGCTGCATAAGCTAGAAATATTCTGATGGCTTCCAATCTTGCAACAGGTGCAAAAGTCTGGTCGTAGTCTATCCCTTCTTCTTGAGAATATCCCTGAGCAACTAGCCTTGCCTTGTTCCTTATAATTACTCCTTGATCATCCAATTTGTTTCTGAATACCCATTTTGTTCCAACATTGGAGTGATCCTTAGGCTTTGGCACTAGTTCCCATACTTTATTTCTCTCAAATTGATGTAACTCCTCTTGCATTGCAATGATCCAGTGTGGATCTTGCTCTGCATCTTGAATGGACTGAGGTTCAATTTGAGATAGGAAGCAGGTGTGCAACATGTTTTGGTTGACCTGATTTCTGGTTTGCACACCAGCTGAGATTTCTCCAATTATTTGGGAAATTGGATGCTCTCTTGATGTTACTAAATCAACAGGGGGTGTTGATTGTTCACCAACCTGTGTTGTTGTTTCCTCTTGTGGTACAACAACTGGCTCTTCAAGTTGTTCTTCAATGTGTTGAGCATTCCCTTCATCTTCACTGCTTTCATCCTCTTGAGTAACCTGTAACTTGTTCAAGTCTTCAACTAGAGAATGTTCTTGCAAAGGTTCTATGGTAGAAGAATTCTTCTCCTTGAAAGACATGTTAGTTTCATCAAATGAAATGTGAACAGATTCCTCAATTTTCAAAGATGATTTATTATAGACCCTATAGGCCTTGCTGATCATGGAGTATCGCAGAAACACTCCTTCATCAGCTTTGGCTTGAAATTTTGCTAAATATTTCTTGTCATTATTGTGAATGTAGCAAATACAACCAAAGACTCTAAAATAGTCAACTTTAGGTTTCTTCCCTTTGAGTAATTCATAGGGAGTCTTTCCCTTTAGTTTATGTATCAGACTTCTGTTCAGCACATAGTTGGAGGTGTTCACTGCCTTTGCCCAAAAGGATAGAGGTAGATGAGCATCTGACAACAATGTGGTGGCAGATTCAATAAGGGTTCTATTTTTCCTTTCAGCTACCCCATTTTGTTGAGGAGTTCTAGGAGCTGAGAAAGTATGCCTGATCCCTTCACTCTGACAGAACTCTTGCATAAGAAGAGAATCAAACTCTGTCCCATGATCACTTCTGATCAGGGCAATGTGAGTATTGAACTCAATCTGTATACATTTGAGAAACTCTGTCAGACACTTAAAGTTATCAGACTTCTTCCTTAGAAAGAACACCCAAGTGAATCTAGAGAAGTCATCTACAACTACTAAAGTGTAGGATTTCCCTCCTAGGCTTTGTACTGTGATGGGTCCAAAAAGATCCATGTGTAATAGATACAATATCCTAGGTGAATCACTCTTATTAAGTGACTTAAAGCTGTTTTTAGTTTGCTTGCCTAATTGACAAGCCCTGCAGAGTCCTTCTTTCTTGTAGGGGCCAGAAGGTAGTCCTCTAACAAGGTTGTCCTTGGATAGCCTAGCAAAAGTTCTAAGGTTTATGTGTCCTAATCTCTTATGCCATAAAATATTTAGTCTACAGACAGAATTAAACAAGCAGATATCTACATCAGTTGAAAGAAAATCTACTAGATAGATGTTACCTTTCCTTTTACCAGTCAACACAGTTGTGTTGTCCTCTGACTTGATTTTGCATAAGGCTTTGCTGAAGGTCACCTGGTAGCCTTCATCACACAGCTGACTGATGCTAATTAGGTTGTGCTTCAGTCCTTCCACATAAGCTACCTTCTTGAAAGTTACTGATCTAATCTGGACTGCACCATATCTTTTAGTTTGTCCAAAGTTTGAATCACCAAAGATAACTTTGGGTCCAAGCTTGGCTCTGAAGGATGTGAGGTTGTCCTTGTTCCCTGTCATGTGCTTAGAGCACCCACTATCCAAATACCATTGCTGGTTAGATGTTGGATAGGTCTTCACCTGCACATAAGACAATTCATTTGTTTTTGACCCAGTTTACCTTGGGCCTAGGTTGATAACCTTTAAATTCTGAAATGAAAGACATCCCAGGTTGACTCTTATATCCTTCAGGATGATATCTCCTTGGAGGTATAATCCATTCAGTATAAGGGTTAAAGATTTGGGATGAAGGACCCTTAGGATTCAATTTTGATTTGCCTTTGAAGAATTTTCCAGAGCTCTGACCTCTGTTCGACGATCTTGGAGCTGCGTTCGACGATCTTGGGTCAGATCGTCGAGCTCCGTTCGACGGTCAACTATGGCTGAGGTCAGGTATTTGAGATCGTCGACCCGCATTCGACGACTTTGGCTGAGATCGTCGATCTGCGTTCGACGATTTTGCCTGAGATCGTCGAGCTGCGTTCGACGATCGTCGATCTTCATTCGGCGATCGTCGATCTCCGTTCGACGATTTCTGCTGGGACTTAGTTTTCTGGGGTAGATCAGAATTTTTCCTAGCAACCTCTACAACTCCCTTTCCTTTGTCAGAAATGAATTTGATTGGAGTTGTTAGGACTATAGGTTGGCTGGATGAAGCACCCAAGCCCAGTGTACTGTTGAATCTGGAGTTCACTGTGCTTGTGATGTCCATCAGCTTTATGCTTCTCCCATTGAGGGATTCTTCAAGCTTCTTGGCCTCAGAGAGCTCACTTTTCAATGAAGCTATCTGTTCCCTACAACACTCCAACTCCTGAGAGAGTTTGAGGTTTTGTGACTTTAAAGTATTGTGTTCAGATAATTGATTTCTGAGAGAGATAATTTCTTTCTCAGACTTTAGCAGGTCTAAACACAGTGCTTTAAATTCAGATTTAAAATCCTCTGAACTAAAATCAAAAGAACCAATTACCTGATCTTCTTCAGGTTGAGTCTCTGAGTCTGACTCTGACTCCTCTTCTTCTGAATTATGCTGTGAGGCATTGATTGGACATCATGCAGAACTCCTTTTCTTCTGCATCATCCTCATCATCACTGGAGCTGGATGAGGCTTCTGACTCTTCTTCAGTCTCACTCCAGGATTCAGCAATAAACCCTTTTCTTGTATGCTTGTTTTTGCTTGAAGAAGGTTTGCCATTGCCATTCCTTTTGGAGTCTTTCTCCTTTCTTCTTTCTTTCCTGTCCCTTCTGTCCTTGTTCTTGTTCTCTGGACAGTCAGGAACTATGTGCCTTGGTTTCCTGCAACCAAAGCAAATAATGTCTTTATTATTACTAATGGACTTGTCATACCTTGGCTTATCCTGCTCCTTGTATGATCTTCTTCTGAAGTCCTTTCTGGCCATTTTGTAAAATCTTTTGGCCAGCAGACTGATTAGTTCATCATTTCCTGTGGCTTTATCTTCAGGCAGATCTTCAGTTGCCTTGAAGGCTATGGTCTTCTCTTTTCTTGTGGCTGGTGAAGCAGCCTTCTGTTCTTCCTCTCTATTCTTGATGAGTAGCTCATAAGATTTGAGCTTACCCAACAGAGCTTCAGTGGTGATCTCATTCAGACTTCTGACATCCTTAATTGGCCAGATTCTTGAATCCCAAGTGCTGGGGAAGCACATTAGGATCTTGTCATTAAGTTCAGTTAGAGAGATCTCTTTGTCCAATGTTCTGAGTTCACTGACAATTAGACTTAGCCTGTTGTACATGTCTCCCACTGACTCAGTTTCTCCCTTTTTGAAATTCTCATATTGAGAGATGAGATGGGATCTTCTATCCTTTCTCTCATCAGCTGAGCCTGAGACTATTTCTGAGAGTTTGTCTCAAATTTCCTTTGCTGAATTGCATTCAGCCACCTTTTGAAATATGTCATCAGACATTGTCTGGGCCAAGATGTTCATAGCATTGGCATCAGCTACCTTCCATCTCTTGACATCAGCATCTGTTCCTGATGGAGGTGGAACAACATTTGTACTTGTGTTCTCCGGAGGTCTTGGACATACTGTCAAAACAGAATTAAAAATATCTTCGTCAATAGAATTCATGTAAAGTCTGATCCTTGCTTTCCAAAGTGCAAACTTGGATAGATTGCACACTGGAGGTCTGGTGCTAGCATAATCTTTGTTTTGGGCCATGATTTGTGAAAACAAAATCTAATAATAAACTACAAAAGAAAAACAGATCTAACTAGGGATCTTTGGGTTCAGGTGTTAGCCTGTACAACCAATCAGGTATGGTATGTTTAACCAACCTGGCTCTGATACTAATTGAAAGAGCAGCTAGATCTGATATACTCTAGAGGGGGGTGAATAGAGTATATGGTGCTTTGAAACTTTTTACAACAGTTGTTGTAATATGTGTGAGCAGGGAAACAGTAATAAAACTAATCACAGCACTAAGTTAAACAAAAGCTAATCACAGCAAAATCAAGGTCAAAAACAAACATAAGCACAAGCAAAACCAGAAGACACAAGGAAATATAGTGGTTCCCCTAAACTTGGGTACATCCACTCTTCTACCACCCTAGGTAGGAATCCACTGCAGGATGAGTTGATCAGGTGTCCTGGGCACCAATGAGATTTTGATAAGGTGCTCAAAAATCAAAGCAGATTTTTTGATCAGGTGTCTTGCCACCAATGAGCTTTTGACAAGGTGCTCAAAAACCAAGCTCAAACTTTTGAAGGGAGTTTGAGAAACCCTTTACAGAGAGGGGGTGAGAGAGTGATGGAAGTCTTCTCTTTCTCAAACAACTGGGAAGACTATGTGGATTGTTGATGTCAAAGCTCCCCCTGAATCCTTGAGATCTTCAGGAAGAAAAGCTTTGCTGAGGGTGATAGACCTTCAAAGATTGAACTCCAGCAATAGATGATTTCAGAAATGACTGAAATGTTGAATGTCTGGAGTCTGGAAAATATGTTGGCCTTGAACATTTTGAAACTAAGGAGATCTGAAGATTTCTGAAAAGATTGATCTCCTTGGATGAGTGTTCTTGAGAATTCTTTTTGACAGAATATTTTGAATGTCTCTCTGTTATCTGTGTTCTATGAGTGATTCAAAAATTCTGTCTTTTATTCTCTGGTACAGAATAGAATAACATTCTCTGTCAAGAATAGCCGTTAGCCTGCATTGATTGCATCCTTAATTGCAAAATCTCTTCTGGAGGAAAGTCCACAGAAATATTCCTTGAAAAATCCCTTGAAACTTGGTCTAGAAATGAATGAAAACGGCTAGGAAATCTCTGAATTAATTGCAGAATAACTCCTTAACTGATTTGAATTTGAATTTAGAAACATCCTGGAAGTTATCTGAAATCATCGAACTGAGCTCTGCTATCGTCGAGCTGAGCTCAGCGATCTGGAAATATACAACAGCAAAATATCGTCGATCTGAGCTCAAAGCTCGTCGAACTAAGCTCAGAGATAAAGATCCAAAGCAGAGTCAAAATCGTCGACCTGAGCTCACCGATCGTCGAATGAAGTTCGACGATATAATGAAGTTGAGCTCAGCGATCGTCGAATGGAGTTCGACGATCTGTCGAAGTTGAGCTAGACGATCGTCGATCGGTGTTCGACGAATCATCGTGCTGAGCTAGACGATATGACTTAGTCTCCAAACACAAAATCTTGGTCTTCAGGGCAGCTTCCAAACCTAGACTTCTAACCCTTAGACTCAATTCTAATTGACCTATTAAGCTATAAAGGAGGTCAAGCAAAGATTCCTAGAGACATAGTGATCCTGACCCAAATTAGTAATAGGGTGTTCCAAGAAAGTATGTTAAAGAGCTTATCAAAAAGTTTGGGATTGGTGATGCTTCAGGGATGAAAACCCCTATGGCTACAAATGCTGTTGTGGATTCTGATGCACCAGGGAAACTAGTGGATCAGAAAAATTATAGGGTAATTGTTGGATCCCTATTATACCTAACAGCTAGCAGACCTGATATAATGTTTGCCACATGCCTTTATGCTAGGTTACAAGTGAACCCTAAAGAATCTCACCTTATTTTCCTAAAAAGAATTTTGAGATATATAAAGAGTTGCCCTAATCTAGGACTCTAGTATCATGTAGAGTCAGAGTTTGAGTTAACTAGATACTCAGATGCTGACTATGCTGGATGTAGAGTGGACATGAAAAGTACCTCTAGAACATGCCAGTTCCTTGGTATGAGACTTGTCTCCTGGTTTTGTAAAAAGCAGACATCTGTGTCTACATCAACTATAGAAGCAGAATACATGGCTGCTGGTAGTTCCTATTCTCAAATGCTATGGATACAAAACCAACTCTCAGATTATGGTGTCAACTTAAATAATTCAACATTATTTTGTGATAATACTAGTGCTATTGCTATAGCACAGAATCCAGTTCACCATTTTAGGACTAAACATATTGAAATAAGAGATCATTTCATTAGAAATAATGTGGACAAAAAGAAAATTAACTTGATCCACATTCCTACTGATCTACAGAGAGCAGATATTTTCACCAAGCCATTGGATGAGAAAAACCATCTGTTCTTTATAAATCAACTGGGAATGATTGATGGAGAAGAGTTAACCTAGTTTCTGTTTGCATTCGACGAATTTTCCAGAGTTCGTCGAACGGAGTTCGACGAATTAGGGAAAGTTTGAGAGATTCTCGTCGAATGGAGATCGACGAATTCTCTGTGTGAGGAAACAATCTTCGTCAATCGGAGATCGACGAACTTTGCTTTAGAAGACGCTTCGTCGAACGGAGTTCGACGAACTGTTTTCAATTCTTCTGGATGAGATCGACGAATTATCTGTCTATAATTTATTTCGTCGAGCTCAGCTCGAAGAATTTTTCTTTTTCATGAAACGGAGTTTGTCGATTCATATTCTGAAAATCTTATATCTAGGTTTTCTTCGACCTCCGTCCCGCGCTTTCAGTTCCCTTGCTCTTGATCAATGGCGATTCCCTCAGGTGCTTTGGTTGCAATGAAGTTTGACACAGGATTCGACATGGAGTTCGAGTCGTTTCAACATTCTGACCCCATCTTTCTATACATCCTAGAACTATTGGAAGAACTTAGTTTAAAGGACTTCATGACCAGGCGCATCAAACTTCATGGAACGGAAATACGGGAATGGGTATATACATCAACAGTTTCTGAAGAAGATGTTTTGACCGATAATATAGGGAACACTGCTGTTTCCCTCTCTCCCGCAGTTCTCACTGAATTATTTGGATTAGTGAATGGAGAAGACAATATGGAAATGGATTTTGAGGAATTCGACGATATGCTGAAATTAATGGGGTTCTCTGGGAACAACCCTAACAAGTTGTTGAAAAAGCAATTATCCGTCGCCTATCAATTTTTGGCAGATATTACGGGAAATATTCTGATGGCCAAGCACTCTGCTCATGACTATATCACCCATCACCAATTTCTGATAATATGTGTAGTAGTGAATAAGCGACAGGTTGATTGGAGTAAGGTGTTCTTTGAATTGATCAAAAAGAAGAACAACAAGAAGGAAGTCTGCTTTGGCGGAATATTGGGAATTTTTCTCAAAGAGAAGGCTGCTGAATGTATGGTATCCCCGACCATCTCCATAAACGCCAGCAAGCGCCTCACTTACGCTCTGTTTGGCAGGTGGGAGAGGAACATCTCCAAGCGCTCAAAGGCTTCCTCCTCATCCCTCCAAACTTCTGAGAGCACAAGGGCTATAAAGGCCGCTCCCCACCCTGTTGAAGAGGTTTCCCCATCCCAACCATCTCTTCCAACACCTCTTCCTCCAAAGAAGCCTCCTCATCTACCTACCCCTCCTTCATCTCCACCACTTGACCTGACCAACATTCCATCTCCACCTCCATCTTCCCCCTTGCAAGTTGATCATCAACCCACTCCTCTAGATTCCCCTCAGGACATTCCTATTCCTACACCTCCACAGTCTCCTCTTCCCCCACACTTATCCACCATTCCATCTTACAATATAACATCAGATACAATCATGTAAGATGCCCCCACTCCATCTGTTATTCCTCCTCCCATTCCATCCCCTTCCCCTTCCCTATTTGATCCATCCACCCTCATTCCTTTGCTCACACCTCTCATTAAATCTTTGATCCAAGAGGCCATTACACCTCATGTGACCTCCATTAATTCCTTATCTGCCCAGATCTCTCTTCTCTCTGATGTCCCCTCTTCATCTAGGGGCCTGGATCCAGGTATTCCTGAACCCAGGCAGGAGGAGATGCTCTGTGATGAAGTTGCAGCAGATGCAGATACAGCAGCAGTAGCAGCAGTCATAGCAGTTCCCTCTCCAGCAGATTCAACTGAGGATACACCTATTTTGACAGACTTTGATGCTGAGATGTCTGAGTTAATTCAATTTATGGATACTGATATTGATCTGGATGAGTCAGTTGCTCAAATAACTCATGTTGGTGATTTCTATTTAAATCCCACAGTGAATTTATCAGTTTTGCTGAGTACTTTTGATACTATATATAAACAATCTCTTCCAGATGATTTTACTAAGACATGTTTGGCTATGGTACCATATACCTCTCCAGCCAGTCTAGCAGTTGCCAAGCAACTTTGTGACAACTTTTCTCTATCTGCCTCCAGCTTAAAAGTCATTCCAGAAGATACATCAGTGCCAGTTTTAGCACCAAATTTCATTATGGATGACTCTCCAATGCCTACTCTAGATGAGATTATTCAGGCAGACATTGAAGAAGAGAATAAGGCAGTAGCTGAAAGCTCTGTCTCGTGTTTCTGAATCTTATACAGATAATTCCTCTCTTGTTACTGATACCCCTATTCCTGAACCTTCTGCCACTCCTACAGCAAAGGCTGTTTTTTCTGATAAAGCCTTAAAAGCTTTGGATTCATTGTATGATACCCCTCAGGTTTCGGAATCTGATGATGATGAAATTGATTCTGATGAGGATGCAGCTAGCAGGAAAAAGAGATTGTTGGCAAAGAAGAGAAAGGCTGCTCCTCCTCCCAAGCCAAATCCCACTGCAGACACTCCCTACTATATTCTGCACAATGTGACTCCATATAAGGGAATGCCAGCATGGATGTGGCTACCCAAAAACTAGCAGAAAGATAGAAAGAGAAGCAGGAGATACTCCCCTCCTCCAGTGCATAGATACAGGAAGGATCCTCCTCCTCCTCCAGCAGCCAGTGCCAGTGGCTCTAGCTCCTAGAGATCTGCCCCAGTGCAAACTTATCAGAGACACTCAGGGAGATCTTCTGGAAGCAGCCAGCAGAGGCCATCCTCCTCAGGTAGTCAATAGCATAAGCATCAGCAGCAACAAAGTTCTAAAGTACAAAAAGCTGAAAGCCCAAAGAAGCCAGACTCCCCTCCAATTCCTTTTGAAGATCCAGAGACTGCTAATACTGCAAAAATGGCTAGTTACCAAGAGCTGATTGGTCTATCATTGATAAATAAAGCCAAAGCAGAAGGAAAAGATATTTCTGGTCTTTCAACTATGTCAAAATATAGAAAAAAAGAGCTGAAAAGATTTGACAAAGGCAACAAATTATTTAATGTTGATGATTATATGAAACTTCATCCAGAAGCAGTTGTCCCCAGGGCTACATCACTAAAAATTATTGGGGCAGCTGATATGATCATGATAGTGGCTCAAGCTCAAAATCCAAAAAGAGAAATCATTTTCAAGATGCCAAGAGAAAAGATAGCAGAAGACAAACCTCAGTAGAAGAAGCCAAAGAAGTAATTTTTCTTGTTGATTCATTTCTGTCTGCTATTTGTTTTTAATCTGTGCTATCTGTTAAACAAAGCTGTGTGTATATATATATCTGTTGCATATGTTATAATTCTCTACCAGATATATTTCTTTTCTTGCTTTGTTTTTCTGTCTTGAGTCTCTGTTAGTGACCTCACCCAAATAGGGGGAGATAGTTGGATCCCTAGTTGATTTGGGCTAGGTTCACTGACTTAGGTTGTGACCCATCATGTATAGCCAGGGTCATTTTGTATCCTAGAGTCTAGGTTAAGTCCTTAGGCTCAACTCCAGATGGACCAGCTTTCATCAAGACCCTTAGAGACTCCAGACTCACAAGGTTTCAAGACTAAGTAAAGAGAGTTCGGCGTTCGTCGAACTCAGCTCGACGAAAGGAATTCTGCGCTCGACGATCGTGAGACTATTCTTGGTGATGAGCTCGATGATCTATGTTCTCGTTTCGACGAAAATTCAGTTTCTACATCAAGCCAAAGTCAGGAGGACTTCAAATTTTTCTAAGTCCAGCTTCATGCTTCGGTCGACGAATTATATTCTGAGCTTGACGAACTTGGACCTCAAGTTCACAGCTTCTCAGGTTGACGAATGTTATTCTCTACTCGATGATTTCTGGACTCAGAGAATCTGTGTCGACACTTAGGGTTTGTGTCGACACCAGTCAGCTTGTGTCGACACTAGGATTTCAGTCGACACCAGCTTATGTCGACACCAGGATTTGTGTTGACACCAAGATCAATCTGTCGACACCAATTTGTGTCGACACATCATTTCAGCAGATGCAGGATATTTTGTCTAAGTCCAGAACTTTTCTCAGGTCGACGATTTTGATTCTCAACTCGACGAATGAAGAATGTCTGTCAGATGAATGAAGATTGTCTGGTCGACGAACTCTATCAAGCTCAGCTCGACGAACTCAAGCTCAGCTCGACGAACACAAGTTCAGCTCGACGAATTGTGTTCTTTGTTCGACGAATCCAGATTAGGTTTTCTTCAAGGTTACCATCCCGTTTCTTGGCGCTGATTCCTGAACATTTATTGCCAGATCTTCTCGGAATGTTACCGTTAGAACGCGCATTAACTATGGACGATTACATGCCGTTTTTCCATGGGACAGTTTGGAAAGTCATTGATTGCTGATTCTTTCCAAGGCCGACTGTAATTACTACTCGACATTCAAAAGTTTGAATATTCCTCAGTCAGTCACAGACTCAAGTGACACAGTAAGAAAAAGAAAGAATTAAGCAGAGTTCAAGAATTACAGTACAGAAAACAATCTGACAGATTTTTCAAAAGATTGCAGAAGAACAAACATTCTCAAATCTAAAGTTCTTGACTGTAATCAGCCTTGACCCAAGAACTTTTGAAGAAGAAGAAGATCAACCAAATTCAATCAAGAGTCTTCTTCTTTCTATTCACAGGACCACTTCAAAGGACAACAGAACTTTTTCAGTCAAAAGAAGTTGCTGAAGCAGTTCTGGTCCAGACATTCTAGGTCATTGAAGGCCTATCACCCTGAAGCAGTGCTCCAGTATTCCTGACCATTTCAAAATCTCAGGGGGAGCAAGAGCTGCTACATCAATCCACAAGTCTTCTCTTTGACTGTTGACAGAGAAGACACTATCACCCTCTCTCTCATTCCTGTACAGGGTTTTAAATCCCTTCAAAATTATTCTGGTTGCAAGTCTCCTTCCAAAAGACTTGAGGGTTTGGTTTCTGGGGACCTGATCAAAACCCATTGGTGCCTAAGACACCTGATCAACTCATCCTGCAGTGGATTCCTACCTAGGGTGGTAGAAGAGTGGATGTACCAGATTGATTGTGGAACCACTATAGCTCCTTGTGTCTTCTGGTTGCTTATTTTCTTTTGTTTTCTGGCAGTGGTCTGTGATTGCTCTGTGTTTACATTTACTTTATGTTATTTGCTTCCCTGTTCACTTAGGTTTACAACAACAGTTATAAAAAGTTTTTAGTAAGCACCATACTCTATTCACCCCCCCTCTAGAGTATATCAGATCTAATCAGCACTTTCACAGCAAATTGGAGTCTGGATGACGAGACGACCTCAGGGTAAAAAACACTTGGCCTCCCCGAGGGGTCAACCTGTCAAGCCACCTAATGGGAGCCTGGATGACGAGACGACCTCGTGGTAAAAAACACTTGGCCTACCCGAGGGGTTAACCTGTCAAGCCAGCTAATGGGAGCCTGGATGACGAGACGGCCTTGGGGTAAGGTCTGCTCACCCCTCCCAGAGCGTAACCTGCCCTTACAGCTAGTGGGAGCGTGGCAACAGAATCATCTCGAGGTGAGACCTACTCCCCCATCCGAGAGATCAACCTGCCCTGCCAGCTAGTGAGAGCCTGGTAGCGGAAGTTATCTCAAGGTGAGACCTACTCCCCACTCCGAGATATCAACCTGCCCTGCCAGCTAGTGAGAGCCTGAAAGCGGAATATATCTCGAGGTGAGACCTACTCCCCCTTCTGATAGATCAACCTGCCCTGCCAGCTAGTGAGAGCCTGGCAGCAGAATCTATCTCGAGGGGAGACCTACTCCCCCTCCGAGATATCAACCTACCCTGCCAGCTAGTGAGAGCATGGCAGCAGAATCTATCTCGAGGTGAGACCTACTCCCCCATCCGAGAGATCAACCTGCCCTGCCAACTATTGAGATCCTGGCAGCGGAATCTATCTCGAGGTGAGACCTACTCCCCCCTCTGAGAGATCAACCTGCCCTGCCAGCTAGTGAGAGCATGGCAGCAAAATTTATCTCGAGGTGAGACATACTCCCCCTTCGATAGATCAACCTGCCCTGCTAGCTAGTGAGAGCCTCACAGCGGAATCATCTCGAGGTGAGACCTACTCCCCCCTCCGAGAGATCAACCTGCCCTGCCAGCTAGTGGGAGCCTGACAGCGGAATCATCTCGAGGCGAGATCTTTCATGGATCACAAATATTTTTTGGTTGTCCCTATCTTCAATCATAACTGATACATTGCAAGAAAAGTTCATTATAAGAGATGATTCACTTCTTTCCTACCTCCTTATTCCCTCGTGAATCATCAGATCCCTCACCGGATGCCGACAGCAACCCTGTCCTCACATCTCTCCCCTACCGCCTTGGGCTGGACTTCTATCCGCACCGGATCTTGCGCTTATTGACGCTGATGAGGCTATGGTGCGGGAGCTCTTGGCCTTCTAAACTCCAGGAATTTGGGGCAAGTAGCTATTCCATGGCCTTCCTCCTGGTGTAACTCACAGTAGGGTAACTCTACTCTGACTCTTCTCCTTCCCATGCAGTTCCTCCTCTCCCTTCGACCAATCTCCATCGCTTGTTGCGGTGTGGGTAGGAGCTGCCTAGGGGCCTGTCTTTGGAAGTTGAACCTCCCTTGGCCTCCCTGAAAATCCCCCCCCCCCCCCCACCTTGGATGTGGCCTCTTCCTTGATCCTAAACGGGTCCTCCCTATTGCCTCCAATCTGGCTCCGGACCTTTTTGAGGTCCCTGGAGCCCCTTAGCTCTTTGCTCTTCTCTCCTTCTACCCTCCTAATGCCTCGAGCCACCTTGCTCCTTCGACTCTGCCTCTATCAATCTTGCCAACTTCTTGACAAATGCCGGGTTAGCCGCCTCAGTTACTATCTCCTCTGCCGCCATTTCCATCAGCTCCTCAAAGGAAAGGGGGGCCTTTTGGGTCAGGCTCATCTTGAAGAACCCCTCGCGCAACCCCACCGTGAACGCTATCTGTGGGGCATAACCCGACATCTCCTGGACCTCCAGGATCTCTTCTTGGAACCAGTCAATGTAATGGGCCAGCGAGTCCTCTGCCCCCTTCCTTATCAGGAAGATGGACTCAGGAATCTTCTTCCTCTTCTTAGAGGTGGAGAAGCGAAGCTGAAAGCTCGGGCTCAAGTCCTCGAACCCATAAATCGATCTTGGTGGGAGTTGGTGTAATTAGTCTCTTGCCTTGTCCTTCAACGTGATCGCGAAGAGATGACACTTGAAGGCATCCGTCATCGGCCTGATGGAGACGACATCTTCAAACTACTACAGGTGTTGGACGGGGTCATCCTTCTCGGTATAGTAAGCCATGTCGGGCTCTCTGAACCCCTCGGTAATGGGAGCTAAGATGATCAGCTCGCTAACGGGTTACCCCCTGAGGTGTAGTCTCGCCACCTCTACTCGCACGACCTGCTCGCCTGGAAGGCTGGCACTCGCCAGGTTGGACAACAACTCCCGGCCGGGGAGGTCTTGCTCAGTCCTATCTCCCATCCTCTCCTTCCCGGGCCATCTTCCTGACACACTTCCTTCTCCCCCTGCTGGGGTCACCTCGCTTAGACCCCTGGTAGTCGACTCGTCGAGAGGGGAGGAGCTAGCTCCTGGGGGGTTTGAGTGGAGCTACCACCCCGAGGAGCAATACTTCGCAGCATACCCATGATGCCTTGGATGTATGCCATGAACTCTTTTCTTCCCATAAAGGGTCCTGAGTTGGGGAGCTCATCGAGATCATCACTACCTCCTTGACCACTAGCCATGACACTCTCCCGAGATCTTCTGTGCTGGTCACTGTCCACGCTCCGTGCACCAAAATGTTGAAACCAAAAACTTGGTCACTCGTGGAGTTCGGGGTCCCAAGAAAGAGGTGACCTCACACGTACTACACTCAGGAGGACGTCATAAGCCAAAGGCTCGAGAAACTAGGAACAGACCCTCGGCACTAGCGTGGAGGTCCCACCTCACACCCAGAATACCTCGGTGATCTCCCCCTCCCTAGCCAATGCTGAGCTAGGTACCTTGGAGGATGAGGAGAGAGTGAAGAAGATATGCTCTCCAAAGTACCCCTAAGGGCCTATTTATAGTTTTCTGGGAATGACATGCAAATAACCAGCTTCCACTGCTCTGAATATTACCAAAATGACCTCGGATTGGCCTGACAATAGCCAAATCCCGCTGTTCTAAGCAGCTAATTGCAGTCCACCAGGGGTAGTCCCTCAAGCCGGGCGAACTGGTGGTTAGGCAGGAAATGGGGGGCAGCTTGGGCGGACAGGCGGCCTGCAAGTGGCGACCTGGTGGCCTGCTTGGCCACTAGGTGTGCTGAAGCCGAGCGAGCAGCGGCCTGCTTGGCGAGCTGCGGCCGGCTTGGCGATCTTCGGCCTGGCGAGCTGCGACCTCCTTGGCGAGCTGCGGCCTGCTGGGCGGCCTTCTTGCGGGCTGGGGCGGCCTGTGGGTTGGGGCCTGTGCGACTCTTCAAAGGGGCGGGGGGGAGACAAATATGTCCTCCCCTACTAGTATATTACACAGGTCCACCCAAAATTGGCCTCCAGGAGTGCAAAACTTCAAGAAAGCTTAAAAATGGGCACAAAGTCTTGCTCCTTGTTTGGGGCCCTCTCTTCGCGAATACAGTGTTGTACACTCATAGAGGCCTGTAGGACCATGTTGAGTGATGTTTCATTTTCGGAATACTTCTGGGCTAAAGCCGTGAACATTGCATTCCACATGCAAAATCGAGCACTCATAAATAATAATTATAATAAGACACCTTACGAACTTCTAAAGAGTAGGAAACCGACTGTCTCATATTTTAGAATTTTTGGTTGTAAGTATTTCGTGCATAACAATGGCAAGTATCATACTACCAAATTTAACGAAAAGAGTTTTGAAGATATTTTTGTAGGGTATAGTAGCTATAGTAAAGCATATAGTTATTTAATAGAAAAATTCTGGTTATAGAAGAATTCATAAATATTGTATTTGATGAGACGAGCTTGTTGCAAGGCAACTCTTCTAGTGTGTTCATCGAAGATGCAGGTACAAAGTTGAATGAACTTAACTTGGAAGAACCGACTGGAGATAAAGGTGAAAAGTTCATCAAGATCACCACTCCAACCCCTATTAGAGAGGTTGATGATCAAGATGAAGAAATTGTCCAAGTTGATGAAGTCACTACGGTGATTGAAGAAGTAGTTCCAGATGCAAGGACTCTAGAGCTCAGACATCTAAAGGATCACCCAATGGACCAAATCATAGGAGATCATTAGGATGGTGTCAGAACTCGTAGAGGTAAAACTAACCAGAATTTATACTTAAGCTTTCTCTCACAGGTTGAACCAAAGAAGTTTGAGGAAACAAACTCAGACGCATCTTGGATAATGACGATGAAAGAAGAACTAAATCAGTTCAAGCGCTGTCAAGTATGGAAACTTATTCCCAGACCCAAAGGTAAGAATGTTATTGGGACAAAATTGATCTACAGGAACAAGATGGACAAGGATGGAACGATCATAAAGAACAAGGCTAGACTCGTTGCCAAAGGATATCGTCAAGAAGAAGGAATTGACTTTGACCAGATGTACGCTCCAGTGGTAAGGCTGGAGGCACTCAGGTTATTCCTAGCAGAAGGTCCAGCTAGAACCCGATGTCATATACTACAGACAGTCGGAAGGGTTACGTATGAATAACCAAACTATCCAATTAAGACTACTCGTCCTAACACAGAGCATTCTAGCGGAAGCTTTTAAATAGTTGAAAGAACCCAATAAATGTAATCCAATAGTCATGAATGTACACAACTACTACAATTGGAATGAAATACAAATACACTGAAAGATACTTGGCCTTATAGCCTTACAAGAGTTCACTTAGCAATATAATGTTTTCCATACATCGGCTCGCAGGCCGGCCACACATGACAAAATAAAGAACAACTATTCGCGTTGGCCTTCGAGGGCTAGCACAGCAATATGGGCTCCAGCCCGTTATTTGGTACTCGGCTCCCCAACACCTGCAAGCAACATTCCACTGTACTGTGGCAAACAAAGCAACGGTCAGCCAAAGCCGACCAAATTATAACGACCCTGCCCTTAACTCGGGACGGCGGTGCTCCTTCCCTACAATTCATTAGCCCAGCCAAATAATATAGAACAAACATACTACGCCACAGGTGTAGGCTCACACAACCAAACAACCCGTGTGCTCAAGGCACATTATCAGTGAATCCTGACACTTCAGCGTGTTCACCACCACCCCCAGGATGGAAACCTCGTGAGCAAACTAGCCTTTCTGACCACCGTCTAAGGATCCCGACTATGCCAACGACCAGTCCCCATTCCGAATTTCTCGCACCGAACCACATAGCCCAGGTCCGATTCCACTTGCCCGTTGCTCACACCGCATAGTTCAGATTAAGACGTATGCACGAGCCATGCTTCTCTCGAATACTACTATTCCAATCAATCATATAACCCAATTATGTTCAAGTCCAGTTCCCTGCACCCAAGTTAGCAGAACAACGATTCCGCTCAGTTTTCTGGGTGCTCCTTGGAGTTAATCCCCAAGGATCCCTGCTGCAATCTACCGCGTAGAAACCAGAAAACCCAAAGCACGGAGTCTTCTCCGGCAAAACATAAGAAATGCAACATCACCGATCCAGACCAACATGTTCGGGTAGGCTTCACACATAATGCCTATGCCCGTACTTCGGTTTCAGACTGTATATGCAACACAAGGGGGACTATTCACGTCAACCCCAGAGAACACTGCACACTCGCTGCACACTCGCGGGAGCGGGTTTCCCTATGCAAAAAGGAAGAGAGCTTCACATGCTCAAGTAGAGAATCGTTACCCTTGTAGTACGCTTTTGCGCTATGGAAACTATCTGGATAGAAGTCTTCACAACAGAATTTCCTCCACGGATCCGCTCTCGGTTCTCTAAACGGTGCTCTGATGCTCCACCGGTGGCCGGAATCCTACTCCTTGTTCCTCCTTGCTCTAACTCCTTGGAAAGAGAAATCTTAAGGGAGAAATGAGGAGTTAAACCACCATTCCCGGCCTTAACAGAGAAGGAACACATCAGGGCCGTCAGATCTTACTTAATAAAAATGAACGGCTCAGATCTATACAAAATTCCTCAAACCTGGGCCGAACACGGCCTTGCACACGGCCGTGTCCTAGGCCGTGTGCCTCGATCCAGGCACGATCGTCGAACACAAGAAAAACAACACGGGCTAAGACACGCCCGTATCTTAACCTGACATGCCCGTGTCGGGTCCTCGACACGCCAGTGACCGGGGGCGTGTCACACATAACCGTCACGCCAACCGTCACGTCCCTGCTGAACACAGGTGGGGACACGGGTATTAACACGCCCGTGTCACCCCTGACATGCCCGTGTCAAAACTGTGCACAACCCGTGTTTCCTTCGGTGTCCTTCTCTGGACATAGCCTGCCAAACACAAAGAAAGACATGGCCTTGGACACGCCCGTGTCCTAGGCCGTGTACCCCTATACAGGCACCAAAATTTCTAAAGGACGCAATCAGCTCAAAAACTATTTCTGGGGCGTTACAAATCTCCCCCCTTAAGGAATTTCGTCTCGAAATTAAGTAAAGGTACAAAAAATTAAATGTTACCTTAGTGGAATAAGTCGGGGTATTCCTCCAACATAGTTTTCTCTCGCTCGCATGAAAGCTCCTCACGTCCGCAGTTATACCAACGGACCTTAACCATTCGGATTTCCTTGTTGCGAAGTCGCTTGACTTCAACGTCTTCTATACGTATAGGCTTGACCTTTGTCGTCAACTCGTAATCAACCGGCACTTGATCGACCGCAACTATCTGCGAAGGCTCTTGCACCGCCTTATGCAACACCGATACGTGGAACACATCGTGTAGCCCACTCAACTCCACTGACAGCTTCAATCTATACGCTGCTTCGCCAACACGCTCCAGGATTTTAAATGGTCCAAGGTATCTCGGACTCAGCTTCTTCAAGCGTCGAACCCGCGAAACACCCTTGAACGGCTTGATTTTTAAATATACCTAGTCGCCAACACCGAACTCCACGTTCCTATGCTTGGTGTTATAGTACTTTGCTTGCCTGTCCTGAGCGATCTTCAACCTTTCCTGAATTGTACGTACCATTGAGGTGGCGTCTTCCACCGCTTGACGTTTATACAGCTTCGACTCGCCTGTCTCCAACCAAGACAACGACATACGACACTTCCTCCCATACAAGGCCTCGAGAGGTGCCATTCCAATACTCGCTTGAAAGCTGTTGTTATATGCAAACTCCACAATGTACAGGTGATCCTCCCAATGCTTTCTGAAATCTAGGATGCACATGCGAAGCATGTCCTCCATCGGCCTGTTGACCCTCTCGGTCTGACCATCCGTCTGTGGATGGAAGACTGTGCTGAAACTCAGCTTAGTTCCCAATAAACTATGCACCAGCATCCAGTCCTTTTACATGAAGAATCCATCTCGGTCACTAACAATACTGCGGGGCACACCATGCAACTGCTCGATATTATCCACGTAGAGTTTGGCTAACGTTTCCACCGGATCTTCCTTCCTATTCGGGATGAAATGCGACACCTTTGTCAACCTATCTAAGACCACCTAGATGGTGTTGTTTCCCCTCTGCAACTTTGACAAATCATGCACAAAATCCATAGAAATGTCGTCAAATTTCCATTTCGGGATAGACAAGGACTTTAGGAAACCTTCGTGCTTCTGGCACTCCGCCATCACCAAGGCACAAGTTTGGCACTTGGCCAGATAAAGTGCTACATCCTTCTTTAATCCTGGCCACCAGAATAACTTCTTCATGTCTCTATACATCTTCGTGCTTCCCGGGTGGATTGAGTACTTGGTATGATGAGCCACGTACATCAACTCCTCCGGAAGATTATCCGCACTAAGGACGCATAGACGACCGTCCTTCCTTAGCAGTCCATCCTCAACAACAAACTGGGAATTTGACTCATCCAAAGATTCATCTAAGATCCGCTTCATGCTGCTATCCTGAACCAAAGCCCGTCAAAATCTATCAGCCAGGTCATATTGCACCTCTGTCCAACACAATATCGCCTCGGCACTAGACCGTTTATCAACGCAGGAGATCCCTAATGCCTCCAAATCACAGACCAAGCTCTCATCATGTACTGACAACCAACTGGCCTGTGCAGGAGCCCTGCGGCTCAATGCATCCTCCACTGCATTTCCTTTCCCAGGCACATAATGTATCTTGAAGGTGTAGTCCCCCAAGAACTCCATCCATCTCTGCTGCCTCATGTTCACATCCTTCTGATCTAACAAGTACTTCATGCTCTTATGGTCGGTGTAGATATCAACTTTCACACCGTACAGGTAGTGCCTCCATAGCTTCAGAGCGAATATCACGACCGCTAACTCTAAGTCGTGAACCAGATAATTCCTCTCATGAACCTTTAATTATCGTGAACCATAGTCTATCACGCTCCCATGTCGTAGCAGAACATAGCCCAAACCACTGCCCGAAGCATCACTATAAATTTCAAATCCTTCGGTTCCACTCGGCGAACATAAAATAGGCGCCATGGTCAACCGCCTCTTCAACTCTTCAAAAGCTTGCTCACACTCCAGCGACCAAACAAACTTCTGGTCTTTCCTTGTCAACGTCGTGAGTGGTAACGCTATGCGCGAGAAGTTCTCTACGAAGCGCCTGTAGTAGTCGGCGATCCCCAGAAAGCTCCGGACTTCCGCCACTGTAGTCAAAATAGGCCACTCCCGTATTATCACTATCTTCGCCGGATCCACCACTATCCCTTCTCGACTGCCAACATGACCAAGGAACGCTACTGAGGATAACCAGAACTCACACTTGGAGAACTTAGCATACAACTGATTCCTCCTCAATGTCTCCAACACAATGTGTAGATGCTTGTAATGGTCCTCCTCACACTGCGAGTATACCAAGATATCATTGATAAATACTATCACAAAACGATCCAGGTATTCTCTGAACATCCTGTTCATCAGATCCATAAACACGGATGGCGCAATGGTCAGCCCAAACGGCATGACCGTAAACTCATAATGCCCAAATCGCGTGCTGAACACTGTCTTTGAGATGTCGCTTTCCCTTATCCTCAAATGGTAGTAGCCGGACTTCAGATCTAACTTCGAATATAATGTTGACCCAACCAACTGATCAAATAGATCGTCAATCCTGGGGATCGTATACTTATTCTTATCCATAAGCTCGTTCAACTCCCGATAGTCAATACAGAGTCACAAGCTCCCGTCCTTCTTCTTAACGAAAAGAACCGATGCGCTCCAAGGCGACGAACTTGTACGCACATACCCTTGCTCCAACAACTCCTGCAGTTGCACCTTCAACTCCTCCATCTCTCGCGGCGCTATCCGATACGGAGAGCGTGACACCAGTTTGGCACCCGGTACCAGCTCAATAGAAAAATCAATCTCCCGCTGAGGAGGGGCTCCTGTGAGATCATATGGGAACACATCAGGATACTCAGACACAACTGGGATACTGTACAGATTTGGCCTAGGCATTGAAGCCTGCACTAAGGTGACAAACAGCTCTGCCACAGACCGAACTGCCTTGATCACTTGAAGGGGAGACATCAAAACTTTACCCGACCCCTTCATGCCAGCAAATGTAGTCTCCCGCTCAGTATGCAGCCCCAATGTAACCTCCTTTCGGTTGCAATCGATGAAAGCTTGCTGATCCGAGAGCCAGTCCATACCAAAGATTATGTTGAACTCCACTAACGGTAGTACCAATGCTCGCAAATCAAACTCCTGGTCCCCAATCCGTATCTTTACCACACAGAACTTATCCACGCGCATTGAGCACCCATTGGGCAACACCACATCCAACTTGTCTTTTGCCATCGAGGAAGGGACCCCGATGCGCGACACGAATCTTTCAGACAAGAAGGAATGTGAAGCCCCCGTATCAAACAGGGTTCTCGCCGGACAATCGAAAATCAACACGAAGCCTAACACCAAGAATAACAAGCTAACAAATAAAAAGAGTTAGCAACTACATAAAGTTAAACTGCTAAAATTTAACTCATACTTGTCACCACGTCAGCTTGCTTTATGGCCTCTTGCAGACCAAGATTATAAACTCAAGGCTGGGCTGGAGCATGATGGCACGTGGTTGACTCCACCACCTTCCCTTTCTCTTCATAGGTCACTTCAGGCTTCCTCTCAGACTTTGCACGTCCGCTCCAACACTCACGAGCAAAGTGCCCCGTCTTCCCACAGTTGTAGCAAGCTCCTGGGACTTGTCTTGTGGTTGCCCCCGACGCACCAGAGGAAGGGGCTGAGTTCGAAGTCCTTTGCTTCTTATTCCATCTGCGTAATCCTGACTTTGCATTTGACACTTTGAACTCTGTCTTCTTTTTGCCTAGGTACTTCTTCTCTTGCACTTTCTTCACAACCATTTCCAATGACCGTGCCGAATTGACCAAGGCCAGGAATCCCTGGGCCTTATGCCCAACAAGGAGTAACTGTAGGCTCGCTGCGTAGACCCTCATAAAATCGGTTGGTCTTACTCTCTTCTTCTATAAACATAGCACCCGCATACCGACCCAACCATGTAAACTCGTGGAGATACTCGTCCACGCTTCTGGCTCCCTGAGTCAACCCAAGATACTGATTCTCCATCTCAAGCTTCTGAGTAGAGGGTAAATATCTTGCCAAGAACAATCTGGAGAATTCATCCATAGGCACATCAGCAAGCTGCTTTCCCACTAAGAGATGAAACTCTAACTCATCCCACCACAGCCTCGCCTCACCAGCAAAAAGGAAGGTCGCTATGGTGGTCTTCTGCAACTCCTCAGTTAACGTGGCCGTCAAGACCCTCTTTATCATAGAGAGCCAATCCTCAGCTTGAGCTGGCGTTCCAACCCCATCGACTCTTAGAGGATTAAAGCCCATTACATGCTTGTGCTGTCTCTCGGTAGCTCTCCTCGGCTCTACCTGATCCACTGCCGCACGCTCCACCTCTCTCGGCTTTGCCGACCTAACCGGTTCTTGCTCAACAACAGGTGGTTTGTGGTGTAATTGCCCTACAGGTTGGACATTTATCATCGCAAAGACTGCTTCAGCCACCAACCTAATGGTTTCCGCTGAAGGAGGTGTTGTAGGCACGTCCCTCAGTGCACTACTTTCCACCGATTGCGGATGCTCCGACTGACCAGCACCGCTCCTAGCTGCCTATAATAGCAAAGAACGATGATTAGACGACAAACAAATTGCTAAAAGTAATCATTGGAACACTCAGGTTCCACAAAACAAGTGTATTTTTCATTCCTAAGTGGACATTTATGAGTTCTTTTTGATGTTATAACGATGACGCACACATGTGCTCACCACCCCTTAAAAGAATTCGCCCACGAATTCATTTAAGCCTGACCGTAACCTGGCTCTGATACCAAATTGTAACACCCCCATCCGTCGTATGACATATAGCAGAAGGTCCAGCTGGAACGCGATGCCATATACCACGGACAGTCGGAAGGGTTACCTATGAATAACCAAACTATCCAATTAAGACTACTCATCCTAACACAGAGAATTCTAGCAGAAGCTTTTAAATAGTTGAAAGAACCCAATAAAGGTAATCTAATAGTCATGAATGTCCATAACCACTACAACTGGAATGAAATACAAATACACTAAAAGATACTTGGCCTTATGGCCTTACAAGAGTTCACTTAGCAATATAATGTATTCCAAACATCGCTCGCAGGCCGGCCACACACGACAAAATAAAGATCAACTATTCGCTTTGGCCTTTGAGGGCTAACACAACAACATGGGCTCTACCCCGCTATTTGGTACTCGGCTCCGCAGCACCTGCAATCAACATTCCACCGCACGGTGGCAAACAAAGCAACGGTCAGCCAAAGCCGACCAAATTATAACGACCCCGCCCCTAACTCGGAACGGCGGTGCTCCTTCCCTGCAATTCATTAGCCTAGCCAAACAATATAGAACAAACATACTACGCCACAAGTGTAGGATCGCACGGCCAAACACCCCGTGCACTTAGGGCACATTATCAGTGAATCCTGACACTTCAGCGTCTTCACCACCACCCCCAGGATGGTAACCTAGTGAGCAAACTAGCCTTTCTGACCACCGTCTAAGGCTCCCGACTATGCCAACGACCAGTCCCCTTTTTGGGTCTCTCGCACCGAACCACATAGCCCAGGTCCGATTCCACTTGCTCGTTGCTCACACAGCGTAGTTCATATTAAGACGTACGCACGAGCCAAGCTTCTCTCGGATCCTGCTATTCCAATCAATCACATAACCCAGTTATGTTCAAGGCCGGTTCCCTGACCGCCATGTTAGCAGAACAATGATTCCGCTCAGTTTTCCGGGTGTGCCTTGGAGTTAATCCCCAAGGATCGCTGCTGCAATCTACCGCGTAGAAACCTGAAACCCCAAAGCACAGAGTCTTCTCCGGCAAACCATAACAAATGCAACATCACCGATCCAGACCAATATGTCCGGGTAAGCTTCACACACAATGCCTATGGCCGTACTTCGGTTCCGGACTCTATATGCAACACAAGGGAGACTATTCACGTCAACCCCAGAGAACACCGCACACTCGCCGCACACTCGCGGGAGTGGGTTTCCCTATGCAAAAAGGAAGAGAGCTTCACATGCTCAAGTAGAGAATCGTTACCCTTGTAGTAAGCTTTTGCGCCATGGAAACTATCCAGATAGAAGTCTTCGCAATGGAATTTCCTCCACGTATCCGCTCTCGATTCTCTAAACGGTGCTCCGATGCTCCGCCGGCGGTCGGAATCCTCCTCCTTGTTCCTCCTTGCTCTAACTCCTTGGAAAGAGAAAGCTTAAGGGAGAAATGAGGAGTTAAACCACCATTCCCAGCCTTAAAAGAGTAGGAACACATCGGGGCCGTCAGACCTTACTTAAAGAAAATGAATGGCTCAGATCTGTACAAAGTTCCTCAAACCTGGGACGAACACGGCCTTGCACACTGCCATGTCCCAGGCCATGTGCCTCGATCCAGGAACGATCGTCGAACACAGAAAAACCACACGGGCTAAGACACGCTCGTGTCTTAACCTGATACGCCTGTGTCGGGTCCTCGACACGCCCGTGACCGGGGGCATGTCACACATATCCGTCATGCCAACCGTCATGTCCATGCTGAACACGGGTGGGGACACGGGTATGAACATGCCCGTGTCACCCCTGACACGCCCGTGTCAAAACTGTGCACAACCCATGTTTCTTGCTGTGTCCTTCTCTCGACACAGCTGGCCAAACACAAAGAATGACACGGCCTTGGACACGCCCGTGTCCTAGGCCGTGTACCCCTATACAGGCACCAAAATTTCTTTTGGATGCGATCAACTCAAAAACAATTTCCAGGGCATTACACTTAAGGGATTCACTGTCTATCAGATGGACGTGAAGTCCGGCTTCCTTAATGGTGACATAAAGGAAGAGGTGTATGTGGAACAACCTCCAGGTTTCGTTTATTCTAACTTTCCCGATTATGTTTATTTATTACATAAAGCATTATATTGTTTGAAACAAGCTCCTCGAGCTTGGTATGAGACGTTGTCTAACTTTCTTCATGAGAACAAGATCACAAGGGGAAAGATAGATAAGACATTATTTCTTAGGGAAATAAATGGCAAGATTTTGCTAGTGCAAATAAATGTCGACGACATTATTTTTGGCACTAGTGACGACAACCTCTGCAAGAAGTTCTCTAAACTTATGCAAGGGAAGTTCGAAATCAGCAGTATGGGTGAGCTGCAGTATTTCTTAGGGCTTCAAGTGAAACAATCTGAAGATGGAATATTCATCTCACAAACTAAGTTCACCAAAGAGCTAATAAAGAAATTCAGAATGGAGAACGCAACCTCTATGATGATTCCAATGGGTTTAACTGTGTCACTGGACAAGGATGAGAAAGGGAAACCTTTTGATGGCACCAAGTACAGAAGCATAATGAGATCCTTGCTCTACGTTACTGCCAGTAGACCAGACATAATGTTCTCAACATGTGTCTGTGCTAGATTTCAAGTGAACTCTAAGGAATCTCACTATGCTGCTGCAAAGAAGATTTTGAGATATCTTAAAGGTATACCAAATCTTGGCTTATGGTACCAAAGAAGTAATGATAGCGAGCTAATTGGTTTTTAGATGCAGATTTTGCAGGTAGCAAAGACGACAGGAAGAGCACTTCCGGGACTTGCCAATTCCATGAAAGAAGGCCCATTTCCTGGAGTAGTAAGAAGTAGAACTGTGTAGTAATCTCAACAGCTGAGTCAGAGTATATTTATGCAGGCAGTTGCTATGCGCAGTTGCTATGGATGAAGAACCAATTTGAAGACTATAACATGAAGTTTCAGAACATTCCATTATTTTGCGACTCTTCCAGCGCAATTGCAATAGCCAATAACCCAATCTCTCACAGCCGGACAAAGCACATAGAGCTGCGGTACCACTTCATCTGAGAGCATATGGAGCAAGGGGACATAGATGTACAACATGTCCAAACAGACAGGCAGATTGCAGACATTTTCACGAAGCCGCTGGACGAGACCAAGTTCTCGTTCTTTAAAACAGAACTTGGAATGCTCAACAAATAAGATTAGAGAAGGTGGACTCACAAAAGGCGAAGAGATCAAGAAATCAGTCAAAAGTTGAAATTTTTCAAAATTCAGACTGTACCACTCAAGTAAGAAGTTAGTCACTCGAGTACCTCTTTAAAACTACTCGAGTACCTCTTCAGCCACTCGAGTAAACCTACTCGAGTAGTAGAAAGACCTACTCGAGTACTATGTTTCCACTCGAGAGCAATAAAGAATTCACTCGAGTACTTCCAAGTCATCACTCGAGTACTTCTGTATTTCTCACACGAGTACTATCAACTCTTCACTCGAGTACTGTCGATCTTCTCGAGTACCAGGAAGCAAGTTTTCTCACTTCGATTCAAATTTCGTTATTCCAAACCCGAGGCTTATATCGCCCTTTCCAAGGTGTGTAAGCTTAATTTACTTCTTAATTATCGATAAATTAGTGTTATATAAATAGAAAAGACCGTATTTCTTTTTCTACGCGAATTAAAATCCTCTCACTCGAGTAAGCCGAAAGAATCTTCGCCTTTCGGCGACAGTTGTAGAGCCCGTTCCGTCTTCTTTCCCACAACAGATTCTTCTCAAGTCTCAAGATCATGGCACCTTCCTCCAAGATTGGAATCGGCTCTGAACTCGCCGCTGCAGTGATTGCCAACATATCAGACGATTTCCACAATCATCTGATCCTCCTCGACACCGTCGGCCTAACATTTGTTCTACAACAACCGTTTAAGATACTATTTCCAGAGGTCGAAGAATTCTTCAAGAACATTAAGGTAAAGCAGTCTGGAACCGTTCTTAAGTCCAATGTAAAGGGAAACAAGATTAAGCTCTCCAAAACCTCTGTTTAAACTCTTCTTTGACTGCCAGTTGTTGATGAAGAAGATCACCTTTGTCCTGAGGATTCTGACAGGACATGTATGTTCTGTGGTGTCTCTCTAGATGTACTCACTATCAAAAGATCAGAACTCATTCCAGAAGGAAAACTGTTCGTCGACATCATTGGGAAGATACTTCTGTGCAAGACAATTTCAATCAGAGATATTTCACTCAGTATGTTTGACATCATGACAACTATGATTTGTAGGAAGAGATATCGATTTGGTATGTTAATTCTAGACAAGATCAAGGACAGCATCAAGGCTCCAAGTTATGCAAGGATTATCTCCCTTCTACTATGTGAGATCAATCCTGAAGTCTTCAACTTCTCCAAAGGGACCATTCTACATCACATGAAGAAAGTCTCTATTTTATCCATTCAGAGATGGGACTTAAAGCTGTTGAATCCTGTCCAATCCGCCAGAGCCCGTGAACTTCTTGCTATAGAGGACAGGACCCCATATCCCTCTCCACCTCATGTTGCCAGCACATCTGGTGCAACTGTTGAGGGGGAGCCTGCTCCTTCTATTCCAGACAGAGTACCTACTCCACCAGTTGATACTTCTCTCCCTACATCCACTCCTGAAGTAGTTCCAACAGATGCTCAAATCTAAGAAACCCTTCTCTCCACTAATGCAGCCATCAATGAGATGATTGAAAAACTCACTTCTGAAGAACCTCTTCCCCCTCTTAAAAAAGAACAAACTACTGAAGCATCCAAGCAGCCAACTCCTAAACTATCTCCCACTCATACTCCATCTATTCCCATTCCATCTCCAGAATCCCCTGCTCCACAAACTCCATCTACTGATATAGAGAAAGATGAAACCATTTTGATTTCTAATGAGCCAGAACAGTCACCTGAACCAGTTGAAGATCCATTGAAGAACTTGGATTTCACTATCCCCACCATAGTCACTGAAGAAGCAGATGCCATAATTCACACTACCAGAGCTAAGAGCTCTGTAGTTATTGAAGAAATTGCTCCATGGTCTGCTCCTCCTCCAATTACTTCTACATCTACTGCTTCTCCTCCTGCTGCCACTGTTCTTTTGAGTATGTTTGTACAACTGCTTCAAGAACAAAAAAAATATTTTGATGATTCATTCAAGGCTGTAACTGAGAAAGTAAGTGCTCTAGAGAAAGAGATGAGTAGAGTATTTGCTGAGATTCAGCATAATACCAATGAACTGAGACAACTCTTCAAGATTGGTGGCAAAGCTCTGGATCACACTATCACTAGATATGGTCTTGTCATAGAACAAGGTGTCACTCATGCCACAACCAAATTGAGTTAGATAAGAGAGCACAAGAACATAAAATCAAGATCTATGAAGAGGTAGCGATGTTCAAAGATGATGCTATTAATACTCTTACTGTAGAAGTCAGAAAGGGGGGAGAGATTAGTAAAAGAATATCTAGAGAAATCAGATGCAATCAAGGAGACTCTCTGGGAAGAGAAGCTAAAAGAGATTCATGATGATGTGCTAGGACAGATTCAAAATGTGAAGTTTAATACTCATGATACAGCAGTTTGGATGCATAATCGGATACTTCCTGAGTTTCAAACAGATCCAAATGTCATTCCTCACCATCTGAATCACTTGGCTCCTGTTCCTCCAGCTTCAATCCCTCAGCCTTCCTTCTCTCCAAGACCTGAAGGATCAGAAGCCCCCCCTCTAGATTCTTATGCTCATGTTTGGGAGGCTAACCCAACAGACATATTTTTCCATGCTCCTCCTAAAATTCATATTCCCAATAAAAGAAGATATGGTGATGGAGCCTCTGTAAGCAGATCAATTCCAGTTTCAGATACATAAAAGTGGAAAGCTCCAGAGTTTGTAGAAATCTGGTGCCCAACTTCAATGTCACTCATTCTGGACACTCTCAAGCTAGTCATGGATTTCAATGAAAATAGACATGATCACTACAGCACCCAAGAATGGGTAATATATGAGAAGTCTTTGATAAAGAGAAGGCTATATGACAGAGAATATTGAAGAAACAGCCCTGCTGCTCCTCCAAAGCCTCCAAAGTACTATCCCAAGCCTTACAGTTACCAGAGAAGACAACAAGAGAAGAAGGACAAACAACAAGATCAAGTTTAAGCATAGAGAAGTTATGAGAGTGGGGATATGATCTGTGTAGAAATGACTTTTTGGACAATCTTATTTATATAAGTCTTAATCTTGGTCATCTACTCTTTAATTTTAATCTTTATACTTATTACACTGCTTTCTCTCTTGATTATCTATTTCTATATTTGCCTATATAATTCACCTTAGTGTAGAGGGTTATGACTTCTACAAATAGGGGGAGATTGTTGGGTATTATATCCACAATAACCTAGATTTGATGAAGTCACCCTTTGTTGGAACACCCTATTACTGATTTGGGCAAGGATCACTATGTCTCTTAGGAAAACTGTTTTGACCTCATTGTATAGATCTAAAGGTCAATTAGAATTGAGTCTAAGGGTTAGTACTTAGGTTTGAAAGCTACCCTCAAGACCAGGTTTTTCAGTTTTGGAGACTAAGTCATTTCGTCGAGCTCAGTACGACGAATCGTCGAACTCCATTCGACGATCGTTGAGCTCACTTCGACGAATCGTCGAACTCCATTCGATGATCTCTGAGCTTAACTTCAACAAGTCGTCGAACTCCATTCGACGATCTTCGAGCTCAGATCGACGTTCTTGACTCCAGGTTGATTCTCTATCTCTGAGCTCAGTTCGACGATAGTTGAGCTCAGATCGACGATCTCTATTTTTGTCTAAATCCAATCTCTGAGCTCAGTTCAATGTTAGTGGAGCTCAGTTCGATGTTTCTCTGAAGAGTTCAATGTTTTTCAAGATTCAAATTTTGGACAGCTGTGGAATTATTGTCAGCATTTAATTCAGAGATCTTGTAGCCATTTTTCATTTAATCTGGAGCAAGTTTCAAGGAATTTTCAAGGAATGTTTTGTTAGACTTTCCTCTAGAAGACAAATTGTAATTAAGGAAGTCATTTATTGACAGGCTAACGGCTATCTTGGACAGTGGATCATTTCTATTCAGACCAAGAGAATAAAAGATCAGTTTTTCATTCTTCTCAGAGTTAGACAAAAAAAGAGACACATATTCTGTAACAACAATTCTCTGCAACAACTCTTACAACATCAACAATAGTTTTACAAGAGAAAGAAAGAGAGTTGCAGATATTCTCAGTCTCAAGAATTCAGACAAGAACACATCACCAACGGAGATCAACTAACTGAAATTTTCAGATCTCTTTTGATTCAAGTGTTCAAAGGCCATCATCACTCAAGACTCCAGACACCACACATTTCAGTTGCTGCTGAAATCATCTATTACTGGAGATCAAATCATTTGAAGGCCTATCACCCTACTGCAAAGCTTCACTTCCTGAACAACTCAAGATCTTAGGGGGAGCTTTGAAAACATCCACTATCTTCTCTCTGATTGTTGACAGAGAAGATCATCTCATCCCTCTCTCTCTCTCTGCTGTAAAGGGTTTTTCAAACTCCCTTCAAAAGTTTATGATTGGTTTCTGAGACCTTATCAAAACTCAGTGGTGGCAAGACACCTGATCAAAAAAGCTGGTTTGGTTTTTGAGCATCTTATCAAAAGCTCATTGGTGCCCAGGACACCTGATCAACTCATCCTGCAGTGGATTCCTACCTAGGATGGTAGAAGAGTGGATGTACCCAGATTGATTGGGGAACCACTATAGCTCCTTGTGTCATCTGGTTGCTTGTCTTTCTTTTGTTTCTGGCTGTGGTTTGTGATTGCTCTGTGATTATTCTGTGTTTATATTTAATTTATAATATTTACTTCCATGTTCACTTAGGAATACAACAACTGTTGTAAAACATTTTTAGCAAGCACCATACTCTATTCACCCCCCTCTAGAGTATATCAAATCTAACTTGCACTTTCAATTTGTATCAGAGGCAGGTTTGTTAAAAATATCATACCTTGGTGGTTGCACAGGCTAACACCTGAACCCAAAGATCCCTATAGTTAGATCTGCTTGTTTTGATTTTGTTATTAGGATTATTCTTCACAAAACATAGCCCAAAACAAAAATTATGCCAGCACCAGACCTCCAGTGTGCAATCTGTCTAAGTTTGCACTTTGGAAGGCAAGGATTAGACTGTACATGAATTCTATTGATGAGGACATTTTCAATTCTATTTTGACAGTGTGTCCAAGACCTCCAGAGAGCACAAGTACAAATGTTGTTCCACCTCCCTCAGGAACAGATGTAGAAATAAAGAAATGGAAAGTTGCAGATGCAAAAGCTATGAACATTCTTGCTCAGACTATGTCTGATGAGATATTCAAAAAGGTAACTGAATGCAACTCAGCAAAGGACATCTGGGACAAACTATTTGAAATAGTCTCAGGATCTGCTGATGAGGGAAAAGACAGAAGATCTCACCTCATAACCCAATATGAGAATTTCAAGAAAGGAGAAGCTGAGTCAGTAGCAGACATGTATAATAGACTCAGCCTGATAGTCAATGAACTGAAGACTTTGGACAAAGAGATCTCATTGACTGAGCTAAATGATAAAATCCTAATGTGCTTCGCAAGCACTTGGGACTCAAGGATCTGGCTAATCAATGATGCCAAAAGTCTCAATGAGATCACAACAGAAGCTCTCTTGGGCAAGCTCAAGTCTTATGAGCTGCTCATCAAAAATAGAGAAGAAGAGCAGAAGGCTGCCTCACCAGCCACAAGAAAGGAAAAGTCAATAGCTTTCAAAGCCACTGAAGATCAGCCTGAAGACAAGGTCACAGGCAATGATGAGCTGCTTATTCTACTGGCCAAAAGATTTTACAAAATGTCCAGAAAGGACTTCAGGAAAAGATCATACAAAGAGCATGACAAGCCAAGGTACGATAAATCAAATAACAAAGAAATTATCTATTTTGGTTGCAGGAAACCAGGCCACATTGTGCCTGCCTGTCCAGAGAATAAAAACAAGGACAGAAGGGACAAGAAAGAAAGAAGAAAAGACAAGGACTTCAAGAAGAATATCAATGACAAACCCTCCTGCAGCAAGAGCAAACATACAAAGAAGGGATTTGTTGCTGAAACTTGGAGTGTGACAGAAGAAGAATCAGAAGCTTCATCCAGCTCAAGTGATGATGAGGATGATGCTGAAGAAAAGTAATTTTGTATGATGGCTATCAATGCCTCACAACACAATTCAGATGTAGAAGAGTCAGAGTCAGACTCAGAGACTCAACTTGAAGAGGATCAGGTAATAAGTTCTTTTGATTTTAATTCTGAGGACTTTAAGTATGAATTTAAAGCATTATGTTTAGACTTATTAAAATTTGAGGAGGAAATCATTTCTCTCAGAAATCAATTATCTGAACACAGTACCTTAAAATCAGATAACCTCAAACTCTCTGAGGAGTTGGAGTGCTGTAGGGAGCAGATAGGTTCACTGAAAAGTGAGCTATCAGAGGCCAAAAAACTTGAAGAATCCCTTAATGGGAGAAGTATCAAGCTAATGGACATCACAAGCACAGTGAACTCAAGATTCAACAGTACACTGGGCTTGGGTGCTTCATCTAGCCAACCTATAGTACTAACAACCCTAATTAAATTAATCTCTGATAAAGGCAAGGGAGTTGTAGAGGTAGCTAGGAAAAATTTTGATTTACCTAAGAAAACCAAGGTTCAACAGAAATCGTCGAACGGAGCTAGACGATCGTCGAATGTAGATCAATGATCTCAGGAAAAATCGTCGAACTCAGGTCGACGATCTCTAAACCCTAAACTCTACCATAGTCGATCGTCGAACGGAGCTCGACGATCTGACCCAAGATCGTCGAACTCAGCTTCACGATCATCGAGCAGAGATCAGAGCTTTGAAAACCTTTTCAAGGGTAAATCAAAATCCAAACCTAGGGTCTTTCATCCCAAAGCTTTAACCGTTATACTGAATGGACAATACCTCCAAGGAGATATCATCCTGAAGGTTATAAGAGTCAACCAGGGATGTCATTTATTTCTGAATTTAAAGGTTATCAACCTAGGCCCAAGGTAAACTGGGTCAAAAACAAGTAAATTATTTTATGTGCAGGTGAAGACCTATCCAACATCAAATCAGCAATGGTATCTGGATAGTGGGTGCTCAAGGCACATGACAGGAAATAAGGATAACTTCACATCCTTTAAAGCCAAGCTTGGACCCAAAGTCATATTTGGTGATTCCAACTTTGGACTAACAAAAGGATATGGTGCAGTCCAGATTGGCACAGTCATATTCAAGAAAGTAGCCTATGTGGAAGGACTGAAGCACAACTTGATCAGCATCAGTCAGCTATGTGATGAAGGCTACCAAGTGACTTTCAGCAAATCCTTATGCAAGATCAAATCAGAGGACTACACAACTGTGTTGACAGGTAAAAGGAAAGGTAACATCTATTTAGTAGACTTTCTTTCAACTGAAGTAGATATTTGCCTGTTTAATTCTATTAGTAGACCTAATGAGATATGACATAAGAGATTACGACATATAAACCTTAGAACCATTGCTAGGCTATCCAAGGACAACCTTGTTAGAGGACTACCTTCTGGCCCCTATAAGAAGAAAGGACTCTGCAGGGCTTGTCAATTAGGCAAGCAAACTAAAAATAGTTTCAAGTCACTTAATAAGAGTGATTCGCCTAGGATTTTGTATCTGTTACACATGGATCTTTTTGGACCCATTACAATACAAAGCTTAGGAGGGAAATCTTACACTTTAGTGGTTGTAGATGACTTCTCTATATTCACATGAGTGTTCTTTCTGAGGAAGAAGTCTGATAACTTTAAATGTTTGACAGAGTTTCTCAAATGCATACAGACTGAGTTCAATACTCACATTACCCTGATCAGAAGTGATCTTGGGACAGAGTTTGATTCTCTTCTTATGCAAGAGTTCTGTCAGAGTGAAGGGAACATTCACACTTTCTCAGCTCCTAGAACTCCTCAACAAAATGGGGTAGCTGAAAGGAAAAATAGAACCCTTATTGAAACTGCCACTACATTGTTATCAGATGCTCACCTTCCTCTATCCTTTTGGGCAGAGGCAGTAAACACCTCCAACTATGTGTTGAATAGAAGTTTAATACATAAACTGAAGGGCAAGACTCCCTATGAATTACTCAAAGGGAAGAAACCTAAAGTAGATTATTTTAGAATTTTTGGTTGTATCTGTTACATTCATAATAATGACAAGAAATACTTAGCAAAATTTCAAGCTAAAGCTGATGAAGGAGTTTTTCTGGGATACTCCATGATCAGTAAGGCTTATATGGTATATAATAAATCAACTCATAAAATTGAAGAATCTGTTCATATATCTTTTGATGAATCTAACATGTCTTTCAAGAAGAAGAATACTTCTACCATAGAACCTTTGCAGGTACACTCTCTTGCTGAAGACTTGGACAGGTTACAAATCATTCAAAAAGAGGAAAGCAGTGAATATGAAGAAGACATTCAACATCATGAAGAGAAACTTCTTGAAGAGCCAGTTGTTGTACCACCAGAGGAAACAACAACACAGGTTGGTGAACAATCAACACCTCATGTTGATTTAGTAACATCAAGAGACCATCCAATTTTCCAAGTGATTGGAGACATCTCAGCTGGTGTGCAAACTAGAAATCAGGTTAACCAAAACCTGATGCACACTTGCTTTCTTTCTCAAATTGAACCTCAATCCATTCAAGGTGCAGAGCAAGATCCACACTAGATCATTGCAATGCAAGAAGAGTTGCATCAATTTGAAAGAAACAAAGTTTGGGAACTAGTACCAAGGCCTAAGGATCACTCTATTGTTGGAACAAAGTGGGTGTTCAGAAACAAATTGGATGATCAAGGATTAATTGTAAGGAATAAGGCAAGGCTAGTTGCTCAAGGGTATTCTCAAGAAGAAGGGATAGATTATGACCATACTTTTGCACCAGTTGCAAGGTTAGAGGCCATAAGAATTTTCTTAGAATATGCAGCACACAAAAGTTTCAAAGTATACCAGATGGATGTAAAGAGTGCTTTTCTCAATGGAGATATCAAAGAAGAAGTCTATGTCAGACAACCTCCAGGTTTTATCTCTTTAACTCATTCTGATTATGTTTTCAAATTACATAAAGCATTATATGGTCTAAAGCAAGCTCCTAGAGTATGGTATGAGACCCTAGCATGCTTTCTTCTGAAAAATGAGTTTATAAGGGGTAGAGTAGACCAAACTCTTTTTATTAGAACCCATAAGTCCCATACCCTACTAGTACAAATCTATGTAGATGATATTATCTTTGATTCTACTGATTTAAATTTGTGCAGAAGGTTCTCCAATCTAATGCATTCTAAATTTGAAATGAGTAGCATGGGTGAGCTATCCTTCTTTCTAGGATTGCAAATCAAGCAACATGCTGAAGGCATATTTATTTCTCAAACCAAGTATGCAAAAGAATTGGTTAAGAAATTTGATATGTCTGAAGCATCATGCATGAAAACACCTATGCCTACTAATACTGTATTAGATGCTGATGAACATGGGAAACCTGTTGATCAGACAACATATAGAGCAATGATTGGCTCTTTAATGTACCTTACAGCTAGTAGACCTGACATAATGTTTGCTTCATGCATATATGCTAGATTCCAAGTGAGCCCTAGAGAGTCACACCTAACCTTAGTAAAAAGGATTCTCAGGTATGTAAAAAGTTGTCCAAATCTAGGTCTCTAGTATCCAAAAGATTCAACATTTGACTTGACTGGATTTTCTGATACTGATTATGCTGGATGCAGAATTGACAGGAAAAGCACCAGTGGAACTTGTCAGTTTCTTGGTGATAGACTTGTCTCCTGGTTTTGCAAGAGATAAACATCTGTGTCAACTTCAACTGCTGAAGCTGAATATATGGCTGTAGGTAGTTGTTGTTCACAAATATTGTGGATTCAAAACCAACTCTTAGACTATGGATACAACTTAGAGAAGTCAAAAATATTTTGTGATAATACCAATGCTATTTCTATAGCACAAAATCCAGTCCTCCATAGTAGGACAAAACACATAGAAATTATGCATCACTTTCTAAGGGATAATGTTGAGAAAAATAAAATTGAACTTCAATATATCCCAACTGATTTGCAAAGGGGAGATATTTTCACTAAACCCTTGGATGAAAAGAAACACACCTTTTCCCGAATCAGTTAGGAATGTTAGATGGAGGAAGTCTAAAATAAGATCCAAGATTTTTAAAACTCTAAAAATTGACCGAGACTAGGCAAACTTCTTGATTTTTCTAGTGTATAAGAGTGTTTCTGATCTTTGAACTGCGCTCGACGATTTTCCCCCAGATCGTCGAACGGAGATCGACGCTTTCCGAAATCATCGACCAGAGTTCAGCGCTTCCCAGATAGTGCTCAACTATCTCTTTCAGGTCAACGATCGTCGTGCTGAGTTCGACGATTTTGTTTTCTGAACTATCGTCGAACGGAGCTCGACGCTATCCAATATCGTCGAACGGAGATCGACGATGTTGATGACCTTTCAGTTTCCTTTAGAAGCCCCGATCGTCGAACTGAGTTCAACGATCTTTCCTTTTCTACATTGAACCCTAATATAAAATTCATTTTTCGGCCGTCGTTCTCCCTTTGCGCTTTCATTCTCTCTACAAATTTTCTCTTTCCCTCCAAACTTCTCTACACTTGGTCGTTTGGTGTTTATTTTTTGCAGAAATCAATGGCCATCTCAGTCGCCATCTTGGCAGCAATGAAATTTGATGCGGGATTTGACATCGACATGGATTCGTTCAACAACAGTGATCAAATTTTCCAAGACATTCTGAACCTTTTCAAGGAACAACAACTAGTTACAATAATGGCTACCAGGATAAAATTATCTGCAGATGAGATTAAGGAATGGGTATATACTGCCCATAATCAGGATCAGAATACAGTGGTTGGCACAATTTCAGGAACCCAGGTGTCTCTCACACCTGCTGCCCTGACAGAGATTTTTCAATTGAAATCTGGAGAAGAGTCTGTTGAACTTTTTGGAGAGGAATTTTCTACTATGCTTGAAAGGATGGGTCACTCAGAAGCAAACCCTAGCAAGTTGCTGAAGAAAAATCTATCTGTGGAGTACAGATTCCTAGCTGATGTTGTTGGGAAGGTACTGTTGGCCAAACACTCAGCCCATGATACCATCTCCAGGTATCAGCTCTGCTTGATGGGTGCTCTTGTGGATAAGAAACAACTGAACTGGGGAGAAATTTTCTTTGATTTAATTAAGAAAAAGATTAACAAGAATTTTGTTAATTTTGGGAGGATATTAGGACTGTTTCTTCAGAACAGATGCCCTGCTCTACTAGTCTCAAATGGGATGCACATTAATGCCTCCAAGAGGCTCACCTGTGCCCTGTTTGGAAAATGGGATAGGCAAATTGTGAAGCCCAGCAGGCCCTCTGCATCTACTACTTCAGGCACAAGGACTGCTGTAGTCACTTCCCCTCAAGTTTCTGCCCCTGCAGAAGACTTGCCTGCTTCATCTCCTCCTCCTCCACTATCTACACCAGTCACATCCACCATCATTATTTCCACCCCATCTCCAACTTCACTTCCCTCTCCTACTTCAATTCCATCTCCAATTCCTCCAATAACAGAAGAAATATTCCATCCTCTACATCGATACCCACATTTAGATATTGACACATCCTCTCACATTCCGTCTTTCAACCTTATAGATGATTCCTTTATGGATGATTCTCCCTCATCCCCTACTGAGCCGCCATCCTCATCCACCTCATACTAACAACTACTTCAAGACATTATTGCTCAACCTTCCTTTACACCCTCTATTTCCATTCCATTATCTTCCATTTCCACAATTCCCATCTCTCAACCTTCATTTCCACCATCCACAAGTTCTCCACCAACATCACCTGTTGCTCCACCTTCAATTCCTACCTCTGCGCAAGCCCCTCTTGAGCATGTAGATCTTCCAGCCCTTGCAGACAGATTATATGAGCTGATAGCTCCCAGACTATCTCTCTTATTGGAGACCTCTTTGGCTCCACTTATAAAAACAGTTCAAGAACTGTCTGCCAGGCTCTCCTCTCTCCTTCCTCCTCAGGCAATCCCTTCATCTTGGTGCCTTGATCCAGTCCTGACTGAATCTAGGCAGGGGGAGATGCCTCATGAAGTGGATAGATTGCCTGCTGCTGCTGCTGCTGCTGTTACTTCAGTCCAAGCTCAAGCTCCAGTACCTCCAGTTACTGTTATCACAGTGGATAGATTTCCTGCTGCTGCTGCTGCTGTTACTTCAGTCCAAGCTCAAGCTCCAATACCTCCAGTTACTGTTATCACAGTGGACCTCAGGTCACTGTTATCAATTTTTGATTCTGTTTATTTCAACTACCTGCCGGACCAGCAATCTGAAGATCTGTCTAAGGCCATTGTGCCCATCTCCAGCTGTGATACCAGCTTAATAAGCTCCTATATAAATTCTCTATATACTGCTGAGCCTTCTATTTCTGTTGATCTTACTGCTGCTGCTCCTACTGATAATGTTGTTGTTTCTGATAGTTCTGATGTTGCTGCTATTTTAGTATCTGAGGACATGCATATGACAGAGGCACTTATCCCTGAGCCTGCTGTTACTGCTGTTGTACCTTCTATTTCTGAAAGTTTTGTTTCTGAAAGTTTTGTATTTGAATCTGCTGTCATAACATCTTCTGCCAGTGCTACTTCTACTCCTCTTCCTATTGTTGTTGCTACTACTGTTGCTATTTCTGATGTTTCACCTCCTCAATCACAACAACAAAAAGAATACCTCAAAAGGATTGATGCATTATATGATGATCAAAGCTCAGAAAGTGATCAGTATAGGACTGACTCAGATGATTCTTCTGCTACAATTGCAAGGAAAAGGAAGGCCAGAAGCAAAGCAATGAAGAGAGTTCCTCCAGCAAAAGTGAAAGACATAAATGATATTCCTTACTACATTCTGCATAACTGTCCTATCACAGAACATTGGATGCAATACTCCAAAAATCAACTGAAGGTTATGAAGAAAAAGAGAAAGTATGACAAAGGATCAACCCAGTTCAATCATCCTCCTCCTCCTCCTTCACCAGGTGCAGGTGCAAGTGGTAGTTCTGCATCTCAACCCTCTGCCAGAAGCCAATCCTCCTATCAACCTCAGGGAAGATCCCAATACAGAGGCAGTCAATCTAGAGGCTATCAGTCAAGGAGAGGAAATAATAGAGGAAATCAAAGAGAATTTCAAGTTTATTCCAAAGGCTTTTCCAGGTAACATCCGTATTCAAGGAAAGGACAAGGTCCATTTGATACAACCTCTGGTCCCTTTCCTTACAAACTAAAAGATTTAGTTTCTTCCAGAGCTCCTCCAGATAATCCCTCAAATAGATATGAGCCTCCAATTCCATTTGATGATCCAGAGAACAATCCTACTTCATGGACAGCTAGCATGAAAGAATTGGCTACTTTGGATCAGATCAAGAAAGCTAGAGAACAAGGCAAAGACACTTCCAGTATCACTACCTTATCAGATCAAAGAAAGAAGGAACTTGAAAGATATTCATCCAGCATGTTCTTTGATTCAGAAAGCTACATGAAGCTGCACCCTAAAGCTGTAGTGCCCAGGCCAAAGCAACAAACTTCTTTAGGTACAGCTGATGATAGAAGATCTAAGAAGGAAGCTCTCAATCCAAACAGAGAAATAGTCCTTATAAAGAGCAAGGAAAAAGAGTAATTCTGTAATGTGACAGTTATTTTGATTTCTGAACTATCTGTGACAATGTCTGTGATTCTGCAATGTTTTGTTTATTGCATTTCTACTTTGAATGTTTTTAATTTTCCAATATCTGTAAATAGTAATCCTAACCCAAATAGGGGGAGATTGTTTGAATACCCTATTACTGATTTGGGCAAGGATCACTATGTCTCTTAGGAAACCTGTTTTGACCTCATTGTATAAATCTAAAGGTCAATTAGAATTGAGTCTAAGGGTTAGTACTTAGGTTTGAAAGCTGCTCTTAAGACCAGGTTTTTTCAGTTTTGGAGACTAAGTCATTTCATCGAGCTCAGTACGACGAATCGTCGAACTCCATTCGACGATCGTTGAGCTCACTTCGACGGATCGTCGAACTCCATTTGACGATCTTTGAGCTCAACTTCAACAAGTCGTCGAACTCCATTCGACGATCTTCGAGCTCAGATCGACGTTCTTGACTCCAGGTTGATTCTCTATCTCTGAGCTCAGTTCGACGATAGTTGAGCTCAGATCGACGATATCTGTTTCTGTCTAAGTCCAATCTCTAAGCTCAGTTCAACGATAGTGGAGCTCAGTTCGACATTTCTCTGAAGAGTTCAATGTTTTTCATGATTCAAATTTTGGACAGCTGTGGAATTATTGTCAGCATTTAATTCAGAGATCTTGTAGCCGTTTTTCATCTAATTTGGAGCAAGTTTCAAGGAATTTTCAAGGAATGTTTTATTGAACTTTTCTCCAGAAGACAAATTGCAATTAAGGAAGTCATTTATTGACAGACTAACGGCTATCTTGGACAGTGGATCATTTCTATTCAGAACAAGAGAATAAAAGATCAGTTTTTCATTCTTCTCAGAGTTAGACAAAAAAAAGAGACACATATTCTGCAACAACAATTCTCTGCAACAACTCTTACAACATCAACAACAGTTTTACAAGAGAAATAAAGGGAGTTGCAGACATTCTCAGTCTCAAGAATTCAGACAAGAACACATCACCAAATGAGATCAACTAACTGAAATTTTCAGATCTCTTTTGATTCAAGTGTTCAAAGGCCATCATCACTCAAGACTCCAGACACCACACATTTCAGTTGCTGCTGAAATCATCTATTGCTGGAGATCAAATCATTTGAATGCCTATCACCCTACTGCAAATCTTCACTTCCTGAACAACTCAAGATCTCAGGGGGAGCTTTGACAACATCCACTATCTTCTCTCTGATTGTTGTCAGAGAAGATCATCTCATCCCTCTCTCTCTCTGCTGTAAAGGGTTTTTCAAACTCCCTTCAAAAGTTTGTGATTGGTTTCTGAGACCTTATCAAATCTCAGTGGTGGCAAGACACCTGATCAAAAAATCTGGTTTGGTTTTTGAGCACCTTATCAAAAGCTCATTGGTGTACATGACACCTGATCAACTCATCCTGCAGTGGATTCCTACCTAGGGTGGTAGAAGAGTGGATGTACCCAGATTGATTGGGAAACCACTATAGATCCTTGTGTCATCTGGTTGCTTGTCTTTCTTTTGTTTCTGGCTGTGGTTTGTGATTGCTCTGTGATTATTCTATGTTTAGATTTACTTTATGATATTTGCTTCCCTGTTCACTTAGGAATACAACAACTGTTGTAAAAAGTTTTTAGCAAGCACCATACTCTATTCACCCCCCCTCTAGAGTATATCAGATCTAACTTGCACTTTCACCCTTGAACTTAAATGAATTAAGTTGTATTTGATGTCTTGTTTGAGTTATATGTTTGCAGGACTATATTGCCAAGTGTAGACCAATGTCAGTCTACGATGAGTTACCAAACACAGAACCATACAATGTAATCCCTCATTATGTGATCCATGGTGTTGACTCATGTGTAACCTCTCTATTGAGATACAGTTCATGTTTCAAGCACTAGGATTGATTGGAGAAAGAAGTGTTGCTGAGTTTATTGAAGAAGAGGAAATTCGGTTGAAGAAAATTTTTCTAAGTTTTTTTCTTGAGTAGTAGTTTATATACTCGAGTTGAATACTTAGTTAATACTCGAGTAAATCTATCTGTACTCGAGTAAGGGAAATGACTCTCAAGTAGTATGAATATAGCTCTCGAGTAGTAAGGTCCATTACTCGAGTAGACCCTCTCTTATTCTCGAGATTAATAGATTTTCCTCTCAGAAAAATTTTCTAAGTCCTATACTCGAGTAGTAATATTCATATACTCGAGTAGTTAATATCCTCTTGAGTAGTCCAGTTCCAGTACTCGAGTAACCCATATTCTTCTCCCAGAAAATCCGCCAAGTATTTTTCTCGAGTAGTTTATTTCTAGTACTCGAGTATTTCAACTCCACGTCTTAAGTAATCATATTAGCACTTGAGTAAGTCTTTGTGTACTCGAGTGATTACTCATTCTATTCTGAATTTTGTCAAAGTCTTCTACTCGAGTAGTCTCCTTCTATTCTCTCAAGTAATCACATTAGTACTCAAGTAGGTAATCCTTTACTCGAGTAAATCAGTCAGATTTTTCCAGAAATTTGCTAAGTTTAGAATCGACGGGAATTTCAAATGGCTTGACGTGATTGGTCCACGTATACGTCATTAATGCTAATTATGACCGTTATGGAGATCTTATATAGGGTCTTGTCAAACTGACTAACCCTAACATGATGTCAAGTATTATTCTAAGGAATCTGAATCAAGTTTTCTCTTTCTAAAAACGGAAGCCGCCGACCTTCATCGTGTATATCGGCTAGGGTTTTTGATTCAAGAAGATTCAGATCAAAGTGGACTTACAGATCGAGATTGCTTTTCAAGTCCTCATCATCTCTCGGATCATGTGAGTCAAAGGAATTTCAGATCCAGATCTTGCTGAGTTTCTTCTTCAGCTTATTCTGATAAAGCCGAAAAGATCAAGGAAGAAGACCTAGGCCGACATATTCCAGATCTGAGAAATTACTGTTTGTATTTTTATATATTCTCAATTTAATTCTGGTAGGAGATTTCTCTACGAGTGTAGGAGCTTTTGTCTCCGAGTTGTGGGAAGTTTTTATCTTCCGAGTGTAGATCTGTATTGTGGATCGAGATTGTAGGAACTTTGTTCTGAGGCGTAGGACTAGTTTTCAATCCGAGATAGTGGAGTAGCCGAGTCTAGTTCTTTGCTAGATCGGTGAGGGAAAGTGGATGTACCCAAGGTTGGGGAACCACTATAAATGTTTTGTCGTCTATGATTGCTTGGTTGATTATTGTGTGCATAGATCTCTAAATTTTTATTCCTTAAAAAGACGGACAACTCACCTATTCACCACCCTCTAGGTGATTTAGGTAGACAACTGAACACTTTCATCCACTTGTCCAAAGGAGCCGGTTCTTTAGTGCAATCCAAAGATGAAAGTAGTTTCGTCTGTCTCATATTTCCAAATAGGTTGTTGTACAAAAATTCAAAACTTTTCATTTCATTTGCGAACTTGTAGCCAATTTTCACCCATTTCAAGTGCCTTACTCACCACTCGATGACCGCAATAGCCATCTCCAATCACATTTACGACATCGAATATATAATTAGATATATACGACGACATTTCCTTTAGAATACATTCAACGAATGTGTTGATCCCGGCCTTTCCACTTGAAATGAATTTCTTAGCTTTATGTTGGGGATGTTGTTCCGCTAATAAAACATGCTCAAATAAAGATATTATCTTCTTGTAGACTTGTAATCATCTTTGAAGTTTTTGTAACTTCCACGCGGCCTTCCTTTTAATTTTAGAGGCATTATTGGTTCTTTGGTTTGAGTGGTCGTTGGGTCCATTACTTCCCGCAACTTTCATTTCATTTCTTGCCTTTGAGAATACAAAATAATATTGTACTTTTGTAGTAGACCGTCTAATTCCATTTGTATGATGTTAATGAGTTCATCCTCCTTTATTTTTGTAGGCTCATATATTTTTAAAGTAAGCTGACGCCAATGTACATGAACCATCCACATAGGATATGCTAACAATTATTTCTTGTAAGTTACTAATTCGTGGGCACATGCCAATCTCATTGTGTTCCGCATTTTATGCAGACATTTATTGGCTTCTACACAACCACGTTTAGCTATTTCTTCTTCTTTTTTGATTATATCTAATGATGTAATTGAAACATGACCAAGCAACTCTGTATATAGTGATCCTCTATAACTTCTCGATAATATTTTCCTCGGCTTCACACCAGATGCGTACATCTCCATGATTTTTTGTTCATTTTCACTTAATCTGCATGCATAACTATGTGCCTCAAGATGAACAAAACCGTGGTTATGTATTCCACATTTAACATCTAATTTTCATTCATCGACACATGCATCTTTTTGACCGCATAATATGAATGGACATCCACAACGTTTGGAGCTACTTTTTCTTAAATTCTGCTTCGACCTATTTTTGTGGACACGCGGGGAATCAGATCTATCACAACCTAGAAATATTCTCGGTCTAGCTCTTCCAACAAGTTATCAACTCTTAGAACTACAACCACAAAACCCAACCCTTTAGCAATTTCGAGTGCCCGAAGATCCACTGTCCTGTCTTGTAGGTTCGACTTGTTATGTAAAATGCTATTAGAAATGCTATTAGAAATACTATTTATAACCTGTATGGAGAAGATCGGGGTTGGGGAAGAAGGTGACAGTTCCGACCGGCAGGAGAGTTTCAGAGCGTGAGGAAGATGGCGGCAGATGGCGACCTGGGCACGGGGAAGACGGCGGCAGTTGGCGACCGACCACAAGAGGAAAGAAGACGACGACAGTTGGCCACCGGGGCGCGGGGAAGACGGCGGCGACGACATTCGGGACCGAGGAAGAAGGCGGTGACGGCGCTCTAGACCGAGGAAGACGGCGGCAGTTGGCGACCGGGGCGCGGGGAAGACGGCGGCGACAGCGTTCGGGACCGAGAAAGACGCGAGCAAAGAGCGAATCGGGATGGGCGGTACTTAGGGTTAGTGGGCGGATTGCAGAAGGCAGGTTTTAAGAGTTTTTAATAGACTTAAATGGGCTGTCCATAGCCAATTTAGGTGTGTCCATAACACCACTCAAAATAAATAGGTCTCTTAAGAATCACCATGAAATTAAATAAATCTAGGGTGCTTATATTTGAAACCTCAAAATCTTTAATTCTAAGAAATAATTTCAGGAAAAAAACCTCTAACTGCCGCCCCTCAGCCAGCGTTTTCATAACCGGACCGGACTGGCCGGTCGGACCGTGAACCGGCCCCGTGTCCGATACGGTCAGGCCTCTAAAACCGGCCCCGCTCAGAAGCGTGTAAAACCCAGAAAACCGGCCGGTTGAACCGCCCAACCGTATACCGGGCCGGTTTTACTAAGACTGGGCGGGTCATGGAGCCCAAAAATTAATACCAAAAGTGAGGGGGCGGCAGGTTTTGAACGCATACCAATTCAAAATCAAGCAAAGAAACAAGCCACTCAACCAATTTTTCATTGATGAATTCTTTTAAAATATATTATATACATATAAATTAATACATATTTATAAAAAAATAATCTATATAATAAAAACACATGCATATAAATGTATAATTGACAATCAAGCCAGACGTGTGACGATCATATTTATCAAATATTATGACAAATCCACTCATTTTTATTCTTTTTTCGATTATATTTTTGTGTACAAACTAAAAATTATGTTATTATTTATCTATTTCATGGCCGGTGAGCCTCACGCGTACATTTCGAAATACGCGTTACACGTATATCCATTATTCCGATATATTATATATATAACGGTTCAACCCCGGTTAAACCGGTTGGATAGGTTCAACCTTGAACCTCTACCACCGCCAGTTCGATGCCAAGTCCGGTTTTCTAAACCAGGCCCTCAACACGATTACTCTGCCCCACCCCTCTCGCTTAGCCCTAACCCATGAATCCACAACTTCCTCCCCGCAGTACACACTGCCGCTGCCTGTAACCGCCCGAAGCGCCGCAGGAGCTCCGCCATACGCCTCCTTGCCGACGATCCAGTCATTTCCGAGTATAACGCCGCCCTTTCCACTTATTTTGAAGCCTAGAGCGGTCGATCAGAGCCATTTCCTCACTTCTCAGAAGTTTTTTCATTCTCCCTTCTTCTATTATTACCCAATGTGAGTTTCCTGCTCTTTTGATCTAGGGTTCATTGTGGTAGGATTCTATTTTTAGATTAATTGTTGAATTGTTAGGTTTAATAAGCATCAAATGATACCACAACATGGCTAGAGTCATCTAGAGAATATTTTTTTCATGAATACGGAAAAGTTGTCCACTTCCTCCAGTATTTTCAGTATAGTTGAGGTACCCTAATGCGATTGCTGAAGAGCAGGGCATTCCTTATATAACACACATTCAAAATTTTTGAAAGATATATATTTTTGGTAGTTTAACTTTGATTGATTACGCCTATGTGTTCTCTGTTGTTTTTTTAGCATCAAAATTTTGTGTGTTTGTCGTCTCTACATTCCTAGATTAACCAATTAATCTAATGTGGCAACACAAAAATGACATCGTTACTATTTTGTAAGATTTCCACAAGTATATATGTATTTGAATAAATACAATGTTAGCTTACTAAAGTTTATTTTTTTTATCGTTTTGTACAAGTTTGTGTTCTTTTTGGGTGTTGTTGAATGATGTGAACGTAAATCATTTTGGGAAGATCGTGTCATGTCCAATGCCAAAATTTTTATTTTATTTGACTGTTTTATGTTTAATTTGTTCTTCTAAATTTGATTAGTATTGTTGCAGGTCGCCCGGTCATTCTCCGGTCCGGTGAAATCGGACCGTCTAAGCTCGAAATCGGACCGGGCGAGCAAACAGTCAATGTAAAATAACAACAAAAGACAAGACTTTTTTTGAAGTGGAAAACCGGGAAATGGTGAAAAAACACGTGGTCGGATCTGTGGCAAGTCAAAATTCACTAGTTCCTTTGAGTTCACAGAAATTGAGATTTGATCTCGCATGCCGAAAGACCGCTTCTCCATTTCAGTTGCAAATTACGAAAATGAGGAAATGAAACTGAATTCTCGGAGCCTCGATGGAAGCCCTCCGACTTTGGCAAAAAAGCTAAGTCCACGGAACCTCGATTGGAGCGTTCTGGCCCAAAAATTTGGCTAAGTCCCTCGGGCCTTGATGGAAGCGTTCCGGCTAGGAAAATCTCTAAATCCATGAAGTCTTTGCTCAAGAAGTGTTGCAGAGCGAATTTCGAAGCGGAGAATCAGCCTAAGTCCATGATCTCGCTTGAATACCATAGATCTCTCTCTTGCCTTCGGAGTTGTTTTTTCTCAAATGAAGCCCCATGAGTCTATTTATAGTTTTCTGGAGGGATACGTCGGTAATTGCATCGTGGCAGAATTTGTGCTGGCGAATAACGTCGTTCCATTTCGGTCTCCTTGATTACCAATTTTAGCAAAATGATGGAAGTGCCCCCCTGGTGGCTCGGGTGAGATGCTAGGAGGTATCGACGGTTGGAGGTGGTGGCGACGACCAGGGACTGTCGGGTCCAGCGATGCAAGCGGCGGGAGCAGTGCGAGCCAGTGAGGTGCGCTCCTGCGGGGTGAGGCCACAGGATGCAGCCACGGGGGCTGGTCTCCAGTGGCCGCGTGAGGTGAGGCGACGCGGGCTGTTCGCCTGCAGACGTGCCAGATGCGGCGCCGCGGGCTGGCCGTGCGTGGCCGCGCGGGGGGCTACCGCGGGATGCGGCCAAGCGGGTTGTTTACCCCGGTTGTGGCCACGCTGGCAGGCCGCATGTGGCCACACAGGGTGGCCACGCATGACTGAGTGGGTCTCAGCCGCGCGGGCCGGCCGTGTGCGATCGCGCGTTTGCGCACAAGTTTGGCCCCCTCCTCGGATATTTTCGGCTCTCGGTGGCTCCACGTGTGACTCGTCTGGTAGAGTTGTCTATCCGCATGCGTCTTTGATCTGAGTCTTTCCGGTTTGGCAAATAAATTTCACAGGAAACCCATCAAATGCCTACAAATTTTCGCGAGTCATTACACGCACAATGATATGCGTAGAAATTTTCCGCTACTGCTCGGAGTGTTCTAGAACCTTGCGACCTTTAGGCTTGGCCGTGAATAATCGTCCTTCAGAGAGGGAAGAGGAATATTCTTCATCATAGTACATTGGAAATTTTCTGCCAGGTTTGCGAGATCTTTGACCGAGATAAATTTTTATTTGTTTCCCGTTTTGGGACTGAAAGATTTGTCAAGAGATATTTTGTTGCCTTAGACACTTTCCATTCTGGGACCTCCTTTGAGGCCTATATATTAGAGAGGGCACTCAGTTCTCATCAAATAATGCCACAGATATCTAAGAGTTCATGGAGTTTTTCTCGGGGTTTGGGTGGTCTTTACTGTCATTATGTCTCCCTTGAAAAAGGCAAGTATTTTTATGAAAAAAATTTCATGCCTTGAGCGGGGAGCAAGTAAGTGGGAGAGAGAGCGAACATGGAATCCCTTGCAAAGTGGTAATGACATAGGGACTTGCGGTATGGGCATCGAATGCGGAGGCTGCATGTGTGGAGGTGACGTGCTTGGAGGGGGTGCACCCAGGACCGACCGCATGGGGTGGTTGCACGCGGGTGTGTGTATGTTAGCCCAGGCGGGAGTTTGTTGGAGCGCGTGGGGCGGGCGGGGCGGGCGCGCACGGGGCAGCCCGACCGGCGGTGAGTGGTTGCGTGCGGGGCCGCCCGGATGGTCTTTCATGGGGCCGCCTGCACACGTGCATGCTGCTAAGGCCGCCTTCATGCATGCGGGCACGCGGGGCCGGTAATCCCCGCTTGTGGCGTGCATGCACAGGGCTGCCTTCTCGCTCCCGTGCGTGGTTAAGCCACCCGCAAGCGCATGTGCGTGCGCGCGGCCGCCTGATTGCCCGCGTGTCGGGAAGCCTACGCAGAATGGTGGTGCCGCCCTTTGGGGTGTGTAGTGCTGCTTGCGCCCGCGTGCGTGGTTGCCCGTGTGGTCTTGCACTGGCGTGCTTGTATTCATGCACGGGGATTTTACTTTGTTTGCTTCTTTTGATACTAATGCTCGCCATCTTTGCAAGTGTCAAAAAGTAACGCTTTGCCGTGGGTGATGCATCTCCCGTTGCCCTTGATCCTTGTGCGGGTGGCTGGTTGGAGGAAGCGCTTTTGGATTTTGGCAGATGTTAAGAACTTGATTCCTTCTCCTTTTGAGTGCATTCATAACCCTCCTCCAGGACACTTCACGATTACAGAGGGATTCCTGAATGCGGGATTTTGGGTCCTTCCTATTGATAATGCCAGAGCTGCTTTCCAGTTTTGTAATGTTCCAATCATGCAATTCTCTCTGGTGGGAATGACGAGGATTATGGACTGCTCTGCTTTTTCCGGGAGCACGTCTCCTCAATGATGGTTCAACTTTTTCACGAGTGGTGTGAAGTCTATCTCAGCTCTGACGACCTGGTTGAGGTGTGGACCAACAAGAGATGATTGTGTTCTGAAGACAAGATCGACTATCATCACAAGGGAACACTGTTTGGGTTTGTAAAAAACTCATGGAAGTTGCCCGAGATTTGGTGAGATTCCCCAGATTGCTACCGCTGCCTTGCAGGCATGGACTATTACTTTTCCCCGATATTTGGTTTTGAGGACCCACTTGAGTTGAGCGCTTTTGTTGTTGAGAAGAAGCTAGTCCTTGCATGCATATCGATGGATGCGGAGCAGAGCTACGTCGCACTGTTGGAGCGCAGAAAGAAAGGGAAGTTGCACTTTTCACAACAACGAGGTGAAGGTGGGCCGGCTTCTGTTGCCCACGCTGTCGTTACTGAGGTTACTAACGACTATCTAGATGACCCTGCTGCTGATCCACCGCCTGCAGGGACCGAAGATGCCCTGAAGCTCCATGTGACCAAGCAAGCTTCTCAAGTGATTACCAAGCTGCCTTTAGTGCCGGCGAGTGGGAAGGAGCGAGAGTGCTCTGCTTGCTAGGCACTTCTTTATAATGTGCGTTGATTCCCCAGGTATTTTTTCTTTGACCTTCGTCTTGTATTGAATAATTTTGCTTCCCTCATTCGCAGTTAGATAAGGCCTATGACATCTTGCTTTCCGGGAATGGCACTTAAGTTATCACAAATGATGATTTCCTTTCGCCATAGACAAAGCTAGTCATGGCCAAGCACTCTTTGTCCAAATCTAGGGGAAGAATAAAGAAGTCGTCTCCTGGTTTGTTAATGCAGAGTCTTGGTTATCTGCATCCCTAGTTGAGGTTGAGGTGCTTCTAGCGAAGCTGACAACTACTGACACATAGATTGAGGACCTTCACAGGAAACTGATTTATGTTGATATTGCCCTTGCAGAGTCGCTTTGTTGCCCCGAGGAGGCCAACGCTGCGATGTACCTGTTGATTCTACCATGGTGATTTGGTAGTGATCTTGCATGTAGTCTCACTGCCAACGCAGTATCAGCCTATGGGATCGTATATAAGAGTTTTGGAGAAGTTGGATAGGTTTGTGTTGGACTTGGTCATATGTGATATGAGTTAAGGACCAAGCCTATGATGATCTGGACATGGTGGAATTTCATTTCGGGATCGACATTGTGAATGTGTTTCAACCGGTATGAAGTCGGCATGTGCTCAAGAGAAATTTGTCGAGTATAGGTAAGGAGTTTCGACGAAAGGTCTCGATTCGGCGAGTATCGTCGAGGCACCTTGCCGATTCATCGAGTATCGTCCTGGTTAATCGCTGATTCGTCGAGTATCGGCATGGCTCCTTACTATTCGTCGTGTATTGTCATGGTCACTTATTGATTCGTCGAATATCGGGGTGATACTCACCGAATTCTGCTTTGACAGTTTTATTCCTTCTAAGTCCGAATCGGCAGTTATTTGTTGGCTTTGGCTGATTCGGTTCACTATATAAATACTGTTTTACTGTTGAACCAAAGCAGAGGAGCTACTGTTCATTCCAGACCTACTTTTAAGAAGCCGATGACATATCTTCCTCATGATGGAACTGTTCCGCCCCGCAATTGTCGCCGCCGCTTCCGCCGACTGCTTCTTGTCACCGCCGACCGCCTGTCGTCCTTAGACGCCACCGAAAAGAGTTTCCAGGGCATCGTGTTAGTCATTGTCGCCGCTCCTTGAACGGATCTAGCAATCCGTGGAGACGTTGAGGGCAAGCATCTTTCCAACCTAGATCTTGTGCGACAAGAGTCTAGGGTTCTTCGTCCTCGTGTGCAAACCCGTAGAGGCTTGGACACTATTCTATGCTCGGAACTCCAGCCGTTGCCATTCGTTGGAATCAATCGGAGAACCTAGGTTGAGTATCGACTCAATCCCGTAAAGGTATACATTTATTTATTGCAATATTACTTCTTGATTAATGATCATCGCAAGACCCACAAAATTGCTTTTGGGCTTTCCTTATTTTTCTCTTACTTCTGTTGCGTGCACAACTATTGTGCCACCCCAGTGAAAACCCAACAGTACCGACAAGAGCCGGAGGTCGAGCAGCAGAAGGAAGAGAAGGCCCGATAGATCTCAGAGCGGGAGGAGGTTGAGGCCATGCGGGTGGTGGCAGGGGCTGAGAATAAAGCCTCAAATGACTATGTGGTTGAACGGTCTCGCATAGCGGAGGAGGCCCACTCTGATATAATGGCGAATCTAGTTGACCGTGGAGGATGAGCACGATGGAGTATACTGCTTACGATTTGGCAAGCGGTTTCGAGCTGCTTAGAGGTTTTCGGAGTGCGATACCCAAGGCGTAGAGAAGGCCTCCGACAACAATGTCGGCGTCGCTGTGGAGGGATGATTATGAAAATCTCTTCTTCTTTTATTTGTTCGCTTCACTTATTTTTGTCTTATAGCCATATTTTTGTGTCATTACATGTTTTTACTTTTTATGATGATGTAGCTCGTAGGACAACTTTCATCTGATTGGAGACCCTTTTTGCCTTTAGGTCTTTTGTGCTAAAATTGTATTTTTGGCGGAGTTACACCTAGACTGGTTGTTGGTATGACTTGCTTAGTGAGAGATGTTGGCTAATTCACATTTCAAGAAGGGACATTGGCCGCTTTTGATTTGGAGGCATGGAGCCCTTGTTTGCTCGTGCCTTGAATGGAGAAGGTAAAGAACTTTCATTTTGCCTTAGGAGGACAAGGTTTCTTCCGAATGGAAGTGGAGAAGAAACTTTGTTCGTTCGAGCCTTAGTGGGATCCGGGTCCATCCGGGTGGATGTGGCCAAGAACCTTTGCTCGTTCACACCTTAGGAGAACTGGGGGTTCGTCCAGGTGGAGGTGACAAAGAACCTTTATTCGTTCGCTCTTCGGGAAGACTGCGGTCTGTCAGGAGGAGGTTGCGAAGAACCTTTGTTCATTCGCGCCTCAGGATGACGGGGGTCCTTCTGGGTGGAGGTGGTGATGAACCATTTTTTCGTTCGCACCTCAGGAGGACCGAGGTCTGTCCGGGTGGAGGTGGCTAATAAACTTTGTTCATTTTCACCTTAAGAGGACTGTCCGGGTGGAGGTGACAAAGAAACTTTGTTCGTTCACGTCCCAGGAGGACCAGGGCTTTTCGGGTGGAGGTGGCAATGAACTTTTGTTTGTTCGCGCCTTAGGGAAACTGAGGTTTGTCCAAGTGAAGGTGAAAATGGTTCATTGTCCATCTCTCCTGAGAGGTACAAACAGACCTTTGTCCATCTTGCCTACAATGCAGAAGGGCTTTCGTCGATCTCATTTGAGAGATGTTGAAAGACTTTCGTACATCTTGCCTAGGAGATGGAAAAAGGCTTTCGCCAATCTCTCGTTTGTGGTGAGCCAACTGAGGTGAAGGGGAAAACAAATGTTGCACTGCTGCAAGGAAGATACATGTGCTCTCGGATTTTCTCGCGAGTTATTCTTCGAAAAATAAGGAAAGCAATAAATAGTATGGGTGTGCTGGCTTAAGTCTCGCCCAGAATTTCTTATCCTAAGCCCTGACCTAGGTGCACCTGTTGAAGGTAGCATAATCACGCAACCTCCTAATTACCTCATGCGACACCTATTCCACCCGGTTTGATGAATTTCAATGCCAGGTGTGGAATAGAGGGGATTGCATTAAAGAGTGTTTGTAGCATACTGCTAAAATTGCATTTTATGCTAAGATAGAGTGGACTACCATAAACTGGATGTCCCGTGCGGCTTGTGTCCGGAACTCCCCTAGAGTGGCTTGGAGATTGATCTTTCCCCGTATGAATACAAGTGAATTTCCGAATCTGTATAGCAATCCGATCGATGGCTAAGGCATTCTTGGGGGATCTTCCTGTTGAGTATTGTGGATTCAAATAAGATGTCTACCGATCTTCCACTCTCAATCATTATTGAAGTTTTTGTTCAAGGTTGCTAAACACCTAGAGGGGGGAGGTGAATAGGATTTTTTGGACACTTTTTAATCTTTTAGAGTTATGATCTTCGTGTGTTTTAAAGTTAGTTGTTAGCTTTTAAGAATCACAACAACACACAAGATTTAATAGTGGTTCCCCTATCTAGGGTATATCTACTTTCCTCCTCCACCTATCTAGCATTGAGTTAGATTCGGTTAACTTCTCCTATATCCTTAGCTCCTTGATCTTACACCTTAGATCCCTTATGATCTTACAACTCAAAGTGAATTTCACTCCTACTACTAAGACTAAATACAGTCCTACCTCAGGGACAACAACCCTACACTCAGAGTTATGCAACTCCTACCTCAGGCTCAACATCCCCACTACTCAGAGATCCACTAGATCTCCTTCCTCGGATCTTCACCAAGATCCTACCTTAGATCCACTTCTGGATCCTACCCACTCAGAGACAACAACTCCTACCACTCAACTTTTATAATGCATGTTAACAACTCAGATCAAACAGTGATCCTATAGTTTAAGTAAAATTTTGTGGTGACTGACTCTAGAGAAAACAAATCTCCGAGTTAGCTTCCTGGAATGTATAGAAACAATCCTAAGTATTTACAACAACAAGAATATAATTCTAAAAAAGATGTTATACTTGTGTTGAAAAGAACTATTTCAGAGCTTTGCTCCTTCAATCTTGAGTAGATCTGAAGTTTAATATAGCAGCTTTGAAGAAGAATAACAATAATATTGAGTTCTCTGCTAGCTAACCCTTGCAAAAAATTAGTGTCTAAGTTCTTGCTGAATCTCTCGAGATTTGGGCTTCAAGCACTTCAACCAGCAAAAATAATAATCTCTGTATTTTACTTCCTCTGTTTTGACTTTTATATTCCTAACTGCAACTGCTCTTTGATCCGTATAGATAAGTGGTATGGGCAGCTGTAAAGTAGCTTTACCATTAACTGCACTACAGAAAGCGTGTTGGGCCATTTGTCCTTTAGCATGCAAAACCCGTTTCATTTGAATTTGGGATAACGTTAGTATGACTTAGCGCTTGTGGACTTAGAAACTTTCACCAAATAGTCTTCATATACATTGAGTGAAGTCTTATGACTCAATACATAGAGGCGTTGAGTGATGTCTTGAGACTCAATGCATCTAAACTTTAAGTGTTAACTACTGAAGCATTGAGTGGTAAGTTATCACACAACGCTAAAACACTTAGCTGAATAACTAACTTCTGGGGCGATGAGTGAGCCTTCATCACTCAACGTTGTTGCCTTTGGCAACTTAACTGATAAAGCGTTGAGTGAATCTTCATCACTCAACACATTTGCACTTAAGAAAATTCTTCTGGTTGATGGCGTTGAGTGACCCTTCTTCACTCAACGCTTTTGGACTTGGTAGTTATCCTGACTGAACGGGTTGAGTGAACCTTCTACAACACTTCTGGACTTGTACATAATTTTTGACTGAAGGCATTGAGTGAACCTTCTACACTCAATGCTTCTGGAATTGGTCATTTTCTTTGATAGGGCACTGAGTGAGCCTTCTTCACTTAATGTTTTTGTACTTGGATAGATTTTTTTTTGTGTAGACGTTGAGTGAATGGCCTTCACTCAACGCTTTTGAACTTAGCCAGACTTTAGTCCAGCTCCACTGAGGTTTTGAGTGACCGAACTTTTGTCAACGCTTTTAGGCCTCTGGGTTTGAGTGATATGTATTCACTCAATGCTTCTTGACCTTGGAAAATTTATGTTTCTCTATAGTACCCTATCTTGACTACAACCAAACTTCTGACCCTATCAACATGTCTAATCAATGAACAGTGGACAACATGAATACATTGAATTAGTACACATATCGAATACATCATGTGTATACTATTGACATGTCGACCTTCTTCAAATCTGGGACATTGTGATCAATGGATCCAATAATCTCACCCTATTTGAAGAAGTTAGAACCCTAGTTAATGATATACACAGATACACCAACAAAAAATATAAATTCACAGAATTGAAGAGCAAGAAATATCTAACAACCAAAATTTGATTAATACAAAATTGGATAATTGTACACAAAAGTATGTGCCAACAATATTGTTTCATATCCCTAAGGACCTAAGGAACCGATTACAAATGTCATTGTTAGGAATCAAGTACCTAAATGTCTATGCCCCTGCTATTCATTTTTGCAGCCTTCTCCTAAGCTTGTATCTTATTTTGTCATTGCCTTTCAAAGTAGCTGCATGACTTTGGGAAATATTTGCTAGGCTCCGGAGTATCTGACTATACAGTACCAACCTTCTTATCCATTCTGAACTTTCTCCCGATCTCTTCATTTCTTTCAAGTTTTTCCCATTCCATAGAGATGTATAGTTTACTTCTATCAATTTTGTTTTCTCTGATCTGATCCAAGGCAGCTAAAATAATAGTTATAAATTGAGGACTCCATAGTTCAAAATCAGGCCTGACTGCATCTATTCTCCGTGTCTCTTCTTTCTCTGCCTGATCTCAGTATCTTCCTCAGCAGTAGCCTTACCTTTGCTCTTAGATAGTTGTTGAGTGGTGGGGATGAAGGTTAGAGTAGTTTCTATAATAGTTTCAACTCCATCACCATCTGTTTGACCTTCAGGAGCGGGAACATCATCATATACAAAATGATCTAGGCCCAGTGATCCTCTGATAACATTTGAAGTCCAAATTGCATTTTCTGCGCTGGCCTTAATCATTGATATCTCCCCCTTTTTGACTTCTTTAGATATGACTGTAGTCAGGAAGTCCTTGATAGAGGAAATCATTTCAGCCAAATAATTAACACCTTTGGTAACTTAATTCTTAACCACCAACATGTGGCCATCTATGTACTGGGTGCAAACATCCATTCTTCTCTCTAGAATGACCTTGTTTGCTTCTATAATGTCCATTTGTACTACATGCACCATCTTTACGTTTTCTGAAGTGATGTTTTGATTCTCTATGATGTCATTTTGCTTATGCCTAATCTGAACAATTTTTCTTCAGTATATGTAATAGCTGGAGCAGCTCTTTTAAAAATTGCAACTATGTTAGCCTTGAGCAGATTCACCTTAAATCTTATATACTTGATCTAATTGGATAGATCTTGTCTCAGTTCATAAATAGAATCATCCACATAGTGTTCAATTTGCCTCCTCTTATCATTTGGTAGTCCATTCAATTGATCCAGAAAGGAGGAAGACATTCCATCAGTCTGTTGAGATGTCCCTTGGAAGCATACATCTTCATCATCCCTCCTTATATCTCTCCTAGCTTCTGAGTCATCCACTTGAAACTCAGAGGCGTGATCAGGAATATCAGCAGTAGTATTATCAACCTCAAATAACTCAATAACATTTTCAATTTCTTGAGCAGGGAGCTCTATATGAATCTCCCCCTCAACCTCAGCAATGTCCATATTAACTTGCTGAACATCAGCAGCTCTTTTGGGGACATCTTCTTGCACTAGCTTTGGAACTTGCTCCCCCTCAACTTGAGTACTAGAGGGCAGCAGCTGAGATTTACCAATTCTTTCATGTAGATTATCCATGAAAGAGTCAATCTGGTCTTGTAGACCAATAAAAGATTGACCTTGCTCCCCCTCAACATGAGCATCTACTCTGAGAGTCTCCCCCTCAATCTCTGCACAAAGTTTGTCCACATTAACACCAACTAATTTCTCACCAGGTTCTATTGGAGTGTCTTTAGATTGAGAAACACTACTTTGTAGAATTCTGGCAGCAGTTCTGATGACATAGACACCTGAGCACTTACATCTCTCCTGATCTCAGCAATTGATTCAGATAGCTATGGGTCATGAGGCTCTTCACCTCTGCTCTCAAAAGAGTTACATCTAGATCTCTCTTCAGTGATTGTAACTACTTTTCTTTTCTTTTTGTCGGCTGGCAGTTGGTGTAGGAGTGACACTCTGTCCCACCTGTCAAACATTCTTGAGTTTTTTTCCTTATATGATGTATCTTAGCTCCATGCCTCACATTGAGGATCCCTGGAGTTGAGCTCAGTAAGAATAAGGAGAGTATTCTACACATGTTGGGTTCTAGAATACATTCTACTATCCTCTCAAAGAGAATCTTTCCCCAGTCAGTCTTCTTTGACAGAATTACTCTGGTCATCATCTCAAACATTTTTCTTGAAATCTTATCATGAGAACCAGTCTTACAGATTAAGGCCTTGGCTATGATATCTACCAAGAACTTGCCTTTCAAGTTCATCTCTTTTCTCATTATAGAACACGTGGTGTGCTTTGATATGCCACACCATTTAAGTGATCACTTAACATCCTCAACAAAAAGTTCATCCTCTTCATCTGATGGCCCAAACTTAGTCAATTTTAGATCCTTGCTCAACCTCCTTGAGGAAATATTGATTATGTTTCTACTGATAGATGTCTTAATCTTATTGCAAGATGAGTCCACTTTGGCATTAGTGTACAATTCCAACACTTCTCTTTTTCAGATGGAACTTGGTTCTGACAGAACAAATTCTAGTTCAGCAGTATTCAGCAGATGAAGAACTAGCTGTACTTCTTTAGGCGCATCCTTGAATCCATTCCTAATGAGTTGAAAGCCTTCAAATAGGAAATCCATTGAATCTTTGAGTTGCTGGAGAGTTGAAAACTTTGCTCTAGAATACTCTGGCAGGGATGCAGTGAGTCAAAAAGGGTAAGGAACTCTGTGTTTTATGCTAGGCACACATTTCTATTTACAGTTACCAATATTTGAGAATGTGGAGTGGCATGTGTTGAAATCAAAAATTAGTTTCTATGTAGTTTGAAACCTTGGGGAAGGGGTGATCTGTCACTTACGTCTTACTCACAAGCTCAAACAGTTAGAGACTTAGAATAAGAAATAGACCCAAGGCTCCAACACGGAGGTCCCACCACATACCCGGGAGATCTTAGAGAGCTTTCCCTCCTTAGGGAAGTGCTGAGCTAAGAATACCTCAGAAAGCGCAAGAATACTATGACACTAGTAAGCATGCCCTTTGAGGTACCGCCTTGGGTCTATTTATAGTTTTTTTGAAAGTGGTCTACAAATAACGTACCTCCGATGTTCTAAACGACTATATGCAGACATACAAGGGCACCCAGGTAATTTCACCTTTGAGCCCCACTGGGTGAGTGGTCCATGAGAGAACCACTCCCCAAAGGGGTGAGTGATTGGGAAGCCAGACACTCGCCTCCTCGACACCTCACTGGGTGAGTGGTCCGTGGGGGCACCACTCGCCTAAAAGGGGCGAGTGCTGGGGGGAGCCAGACACTCGCCTCAGCGACACTCCTCTACAAATGATTCTTAAGGGGTCCCGTACTATACAATGCTAAGGAACAGAAGAGTACGAATGCACTTGGCTTTACACAACACCAATGAGCAGAAGGCTTGAGTGCACTCCGCGAATACTAGAAGGGTCTCTCTCCTGGGATCCCTCGAAGCAATGGTCCCCTGGGGTGGGGGGAGAAGACCCACTCATCAAATATGCGATTGTACACAATTCACACTCTGTGAGCTTCTACGAAGGTCGGAAAGAATCATCCAACCCTAGGTATTTGATGAGTGCCTGCTTATACGAATATTAAAAAGTAGGCCGAAAATTTGGAGAAACAAATTTTTTATTATCCAAAAAGGTATCAATTACAAAGGTATGACCTCCCTTTTATAGAATGGAGTAGAGAAGAGAGATTACAAATAAGCAATATGAGACTAATAATTACAGGAACAAGCATCTATACAAGCCACATAAGCCGTGCGGTTAGACTAACCACACGACAAATACACTGTGTAGAAGACAACCCGACAATGTCTTCAAGTCACCATAGACAAGCTGCTAGACCGCTTGGACACCAACTAGCAACAGCCCGACTACCAAGCCGCTGGGAGAAGCCTCCAAACCGCCACACAAACTACAAGATCGCCCGTTCTCTATACTGTAACACTCCCCCTCAAGCTGGAGCATCGATATCAATCATGCCCAGCTTGTCACAAATGTGAAACAAGGAAGCAGACACTGGCTTGGTGAAGATATCTGCCAACTCATTGTCAGAAGTGACGAACGGAGTACTGTTGGGTCTATTGATCACAATATCCCAGATTTGTAAGAAGTCAAATGGGTCAATGACATACACACATAATGTATTTGATGTGTGCTCTATTTCTTGCTTATAAGTAGTCCATGATTGGATAAGTGAAGAAAAATGAGTTGGGCAATAAACTAAAATTTTGTCGAACTCAGCTCAGAGTTCATCGAACTCAAGCAACAGTTCATCAAGCTCTGCTCAATGCTTGTCAAGCTAAAGCAAGTGAAAAATCAACTAAGACAAAAAGCGCTGAGACTGCTAAGAGGATTATAGTTCGTCGAGCTCAGCTTACAAATCGTCGAACTCAGCTCAACAATTGTTAAGCTAAAGGCAGAAAAATCAATTAAGGCAAAAAGCACTGAGTCCACCGAGAAGAAGGCGTTGATGTTGGAACCGATGTTTCACATTCCCTGTGTTTGAGAATATCAAATCCCCGATTGTATTTGATCATGCTGTATGTTGATAGAGTGTGCAGGTTGTCAGGTGCAAGCAACAGAGAAGGCTCATATGGATGCTACCACCAGGCGCTAGCACTAATGCGTCGCGCTAGCCCATCGATGAATGTCGAGAGAAGAAGCGTCGAGACTCTGGGCTATCGCCAAGCATTAGTACTACCGTAGGAGCTATTGCGACGATTTATTTGGACCTAGTGCTCTGGATGGTTTCAGCGCTAGCTCTAACGCGCCACACTAGGTCTTCGACGAGTTTCGAAGGCAGAAATGTCGAGCTCAGCGCTACCTCTAGGAGACTGGATTAGCACAGGCGGTCACTTAACGATTTATTCAGTCCTAGCGCTCTGGAAGATTTCGGCGGTAGCACTCACCACGCGGTGCTAGCCTTGTCAAATGGATGTTGCCTTTTCAGGAACGTCGCATCCTATGTTACCTCGTGGTGGTATGCCCTACCGCGCGGTACTAGCTCAAATGAAACAGCAAAAAATAGTTTCGAAGACTATTTTCCAGTTTTGGAGGACAGCTGGCACAACAAGCGCTCGAAACTACCGCATGCGCTAGGCTTACCGCCGACGGTAGCCTATTTTCATGAAGATGTATAAAAGCCGCTGCGTTTCCTGTTGTCATTACGGCTCTAAGAAGAATTTTGACGAAGGGTTTCTGAATTCCAGATTTCGGCCGCCTCCTTGTGCCCGTCTCCAGTTGTCTTCGTCAAAGTTGAAGGAAGCATTCTCCCTCCCGTTCTTGAACAAAGAACTCTGGCGATCCAGAATCTTCATCGACCACTGAGAACCGACCAGTTGCTAGCCAACGAAGATCTCATGCACCGGTCGTAGATCGCACACCAGAGTAGTCAAGAGGATGAACTTCATTTGCTTATCGTTTTTTACTTTTAATCTTTGTACTCTTTTTCTATTTTCTGTTTAGTTTTTCGGATAAGGAAAATAGACCGGATAGTGTCTTCGGAATCCGAGAAGGATTCCGCGGTAAATCGTCCCGGATTTGGGACGTCTAGATCGGAGGATCTAGCGGGGCTCTAAGACCCTCCCTTGTGTGGAGCAGAAGAGTGGGCTCTAAGACCCTTCCTTGTGTGGAGGTGAAGAGTGGGCTTGAACGCCTTTCCTGGAGGGAAAGGGTGAGAGGCAACCAGTCATAGTTTGGTCGGTATATAAGCCAAAAGAATCTTAATTCTCTTCGTCTCTGATCTTTGACGCCATGAAGATCAAGTTTTGATGTGTACTCATCTTGTACTGTTTTTCGTTATTGATTTAATGCAATGAAATTCTTTTCTCTGTGATTGTTTTGGTGTGTAAAACTTTTAAATTCAATAAATGTTCACAAACCTTATTCACCCCCCCTCTAAGTTTGGCCACTAGATCCAACAAGTGGTATTAGAGGAGGTAACTTCCAATAGGCTTAATAACCTGAAGTAAGATGGGCAACACTGTGCACGCTTTCACTGAGGGACAAGGTGTGAGTCATCGTCCACTCTTTATGGGGAGTGACTATAGTCACTGGAGAACACGAATGAAAATTTTTCTGGTGACTCATAGCATGGACGTATGGGCCATGGTAGAGACAAAGTATACTGCTCCCATTGTCATGGTTGGTGATACTGTCATCGAAAAACCACGAGATAAGTGTGATAACATAGATAAGTTAAGATGTACAAATAATTCCAAGGCCATGAATGCTTTATTTTATGCCTTGGAAAAAATTGAATTCAATAGAATCTGCAACTGTGAAACTGCTTATGATATATGGCGACTGCTAGAGCTTACTCATGAAGGTACATCGCAGGTTAAGGAGTCGAAGCTGTTCTGACTCGAAACTAAATATGAACAGTTCCAGATGGGAATCGATGAGGATGTGGACAGTATGTACGCGCGTTTCACCAAAATCGTCAAGGCTTCAAAGTCTCTCGAAATGAACTTTCCAAATGGTGATCTGGTGAGGAAGTGATGCGTTGAACGACAAGTGTACCGGTCGCATAAGTAATATAAAATAGGTGAATTTCCCCAAGTATCGATCTCTTCAAGGAACACAGTAAGGTGAAGTTAATTTCGAGGAGGACTTGAGATTGAAGTCCTTTGGTCGGAGTTAACTAAGGGGGATTTTCATGGTAGCGAAAACAGAAAATAAAACATTAAGAACTACTCCTATGCAACGCCGCTATGCGAAGCTTCGCCAGGCGGGATGGAAGACTACACGGGCCGCTACGCATCGAATCGCTAGGCAGATGGACGAGTAGGCTTGCGGATGAGGTGGTTAGAATGGAAGAATGAGGGTCAAGAACACCTCTTCGCTACGCACGCCTCTAGCAATTACTAGAGCGTCAAATCTGGATGTGGTGGCGGAAGGAAAGTAAAGTCGCACCTCAAGCAAATAACATAAATATGAAATCACATAGACAAGATTGTATACATATGTTTATCAAAATAAGAGCAACTTCATCATATACAAGAGATCAACTACACTATCAGAAACAAGAGAAGAAAAGTGTGTGAAATCGACCAGATCCGAAGTCTTGCGGAGGATTCATGGAAGGAATCGCCGGGTTGTCAATCCGCGTCATAGCTTGGTCCTTAACTGCATCTTGGGTAGAGGAGGCTGTCAGTCACTCCCAATGGACCCGTCTTCTTCGTGTCACGATCCGGTGGAGGATGGAACAAACTTCTCCTAACTTGATGGATAAAGTTAGATCAAACTCTTCTTGAAGCTCAAGGATGGAGGAGGAGGCCGAGAGGAAGCTCGGGCTTGAATATGACATTGAAAGGTTGCCCGGAGTACCTCCCTAAGGTGGAAGATGAATGGAAATGTCGGAACCCTTCCTTGGAGGCGGAAAACGGCGGAGGAGAAATTCCCTTTTTAATGGAGGAAAATCTGCGCTTTGAATAGAAGCAGGTTAGAAAAATAGGCAAGCACGGTTTGGCACACGACCATACGCTAACCAGGCGTTATTAACTTGCAGGCCAAGTTTACAGAAGATGAAGCGTTGACCAGTGCGTTTTCCTTCACGCACAGGCAATTCCGCCCGTGCGTGAAGGACATCACACGGGTATCGACAAAAGGCAGGAATACATGATAAAACAGGGGAACCGTGTATTATACTCGCGTACGGGTGCTGCCTCCCGTGCGTGAACACAACACACGATTAGCCACCGAAAGGAACAACCAAGACACTACAGGAAAACCGTTTGTTTCCTTCACGCACGGTTCCGAAGAAACCGTGCGTCCACCGTGCGTTAAGAAATTCATCGAGCTCAGATCGACGTTTCCCCTGCACAAATTAAACACACGATCACCAAGAACCGTTTGCCAAGAAAACGCACGACCGTGCGTTTTCCTCAAACCTGCATTCTAGCCTTGGGGAAATGCAATGAAAATAGCCGGAAAGGGCCATGGGGAGCACCATGTGCTTACCCCAAAAAATAGAATGCACAATTGCACAACAATGAGCCAAAATAGTGCACTTAGCGTGGAAAACAATATAAATGAAATTTCAACGATAAAATTCTAAAAGTGAAGTGCAAGTGCATGAAAACTAGCCCAGATGAGTCCGAAAAACCCTATAAAAATCGGACTCATCACACCACCAGACTTAAACATTTGCTCGTCCCGAGAAAATCATCACTAAGCGGAGTTAAAAAGGCTAGTTTATTAAGCGATTGCATAAATGGAGTACCATGCGAAGTCATACCCTCATGTACAAAAATTAATAGTTTAAAACTCTTCTATGCATGTATAATAATTTCTAATTCGTATAAACATAAAGAAGATATTACAAATACTCCTAAAATTAATCACAGTGAATCATTCAGCTGCTCGTAGAATGAAAGCAGGCGGACAATGAGGTGAGCATTGCCAAAGATCAGGTCTCAGGAAAATCTCCAAAGGAATCCACTAATGTCGGTAACCATATGCTCGCCCATTCACACTCTCTCCACGACACTAGTTTGACTCAAGCACGAATCCCTAGGACTTGGAGTATGATATAGGCTTAGGCGAAGGTGGGGTATTGATGAGTGCGATTATGATAGGCTTTTTACTATCATAATTGTAATCATGTCTGCTATTTCTACCTCCTTTTGTAGTAATTTCGCGAGAAAAGTCAAAGAATTGTCTTATCATGATTAGGAGAGCACAGTTAGGATTTTTGTTATTCCTTATATTGAGCTATATAATTTATTCTTTCACTTTTATATGCAGGTAGCGCTAACCAGTGGAGCTAAAGGTCTTGGAGCAAACAGAGGAGTTCACGGAGTCAACATGGCCAATGACAGGAGAATTATTTCGCGCACACGGGTGGACACACGACCATGTTAATACCCGTGTCCTATGTACCCTGGAGCTGAAGAAATTGGATGCAGGAGACAAAGACTCACATGGCTTGGAACACGCCCGTGTGCCTACCCGTGTCATATTTGAGCACGACTGCCGACCAACCCGTGTCTGAAGAACGTGAAGAACAACATGACCGTGTCAGTACCCGTGTCATCTGACACGACCCACTACCAGACACGCCTGTTCGTGGGGAATCGCTTAGCAACCGTCAACACAGCCTGACACACGGCTGTGTTGGAACCCATGTCCGACCTGTTTGCAAAGGGACTATATAATTCCTGTAGAAAAATTAGAGAAGAACTTTTGGATCATTTCCCCTTCTCTTGGTGATTCATCTTGATTTATCTTTTATTTTGCATGAACTTTAATTTTGAACAATTTGTTAATCATGTCTCGCATTGTTTACATCAAATTTGTAGTATTTTATTCGTATGTAGGCTTACAAACAAAGAGCTTTATCCTAATTATGAATTGCTTATTTGTCTTGCATGAATTGCAAATCTCTAGATTGAGAAATTGGATGTTTGTAATGAAATTTACATGTTCATAGTTTGGTGTGAGATCTCTTTATAATTCAAATTTCATGATCGAGAGATATGTTATTTGGATAATTGGAATACGAATAAATGAATTCATGATATTTTAGAGATAGAATTTCATGGATTTATGTAATAGATAGGGTGTTTTATTTAATGCAAATTTTAGTATTGTAAATTGTTCGAGAGAAAATTTACTAACTTAGATTTAGATTTTGAATTGCTCGAGAGAGAATTTGATAAATTTTTACCCTTTACAATACAACAAATTTGATAGTCTTATGCTTTCATGATTAAATAGAATTGAGTGAATGAATGAATATTTTCATGTAATTGCTCATAAGCTTTCGGGTTGTTATCATGTTCAATATTCCAATGTTGATTTATCCAAATAGTCATAGTTAGGTTAATTTAGGTTAAAAATCACTTTTAATTATAGGTATGATAATAAAGTGAGGGTGAGTACGAATGCTTGAAAAGGCCCCGTGGAATACGACACGAGATGTAGATTTATCCTATACTATGATTGATAGGTGCACTTGCCTGAAAGATAATTCAATCTAGCTTATGCCCATCTACATAGTTCAGACTAGAGTGTAGAATGAATCCGCATCAAGTTTATCACTTGTTAAGCAAAGCAATCATCAAGTTTTTGGCGCCGTTGCCGGGGTTGTTTTCAATATTTTGAAAGTCTAAATTTTATTAATCTACTTATTTTTGTTTAGTAATAAATAGTTGTAGATTAGTATTTGAATAATTATACCGCTTAATCTCTATTTTGTAGTCTGTTAGTCTATGACCAGGGGCAGAAATTCTGGGCTAGCACCATTTCATCCTGAACCTAAGCGACTTATCCATAACACTAACCTAAGGGACGTGAGAATTAATACCATAGACATTTCAAATGGACTATCGAAGAGGAGACAGTGAACCAAGGAGAGAATCATCCGAAAAACTTAGACACCATGGCCAACCAAAATGAGCGAACCATGTCTGACTTTGCTAGACCTAATCTCCAAGCAACCAGGTCAAGCATCGTTAGACCACCGATAGCTACCAATAACTTCGAATTGAAGCCTAGTGTGATACAAATGGTTCAACAGTATGTCCAGTATGATGGCTTGCAAGATGAGGATCCTAACACCCACTTGGCCGGATTCCTGGAGATATGTGACACATTCAAGATCAATGGTGTTTCCAACGATGCCATTCGATTAAGATTGTTTCCATTTTCTTTAAGGCATAAGGCGAAGCAGTGGTTGAACTCACTACCTAGAGGGTCGATTACTACTTGGGACATGATGGTTGAAAAGTTTCAGATGAAGTATTTTTAATCAGCAAAGACTGCGAAGTTAAGGAATGACATCTCTACGATTATTCAAATGGAATCTGAATCATTGTACGACACATGGGAACGATTCAAAGACATTTTGAGGAGATGTCCCCACCATGCTCTACCTTCATGGCTTCAGATTCAGACCTTCTACAATGGTCTCAATCCGACCACTAAACAGATGATTGATGCGGCTAGTGGAGGCACTTTGAACAACAAAACACCTGAAGCGGCTCAACAGTTGATAGAAGATATGGCTATGAATAATTACCAATGGACTACCATAAGACAAAAGCCTAGCAAGCCCGCAGGAATTTATGAAGTGGATGCCGTCACCGCCTTAGCTATTCAAGTGGAGAAGCTTCACCAAAATATGGACAACCTTGCCTTAGCATCACCCTCCATGGCACCTCAACAATGGGACCCTTCATGCAGTGGAATGCCTAGTTGTGAACCTCAAGTTCAAGAGCATGTTGACTATATGGGCAACAATATTAGACCTCCTTTCAATCAAGCCAACAACCCATATAGTTCTACATATAATCCTGGATGGAGGAACCACCCCAATTTCTCTTGGGGAGGACAAGGAAATCAAGAGAAGCAACCCATGTTGGGACAACAACCACAGCCAGAACCAAGGAAGCCTACATTGGAAGATGTGCTTACCAAGTTCATGCAAACTACCGATGTAGCCTTCCGGAATCAAGAGGGTTCAATTCGGAATTAGGAGAATCAGATTGGTTAGCTTGCAAGGATGGTTTCTGAAAGGCAGCAAGGAACACTTCCGGGGAACACTGAGATAAATCCAAGGGAGCATGCAAAAGCCGTTCAATTGAGGAGCAGAAAGGAGTTACAAGACCCAAGGCCTGTGAAGGAAGCACCCCAAATGGAGTATAACGGTGAAGGATCAAGCGAGATGAACATGCAACCGATGGAGTACCAACCAGCAATACCATACCCAGTAAAGCTTAATAAGGAGCACATGGATGTGCAGTATGGTAAATTTTTTATCTATGTTTAAGCAATTACATGTCAATTTACCTTTTTCTGAAATTATTCAAATGCCTAAGTATGCTAAATTTCTTAAGGATTTAATTTCTAATAAAAATAAAATAGAGGAATTATCGTATGTAACACTTAGTGAAGAATGTTCTGCTATTTTGCAAAATAAATTACCACAAAAACTTAAGGATCCCAGTTCATTTTCAATTCCATGTTTAATCGGAGATTTACAAGTCAATAAAGCTTTAGCAGATTTAGGAGCAAGTATAAATTTAATGTCTTGTAAACTATATCTGAAACTAGGCCTAGGAGAACTTAGCCCGACTAGAATGAGTATTCAATTAGCGGATCGATCAGTTAAGTATCCTAGAGGAATAGTAGAGGATGTATTGGTTAAGGTAGATAAGTTTATATTTCCTGCTGATTTTGTTATTCTAGATATGGATCAAAATATCGAAGTACCACTCATATTAGGTCGTCCATTTCTAGCTACATCTAGAGCGCTTATTGATGTTTTTGATTGTAAATTAGTCTTGCGAGTAGAGGAAGATGAAGTCACTTTTCAAATTGGCAATACTATGAATCAATCTTTAGATAATGATGATTATTGTTATTTTTCTCATGGTATTGATAATGTTATGCCTTCTATAAATTCCAATTTTATTGTAAAGATCCTTTAGAAATTTGCATTACAAACTGCTATCTAGAAGAAGAAAAAAATAAAGATATTGTTAAACATTTATTTTTTCTAGATAATAGTGTGGCGATGAATAGAATGACTGAATTTAGTTTGATTACTCAAGGAGATTATGAATCTCTTAAGAATAATCCTAAGAATCCACCAATAGTAGAACTAAAAAAACTACCAGATCATCTTGAGTATGCTTTCTTAGGAACTAATTCTTCTTACCCAGTTATTATATCCTCTAATCTTTCAAACATTGAAAAAACTAAATTAATAACTGTGTTGAAGAAATGTAAAGGTGCAATAGCATGACAAATATCTGATATAAAAGGTATTAATCCTAGTTTTTGCACTCACAAAATCCTTTTGGAAGAAAACTATAAGTCTTCTATTCAACCACAACGTAGGCTAAATCCTAATATGAAAGAGGTAGTTAAGGCTGAGATTGTTAAGTTATTAGATGCTGGTATTATATACCCTATTTCGGATAGTTCATGGGTTAGTCCTGTCCAAGTAGTTCCTAAGAAGGGTGGTCTGACAGTGGTAGCAAATTATAGGAATGAATTAATTCCAACGCGAACGGTAACAGGTTGGCGTGCCTGTATTGACTATAGGAAATTAAATGATGTCACTAGGAAAGACCATTTCCCTCTTCCTTTCATTGACCAGATATTAGAACGCTTATCAGGACATTCTTATTATTGTTTTCTAGATGGACTTTCTGGATACTTCCAAATTCCTATAGCACCAGAAGACCAAGAGAAAACAACATTACTTGCCCATTCGGTAATTTTGACTATAGATGTATGCCTTTTGGGTTATGTAATGCACCTGTCACGTTCCAAAGGTGCATGCTAGCCATCTTTAATGAGTATGTTGAAGATATCATGGAAGTGTTCATGGATGATTTTTCTGTTTTTGGCGACTCGTTTGATCTATGTTTGAATAATTTAGAGAAAGTTCTTAGGAGGTGTCAGGAGACGAACCTAGCGCTTAGTTGGGAGAAGTGCCATTTCATGGTATAAGAAGGGTTAGTACTTGGCCATAAAATCTCAAGCCAAGGAATCCAAGTTGATAGAGCGAAAATAGAGACCATAGAGAAATTACCACCACCAACCTCCGTTAAGGCAGTGAGAAGTTTCTTAGGACACGCGGGATTTTACCTTCGGTTTATTAAGGACTTCTCTAAAATAGCTAAACCACTTAAAAGGCTTTTAGAAAATGACACACCTTTTATTTTTGAACAAGAGTGTCTACATGCCTTTGAGTTCTTAAAAGAGAAATTAATTAATTCTCTTATTATGATCGCGCCCGATTTTAGTCAACCATTTGAGATCATGTGTGATGCTAGCAGTTTTGCGGTAGGAGCTGTTTTAGGACAATGCTGAAACAAACATTTTCACCCTATATATTATGCTAGCAAAACACTTAGTAATACACAGGAGAATTATACGACTACCGAAAAAGAACTCCTAGCAGTGGTATTCGCCTTCGATAAATTTAGATCATATTTAACATTGTCCAAAGTGGTAGTATACACGGATCACTCTGCCGTTAGATATTTGCTAGCCAAAGCGGAAGCAAAGCCTCGTTTAATCCGTTGGGTTCTTCTGTTGCAAGAATTTGATTTAGAAATTAGGGATAAACGAGGAGCGAAAAACTTAGCGGCAGATCATCTTTCACGTTTAGAAAATCCACTACGATCATTATTAGATGAATCTGAGATTTCTGATACATTTCCTAAGGAATCGCTATTTGCCTTATCTACAAATATACATCTTGATTATCCATGGTTTGCAGACTATGCAAACTATCTTGTGGCTAAGGTCCTTCCAAAAGGATTTTCATATCAGCAGAAAAAGAAATTTTTCTCTGACTTGAAATATTACTTCTGGGAGGACCCCTTTCTTTTTTGGATATGCGCAGATTCTGTTATACGAAGGTGTGTATCAACAGAGGAGGGTTGGAAGATTTTGGAGTAGTGTTCATTTAGGGCCTGCTGGTGGTTACTATGGAGCAAATCGCTCAGCAAAAAAGGTTCTTGATTCTGGTTTTTATTGGCCCCTTCTATTCGGGGATGCCCAAAGGTATGTACTTTCATGTGATTCTTGTCAGAAAGCAGGTAATATTTCTAAATTACATGAAATTCCACAAAAATTTATTCTTGAATATGAAGTATTCGATGTGTGGGGAATTGATTTTATGGGTCCATTTCCAATTTCCTTTGGGAGTAAATATGTTTTAGTAGCTGTATATCATGTATCAAAGTCGGTTTAAGCACAAGCTTTGCATATTAATGATAGTAGGGTAGTAATTCGATTTTTAAAATCCCTTTTTGCACGATTTGGCACGCCACGTGCACTTATTTGCGATAGGGGTTCACATTTCTGTAATTTATAACTAAATAAAGTATTGGAAAATATGGAGTTACACATAGGATAGCCACTCCTTATCATCCGCAAACTAGTGGTCAAGTTGAAGTTTCCAATAGAGAGCTTAAGAGGATCCTAAAAAAATCTATAGAAGGGAATAGGAAATAATGGTCTAGGAAACTTAACGATTGTTTGTGGGCTTATGGGACCGCCTTCAAAACACATATAAGGACCACCCCTTTTAGATTAGTCTATGGTAAATCTTGTCACCTACCTATAGAATTAGAGCACAAGTCGTATTGGGCAATACGTTCTTTGAATTTTGACACTAGTTCTATAGGAGAGAAACAGAAGCTTCAACTTAACGAATTAGATGAGTGGAGAACTATGGCCTATGAGAACTCCAGGATTTATAAGGGGAAGACTAAGCTATTTCATGACTGTCACCTTCGCAAACCCAAGACATTCCAAAAAGGTGACCAAGTCCTCCTTTTTAATTCCAGACTGCGTTTATTCCCTGGGAAGTTAAGATCTAAGTGGTCCAGACCCTTTAAGGTTAACGAAGTCTTTCCCTACGGCACAGTCGAGCTAACTCACCCTTAAAAGGGAGATTTTAAGGTTAATGGACACCGACTTAAGCCTTATTATGGTGAGCTTCCTAGAGACTTCACGCGTCTAGAGTCCTGCCTCCGTCTAGATTAGGTTTATGTTTAAATAATAACTATAGTAAGTGTTTCTAATTTATAAAATTTTTTAGTATAAGTCTAGTAAAATTTAATGAAAAAATCCTGTAAAAAAAAATTTGTTTTTAGGAGGAATGCAATTTTCAGTCGTGACACGGGTCACCATGCACCCGTGTGGGTTGCCGTGTCCGCAGCACAATATTAGCTCAGCCGTGTTACTTAAAACCTGGATTAGGAAGAATTCATCCCGAGCAGGACACGGGTGTGAGCCCACCCGTGTTCATGCCCGTGTGATATTACATGGGTCTCCACCAAGCCGTGTTTATGGCCGTGTCTTTAATTCTCCGGTCGATGAATGTTTTGCCCGAGAAGGATACGGGTTCCCACCCAGCCGTGTCCTGACCCGTGTGGAATTTAATTTTCTAAGCCAGATCTGACATGGGTCATTGACCAACCCGTGTTGTTGACCGTGTTAGCCAGACATGCAGCCAGCCCGTGACTCTGACCGCACGTCCCGATGAGAACCAGTGTTTAACGTGGTTCAAATTCCTTAACATGGGTACACACACGACCGTGTGCGCACCTGTGTTCGAACTCTTTAAATTGGGGGCTGTGTCATCTTCTTCCTGCTTATTTCCTGAATTCAGATCTTCCTCCCAGGACCATTTCTCTACACAGCCTGAGCTCAAGTTGGAGTTTTTGTCTCCAAATCTTGCACCCTTTACTCACATTCCCTCCTCCTTGATCATGTCGTCTGGACGAAGCCAAGGCGGTCGTCGTCACCGACCGAAAATGCAAGTGTCAACAGAGAGGCGTGATGCCGCTGCCCCGCTATTATTCACCGACCCATCACACATTAACCGCTATAATCGCCTCCAGTCTAAAAAATATCAAGATATCCGCATGATCGACTAGAGTGTTCTCAAGGAAACAAACTTAGCAGGGGATGTAAGGTAATTAATCTCTATAACAGGTTGGGAGCGGTTTTTTTGCCATAGAGGAGTTAGGTTTTAAGGAACTCACGTTAGAGTTCCTTTCCTCATTCTATTTCAATTTTCGGCCTAACTTCATTGATACATCGCACATGCACGAGGGGGTAATTTCATTTCGAGTAGGCGGCACCTTTTATACACTCACCATGCTCCAGTTCACCCAGTATCTAGGGGTGTTTGAGGATTCATTCCTCTTTAGTGCTGCCTACCCCGATCTTGCCGCTCTATTTCGACCTGAGACCAAGCCCCTCTAAGTTGGATTTCGACCCTCCATTACATTCACCATCTCCTGATCTTGCCGACGGTATCTAGCGCCGGCTTTCAGCTTTTGACACTCCACCAGGACGAGCCCCTATGAGCACACTACATCACCTTGGTGAAGAAAGCAATCTAATTGGTCGCGGCCTCTAAGCCAACCTTGATCCCTCTGATTGCCCATACCGACCCATATTCCGAGACGTGGGCCGCAAGCGCAGGATACATTCAAGGTGGATCCATCTGCCTGATAGCCATACTTTGTCTTCTAGCGGTCGGGGTTCTTCGAGAGCTCTTCCGGCGTTGTCACTCGATCGCTCCTCGCCAGGACCGATGAGACCAACTCCCGCATACTTCTATGTGTCTCCGTGTTGTCTATATGTGTCTTATACTATTTATTTATATCAGTGTATGTTCTTTCAGCTATTGTATATAAGTGTATTTCTTTGCGCTCCTGTTTCATTACTGTGTTATCATTAAATTACTCTGCACTGGTGGTGGAATTGTTGTTCTCAAATTATAATTGCTGTGTTCGACGTGGTTACAATTACTAATTTGGCTATCATAATAATCAGTTTGTAATTTTTTTTGATCCTTTAAGCTCCATTAATTCATTCATTTGGAATTATAACTATCTAATTTAACTTCGTACGGTGATTAAAATGAATTGATGTAGACCATAGAGAGTTCAACTTTGTTGGTTCGTAATTAAGTATAGAAATTCATAGGCTAAATTTTCTCTATATAATTTACTTTTAAGATTAATCCTCTATATTATTAACTATCAATATCTATTTTGAAAATATACTTATCTATAATAATGTGAGTCGATGAGTGTAACATTTTTTCAAAATTTGGTATTAGGGAATCAAAATGAAAAATACTCTGTATTGATGTCCAGAACTTATCCTCTAGCGATCCTCAGAACATTACATAGGTTAATTAGTAATGGTGGAAATGACTTAGGCCTCCTATTGGATAACTTGAGCCTTGTAAACCCAAAACCTTTAACATGATACCCTTGCACACCCAATTTGAACATAATCCCCATCCTTTTGATGCTCTACCACCAAAATTCACCAAGGCCAAATCCTTACCTATTAGTACACATATCATTGAGACCTTCTTGGAATGAGTTTGTTCATAGTGATATGTGGCCTGAGTGCGTGTATATTTGCACCCACTTGGAATGATCCCTACTATGAACCCAAAGACTAAAAAAAAAGACATAGTGATATGTGGCCTGAGAGTGTGTATACTTGCACCCACTCGGAATGATCCCTACTATGGCCCCTTGGTTAAGAAAAATAAAAGTTTGGAGTATCTTTCAAAAAAATATGGGAAGTAAGCTAATTGCAAAGTCTGGGGGTGCTTTTATAATACCGATGTATGTTAAGGTATATACCAACAAAAGGCTCAATCGTGATTTAGGTGTGAAAAACCCATCGTATTTATCTTTGATTACCTCGCCTATAATCTTCTATCCTAAGCCAAAAAGGCTACACCACCATACAAGTCCTAAGGATCCGACCTTACTGAGTCTAACTAGTGCCGTGGAGAGGATGTAAAAAGGGTAAGCTTGTGACCGTCAATATGGGTACTTATAAGTTTTGAAATACTAATACGTATCTTATTTAGAACAAACTACCTCGCTTGTTCTGTCTTTGGAATGCCTCAGGTTCAGAGCAGTAGCAGTGCTGGTTTTAGAGTTTTCTGGGCAGCAGTGTTGGCCGTGGTTATTGCCTCGTCATAGCGAGGTAGTTTGTTGTTTGTTTAGTTTTTCTAGTTCAGACATACTTTTGTTCGTGGGTTCGTGTCAGTTTGTTGGCGCCCACTGAATTGTTAGTTGTTTGATACTTGCTAGCTGCTCATTTCTTTAAAGGTGGATGTGGATTACTTATTCTCTGGGAGGATTTATGCTAACATGCATGTTAGACATTTTCAACTATAAAATCTACTACTATTACTTCATGCATTGCATAATTTGAAACTCTAACTTATTATTTTTTAGCGAGCGTAAAAGCTATCTTTCCTACTATAATAAATTTAGAGTCTTGCATAGCATGAGTTGTCCTTTAGGGACATTTTTACTCATGTAGGATGTTTGGCTTAATCTAATCAAGTTTTTTTCCGCAGCGTATAATATATTCTGATTCGTGGACTAGATGAGCCACTAAGTTGAGGGATACGACTAACTACTGCACTTAACTGATTTTCCTTAAAATAACTTAAAAAGAACCTTTCTTCATGATTACTTTGGTGTCTGCCTGAGCATCCGCAGTTATCCCCTGCTGAAGTGTTTGATACTTACTAGATGACTTTACTCTTATTTATAAAAATTAGTGAGAGATAGTTAGCAGATATATTGGAAGAATTTTAAGATTACGTTATATTTAGAAAAGTCTGCTAAACTATTTCCTATACGATTACATCATCAAAGTTCTGTTAAATTCATAGCAACCAGTGTGCAGAGACAAAATTATTTATTGGTAACCCAAGTGTTTAAATTAGTTTGCTTAGGGACAAGCAAACATCTAAATCTAGGGGTATTTGATGAGTGTGATTATGATAGGCTTTTTACTATCATAATTGTAATCATGTCTACTATTTCTACCTCCTTTTGTAGTAATTTCGCAAGAAAAATCAAAGAATTGTCTTATCATGATTAGGAGAGCATAGTTAGGATTTTTGTTATTCCTTATATTGAGCTATCTAATTTATTCTTTCAGTTTTATATGCAGGTAGCGCTAACCAGTGGAACTAAAGGTCTTGGAGCAAACAGAGGAGTTCACTGAGTCAACATGGCTGATGACAGGACAAAAATTTGGTGCACATGGGTGGACACACAACCATGTTAATACATGTGTCCTATGTACCCTGGAAGCTGATGAAATTGGACGCATGAGACAGAGACTCACACGGGTAGGAACATGCCCGTGTGCCTACCCGTGTCATATTTGAACATGACTGCCGACCATCCCGTGTCTGAAGAACGTGAAGAACAACACGGCCGTGTCAGTACTCGTGTCATCTGACACGGCCCACTACCAGACACACCTGTTCGTGGGGAATCGCTTAGCAACTGTCAACACAGCCTGACAAACGGCCGTGTTGGAACTCGTGTCCGACCTGTTTGCAAAGGGACTATATAATTCTTGTAGAAAAATTAGAGAAGAACTTTTGGATCATTTCTGCATTAGGAGTATTCTAGAGAACGAAGTGGAGCATCCAAGAGGAGGAGGATTTGAAGGTTATTTTTGTATGCTTTTATTCTTTCATTAATCCCATTTAATCTCCCCTTCTCTTGGTGATTCATCTTGATTTATCTTTTATTTTGCATGAACTTTAATTTGGAATAATTTGTTAATCATGTCTTGCATTGTTTTCATCAAATTTGTAGTATTTTATTCGTATGTAGGCTTACAAACAAAGAGCTTTATCCTAATTATGAATTGATTATTTGTCTTGCATGAATTGCAAATCTCTAGATTGAGAAATTGGATGTTTGTGATGAAATTTACATGTTCATAGTTTGGTGTGAGATCTCTTTATAATTCGAATTTCATGATCGAGAGAAATGTTATTTGAATAATTGGAATATGAATAAATGAATTCATGATATTTTAGAGATATGATTTCATGGATTTATGTAATAGATAGGGTGTTTTATTTAATGCAAATTTGAGCATTGTAAATTATTCAAGAGAAAATTTACTAACTTAGATTTAGATTTTGAATTGCTCGAGAGAGAATTTGATAAATATTTACCCTTTACAATACAACAAATTTGATAGTCTTATGCTTTCGTGATTAAATAGAATTGTGTGAATGAATGAATATTTTCATGTAATTGTTCATAAGCTTTCGAGTTGTTATCATGTTCAATCTTCCAATGTTGATTTATCCAAATAGTCATAGTTAGGTTAATTTAGGTTAGAAATCACTTTTAATTATAGGTATGATAATAAAGTGAGGGTGAGTACGAATGCTTGAAAAGGCCCCGTGGAATACGACACGAGATGTAGATTTCTCCTATACTATGATTGATAGGTGCACTTGCCTGAAAGATAATTCAATCTAGCTTATGCCCATCTACATAGTTCAAACAAGAGTGTAGAATGAATCCGCATCAAGTTTATCACTTATTAAGCAAAGCAATCATCAGGTATACAAAGATAAATAAGACGGACACACACACCTAAAATGAGATGGCCCGAAAACAATCACAACTCAACTCAACGAACAAACACGTGCGTCGCACCACCAGACTTGGACTTCTGACGGTGCGTGCACATCCATAGCGAACACAACTCAACAACAATATATATTTTTTTCTTTTCTCTTTTATTTCACATTGGGAATTTTCTTTTTATTTACTATCATATTTTTCTTTTTTTATCCAAATAGCCAAAACAAAATATTAAAACACGGCAACACCACAAACTGCACGAACACCCACATAACTGCCACACATAACAGATACAAACTACTGCAAAACAAACAAACCGAGCGACCACATTCAGATGTGCGAGTAGTAAAGGCTATATGGCTTTGGTAGCGAGGCGTAGGGATGTCAAAGAAAGGGACAGGCTCAACGGGGATAGAAATAGATAGATGCCGGGAATGGTACAAGGCTAAAATTAGACAAAGTGACGGCCTACATCACGCGTACACTTGACTAACCATGTAGCCATGCTTTGAGAGTAGCTAGGGGCAAGTTTTTAGCCACCGAGAAAGACAACCCTTCCTCCCCACTCGAGCAATACGAGGCTATTGAACTCCCACACACAATCCTACATCACCGTTTGATTCACAACCGGATTCACAACTGGAGTACCGTAAGTAAAATCTACGCTAATAGAAAAATAGAAACTATAATAAAATAAAGAATTTTAATTTACACAGACCCTAAGCGATCATGAATGCACGCCTAGGAACACTCTTGGAGTCAACATTTTACTTCATCACGCAATCCTAAACCAACAAAGCATTATTATTCTACACACAAGTGATAAACAAGGTCGGCCTGTGCAAGTGCTTAAGTACACGTTCTCAAGTGGGTGTTGTGGTGTGCAAAGAAAATGCAAATGATATAACAACAAAAGCTTTTAGTATGCAAATTAAATGTGTGCGTGAGTGGATAACAACTCGAGTCTCTCCCCCACCAGACTTAATCAATGCAACCTATCACAAGATTTGCAATAAAAACAATAACATATAAGTCGTGGGAGAGGTTACCCCATGCTCAGCAAATGAGCATACCAGAAGACGCGTGAAAACACAAAAGCAGTTCTGCCATACAAAGAATCACAACCCCGCTAATACGAATATGCCATGAATACGTGCAGGGGTGAGCTCCGCAAAAACAAAATAAAAATATACAAAATACAAAGAAATACTAAACTAAGAGAGACATGAAAAATAAAAATGTAGAAAATGTAAGATAACTACTGGGGTTATTGTCTTCCCAGCACGACTTATTCGGCTAAGGAAAACGTTCTAGCTAATTGGCCTATGAAAAGAAAAATGCACAGGTAACTATTTCATTATCCATTGTGGTAATGGGTACCGATACGAGGATAAAACAGTTATCCCTCTACCTAAATAATAATACCTGCCAACACAGGTAGAGGAAAAAGAAAATAAGAAGAGGAGGAGCGCTGGTCCTCGCTCATCTTACCATGAAATAAATCTTTGCCTAGCAAGGCGTCGTCAACCACAGTTGTGTAGGGAGCGATGGCAACGACATGAACACCAGGGCCATCGTCATCCCAGCATACCCGTGGAGACTCAGCATACACAAGATCAGATAAAGAAGGGGGATCAAGTAATAAATGAGATGAAGAACTAAAATAATCAGGAAATGGGAGAGTGATCCCGGTTTCACTATCAGCGAGATCCAAGCATAGATCATCGTCGGTATCATATGAGTCGTATCGTGGAGAATCCGAGAACTCGAGGTCCACGGTGGTAAAGGGAACAACCTCATACAATAAGGAGTGCAAGCCTCCCCATCAGAAAGAGGGTATTCCTCATCCCACCGGGGTGCGTAAAAGTGCTCCGAAGATCCACATTCTCCGTCGGAGATAGTAGAATCCTCATCCCACTTCGGCGCAACATCAGGAACTGAATCATCCAAACATACGACATCATCAGACGACTCACAAGAAAAAGGAGTTGCAAACTCAGGCAAAAATTGCGGAGGGGCGGAACTGCTCTCAAAATTAGGCACAGAATGAGCAAGCCCCATCGCAAAATCAGTCACAGACACAACCCCATCTACAGGAACAATCTCTGCATCCAATACAGGAGCGCCCATGAATTCCTGATCCTCTTTTTGCTGGCTACAATAAGAGTGATCGTGATCACTCAAGGGAAGCTAGTAAAAATGGAGCGAGGGACCCATAAAGGATCTGTATGCAGCGAGATATTCTTCCGTAATCTCAACGGGTAAAGAGCGAGCAAGGTGCACGATGTCAGTGTATGGGCCAGGAAATACCCTATTAGGCCTGTCCACAACAGTCTTCCGCGAACGGGAGGCTGTTGCATGCACGCCCTCAGAGGGAGAAGGCTCGCACAAGCGAGGGAAATCCTTCACCATGTGGCATACACCTTGACATAACAAACATCTAATGAAATGCTCGACTTTCATATCAGTAATGGCATCAATGCATCGTCGCAATGCGTCATAAAGACAGCACTCGACAACAGAATTCATCGTGAACAAAATAATTGCCAAAAAAGCGCTACAGAGCTAGAATAAAAATAGCACAGATCTGCTATCTAAATCACAAATCAGTAACGGGCAAAAGAAAAATATGCAACAAATTTTAAAGCTGAAGCAAAGAAGAAAATTGAAATATACAAATGGAAAAGAGCTTCGATCTACTATCTTCCTCTCCAAAAAGTCACAAGACTGTGTTCCCCGGCAACGACGACAAAAACTTGATGCGTTGAACGACAAGTGTACCGGTCACGCAAGTAATATAAAATGGTCGAATTTCCCCAAGTATCGATCTCTTCAAGGAACACAGTAAGGTGGAGTTAATTTTGAGTAGGACTTTAGATTGAAGTCCTTTGGTCGGAGTTAAGTAAGGGGGATTTGACGGTAGTGGAAATAGAAAATAAAACACTAAGAACTACTCCTATGCAACGCCGCTATGCGAAGCTTCGCCAGGCAGGATGGAAGACTATACGGGCCACTATGCACCGAATCGCTAGGCAGATGGACGAGTAGGCTTGTAGATGAGGTGGTTAGAATGGCGGAATGAGGGTCGAGAACACCTCTTTGCTATGCACTCCTCTAGCAACTACTAGAGCGGCAAATCTGGATGTGGTGGCGGAAGGAAACTGAAGGCGCACCTCAAGCAAATAACATAAATTTGAAATTACATAGACATGATTGTATACATATGTTTATCAAAATAAGATAAACTTCATCATATACAAGAGATCAACTACACTATCAACAATAAGAGATGAAAAGTGTGTGAAATCGACCAGATCTGAAGTCTTGCGGAGGATTCATGGAAGGAATCACCGGGTTGTCAATCTGCGTCCTAGCTCGGTCCTCAACTGGGTCCGGGGTAGAGGAGGCTGTCACTCACTCCCAATGGACAAGTCTTCTTCGTGTCACGATCCGACAGAGGATGGCACAAACTTCTCCTAACGTGATGGAGAAAGTTAGATCAAACTCTTTTTGAAGCTCAAGGATGGAGGAGGAGGCCGAGAGGAAGCTCGGTCTCGAATATGGCATTGAAAGATTGCCCAGAGTACCTCCCTAAGGTGGAAGATGAAGGGAAATGGCGAAACCCTTCCTTGGAGGCCGAAAACGGAGGAGGAGAAAGTCTCTTCTTAATGGAGGAAAAATCTACGCTTTAAATAGAAGCATGTCAGAAAAATAGCCACGCACGGTTTGGCGCACGACTGTGCGCTAACCGTGCATTATTAACTTGCAGGCCAAGCTTGCAGAAGATGAAGCGTTGACCCGTGCGTTTTCCTTTGCGCACAGGCGATTCTGCCCGTGTGTGAAGGACATCGCACGGGTAGCGACAAAAAGCAGGAATACAGAATAAAACAGGGGAACCGTATGTTTTACTCGCACACGGGCGCTGACGCCCGTGCGTGACCACAACGCATGATTAGCCACAGAAAGGAAAGACCAAGACACTACAGGAAAATTGTGCATTTCCTTCGCGCATGGTTCCGAAGAAATCGTGCGTCCACCGTGCGTTAAGAAATTCGTCGAGCTCAGATTGACGTTTCCCCTACACAAATAAAACGCACGATCACCAAGAACCGTGTGCTAAGAAAATGCACGACCGTTCGTTTTCCTCAATCCTACATTCTAGCCTTGGGGAAAACACACTACCTGCATACAAACAATTAAAACCCAAGAGAACCCTCCAGTGTCACAGAAATGTAATGAAAATAACCGGAAAGGGCCATGGGGAGCACCATGTGCTTACCCCCAAAAATAGAATGTGCAATTGCACACCAACGGGCCAAAACAGTGCACTTAGCGTGAAAAACTATACAAATAAAATTTCAACGATAACATACAAAAAGTGAAGTGCAAGTGCGTGAAAACTAGCCTAGATGATTCCAGAGAACCCTATAAAAATCGGACTCAACAGGAAGATCATACGATCTTTTCCTCCACGCTTCAATACTAAGGTGACTGTGATTGCTGAGTCTCATGAAATCAGCACCCTGGAGATAGAGAGCCTCATCGAAAACCACAAAACATATGAGGTGGAACTGAAGATTCAAGAAGAGGAATATCCCAAGGATATGAAGAAGAAGGGACAGACACTGAAGGCAGCATGTGAAAGAAAAGCTGCGGAAGATTCTGAGGAGGATGAGGAGGAAAGTCTCTACGTCCAGGAGTTCAAGAAATTTATAAAGGACCCTAAAAACATGGACAGTTCAAGAAATTCCTGAAGAAAGGAGCTGTAGAAGGCAGGTGGAACAAGCCAGGGAAAGAGGCAGAGAGCGACGATGAGAAGTCCTAGCCGGAATGCTATCACTGCCACAAACCTGGACACCTGAAGAGAGACTTCCCGAGATTTTAGAAGGAAGAGAAGGGGAAAGAAAGTCGATACAAAGGAAAGAAGAAGGTACTGAAGGCACTTACTTGGGATGAGAATAGATCTGACAATTCAAGCTCCTCAGATTTTCTCATGCTATTGTTGGACAATTTTCCTTGCGAACAAATCTGACACATTTCATGAATTCTCAAACCTGTGCACGAGTCTTCAAACTGAGAAGGAGCTCAAAATTAAACGTAACAGATCAGAACATGGAGGAGAGTTTGAGAATGAGGACTTCTCAAACTTGTGTGACTCCTTAGGTATTAAGCACAAATTCAACGCACCTTGCACTCCACAACAGAATGGGGTTGTTGAAAGGAAGAACCGTACTCTTCAAGAATTAGCCCGCATGATGCTCACAGAGTTCGGTCTACCTCGTTATTTCTGGGCTGAAGCAGTCAACACAGCAAGTTATGTGATGAACCGTGTCATGCTTCTCCCTCTTTTAAAGCGAACTCCCAACGAGCTATATTTCAAAAGGAAACCGTCAGTATCATACTTTAGAGTTTTTGGGTGTCCATGCTATATTCTAAACACAAAGGACAATCTAGGAAAATTTGACGAAAACTCTGATCTAGACATCTTTCTAGGATACTTGACTAAGAGTCGTGCCTATAGGATCTATAATAAGAGGACATTAGTGGTTGAAGAATCAGCTCATGTGCATTTTGATGAAAATACTCAAACTTGCGAGCCTGAGGCGAGTGAAGAGGAAGTTGAAGAGAACGCACCAATTAAGAGTAACGGGGAGGACAAAACCGTTGAGAGTGAAACACAGATAATAGAACAAGGATACAGGCCTCCTAATAACTTAACTTTCTCAAAGCAACATCCTAGTGATCTAGTCATAGGAGAGCCATCTCATGGAGTTAGAACCCGGTCCACCCTTCATGAGTGTTTTTCAAACTTATGTTTTCTCTCGGATATTGAACCCAAGAATGTCTTGGAAGCCTTAAGCGATGAATAATGGTTTTTGGAGATGACTGAGGAACTGAGCCAATTCGAGCGAAGTAAGGTATGGGTGTTAGTAGAACGTCCGGATAGCCATCCAGTCATAGGTTTAAAATGGGTTTTCAAAAATAAACTCGATGTTGAATCTAGGATAACTAGAAACAAAGCTCATTTGGTGTCCCAAGGATATTCTCAAATAGAGGGTGTGGATTTTGAAGAGTCATTTGCCCTGGTTGCTTGTCTTGAGTCAATTCGTATATTTTTAACATTTTCTAGTTATAAGCGATTTAAATTATTCCAAATGGATGTTAAGAGTGCCTTCCTAAACAGACACATTAAGGAGGAGGTGTATGTCGAGCAACCACCCGGTTTCATGAATGCCGCCTACCCAAATCATGTTTATAGGTTGGTGAAGGCCATGTACGGATTGAAACAGTCACCTCGTGCTTAGTACGATAGGATCACTACCTTTCTCTTAGATCATGGCTTTAGGATGGGTAGTGCGGACACAACTCTTTTTGTTCAAACAAGAATTCAGATCTTATTAAACTTCAAATATATGTTGATGATATCATTTTTGGGGCAACAAATGAGAAGCTGTGTGAAGAAATTGTCATTTTAATGAAATTTGAATTTGAAATGAGCTTAGTAGGAGAACTCACCTATTTCCTAGGATTTCAGATTTCTCAACACCAAGATGGGATTTTTATTAACCAATCAAAATGTATTAAAGATATGCTTGTGCGTTTTGGGTATGAGAATCTGAAAGAAGTCAAAACTCCTATGAGTGCATCTCTTAAATTGGGGAAAGATGAGAGTGGGATTTCTATTGATCAGACTATGTTTCGAGGTATGATAGGATCACTACTATATTTGAGTGCCTCTAGGCCCGACATCACTTTTGCAGTATGGATGTGTGCTAGGTATCAAGCCGACCCTAGAGAGTGTCATTTGAAAGCTGTAAAACATATCGTTAGGTACCTTATAGGCACACAAAACCTTGGACTTTGGAACCCTCATTCTACAGTTTTTTCTCTTCACGGGTACTCTGACTCAGACTATGCTGGATGCTCTCTTGACAGCAAGAGCACAAGCGGTACATGCCATTTCCTAGGCCCGACACTAGTCTACTGGTCTAGCCGCAAACAAAACTCAGTTGCTCTATCAACCGCTGAGGCCTAGTACATTGGTTTAGTAAGCTGTTGCGCTCAAGCATTATGGATGTCTCAAACGTTAGAAGACTTTGGCCTCACATGTAGGAATATTACACTTTGATGTGATAATAAGAGTGCCATAGACTTAACATATTATTCAGTGCACCATTCTCGGTCGAAACATATTAAGTTGTGTCATCATTTCATTCGTTATCATATAAAAACAGAGAACGTGAGTGTCGTCTTTATTGGCATCGATGACCAACTTGCAGAAATCCTAACTAAACTGCTCCCTGATGCATGTTTTTCTCTACTCCGACTCGAGCTTGGCATTCTTGACCTCACATCCTAGTTCTATATGTTTTTTGTTGTTACTCCCTTGTGTGTGCATGTTTCATGTTTTTTTTGTGTTTGTTATGTGTGTGTGCATGTTGCATCTTTATATTTTGTTTTAACCGATTTTAAAAAAAAAATTATTAATTTTAAAAAAAAACTAGCATTCCTCTCTCAAAAAAAACCAAAACAAAAAAAAAACAAAAAAAAACTGACAAAAAAAATACAACGCATGATTGGGACTCACATGACTGCGACTTAAACCATAACACGTACGCACAATGTATGAGTTTAGATGGTTAATCTATCCAAACATTGTTCCTCCGGTCATTGTGGGCTGAATTTATAAGTGCTTAACTATTGAGTGCGACATTACATGTGCGTGTAAGTTGACTATGCCTCTAGGTATGTGTGAGGATTTAGATAGGGGAATGAATTCACTATTCACACATCCGTAGACGGAGCACTCATGAAGAAATTATAGATCCACATGCCATACCTCATGACATTGTATCTTAACGCGTTAAAAATATGTTGAATAATCAATGTCACGACACACATATGCTTTATTGAGATGAAAACTACGGGACAAATCTTGGTGCTAAAGTCTTATGCCTACAAGTTAAAGTGTATCTACCTATGTGGATAGATTTCTGTTGACTTGCGGTTCCTTGTATTCAAAAGAGATAAATGTGATAGCTCAAAAAAACAATCAAAAATAATATGGTGGCTATAATATCACATGAAAAGGACCTCCCAAGCACTACTCACTCCTCCTGATAAGTCTTTTTGAGCATTGTGAGGATGAGCACCTTGGATCAAAAAGTCGTTTCGATCTTATGCATAGACCAAACCTTATGCTTAGTGCCCCTAGTTCAAATCTGGGTATGCCTTAGGTAGACATGTGACATGATCATTCACTTTATTTCTCTTGGGTTAGCATTTTATCAGATCGAGATAAACATGTAAACTATGTTATTTCTAATTAGTGTTTTCTCTATTTTGATGATACATGTTCACATGTCATTGCCTTATTTAACGCTTCCATGCATAAGAATTGGACTAAAACTGCACTATATGTTTTGTGCACAACACCTGCTAGCACTCGATTTACACTCATGACATTTATAATGTTTGTTCGACATGATTTACCTCATAACTCGTCTAGCATTGTAGTCGTTCTCATTGTGTGCTTAGTTTAGTCTGTGCTATCCAATTCATCTAAAATCTTAAACTTGTTTTTATCTATCTTGCCTTATTCTATGACCCGCGCATTTACAATTCTCTAATTTTCTTTTAGTTTTGGGTCCCCTCTATGCTTATTGTTTCAAAACTTACCGTGTGTGTGCACTATCTGCTTTTTGTCTAAATCGTCATCATATCTCCTATTTTTCATCCTGCTTGTCGTGTAGGCCTTGCCTACCCTTTTGATATTATCAAAGGGAGAGAATAAATTAGTTCATGAGTTTGGTCATGAGTATGCATCACAGGTTAAGAGAGGTCAAATGTAGGGGGAGCATGGTTCAATTGTGTGCACATAGATATGGGGAGCAGCACATAGATAGGGGGAGCAAGTCGAATGTGTAGAGCCATATATATACTGCAACCTGATGGTAGTTTAAAATTCTTATTTTCTATATGCACTCTATCTCATGTATTATTTATCATGAATGAGATTTGATATTATCAAAAGGGGGAGTTTGTTGGAACCGATGTTTCACATTCCCTGTGTTTGAGAATATCAAATCCTCGGTTATATTTGATCATGCTGTATGTTGATAAAGTGTGCAGGTTGTCAGGTGCAAGAAATAGAGAAGGCTCATATGGGTCCTACCACTAGGCGTTAGAACTAACGTGCCGCTCTAGCCTATCGACGAATGTCGAGAGAAGAAGCGTCGAGACTCTGGGCTACTGCCAGGCGTTAGTACTACCGCAGGCGCTAACACGATGATTTATTTGTATCTAATGCTCTGGATGGTTTTGGCGCTAGCGATACCACGTCGCGCTAGGTCTTCGACGAGTTTCGAAGGCAGAAACATCGAGCTCAGCGCTACCGCCAGGCGACTGGATTACTGCAGGCAGTAACTTAACGATTTATTCGATCCTAGCGCTCTGGAATATTTTAGCAATAGCACCTACCGTGCGGCGCTAGCCTTGTCAAACTGATGTTTCCTTTTTAGGAACGTCGCATCCTATGTTATCGCACGGCGGTAGGCCCTACCGCGCGGCGCTAGCTCAAATGAAAAGGCAAAAGATCATTTCAAAGACTATTTTCAAGTTTTGGAGGACAGCTGGCACAACAAGTGCGCGAAACTACTGTAGGCGCTAGGCTTATTGCCGGAGGTATCCTGTTTCATGAAGATGTATAAAAGCCGCTGCGTTTCCTGTTGTCATTACTGCTCCAAGATGAATTTTGACGAAGGGTTTCTGAACTACAGATTTCAGCCGCCTCCTTGCGCCCGTCTCCACTTGTCTTCACCAATTTTAAAGGAAGCCTTCTCCCTCCCATTCGTGAACGAAGAACTCCGGCGATCCAGAATCTTCATCGACCACTAAGAACCGACAGGTTGCTAGCCAACAAAGATCTCAAGCACCGGCCGTAGACCGCACACCGGAGAAGTTGTAATGAGGGAGAACTTCAATTTCTAATCATTTTTTACTTTTAATCTTTGTACACTTTTTCTATTTTCTGTTTAGTTTTTCGGTAAGGAAAATCGACCGGAGAGGGTCGTTGGAATCCGGGAAGGATTTCACGGTAAATCTTTCCGGGATTTGGGACGTCTATTTCGGAGGATGTAGCTGTGCTCTAAGACCATCCCTTGTGTGGAGGTGAAGAGTGAGCTCTAAGACCCTTCCTTGTATGGAGGTGAACAGTGGGCTTGAATGCCTTTCCTAGTGGGAAAGGGTGAGAGCCAACCCGTCATAGTTTGGTCGGTATATAAACCAAAAGAATCTTTATTCTCTTCGTCTCTGATCTTCGACGCCATGAAGATCAAGTTTTGATGTATACTCATCTTGTACTGTATTCATTATTGATTTAATGCAATGAAATTATTTTCTCTGTGATTGTTTTGGTGTGTGAAACTTTTAAATTCAATAAACATTAGCAAACCTTATTCACCCCCCCCTCTAAGGTCGGCCACTTAATCCAACAGTTGAGACCACTAAGAAGATTAAAGTTGGTCAAGCTCAGCAGACAGATCGTCGAACGCAACTAAAAGCCAGAAAATCTGTCCAAGGCAAAAGTGCTGAGACCGCTGAGAAGAAGGCGTTGAGACCGCTGAGACAGCTGAGAGAGCTGAGAAGATATCGTTGAGACAGTTGAGACAGTAGAGACAATATTGACTGAAAATTTCTAAGTCCAGAAGCGTTGAGTGAAACAGATTCACTCAATGCTTCTAATAAAGCAGGATGAGCTGAGACAGTTAAATGCAAAAACCGCTGAGACATCAGATAAGAAGAAAGAGCTGAGACAAAGGCTTGTCTCAACTGATTATGAAAAACCGTTAAAACGGCTCAAACAAAACCGCTGAGACAAAGTCAGGAAAACTTCTAAGTCCAAAAGCACTGAGAGCCAAGGCTGATGGCATTGAGTGTCCTAACATCACTCAACGCTTGATGGAAATTCTGAAAATTTTCTAAGTCCAGATGTTAATGACCACTGATGACATCATCAAAGTCAACATTGTAGGAAGTCATTGCGGGAAAGGTGCTGCAGTGTCGAAAGATGGTTTGTCCCTTTCTGATGGAGATGATGCTCACCAATCTTTGATGGGCCCACATACTATTGTGTCGTTGATTCAAATCAATGCATAAAAAAGGGGAAACAAATAAGGGATTACAGTTAACGAATCAAACAAATAGAAAGAGAAATTGATAGAGGCGGCTTGACATTTTTCTTCCCATCAAGCTTGAAAGCTAAAGTCCAGCCAAGATAGCCTTAAGGCAAAAGAAGGATAGCTGAAGCACTTCAAACCTCAGCAAGTTTGTTCTCAATAGAACAGTTTTAGCTGATTCATCTCATCAGCAAGGTGGAAGCTTCTCATCTATGTAGCAGTAAAAAGCGATAGTTGTAGAAGAAGACTGATTCCTTCTACAGCCAGTGAGCTGCATTGAAATCTGCTCAGTCTAGCAAAGTTGACTCAGAGTTATTTCTCTGAGTCAGTTAGTTTATTTTCTTCAACATCCTGCTTTATTTCCTGTAGGATTCAGGTTTCCTGAATCTGTGTGTAGGGACTTATGCCTGAGGTAGGTGACAAATTTGTCACTAAGGTAGGATCCAAGTGAGAATCTGAGCTGTAGGGCTTAAGTGCCTGAGGTAGGAGAGTGCTGCTCTCTGAGGTAGGATCTAAGTGTGGATCCGAGGTAGGGCTGTCCTCCCAGCCTGAGTGTAGGTCCTTGTGCCTGAGGTAGGTGACTGAAGAGTCACTGAGCTGTAGGTGACAAGTTTGTCACTGAGATTATTGGCCTTGGAGGAGGCTGAGTTGTAGGTACCTGAAAGGATACTTAGTTGTAGTAGTGCTGCAACACTCTAAGAGTATGGCCGTGTGCCTGAAGCTGTAGGGCTGAAAAATCCTGAGTGTAGGCCTTAGAAATAAAGATGAGGTAGATGATCACTGGATTATTGAGTTGTAGGAGTTCTGCAGAGCTCTGAGTTAGGAACCCTTGTGGTTCTGAGTTGGATTATGTGAACAATCTGAGTGTAAGACTGTGGGCCTGAGGTGTAAGATCTGAGGAGCATAATGAAGGAGTTTGTGACGAGTCTAACAAGTAAGTTGGATAGGTGGGAGGGAAAGCGGATGTACTTGATGTATGCTTGTTTTTCTTTATTATTGCAGGATTTAAGGACAAGCTCTAGTTAGTATAATTAGAAATCATCAAAAGATTTAATAAAAGTTCAAAGACCTATTCACCCCCCTTTAGGTGATTAGCTAACCTTCAGTTACGTAACTCTCAAGTATTATCAGAGGGTGGTTAATCAAAAAGGATTTAACAATCTGAGTATACCTCCAAGGTTAGCTAAAAGATAAGTAATGAGGTCTGGTGTAAACTACATGGAATTGGGAGCCATGAAGTTGCCAATCTTTAGAAAGGAAGGGTTTGTGCTGTAGAAGGAAAGGGTCAGGCTATTCATGGAAGTTGCTGACCCTAGCATCTATATCATAGTCCAAGAGGGACCCTTCATCCACATGAATATCTCAGTTCTGGATGCCAACATCCAGACTCCTAAATCATATGATGAAATGAACAAGGATGAGCTTCTCCTTGACTCCATGGACAAGAGAGCTCAAAATATCATTGCTAGTGCAGTTGATGATTCTACATTCCAGAATCTGGTGCACTGTAAGATCTCCAAGGAGATGTGGGACACCCTAGTGGTGTTCATGGAGGGTTCAGAAGAGGTGAGGGATGACCGGAAATCTGTTGGAACACCCTATTACTAATTTGGGTCAGGATCACTATGTCTTTAGGAAACCTGTTTTTGACCTCATTGTATAGATCTAAAGGTCAATTAGAATTGAGTCTAAGGGTTAGTAGTTAGGTTTGGAGGCTGCCATCAAGACCAAGGTTTTTCAGTTTGGAGACTAAGTCATTTCGTCGAGCTCAGTACGACGAATCGTCGAACTCCAATCGACGATCGTCTAGCTCAACTTCGACGGATCGTCGAACTCCATTCGACGATCGCTGAGCTCAACTTCAACAAATTGTCGAACTCCATTCGACGATCTTCGAGCTCAGTTCGACGATCTTGACTCCAGTATTGATTCTCTATCTCTGAGCTCAGATCGACGATCTCTGTTGCTGTCTAAATCCAAATCGCTGAGCTCAGTTCGACGTTTTTCTGCTGAGTTAAATGATTTTCAAGATTCAAATTCAGAACAGTTAAGGAATTATTGTCAGCAATTAATTCAGAAGATCTTGTAGCCATTTTCATTTATTCTCGACCAAGTTTCAAGGGATTATCAAGGAATGTTTCTTTGGACTTTCCCCCAGAAGACAATTGCAATTAAGGAGTCAATTAATGTCATGCTAACGACTATTCTTGACAGAGGATCATTTCTATTCAGAACAAAAGGAATAAAACAACAAGATTTTTGAATCTCTCTTACATACAACACAGACAAGCAGAACATGAAGAAGAACAAAAAACATTCTCTGCTATAACCTTTCTCTAGAACAACATCTTTCTCAACACCAACCGTTCACAAGTGAAAGAAAAAGAGCTGTAGACATTCTCTGTCTAAAAGAATTCATACAAGAACACACAACCAAGGAGATCAACCAACTGAAATCTTCAGATCTCTTTTGATTCAAGTGTTCAAGGCCAACATCATTCAAGACTCCAGACACCTAATATTTCAGCTGTTGCTGAAATCATCAATTGCTGGAGATCAACCTTCTGAAGGCCTATCACCCTACAGCAAAGCTTCATTTCCTGAACATCTCAAGAACTCAGGGGGAGCTTTGACAACATCAATATCCACATAGTCTTCTCAGCTGCTTTGAGAAAGAAAAGACTTCCATCACTCTCTTATCCCCATCTCTGTAAAAGGGTTTTTCAAACTCCCTTCAAAAGTTTGTGCTTGGTTTTTGAGCACCTTATCAAAAGCTCATTGGTGGCAAGACACCTGATCATAAAATCAGATTTGGTTTTTGAGCACCTTATCAAAAGCTCATTGGTGCCCAGGACACCTGATCAACTCATCCTGTAGTGGATTCCTACCTAGGGTGGTAGAAGAGTGGATGTACCCAAGTTTAGGGGAACCACTATAGCTCCTTGTGTCTTCTGGCTTGCTTGTCTTTATTTTTGTTTCTGGCTGTGATTGATCTGTGATTAGTTAGGATCTGTGATTAGTTAGGATCTGTGATTAGTTTCTTTTGTAAATTGTAATTAGATAGCTGCTGTGATTAGATTTAATATTTGCTTCCCTGTTCACTCAGATTACAACAACTGTTGTAAAAAGTTTTTAAGCACTATACTCTATTCACCACCCCCTCTAGAGTATATCAGATCTAGCTCACACTTTCAATTGGTATCAGAGGGAGGTTGGTTAAATATACCACACCTTGGTGGTTGCACAAGATAACACCTGAACCCAAAGATCCCTAGTTAGATCTGCTTGTTTTGATTTTTTTTATTAGATTATTTCTTCACCAATCATGGCCCAAAACAAAAATTATGCTAGCACCAGACCTCCAGTGTACAATCTGTCTAAGTTTGCACTTTGGAAAGCAAGGATTAGATTATACATGAATTCTATTGACGAGGACATTTTTAATTCTGTTTTGACAGTTTGTCCAAGACCTCCAGAGAACACAAGTACAAATGCTATTCCACCTCCATCAGGAACAGACGCTGACATCAAGAAGTGGAAGGTAGCAGATGCAAGGGCTATGAACATCTTAGCCCAGACTATGTCTGATGACATATTCCAAAAAGTGGCTGAATGTAATTCAGCAAAGGAAATCTGAGATAAGCTCACTGAAATAGTGTCAGGATCAGCTGATGAAAGAAAGGACAGGAGATCCCACCTCATATCCCAATAAGAGAATTTCAAGAAGGGAGAAGCTGAGTTAGTTGGAGATATGTATAATAGACTCAGTGTGATAGTCAATGAACTGAAGACCCTGGATAAGGAGATCTCACTGACTGAACTTAATGATAAAATCCTAATGTGCTTCTCAAGCACTTGGGACTAAAGGATCTGGCCAATCAAGGATGCCAGAAGTCTGAATGAGATCACCACAGAAGCTCTTTTGGGTAAGCTCAAATCTTATGAGCTGCTCATTAAGAACAGAGAAGAAGAGCAGAAGGCTGCCTCACCAGCCACAAGGAAAGAAAAGATAATAGCTTTCAAAGCAACTGAAGATCAGCCTGAAGACAAAGTCACAGGCAATGATGAACTGCTCAGTATATTGGCCAAAAGATTTTACAAGATGGCCAGAAAGGACTTCAGAAAGAGATCATACAAGTAGCATGATAAGCCAAGGTATTATATATCAAATAATAAAGAAATTGTCTGCTTTGGTTGCAGGAAACCAGGGCACATTGTACCTGACTGTCCAGAGAACAAAAACAAGGACAGAAAGGATAAGAAAGAAAGAAGAAGAGATAAAGACTTCAAGAAAAATGGGAATGGCAAACCCTCCTCAAGCAAGAACAAACACACAAGGAAGGGATTTGTTGCTGAATCTTGGAGTGAAACTGAAGAGGAATCAGAAGCTTCATCCAGCTCCAGTGATGATGAAGATGATGCAGAAGAGAAGGAGTTCTACATGATGGCAATCAATGCCTCTCAACACAATTCAGATGCAGAAGACTCAGAGTCAGACTCAAAGACTGAACTTGAAGAGGAACAGGTAATTAGTTCTTTTAATTTCAATTCAGAGGACTTTAAATCTGAGTTTAAAGCATTATGTTTAGACTTACTAAAATCTGAGAAGGAAATTATCTCTCTCAGAAATCATTTATCTGAACATAGTTTCTTAAAGTCAGAAAACCTCAAACTCTCCAAGGAGTTGTAGTGCTGTAGGGAGCAGATAGCTTCACTGAAAGGTGAGCTATCAGAGGCCAAGAAGCTTGAAGAATCCCTTAATGGGAGAAGTATCAGCTGATGGACACCACAAGCACAGTGAACTCCAGATTCAATAGTACACTAGGCTTGGGTGCTTCATCCAGCCAACCTATAGTTCTAACAACCCCAATCAAGTTTATTTCTGATAAAGGGAAGGGAGTTGTAGAGGTAGCTAGGAAAAATTCTGATCTGCCTAAGAAAACCAAGTTCCAGCAGAAATCGTCGAACGGAGCTCGACGATCGCTGAACGCAGATCGACGATCTCAGGCCAAATCGTCGAACTCAGGTCGACGATCTCTAATTCCTGAACTCCAACACAGTCGATCGTCGAACGGAGCTCGACAATCTGACCCAAGATCGTCGAACGCAGCTCCACGATCGCCGAACAGAGATCAGAGCTCTGGAAATTCTTTCAAGGGCAAATCAAAATCCAATCCTAGGGGTCCTTCATCCCAAAACTTTAACCCTTATACTGAATGGATAATACCTCCGAGGAGATATCATCCTGAAGGTTATAAGAGTCAACCTGGGATGTCTTTTATTTCTGAGTTTAAAGGTTATCAACCTAGGCACAAGGTAAACTGGGTCAAAAACAAGTGAATTATTTTATGTGCAGGTGAAGACCTATCCAACATCAAACCAACAATGGTACTTGGATAGTGGGTGCTCAAAGAACATGACAGGAAACAAGGACAACCTCACATTCTTTAAAGCCAAGGTTGGACCCAAAGTCATATTTGGTGATTCAAATTTTGGACAAACTAAAGGATATGGTGCAGTCCAGATTGAGACAGTAACATTCAAGAAGATAGCCTATGTGGAAGGACTGAAGCACAATTTGATCAGCATCAGTCAGCTATGTGATGAAGGCTACCAGATGACTTTCAGCAAATCCTTATGCAAGATCAAGTCAGAGGACAACACAACTATGTTGATAGGTAAAAGGAAAGGTAACATCTACTTAGTAAATTTTCTTTCAACAGATGTAGACATTTGCCTGTTTAATTCTGTTTGTAGACCAAATGTTTTATGGCATAAGAGACTAGGACATTTAAACCTTAGAACCATTGCTAGGATATCCAAGGACAACCTTGTTAGAGGACTACCTTCTGGCCCCTACAAGAAGGAAGGACTCTGCAGGGCTTATCAATTAGGCAAGCAAACTAAAAATAGTTTCAAATCACTTAATAAGAGTGATTCACCTAGGATCTTGTATCTGTTACACATGGATCTTTTTGGACCCATTACAGTACAAAGCCTAGGAGGGAAATCTTACACTTTAGTAGTTGTAGATGACTTCTCTAGATTCACATTGGTGTTTTTTCTGAGGAAGAAGTTTGATAACTTTAAGTGTTTGACAGAGTTTCTCAAATGTATACAGATTGAGTTCAATACTCACATTGCCCTGATCAGAAGTGATCATGGGACAGAGTTTGATTCTCTTCTTATGCAAGAGTTCTGTCAGAGTGAAGGGATCAGACACACTTTCTCATCTCCTAGAACTCCTCAACAAAATGGGGTAGCTGAAAGGAAAAATAGAGCACTTATTGAATCTGCCACTACATTGTTGTCAGATGCTCACCTTCCTCTATCCTTTTGGGCAGAGGCAGTGAATACCTCCAACTATGTGCTGAACAGAAGTTTAATACATAAACTAAAGGGAAAGACTCTATTGGGTACATTGGTTCAAATGTACCTGATTTGAAGAAGCCTCACCCAACTCAATGATATACATCAAAATGTATTTGATGTGTTTTGAGTTTATTTGTGCAGGTTAAGTATTTGCAGGAAAGAAGAAAAAGTTTCTAAGTCCATGTGTCGACACCCAGAGGGAAAGTGTCGACACTTAAGAAGACTTGTGTCGACACCCAGACAAGCAGTGTCGACACTTGGAGTATTTGTGTCGACACCAGGGATGCAGAGTCGACACCAGACTGAAAGTGTCGACACAAGGAGCTGTGTCGACACTCAATGAAGAAAAGTGCAGTGAAGCAGTGTCGACACTTAGCAGTTGTGTCGACACCCAGAAAAACTGTGTCTACATCAGAAAGTGTCAACACTTAGAGGCTGTGTCGACACTTAGGAAAAGTCAGCAGAGACTAAGTATAAGTGTCGACACCCAGAGCAATGTGTCGACACTCAGCAGAAGAGTCAACACTTGAAGAAAGTGTCGACACAAGAAAGTATGTGTCGACACTCAGCTGAAGACTCAACACTTGAAGAAAGTGTCGACACAAGAAGCTGTGTCGACACTTAGCAAAGTTCAAGAATATTCTAAGTACAAGTGTCGACACTAAGGAGTTGTGTCGACACTCAGCTAGAGTCTCGACAGAAGAAGAATGTGTCGACACCCAGAGAAATGTGTCGACACTCAGCAAGTATCAACACTGAAGACATGTGTCGACACCAAGAAGAAGTGTCGACACTCAGCGAGTTCAAAACATGAAGATGTGTCGACACAAAGGTGTTGTGTCGACACTTAGAAGAATTCAGCAAAATACTGAAGTACAAGGAATTGTGTCGACACACATTATCAGTGTCGACACATGAAGAAGAAGCAGTGTCGAGATATAAAATCTACAACACAAGGAGTTGTGTCGACACCTTGTAGACTAGTGTCGACACTTGGTCTATAAGTGTCGACACTTAAAGACAGAAAGTCTCGACACTTTCAGACAGTTACAGAGTTTTCAAGAACTGACTGGATGACTTGACAGCTGCCATTCCAGCCGGTCTACTGCACCTGTCAGAGTTGTCAGAATTCAGTTATGAACCGGACCAGCCGGTTACCATGAAGACGGCTTATAAATAGGCTTATGCTGTATACAAAAAGTATGAGGAAGTTGTTGAAGTTGTTCAGATTGAGGATCAACACATCAAGTAATACAAAGAAGATCTTGCTATCAAGTGAAGATCTAAGTAGTTGGAGAGAGAGAGCTCCATCCAAGAAATCAGTCATTGGAACCAGAATGAGAAGAAGGGTTCAGATTTATTCTGAATCTTAAGTAGCAGAGATCAAGGATCAACTGCAGAAGAGGTCAATCTTATTGTGTTCTACATTCAAGAAGGTTTGAAGAAAGCCAAGTCAGATTGATTTCAGCTGAGTTCTTCCAAGAACTCATCAAGAAACTCACAACACTTCTCTCTTTACTCTAGTTGTTGAGTTACAATATTTGTATTCATTTTATCTTGTAGGATCCTTAGGGATCTGAGTGTTGTAAGCCTGTAATTATAAAGGCTGAGTGTAGGGATTGAGAGCCTGAGTGTAGGAGATTGGAATCTCTGAGTGTAGGCCTATTGTGGCTGAGTGTAGGCCTTGGTGGCTGAGTGTAGGCCTTGGTGGCTGAGTGTAGGCTTTGTGAAGAAGCTGAGTTGTAGGGCCTTGGGCCTGAGGTGTAAGAACGTGTTTTGGGTTCTGAGATAGTGGAGGAGTTTGGCCGAATCTAGTACACTGCTAGATAGGCGAAGGGGGAAAGTGGATGTACCCAAACCTTGGGGAACCAATATAAAACTGTGTGTCTACTGTGTGCTGTGATATTCTGTGATTGCTGTGTGATTGCTGTGTACAAATAGATATAACTCTGAGATAGAATCTGATTACTGCCATAAAAAGTTAAAAATATTCAAGTCACCTATTCACCCCCCCCCCCTCTAGGTGTTTAGGTACAATATCTTTCAAGAGGTATCAGAGGAGGTTACTCAAAAAGGGACATAACTGTCTGAGTAGATCTATTGGCAGATTCAGTGTAAGTCACATTACAGAATCAAGAAAATCAAGAACCATGGGTTCCACTGAGAATCACAAGGAATTGGGATCCATGAAGTTACCCATATGTAGAAAAGAGATCTTTGGTATCTGGAAGGAAAGGGTAAGACTTTTTATGGAAGCCTCAGACCCTAGGATTTATATCACAGTAAAAGAAGGGCCATATGTGCCCATGAAGGTATCAGTCTTAGATGCAAATCAGAGAACACCTAAGGATTTCTCTGAAATGACAAAGGATGAAATTGTTCTAGCCACTATGGATAAGAGGGCTCAGAACATCATAGTGAGTGCCATAGATGATGCAACGTGAAAGATATGGTACCTAAACACCTAGAGGGGGGGGGGGGGTGAATAGGTGACCTAATCCTTATTAAACTTTAATGGCAGCAATCAGTTATATCACAGATTTCTAACTACTTTTGCACAGCAATAATAAAGCATACACAGCAAATAATAATCACAGCACAGCAAACACAGTGATTTATAGTGGTTCCCCAAGCTTTGGGTACATCCACTTTCCCCCTTCGCCTATCTAGCAGTGTACTAGATTCGGCCAAACTTCTCCACTGTCTCAGAACCCAAATTGGTTCCTACTCCTCAGGCCCAAGGCCTTACAACTCAGCTTTTCCCAAAGCCTACACTCAGCCACAAAGGCCTACACTCAGCCAATCATGGCCTACACTTAGCCAACAAGGCCTACACTCAGAAATTTCAATCTCCTACACTCAGGCTCTCAAGCCCTACCCTCAGCCTTTATAAATACAGGCTTACAATTCACTCAGATCCAAAGGATCCTACAAGTTAAAATGATTTTACAAATATTAACTCTACAACTCAGAAACAAGAGAGGGGAGTTGAGAGTTTCTTGATGAGTTCTTGGAAGAACTCAGCTGGATCCAATCTGACTTAGCTTTCTTCAAAGCTTCTTGAAAGTAGAACTGAATAAGATTGAATCCTTCTGCAGTTGTTCCTTGACCTCTGCCAATTAGAATTCAGAATAAATATGAACCCTTCTTCTCAGCCTAGTTCCAAAGGCTGATTTCTTGGATGGAGCCCTCTCTCTCCAACTTCTTAGATCTGTACTTCGACTGTAAGATCTTCTTGTGTTGATACTCTATGTACCACTTTAACAACTTGTTTTTCAACAATCTGAACTCTCGTTTCTGTAAACTGTAGGTGCCTATTTATAGGCCTTCTTCATGGTAACCGGCTGGTCCGGTTCATAACTGTCTTCTGACATCTCTGTCAGGTGCTGTAGACCGGCTGGAACGGCAGCTGTCAAGTCATCCAGTCATTTCTTGAAAATCTCTAACTGTCTGAAAGTGTCGAGACTTTCTGTCTTTAAGTGTCGACACTTATAGTCCAAGTGTCGACACATGCTGTGTAAGTGTCGACACAAGTCTACAAGGTGTCGACACAACTCCTTGTATGTCTCGACACAGATTCTTCTTCAGGTGTCGACACTGAAATTGAGCGTCGACACAAGTACTTGATCTTCTATCTTTAACTGAATTCTTCTAAGTGTCGACACATCACCTTTTGTGTCGACACAACTTCTTGTGTTGAATCTGTTAAGTGTCGACACAGCTTCTTGGTGTCGACACATAGTCTTCTATGTTGATACTTGCTGAGTGTCGACACAGCTCCTTGTGTCGACACTTGATTCTTCTGTCGAGACTTCAGCTGAGTGTCGACACATTCCCTTAGTGTCGACACTTGTACTTAGAATATTTTGTTGATAATTCTGTTCTTTACTAAGTGTCGACACAACTCCTTGTGTCGACACTTTCTTCAAGTGTAGAGTCTTCAGCTGAGTGTCGACACATTATTCTAGGTGTCGACACTTCATGTGTTGACTCTTCTGTTGAGTGTCGACACTTTGTTTTTGGTGTCGACACTTTCTTCAAGTGCTGACTCTTCTTGTTGTGTCGACACATTATTCTGGGTGTCGACACTTTAACTTAGTCTCTGCTGACTTTTGCTGAGTGTTGACACAGCTCCAAGTGTTGACACTTTCTGGTGTAGACACAGCTTCACTGGGTGTCGACACAGCTCCTTGTGTCGACACAGCTCCTTGTGTCGACACTTTCTGTCTGCACTTTTATTCACTGAGTGTCGACACAGCTCCTTGTGTCGACACTTTCTGTCTGGTGTCGGCTCTGCATCCCAGGTGTCGACATAATGACTCCAAGTGTCGATACTGCTTGTCTGGGTGTCGACACATGGACTTAGAAACTTTTTGCTTCAGTCTAGTGATTACTTAACCTGCACAAGTAAACTCAACATACATCAAATACATTATGATGTATATCATTGAGTTGGGTGAGGCTTCTTCAAATCAGGTACATTTAACCAATGTACCCAACAATCTCCCCCTATTTGGATAAGTCATAACCCTTAGTCAATGATATACACCATTCATAATTAAAAATTACAAAATGATGTAAAGCAGGATAATGTACAGCAGGGTAAACATAAACATGTATAAATCACACATGTATACACATACATCAACACAGAACAAATAAGAAATAGACATATTCACAGAACAATCATGAAATATATTGATCACATATTGTTCTAACATTTGTCTTATACATTTTCAGTAGTTCACAAAAATGTTTTACATTCAAAAGATTACAAAATAATCTTCAAGTAAATTCTTAAACTATTTCTGTTCAGGTTCCTTGATAACTATTCCCTTGCCAGCTTGAACTTGAGCTTTGACAGGGGCATCAGCAGTTTCAGCATCAGCAGGCTTCTTGCCTTTTAGATCTTTCTTTTTAAGCTCTTCAACTTTGATCTTCTGTCTCTCAAAATAATGGTATGACTTAGGAAAGTACTTGCTAGGCTCCACTGCAGTAGGAGGTAGCTTTCCCATCTTTGCCTTCCTTTTATACTGAACTATTGCTTCCTGCCTGATCTCATGTTTTCTCCATTCAGCTTCAGAAAACCACTTGTTCCTGTCATGAGTGTTATCCTTGGCAGCTTTCCAGCCAGTTAATATTATATTCCTAGAGGTAGGGCTCCACTGTTCAAAGTCTGGCCTTTGTTCTGCTTGTTCCCTAAACCTCTTCTTAGACAACCTTGTCTCTTCCTCCTTCTGTAATGCCTCTTGCATGGCTTCAGTAATAGGCTGAACCACTTTGTCCAGAATAACATTAGACTTCCCTTCAGTTGGGCTATACATCTGATGAATATCAGCTTGCACCATGTCAAAATCTGGTGGAGGATAGATCACTTGAGCTACCTCTGGTTGCTCACCTCCAAGATATGCAGTTTGAATCCCAGATTCAGCAACATTATCATCATCACAGAGTGGAGGATAGCCCAGTGTAGCTCTGATGGAATTAGATATCCATTTGGCATGATCAGAGCTAGCTTTGACTAAAACTCTCTCCCCCTTTATGACTTCTCTAGCCATATGATCTCTAACATCATCCTTTTGAAATCTTATTTGACTATCCAGGTATCTGATTCCCTCTTTAAAGAATGGTTTGAGCTTTTGAAGTTGTTCAGAGATGGCTTTCTGGGAGGCTTGGATTGCAGACTTAACAGCAGAAATTTCTTCTTGAAAGGCTTTGTCAAATTCAGCTTTAGCAGCAGTAGAAGTAGAAGGTTCAGCAGCCTTGTTCTTCAATTCAGTGACTATAGCATTATGTGAAGCAGTCAAGTTGTCATTCATTCTTAACTGATTTTCAAGAACATATCCTTGCTTCAATGCTATGTCATCCACTTGGGCTTTTATCTTTTTCTGGTGGGTTGCCAAGTACACCACTGCATTGCCACCCTTGTGGAAGCAGTCTGTCATCTCCTTCTTGTTAAGGTTCATTTCAAACCTTATAGACTTGATGTCCTGGGCTAGATCAAATTGTAAGGATTTCTGCCCTTCATCCACATAAGCTTCTATGGCTTTTCTTTGTTCATCCAATTTAATCTGCATGACAATCATCAAAGCACTATAATCAACAGTTGGAGCTTGCTGAACTATAGGCTGTGGGGAAATAGATTGCAGAGCTTTCTTATAACTTTGACTTTTTCTATTGAAGACATACAGTTTCTTCTTCTTTGCCCTAGCACTCTCCTCATCTTCAGAGGCAGAAGTGCTGGCTATGTCAACCCTGTCCTTAGGGCTTGAAGGCTTCTCAGGTTGCACATCAAGTGCCTTCTCAGTTTCTTGCCTTAGAGGCTCTTCCAGAACTTGCACTTGCTCCCCCTCAGTAGCAGCATTCTTATTCTCAGTAGCATCTGTTTCCTTGTCAAAATCTGCTTGATCCAGATTTAGGAATAAATCTTCCATTGTGTATTCTGGTGGTGAAGGAGCTGGAGACAGTCTTTGCTCTTCAACCACTGGATCAGGAATCACTTGTACAGCAGATGTGTCATCTTCAACAACATCTGGTACTGGACTATCCGGCTGAGTTTGCTGAGGAACATCAGATAAATCAGCATCTTCTATAAGATATTCTAAAGTATTTAGGTCAGTGAGTACCTCTTGTATGATGGTGGTGGCTTGCTCACTTTCCAGTGTAGAGGGTTCTTCTACAACTGGAGGATCCCCCTGGCTGTGATCCTTGTGGATGGGGCTAGCTTGAGGCAGCTCCCCCTAGATCTCAGCAGCCTCTTGAGGAGCAGGAGATTTCACTGCAGTCTCTTCCTCTTGGTCATCTAGAGTGAAAACAACTTGTTCTTCACTTTCAGAACTGCTGGTGGACTCTTGTGCCACTGGAGCAGTTTTTCTCTTTTTCTTTGGAGGAATCTCCTTCTCAGTAACTGTCTTCTTTGGGGTTGGCATTTCCTTGGACAACACCCTGTCCCATCTAGAAAAGATCCTTTGATCCATCTTCCTCATATGATTTATCTTGCTGCCAGCAGCAGTATTCATTACCTCTGGTATGGTACCAGCTAGGTAGAGACTTAAGATTCTGCCCAGATTGGGCTTCTTCAAGCTTTCCTTGATTTTCTCATAAACTACTATAGACCAGTCAGTCTTAAGAGAGAAGATAATCCTTGTCATTATTCCAAACATATAGGCAGACACTCTGTCATGCCCTCCAGGCTTGCTGAGTAAGACCTTACCAACAATCTCAGACATGAATTTTCCTTGGCTGTTCATGCCTTTCCTGTTAAAAACAGAACCTATCTTCATTTTAGGATCCAGACCACACCAGGTTAGAGCTTCCCTGGTCTTGGATGCAGTAACTTCTTCTTCATCTTGAGTTTTTGGAAGCTGTAGAATCTTCCTTAGACTCTTTGGTGATACCTTGACCTTCGTTCCATGAACTCTGGATTTGATTCTGTATCCAGACTCATCTACTTCAGCTCCATTTAGAAATTCAAGAACCTCTTTCTTCCAAATCTTTGTAGGTTCAGAAACTAAGTATTCTAACCTTGAATCAGCAACTTGGGTTACGACCGCCTGGATTTCTGCATCAGCATCGTCGAAAGTGCCGCGCACCAGCTCATATCCTTCGTTGACGTTCTCCTCTAGCTTAGGCGCCATTAGGGTTGTAGAATTTGTCTTGAGAGAAGTGAGGTGTCGACACAGTAGTTTTGGTCTCGAAACTTTGAAAGCGTGTCGACAAACAAAGACCGAACCCTATTTTTACCTTTCTGATTTTGAAGATGAACAGGCGGGATAGTTAACTTAAAATGTGTCGACACTGGCAATAAGTGTCGACACTGACTTATAATGTCTCGACACATATGTGTCGACACAAGTTTAGTCACAGATTTTATGTGTCGACACTTGGTTATGTGTCGACACAACATAACTCGACACATTGTCGAGACTTTACTTAGAAAATTCTGAGTAAAACTTAAGTGTCGACACCACATTGGATGTGTCGACACTTACTGGACATGTGTCGACACCAACATTCTGAAGTGTCGACACCAACATCCTAGATGTGTCGACACTTATTTCCTGAAGTGTCGACACTACTATACTGTCTCGACATAGACTTGTCTATGTGTCGACACCTTTTTTCTTAGCCAATTTTAATTCTGTAAACTTAGTCTAAGTTTATCATTCCTAGTTCAATTTTGAATCTATTGAACTTAGCTTCTTCTAGGGGCTTAGTAAACATATCAGCTACTTGATTATCAATTTTAACATATTCTAATAAAATATCTTCTCTTTCTACATGCTCCCTAAGAAAATGATATTTAATTTCAATATGTTTAGTTCTACAATGAGATACAGGGTTATTAGCTATTGAAATATCACTTGTAGAATCACAGAAAAGTGGAGTTCTATTTACCTGAAATCCATAGTCCTCTAGCTGATGTTGTATCCACAGAAGTTGAGCACAACAACTTCCTGCAGCCACATACTCTGACTCTGCTGTAGAGATAGCCACACTGGTTTGCTTTTTTGCTACTCCATGAAATTAGTCTCCCACCTAGGAATTGACAGGTTCCAGTAGTGCTCTTTCTATCTTCTTTGCATCCTGCAAAGTCTGCATCTGAATAACCTGTTAGATCAAAATATCCATTCCTAGGGTAGCAGAGGCCTAGATAGGGAGTGCCCTTTAGATATCTCAATATTCTTTTGACTGCTGTCAAATGAGACTCTTTAGGGCAGGCTTGATACCTGGCACAAACACATGTAGCATACATGATGTCAGGTCTACTAGCAGTCAAGTATAATAGGGAGCCAACTATCCCTCTATACAAGTTTTCATCTACAGGTTTCCCTACATCATCCTTGCTAAGAGACATACTTGACCCCATAGGAGTCTTCATGGTGCTGGATGAATCCATACCATACTTCCTTATGAGTTCTAGGGTGAACTTGGACTGACAAATGGATAAACCACTCTCAGTCTGTTTAACTTGGAGACCCAAGAAAAACTTCAGCTCTCCCATACTACTCATCTCAAACTGACCTTGCATAAGGTTTGCAAACTTTTTGCAAAGGCTGCTTTCAGTAGACCCAAATATAATGTCATCTACATATATTTGGACTAGTATAACTTTGCCTCTAGATTCCCTAAGGAATAGAGTCTTATCTATTTTCCCCCTTGAGAACTTGTTCTCAATGAGGAAACTAGATAGGGTTTCATACCAAGCCCTAGGGGCTTGCTTTAACCCATATAAAGCTTTCCTAAGTCTATAGACATGATAAGGTAGAGTTGGATCAACAAAACCTGAAGGCTGTTCCACATAGACTTCTTCCTTAAGATTACCATTTAGTAATGCTAACTTGACATCCATTTGGTAAACCTTGAATCCTTGATAGGTTGCATAGGCTAAGAACATCCTTATAGCTTCCAGTCTGGCTACTGGAGCAAAGGTTTGATCAAAATCAATACCTTCTTCTTGCCTATATCCTTTAGCAACCAGTCTAGCCTTATTCTTAATGATGACCCCTTGTTCATCCATCTTATTCCTGTAGATCCACTTAGTTCCTATTATATTGTGGTCTTTAGGTTTAGGAACTAATTCCCAGACCTTGCACCTCTTGAACTGATTAAGCTCTTCTTGCATTGCTTCAGTCCATTGTGGATCCAGTATTGCTTCTTCAAATTTCTTAGGTTCAACTTGAGACAGAAAGCTGGAGTAGATTGCTGCATTTATATATCTGCTCCTGGTTTGTACTCCTTGTCTTGGATCTCCAATAATCTGCTCTACTGGATTATCTCTTAGATGCCTGTTGGCTGGAGGCATCCTAACTTCTGGTTGAACCTCTTCAGCATCTCCATCATGCTGTATTCCTTGTACTTCATCAGCAATTGGCACATGTAGTTCTCCACCCTGGACAACAGCTACTCTCCTCTCCTTGTTGTCTTGCAGCAGGCACTTCTTCTATAGTAAGCTTGTCCATTTTCTTTGTTAAACCTGTGGGGCTGCATACACTACTAGACAACTCATTGTTAATAAGTTTAGTCTCATCAAAAACTACATGCACAGATTCTTCTACAACTTGTGTAGTCAAGTTGTAGACTCTATAAGCCTTACTATTATTGCTGTACCCAACAAAAATTCCCTCTTGGGACTTGGCAGCAAACTTAGTTAAGTAAGACTTCCCATTGTTAAGTATGAAGCATTTGCAACCAAAGATCCTGAAATAGGATAGGTTTGGTTTCCTGCCTTTCACAACTTCATAGGGGGTCTTGTTAAGCCTTTTAGTGATGGTAGCCCTATTTATAACATGGCATGCAGTATTAACTGATTCAGCCCAGAAATACTCTGGTAGTGATGTATCACTTAATAGGGTCCTACCAGCCTCTATCAAGGTTCTATTCTTCCTCTCAGCAATGCCATTTTGCTGAGGTGTTCTAGGTGAAGAGAATTCTTGAAATATCCTAAAGTCTTCACATAGTTTTGTCATGCTATCAGACTGAAATTCAGTACCATGGTCACTTCTAATTTTGACCACTGTACTATTTAGTTCATTCTAAATTTGCTTGACAAAGCTATAGAAGACACTAGGTGTTTCAGATTTCTGTCTTAAGAAGAACACCCAGGAAAACCTTGAGTAGTCATCTACAACTACAAAGGTATAGACCTTCCTACCTAAGCTGTGAACTGGCATTGGACCAAAGAGATCCAAGTGCAAGAGGTATAAACACCTCACAGCATCTTTGTTTTCTATGCTTCTAAAGGTGGATTTAGTCTGCTTGCCCTTTTGACAAGCTGAGCAAATACCATCTTTAACACACTTAACTTGAGGACCATTCCTCACTAACTCTTTGCTAAAGAGTTTGCTAATAGTCTTGTAGTTAATATGGGCTAGCCTCTTGTGCCATTTGACACAATGAGAGACTTTCTCATCAGCTACAAGACAAACTGGAGAACCATTGTTCTCAATCATAATGTCTAGGCAGTAGACATTCCTCTTCCTATAACCTGTCAAAATGATCTCTTGATCACTTGACCTCTTTATATGACAACCATTTTTAACAAATGAGATGGCATACCCTACATCACTTAATTGACTTATACTTATTAGGTTGTGTTTCAACCCTTTAACATAAGCCACTTGAGTAATGGTAACCAAGTTGCTAGAAATGTTACCAAATCCTTTAATGATTCCTTTTTCAGAACCACCAAAGGTGACTTTAGGACCATCTTTTATTGGAATGTAGTCCTTTAGTAATCTTCTAGTTCCAGTCATATGTCTGGAACATCCACTGTCCAAGTACCATGTTGTGGTATGTCCACTTGGACTCAACTGCAAAACAGATTAATGAACCTTAGAACCCAAAGAATTCTTGGGTCCTTGGTACTTGTTAGTTTGCAATCTGACAAAGCTACCTACTGGCTTTCCAACAGGTAGTTTGGTACTCACTTTGGCACTAGCATTGTGCCAACAGTCCACTGCAAAATGGCCAACTTTGCCACAACACCAACATTCAAACTTATTGTACCTTTGCTTAGGTACTGTCTTGGCTGTCTTGTCTATAACAGACTTGTTGAATGTTGGGGCTTTGCCCTTGGACTTAGACTTGGACTGCTCAGTCCTTGCAGATCTAATAAAGCCCAGTCCAGCCTTGCTTTTATGATGAACAAATTCATCAATTAAAGGTAGCACTGACTTAGGTTTAGAAAACCTAGCAACAAGCTCTCTCTCTTTCTGAAGATTGATCTCCAGACTCTTGATTTGATCATTCTTAAAGGTGATAGTCCCCATCTGAATCACAGTTATGTGTTTCAGCCTGGCTATCTCATTCAGCTTTTGATCAAATTGCTTCTCAAAATCTATTGCAGCAGCTTTAAGATCAGCAATTTCCTTTGCCTGACTTTTGGCTAGGGACTTGCTTTTCTTATAAGCCTACAAGAACACCTTATATTCATCTATAAGCTGATGACTATCATCCTCTGACTCAGATACATTCTCATCACTTGATGAAGATGAATCTGATTCTGAACTAGAACAAGAAACTGAACTAAGAGTTGAACTTTGTACCTTACTGGGTCCTGGCTGCTCCAGGATTTTGTCACTCTCAGTCAATGCCATCAGTCCTTGGCACTGACAGTCTTCTTGTTCATAGATAGACTCTATTATCTGCATGAATTCTTCTTCTTCTTCTTCAGCAAACAACCCTATGTAGGCCTCAGCCTCAGACTCAGTTTCTGAAGAAGAGATATCTGATAGAGTCTTCTCCTTCTTAGCAACAAAATACTTTTCTTTCTTGCCTTTGAAATAAGTCTTTTTCCTGTCACTAGATTCTTTCCTCTTTTCAGGACAGTCTACAATAACATGGCCTTGTCTATTGCAGCAATAGCACACTATCTTAGAACTAGTTGCCTTGCTAGATTTTGTCCTCTTTCTGTCCTTCTTTGAATCCTTTTTATCCTGATAAGAAGCTTCTTTTCCTTTTGAAGTAGAGGGCTTTGTCCTCCACTATTTCTTCTTCAAGAATTTCTGAAAGTGTCTAGTGAAGGCAGCAAAGTCTTCATCACTTTCACTACTTTCAGACTTGGTGCTGACAGACTCATCTGTCTCTGATTCAACTACCTTTGGAGGTGGAGTTGATGACTTATTTTTGCACTTCCTGGAGGCTTCTGTCTTGAAGGCTACTATTCTTTCCTTGTGCTCAGTTCTTGTTGATTTCTCCTCCTCTTTTCTCACTGTCAATTGTATTTCATAAGACAATAAATTGCCAAACAGTGTAGGAGGAGGAATTTCCCCCAACTTAGCCATTTCTCTTATGGCACAGATCTTGGTGTCCCAATCTTTGGTTAGGGACCTTAAGAACTTGTCATTTAGTTCATAGTTACTGAACTCTCTTCTATAAGACATGAGTTCATTCACTATTCTGTAGAACTTCTTATAGCACTCAGTTATGCTATCACCTTTCCCTTGTCTAAAACTCTCATACTCCTGATTTAGCAAGAATTTTCTATCTTGACTAACTTCTTCAGATCCTTCCATATACACTATAAGAGTGTCCCACATCTCTTTGGCTGTCTTACAGTGTATAAGATTCTGAAATGTTGCATCATCTATGGCACTCACTATAATGTTTTGTTCCCTCTTGTCCATGGTGGCTAGGACAATCTCATCCTTAGTCATCTCAGAGAAATCATTTGGAGTTCTCTGATTTGCATCTAGAACTGAAATCTTCATGGGCACATAAGGCCCTTCCTTTACTGTGATGTAGATTCTAGGGTCTGAGGCCTCCATAAACAACCTTACCCTTTCCTTCCAGATCCCAAAGATCTCTTTCCTGCATATGGGCAATTTCATGGAACCCAATTCCTTGTGATTCTCAGAGGAACCCATGTTTCTTGATTTTCTTGAATCTATATTTTCTTGAATCTGAATGTTGCCTTACACTGAATCTGCCAATCAGGATCTCCTCAGACTGTTAGTCCTTTTGAGGAACCTCGCTTTGATACCACTTGAAAGATATGGTACCTAAACACCTAGAGGGGGGGGGGGGGGTGAATAGGTGACCTAATCCTTATTAAACTTTAATGGCAGCAATCAGTTATATCACAGATTTCTAACTGCTTTTGCACAGCAATAACAAAGCATACACAACAAATAACAATCACAGCACAGTAGACACATTGATTTATAATGGTTCCCCAAGCTTTGGGTACATCCACTTTCCCCCTTCGCCTATCTAGCAGTGTACTAGATTCAGCCAAACTTCTCCACTGTCTCAGAACCCAAATTGGTTCCTACTCCTCAGGCCCAAGGCCTTACAACTCAGCTTTTCCCAAAGCTTACACTCAGCCACAAATGCCTACACTCAGCCAATCAAGTCCTACACTCAGCCAACAAGGCCTACACTCAGAGATTTCAATCTCCTACACTCAGGCTCTCAAGCCCTACCCTCAGCCTTTTTAAATACAGGCTTACAATTCACTCAGATCCAAAGGATCCTACAAGTTAAAATGATTTTACAAATATTAACTCTACAACTCAGAAAGAAGAGAGGGGAGTTGAGAGTTTCTTGATGAGTTCTTGGAAGAACTCAGCTGGATCCAATCTGACTTAGCTTTCTTCAAAGCTTCTTGAAAGTAGAACTGAATAAGAATGAATCGTTCTGCAGTTGTTCCTTGACCTCTGCCACTTAGAATTCAGAATAAATCTGAACCCTTCTTCTCAGCCTAGTTCCAAAGGCTGATTTCTTGGATGGAGCCCTCTGTCTCCAACTTCTTAGATCTGCACTTCGACTGCAAGATCTTCTTGTGTTGATACTCTATGTACCACTTTAACAACTTGTTTTTCTACAATCTGAACTCTCGTTTCTGTAAACTGTAGGTGCCTATTTATAGGCCTTCTTCATGGTAACCGGCTGGTCCGGTTCATAACTGTCTTCTGACATCTCTGTCAGGTGCTGTAGACCGGCTGGAACGGCAGCTGTCAAGTCATGCAGTCATTTCTTGAAAATCTCTAACTGTCTGAAAGTGTCGAGACTTTCTGTCTTTAAGTGTCGACACTTATAGTCCAAGTGTCGACACATGCTGTGTAAGTGTCGACACAAGTCTACAAGGTGTCGACACAACTCCTTGTATGTCTCGACACAGATTCTTCTTCAGGTGTCGACACTGAAATTGAGTGTCGACACAAGTACTTGATCTTCTATCTTTAAATGAATTCTTCTAAGTGTCGACACATCACCTTTTGTGTCGACACAACTTCTTGTGTTGAATCTGTTAAGTGTCGACACAGCTTCTTGGTGTCGACACATAGTCTTCTATGTTGATACTTACTGAGTGTCGACACAGCTCCTTGTGTCGACACTTGATTCTTCTGTCGAGACTTCAGCTGAGTGTCGACACATTCCCTTAGTGTCGACACTTGTACTTAGAATATTTTGTTGATAATTCTGTTCTTTACTAAGTGTCGACACAGCTCCTTGTGTCGACTTTCTTCAAGTGTAGAGTCTTCAGCTGAGTGTCGACACATTGTTTTAGGTGTCGACACTTACTTCATGTGTTGACTCTTCTGTTGAGTGTCGACACTTTGTTTTTGGTGTCGACACTTTCTTCAAGTGCTGACTCTTCTTGTGGCGTCGACACATTGTTCTGGGTGTCGACACTTTAACTTAGTCTCTGCTGACTTTTGCTGAGTGTCGACACAGCTACAAGTGTCGACACTTTCTGGTGTAGACACAGCTTCACTGGGTGTCGACACAGCTCCTTGTGTCGACACTTTCTGTCTGCACTTTTCTTCATTGAGTGTCGACACAGCTCCTTTTGTCGACACTTTCTGTCTGGTGTCGACTCTGCATCCCAGATGTCGACACAATGACTCCAAGTGTCTACACTGCTTGTCTGGGTGTCGACACATGGACTTAGAAACTTTTTGCTTCAGCCCAGTGATTACTTAACCTGCACAAGTAAACTCAACATACATCAAATACATTATGATGTATATCATTGAGTTGGGTGAGGCTTCTTCAAATCAGGTACATTTAACTAATGTACCCAACACAATGTTTCAGAATCTGATACACTGTAAGACAACTAAAGAAATGTGGGATACTCTTATTGTGTACATGGAGGGTTCTGAAGAAGTGAGGCAAGACAGAAAATCCTTGCTAAACCAAGAATATGAAAGTTTTAGACAAGGTAAGGCTGATAGCATAACTGAGTGCTATAAGAAGTTCTACAGGATTGTGAATGAGCTCATGTCCTATGGCAGAGAGTTCAGTAATTATGAACTCAATGATAAGTTTCTAAGGTCCCTAACAAAAGATTTGGACACCAAGATCTGTGTCATTAGGGAAATGACAAAGTTCGGAGAAATTCCTCCACCAACACTTTTTGGCAAAATGCTGTCCTATGAAATGCAGTTAATGGTGAGGAAAGAAGAGGAGAAATCAACAAGAAGTGAACATAAGGAAAGGACAGTGGCCTTCAAAATAGAAGCCCCCAGAAAGTACAGAAATAAGTCACCAACTCCACCTCCAAAAGCAGCTGAATCTGAGTCAGATGAGTCAGTCAGCAGAAAATCTGAAAGCAGTGAAAGTGATGAGGACTTTGCTGCCTTCACAAGACAATTCCAGAAGTTCTTAAAGAAGAAACAGTGGAGGACAAGGCCATCTACTTCACAGGGAAAAGAAGACTATTATCAGAATAAAAAGTCTTCAAAGAAAGACAGGACAAAGTCCAAGTCTAGCAAAGCAACACTATCAAAAATTGTATGCTATTGCTGTAATAGACAAGGACATGTCATTGCAGACTGTCCAGAGAAGAGGAAGGAGTCTAATGACAAGAAAAGGACTCAATACAAGGGCAAGAAAGAAAAGTCTTTTGTTGCCAAAAAGGACAAGAGCCTGTCAAATAATTCTTCATCAGAAACTGAGTCAGATGCTAAGGCATATATAGGACTATTTGCTGAGGAAGAAGAAGAAGAGTTCATTCAGATCATGAACTCTGTATATGAACAAGAGGACAGTCAGTGCCAAGGACTAATGGCATTGACAGAAAGTGACAAAATCCTGGAGCAGCCAGGACCTAGTAAGGTACAACATTGTTCTTTTAGTTCAATTTCTTGTGCCAGTACAGAATCAGATTCATCATCATCAAATGATGAGAGTGCATCTGAGTCTGAAGAGGATATTCATCAGTTGATAGATGAATATAAAGTTCTGTTGCAAGCTTATAAGAAGAGCAAGTCCCTAGCCAAAAGTCAGACAAAGGAAATTGCTAATCTCAAAGCTGCTGCAACTGATTTTGAGAAGTTGTTTGATCAAAAGCTTAATGAGATAGCCAGACTGAAGCACATAACTGTGATTCAGATGGGGACTATATCATTTAAGAATGATCAAATCAAGAGTCTGGAGATTAATCTTCAGAAGGAGAAAGACTTAGTTGCTAGGTTTTCTAAACCTAAGTCAGTTCTACCCTTAATTGATGAATTTGTTCATCACAAAGGTAAAGTTGGACTGGGATTTAATAGACCTGCAAGGACTGTTCAGTCCAAGTCCAAGTCCAAGGGCAAAGCCCCAACTCTCAACAAGTCAGCTGTAGATAAAACAGTAAAGACAGTACCTAAGCAAAGGTACAATAATTTTGAGTGTTGGTGCTGTGGCAAGGTAGGCCACTTTGCAATGGACTGTTGGCACAATGCTAGTGCCAAAGTCAGTAGCAAACTGCCTGTTAGAAAACCTGCAGGTAGCTTTGTTAGGATGCAAACTAACCAGTACCAAGGACCCAAGAATTCTTTGGGTTCTAAGGTTCACTAATCTGTTTTGCAGGTGAGTCCAAGTGGCCATGCCCCAATATGGTACTTGGACAGTGGATGTTCCAGACATATGACTGGAACAAGGGGTTTACTAAAGGACTACACACCCATCAAGGATGGTCCAAAAGTCATCTTTGGTGGTTCTGAAAAAGGGATCATCAAGGGTTTTGGTAACATTTTTAACTCCTTTATTTCAATTACTCAAGTGGCCTATGTTAAAGGTTTGAAACATAACCTTATTAGTATAAGTCAATTGAGTGATGTAGGATATGCCATCTCATTTGTGAAAGATGGTTGTCATATCAGGAGGTCAAATGATCAAGAGATCATTTTGACTGGTTATAGAAAAAGGAATGTCTATTGCTTAGACATTATGGTTGAGAACAATGGTTCTCCAGTATGCCTCGTGGCTGATGAGATAGTCTCTCATTGTGTCAAATGGCACAAGAGGCTAGCCCATCTAAACTACAAGACAATTGGCAAACTCTTTAGCAAAGAGTTAGTGAGGAATGGTCCTCAAGTTAAGTGTATTAAAGATGGTATTTGCTCAGCTTGTCAAAAGGGCAAGCAGACTAGATCCACCTCTAGAAGCATTGAAAACAAAGATGCTGTGAGGTGTTTATACCTCTTGCATATGGATCTCTTTGGTCCAATGCCAGTTCACAGCCTAGGTAGGAAGGTCTATACCTTTGTAGTTGTAGATGACTACTCAAGGTTTTCCTGGGTGTTCTTCCTAAGACAGAAATCTGAAACACCTAGTGTCTTCTACAGCTTTGTCAAGCAAATTCAGAATGAACTAGACAGTACAGTGGTCAAGATTAGAAGTGACCATGGTACTGAATTTCAGTCTGATAGTATGACAAAACTATGTGAATAATTTGGGATATTTCAAGAGTTTTCTTCACCAAGGACACCTCAGCAAAATGACATTGCTGAGAGGAAGAATAGAACCTTGATTGAGGCTGGTAGGACCCTATTAAGTGGTACATCACTACCAGAATATTTCTGGGCTGAAGCAGTCAATACTGCATGCCATGTTATTAATAGGGCTACCATAACTAAAAGCCACAACAAGACCCCCTATGAGGTTGTGAAAGGCAGGAAACAAAACCTATCCTACTTCAGGATCTTTGGTTGTAAGTGCTTTATACTTAACAATGGAAAGTCTTACTTGACTAAGTTTGCTGCCAAGTCCCAAGAGGGGATCTTTATTGGGTACAGCAACAACAGTAAGGCTTATAGAGTTTACAACTTGTCTACTCAAGTTGTAGAGGAATCTGTACATGTAGTATTTGATGAAACTAGACTTATTAACAATGAGTTGTCTAATAGTATTTGCAGCCTAATAGGTATAACTGAGAAGTTGGACATGCTCACTATAGAAGAAAGACCTACTGCAAGGCAGCAAGTAGAAGATAGTGGCTGCTGTCCAGGGGGAGTACTACATGTACCAAATGCAGAAGAAGTACAAGGAGTACAACAAGATGAAGAAGTTGAAGAAGTTCAACCTGAAGTCAGGATGCCTCCAGCCAATAGGCATCTAAGAGATCATCCAGCAGAACAAATCATTGGTGATCCAAGACAAGGGGTACAAACAAGGAGCAAAAATCTGAATGCAGCAATCTACTCCAGTTTTCTATCCCAAGTTGAACCAAAGAAGTTTGAAGAAGCCATCCTAGACCCTCATTGGATTGAGGCAATGCAAGAAGAGCTGAATCAGTTCAAAAGGTGCAAGGTCTGGGAGCTTGTTCCTAAACCAAAATACCACAATATAATTGGGACAAAGTGGATCTTTAGGAACAAGATGGATGAGCATGGAGTCATCATTAAGAACAAAGCAAGATTGGTTGCTAAAGGATATAGGCAGGAAGAAGGTATTGACTTTGATCAAACCTTTGCTCCAATAGCCAGACTGGATGTCATAAGGATGTTCCTGACCTATGCAACCTTTCAAGGATTTAAAGTTTACCAAATGTATGTCAAGTCAGCATTTCTAAATGGTAACCTAAAAGAAGAAGTCTATGTGGAACAACCATCAGGTTTTGTTGATTCAACTCTACCTAATCATGTCTATAGACTTAGGAAAGCATTATATGGGTTAAAGCAAGCCCCTAGGGCTTGGTATGAAACCCTGTCTAGTTTCCTCATTGAGAATAAGTTCACAAGGGGGAAAATAGACAAGACTCTATTCCTTAGGGAATCCAGAGGCAAAGTAATACTAGTCCAAATATATGTAGATGACATAATATTTGGGTCTACTGAAAGTAGTCTTTGCAAAAAGTTTGCAAAACTAATGCAAGGACAATTTGAGATGAGTAGTATGGGAGAACTTAAGTTCTTCTTGGGTCTCCAAGTAAGACAAACTGAGAATGGATTATCCATATGCCAGTCTAAGTTCACCCTAGAACTCATCAGGAATTATGGTATGGATTCATCCAGTACCATGAAGACTCCTATGGGGTCAAGTATGTCTCTTAGCAAGGATGATGCAGGGAAACCTGTAGATGAGTCTTTGTATAGAGGGATAGTTGGCTCCCTATTATATTTGACTGCAAGTAGACCAGATATCATGTATGCGACATGTGTCTGTGTAAGGTATCAAGCCTGCCCTAAAGAGTCTCATTTGATAGCAGTCAAAAGAATATTGAGATATCTAAAGGGCACTCCTTATCTAGGCCTCTGGTACCCTAGGGATGGGGATTTTGAACTAACAGGTTATTCAGATGCAGACTTTGCAAGATGCAAAGAAGACAGAAAAAGCACAACTGGAACCTGTCAATTCCTAGGTGGAAGACTGATTTCATGGAGTAGCAAAAAGCAAACAAGTGTGACAATCTCCACTGCAGAATCAGAATATGTGGCTACAGGAAGTTGCTGTGCTCAACTTCTATGGATACAAAATCAGCTTGAGGATTATGGATTTCAGGTAAGTAGAACTCCACTCTTTTGTGATTCTACAAGTGCTATATCAATTGCTCATAATCCTGTTTCCCATAGTAGAACTAAACATATTGAAATAAAATATCATTTTCTTAGGGAGCATGTAGAGAAAGAAGATATTTTACTAAAATATGTTAAAACAGATAATCAACTAGCTGATATGTATACTAAGCCCCCAGAAGAAACTAAGTTCATTAGGTTTAAAATTGAACTAGGAATGATAAACTTAGAATAAGTTTATAGAAATTGCTAAGTCAAAAGGTGTCGACACACAGAGATATCTGTGTCGACACAGAATAGTGGTGTCGACACTTCAGGAAAAAGGTGTCGACACATCTAGGAAATTGGTGTCGACACTTCAGAAAATTAGTGTCGACACATGACAAGTAGGTGCCGACACATCCAAGGTGGTGTCGACACTTAGGTTTTACTCAGAATTATCTAAGTAAAGTCTCGACTAAATGTCGAGTTATGTGGTGTCGACACATAAACAAGTGTCGACACATATAATCTGTTGACTAAACTTGTGTCGACACATATGTGTCGAGACATTATAAGTCAGTGTCGACACTTATCGACAGTGTCGACACAATTTAAGTTAGTTGCCCGCATTTTCATCTTCAAACCTAGAAAGGTATAAATAGGATTTTGCCTTTATCTGTCGACACGCTTTCAAAAGTTTCGACACCAAACTTGTGTGTCGACATCTCTCTTCTCTCAGTTGAAATTCTTCAAACCCTAATGGCGCCAAAGCTTGAGGAGAACGTCAATGAAGGATATGAACTGATGCGCGACGTGTTTGTTGATGCAGACCCGGAGATCAAGACTGTAGTAACCCTAGTTGCAGATTCAGGGTTAGAATATCTTGTTTCCGAGCCAACTAAAATCTGGAAGAAGGAAGTACTGGAATTCCTTAATGAAGCAACCCTAGACGACACTGGATTCAAGATCAAGTCCAGGGTCCATGGTGAAAAGGTGAAGGTGTCACCTAAAAGTTTGAGGAAAGTACTACAATTACCATGAACTAAAGAAGATGATGAAGTTACTGCTTCAAAGACCAGAGAAGCTCTAACTTGGTGTGGACTAGATTCTAAAATGAAAATTGGATCTGTTTTCAATAGAAAAGGCATGAACAGCCAAGGGAAATTCATGTCAGAAATTGTTGGCAAAGTAATTTTAAGCAAACCTGGAGGGCATGATAGGGTATCTGCCCATATGTTCAGCATTATGACCAGGATAATCTTCAATCTGAAAACTGACTGGTCTGTAGTGATCTTTGAGAAGATCTAGGAAAGCCTGAAGAAGCCCAACTTGGGCAGGATCTTAAGTCTATACCTTGCTGGAAGTATTCCAGAGGTAATGAGTCAAGCTGCTGGCAGTAAAATCAACCACATGAGGAAAATGGACATGAGGATATTCTCCAGGTGGGACAGAGTTTTGACAAAGGAGATGCCTACTCCTGAGAAGGAAACTCCACTGAAAAAGAAGAAGAAAACTGCCCAAGTGGCTCAAGTGTCCTCTAGCAGCTCTGACAGTGAAGAGCAAGTTGTCTTCTCACCTAATGAGAATGAAGAAGAGACTGTTGTGAAATCTCCAGTTCAACAAGAAGTTGTTGAGAAGCAGGGGGAGCTACCACAAGCTAGCCCCTTACACCAGGATTCAGTATAGGGGGAGCCACTAGGTGTGGAAGAGCCCACTCCTCTTGAGAGTGAGCAAGAAACCAACATCATCCTAGAGGTAATCACTGAGCTTAATGCTTTAGATTTCCTTAAAGTGGATACTGTTTTATCTGATCCATTAGTTAATGTTAATCAGCAAACTCAGCTGGATAGCCAACTCCCAGATGTTGTCATGGGAGACACATCTGTTGTAGATCAAATTATATCTTATCCGGTGGTAGATGAGCAAAGAATTTCTCATGCCCATTCTCCACAAGAAATTACCATGGAGGATTTATTTCTTAATCTGGATCAAGAAGATTTTGACAAAGAAACTACAACTGCTGTAGGAGAGAATGCTCCAATTGAGGGGGAGCAACTGCCAATTCTAGAATAAACTGCAAGGCAAGAGCCTGAGAAGCCCAAAGAAGTTGAGGAGCTACCTAAGGAGAGGGTAGAGATAGCCAGCACCTCAGCCTCTGAAGATGAGGAGGCTACAAGGGATAAGAAAAAGAAACTTCAAGTATTCAGAAGAAGGATCCAAAGTTATAAGAAGGCATTACAAACCATAGCACCACAGCCTACAGTTCAGCCAGCACCATCAATAGATTATAGTGCTCTTATGGTTGTTATGCAGATAAAGCTTGATGAGCACAGGCAAGCCATTGAAAAGTATGTAGATGAAGGATAGAAGTCTCTTCAATTTGATCTGGCCTAGGACATAAAGTCCATAAGATTTGAGATGAATCTCAATTAGAAGGAGATGACAGACTGCTTCCACAAAGGAGGGAATGCAGTGGTGTACTTGGCTACACATCAGGAAAAGATAAAAGCTCAAGTTGATGAACTTACAGTCAAGCAAGGCTATGTACTTGAAAATCAAATTAGAATGAATGATAACTTGACTGCTTCTCACAATGCCATAGTCATAGAAATGAAGAATCTGGCTGCAGGGCAGACTCCAGCTAATGCTACTGCTAAAGCAGAATTTGACAAAGTATTCCAAGAAGAAATAACTGCTGTTAAGACTGCCATACTAGACTCTCAGAAGATCATTACTGACTAACTCCAAAGGTTAAAGCCTTATTTTAAAGATGGAGTCAATTATTTGGATAACCAGGTTAGATTTCAAAAAGATGATGTCGGAGATCACATTGAAAGAGAAGTCATAAAGGGAGAGAGAGTGTTAGTCAAGGCCAGCTCTGATCATGCTAAGTGGATATCTAATTCTATCAGAGCAACTCTTGGATATCCTCCTCTTTGTGATGATGATAATGTGGCAGAATCTGGAATTAATCCTGCATATCTAGGAGAGGAGCAACCTGAAGTGGCTCAAGTTATCTATCCTCCTCCAGATTTTGACATGATACATGCTCATATACAGTACATGTATAGCCCACCTGGGGGAAAGGACAATGTCATTATAGAGAAAGTTGTTCAGCCAATATCTGAAGCTATGCAAGAAGCACTGCAGAAAGAAGAAGAGATCAGATTATCTAAGAAGAGGTTCAGGGAGCAAGCTGAACAAAGACCTGACTTTGAGCAGTGGAGCCCCACCTCAAGAAATATTATTTTGACTGCCTGGAAAGCTGCAAAAGATAATGTGCAAGATAGGAACAAGTGGTTTTCTGAATTAGAATGGAGAAAGCATGAGACAAGGCAGGAGGCCATAGTCCAATATAGAAGAAAGGCCAAGATGGGAAAGCTACCTCCTACTGCCCAGGAGCCTAGCAAGTACTTTCCCAAGCCTTATCACTACTTTGAGAGGCAAAAGATCAAAGCAGAAGAGCAAAAGAAAAAGGACTTGAAAGACAAGAAGCCTGCTGATGCTAAAGTTGCTGAAGCTCCTATTCAAGCCAAAGTACAAGCTGGAAAAGGCATAGTAATTAAGGAGGCTGAACAAAAGTAGCATAGAAATTTTCTTAAGTTTACTATGTAATCTTTTGATGTAAATCATTCTGTAAACTTTAGAATTATGAATATGACAAGCTATTAGAACAATGTCTGTGTGATAAATTTGCTATGTGATAAATTTATTTCATAATTGTTCTGTGATGATATCTGTGTATGCATGTTTGTTTAATACATGTGATGTTACTTTCCTGATTACATAATTCTGTTTCACATCATTCTGTAATTTTATTATGAATGGTGTATATCATTGACTAAGGGTTATGACTTCTCCAAATAGGGGGAGATTGTTGGGTACATTGGTTCAAATGTACCTGATTTGAAGAAGCCTCACCCAACTCAATGATATATATCAAAATGTATTTGATGTGTTTTGAGTTTTCTTGTGCAGGTTAAGTATTTGCAGGAAAAAAGAAAAAGTTTCTAAGTCCATGTGTCGACACCCAGAGGGAAAGTGTCGACACTTAAGAAGACTTGTGTCGACACCCAGACAAGCAGTGTCGACACTTGGAGTATTTGTGTCGACACCAGGGATGCAGAGTCGACACCAGACTGAAAGTGTCGACACAAGGAGCTGTGTCGACACTCAATGAAGAAAAGTGCAGTGAAGCAGTGTCGACACTTAACAGTTGTGTCGACACCCAGAGAAACTGTGTCTACATCAGAAAGTGTCGACACTTAGAGGCTGTGTCGATACTCAGCAAAAGTCAGCAGAGACTAAGTATAAGTGTCGACACCTAGAGCAATGTGTCGACACTCAGCAGAAGAGTCAACACTTGAAGAAAGTGTCGATACAAGAAAGTATGTGTCGACATTCAGCTGAAGACTCAACACTTGAAGAAAGTGTCGACACAAGGAGCTGTGTCGACACTTAGCAAAGTTCAAGAATATTCTAAGTACAAGTGTCGACACTAAGGAGTTGTGTCGACACTCAGCCAGAGTCTCGACAGAAGAACAATGTGTCGACACCCAGAGCAATATGTCGACACTCAGCAAGTATCAACACTGAAGACATGTGTCGACACCAAGAAGAAGTGTCGACACTCAGCGAGTTCAACACATGAAGATGTGTCGACACAAATGTGTTGTGTCGACACTTAGAAGAATTCAGCAAAATACTGAAGTACAAGGACTTGTGTCAACACACATTATCAGTGTCGACACATGAAGAAGAAGCAGTGTCGAGATATAAAATCTACAACACAAGGAGTTGTGTCGACACCTTGTAGACTAGTGTCGACACTTAGACAACTTGTGTCGACACTTGGTCTATAAGTGTCGACACTTAAAGACAGAAAGTCTCGACACTTTCAGACAGTTACAGAGTTTTTAAGAACTGACTGGATGACTTGACAGCTGCCATTCCAGCCAGTCTACTGCACCTGTCAGAGTTGTCAGAATTCAGTTATGAATCGGACCAGCCGGTTACCGTGAAGAAGGCCTATAAATAGGCTTATGCTGTCTACAAAAAGTATGAGGAAGTTGTTGAAGTTGTTCAGATTGAGGATCAACACATCAAGTAATACAAAGAAGATCTTGCTATCAAGTGAAGATCTAAGTAGTTGGAGAGAGAGAGAGCTCCATCCAAGAAATCAGTCATTTGAACCAGACTGAGAAGAAGGGTTCAGATTTATTCTGAATCTTAAGTAGCAGAGATCAAGGATCAACTGCAGAAGAGGTCAATCTTATTGTGTTCTACATTCAAGAAGTTTTGAAGAAAGCCAGGTCAGATTGATTTCAGCTGAGTTCTTCCAAGAACTCATCAAGAAACTCACAACACTTCTCTCTTTACTCTAGTTATTGAGTTACAATATTTGTATTCATTTTATCTTGTAGGATCCTTAGGGATCTGAGTGTTGTAAGCCTGTAATTATAAAGGCTGAGTGTAGGGCTTGAGAGCCTGAGTGTAGGAGATTGGAATCTCTGAGTGTAGGCCTATTGTGGCTGAGTGTAGGCCTTGGTGGCTGAGTGTAGGCCTTGGTGGCTGAGTGTAGGCTTTGTGAAGAAGCTGAGTTGTAGGGCCTTGGGCATGAGGTGTAGGAACCTATTTTGGGTTCTGAGATAGTGGAGGAGTTTGGATGAATCTAGTACACTGCTAGATAGGCGAAGGGGGAAAGTGGATGTACCCAAACCTTGGGGAACCACTATAAAACTGTGTGTCTACTGTGTGCTGTGATATTCTGTGATTGCTATGTGATTGCTGTGTACAAATAGATATAACTCTGAGATAAAATCTGAAGACTGCCACAAAAAGTTAAAAAGATTCAAGTCACCTATTCACCCCCCCCCCCTCTAGGTGTTTAGGTACAATATCTTTCAGACTCCCTATGAATTACTCAAAGGGAAGAAACCTAAAGTTGATTATTTTAGAGTTTTTGGTTGTATTTGCTATATACATAATAATGACAAGAAATACTTAGCAAAATTTCAAGCTAAAGCTGATGAAGGAGTATTTCTGGGATACTCCATGATCAGCAAGGCTTATAGGGTTTATAATAAATCATCTCTAATGATTGAGGAATCTGTTCATATATCATTTGATGAATCTAACATGTCTTTCAAGGAGAATATCTCTTCTACCATAAAATCTTTGCAGGAACATTCTCTTGTTGAAGACTTGAACAAGTTACAGGTTACTCAAAGGGATGAAAGCAGTGAAGATGAAGAAAGTGCTCAACATATTGAAGAATAACTTGAAGAGTCAGTTGTTGTACCACAAGAGGAAACAACAACACAGGTTGGTGAACAATCAACACCCTCTGTTGATTTAGTAACATCAAGAGACCATCCAATTTCCCAAGTAATTGGAGACATCTCAGCTGGTGTGCAAACCAGAAATTAGGTCAACCAAAACCTGTTGCACACTTGCTTCCTATCTCAAATTTAACCTCAATCCATTCAAGATGCAGAGCAAGATCCACACTGGATCATTGCAATGCAAGAAGAGTTGCATCAATTTGAAAGGAACAAAGTTTGGGAACTAGTGCCAAAGTATAAGGATCACACCATTGTTGGAACAAAATGGGTGTTCAGAAACAAATTGGATGATCAAGGAGTAATTGTAAGGAATAAGGCAAGGCTAGTTGCTCAAGGATACTCACAAGAAGAAGGAATAGACTATGACCAGACTTTTGCACCAGTTGCAAGATTGGAAGCCATCAGAATATTCTTAGCTTATGCAGCATACAAAGGCTTCAAGGTATATCAGATGGATGTAAAAAGTGCATTTCTAAATGGAGACATCAAAGAAGAAGTCTATGTCAGACAACCTCCAGGTTTTATCTCTCCAACTTATCCTGATTATGTTTTTAAGTTGAACAAAGAATTATATGGTCTCAAGCAAGCTCCTAGAGCATGGTATGAGACCATAGCATGCTTCCTTCTAGAAAATGGATTTTTAAGGGGTAGAGTAGACCAAACTCTTTTCATTAGAACCGCATAAGTCCCATACCCTACTAGTACAAATTTATGTAGATGCTATTATTTTTGGCTCTACTGATTCAAATTTGTGCAGAAGGTTCTCCAACCTAATGCATTCTAAATTTGAAATGAGTAGCATGGGTGAGCTATCCTTCTTTCTAGGATTGCAAGTCAAACAACATGCTGAAGGCATCTTTATTTCTCAAACCAAGTATGCAAATGAATTGGTCAAGAAATTTGGTATGTCTGAAACATCCTGTATGAAAACACCCATGCTTACTAATGTTGTATTGGATGCTGATGAACATGGGAAACCTGTTGATCAGACAACATATAGAGCAATGATTGGCTCTTTACTATACCTTACAGCTAGTAGACCTGACATAATGTTTGCTACATGCATATGTGCTAGATTCCAAGGAAGCCCTAGAGAGTCACACCTAACATTAGCAAAAAGAATTCTCAGGTATGTTAAAAGTTATCTAAATCTAGGTATCTGGTATCCAAAAGATTCAGCATTTGAATTAACTGAATTTTCTGATGCTGATTTTGCTGGATGCAGAATTGACAGGAAAAGCACCAGTGGAACTTGTCAGTTTCTTGGTGACAGACTTGCTCCTGGTTTTGTAAGAAACAAACTTCTGTGTCAACTTCAACTGCTGAAGCTGAATATATGGCTGCAGGCAGTTGTTGTTCACAAATATTGTGGATTCAAAACCAACTCCTAGACTATGGCTACAACTTAGAGAAGTCTAAAATATTTTGTGATAAAACCAGTGCTATTTCTATAGCTCAAAATCCAGTCCTCCATAGTAGGACAAAACACAGAAATTATACATCATTTTTTAAGGGATAATGTTGAGAAGAATAAAATTAAACTTCAATATATCCCAACTGATTTGCAAAGGGGAGATATTTTCACCAAACCCTTGGATGAAAAGAAACACACCTTCTTCCTAAATCAGTTAGGAATGTTAGATGGAGGAAGTCTATAATAATGCCCAAGATTTTAAAACTTTAAAAATTGACCAAGACTTGGCAAACATCTTGATTTTTCTAAGTGTCTAGAGTGTATTTCTGGTCTCTGAACTGCGCTCGATGATTTTCCCCCAGATCGTCGAACGGAGATCGACGATTTCTGAAATCGTCGACCAGAGTTCAGCGCTTCTCAGATAGTCTGAACTATCTCTTCCGGTCAACGATCGTCGAACGGCGCTCGACGATTTTGTTCCCTGAACTATCGTCGAATGGAGCTCGACGCTGTCCAACATCATCGAACGGAGACCGACGATATTGAAGACTCTTCAGATTCCTTTAGAAGCCTCGATCGTCAAACTGAGTTCAATAATCTTTCCTTTTCTGCGTCGAACCCTAATATAAAATTCATTTTTCGGCCGTCGTCCTCCTTTTGCGCTTTTAATCTCTCTTCAAAAATTTCTCTTTCCCTCCAAACATCTCTACACTCGGTCGTTTTGTTTGTTGATTTTTGCAGGTAACCATGGCCGTCTCTGTTGCTGTTCTAGCCGCAATGAAATTCGATGCTGGATTTGATATAGACATGGAGTCCTTCAGCACCAGTGATCAGGTTTTTCAAGACATTCTGGAACTGTTCAAGGAGCAGAAGGTTGTTGCTATCATGACTACAAGAATCAAGTTGGCTGCTGATGAGATTAAGGAGTGGGTCTATACTGCCCACAACCAGGACCAAAACACAGTGGTTGGTTCCATTTCTGGAACCCAGGTACCTTTGACTCCTGCTATTCTGACAGAGGTTTTTGAATTAAGTTCTGGAAAAGATTCTACTGAGTTATCTAGAGAAGAATTTTCTGATTTACTTACAAGAATGGGTCATTCTGATGCATAACCTAGCAAGCTACTGAAAAAGAACTTAGCTGTGGAATACAGGTTTTTGGCCGATGTAGTAGGAAAGGTTTTGTTGGCCAAACATTCAGCACATGATACTATCTCTAGGTATCAGCTGTGCTTGATGGGTGCCATTGTGGATAAGAAACAGTTGAACTGGGGAGACGTTTTCTTTGACCTGATCAAGAAGAAAATAAGCAAGAACTTTGTGAATTATGGGAGGATCCTAGGGCTTTTTCTTCATAATAGATGCCATGTCCTGCTTGTCTCTTCTGGGATGCATATCAATGCCTCTAAGAGGCTGTCCTGTGCCCTCTTTGGCAAATGGGACATGCAGATAACAAAGCCCAGCAGGCCTTCTGCAAGCACAACTTCAGGCATAAGGACACTTGTAGTCTCTTCCCCTCAAGTCTCTGCCCCTGCAGAAGACTTGCCTGCTGCTTCTCCTCCTCCTCCAACTCTTATTCCATCTCCACCAGTAACATCCACCATTCCAATTTCATCCACCATCATTTTTTCTAGCCCATCTCCAACATCAATTCCATCTCCAATTCCCACTCTTCCAATACCAGAAGAAATCTTCCATCCATTACACCACTACCCTCAACCAGACATTGACACATCATCCAACATTCCCTCATTCAATCTTCTTGATGATTCCTTCATGGATGATTCACCTTCATCCCCTCCTGAGCCACCCTCCTCATCTACATCTTACCAACAACTTCTACAAGACATTATTGATCAACCCTCATTCACACCCTCTATCTACATACCACTTTCTTCCATTTCCACAATACCCAAACTTCAACCTTCACTTCTACCATCCACCAGCTCTCCTCCAACATCACCAGTTGCTCCACCATCCTTCTCTACCTCTGCTCCAGTCCCTACTGAGCAAGTAGACATCCCTGCCTTAGCTGACAAAATATATGAGCTGATAGCCCCCAGGCTCTCACTCCTGTTGGAGACCTCCTTGGCTCCACTGCTAAAGTCAGTTGCAGACTTATCTGCCAGGCTCTCCTCCTTCTTTCCTCCTCAGGCAATCCCTTCATTTGGGTGCCTTGATCCAGCTCTCTCTAAATCCAGGTAGGGGGAGATGCCTCATGAAGATGTGAGTTTTCCTGCTGCTGCTGCTGTTGTTACCTCAGCTCCTGCTGCTATTGTTACTCAAGCTCTAGTTTCACCTCAGGTTGCAGTCTTCTCAGTGGACCTCAGTTCCACCTCAGCTCCTACTGCTGTTGTTACTCAAGCTCCATTTCCACCTCAGGTTGCAGTCTTCTCAGTGGACCTCAGGTCCTTATTATCAGATTTTGATTCAACTTATTTCAACTGTCTTCCAGTGAGTAATGGAGTCCAGCCCTCAGAGGATCTTTCCCAGGCCATTGTGCCCTTTTCAAGCTGTGATTCCAGCTTAATTAGCTCCTATATATCCTCCATATATACTGCTGAGCCTTCTGGTTCCAGTGATGCTGCTGCTACTCCTGTTGAAAATATTGTTGTTATTTCTGTTGCTGCTGCTGTCAGTGATGATGCTGCTGATGTTCCAGTTTCTGAGGATATGCAGACAGAGGCATATGACTTTGAGCCTGCTGCTATTGCTGATATTGTTGTATCTGAAAATGTTTTATCTGAAACTGTTGCTGCCCCAGCTGCTGCTGTCATTACTACTGCTATATCTTCTGAAAGTGTTGCTCCAGAAAGTTCTGTATCTGTTGTTACTACTGCTGCTGCTACAACATCTGCCAGTACTATTTCTGCTGTATCTGCTGCTGCTACAACTACTGTCTCATCTGCTCCAACCCAACTTCAGAAAGAGTATCTGAAAAAGATTGATGCTTTATATGATGAGCAAAGCTCTAAAAGTGATGAATATATGACTGATTCTGATGATTCCTCTGCCACCATAGCTAGGAAAAGAAAGGCAAGGAGCAAAGCTATGAAAAGGGTGCCTCCAGCCAAAGTAAAGGACACTAATGATATTCCTTATTACATTCTTCATGACTGCCCCATTACTGAACATTGGATGCAGTATTCCAAGAACCAATTGAAAGACATGAAGAAGAAAAGGAAATATGAGAAAGGATCTTCTCAGTTTCATCATCCTCATCCTCCTCCACCACCTCCTCCTGATGCAGGTGCAGGTGGAAGCTCAGCTGCTCATCCTTCTGCCAAAAGCCAAACCCCCTATCAGCCTCATGCAAGATCTCAATATAGGGGAAGCCAGTCCAGAGGTTCTCAATCAAGAAGAGGAAGTTATAGAGGAAGCCAAAGGTAATTCCAAGTCTACTCTAAAGGCTATTCAAGGCAACATCCATACTCTAGGGAAGGACAAACTTCATCAGACACAACTTCAGGCCCTTTTCCCTATAAGTTAAAAGAAGTAGTCTCATCCAGAGCTCCTCAAGATAATCCTTCTAACAGATATGAGCCTCCAGTGCCCTTTGAAGATCCAGAAAATAATCCTACTGCATGGACTGCCAGGATGAAAGAGTTAGCTGCCTTAGATCAAATCAAGAAAGCCAGAGAGCAAGGCAAGGACACCTCCAGCATTACTACACTGTCTGAACAAAGGAAAAAGGAACTTGAAAGATATGCCTCCAGCAAATTCTTTGATTCTGAAAGATATATGGAGCTGCATCCTGAAGCTGTGGTACCAAGGCCTAAACAACAAACTTCCTTGGGTGCAGCTGATGACAGAAGATCCAAAAAGAAAGCTCTTAATCCTAATAGAGAAATTAAGCTTATAAAGAGCAAGGAGAAAGAATAATTCTGTAAGGTGACAATTATTCTGATTTCTGTCTGAGATAATATATCTGTGCTTCTGCAATGTCCTATTTATTGCATTTCTGTATTGTTGCTTTGTATGATGTTTTTAATTTTTCCAAGTTCTGTAAATAGTAATCCTAACCCAAATAGGGGGAGATTGTTGGAACACCCTATTACTAATTTGGGTCAGGATCACTATGTCTTTAGGAAACCCGTTTTTGACCTCATTGTATAGATCTAAAGGTCAATTAGAATTGAGTTCAAGGGTTAGTAGTAAGGTTTGGAAGCTGCCCTCAAGACCAAGGTTTTTCAGTTTGGAGACTAAGTCATTTCGTCGAGCTCAGTACGACGAATCGTCGAACTCCAATCGACGATAGTCTAGCTCAACTTCGACGGATCGTCGAACTCCATTCGACGATCGCAGAGCTCAACTTCAACAAATCGTCGAACTCCATTCGACGATCTTCGAGCTCAGTTCGACGATCTTGACTCCAGTATTGATTCTCTATCTCTGAGCTCAGATCGACGATCTCTGTTGCTATCTAAATCCAAATCGCTAAGCTCAGTTCGACGACAGTAGAGCTCAGTTCGACGTTTTTCTGCTGAGTTAAATGATTTTCAAGATTCAAATTCAGAATAGTTAAGGAGTTATTGTCAGCAATTAATTCAGAAGATCTTGTAGCCGTTTTCATTTATTCTGGACCAAATTTCAAGGGATTATCAAGGAATGTTTCTTTGGACTTTCCCCCAGAAGACAATTGCAATTAAGGAGTCAATTAATGTCAGGCTAACGACTATTCTTGACAGAGGATCATTTCTATTCAGAACAAAAGGAATAAAACAACAAGATTTTTGAATCTCTCTTACATACAACACAGATAAGCAGAACAAGAAGAAGAACAAAAAACATTCTCTGGTACAACCTTTCTCTGGAACAACATCTTTCTCAACACCAACCATTCATAAGAGAAAGAAAAGAAGCTATAGACATTCTCTGTCTAAAAGAATTCATACAAGAACACACAACCAAGGAGATCAACCAACTGAAATCTTCAGATCTCTTTTGATTCAAGTGTTCAAGGCTAACATCATTCAAGACTCAAGACACCTAACATTTCAGCTGTTGTTGAAATCATCAATTGCTGGAGATCAACCTTCTGAAGGCCTATCACCCTACAGCAAAACTTCATTTCCTGAACATCTCAAGAACTCAGGGGGAGCTTTGACAACATCAATATCCACATAGTCTTCTTAGCTTCTTTGAGAAAGATAAGACTTCCATCACTCTCTCATCCCCATCTTTGTAAAATGGTTTTTCAAACTCCCTTCAAAAGTTTGTGCTTGGTTTTTGAGCACCTTATCAAAAGCTCATTGGTGGCAAGACACTTGATCAAAAAATCTAATTTGGTTTTTGAGCACCTTATCAAAAGCTCATTGGTGCCCAGGACACCTGATCAACTCATCCTGCAGGGATTCCTACCTAGGGTGGTAGAAGAGTGGATGTACCCAAGTTTAGGGGAACCACTATAGCTCCTTGTGTCTTCTGGCTTGCTTGTATTTATTTTTGTTTCTGGCTATGATTGATCTGTGATTAGTTAGGATCTGTGATTAGTTTCTTTTGTAAATTGTAATTAGATAGCTACTGTGATTAGATTTAATATTTGCTTCCCTGTTCACTCAGATTACAACAACTGTTGTAAAAAGTTTTTAAGCACCGTACTCTATTCACCCCCCTCTAGAGTATATCAGATCTAGCTCACACTTTCAAAATCCATGCTTAACCAGGAGTATAAGGCCTTCAGACAAGGAAAGTCTGAGGGCATTTATGAAAGTTTAGAAATATTTTTCAGAACTGCTAATGAACTGAGAACTTATGGAAGGGTCTTCAACACCTATGAGCCGAAAAAAAAATTTATTAGGTCCCTCACCAAGGATTGGGACACAAAGATTTGTGCCATCAGGGATATGGGTAAGCTAGCTGACACAACACCTCCAACCTAGTTTGGAAAGCCACTGTCCTATGAGATGCAGCTTGCTGCAGGGAAGGAAGAAGAAGAGAAGAGCAGCAAGTCACAGAGCAAGGAGAAATCTGTGGCTTTCAAAGCTGATGCTTCAACCAAGAGCAGAAGGAAGATCTATCCAGTAAGGAGAACTGCTGTATCAGAATGTGAGAGCTCCAGGTCCAGCTCATCTGACAGCCATACATCTAATGAGGATCTTGCTGCCTTCTCTAGGCATTTTAATAAATTCATGAAGAAGGGGCATTGGAAGAATAGAAGGCCATCTTCCACCTCTCAGCACAAAAAGAAATCCTCTAAGGAGGACAGGTATGCTCCTAACTTTAATAAACAATCTTCCCCTAACATTATTTGTTTTTGCTGCAGCAAACCTTGGCATGTAATTGCTGACTGCCCAGTGAAGAGGAAAGAAGAAAGAGTGAAGAACCATCGCAAGGAAAGAAGAAGGAGAAGTCCCTTGTGTCCAAGAAGGATAAGACTTGATCTGACTCTTCCTCTGAGTCAGATAGTGAAGAAGATGAAGCCTACATTAGGCTTATTGTTGTTGCTGAAGAGGAACTTGAAGAGTTCCTTTCTGTAAGAATAGGGATCAGGGCCCCTCTATCACACTCAGATAGTGACTCAGAGGTGGATGAAGATTAAGAAGAAGATGCATAGTGCCATATATTAATGGTAATGACAGATGAAGAAAGCAGCCAGGATCTTCCTGGTCAGACTCAGGTATATGCTAAACCACATTCTTTTATTTCTAGTCACGAGGCTAACTCAGTCTCTAAAGCTTAGTCATCAAGAGATGAAGGGGATTCAGACTCTGAGGATGATGTAAACTCCATAATTGCCAAGTATGGAGAACTTCTTGAGGCTTTCAAGAAATGCAAGCTACTTGCCAAGATGCAGGCAAACGAGCTTTTTAGTCTTAAAAGCAAGTGTGAAGACAAAGAAAAAGCCCTCACTAACATGGCTACCCATACAGGCCAACTCAAGGAGATCATTGATAGTTAGTCTATGGTATGAGTCTCAAATGAGAAACTTATCCAGAAACTTGAAAAAGATCTCTTTAATGAGAAATTGTTGGTGCTAAAATTTTCTAAGCCAAGCACTGTGCTGCCCTTAATTGATAACCACCTTACCCAAGTTGGTAAGAAAGGGTTGGGATTTAAGGGACCTGCTAGACCTTCCAATCGAAGAGGAAAGGGAAAAGGGAAGGCACCACTTGTGCCTCTAGCCTCACTGCCTCAAATTCCTTTTCAGAGAGTATTGTTGCCTTCTAACAGGTATGGCCATGAAAGCTGTTATGGTCATTGGGAGAACGGCAGATCAACTGGCATGGACTAATGTGGCCCCAGCCATGATGGAAGGTACATCCATGTGAAAGCCTTTAAGGATGCCCATGAGGAAATCCAAATGGCCCATCCTGGACCAGTTGTTTTTGGTGCCCCAGCCTCAAAACTCAAAGATATTATTGCTGCTAAAAATCTAAATCATCAAGCAAAAGTAGTGACTCAAGGTGAGTCTTCTACAGGGATGGAATGACAATCTCAGATGCTATCAAATAAATGTTAGCTGAATAAAAACATGCAGTTGGTGGTTCTCAGAGAAGACCAACACAACCAGCTGAAAGACTGTCCTTCAGTCAAATAACTGTTGAAAGAACGCAGAAGTATAGAGTATCACATTTACCCACTGTTTAGGAAACAGTACAGCCAAATGGTGGTCCCAAATAAAAAAGAATATTTAATATCGATGAGTGTTGGTGTTGTGGCAAAGTGGGCCACTATGCTGTAGATTGATGGCACGATCCTTCTGTGTCCAGAAGTTGCCAACCTGTCAGGAATTATGCAGGAAGACATGGTTATTTTCAGACTAATGTGAACCTAGGACCCAACAGAAATTGGGGTCCTAAGTTAACGTGATTTGTGTTCATTTCAGGTTAGTTCAAGTACCAGTCCCCTAAATGGTACTTGGACAGTGGATGTTCCAGGGACATGACTTAAACAAAGGAGCTATTCAAGGAATACACTCCAGTAAAGAATGGACCCAAGGTCATTTTTGGAGGATCAGACAAGTGGATAACCATAGGCTATGGTAACATCTCAAATGGCATAATCACCATCACAAAGGTGGCTTATGTGGAGGGGTTGCAATACAACCTCATAAGCATAACCCAACTATGTGATCGTGGTTATGACATTTCCTTCCACAAGGATAAGTGCCATATCAAGAGTTTAAGTGACCAAAGTGTCATCTTAACATGCACTAGGAGCGAGAATGTTTATTGCTTAAATTTTTCTTGCTTAGAAAATAGTTCCCCTATATGCCTAGTTGTAGATAAAAAACTCTCAAATTGTGTCAAGTGACACAAGAGATTGACTCATTTGAATTATAAGATCATTGGTCAGCTCTTTAGTGGTGAGCTTGTTAGGAATGGTCCCAAAATAAAATGCTCCAAGGAGGGTATCTGTGCTGCTTGCCAAAAGGGTAAGCAGACTAAGACCTCTTTCAAGAGCATTGGGGCCAAAGAATCTGTGAGATGCTTGTATCTCATACATATGAACTTGTTTGGTCCTATGCCTGTTTATAGTCTAGGTAGGAAGGTCTACACCCTTATGGTGGTTGATGACTATGCCAAATTTACTTGGATGTTCTTCCTTAGAAGAAAGGATGAAACCCTTGAAATCTTCACAAATTTTGTTAGGCAAATTCATAATGAGCTTGCATGCTCTGTGGTCAGAATGAGAAGTGACCATGGAACTGAGTTTCAGTCTGCTGCTATGACTACATTCTGTGAAGAGCAAGGGATTCATCAAGAGTTCTCCTCTCCAAGAACACCCCAGCAAAATGGGTTAGTTGAGAGGAAAAACAGGATTCTCATAGAAGATGGGAGAACACTATTGAGTGACACTTCTCTCCCTGAATATTTCTGGGCTGAGACAGTTAACACTGCATGTCATGTGCTCAATAGGGCTTCTATCACCAAAACCCACAAGAAGACTCCCTATGAGATCTTGAAGGGCAGAAAACCAAACATATCCTACTTCGGCATCTTTGGTTGCAAATGTTTCATCCTGGACAATGGTAAGTCAAAAATGACTAAGATTGCTGCCAAATCCCATGAGGGGATATTTGTTGGGTACAACAATAATAGTAGGATATATAGAGTCTATTACTTGACAAATCAAGTTGTAGAAGAGTCTGTCCATGTAGTGTTTGATGAGTCATGTATGATTGATACTGAGCTGCCCAGCTCTTTGCATAGCTCTGTAGGAGCAGAAGTCATGATGGAAAAGATCTCCATCAAATATATAGACCTAGCTTTGTAAGAAGATTGTGGAGAGGGATGTTGTCCAAAGGAATCACAGGGAAGTCAATCTGGAAATGAAGACCAACCTGCTGAAGAAAATGATAATCAGCATAAAGCAGTTAGACTACCCCCAATAGTCAAGTATCTTAGAGATCATCCTCAAGAGCAGATAATAGGGGAGGCTAGCCAAGGTGTATAGACCAGAAGCAGGATTCTCAACACAGCACTCTATTCCAGCTTCTTATCACTAGAAGAGCCCAAGAAATTTGAAGAAGCAAATCTAGTCCAATTCTGGATTGGTGCAATGCAGGAAGAACTGAACCAGTTCAAAAGGCGTAGGGTCTGGAAGCTGGTTCCTAGACCAGATGGACATAATGTCATTAGAGTCAAGTGAATTTTCAGAAATAAACTTTATGAAAATGGCATTGTAATCAAGAATAAAGCCAGACTGGTGGCCAAAGGGTATAAATAGGAAGAAGGGATTGATTATGATCAAACCTTTGCCCTAGTTGCAAGGTTGAAAGCAATCAGACTGTTCCTTGCATTTACAGCCTTTCAGGGATTCAAGGTATTCCAGATGGATGTCAAGTTAGCCTTCGTAAATGGAGACTTGAAGGAAGAGGTTTATGTAGAGCAGCCTCCAGGTTTTATTGATTCTAACTCTCCTACTGCGGTATATAGACTTAGGAAAGGTCTTTTTGGGATAAAGCAAGCCCTAAGAGCATGATATGAGACATTCTCTACCTTCCGCATTGAGAACAAATTCTCAGGTGGGATATAGACAAGACCCTATTCCTAAAGGAATCTAAAGACAAGATCATCCTAGTACAAATTTATGTTGATGATATAATATTTGGCTCTACTGATGACAACCTCTGCAGGAAGTTGGCAAAACTTATGCATGGCAAGTTTGAGATGAGTAGTATGGGTGAATTGAAGTTTTTCTTGGGACTCCAAGTAAAACAGACTGATGATGGTCTATCCATATACCAGTCAAAATTCACTAGTGAGATTATCAAGAAATATGGCATGGAGAATGCTTCCACCATAAGAACTCCCATTAGCTCAAGTATGCCCATAGGCAAAGATGATCCAGGGAAGCCTGATGAGAAAACTCTGTATAGAGGTATAGTTGGCTACCTTCTCTACCTCACTGCAAGTAGGCCTGACATTATGTATGCAATATGTTTTTGTGTTAGGTATTAGGCCTGCCCTAAAGAGTCTCATTATACTGCTGTGAAAATAATCTTGAGAAATCTTAAGGGCACCATAGATCTTGGCCTATGGTACCCCAGGAATGGGGAATTTGAACTAACAGGCTATTCAGATGCAGATTTTGCAGGCTGCAAGGAGGACAGGAAGAGCACTTCAGCCTCCTGTCAATTTCTAGGTGGAAGGCTTATCTCTTGGATCAGCAAGAAACAAACAAGTGTTGTAATCTCAATAGTAGAGTCAGAGTATATTTCAGCTGGAAGCTGCTGTGCTCAGTTGCTATGGATTAAACATCAACTTCACGACTACAATGTTCAGATAAGTAGAACTCCACTCTTTTGTGATTCTACTAGTGCAATTTCTATAGCTAGGAATCCTGTCTCCCATAGCAGACTAAGCATATATAAATTAGGTATCATTTCATTAGAGAACATGTGGAAAGGGAAGACATCTCCCTTGAATTTATCTCCACAGACAAGCAAGTGGCTGATATCTTCACTAAGCCACTAGATGAAGTTAAGTTCAACACATTCAAATTTGAATTGGGCATGTTGAATCTTGTGTAGCTTCAATTCTCTCTTCTACCATATGTTGCATTGTTTATTTTATAGGTAGAACAAGCTTTTCCTCTATATACTAAAGATGGCATGCAACTGTTGAGGGGGAGCTAGCAAAACATCTGAGATAGATATGGGGAGAACAACCTATCAGTATGCTCCCTATTCCAGAAGACAAAATGGGGGGAGGATAGAAGTCAAGGGCTGAGAAGTATCGCCAAGTCAAACTGTAAGGATGATAACATGCTATGAGGAGTACGTAATTCTCCACAGGCTGAAGCAATGGTGACACTTATACACTCTACTACTATTAAATTTTATTATGATGAAATGTTATGTTGTCAATGACCTATATTTTTTGACTTATTCAAATAGGTTGAGATTGTTCGGTCTATTGATCCCAATATCCCAGATTTATAAGAAGTCAAACGGTCAATGACATACACACATAATGTATTTGATGTGTGTTCTAGTTCTTGTATACAGGTAGTCCATGATTGGACAAGTGAAGAAAAATGAGTTGGGCAGTAAACTAAAATTTTGTCGAACTCAGCTCAGAGTTCGTCGAACTCAAGCTACAGTTCGTTGAGCTATGCTCAACGCTTGTCAAGCTAAAGCAAGAGAAAAATCAAGTAAGACAAAAAGCGCTGAGACCGCTGAGAGAATTAAAGTTTGTCGAGCTCAGCTTATAAATCGTCGAACTTAGCTCAATAATTGTTAGGCTAAAAGCAGAAAAATCCACTAAGGCAAAAAGCGCTGATTCCGCTGAGAAGAAGGCATTGAGACCGCTGAGAAGATTAAAGTTGGTCAAGCTCAATTTCCAAAGAAGGTGACAGAGATGGTGGACATGGTCGGCATGTTCCTTAGTTTCGGGGACATCCGTGGCGGAGAGAGTTGGCCCAGGAGTAGAGTGACGGCGACGGAGAGGTGGGAGATATCTCGGGAGGTGAACACGCTAGAGGAGATGGTGGAGAAGGTGGAGACGGTGGAGATGATGGAGACGGTGGAGGTGGTGGAAGCTCAACAGGTGTAGATGGGACAGAAGGGGTGGTATGAGAAGTAGGAACATCAGGAGGAGAAGCGAAGTTATTGGAGAAGTAGGATGCATTTTCAAAGAAGGTGACGTCCACAGAGATGAACTATTTGCGGGCAACCGAGTCAAAGCAACAATAACCATTGTGAGTGGTAGAGTACCCCAGAAAGACCATTTGGTGGCCCGTGGTTAGAGTTTGTCACGGGTGGTTGAGGGAAAGTGCACAAAGGCTGTGTACCCAAAGACACGCAGAGGGAGAGGAAATGGATCCTTGCCAGGATAGAGAATGGAGAAGGGGGTTTTACTGTGGAGAACGGTGGAGGGAATGCGATTGATAAAATAACAGGAGATGAGAACAACAAAGCTCCAATAGGAGCGAGCAACCTGCATTTGTGCCAGCAGAGTGCACGCGACATCAATGAGGTGACGTCTTTTTCATTCTGTCACGCCATTTTGCTGTGAGGTATAGACACAGCTAGTTTCATGAACAATACCATGTTTCATACAGAAAGAGGAAAAATCATGACTAAAATATTCTTTTGCATTATCTGAGCAAAAGATTTTAACATAGACATCAAATTGATTCTTAATCATAAAATAAAAAGATGTCCATACGTTGAATATTTCAGAGTGATATTTTAAGAGGTACACGCACATACAGCGGGAGAAATCGTTAATAAAAGTTACAAAATATGAACTACCCCAACCTATTGTGAGGGTAGGACCAGGACCCTAGATATCAGAGTGAACTAGATCAAATGGTCGGGAAGATCCACGACCTTGCTTTGGGGGGAAGGAGGACTGGTGATGCTTGCCAAGCTGACATGCGTCACAGTTTAGAGGAGGACTCTGCGGAGGAAGGTGGGGCATAAGCTGACGAATAAGTCATGGAGGAGCATGACCAAGATGATGGTGCCACTGGTGAAGATCAGTTGAGGAGGAGGAGAAGGCGGCCAGCGCAGAAACATTATCGAGGAAGTAGAGGCCGCCGAACTCAGTCCCAGTAGCAATCGTCCGTTGGGAGCTCAGATCATGAAAAGAACAAGAAGTAGGGGTGAATGTGACAGAACACTGTAGTTGCTTGAACAGAGAAGTAACAAATAATAAATTGCAAGGGAACTTGGGCACAAAGACGGTATCCGCCAAGCGAAGAGATGAGTGACTTGAACCACTTCCGTTCCATTGACCGGTGAGGGAAAGCCGTCCGCAATAAAGACAGTGGCAACCGATCATGCTTTTCTAGGAGAGAAAAACACTAACGATTGCCGATCATGTGAATTGTAACACCAGAGTCGATCAGCCATTTACCTTGAGTAGCGACGTGGGCACTACTTGAAGCCATGACCACCGAGGCGGACTGCTTCGAATAGGAGGTGGAAGCATCTCCAGTTGGTCGAAGATGAGGATGCTTCTTCCAGTAGTGATCAACCGTATGGCCGGTGCAGCCATAGTGCAAGTAGAGAAAACGGGAAGCACCACGTTCACCAGATTGGTGGCTGCGGCCACCAGAGCCACTCCGCTGAGTTTGGTGAGCGTAGTTGTTCATTTGAGGAGGGGAGGATAACATCGGACATTGTAATAGAGAGGTAATAATGGCTATGCGGGCAGCAGTGGCATCCTAGGTGGGAGACTCCGCCTCGCTAAGGATATATTGATGGATCATGTCATAAGACTCAGGGAGTCGTAGAAGGTAGCACATAACTAGAAGCTCCTGGAAGTGCTTGTGTTGTTCAGCCAGATCCGCAGAGAAGGGGTGATTCTAGAGAATTTCAGCTCCGAGAGCCTGAATTTGAGGTAAGCAGCAGCAGGAGACATGGAGGAACAAACAAAGAGGTCCGCATACAAAGTATAGATGCGAGACGTCTGAGCCCCCTTGGAGTAGAGAGCGGAAAGATGAAGCCAAGTAGCCTTGACCTTTTCATCATGACGGATGACGGGTATGCATTCATCAGAAAGACTGTTAGCTAGACATGTGCGAACAAGAGAGTGGCTGGCATCCCAAACATCAATGAGAGCGGAGTATTTTGGAGGAGGGTCATCAATGAGATGATGACGTTTGCATTGAGAGCGGAGAAGGAAGGTGAAGGAGACACTCCAGTCTGGGTAATTGGGACCGATGAGTTTTGAAACGGTGCTAAGGTTGCCCTATGGAGTAGGAGGAGTAGGAGGAGGAGCGGTAGCGGGAGTGGTGGTTGTAGAGCTATCGGAGGTTGCCATAGAAGAGAGAAGAGAGCAGCGAGCAGCGACAAGCACAGGTCATGGCTAAACAAGGAGGGTGCGATGACTAAGCATATGTCGAGGCAAGAAGAACAGGTTGCGGCAACTTAGGAATAGGTAGCGGCGATAAGAACATGTCGTGGCTAGAAAAGGAGGGTGCGACGACTAAGTACATGTCACTTCAAGAAGAACAGGTCACGACGACATAGGAATAGGTCGCGGCGATAAGAACAGGTCATAGGTAGAAAAAGATGGCGCAACGACTAATCACAGTTCACATCAAGAATAAAGGAAAATTAGAGAGGTCGTGCACACAAAGGGCAACGAAAAGGAGAGAAAGAAACCACACGAACAGAGTGCAAACAGGCGGAAGGAACAAGTCACGAAGGCCGGTCGCAAGAAGAAGGGTCAAGCAGCGCGGACAGGTTGCGCGGACAGAGGAATTTCACAGAATCAGGAAGAAAAGATCGAGTCCTCTGATACCATGTCCGAATAGAAAAACAAAGCCCAAAAATTTGGAGTAACAAAATTTTTATTATCCAAAAAGATATCTATTACAAAGGTATGACCTCTCTTTTATAGAATGGAGGAGAGAAGAGAGATTACAAATAAGCAATGTGAGACTAATAACTACAGGAACAAGCATCTATACAAGCCGCATAAGCCACGAAGTTAGACTAACCGCACGACTACTACAATGTGCAAAAGACAACCCGACAATGTCTTCAAGTCGGCATAGACAAGCTGCCAAACCACTCGGACACCAACTAGTAACAACCTAACTACCAAGCCACTGGGAGAAGCCGCTAGACCGCCAGACAAACTGCTAGACCGCCCGGTCTCCATACTACAACACTGTTGACCAAGAATGGAATCTTTTGTGGGCCCCGGTCTGGCTTATAAATTTTCAGACGGGGGCAGATACTTTCTTGTCCTTTCTCAACTTTCTTGGTTCTCGCCTCCATGAAAATATCACCCTCGAAGGAAGCTTTGGATCGCCTTAACGCTGTTCGTGCTAGGGGCAAAGACTCAATGGGCTCATTTGCCCCTGGCTTACGCGTAAATTCCCTAGATCGTCACCGCGGATGAAGAAAGCAAAAGTGGTCAGACGCGATATGACCAGAGATGAGTCAGGCTCGCAACAGCCTTACAACATCGGGATTCCTCTCGTATTCCCACTCACTCAATATTCCTTGCTTGGGTAAAGATGGATGTTGACACCCTGACTGCAGTTTCTGTCGATGGAAAAAGGAGCTGATTAAGCGTGTGCTGAACCACGCTCACTCAGGACCGGGGATGACGAGAAGGACCCTGTGATCACCTCTCTGCATCGACCGGATGCTCCCCTGCATGAGAAGTAAGCCTTCTTCTATCTTACAGCCTTTCACCATCTGGCTCACCTGCCTTTCCTTCGCAGCTCCCACTTTTGGAGCCACGGGGTTGAGAGTTCCCACGCCGAGATCCCATGCCCGCCATATGTCTATGGATCCTGCGTTAAGCCTTCAACCCCCAGTAGATACTGTACCCAACCTTCCTCCGCAAGTCAACACTTCTGCTACTGAACCAACTACTTTCCGCCCCGGGCTTAGGAAAAGGAGTATAACATTCAACACTCCCTTCGATGGGCGGCCCGACGCTTCTTGCCGACCTTTCAACAAGGATGCGAGTACTGGACTTGGTAACAAACCCTTTCACTTTCCACAAAAGGCACGAAAACTAGACACAACTAATACTATTTAATACAGGCTTCCATGAGATCTCTTCCAATGATGTTGATATTGATGAGGAGGAGATCTCATCTCTCCCTTCTCCGGGTTCGATTGACGAATGCTTACGCCTCCCAAAGGAGGCCCAAGGGATGAAGTGGCAGCTGGCCGAGATACTTTGGAAGAAACTCCTGCTGCTGTGCCAGATTTCCAACCAGGTGCAGGAGAACCAAGAGGCTGCCGAGGAGCGGGTTCTAAACTTAGAAAATATCTATACCCAACTGATTGCAAATCTAGGGGGAGACAATGACAGTGGTACGGACTACGATGGAATCCATATTGCAATAGCTGAGGACCAACTACACCTTGCTCAGCGTGAACTTCAGACCATTCGATCCCTGTATTTCGCTCGCGCAATGCCTGGGGTGGGAAGGAGAGGTCGGGGATGATAGTAATGGCACATGGTGGGCTTACCAGCACTCCCCTTCCCGCTCTAGTTTTATTCTATTTGTGATGTGTAATAATGATTCCTGGCCCATATGCTGAGTGTAGACACTGTGGTGTGACTGCATTTTTTATTTGATCTCACTTTACTTTTTCGCCATTTAATCTTCTTGCTCTTGAGCATGTTTTATTTTTGTTGTCATCTATGCCTAGCACCATCGCACGAGTGAGGGAGTGCGAGATCTCGCCGGTGTCTAAGATGGGATCTGAGGTGAGATCTAATAGATGTGCTATCCGCACCTTTTCCTGCCTGGGCCCTTTCCCGCCAAAATTTCTATAAATAGGCCCTCACCTACTGTGTTAATTATTGCATTCAATAGCCTCCAAATCCCGTGCCATCTTTCTTTCTGTTGCACTCGCCTCCTTTCTCTCTTTTTCCTTCTTTGCGAGATGATAGGGGAAACTGAACGGCGAACCAAATACACGGCTGCATTCACCGATTATCCGTTCGTGAATTACAGCTTGTCCATAAAAGAGTACCAATCGCTGGTGATCCTCTACATCTCGCCGGACTTCACCACGCGACATCCGGGAAGAGACGAGGGGATCAACCACTTCCTGCCATGTGAACTCACCATTCCTGCCGAGCATTTCGAATTGGGGTTGTGCCTCCCCATCTGGTCCGAGATCCGCCAAGCCCTCTGCTACTTCCACGTGGTTCCTCCATATCTCAATCCTAACTCGACAGCCCTATTGGTCGCATTCGAATGTTACTTATGGTCGGAGCGAATGGAATTTAGCCTCACCGTCTTTCAGAAACTTTTTAACTTCCGCACCAAGAGGGATGGGGTCGCCTTCTTCTCCAGCATCAACCTTAAGGAGAAGGGTCTTGCCAACAAAAATCACAACTTGGTCAAGAAGTTCATCTTTGTATCTGGAGACTTCGGCAACCTCCCACTCTTTCCTATCCAACAAGAAGAATCTACATACCGCTCTCCTAGTCTCAGCGGTCTTTAGGCCAAGTTTCACCAATTCCTCTTCGGGAAGGATTTCGACATTCCCTTTCTGAGGAGGAATGTCGACACGCTGCTTCCAGTTCTCGTCGGGCAAGGTAGTTCTCGCATTTGCTCCTTTTTAAAGATTACTTGCTTTGGAATTTTTCTAAGTTATGATAATTGTGCAGGGGTGTGAGATCTCTCTCTCAACCCTCCCTATGCCAACAGTGTTATACTCTCTTCCAAGATGTCACGCGCCGAGGCTGCCACTGTGGTCTTTAGAGATTCAACTAAATCGCCGCTGAGATTAAGCGGCCATAAGCGAAAGCATGACACCTCCCCTCCACCACCTAAAAAGCAACAAACAATAGTTCTTGCCAAGGGAAAGGAGATCGCCTCAGATTTCCCTGCGAGTGCTGCTGGCGAGAATGTAGAGAAGGAAGTGGGTGAGGTCGGCGGGACCTCAGCTGCAAAAGAGAAACCCGTGCCGAAGGATCATAGGAACTTCGCCCTGGGTGAGAGGGTGCTGGATGATGTCGGCAATCCCCTGATGGTATGGGACCGAGAAGATAACAAGACCTCCATCTCCACTATGCTCCCCTCCTGACAAGAGGGAGAGATGGTCTCGGTCTAGGCCTATGTTCTCGCATTTGGCATGTATTGGTGAGACAGTGCCGCTTACTATGACATAGCGCTGATGAAGTCACTACCCTATGTGAGCTCGCGAGCCCAGTTCAGCGCCATCGAGCTCACCCACATGTCAGCTTGCCGCTATATCCGCCTCTCGTGACAGTTGACAGATGTAAGTGATGCATGTTCCCAGCTCTACAAAGAGGTTAGAACCTTGAGGGGGGATCTAGATACTGCCAAGAAAGTCCTCGCCATGTGAGAGGCGGGAGTGGTAAGCCTTTCTTATTTGCTGCGTATTCACTGAACGTTGTTCTCGCACTAACCTTTGATTATTCTGTAGGATACCGTGACTATCACCCAAAAGTACGAGCGCATTGCCAAGCTCGAGGAGGAGAATCGAAGAATAAGGGCCCAAAACTAGTAATGGATCGATTCACTGGTCCCTCCTCCCTTGGGCGAAAGGAAAAGGTCCTACTATACACACCTCATGAGATCAAGCTGATGATGCAAGAGAATGCAATCGCGGCAGTGAGGCACTCGCTCCGGGTGATGAGGGAGGCTGGATTCTTGTATAGTGTTGACGAGAAGTTGACGACCGAGATCTTATTACCAGAACTCTTCCTGCCTATCCCGGAACCAGAGATCACCCCTGGCGACATCTCTTGCGAGAGCGAGCAGTCGAGATCGTCGCCCTAAAGCTCTCTTTTTTCTCTGTAATTTCTTTTTTCGGGCTCCTCCCTTTGCAAAATCTAACCATTTCTTGAAAATATGTAGCAAAGTTTTGTTATGAAATCCCTTTTTTTCCTTCTTTTTTTGTGTTTTGATTTTGAGTGCACGTCTTTGCGGAAATGCGTTCTTCTCGCGGCTCTTCTCAAGAGGTCCAAGATCATGATATCTCGCGAGTCCATATACGGAATTCCCACCTCGTCAACCTAGTAAATTACTAACTTTGCTAACTCAATGTATAAGACTATATCTCGCGCCATTCTCGCCCAATTAGCTCGTGAACGCTGATATATTTTTATTTTGAACTTGCCGTTCATGACAGTTCTCGCAATGTTCTTGCCTCACCGGCTCAAGTGCATACAGGATCGTAGCCTAAGTCTTTGCGCCGTTCTCGACGAATTGGCTCATGCGCGAATGGTACAATTTGCGAGAACAGGCTCCGTGCACTCGCATCAGCCTATACACTTCCCTGTCGTTGACCTCTACCCAGAATTTTACCTTTGACTGCCTTTTACTGCTTGTGAGATCCCTATTTGTTGATATTTCATTGATGTATTGGACTTCCCCCCAACTTCCTCTAGATCTCAAGCATCTCTGGAGGGTATGGGCAGCCCAGGACTAGGTTTCAAGGCACTTTGAAACGCATCCGAAGGGCTTAACTGCCTTGTTAGCTATGTGAAAGCCTGACAGCGGGAGCAGCTCGGGACTTAGCTCCAGAGAAAGAACAACATCCACCGAGGACCCCTCCCCTGCAAGCAAGTGAAAGCCTGACTGTAGGAGCAGCTCAGGACTTATATCTTGAGTAAGAACAACGTCCACCGAGGACTCCTGCCCTGCTAGCTATGTGAAAGCCTGACATTGGGAGGAGCTCGGGACCTAGATCCATAGCAATAACAACGTCCACCGAGGACCCCTTCCCTGCCAGCTAGTTGAAAGCCTGACAGCGGGTGTTGAGCATAAACTGGACTTTCCGTTGGACGACCACCGGGCAGTACCACCGGCCCAATCAGCTAGGTGAGAGCCCGACGAGGGGTGTTGAGCATCAATTGGACTTTACATTGACCAACCATCGAGCGCTACCACCAGCCCAATCATCTAGGTGAGAGCCTGACGGGGGGTGTTGAACATCAAACGAACCTTCACATGGCCAAACACCAGGCGCTACCACATGCGCAATAGCTAGGTGAGAGCCTTATGGCGGGTGTTGAGAATCAACCCTGACTTTCCCTTGGCCAACCACTGGGTGCTACCACCGAAACAACCAGCTAGGTGTGAGCCTGACGATGGGTGTTGTGCATCAACCGGAATTTACCTTGGCCAACCACCGGTCGCTACCACTGGCCCAATCAGCTAGGTGAGAGCCTGACGATAGGTGTTGAGCATCAACCGGACTTTCCCTTGGCCAACCTCCGGGTGCTACCACAGGCCCAATCATCTAGGTGAGAGCCTGACGACACGTGTTTAGCATCAACCAGACTTTCCCTTGGTAAACTACTAGGTGCAACCACCGACCCAATCAGGTAGGTGAGAGCCTGACGATAGGTGTTGAGCATCAAACAGACTTTTTATTCAACCATGTATCATATTGTTCCTGCCAAGAAAATGAATCATTAGCAAAGAATAAGAACGTGAAAAAAGCTATCTCATTACTTTCATGGGTTGAATCGCTTTATGTCATTGCCGCTCCAGGCATGACTGAGGGGTTCCCCCTCCACATCTTGGAGGTGATATCCTCCTAACTTCAAGGCCTCTCGGATTAAATAGGGACCTTCCAAATTGGGATTCAGCTTGCAGATGGATGCCGACCTCCCGGCTGCATCGACCATCTTCAGGAAAAAGTCCCATTTTGCAAATTGTTTGATTCTGACGTGCTTGTCAAAATACTTGGCCATTCGCCGCTTGACCTCTTCTTGCTGAATATCTGACAAGTTGTGTAGCTCCTCCAACTTGTCAAGGGAGAGCCAAAGCTCATCCTCATTATCGACCCTCCAATCTTCATTGCCTTCCTCTTGTGCCACCACCCGCAGTGTCCGGACCTAGAACTGTATGGGGAGCACTACTTTGCAGCCATGGGAGAGCTTGAAGTGGGTCTCCCCATAGCTATGTTGGGAGTGGTCCTTAGGGCCTAGACGATTGAAGGAAGTTATTCTACCCATCTCCCCTTCAAGTTCTCCGCCTTCTTCTTTAGGTGATTCACGATGATCTCTTTCGCCGCCTCCACCTGCCCGTTGCTCCTGGGATGATGGACCGACGTGAACCTAAAATCAACACCAAGTTGCCCGTAGAAACGGATGAACATAGCAGTGACAAATTGTGGCAAATTGTCCATGACAATTGCCCGGGGCAATCCATGCCGGCAAATGATCTCTTCCCATACAAAGTTCCTGATCACCATGGAGGTCACTTTGGCCAACGCCCTTACCTCCAATCACTTAGAAAAATAATCGATCATGACAAGTAAGAATCTCCTTTACCCATTGGCCTGGGGGAAGGGTCTTACCATGTTCATTCCTCAGATGGCGATGGGCTAGGGTGTCATGATACTTCTGAGCTGTTGAGCCGACAGTAGCTGGAGAGGGGAGAACAACTGGCACTTGTGACACTTCTTTGTGAATTCAGCGACATCCTAGCCCAGGGTTGGCCAAAAGTATCATTGCCTGACTATCCTTCCTTCTGTGGTCTTGTTCCCAGAGTGACTTCTACATTATCCAGAATGGACTTCTTTCAAGATCCTCTAGATTTCCCTCTCGTACACGTAACATGCCGACTTATGCTTGAATCACTTCTTATCCATCCCCTCCATGCACTCCCCTGTGGATAGTAACGTTGTAAAAGGACCCATCTCAAGGAGTGCAGGTCCACCTCCATCAGCCCCTCCTCGATGGATGGGCGGAACAAGTCGGTGATGGTTCACCCCACCTAGGGTCCATGCTTGGCCAATTGGTTGACCTGCTCGTTTTCCTCCCGCGGCACATGCCGGATGGAGAAGCTATTGAACATGCTGATGACCCCTTTCACCATTGTGAAATATAATTGGAGAGTACGCTCCATTGTCTCAAACTCCCCATTTATCCGAGAGGCCACCACCATGGAGTCTGTATGGACCTCCACATCTTGCATCCCTAGCTTCCTGGCTAGGCGCAACCCCTATATTACTGCTTCATACTCGGCCTGATTATTAGTGATTGGAAAGTGCACAACCATCGTCTGCTCGATCCTTGTTCCCTGGGGGGTCTCCAAGATCACCCCTACCCCCAAGAAATGCCTCCCTGAGGCGGCATCCACCATCACCTTCCAAGGAGTTGGGCGAGAGAGTTCCGCCTCCGCCACCTCGACCACCTAATCAGCAAAAACGTTGGCCATCTCTTGGGCCTTGATCGAGAGGCAGGGAAAAAGGATATGTCGAACTCACTCAGTTTCACAAACCACTTTGCCAACCTTCCCGAATGGTCCACCCCCTCAAAGATGTTGCAGAGGGGATGGTCAGCCACCACCCGGATGGAGTGTGCCTGGAAATAGTGTTGGAGCCTCCAAGCAGAGATGACCAAAGCGAAGGCCAGCTTTTCTAAGACCGGGTATCAAAGTTCTTCTCTCCTCAAGACCCTGATCATGTAGTAAATAAGCAGCTTCTTCATCCCTTCTTCTCGGACCAGGACGGAGCTTACCACCTTGGTCCCAACCCCAAGGTAGTGGGACCACTCGAACTTCCTCTTCAAGGATTGGAAAGCCTCCTCGTATTCCCGGGACCACTCAAACTTCTACCCCCTCTCAGTGCCTTGAAGAAGGGAGAGCACTGCTCTCCTGCCCGATAGAGGAACTTGCTAAGTCATGAAAACTTTCCCATTAGCTGCCGAACCTCCTTAGCATTTTGCGGCGATCCCAACTCCATCATTGCCTTGACTATATCAGGATTTGGCTCCACCCCCTCAGGAGTAAGAAGATGACCCAGGAACTTCCCCTTGCTCTCCCTGAAGACACAATTCAAGGGGTTCAATCTCATCTTACACTTCTGCAGGGTGCCAAAGTTCTCCTCCAGATCCCAGAGATGAGAATCCACCTCCCGACTCTTAATCATAAGATCATCCACGTATACCTCCAGATTCTTCCCTTTTTGCTCTCAGAAGTTTCGATGCATCATTTTTTGATATGTCGCCCCTGCATTCTTTAGCCCAAAAGGCATCATCTTGTAGTAGTAGCACCCATCCTCGGTGATGAAAGAGACATCTTTAATGTCGGGTGTTTTCATCCTTTTTGATGATAACCTGAAAATGCATCCAAAAAATTCATCACGAAAAAACCGACGGCTGTGTCAACCAGCGCGTCGATCCGAGGCAAGAGATAACAATACTTAGGAAATGATTTAATTAACAAAGAAAAATCAACACACATCATCCACAGTCCGTCTCCTTTTTTTACCATTACAACATTTGAGAACCAGCAGGGGTATTGGATTTCAGACACAAACCCAGCCTTGAGGATCTTGACCACCTCCTCACTGATGGGATCAACTAGCTTGTACGTGATGGACCTCTTCTTTTGCTGAATGGGGTGGGCCTCTGGATATATTTTCAGATGGTGGTGGACAACATCCTCATCGATCCCAGGCATGTCGGCCATACTCCATACAAATATGTTGACATTCTTCTGGATGCACTCCAGCATCCTCCCCTGGTCCTCCAGGCTTAACGCCCCGCTGATGCGCACCTTCGCCACTCACCCCTCATGGTTGAGAACCTCCATACCTACCACCTCTTCTGCAGCCTCCAGTCGGGACTACTCCTCCCACTTGTTGGAAGCCCCCTCACCTGGGACTGGAACCTCCTCCTCCTCAGCTTCTTCCACAGCCATCACCTCGGCCTGCTCCTCCAAAAATCCTTCCACCACCTACACCTGGGTGCAGATCTCCTCTACCTCTACTCCCTCCCTCTGACTAGACAGCTACTCCATCCTCCTCACCATCTCATCGACTCCACCCTGCCAATAGATGGAGTTCACCGTTGTGACATAACACTTCCTTATCACTTTGGGATCTTATCGTACCCTAACTTGGATCCCCTTGACGCTGAACTTCAAGCACTGATGGAAGGAGGAGGGTTCTCAATAGAAGGCACTGATGAGGGGCCGTTCGAAAATGGCATTTTAGCTACTAGGGGCATCCACAATGACAAATCTGCTATTCCTAGACTACCCCCTCCAGGACGACATGGAGTTACACTACTACTTCCACCTCCTTCCTTTCTCCCGAGAACCCGAACAGAGGTCCATCCATGGCTAACACCCTCCGAACCTCCACCTTCATCGCGTCAAATGAATTTTTTTAAGATAACGTTGACCGAGCTCCCGTTGTCGATGAGGATCTGGGAGAGAGTGAAATTTTCGAACGAGGTCTGGATGATGAATGTGTTGTATAAACGATCCTCATGATCCGGTATATCTTTATTTGATATGGTGATCTTCTCATCCAGGGGTGGGGTTTCAGACATGGAGCCAATGCTCTGACGGTACATGGTGTGTGAAAGATATAGTACTTAAACACCTAGAGGGGGGGGGGTGAATAGGTGACAAAATTCTTTTTGACTTTTTATGGCAGCAATCAGTTTTTAACACAGAATTTAAACTACTATTGCACAGCAATCACACAACATTCACAGCAAACCACAGCACATAGAAGACACACAGTTTTATAGTGGTTCCCCAAGGTTTGGGTACATCCACTTTCCCCCTTTGCCTATCTAGCAGTGTACTAGATTCGGCCAAAGCTCCTCCAATATCTCAGAACCCAAAACTGGTTCCTACACCTCAGGCCCAAGGCCCTACAACTCAGCTTCTTCACAAAGCCTACACTCAGCCACAAAGGCCTACACTCAGCAACCAAGGCCTACACTCAGCAACCAAGGCCTACACTCAGAGATTTCAATCTCCTACACTCAGGCACTTAAGCCCTACACTCAGCCTTTATAATTACAGGCTTACAAGACTCAGATCCAAAGGATCCTACAAGATAAAATGAATACAAACTTGTTAACTCAGCAACCCAGAGACAAGAGAGGGGAGTTGTGAGTTTCTTGATGAGTTCTTGGAAGAACTCATCTGAAATTAATCTGACTTAGCTTTCTTCAAAGCTTCTTGAAAGTAGAACTCAATAAGATTGACTCCTTCTGCAGTTGATCCTTGATCTCTGCTACTTAAGATTTAGAGTGAATCTGAACCCTTCTTCTCAGCCTGGTTCCAACAGCTGATTTCTTGGATGGAGCTCTCTCTCTCCAACTTTTTAGATCTGCACTTGATTCTTCAAGTAATAGCTAGATCTTCTTTGTTGAATACTTGATCAATAATTTGAACAACCACTTTCTGTAAACAGCATAAGCCTATTTATAGGCCTTCTTCATGGTAACCGGCTGGTCCGGTTCATAACTGAATTCTGACAACTCTGACAAGTGCAGTAGACCGGCTGGAATGGCAGCTGTCAAGTCATCCAGTCAGTTCTTGAAAATTCTGTAACTGTCTTTAAGTGTCGAGACTTTCTGTCTTTAAGTGTCGACACTTATAGACCAAGTGTCGACACATGTTGTCTAAGTGTCGACACTAGCCTACAAGGTGTCGACACAACTCCTTGTGTTGTAGATTTTGTATCTTGACACTACTTCTTCTTCATGTGTCGACACTGAAATTGAGTGTCGACACAAGTACTTGTACTTCAGTATCTTGCTGAATTCTTCTAAGTGTCGACACAACACCTTTGTGTCGACACATCTTCATGTGATGAATCTATTAAGTGTCGACACTGCTTCTTGGTGTTGATACATGTCTTTATTATTGATACTTGTTGAGTGTCGACACAGCTTCCTTGTGTCGACACATTCTTCTTCTGTCGAGACTCTGGGTGTGTGTCGACACATTCCTTTAGTGTCGACACTTGTACTTAGAATATTTTGTTGAACTTTGCTGATCTTTGCTATGTGTCGACACAGCTCCTTGTGTCGATACTTTCTTCAAGTGTTGAGTCTTCAGCTAAGTGTCGACACATTGTTCTGGGTGTCGACACTTACTTCAAGTGTTGACTCTTCTGTTGAGTGTCGACACATTGTTCTGGGTGTCGATACTTGCTTCAAGTGTTGACTCTTCTATTGAGTGTCGACACATTGTTCTGGGTGTCGACACTTGTACTTAGTCTCTACAGACTTTTGCTGAGTGTCGACACAGCCTCCAAGTGTCGACACTTTCTGGTGTAGACACAGTTTCACTGGGTGTCGACACAACTGATATGTGTCGACATTGCTTCACTGCACTTTTCTTCATTGAGTGTCGACACAGCTCCTTGTGTCGACACTTTCTGTCTGGTGTTGACTCAGCATCCCTGGTGTCGACACAATGACTCCAAGTGTCGACACAGCTTGCATGGGTGTCGACACAAGTCTTCTTAAGTGTCGACACTTTCCCTCTGGGTGTTGACACATGAACTTAGAAAGTTTTTGCTTCTTTCCTGCAAATACTTAACCTGCACAAGGTAACTCAAAACACATCAAATACATTTTGATGTATATCATTGAGTTGGGTGAGGCTTCTTCAAATCAGGTACATTTAAACCAATGTACCCAACAATCTCCCCCTATTTGGAGAAGTCATAACCCTTAGTCAATGATATACACCATTCATAATTAAATTACAAAACATTAATTGAGTGGGGTCAAAAAATTGCGAGAATTTTGGATTTTGTTATCACCATTACACGTTCAGATAAGCTAGTTGTTCGACTCACACTCACATGGTCTCTTATGCTGTAATAGGGTTGTCCAATCCTCGCGACAATCAAAATAAGAAAGATTTCGTAAAAAAAAGCATTTGGAAATCATCAAGTAAAAGATGTGGTTGCTAGTTTTTTATTTCTGGGAAATAGGTAGCACCGTAGCACGTGTAGTGATGTCGATGGGTAGAAGCTAATTGTTATTTGTGGCTTGCATAATCATGACCTTGTTCACTTTGGAGCCACGTGCATATGCTGGCGATTGGATGAGGAGAAAGCAAAGATGGTGTAGGATATGTATTGTTGAAGCCAAAATTTGACTCCGACAAGCGTTCACAAAATTGGGGCGTAGCCGACACCTACTAGGCCCAAGCTCGACCTCCGACTGGTCGTGAAGGACTAAGAACAAACTGGCCCAAAGCCGCAGCAGGGAGGTCCCACCGCTTACCCGGAAGGTCACAGAGAGCTTCCCCTCCAAAGCCAAAAGCTGGGCTTGGAGTTCTTCAGAAGACTGTCAATTCCTCTCCTGAGTCTGAAAAAAGGGTCCCTTCTGAAGAACCCCTATGGGCTTATTTATAGATTTCAGAATCTGAACTGCAAATAACAAAACTGCTCCGGCCTGAAATTACTGGGGTACCCTTGGCTGGGCCTGCCAACAGCCAAACTCCGCTGTTCTGAGGAGCTATACGCAGCCCACCAAGGGTAAAAGGGTAAAAATACCCGGGGTAGAAGAGTAAAAACCCCTGCTTTGATAGGAAAGAGTAAAAAACCCTCTCCCCCCCTGGCGAGAGGAAAGGGGCCTCTCGCCTTTGGAGGTCCTCTCGCTTCTGGGGCCCTCTCGCTTCTGGGGCCCTCTCGCTTTTAGACGGGGCGTTTTGCCCCTTGGAGAGCCCATCATCTCGCCGCTTGCGAGTGGGCCCTCCTAGTCCCCTTTGCCTTTCTCGCTCCGTTTGCTTCTTGAGGGCTCTTTGCGAGCCCGAGGTTGTACACAATCCCCGCTCTTTTTGAGATTACTCTAAGCTCAAAAAGAATGTTCAACCGAGGCTCGTTATTCAAGGTGCATTAAAAAACGTATTTATGAGGAATCTTCGGAGGCCCCCACCGGGGTCTATAAATATATGACTCCTGCCCTGCGCTCCTGATGCCCCGCTCTGCATATTCTTCTTCTTCCCTGTCCTCGAGTTCTTGCAGAATGACGCACAGTCAAAGTTTTTGCGAACATCTCGCCCTGGTGCGAGAGCAACATAAGGCCAACGTGGCTGCTTTCACCTCTTCCCTGGGTCGTCCCCTCGCCCCGTCGTCTCGCTCGAAAAAGATGAAGGCTGGGGGCCCTTCTCTTGCAGCAGTAGATTCGTCTCGCGCCTCTTTGAAACCTGCCCCCACTCCCCGTGCGCTCTCTACGGAAAAAGAGGTGGACACTCGCGATTACCACTGTTATTTCTGCGACTGGGTGCTCTTTTGCTGACTAACGCTTTTTTCAGGGGGCTCTTGTGGTCCCGCCGTCCCCGAAGAGTCCGCGAGATGGTTCTTCTGTCTGTTGCGAGGAACTTGATTCGCTACCCTCATCTACTCCTCCAACTACTCCCAGCGAGAGGAGGGACGACGCCTCTCCGGCTGCCGATACCTCTCGCCATCTTGGTAAGGGACCTTCCCTTGCCCTTTTGAATCCCCTTCGCTATTCTCACTCTCTCCTGCGAGTGCCTCTTCCACCTTGTCCCTGCACTCCTTGCGCAGATTCTCGGGCCAACTCTCCTGTTGAGGAGCAGCCGAAGCAACTCTCCGTCTCGCCTCCTCCTGCAGACGGGATTGAAGACTATCTGGGCGATCCCTCAGATCCAGTGGAGATGAAGCGGAAGACGGCTGAGCTCTTCCGGAAGCACGCGCGCCTCATTCATTCCTTGACTTTAGACAAACAGGCCGCGGAGAAGCGCATCGAGTCGCTGGAGGGCGAGTGCGCTCGTCTATCTTCTGGAGCCGATGCCGAGCTGGATGTCGACGGCACCGACCCTGAGGCCATCATCAATGAGACCGATATGCAGCTCCGTCTCGCGCGGCGTGGCCTCCAAACCATCCGCTCCTTCCACTCGCGGAGTAGGCCTCCTCGCGGGGGAGCACGCGGCGGCCGCTGGGAGTGGCGCCCATACTGACGAATGTCTGTCTCGCTATCCTTCTTTTTCTTCTTCTCGCAAAAGTTGTAAAAATGGTAGTCTCGCCAAAGTATGCAGAGAGCTTGGTCCTCTGCGGGATGATTTCTGGACATATATTTTTATGGCTTAATTTCTCATTCCCTTTTTTAATACTCCTTTTTAATTTATGCTAGATATTTAATTATAATTTTTGCTGACTGTGACGGGTCGCGCCGTTCGAGGCATAGGAGAGAGAAAAACGCCGACTCTTCCTCTCCCCCTTATTTTCCCGCCCTTTCAATCATTGGCCTTGTATCCGTTATAAATATGCCTAGTCCTGGACTAGATACCACACTTTCCGCCTTCGCCGTTAGCCAAGTCTTGGCCCTCTGAACTCTCCGTCTCGCCGGCCCATTCTCGCCTCTTAACTCCTTCGTCTCGCCTAGGACTAGCTCGCCAAAGAAGATGGGTAAGAAGAAAGTGGAGGAGGGCGAGGGGCGCAGCCGCTGCGGGAAGAGGTTTACTGACCACGACTTCCCGCTCGGCAGGCTCCCTCGGGAGGACCATGATAAATTTGCCCGCGAGTATCTGGGGGAGGGCATCGAGTCGCGTCCCCCTAAGGTCGGCGAGTGCATCAACACATACTACCCTGGGGAACTCGCCTTCCCCGTCTCGCACTTCGAGGCGGGGTTGCGACTGCCCCTCTGGCCTGAGGTGAAGCAAGTCCTCAAGTACTTTGGCGTTGTCCCGGCACAGTTCAATCCCAACGCCATCTCGGTGTTGATTGCGTTTGCCTGCTACATGCGCCGAGAGCGCATCGAGTTTAGCTTGACGGCCTTCCGCAAGCTTTTCATCTACCACGCCAATGCCGATGGCGTCTCGTACTTCACTGGGCAGGGGCTCAAGGTATGCGAGACGCCTAACAAGAATCATCACTGGCTCACCCGATTTGTCTTCATTCGGGGAGACCGGGCTGACTTCGGCGGCGTCCCTCTCGCGCCAGTCTCTCCGCCAGAGAGCTTCTACGCCACCCCCCAAGTCAGCGGGCCAGAGAAGTTGCTGTGCGAGTACCTTGCTGGCAAGAACTTCGAGGTCAACTTCTTGCGGCGAGGCCTCGACTCGCTTCTCCCAGTGCTCCCGGGCGAGGGTATTCTTCTATTCCTCTCTCTTGGCTATTTGTCGTCTCGCTTTTTCCTAACCCCCACCCACTCGCTTTTAGGTGAGCGAATTATCCCAACATCTCCTCCTTATAAGAGCAATATTCACCCCGCCAAGGGTCTTGATCTCGCCAATGCAGCGGCAGAGGCGGCGAGAGAGTCCCTTGCGGTTATCCCGCCGAAGCGTCCCGGAGATGACACCGTCCCCTCTCGCTCCAGCCCTCCAAAAAAGAAAATGAAGAGAGCCGTGGCTATTTCCAAGGAAAAGGAGAAGGCTCCCCAAGGGAGCCCTATCTCTTTAGGGGAAACTCCACCGCCTCCCTCGCCTAATCACCAGGCCGTCTCGCCTATTCGCGAGATGGGGCTTTCTGGCCAACCTGCCGCTGCCTCCAACCCGCCAGCTGCTGCTTCTGAGCCGGTGGCTGCTACCTCTTCTCGCGAGGGCGACTCTTCTGGCCGTCCCGCCCCCGCCTCTCACATGAATTATAACCTGGGTCCCGTGGTTCACGATGCCATCGGCGACCCGGTTCTGCTGTGGGGGCGGGACGCCAACCGTGTGTCCATCTCTACCCTCCTTCCATCATGGAAGGAGCAAGAGGTCCCTTCCAGCCATGCCTTCGCCATCGGGTACGGCCTTTATGGTGGGCTAGACGCCTCTTTGCCTGAAAGCGAGTCCACCAAGGACCTTGTGTTGAAGACCTGCCACCACCAGATGCGGGCCTTGGAGTTCTCACACCGCTCCTCTCGCCGCCTTATTTACATTAATTCAAAATGGAAGGCCAGCGAGGAAAACCTGGAGGCGGAACGGGAGAAATCTGCTGGTCTGGCGAGAAGGCTGTCAGATGCCGAGTCACTCCTCGCGAAGGCCCAAGGCGGTGTGGTAAGCCACAACTCTCTTTTTCCCTTGGGTTTTTTCTTTTCCACGATTCTTGGCTGATTGCCAGGTCATCCCGCAGGATGCCGAGACGGCGGGACAACTTCGTTCGCGCGTGGCGGCCTTGGAGGAGGAGGTCCAGGCGCTGACGGCTGAGAATGCGCGCCTCCAGGCGGCTGCCGCGTCGTCGTCTCGCCGCGAGCCCTTCCAGACTCCCCCGCCACATTATTCTTATGAGGAGGTCGAGGAGCGATGCCGAGACGCTGGCGTCCGCGGGGCTGAGCTGGTGCTACAGATGATGAAAGACCTGGTGGTCGTGAAGGACGATTCTGAGACAGTAACCGCGCGCGACCTGGTCCCTGAGCTCTATAGCGAGGAGAGCGATGATTCTTCATCCGGCGAGGAGGACTGATGCGCCGCCTCCAAGATTTAGAATCACTCTCTCCTCCTCCTGATGTAAAGACTTTAGACTATATTTTGTGGCATCTGTCAAGTGACGAGCGAGTGCTCCATTTTGCTGTCTATTTTTCATTTCTTATTTTTGTGAAGTTAATTTCTGGTTTGCCTTTTGCCCGCGAGACGATGCTACTATCTCGTCTCGCCGCGCAACCTTTTGTATATATATTTTTCTGTTTTATGCCCTACGCGAGACGGGTTCCCGGCGTGCTCAATCGCCCGCGAGTTGGCGCAATGGCTTGCCCCGCGAGTGCCCTTTCGCTACCGGCGGGACGATCCTCAACAGCCATCCGCTGCGAGTGCTGCCACCTGCCCTACTCCACACCCTTTTTCCCCTTTGTTTATTTTATACCTTAGGACTAAGTTGGGATGCCAAGGTGTAGTGTCGCTCAAGGGGACTTCTCACCCTATTTCGCCAAAATGAATTCTGCCTTGTCAGTTTGATGTTGATGGAGATAGCTTGACCCAACCCTATCCCCCACAGGCGAGCCTTCGGACCTGCCAGCTAGATGGGAGCCTGCGCAGCGGGTCTACCTTGGGCCGAGCCGAGCTCGGGGTGCCGATGAAGATCTCAACTCAAAACCTATCCCCCACAGGCGAGCCTTCGGACCTGCCAGCTAGATGGGAGCCTGCGCAGCGGGTCTACCTGGGGCCGAGCCGAGCTCGGGGTGCCGATGAAGATCTCAACTCAAAACCTATCCCCCAAGGCGAGCCTTCGGACCTGCCAGCTAGATGGGAGCCTGCGCAGCGGGTCTACCTGGGGCCGAGCCGAGCTCGGGGTGCCGATGAAGATCTCAACTCAAAACCTATCCCCCACAGGCGAGCCTTCGGACCTGCCAGCTAGATGGGAGCCTGCGCAGCGGGTCTACCTGGGGCCGAGCCGAGCTCGGGGTGCCGATGAAGATCTCAACTCAAAACCTATCCCCCACAGGCGAGCCTTCGGACCTGCCAGCTAGATGGGAGCCTGCGCAGCGGGTCTACCTGGGGCCGAGCCGAGCTCGGGGTGCCGATGAAGATCTCAACTCAAAACCTATCCCCCACAGGCGAGCCTTCGGACCTGCCATCTAGATGGGAGCCTGCGCAGCGGGTCTACCTGGGGCCGAGCCGAGCTCGGGGTGCCGATGAAGATCTCAACTCAAAACCTATCCCCCACAGGCGAGCCTTCGGACCTGCCAGCTAGATGGGAGCCTGCGCAGCGGGTCTACCTGGGGCCGAGCCGAGCTCGGGGTGCCGATGAAGATCTCAACTCAAAACCTATCCCCCACAGGCGAGCCTTCGGACCTGCCAGCTAGATGGGAGCCTGCGCAGCGGGTCTACCTGGGGCCGAGCCGAGCTCGGGGTGCCGATGAAGATCTCAACTCAAAACCTATCCCCCATAGGCGAGCCTTCGGACCTGCCAGCTAGATGGGAGCCTGCGCAGCGGGTCTACCTGGGGCCGAGCCGAGCTCGGGGTGCCGATGAAGATCTCAACTCAAAACCTATCCCCCACAGGCGAGCCTTCGGACCTGCCAGCTAGATGGGAGCCTGCGCAGCGGGTCTACCTGGGGCCGAGCCGAGCTCGGGGTGCCGATGAAGATCTCAACTCAAAACCTATCCCCCACAGGCGAGCCTTCGGACCTGCCAGCTAGATGGGAGCCTGCGCAGCGGGTCTACCTGGGGCCGAGCCGAGCTCGGGGTGCCGATGAAGATCTCAACTCAAAACCTATCCCCCACAGGCGAGCCTTCGGACCTGCCAGCTAGATGGGAGCCTGCGCAGCGGGTCTACCTGGGGCCGAGCCGAGCTCGGGATGCCGATGAAGATCTCTTGATCCTGTCTTTAGGGCGTCATAATAAGCAAAGACAAGAGATGTTTTGAGAAATATATTATATTGATCACGCTTTAAGTACACATCTACCGCTCTCCTTTTTCATGGGTAGAAGTGTTTTAAGTCATCCCCACTCCAGGAATGGTTCAAGGTCCTACCCTCCACATCTTGGAGGTAGTAACCCCCCGCTTTCAACACCCTCTCGACAATATAAGGTCCCTCCCAATTTGGATTGAGCTTTCCCACCGGGGCGGACCTCCCTGCCGCATCAACCTTCTTTAGCACTAGGTCTCCCTCCGCGAATTGCTTTATCCTGATATGTTTGTCGAAGTGCCTTGCCATTCGACGCTTGATCTCCTCTTGTCTGATGGCTGCTACGTCTCGCAGCTCCTCTGTAAGGTCTAGTGAGAGGCGCAGGCCTTCTTCGTTTTCCGTCCTCCACGCCTCGTCCCCATCACCTGCAGCCGCGACCCGTGGGGATCGGACCTCGAATTCCACTGGTAGTACCGCCTCACATCCATGGGAAAGTTTGAAAGGGGTCTCACCAGTGGCCGTGTTCGGGGTTGTTCTTAGAGCCCACAGGACCGAGGGGAGCTGCTCTACCCAGTTCCCCCTCAGATTCTCTACCTTCTTCTTTAGTAAGTTAACGATAATCTTGTTCGCCGCCTCCACCTGACCGTTGCTCCTGGGGTGGTGGACAGAGGCAAACCTGAGGTCGATGCCATGCTGAGAGCAGAAGCTGATGAACTCTTCGCTAGCGAACTGGGGGCCGTTATCCGTGACGATGGCTTGAGGCAGCCCGTGCCTGCAAATGATCTCCCCCCAGACGAAGTTCCTGATGACTTGAGAGGTCACCTTTGCTAGCGCCTTAACCTCCAGCCACTTGGAGAAGTAATCTATCATAACCAGGAGGAATCTTCTTTGCCCACTAGCTGGAGGAAAAGGCCCCACCAGATCCATTCCCCAAATGGCGAAAGGCCGTGGTGCTGTGATGCTTCAGAGTCTTTGAGCCGGCAAGAGCTGGAGGGGGGCGTAGAGCTGGCACTTCTGGCACTTCCTCGCAAACTCTGTCGCGTCCTTCCTCAGGGTGGGCCAGAAGTACCCCTGCCTGACCACCCTTGCTTCCAATGTCCTCCCTCCGGAATGGCTACCACATTCCCCGGAGTGCACCTCCTCCAGAATGTGTCTGGTCTCCTCTTCCGTCACGCATCGAGCCAGGAGACCCGAAAGCATCCTCCGGTGCAATCCTCCTTCATGCATGAGATAGTGGGCCGCCTTATGGCGGAAGATTCTTGCCTCTTTGACCCCCTCAGGGAGGGTTCCAGTCAGAAAAAAGGTAACGAAGGGATCTACCCACGAGGGCCGCCGATCCACCTCCATTAGCTCCCCCTCTTCAATCGCTGGGTGGAATAAATCAGTGAGGGCACCCCCTTCCCAAGGTCCGAACTTGGCCAATTGATCGGCAGTCGTGTTCTCTTCTCTGGGGACGTGTTGGATGGAGAACGTCCGGAACCCCCCGATGATCGTCCTTACCTTGGACAAGTATTTCACAAGGGTGGACTCCCGCGCCTCGAACTCTCCGCGTATCTGAGACGCCACCACCAATGAGTCCGTGAAAACCTCAACGTCCTTGATCTCGAGCTCCTTGGCCAGGCGAAGGCCGGCTATCACTGCCTCGTACTCTGCTTGATTGTTTGTTGTGGGGAAATGCAAGGTGACCGCTTGTCTTATGGTCACCCCCTGAGGACTCGTTAGTACCACCCCCGCTCCAAGGGAGTGCTTTCCCGAGGCCCCGTCGACCATGATCTTCCATGCCTCTGGCCGCTGCGGCTCCTCGGCCCCATCCTCCGCGACGTAGTCTGCCAAGAAGTCGGCCACCACCTGTGCCTTAATGGAGAGCCTTGGTATAAACAAAATATTGAACTCACTCAACTCGACAGACCACTTGGCCAGCCTACCCGAGTGCTCTACTCCTTCAAAAATCTTTCGGAGAGGATGGTCTGTTACCACTCTAATTGAATGGGCCTGGAAATATGGCCGGAGCTTCCTGGCCGAAACAACCAAGGCGTATGCCAGCTTTTCTATGATAGGGTAGCGGAGCTCTGCCTTCCTTAGGATCCTGCTAACATAATAAATGGGCAACTGCTTCTTTCCCTCTTCTCTGACTAAGACGGAGCTCACCGCCTCCGCCCCCACTCCTAGGTACAGGGTCAAATCTTCCCCCTCTTTAGGGCTTTGAAGCAGAGGAGCCCGGGAGAGTTGCTCCTTCGGCTCTTGAAAAGCTTCTTCGCACTCCGCTGTCCATTCAAATCTCTGATTCCCTCGTAGCACTTTAAAGAAAGGCGAGCACTTCTCTCCTGACCTGGAGAGGAATCTGCTAAGGCCGGCCAGCTTCTCAGTCAAGCGCTGCACCTCCTTAGCGTTTCTAGGTGATTCCAGCTCCAGGATGGCCTTTACTTTATCAGGATTAGGTTCTACTCCCGCCGGGGTCAAAAGGTGCCCAAGGAACTTCCCACGACTGGCCCCGAAAACACATTTCAGGGGGTTCAACCTCATTTTGAACTTCCTCAAGGTGGCGAACGTCTCTTCCAGATCCTGGAGATGCGAGTTTACCCCCTTGCTCTTTACCATGAGATCATCAACGTAGACTTCTAGGTTCCGACCCCTCTGACCCTGGAAAACTCGATCCATCATTCGTTGGTATGTCGCTCCCGCGTTTTTTAACCCAAAGGGCATCATGTTATAACTAAAGCACCCTTCCCTTGTGATGAAGGAGACGTCCTTGACGTCGGGAGGGTGCATCCGGATCTGATGGTAACCTGAAAAAGCATCCAGAAAACTCATAACAGAAAAACCAACGGCTGAATCAACCAGCGCGTCGATTCGAGGTAGGGGGTAGCAATCCTTAGGGCATGATTTATTTAATAACGAAAAGTCGATACACATTCTCCATTTTCCTCCCCCCTTCTTCACCATTACAACGTTGGAGATCCAGCCTGGGTACTGGATCTCTGAGATGAAGCCCGCCTCCAGGAGCTTCTTGACCTCCTCTCGAATGGGCTCCTCCAGCTTGGTGGCGATGGCCCTCATTTTCTGGCGTATGGGGCGCGTCCGAGGGTCCAGATTTAGGCGATGGCAGGCCACGTCCGCATCAATGCCCGGCATGTCCGCCGCGCTCCAAGCGAAGACGTCGATGTTGCTCTGGATGCAGGTCCGCATCCGCTCCTGGTCCTCGGGACTCAAGCCCCCGCTGATCCGTACCCTTCGTACCTGCCCCTGGCTGGTGCGGACCTCCACCTCTACTACTTCCTCGGCCACCTCCAACCGCGACTGCTCCCAGCCATCCCCTGCTTCTTCTTCCATCTCTTCCTCCCCTCCTGCTCCCTCAACCTCTATCACCTCGTCCTGCTGCTGCTCAATTTCCATCTCCCTTCGGGCTTCCTCCTCTGCCCCTTCTTCTCCCACTTTCTCCTGCATTCTTTCTCGTGGCTCCGACTCTCCGCTCCTCCTGACTTCCTGCACGTCTTCTCCCCTTTGCTCCTCCTCAATCTCCATTCCTCCCTCCGGGCTCTCCTGTTGCTGCTCGACCTCAACATCCTCCTGCGCCTCCTGCACACCTCCTTTCTGCTTCTTAGTCTCCTCCTCCCCGACTTCCTCTTTGGTTCCTCCTCTCGCTTCCTCTGGGCTCACCTCCTCTTCCCTCAAGGCTTCTTCTTGCGCCGCCATCTCCTTTTCCAACTCCTCCGCCTCTGCCATCCAAGATATGGTGTTAACCGCCGTGACGTAACACTGCCTCGCCACTTTTGGATCTCCCCTGACCCTGACCTGCACCCCTCCATTGTTAAACTTGAGACATTGATGGAACGAGGAGGGGACGCAGCGAAAGGCGCTGATGAGGGGTCGCCCAAAGATGGCGCTGTAGCTGCTCGGGGCATCTACAATCACGAACCGGCAGTTCCGTGATACGCCCCCCAACCTCACGTGCAGCCCTACTCCCCCTTCCACTTCTTTCCTCTCCCCGGAGAACCCGAACAACGGTCCATCCGAGGCCAAAACCCTCTTGGCTTCCACCTGCATCTCATCGAAGGCCTTCTTAAAAATCACATTTACGGAGCTCCCGTTATCCACTAGGATCTTGGAGACCGTAAAGTTTTCCACCGCCGTCTGGATCACCAAGGCGTCGCAGAATGGGTCCTCGTACTCCGGCATATCCTCTGAAGAGAAGGTGATTTTTTCTAGCGGGGGTGGAGTCTGGGAGGTTGAGGCTACCCCCTTCCGGAACATGGTCTGGAAGCTCCCCTTCCGGGTGGCCTCGATCCCAATCCCCCCATTGATGGCCCCGATACCCCCCTGGGTTCCCACATCCACCCGGTCCTCACACCTATCTTCCGCCTCCCCCGGCTGCATTTCCTCGATCCTTACCGGCGGATCCTGCCTCCTCAAACCTCTGGCCTCTCTCATCTCCAAAAATTCTGGGCACGTGGCTGTAGCGTGACCCCTCTCCTGATGGAAATCACAGAAAGGCAACGCCACCCCACCCCTTCTTCCATCTCCTCTTCCTCTCCTTCCTCCTCGAGCTCCTCTCCCTCGACCGATCCCCATTGCCTCCTGCTGATGCTGAAAACGATCCCTCACTCCCTGTCTCCACGCCGGTTGATCGAACCTCCTTGGTTCTCGGAAATTATCTCTTCCCTGGAAGCCTCCTCCTAACTCATGGGGGCGACCCTCATGAGGCCTCCAACCTATCCGGTTGTTCGGCTCTCGGGCCCCCCGATGATTCTGTCCCTGGTGCCCCTGGCCTCGGGGTTCCTCCCTCCTCTTCTCTTCTCTGTGCTCCCTCTGCTCCCTCTGCTTCCCTGTTCCTGGTTCCTTTGCATCATCCTCCGCCAACCTGGCTAACTTCCTTGCAAACGCCGGATTGGCTCTCTCGAAATCCGTCTCCTTTGCCGCCCTCTCCATAAGCTCTTCAAAGGAGAGGGGGGCACCCTTTTCAACTCCATGCTGAAGAAACCTGGCCTCAGTCCCAGGGTGAATGCAAGCATTAGCGTATACCCAGGGACCTCCTGAACCTGGAGGATCTCTTCCTGAAACCGATCTACGTAGTGCCCCAACGTTTCATCCTGGCTCTGCCTTACCGAGAACAAGCACTCCGCCTCCTTCTTACGCTTCTTCGATGTTGAAAACCTCAATAAGAAACCCCTCCGCAGATCCTCAAAGCAATAAATCGACCTTGCCGGTAACTGGTGGAACCAATCTCGCGCCTTCTCCTTCAAGGTGATGGTAAACAGTCGACACTTAAACGCATCCGTCATCTGTCTGATCGAAACCACATCCTCAAACCACTGCACATGCTGCACCGGATCATCCTTTCCTGAGTAGTAGGACATGTCGGGCTCCCGGAACCCCTCCGACACCGGAGCCGAGATGACAAGTTCACTAAACGGGCTCTCGCCGACTGCTTGCCGAGAGGGCACGTCCCGCGGCCTTGGCTGGCTGGCCCGATCTGCGAGACCGTGCCCAGGGAAGAGCTCTCGCACAGCTGCCTCCTTCTCGCCGTCTTCTGCCGGGACCTCCTTCCCGGGACGCTGGCCCGAGAAGAGCTCTCGCGCCGCCACGTCCCTCTCGCCAGCTTCTGTGGGGACCTCCTTTCCCGGGCGCTGGCCTGGGGCATTCTCGCCTAAAAGCGGGACCACCTCGATTGGAACCTGAGGTGTCGCCCACTCGCTCCTTGCCGAGAAGGCCAAGCTTATAGTTTGCATGACCTCTCGCCTGAAGTCCTCCAGCATTTTCCTCGTCGCCTCTTCTACCTGGGAGGGGGAACCTCCAGAACCAGATCCTTCTCCTTCGCCTCCTGTCATAGGACCAAACTCAAACTTTTCTTGAACCGGCTACTTCCACGCTCACCGCACCAGAACTGTTGAAGCCAAAATTTGACTCCGACAAGCGTTCACAAAATTGGGGCGTAGCCGACACCTACTAGGCCCAAGCTCGACCTCCGACTGGTCGTGAAGGACTAAGAACAAACTGGCCCAAAGCCGCAGCAGGGAGGTCCCACCACTTACCTGGAAGGTCACAGAGAGCTTCCCCTCCAAAGCCAAAAGCTGGGCTTGGAGTTCTTCAGAAGACTGTCAATTTCTCTCCTGAGTCTGAAAAAAGGGTCCCTTCTGAAGAACCCCTATGAGCTTATTTATAGATTTCAGAATCTGAACTGCAAATAACAAAACTGCTCCGGCCTGAAATTACTGGGGTACCCTTGGCTGGGCCTGCCAACAGCCAAACTCCGCTGTTCTGAGGAGCTATACGCAGCCCACCAAGGGTAAAAGGGTAAAAATACCCGGGGTAGAAGAGTAAAAACCCCTGCTTTGATAGGAAAGAGTAAAAAACCCTCTCCCCCCCCCTGGCGAGAGGAAAGGGGCCTGCCGGCGAGAAGGACCCGCCGCCCGTCTCGCCGGCGCCTCTCGCCTTTGGAGGTCCTCTCGCTTCTGGGGCCCTCTCGCTTCTGGGGCCCTCTCGCTTTTAGACGGGGCGTTTTGCCCCTTGGAGAGCCCATCATCTCGCCGCTTGCGAGTGGGCCCTCCTAGTCCCCTTTGCCTTTCTCGCTCCGTTTGCTTCTTGAGGGCTCTTTGCGAGCCCGAGGTTGTACATGTATGCTTCAGGAGTAAAATCAAGAAAGATTTTAGGCACGGTTAAAAAAATAGTTCTATGAACAAAACAGTCATAAGAACTATTTATAATGAGTGGGTACAGTTACACGAAAAGGAATTGGCTGAAGGTACACCAATACAGTTCCTATATAAGAGTAACATGTTGGAGGGTTATGTCAGTTTCGATAGGATTGTTGATAATATCGATCATGTGCAAAGTCTGTTTTTTGCTCACCATGTCTCCATCAAATTGAGTAACATATTTCCAACCGTTTTCCAACTTGATTGCAACTACAAAGCAAATTAGTACCAGATATCATTATTATGTATTGTAGGCATTACTTCAATATATCAATCAGTCTTCTCATGCTTTTATTTCATCTCTGATGAAATCGAAAGTAATTACAAATAGGCACTTAAATGTTTTCAATCACTGCTTGATTCATTATCAAAACCGGTTGTACTTGTTAAAGATAAGGAACTTGCTCTAACGAAGGCTATTAAATCCGCATTTTTAAGTGCAAAAAATATAGTGTTGGCTATTAAAGCCGCATTTTTATAGCTGGAGTCTGCCCTGTAACTAGATTCTTCAACTCTGTGACTATGGCATTGTGAGATTGTGTCAAATTGTCATTCATTCTGATTTGATTTTAAAGTACATATCATTACTTCAGGGCTATGTCATCTACTTGAGTCTTAATCTTTTCTTGGTGTGTAGCTAAGTACACCACTGCATTCCCCCCTTTGTGGAAGCAGTCTGTCATCTCCTTCTTGTTAAGATTCATCTCAAATCTTATTGACTTTATGTCCTGGGCCAGATCAAATTGCAATGATTTGTGCCCCTCATCCACATAAGTTTCAATAGCCTTCCTATGTTCATCCAGTTTAATCTGCATAGCAACCATTAAAGCACTATAATCAACAGTTGGAGCTGGCTGTGATATAGGCTGTGGAGCAACAGTTTGTAAAGCCTTCTTGTAACTCTGGCTTCTTCTCCTGAAAACTTGAAACTTTCTTTTCTTAGCCCTTAAAGCTTCCTCATCTTCAGATCCATATGTACTTGCTATCTCTACCCTCTCCTTAGGTAGCTACTTCTGTACTTCTGGTGCCTGATCAGTCTCTTCCCTTGCAGGTTCTTCATTAATTGGCACTTGCTCCCCCTCAAGTGGAGCATTCTCCCCCTCAGCAGCAGCAGTTTCCTTGTCAAAATCTTCTTGATCCAGATTTAGAAATAAATCTTCCATGGTATACTCTTGTGGAGAATGAGCTGGAGAAATTCTGGGCTCATCTACCACTGGATCAGATACAAACTGAGCTGCAGCAGATGTGTCTTCCATGACAACATCTGGGACTTTACTATCAGTCTATGGTTGCTGAGAAACATCAGACAAATTAGTATACTGTATAGGAAAATCAAAAGCATTAAGCTCAGTGATTACCTCTAGGATGATGTTTGTAGCTTGCTCACTCTCAAGAGGAGTGGGTTCTTCCACAACTAGTGGCTCCCCCTGGATGTGATCCTTATGTATGGGGCTAGCTTGAGGTAGCTCCCCCTGGATTTCAGCATCTACTTGTTGTGCTGGAGACTTCACAACAGTTCCTGTGTCTTCTTCATCAGGTGTGAAGACCACTTGTTCTTCACTATCAGAGCTGCTTGATGGAACTTGAGCCACTGGAGTAGTTTTCCTCTTCTTCTTTTGAGGGGATACTTTTTCAGGAATTACCTTCTCAGGGGTTGGCATTTCCTTAGACAACACCCTGTCCCATCTGGAAAATATCCTCAAATCCATCTTTCTCATATGGTTGATTTTGCTGCCAGCAGCTTGATTCATAACCTCTGGTATAGTACCAGCTAGGTATAGACTTATGATCCTGCCCAGATTTGGCTTCTTCAAGCTTTCCTTGATCTTTTCAAGAATTACTACAGACCAATCTGTTTGCAAAGTGAAGATAATCCGTGTCATAATACTGAACATATGGGCCGATACCCTATCATGCCCTCCAGGTTTGCTTAGGATTACTTTGCCTACAATTTCAGAGAGGAATTTCCCCTGACTATTCATTCCCTTCCTGTTAAACACAGATCCTATTTTCATTTTAGAATCTAGACCACACCATGTCAATGCTTCGCTTGTCTTAGAAGCAGTTACTTCATCCTCTTCCTTAGTTCTTGGTAGCTGCAGAATCTTCCTCAAGCTCTTAGGTGATACCTTCACCTTCTCACCATGAACCCTGGATTTGATCTTGAATCTAGTTTTGTCTACCTTAGCTCCATTGAGGAATTCCAAGACTTCCTTCTTCCAAATTTTTGTTGGCTCTGAAACAAGATATTCTAACCCTGAGTCGGCTACTAGGGTTACTACAGTCTTGATTTCTTGGTCGGCTTCATCAAAAGCATTGCGCACCAGCTCGTAGCCTTCGTTGACGTTCTCCTCAAGCTTTGGCGCCATTAGGGTTTGATGAATTTGACTGGAGAGAAGAGAGGTGTCGACACAGAAGTTTTGGTCTCGAAACTTTTGAAAGCGTGTCGACAAACTAAGGCAAAATCCTATTTATACCTTTCTAGGTTTGAAGATGAAAAGGCGGGCAGCTAACTTAAATTGTGTCGACACTGGCAATAAGTGTCGACACTGACTTATAATGTCTCGACACCTATGTGTCGACACAAGTTTAGTCAACGGATTATATGTGTCGACACTTGTTTATGTGTCGACACCACTTAACTCGACACCACTTGTTTATGTGTCGACACCACTCAACTCGACATTTAGTCGAGACTTTACTTAGAAAATACTGAGTAAAACTTAAGTGTCGACACCACTTTGGATGTGTCGACACCTACTTGACATGTGTCGACACTAATATTCTGAAGTGTCGACACCAACTTCCTAGTTGTGTCGACACCTTTTTCCTGAAGTGTCGACACCTACTTACTGTGTCGACACAAAAATCTCTATGTGTCGACACCTTTTTACTTAGCCATTTCCAATTCTGTAAACTTACTCTAAGTTTATCATACCTAGTTCAATTTTAAACCTATTGAACTTAGTTTCTTCTAGGGGCTTAGTATACATATCAGCTAGTTGATTATCTGTTCTAACATATTCCAGTAAAATATCTTCTCTTTCTACATGCTCCCTAAGAAAATGATATTTAATTTCAACGTGTTTTGTTCTACTATGGGTTACAGGATTATTGGCTATTGAAATAGCACTAGTAGAATCACAAAAGAGTGGAGTTCTACTTACCTGAATTCAATAGTCCTCAAGCTGATGTTGTATCCACAGAAGTTGAGCACAGTAACTTCCAGCAGCCACATATTCTGATTCTGCAGTGGAGATAGCCACACTTGTTTGCTTCTTGCTACTCCATGAAATTAGTCTTCCACCTAGGAATTGACAGGTTCCAGTAGTGATTTTTCTATCTTCTTTGCATCCTGCAAAGTCTGCATCTGAATAACCTGTTAGATCAAAATCCTCATTCCTAGGGTACCAGAGGCCTAGATAAGGAGTGCCCTTTAGATATCTCAATATTCTTTTGACTGCTGTCAAATGAGACTCTTTAGGGCAGGCTTGATACCTTGCACAAACACATGTAGCATACATGATATCTGGTCTACTTGCAGTCAAGTATAATAGGGAGCCAACTATCCCTCTATACAAGGTTTCATCTACAGGCTTCCCTGCATCATACTTGCTAAGAGACATACTTGACCCCATAGGAGTCTTCATGGTGCTGGATGAATCCATACCATACTTCCTTATGAGTTCTAGGGTGAACTTGGACTGACATATGGATAAACCACTCTCAGTCTGTCTTACTTGGAGACCCAAGAAGAACTTTAGCTCTCCCATACTACTCATCTCAAATTGACCTTTCATTAGCTTTGCAAACTTTTTGCAAAGGCTACTTTCAGTAGACCCAAATATTATGTCATCTACATATATTTGGACAAGTATTACTTTGCCTCTAGATTCCCTAAGGAATAGAGTCTTGTCTATTTCCCCCCTTGTGAACTTATTCTCAATGAGGAAACTAGACAGGGTTTCATACCAAGCCCTGGGGGCTTGCTTTAACCCATATAAAGCTTTCCTAAGTCTATAGACATGATTAGGTAGAGTTGAATCAACAAAACCTAAGGGTTGTTCCACATAGACTTCTTCTTTAAGATTACCATTTAGAAATGCTGACTTGACATCCATTTGGTAAACTTTGAATCCATGAAAGGTTGCATAGGCCAGGAACATCCTTATGGCTTCCAGTCTGGCTACTGGAGCAAAGGTTTGATCAAAATCAATACCTTCTTCCTGCCTATATCCTTTAGCAAACAGTCTTGCTTTGTTCTTAATGATGACTCCTTGTTCATCCAACTTGTTCCTATAGATCCACTTGGTTCCAATTATATTGTGGTCTTTAGGTTTAGGAACAAGCTCCCAGACCTTGCATCTCTTGAACTGATTCAGCTCTTCTTGCATAGCTTCAATCCAATGTGGGTCTAGGATGGCTTCTTCAAACTTCTTAGGTTCAACTTGGGATAGAAAGCTAGAGTAGATTGCTGCATTCGGGTTTCTGCTCCTTGTTTGTACCCCTTGTCTTGGATCACCAATGATCTGCTCTACTGGATGATCTCTAAGATGCCTATAAGCTGGAGGCATCCTAACTTCTGGTTGAACCACTTTAGTTCCTTCATCTTGCTACACTCCTTGTACTTCTTCTGCATCAGGTACATGTAGTACTCCCCCTGGACAACAGCCACTATCTTCTACTTGCTGTCTTGCAGTAGATTCTTCTTCTAGAGTGAGCTTGTCCATCTTCTTTGTTAAACCTGTGGGGCTGCATACACTACTAGACAACTCATTGTTAATAAGCCTAGTTTCATCAAATACTACATGTACAGTCTCTTCTACAACTTGAGTAGACAAGTTATAGACTCTATAAGCCTTACTATTGTTGCTGTACCCAACAAAAATTCCCTCTTGGGACTTGGCAGCAAACTTAGTCAAGTAAGACTTTCCATTGTTAAGTATAAAGCACTTACAACCAAAGATCCTAAAGTAGGATAGGTTTGGTTTCCTGCCTTTCATAACCTCATAGGGGGTCTTGTTGAGGCTTTTAGTTATGGTAGCCCTATTAATAACATGGCATGCAGTATTGACTGCTTCAGCCCAGAAGTATTCTGGTAGTGATGTATCACTTAATAGGGTCCTACCAGCCTCAATCAAGCTTCTATTCTTCCTCTCAGCAATGCCATTTTGCTGAGGTGTCCTTGGTGAAGAAAACTCTTGAAATATCCCAAAGTCTTCACATAGTTTTGCCATACTCTCAGACTGAAACTCAGTACCATGGTCACTTCTTATTTTGACCACTGTACTATTTAGTTCATTCTGAATCTGTTTGACAAAGCTATAGAAGACATTGGGTGTTTCATATTTCTGTCTTAGAAAGAACACCTAGGAGAACCTTGAGTAGTCATCTACAACTACAAAGGTATAGACCTTCCTACCTAGGCTGTGAACTGGCATTGGACCAAAGAGATCCATATGCAAGAGGTATAAGCACCTCACAGCATCTTTGTTTTCTATGCTTCTAAAGGTGGATCTAGTCTGCTTGCCCTTTTGACAAGCTTAACAAATACCATCTTTAATACACTTAACTTGAGGACCATTCCTCACTAACTCTTTGCTAAAGAGTTTTCCAATTGTCTTGTAGTTTAGATGGGCTAGCCTCTTGTGCCATTTGACACAATGAGAGACTGTCTCATCAGCTACAAGACACACTTGAGAACAATTGGTCTCACACATAATGTCTAGGCAGTAGACATTCCTCTTTCTATAGCCAGTCAAAATGATCTCTTGATCATTTGACCTCCTGATATGACAACCATTCTTAACAAATGAGATGTCATATCCTACATCACTTAATTGACTTATACTTATTAGGTTGTGTTTCAACCCTTTAACATAAGCCACTTGAGTAATGGTAACTAAGTTACTAGAGATGTTACCAAACCCTTTGATGATTCCTTTTTCAGAACCACCAAAGGTGACTTTTGGACCATCCTTTATTGGTGTGTAGTCCTTTAGTAATTCCCTTGTTCCAGTCATATGTTTGGAACATCCACTGTCCAAGTACCATATTGGGGCATGGCCACTTGGACTCACCTGCAAAACAGATTAATGAACCTTAGAACCCAAAGAATTCTTGGGTCCTTGGTACTTGTTAGTTTGCATCCTGACAAGGCTACCTGCTGGTTTTCCAACAGGCAGTTTGCTACTCACTTTGGCACTAGCATTGTGCCAACAGTCCATTGCATAGTGGCCTACCTTGCCACAACACCAACACTCAAACTTATTGTACCTTTGCTTAGGTAATGTCTTTGCTGTTTTATCCACAGCTGGCTTGTTGAGTGTTGGGGCTTTGCCCTTGGACTTGGACTTGGACTGAACAGTCCTTGCAGGTCTAGTAAACCCGTCCAGCTTTACCTTTGTGATGAATAAATTCATCAATTATGGCTAAAACAGACTTTGGTTTAGAAAACCTAGCAACTAAGTCTTTCTCCTTTTGAAGATTAATCTCCAGACTCTTGATTTGATCATTTTTAAATGATATAGTTCCCATCTGAATCACAGTTATGTGCTTCAGTCTGGCTATCTCATTAAGCTTTTGATCAAATAACTTCTCAGAATCTGTTGCTGCAGCTTTGAGATTTGCAATTTCCTTTGCCTGACTTTTGGCTAGGGACTTGCTCTTCTTGTAAGCTTGCAACAGTACTTTATATTCATCTATTAACTGATGAATATCTTCTCCAGACTCAGAATCACTCTCATCATTTGATGATGATGAATCTGATTCTGTACTGGCACAAGAAATTGAACTTAAAGTTGAACTTTGTACCTTACTAGGTCCTGGCTGCTCCAGGATTTTGTCATTTTCTGTCAATGCCATCAGTCCTTGGCACTGATAGTCTTCTTGTTCATATATAGAATTCATAATCTGCATGAACTCTTCTTCTTCTTCCTCAGCAAACAGCCCTATATATGCCTCAGCATCTGACTCAGTTTCTGATGAAGAGATATCTGACAGGGTCTTGTCCTTTTTGGCAACAAAAGACTTCTCCTTCTTGCCCTTGTATAGAGTCTTTTTCTTGTCACTAGACTCCTTCCTCTTCTCTGGACAATCTGCTATCACATGACCTTGTCTATTATAGTAATAGCACACAATTTTTGATAGTGTAGTTTTGCTAGACTTGGACTTTTTCCTGTCTTTCTTTGAAGACTTCTTTTTCTGATAAGAGTCTTCCTTTCCATGTGATGTAGAAGTCCTTGTCCTCCACTGTTTCTTCTTTAAGAATTTCTGAAAATGTCTTGTGAAGGCAGCGAAGTCCTTGTCCTCCACTGTTTCTTCTTTACTTTCACTGCTTTCAGATTTTGTGCTGACTTACTCATCTGACTCAGAATCAGCTGCTTTTAGAGGTGGAGAAGGTGACTTACATATGTACTTTCTGGGGGCTTCTGTCTTGAAGGCTACTGCCCTTTCTTTGTGTTCACTTCTTGTGGATTTCTCCTCTTCTTTCCTCACTGTCAACTGCATTTCATAAGACAGCAGTTTGCCAAACAGTGTAGGTGGAGGAATTTCTGCCAACTTAGCCATTTCTCTAATAACACAGATCTTGGTGTCCCAATCTTTAGTTAGGGACCTTAGAAGCTTATCATTGAGTTCATAATTACTGAACTCTCTGCCATAGGACATGAGCTCATTCACTATCCTGTAGAACTTTTTATAGCACTCAGTTATGCTATCAGATTTTCCTTGTCTAAAACTTTCATACTCTTGATTTAGCAAGGATTTTCTGTTTTGCCTCACTTCTTCAGAACCCTCCATATACACAATTAGGGTATCCCACATTTCTTTAGCTGTCTTACAGTGTATCAGATTCTGAAAAGTTGCATCATCTATAGCACTTACAATGATGTTTTGAGCCCTTTTGTCCATGGTAGCCAGAACAATCTCATCCTTTGTCATTTCTGAGAAATCCTTTGGTGTTCTCTGATTTGCATCTAATACTGACACCTTCATGGGCACATATGGCCCTTCCTTTATTGTGATATAAATCCTAGGGTCTGAGGCTTCCATAAACAGCCTCACCCTTTCCTTCCATATGCCAAAGATTTCCTTCCTACATATAGGTAGTTTCATGGATCCCAATTCCTTGTGATTTTCAGTGGAACCCATGGTTCTTGATTTTCTTGAATCTGTAATTGACTTAAACTGAATCTGCCAACAGGATCTCCTCAGACAGTTATGTCCTTTTTTGAGTAACCTGGCTCTGATACCACTTGAAAGATATAGTACCTAAACACCTAGAGGGGGGGGGGGTGAATAGGTGACCAAATTCTTTTTGACTTTTTATGGCAGCAATCAGTTTTTAACACAGAATTTAAACTACTATTGCACAGCAATCACACAGCATTCACAGTAAACCACAGCACACAGAAGACACACAGTTTTATAGTGGTTCCCCAAGGTTTGGGTACATCCACTTTCCCCCTTCGCCTATCTAGCAGTGTACTAGATTCGGCCAAAACTCCTCCACTATCTCAAAACCCAAAACTGGTTCCTAAACCTTAGGCCCAAGGCCCTACAACTCAGCTTCTTCACAAAGCCTACACTCAGCCACAAAGGCCTACACTCAGCCACCAAGGCCTACACTCAGCCACCAAGGCCTACACTCAGAGATTTCAATCTCCTACACTCAGGCACTTAAGCCCTACACTCAGCCTTTATAATTACAGGCTTACAAGATTCAGATCCAAAGGATCCTACAAGATAAAATGAATACAAACCTGTTAACTCAGCAACCCAGAGACAAGAGAGGGGAGTTGTGAGTTTCTTGATGAGTTCTTGGAAGAACTCAGCTGAAATCAATCTGACTTAGCTTTCTTCAAAGCTTCTTGAAAGTAGAACTCAATAAGATTGACTCCTTCTGCAGTTGATCCTTGATCTCTGCTACTTAAGATTCAGAGTGAATCTGAACCATTCTTCTCAGCCTGGTTCCAACAGCTGATTTCTTGGATGGAGCTCTCTCTCTCCAACTTCTTAGATCTGCACTTGATTCTTCAAGGAATAACTAGATCTTCTTTTTTGAATACTTGATCAATAATTTGAACAACCACTTTCTGTAGACAATATAAGCCTATTTATAGGCCTTCTTCATGGTAACCGGCTGGTCCGGTTCATAACTGAATTCTGACAACTCTGACAGGTGCAGTAGACCGGCTGGAATGGCAGCTGTCAAGTCATCCAGTCAGTTCTTGAAAATTCTGTAACTGTCTTTAAGTGTCGAGACTTTCTGTCTTTAAGTGTTGACACTTATAGACCAAGTGTCGACACATGTTGTCTAAGTGTCGACACAAGCCTACAAGGTGTCGACACAACTCCTTGTGTTGTAGATTTTGTATCTTGACACTACTTCTTCTTCATGTGTCGACACTGAAATTGAGTGTCGACACAAGTACTTGTACTTCAGTATCTTGCTGAATTCTTATAAGTGTCTACACAACACCTTTGTGTCGACACATATTCATGTGATGAATCTGTTAAGTGTCGACAATGCTTCTTGGTGTCGACACATGTCTTTATTGTTGATGCTTGTTGAGTGTCGACACAGCTTCCTTGTGTCGACACATTCTTCTTCTATGGAGACTCTGGGTGTGTGTCGACACATTCCTTTAGTGTCGACACTTGTACTTAGAATATTTTGTTGAACTTTGCTGATCTTTGCTAAGTGTCGACACAGCTCCTTGTGTCGATACTTTCTTCAAGTGTTGAGTCTTCAGCTAAGTGTCGACACATTGTTCTGGGTGTCGACACTTACTTCAAGTGTTGACACTTCTGTTGAGTGTCGACACATTGTTCTGGGTGTCGACACTTACTTCAAGTGTTGACTCTTCTGTTGAGTGTCGACACATAGTTCTGGGTGTCGACACTTGTACTTAGTCTCTGCAGACTTTTACTGAGTGTCGACACAGCCTCCAAGTGTCGACACTTTCTGGTGTAGACACAGTTTCACTGGGTGTCGACACAACTGATACGTGTCGACATTGCTTCACTGCACTTTTCTTCATTGAGTGTCGACACAGCTCCTTGTGTCGACACTTTTTGTCTGGTGTCGACTCAGCATCCCTGGTGTTGACACAATGACTCCAAGTGTCGACACTGCTTGCCTGGGTGTCGACACAAGTCTTCTTAAGTGTCGACACTTTCACTCTGGGTGTCGACACATGGACTTTGAAACTTTTTGCTTCTTTCCTGCAAATACTTAACCTGCACAAGGTAACTCAAAACACATCAAATACATTTTGATGTATATCATTGAGTTGGGTGAGGCTTCTTCAAATCAGGTACATTTAAACCAATGTACACAACAGTGTGACGGCTCGCCTTCTGAGCGGCCTCGACCCCCACCCCCCGTGGATCACCACAATCACTCCTCGGGCTCTAGCATCAGCTTGATCCTCGTACCTGTCCTCCACTCCCATATGCAGGATCTCCTCAATCCGCACCTCCTAGCGGGGTTACTGCTACTCCCTATTTCCCCTCATCTCGAGGAACTCCGAGCATGTAACTGTGGCATGGCCCTCTTACTGGTGGAAGTCATAATAGGGCAACTCCACCCTGACTTCCCGCCTTCTCCTTTACTGACCTCTCCTCCTCCCCTGGGATATCGCCATAGCCTGACATTGATCGGGGAGAGGAGGCCTCTGGCCCTGCCTCCAGCCCGGATGGTTGAACTGGCCCTAGCCCGCGGGCGATTGTCTCCTCCATGGAAACCTCTCAGCTGGCCTTGGTCCTACCACTCCAGCTGCCTCCAGTCGAGCCAATTGTTCGGCTCCTGGCACCCCACCTTGAATGCTGCTGCTACTGCTCCCTCTTCCCAGGATCGAGCTTCCGTTACTCTTAGCGCTTGCCACCTCTCGACTCCTCCTCCGTGGCCCACCTGACCATATTTTGGGCAAAGTCCGGGTTCGATGCCTCCCCGTCGACAACCCTTGCTGCCTTCTCCATCATCTCCTCATAGGAGAGTGGAGGCACCTTCTTCAGCTCCATCCTGAAGAAGCCCTGTTGCAGCCCCAAGGTGAAGACCATCATCAGGGTGTGTCATGGCATCTCTTGGACCTGGAGGACCTCCTCCTAGAATCGGTCCACATAGATCCCTAGAGTCTCGTTCACTCCCTGCTTGATGTGGAATAGAGACATGGAATACCACTTCCTCTTCTTGGAAGTGGTGAACCTCAGCATGAACCCCCAACATAGGTCCTCAAAAAAGTAGATGGAGCTGGCCGACAACTAATAGAACTAATCTCTTACCTTCTTCTTGAGGGTGATGCTGAAGAGCTTGTAGTTGAGAGCATCGGACATCTGTAACATCGAGACCACATCTTCAAACCATTTAATGTGTTGAACTGAATCATTCTTCCCTATGTAGTAGGACATCTACGACTCACAAAACCCCTCTGGAATTGGGGTAGATGAGACTAACTCACTGAACGGGCTGCCTCCCCATGTTGGTATAGCTAGGGGATCTCTCACACTCATCTCGCCGATCCGGCCTCCACTTGCCAAGCCGGGGAACAACACTTGCCCCTGCAGATCTCCCTCCCTCCCCTCCTTCGGTACTTCCTTCCCAAGTCGCTTATTCGGGGCTTTATTTCCCAAGGTTAGGGCCTTGACAGCTGTGGAGACTAGCATCGAGCACTTAGTGTTCGTGCCAAGTGTGAACTTGATGAGGCTAAGAACCTCCTGACAGAAATCCTCGAACATCCTGAGGGTGACGAGAGGGGGAGGGAGTGGCGAGTCAGCCCTACCTGAACCTTGTCCTTCTCCTCCAGTCATTGAGCTCACTAAAGATTTTTGGTGCTGATCACGCGCCACGCTCACCGCACCAAAATGTTAAAACCGGAAATCGGCTTCTGTGGAGTTCGAACACTTGGGGAAGGTGTGATCTTTCACTTACTTCGACATCACAAGCTCATACATCTAGAGACTTAGAACAGCCAACTGACCCAAGGATCCAACACAGAGGTCCCACCATACCTCGGGAAGATCTTAGAGTGCCTCCTCTCCTTAGCCAAGTGATGAGCTAAGGATACCTCAGAAATCGCAAGAAGACCAGAGCACCAGTAAGCATGCCCTCTGAGGTAACCACTTGGGTGTATTTATAGTTTTTCTGAAAACGGTCTACAAATAGCATACCTCCGCTTTTCTAAATTGCTATATGCAGCCCTACAAGGGCACCTAGGTAATTTTACCTTTGAGACCCACTGGGCGAGTGGTCCTTGAGATCACCACTCTCCCAAAGGGGCAAGTGCTGGGGAGGCCAGACACTCCCCTCCTCGACACCTCACTATGCGAGTGGTCCGTGGGGGCACCACTTGCCTAAAAGGGGCAAGTTCTGGGGAGCCAGGAACTCGACTCCGTGGCACTCCTCTGCGAATGATTCTGGAGTGGTCCCACACTATACAATGCCAAGGAACAGAAGACACTGAATGCATTCAGCTCCACTCAATGCCAAGGAGCAGAAGGCTTGAGTGCACTCGGCGAACACCGAAGTGTCTTGCTCCTGAGGATCCCGCGAAGCAATGGTCCCCTGTGGGGTGGGGGGGAGATTACCCACTCATCGAATATAGGGTTGTACAAAGCGTACCTGACGTGATTTACACGATTTGATCAACGACTGAGATTAATCCTGAGAATTACCTGCAATTTGATACGCCGCATTGAAAGCATTGAGTGGACTCGACGCACTCGATGCCATGTGTTATCTTAACGCTGCCAACTCCTGGACAGTTTGTACATTTCTTTCTTGATTACCTGCAAAAGGTTAATCCTTCAAATGCACATATGCATTTAAGCATAATGATGCTACTCTAATTTCAACATGCCAAACTCAAATTTGAAGGTGTTGAACTTTTCTTCATTTAGAGGCTTAGTGAAGATATCAACCATTTATTTGTCTATCTGGACAAACTCAAGAGTGATGTCTTCCTTCTCAACATGCTCTCTAATGAAATGATATCAAATCTCAATGTGCTTGGTCCTGCTATGAGAGACACGATTCTTATCAATTGAGATAACACTAGATGAATCACAATACATGAGTGTTGTACTTAGCTGAAGATTATAATCTTGTACTTGTTGTTAAATCCACAGTAGCTTTGTTCAGCAAATCCCAGCTAAAATGTATTCTGATTCTACAGTGGAGATGGCTACACTGGTCTCTTTCTTACTGCTTCATGATATCAGTCTTCTCCCTAGAAACTAATAGGTGCAAGTTGTACTTTTCCTGTCTTCTCTACAACCTGCAAAATCTGCATCTGAATACCCTATTAGTTCAAAATCATTATTCCAAGGTTACCACATACGAAGATTAGGTGTGCCTTAGAGATATCTCAAATTTTTTTTAGCAGCAGAATAATTAGACTCTTTAGTGCATGCCTGGTACCTAGCACAAACAAATGTAGCATACATAATGTTTGGCCTACTAGTAGTCAAGTAGAGGAGGGAGCAAATTATGCCTCTATACAATGTTTTATCAACATGTTTCTCAGTCTCATCATTGTCTATTGACATACTTGACCTCATAGGAGTTTTCATAATGGAGACACTCTACATTCCAAACTTTTTGATTAACTCATTGGTGAACTTAGACTGAGAGATGAATAATCCAACCTCTGACTATCTAACCTGGAGGCCCAAGAAATACTTGAGTTCACCCATACTGCTTATCTCAAACTGCCATTGCATAAGTTTGGCAAACTTCTTAAAAAGGACATCATCAGTAGAGAAACAAATTATGTCATCTACATAAATTTAGACTAGGATTATCTTACCCTTGACTTAGCTTAGGAATAATATCTTATCTATCTTCCCCATTGAGAATTTGTTCTCAATGAGAAAGCTAGATAGAGTTTCATATCATGCCCTAGGGGCCTATTTCAATTAATATAAAGCTTTTCTTAACTAAAATACATAATCAGGAAAGTTAGGATTGAGAAAACTTGAGGTTTGCTCAACATAGACCTCCTCTTTCAGGTCACCATGCAGGAAAGCTGACTTAACATCCATTTGTTAGACCTTAAATCCTTTGTATACAACATATGCAAGAAATAGTCTTATAGCCTCTAGTGTAGCAACTGGTGCAAAGGTTTGATCAAAATCAAACCTTCCTCTTGCCTGTATCCCTTGGCAACCAGTGTAGCTTTGTTTTTGTTTATAACACCATTTTCATCAATCATGTTTCTATAAATCCATTTAGTTCCAATGGTGTTATCTCCATGAGGTCTGGGAACCAACATCCAGACATTGCATCTCCTGAACTGGTTTAGTTCTTCTAGCATATCCACAACACAAAATGGATATATCTCAACATCTTCAAACTTATTTGGTTCAACTTGAGGCAAAAATCTTGAATACATTGTTATATTGAGGATTCTACTCCTTGTTATAATAACTTGACTTGCATCTCCAAAAATTAGCTCTCTAGGATGATCTCTCAAGTGTCTAACAGTAGCTGGTATTCTATCTTTAGTACATTGAACTTCAATTTTTGGAGACTGGTGATCTTCATTTATGTCCAATCCACCTGGACCTTCTTCTAGAATGACCACATCCTCATCTACTTTCTGTTCAGAAGGAGGTGTATCATAGATTCTCAGCTTGTCAACCTTCAATTTTGCATCTGCAAATTTAGATAAGCTTGGCAACTCACTGTGAATCATGGAAGACTCATCAAATACTACATTTATAGACACTTCTACAACTTGATTCTTCAAGTTGTAGACTCTATAGGCTTTGTTGTAGTTATTGCACCCAACAAAAATTCCCTCATATAACTTGGCAGCAAACTTTGTCAAGTAGGACTTCCCATTGTTAAGAACAAAGTAATTGCTTCCAAAGAATCTAAAATAGGCAAGATTTGGTTTTATCCCATTCATAATCTCATAGCGAGTCTTCCTATGGTACTTGTTGATAGTGGCTCTATTTAGGACATGACAAGCAGTGTTTACTGCCTCAGCCTAAAAATATTCTGGGAGATAAGTTTTATTGAGAAATGTCCTTCCAAGCTCTATGAGAGTCCTATTTTTCCTCTCTACTATCCCATTTTGTTAGGGGTGTTCTTGGAGAAGAAAACTCTGACAATATACCTTGCTCTTCATAGAACCTTGTCATGCCTTCAGATTGAAATTCTATGCCATGGTCACTTCTTATTAAAATTCCTCTCAGCTATCCAATTTTGTTTGGGTGTTCTTGAAGAAAAACAAACTATTGAAATATACCCTGCTCTTCACAGAACCATGTCATACCTTCAAATTGAAATTTTATGCCATGGTCAATTCTGATTTTGACAACAGAATATTCCTTTTCATTCTACAGTTGACTAATAAAGATCAAAAAGCTATCAAGGATTTCATACTTTTTCTTAAGAATGAATACCCATGCAAATATTGAAAAGTCACCAACTATCACAAGAGTGTAGACTTTCCTACTAAGACTATGAACTGGCATAAGACCAAATAATTCCATATGCTGGAGGTAAAGATACCTCTCAGAATCCTTGGCCTCGATGCTCTTAAAGGAGGCCTTTGTCTGTTTACCCTTTTAGCATGTAGAGCAATTGCCCTCTTTAGTGTATTTCAGATTGGGTCCATTTTGTTTTGCTCTTCAATGAAGAGCTTTTTGATTAACTTGTAATTCAAGTGAGCAAGCCTTTTGTGACATTGTACTCTATAAGAGTCTTTCTCATTTACAACAAGACACACTAGACAGTCTGATTCTATATATAAGAAATTTAAATAATAAATATTTTCACTCCTAGTATCTGTAAAAATGACCTCTTGGTCACTTGACCTTTTGATCAGACACTTATCCTTGTAGAAGACAAAGACACAACTAATATCACAGAGTTGCCTTATGTTAAACAAATTATATTTTAATCCTTCCACATTAGCTACTTTTGTAATGAAGACTATTCCACTAGTAATCATACCATTGCCTTTAGTAACTCCTCTATCTGAACCTCCAAATATGACTTTAGGTTCATACCTCACTAGAGTATAGTCCTTTTGATGGCTCCTTGTACCAATCATATGTTTGTAACAACTACTGTCCAAGTACCATATTGACATCTGATGGGTACTTGGACATATCTGGAATAACAAGGTTAATTTACCTTAGGAACCCAAAAGGGTTTGGGTCCTTTGTTCATGTTAGTTTGAAAATAGCTATATTTACCCACAACACCCCTGACATGAAGACTCATCCTTGCCCTTGACACACTTGGGTTGTGCCAACAGTTAATGGAAAAGTGTCCCACCTTGCCACAACTCTAACACTCATGGATATTTTATCTACTCTTCTGAACAACCTTTGATGTGTGCAAGCCATTAGTCAATATATATTCAGAGGGGGGAGTAGCATCCTTCTTCCTATTTCTTTCAACAAGAATTTGACTGAAAGTAAGTCTGCATGTAGGTACACTTGGTTTACCTTGATTTACCCCACATATGTCTTCTTTGCAGCTGACATGGGGTTGATGACATCAGAAATGGCCAAGTGAGGCTTACTTATAGTCTTTCTCACAGTCTTACTATTAGATGAAAGATCCTGGGTGGAGGCCACTTCTTTACTCTTGAGAGTGGGTGTAGGAGCACCAAACACAAATGATTCATGGTGGACTATTTGGATTTCCTCATGAGGAGCCTTCAGTGAACTCAATCCCACACCCTTTATTCTCCCATTGGAAGTAGCATTAAAGCTCTTACAAGAAGAATTTCCATTCTTCTAGTTACCATACATATTGTTATGGTCATACCTATTAGAAGGGAGAATAACCTTTTGAAAGGTTGTTCGAGGCACAACTGGAGCCTTGCATTTCTCTTTGGAATGGGCAGCTCTAGTATTCCACTTGAACCCCAATCCCCTCTTATTATTTTGAGAGGAGAAAGAGTCGATCAATGACAACACTGTCTTGGGCTAAGAAAACTCAGCCACTTGCATCCTCTCTTTGAGGAGCTTCTCTTTAAGATCCTTAATGATCTTATTCTTCTAACTGATGGTGCCTATTTGGGTGATAGAAATTATCTTTAGCTTATTGAATTCCGTCCTAATTTGGGCTATCATAGAAGCTATCTCCGACTGCAAGGAATTAGCTTGTTGTAGAGAGACAATCTCTTCAGCTTATCTGTTAACAAGTTTCTTGCTCTTCTTTAGAGCTTCCAGGATATCACCATAGTTGTCAAATAATTGGTTGACTTCCTCATCAAATTCTGATCCATCATCCCAACTGGATAAAGTGGATGCCTCAGAGTCTGAGCTAGTCCTATAAACAGAAGGAGTGTTGGGAAGAGTGAGTACCTCATCAGTAATAGAACTTTCCTGATTATCTTCAGTTGAGGCCATGGGGCTGAATTCTTCATCATCTTCACAATGACTGTCAATAGAGGATAGTGGTGCTCTAATGCCTGTTATGGCATCGAGAAGATCAGAATTCTCTTCAATTGAAATGAGACCAATATATGCCTCTTCTTCTTCTTCTAATTTTAAAGACTCAGAATCACTATCTGATAAGCAGGTTTTCTTCTTGGCCAAGATACTATTTTCAGCCTTCTTATCCTTGTGATTCTTCTTGTCATCCGATTTCTTGTTCTTCGTCCTCTTGACTGGGCAGTCAACAATGACATGTCCACATCTGTTGCGACAATAACAATCAACATTAGTCTTAAAGTGTTTATTCTGTTTAGAATCATACCTTTCCCTGGTCTTTTCTAGACTTCTCCATGTTAGTATATGGATTTCTGGAGCTAGAGCTAGAAGTGATCTAGTTCTTCCATTGACTTCTCCCGCTTAACATCTTCTTGAACTATTTGGAGACCATGGTAAGTTCTCTATCTGACAGTTCATTACCCGAGGCAATGAGATCTGAGCACTCTAACTCAACAGCTCTCCTTGGTGGTGAAGGAGTCTTTTCCATGTACCTCTTTGTGGCTTCAACTTTGAAGGCCACACTCTTCTCTTTGTTGATGGTTCTGGTTGCATCTTCTTCTGCTCTTCTAGAGTTCAGTTGCATCTCAAGCGATAGCAGCTTCCTAAATAGGTTTTGTGGATGAGTGTTGGCTAGGTTACCAACCTCCCTAATGATACAAATCTTGATATCCCATTCCTTGTTGAGGGATCTCAAGAACTTGCCATTCAGCTCATAATTTGTGAACTGTCTTCCATTGTTGATCAGACTGTTCACAATCTTGAAAAACCTTTCTTAGTATTCAACTATGGAATCTTTCTTACCTTGCTTGAAGGCCTCATACTACCGGTTAAGGTGGGATTTCTTATTATCCCTCACCTCCTCTATCTCTTCCATATACATAGTTAGAGAATCCCACATCTCCTTGGCAGTCCTGTAGTGGACCAAGTTCTGGAATATATAATCATTTATGACACTTACAATAATATTTTGGGCCCTCTTGTCCATAGTGACCAAATTTACTTCATTCTTAGTCATCTCAGTGTATTTCTTGGGAGTCTGGACATTGAAATCAATAATAGAGACCTTTATGGGAATGAAAGTTCCCTCATGAATAGTTATGTATATCCTAGAGTTTGAGGCTTCCATGAACAACCTTACCCTCTCCTTCCATATCCCATAATTATCCTTCCTATAAATGAAAAGTTTCATAGAACCCAACTCCTTGTGCTTCTCACCTAAAGACATGGAGATAAGTTTTTACTACCCTTGGAGATCTTATTAATACTGTTAAGTCCTTTTTAAACAACCTCCCTCTGATGCCACTTGAAAGTCTCTCTTGAATGGTAGTTAAACACCAAGAGGGGGGTGGGGTGAATAGGTTTGTTTTGGCTCTTTTGAATCATTTAGAGTTATGAGCTTGGTGTGTGTAAGAGTTAGTTGTTTGCTTTTAAGAATCACAACAACACAGAAGATTTTATAGTGGTTACCCAATCGAGGGTACACCAACTTTGCCCCTCCACCTATCTAACAACAAGCTAGATTCAGTTAACTTCTCCTATATCCTCATCTCCTCGAGCTTACACCTCAGATTCCTTAGGATCTTACAACTCAGAGTGAATTTGACTCCCACAACTCAGAATGAATATTGTCCTACCTTAGGCACAGTAGCCCAACACTCATAGTTATGCAACTCCTACCTCAGACTCAACAACCATACTTCTTAGAGATCCACTAGATCTCCTTCCTCAGATCTTGACCAATATCCAACCTTAGATCCACTTCTGGCTCCTACCCACTCAAAAACAACCGCTCCTAACACTCAGCCTTTATAACACTGACATACAACTCAGATCACACAGTGATCCTACAGTTTGAGTAAATCTTTGTGGTGATTGGATCCAGAGAAATAAACCTATGAGTCAGCTTCCTGGACTGTATAGAAACAGTCCTAACTCTTTACAACAACAATAATGTAAATCATCAAAGTTGTTCTGCTTGTGTTGAAAAGAACTATTGTAGAGCACTGCTCCTTGAAGCTTGAGTAGATCTGAAGTTTAATGCAGCAGCCTTGAAGAAGAATAACAACAATAATGAGTGCCCTGCTAGCTAACCCTTGCAGAAAATTAGGATTTGAGTTCTTCCTGAAGTTTCTTGAGATTTGGGCTTCAACCACTTCAACCAGTAATAATAATAATCGCTGTATTTTGCTTCCTTTGTTTCTACTTTTATATCCCTAACTGCAATGACTCTTTGATTCGGATGGGTAAATGGTATGAGCAGCTGTAAAGTAGCTTTACCATTAATTGCACTGCAGAAAGCGTGTGGCGCCATTTGTCCTTTAGCTCGCAAAACCCGCTTCATTTGAATTTAGTATGATGTCAGCATGACTTAGCGCTTGGTGACTTAGAACCTTTCACCATAAAGTCTGCATAGGCATTGAGTAAAATCTTATGACTCAATGCATAGAGGCATTGAGTGATGTCTTGAGACTCAACACATCTGAACTATAAGCATTAACTGTTGAAGCGTTGAGTGGTAAGTCTTCACTCAACCCTAAAACACTTAACTGAATAACTAACTTCTAAGGCTTTGAGTAAGCCTTCATCACTCAACATAGTTACCTTTGACATCTTAACTTATAAGGTGTTGCGTAAACCTTCATCACTCAACGTATTTGCACTTAACCGAATCCTTCTGGTTGATTGTGTTGAGTGAACCTTCTTCACTTAACCCTTCTGAACTTGGCAGTTATCCTGACTAATGACATTGAGCAAACTTTTTACACTCAACACTTCTGGACTTGTACATAATTTCTGACTAAAGGCGTTGAGTGAACCTTCTACATTAAACTGTTCTGTACTTAGCCACACTCTTTGATAGGGCGTTAAGTGAGCCTTCTTAACTCATTGCTTCTGTACTTGGAGAGATTTTCTTTGAGTAGGCTTTGATTGAATGACATTCACTCAACGCTTCTGGACTTAGCCAGATTTGAGTCCAGCTCCAATGAGGCTTTGAGTGACTGAACTTTATTCAATGCTTTTAGGCCTCTAGATTTTTGTGATGTGTACTCACTCAACACTTTTAGACTTAGGCAAATTTCTGCCTCTCTATATTATCCTGTCTTGAGTCCAACCAAACTTCTGACCCTATCAACCTGTCTAATCAATGAATAGTGGACAACCTACATACGTTGAACTAAAACACATATCAAATACAAACATGTGTACACTATTGACTTGTAGGCTTTCTTCAAATCTGGGACATTATGATAAATGGATCCAACACATTATAAGCCTGATCCAGAAGCATAGGTTGTCGATTCCCGCACAGATGATGAGAGGACCTTGGTACGGTGTGCACAAACTCATCAAGTCTTCATCCCCAAGGCAGAGGGTGGTATCTATTCGTGGCTTCGTCTCTTCTAGTCCCCTTTCTTACTGAGCAATGGAAAGGACTTAGAAGGGTGAACCAGCGATAGGCCTTACCTCCTAGACCATTTTCTCTCCCCCTTGCTTATCTTGGCATGGAAGGGGCTAATCACACCCAAGGTAGTGCAGTAGGGGTCATTTGGGTACTTTTATTCTATAAGTACCTCCGTAAATTCCCCTATTGGATAAGATGCTCTATCTCCTCCATCAGTTTGCTGCAGTCCTCTATATTATGCACGTTCTTATGGTGGAACTCACTATACAATGTTTAGTCCCCTTAATTTAGGTGCATCGGCTTTGTGTGTCGGAGCATGCTGGAGTCATGAATTTCCATGAGTACCTGTATCTGGTCAGTATTTAGCGGGGTGAATTCCCTATGTCGACAGGAGACTTGATCCTGGCAGAGATTTCCGTAGTGGTCGTCATACCGTCGGTATGCTGGGGTGTATGTTTTGATTCTCTCTTCTATTTGGAAGACCTTTCAAATTGCTAGAGGTGGACCTTGATAGCCTCATAGGCTGTGATTTGTGCTTCAACCCAGTGAATGAGGTTGGCATAGCTTGGAACCATCTCCCTCATCAAAGTCGAGTAGAATCCTCTTCGGTGGAGCCCTCCAAGAAAGACGTCGCAAATAATCTTCGGGTCGACTCCCGGTATTTGTCGTGCCATGGAGGTGAAGGTCCAGAAGAAATTCTTGAGACACTCTCCTACATTTTGGCGGATGCTGGAGGGGTGAGAGTGATATCTAATGATCTAACGGTTGACTTTGAATCGATCGATGAAAAGGCAGGTGAGCACCATGAAGTTGTTGATCATTCCTTTTCATAGGGAGTGGAATAACATGCCTGCTTGCCCATTCAGAGAGGTGGGGAATACTTGGCACTATAGTTGATCTAGAATGTTGAAGAGGGGCCTGATTGTTTCAAAGTGATTTACATGATCCAGGGGGTATTCCACCCCGTTGAAGGCCTAAAAGTGTGGTAGCTTGAATCCGTGTGGAACGGGGTCTGATAAGATTTGAGGGGTGTGTAGGGACCCGTGATGGAAGGGATGTTGAGCGTCCACAGGGAGACGTCGCTCCTAGGCATACTATTCTTTGATCATGTCTCTGATTTCCTGGCGAGTGAACCGGTAGCTGTCTTGTTAGACATCCATATCCTTTGGGTGAGGGTTAGGCGAGATATCAGCTTGTGGCTCTGTCCTTTGGGTAGCATGCATGAAGCTTGCTTCATCAAAAAGTTTGTTAGCGGGGGGGGGGGGGGGGGGGGGGGGATCGTCGGGACGGATCGTAAATTGAGGCGGAGCATGCCCTTATGCGATTGTCTGTCAAGCCTCACATGCGTCGGCTACATTAGGATGATTGGACACTCCCATCTCCTGTAGGAGGGTGATCATGTAAGTCTGGCGCTCCTCCATTAGTCAGAAATGCTCCACCAATTTGATACGGAAGGCGATGGAAGTCCCATTAGACAGAGGGCCATTTTATAGGTAAGTTAGTCGGGGCTAATCCAGGAGCTCCTCCTATAACGTCACATTTCGAGCTATGGTGTCATTATGGTGACTTGAGATAGCAGAGGACAGTCAAAACATGCCTGCAGTAAATTAGTCGAGAGGCTTGGAGTGTATTCATCGAAATGACTAGAGAAATAGTTGAGAGGACACATGAATTCGTCGAGAGGGCTCGACGAATTAGTCATGTGAACTTGAGAACACTCGACGAATTCGTCTAGTGAAGTGAAGTGGACTTGTGAAATTTGTCGAAATTATTTATCGAATGGACTCGTAAATTCGTCGAGAGGACTCGACAAATTCGTCGAGTGAATCTGAGTGCTTGTTAAATCCGTCAAAATGTTCATCGAGTGGACTCGTATATTCGTCGAGTTGACTCGAGAAATACAAGAAGACTTGTGAATTCGTCGAGAGGACTCCACGAATTCATCGAGTGAAACATGAGAAGACTCGATGAATTCATCGAGTAAAGTTGAGTGGACTTGTGAGATCTGTCGTTATGACTCGTCGAGTGGACTTGTGTATTCGTCGTGATGACTCGTGTAACTGACATAATGCACTCGAAGATTTGTTGAGTGATTTAGACAATTCGTCGAGTATATACAATGATTGGACTTAGAGTTTCTGTACGCCCTGTCTGGTTACGACCTGGGAGAATTTATTGTACTTCCGGAATTATACAGAATAACGATTAATGACTTACTTTCCAATAGACTTATTTTATGTTATAATAAGGGTGGTCCAATGAGAGGGTGACACATGACAAGATGATCTTTAACCCTAAATCACCAGCCACACTTTATAAGATAGAACCCTAAAAGTTTTTTGGATCGGCTGATTTTTCCCTCTTCCTAATGAACGATAAGCAGGAACGATACCGACGAGGAAACCAAACATGCCACCAAGGAGGACACGATCCATGCCCAGAAAACAGCTGAGCTTCCTCCTCTCCCTTAGTGATAGATCTTTAGATCCAGAGTGTAGGAGAGACATCGGCTCAAGACAGGTTGATTTGGTTGTTTAATGGATATTTCCTAGGAAGGAACCATGCTAGAACTTTTGTTCTAGGGAGCTGAATGCCACATGAATATCTTCAATCATCTCCTCTCTTAATTATGAAGATGACAGACTTGATCTTGTGAAGAACCATGGTCTAATTAGGGAGAAAGGGAAGAGAGAAGTTGGATGTGTTTTGTGTGATGGCTGGAGGAAGGGGATGAACCGATGCCGTTCGTATATCTTTACGATGCATGTAAAAGTGTTGTACAAAAATCTATTTTTCTGTGCGCAGTAGAATTCAAGGCCGATTTCAGGTATGATTTTTCTGATTCAGGTCTCGAGCTCAATAAGGAAGTTGTTGCCCTCATAAACACCTTTCAACAGATGCTTACACATTTCTAGGGAAGTTGTGTAGCTCTGTGAATGTTCAACCAAAGTTACTGTGCTGTAATAATAATGATGCATGTTGTGTTATGTCTATGTGTACACAGTCGGATTGATACCCTATTTCAGGTGTGATGGATTAGGATTTGGACCCCAGGCTCAACACAAGTTGTAGCTCTTGAAAATACCCCTCTGATTTGGGATTGCTTGCAATATTTGGCAGACTGTTGCTTTCCGAATGCCAGTTTTAGTAAACTGTGGTGTGTAGTCGTGATGTATTAATATTTGATGATTTCCTTGTTCAATGAAATGATTTCTCGGGAGATCGGATGGTTAATAGTTGAGGATAATGTGATCACCCCTTGTAAGATTAATAAGTTTTGGAAAGGGTATATGTTGCGAGTACTTGGAGTTTTGTGAAACAGAGTTCGGTAGAGATGATTTAACAATTATGATGCATACGTATATGATAAATGCTAAAAAGGGTGAGGTATACCCCATTGCAATATGATGAGCTTAACCTTGATCTCATGTATTGAAGGAATGACTGGTATAATCAACTGCTTAGTGTACGTGATACTTGGAATCGAAAAGGTGGAGAAGGGGGGTTAAAGAAAAGAGAAGGTGGATTGTTGAAGTTGATAATATTCTCCGATTCTATATTCGATAAAGTCAATTGTACCTTATCATTTATAGTATAGGATACTAAAGATTAATATCAAGGTCGTATTTCCCTGGGGCGTAATGACTACTTCTACTTCGAGGAGATCGCTATTATTTTATCAAAATGATTTGTTTAATTCATTTACTAAACTAAAAATAAGAACTAAATTTCTAAGCTAAAAAGAAAACTAAATTACTTGCAGAAATAAAAGGTTAGAGCTAAAGATAATAGGGGAGTACTAAATCTTGAATCACTTTGAAATAAGAAAATCAAAATTAAATAACAAACTAATTCTAAATAAAGTAAAACACCTTGACCGTGGAGGTTCCTAAAGCATGAACACGCTTATCTCGAAGTCATGCCCATCTGAGTTTAGGATGGTCCGACCGAACTCTCGTCAAAATCGGAGGCCTAAAGCTCGCTTTACGCTGTGAACCCCGCTATTGGATATCACTCCAATCCACGAGATTTAATGTCTGCCTCTCTCGAGGGGTGCATGCAACTCTCTTACTCTTAGGTGATCGATTCAATCTACGAGCCTCTCGGCTAACTAAGATTGAAAACTCAAATGGAAACTATATACCGGCAATGTAGTCCCACTAAATAAAAACCAAGAGTAAATCAAAGGTAATTCTTTAAGAAGAAAAAGAAACCTAAAACATCACAACTTGATCAACTTATTCTTAGATCATCGCGATCGAGTATAATTGAGAATTAGTTATTCATGGTAATTGGGAAAGAGAGGGGTAAATAATAAAGGTGCATGAAAAATAAGAGAGATAAATAAAGAAAGAGAAAGCTAACTACAATTTCATTAAACGCAAAAAGGGATTACAACTAGGAATGAAGATTATAAGTGCATGTAAAAGAGAGATAACTACTGATATTACATTAATAAAAAGAGGTTACAAGTCATGAAAGTACATTGCATGAAGCATAGACCTAGAGATGGAGGGACAGAGAGAGAGAGAGAGCAAAAACATGAAAATAAAAACACGAAAACTAAGATTAGAACTAGCAGCACCTCCCCTCAAAATTTCTATCTTTTTTTACAAGGGTAAGGTCTGAATTTATAGAGATTTTTTGGGATGGTCACGCCCCCTATCACGCCTGAGGAGGGCGTGTCAGAGGGGAGTGTCAGGTACGTGATGACCTCATGAGCTAAATTCAGATGGTGATAGTGATTTCTTCGGTATGTCGGTGGATACGCCCTAAGACACACCCGTGTAGGGTGAGCGTATAAGGCACGTCACACTTCAATCAGTGGTCAGAAATCTGTCAATTGTCGAAAAAGGTCATACACGCCAGGTGACATGCCTGTGTAGTGCGGGCGTGTCAGTACTATTACCGTACAAAAATAGAAATTCTTTAAATACAGTATTAGGCTTTTGTGAAAAAGGGCAGGACTTGTTCTCGACAGCAAGCTTTTGTGAAAAAGGAGAGAGAGCTCGACAAAATCAGATGTGGAGGGAGAGCTCGATGAAAATTGAGTAGTTCGTCGAACGTAGAATATGAGTTCGATGAAATCAGAGGAGAAGGAGGAAGAGCTCGACAAAATGCAAAGAGTAGCAGGAGGAGTTCGAAGATCGTCGAACGTAGAAAGGAGCAGGAGGAGTTCGACGAAATTGGAGGATTTCGTAGAAAGCAGAAAGTGAGTTCGACGAAATTGGAGGAGGAGGAGTTCGAAGAAATCTGAAATGAAGGCGAGCTCGATGAATTGGGAGAAGATCGTCGAACGTAGAACTGAATGCTGAGGTCGATGAAATTAGCTCGACGAATTGGCCAAGCTCGACGAAGGGAGCTCGATGAAATGAGCTCAACGAAATGAGCTCAACGAAATGAGATCAATGAAATGAGCTGGAAGAAATGGCTTCTTGCAGCAACCTTCCTTGGAATCAGGCTACACGCCAGGTGACACGCCCAGGGAGGGCGTGGTAGGGGGGCGTGTCAGGTCATTTTGTCCGAAAACTAAGAAAAGCTGCAAAAATAAGAGAAAACATTAGTAGTATTAATATATATACAAAACGAGCTCAAAATAAAACTTTAAAAACATGATTTATATACTAAAAACTAGTAATTACTCTATTAGTTTAGATTACAAAACGTATTATCAAATTCCCCCAAGCTTAAGCTTTCCTTGTCATTAAGCAAAAATATAAAAACTAGCTAACATAAAAGTGACTAATCAGGAAAATTCTAATTATGCTAAGACAAGTACAATGTGAAATTCTAAGTAGGGAGAAGGTGAAACGCAAACCTAAAACAATTACTGAAATATGGTTTAACAATTTATAAGTTTTACTAACGAAAATAAATCATCCAAAATTTTAACAAAATTCTTTAAATAAATTTAAGCAATGCAACAAAATGAAAAAGTACATTAGTTGTTACTAGATCCAAGAGACACATTATAACTAAATCAATCAAATAATAAAAATCTAAATTTAAATCCAAAACTTTACTATTTTGCTTTTCTTTTTTACTTAGCTAAAAAAATAAAATTCAAAAACATGAATCAAAAAGGCCTCTTAGGACCGAAATGCTTGGTTTAGGATTATGATTAGGAGTGGAATTCAAAGATAAATATGAAGCCTTTAAAATCACACTAAATCAAAATAACGAGTTTCAAAAATTTTAATCATAAATAAAATATTTTTCTCTCTTTTTTTCATTTTCTTTTCTTTCCTTTTTATATTTTTCTTTCTTTATTTTTTTTCAAAACAAAATAAAGGCCTTAAATAATTTTCTTTTCATTTTAAAATTGGCCAAACAAAAGTAAACACTTCTTTTTAGCATACATTTTTCAAAAAGTTCTCCAATCTTATCATAATTACAACCCTATCATAATCATGAAAATTGTATAGAAACTCAAAATGTCTGTGTGATTAGATAGGCTGGAAATTTTAGTTTTGGTGAAAATGAGATTATAAGTGGCGCTATCAATTGAAATCGGAAAAAAGGCTCAAAAGCGGCTAACTAGAGATAAAAATTTAGCTTGGCAAGCAGGCTCAAATGAAAACAAAAACGGTCTAAATCATTTTAATGTTCCCAAATTTTTCTAAAGCATAAGCCATGAAAAATTCCAAAATGAAAATCCTAGATAATAAATGAAGACTAATGAAATTATCTTGAAAAAAATGAAATAATAGATAACTTGGATTGTTCACATCTACTACGTTAATCAAAAGTTGACATTAAAAAAATTATCCAAAAAACAAAAAGAAAAATAGTGGATGAAAGATTTTTAAGATAGTAAAGAAAATAAAGAACGAAAAATCAAAATGAAAATGCGAGTTTTAGAAAAACGATTCGCGATAACATGCTACCGTGAATTAGAAACAGAGCATGACCAACATTTTACTTGTGAAATATAATTAAAAAAATGATTAGAAAAAATAATAATTAGCAAAGTTGTTATAAGGAATTTTAAAAAAAAAATAAAACCCAAGCAAGGGGTACTATTGAAATACCAAAATTTGTTTAAATTATTAAAGTAAAAAAAATAGTATATATATATTTTTTGATTTTGAAATATTTTTTATTTTTTGGATTTTTAAGATATTCTCTTTTTTTTTATTTTGAAATATTCTATTTTTTTTTGAATTTTTAAGATATTTTCTTTTTTTGGATTTTTAAGATATTTTTTTATTTTGAAAAATTCTCTTTTTTTTGAATTTTTAAGAAATTTTCTTTTTTTGGATTTTAAGGAAACAAAATAAAGAAAAGAGAAGGAGGAAATCCTCCCCCAAAGCTTAAAATGGATATTGTCCTCAATGGAGAAAAGAGGGGAAGAAGAAAGAGAAATCAAAACATAAATGAAAGTAAAGAATTGAAAAAGAAATGCAAAGAAAAGAAAAAGATGTTTCCCTAGCGCTTGATGCCTAGACGTTGAAAAATGCGTCCCCCTGAACTTGAGCTAAAGACCGGCTCGAGTCCAAGTTGAGAGGTGAGAAGCAGCACAAACACCCAGGAGCTTATTCCTGCACAAAACAAAACAAAAAAAAAAACAAAAAAAAGATAAGCAAGAGGTGTCCCGCAAGAGCGCTCTTTATTTAAAACGTCGTTGAGCTCGACGTTATTGATTAGCTAAATGGAAAATAAAAAGAGAAATGTAATGGCAACTCGCATAATATGCGTTGCGGCGCGAGTGACAAAAATTTTTTTAAGAAAATAAATTTTTTTTTTGTATTTTTTTTATTTTTTAAATAAAACAAAAAAGAAAAAGATTTAGAAAAAAAAATTGTTAGTAAAATAAAATGAACTATTAGAAGGGGGAAAGGAAGGAGAACTAGAAACAAAATTAGACGAAAAAGAAGAGAAATTTTCGCAAGGAGGGGAAGAGAAGAAAAAGAAAAAGGCGGCGGCGGTTGATCACAAGAAAATTTTTGGATAAAATGATCAGGTTGCTCCACTTGGATATCAATCATTTATGTAGATTCGGAGCAAAACGGGATATCCAAAAAATTAATCTCCTCGGAATATCGAACACAGGAAAGTTCGTCTTCCTTGGAAAATTGGAAAAAAATCGGGATATCAGGGGAAATCTCCGCCTCGAGAGGTTGTAAGCACAATGGAATTTCTGAATAATCGTCTTTCGCGAGTGATTGAAGGCACGACAGAAAGTCCGAAGATTCATCATTCGAAAGATTAGTAGGAGGAGGAGGAAAAAAAGAAAGAATTGCGGCCTGAGAAACTAAGGCTGTAACATCCCATTTCCAACTAGACCCCTAAGAGTGGTTTTGGCCATGACTAGGTCATGACAAACCCTAGGAAGCCAGAAATGGGCCAAGAGATAGGAGGCCAAGGTGAGGATCACCATAGTCTGCAAATAGTAGAATTTTGAACAATGGTTTAGAATGACAATGGGGCTTCACCATGGCCCCAAGACCCTACCACAACACTCCCAAACATTTTGGGAGACCCATTAGAGCCAAAAGGACCCATTAGGGTCAACCCAAGAGGCCCAGTTGACCAAGGTCAACCCTAGCCCTAAAAGGGGTCAAACTAGCCTACTTAGGGCCAACTGACCTACTCCTAACCTAAAGGACCCCTCCTATTCCCTCCTAACCCTAAAGTGAGATCAAATGGTCACTAAGGACACCTTGTGGTCAGCCCCAGAGGCCAGGTTGACCCAACCCAACTCAAGCCCTAACCTGGTCAAAGTACCCTCACTAAGGCTATGTGACCTCCAAAGTACAGGGTAACCCTACATAACCCTACCTAGACCCTAAGGGAAGTCAATGGGTCACCCAGGACCCAATGGGGTCAACCTAGATGGTCAAATTGACCAAGTCAACCCTCATTTGGGTCAAGTCAAACGTAGCCCAAAAAGGGCTAACCCAAGCCCAAGCCACTTCTCCCTTAGGCTAAACCCATTCCCATGACCATCATGATCAAGTGGGCTGCATTTAGTTTGTAAGGCTGACTAGTCAACCAGAGGTGACTAGGAGAGAGAAAGGAGCTCCTCTCCATGATAATGGAGGAGAGAGAAAATGGGGAAGAGGAAGGGGAAGAGAGAGGCCGGCCAAGGGAGGCTAACAGCCACCAATTATGGCTGCAATCAACTCCTCTAGGAGAGAGGAGTTGATTCCAGCCGTTTCCCGGCCACCAAGGGGTGGGTTCAGCCCCCCTCCACACAACCCGAGCCACACCTTTAATGGTGTTAATGGCCATTGAAGAAACAGCCTCCCCTCTCCCCCATTTGCCATTTAAACACCTTCAGGGAGCCGAGGGGATCATTTTAGAGCGTTTACCTGGAGGAGACGAGCCATTCCACTGTGCAGTTGCAGAAGCCGAGCGCCGCCGCCGTCGTCAATGGCATCCCGCCGCTCCTCTCGCATCTAGGCCGCCAGGAAGGTCCTCCTCCTCTCCTTAACCCGCGGGTAGATCCTAGGAATCATTAGGCTTGAGTTTCGGGCTCAATTGAGCCCGATTCAATCCGGGATTTTTCCTGGTTTCGGCAAGAAAATCTCTTGCTTTATCCGCCGGAAAACGCCTCTCCGGCGGCGGAGCCGCCGCCTGACGATAGCCACCACCTCAACGGAGGTGTTGGTGGCTGTGGCCGGCCGGGGAAGGGGCTGGATCGCCGGCGGCAGGACTTGGAAATCGCTCCAGGCGGGACGAATCTCAGCCGTCGGCTCAAGGAAGACGATGACCAGATGCCGTTGATCCTTGCGCCAAGATTCGTGCTGCATCAGTATTAAACTTTAGGAAAATAAATGTTATTTATTTCATTCTGTCACACTTTTGACATTTAATGTTTTAATTTTTTAAAAATAGTTAGAGGCCCTGTATGAGAAAAGGATCAACACATGAATTGTAGCCCTTCCTGTCTACTTTATTTTAAAATTGGTTTGGACCCATTGAGGCTTCTGGTTTGACCAGGGCACCCTTTTTGGTGGGACATACCCTTAGGGATAGGCAGTCATTAAATTGAGTGCCCACTCTTCACCCCTAGCCCAAATTAGTTGAAATCTTGGCAGAGAGTCCATCCTAGCTATACCTAGGGCCTGTCCAAAAATGAGAATTTTTGGAGAAAATATTTCTATAGTTTTTGTAAACATTTAATAATTATTAGATAAATTAAATAGGTGCCCTAAACACCTCCAAACCCTCCCAAATTTTGGTGAGTGGTCCCTGGGTTCCATTTAGGTATTTGTATAAAATTCCATTTAATTTGGATGGGTTTTGATTAGGTTTTGACCCAACCCTAACTATACCCTTATAAGGGCATTTTGGTCAAAAGTTGCACTTTAGATTTTGAGTGACCAAATCACCTCAACAGAGGCTGAAACTTGGGCCACTGACTTGTTAGGGCACTCATCACCTCCCCATGGAATGTGGGATAAGGAGGAATAGATTTGCCCTAAGTTCCTAGGTCAAACCCTAAGGAGGGACCTTTTGGCCTTGTGAAGGGTATGAGTCCTAAACACCTTGGATGAACTTCAATTATTGCAAGGAGGTTCCTAGGACTTATATAACCCTATGTTAAAAATATTAGCTAACTTTGAAAATGGTAGAGCCCCCAAAACTCTAACCCTAGCTTAGGACCTAAAACTTGTAGGGTAGGTTTAGGTTAGCTAAATATCTTGAACCTTAACCAAATTTGGGTAGTGAAGGGATTTGGGTATGTTGAGCCTCTGATAATACACTTGAGGAATTTTGGACTATATTTTTAGCACTTCATTTGTAATCAATAGTAATGCCCTAATAATTATTTTGGCTATTGTGGTCCCACTGCCCATAGAGAGGGTATGAAACATGGGCAGAGTTAGTTTTAGGTTATAATAATCTTGTATGAATTTTGTTAGAAATTTTGGGTATCTATTTAGGGCATCTACTTCACAAGTGCTTTATTTCGATTACATATTAATAATTCTTGTCAGAGGCCATTACTTACTGAAAAATCATGAAACTTCCTGCATAGTGTTTTTAGCTCAATGTTATCATATGGAAATTTTTGTGGAAATTTTTGATGATTGATTAGCATACTTTGTTCATTAACCCTTAAATTAGAGAGTTCATAAGAAAATCAAATATAGCTTTATTTCCAAATGAAAAATTATGAAACTTTTGCTAGGATACTTGTAGTCCATCACAACCATCCCTGAATTTTCTCTGAATTTTTGGAGGTGTTATTACTGTAGAATCTTTTAAAATGACTTTTTATGGGGCATCTTTGAAATTTAATTTAAAGGCCTAAACCTTGCTGAAAAATTGGGAGACTTAGGATTTAGAGTTGTTTAGGCATTATGTAATTATTATAAATTTAGTGGATTAATAGCTTGTCTGAAAATGGTACTTCATGTTCAAACCTGGGCCTTTTGGGACATTAGAATAAATAAATTAATTATCAGACAAATTAGGAAAATTATGGATTTCTGGATTTATGCTTCAAATGTCCTTTTTGACCTCTAATAATTATCATAAGGGTACTGGATGAGTATTTCATGTACTTCACTTTTTACGGGTCATGTAGCTTAAGTGGTCTGCATATAGCAAAACTGCCGGATTTCATTTGGATGTGAATTAGGGCAAGTATGATGGGTCCTGATGGATTGTTGCAAGTACAAGTGGAATGGGCTGCGTCTTGGGAAGATGAGTGAGTAAGGTGTGGTTCTGTCTAGGGTTATAGGCGTTCGGGTCCGACGAAAGATCGTCCTACCCAAGGAGAGTTGGAGTCAAATTATCCTAGGATTAGCATATCGAAATATGAGAAAATAAAGGGTAAGGGAATCAACCAATAATAAAATAAGTACCTTGCGAAAGGGAACGTTGGGCGTAATCCCAACATAGTTCCTAGTGCCCCTTGAGAGCCCTTCACAGGGAATACCGGGGGCAGTCCTGGGTTAACGTAAACTGTTTAACAAGCTGAAAAGAGTAACTTAGTAATTAGGGTTGCACAATCCACAACACTGATGGCACCATAGATTTGATAGGAGCTTCGGCTCGGATGGTTAAAAGGCGGACTTTGGGTCCGGGGAGCTTCGGCTCGGTTCTTGATTATGCTAATTTGCATGTGCATAACAGGAAAGGAAATTAAGGTGGTGTGTCTTCGGTATTGGAGGGTCGATGCACCGACGCCAATACGTTGACTCGGCAAGTGTGGTTAGAACTTCGCCAACAGAAGTCCGGTGCGCCAGCCGGCAAGAGTACGCAGGAGTCCGCTTCGTGCACCAAGCGTTGAGGCGTACGATAGGTCTGACCGGTAGTGCTTTACTGGTTTAGAGGTGGGCGAGGCCCAACCCACCGCTTCCGTCTGCCACTACGGAGGTATCCTGGGAGGTTATGGCTCCAGAAAGGGGGAACTAAAGGTCTGTGTGCACAGAGTCGGGTGTGTGTGTTGCACTTGCATGTCCATCATACCCACTTGCATGTCATGGCATAATCGTTACCTTTAACCTTGACACCTAAAGTATAAGTGGAATGGGACGCTTATACCTTAGGACCTGCTAAACGATCCCTTATTCTATAAGCTTGTGTGGGCAAGTTTATAAATTAAGGTTAATTTTGATATATTTAGTCACTGCTGTTTGACCACCGACACCCCAGCGTATAAATCGGTATGAGACTTTTTATACGATGGGAGCCTTACAAAAGACCCCTTGGCTTATGTGTTTTTCACACAAGTGAAGGTTACATTTCATATTACAGCTTATTGTCCTTATATGCTATAGAACTTGCTAGAATAGGACCGCTGCCATCTGCTTTTGATATTCTCCACCTTCAAGTCCTCCCCTTTCTTCCTCACCGCTCGGTGCCTAGGAGCCGTGGGGGAAGGGGTGGGGGATGATAGGACTTAGTCTTTTAGACTAACGGTTTTCGAACCGCATCATTTAGGGGATCGCGGAGACCAGCATGGAGGAGCAGCCCCAGAGACCGGTGCGCTTGGAGGTGGGGCAGTCTAGCTCCGGAGTACACACAGCCGGGACCGTGAGTCTCGACCCTGAGCAGTTTTCTACTTTTGTTTCTGCATGAGAGATCTTGTAGTGAGGATTTGATGTACCGGGCATAAGCCCGTTTTGCTACTCTGATGTTATTTTCTGTGGACACTCCCTTCGTGGAGTTATATTTATTATGTCATGTGATTCTCTGTGGACAGATAGTTTACATTTACTTCATTATTTTGCTACTTTTATGTGATCGAGATGGCCGGCAGAATCGGCGCTTTGTGGTGATGACTCTTCAGGGCGTGAAGGAGTCACCGCAAAACGGCGGTTCTGGGCCTAAGACCCCGGTGTCCAAAAAGAAAAAAAAAAGGGGGTCTTACAAGTGGTATCAGAGCAGACCTCGATCGAAAAGTAGCAGTCCACAACCCTGGGTCACCCCCGCGCGGGTTTAGTTTGGGACAAACTAAGCAGCGGAAGCAGTGGTGTGGCCATATGGGGGGAATCACATGTAAATTGTCCACTTTCATTAGACATTGAGTCGATTACCTACTAATGTAGTTCGTTTGCAGCCCCCAGCTCAGCCCACCCCACAAGGTGGAGCTCAGCAGACTCCAGACATTGCACCACCTCCCATGGTCCCCACACCTTTCCTCCAGTCAGACATGGGGCAGACCCTTACAGCTATCCTTGAGGCCTTCCGGGCACAGCAAGCTCTAGCCCAGCAGCCAAACCCAGGGGCCAACTGGATGAGCACCTTCCGAGGACTCTCTCCCCCATCATACTTAGGGACAGAGTCGGCAGTACGGACAGAGGAGTGGCTGGATGTTATGTACGAGATGTTGACTGGGATACGATGCCCTTGGGAGGAGAGGGTGGCCCTAGTGGTATCTTGCTTGGAGTCACATGCTAAGCGGTGGTGGAAGACGCTGTTGGACACGACTTTTGCTGATAGGGAGATTGCAGAAATCACTTGGGAAGAATTCAGGGCCACGCTGCTGGAGCACTTTGTTCCTCAGTCGGCCAGGGACGAGTTGGAGGAGCGGTTCTTGCAGCTGAGGCAGGGCACCAGGACAGTGGTGGAGTACCACCGAGAGTTCGATCATTTGGCCCGATATGCGGGCTCCTATCAGCTGGACGAAGCAGGTTACGTCAAGAGGTTTTATAAGGGCCTAAAAGAGGAGTTGAGGGAGGCCCTGCTTTTTATCTCTAACGGGCCCATCTCCCGGATTTTGGAGATGGCGAAGAGGATTGAGGCCGACTGGCACACCACTTGGGGCCGGAAACGGCAAGCGGAGGACCAGGGCCGGAGGGCCCGAAATGACCAGCGGCGAGGCACCATACCAGATGGAAGGAGGGCAGAGGAGCAGCCTCGTCAGGAGTTGAGGCAGGAGCCGAGAGAGCAGGTGGTTTTGGCCCCTCAACCTCTCCGGATCCAGGAGATGCAGAGACCCCGGGGTATGGCGTATCCCCCGCCGGAGTGCTTCCATTGTCACCAGGTGGGACATCTCCGGAGAGACTGCCCTATGAGGGGGGCACCACCTCCAGCACCACGGGATGGCCCACCGGCCCAGCATTTCGGAGGCCGAGGATGCGGCCGAGGTCGTGGTTACCAGGGAGGCGACCGCAGGCAGAATGGGGAGCAGATTTACGCTTTGGACTTAGCACAGCCCCGGAACCCGGACATGGTTATTGCAGGTATGGGAGCAATCTTAATTTTGGATTCATTCATTACTCATATTAAGTGTTAATAGAACTACTAAACGACCTAGGTTAGAAAACCTTACACCAGAGTTTCTTTCAAACTGATTTAGGAATGGTGATGGTGTGCGGCAAACCTGCCCATACCCTGTTCGACACGGGGGCATCGCACAACTTTGTGTCGGAGGATTTCGTCAAGGACCTGGATCAGATTCGATGTTATACGGGACTACCCAGGAGGGTGCGCCTCCCCAATGTGATGGAGATCCAGTCCACAGAAAAGTGCCTCCTGGAGGTTACCATAGACGGGTTGACACTCGAGGCCCCGGCGACGATCTTGAGGATGCCGGACTTCGACCTCGTCTTGGGCATGACATGGCTTGTCTGGAACCATGCCCAGATTGATTGCCCAGCAAGGAGGGTCGTGCTGAGCCACGGCGATACTTATGCGACATTCGAAGGTACTACACCGGTCTCCCGTCGCCTGCTTTCATCTATTCAGGCCGTTAAGGCTCACATGCAAGGGGACGAGGTATATCAAGTATTATTCGAGATGACTGAGGAGAAGGACCTGATTGCTAACATTCCGGTGGTTCGTGACTACGTCGATATTTTTCCGGATAAGCTGCCAGGACTACCTCCGCATAGGGAGAAGGACTTCCAGATTCAGTTGGTACCAGGGGCTAAGCCGGTATCCAAGGCCCCTTATCGGATGGCCCCAAAGGAGTTGGCGGAGTTTCGGACACAGTTGCAGGAGCTGGTGGAAGCAGGATTTGTTAGGCCGAGCTCCTCATCATGGGGAGCTCTTGTCCTATTCGTGAAGAAGAAGGACGACACTTTACGCCTGTGCATCGACTATCGAGCACTAAACAGGCTGACCGTCCGAAATACCTATCCGCTCCCCAGGATAGACGAGTTGTTCGATCAGCTGGAGGGAGCCCATTATTTTTCGAAGCTGGACTTGAGGTCAGGCTACTACCAGCTGCGGATCCAGGAGGAGGATATTCCGAAGACGGCCTTTAGTAGCCGATATGGATTGTATGAGTTCATCGTGATGCCCTTCGGGCTCACGAATGCTCCGTCAGCGTTTATGAGCCTCATGAACCGGGTCTTCAAGGCTTATTTGGATGTGTTCGTCATAGTGTTCATAGACGACATCCTTATCTATTCTAAGACGGAGGAGGAGCACACACGACATCTGGCACTGACCTTGGAGAGACTGCGGGAGCATCACCTTTATGCGAAGTTCAGCAAGTGTCAGTTCAGGCTGAAGGAGGTGGCTTTCTTAGGCCACATTATCAGCGGAGCCGGGCTGGCAGTGGACCCGGCAAAGATTCAAGCTATTTCGGAGTGGCCGCAGCTGAAAACAGCCACTGACGTACGGAGTTTTCTAGGACTTGCCGGTTACTATCGGAAGTTCGTGGAGGGATTCTCTCGAATCGCCCTCCCGCTCACATCCTTGACAAAGAAGGAGGTACCGTTCGTATGGACCCCGCAGTGCCAGACAGCGTTCCAGGAGCTGAAGGATCGGCTAACCTCGGCTCCCATTCTTACTCTCCCCTCGGGGAGGGAGGGATTTCAGGTATACACCGACACATCATATCAGGGGATGGGAGCAGTACTGATGCAGAACGGACACGTCATAGCTTATGCCTCCCGCCAGTTGAAGACCCATGAGAGGAACTACCCAGTGCACGACCTGGAGATGGGAGCAGTTGTATTCGCACTTAAAATATGGCGGCACTACCTTTATGGAGTCCACTGTGACATATACTCCGATCATAAGAACCTTAAGTACGTGGACACGCAGAAGGAACTAAACATCAGGCAGAGGCGGTGGGTGGAGTTCCTTTCTGACTATCAGTATGAGATGCATTACCACCCGGGGAAGGCGAACGTGGTAGCGGATGCACTGAGTAGGAGAGCTGCCACAGCAGGAGCAGAGCCTCAGTTGATGTCTATGGAGCTGCTGCAGAAACTAGAGGACATGCACATTACTCTGGTATCGTCTGATGATCCTGAGCTCTATGCGGAGTACTTGGCCGCGATAGGCGTTACCGATGACATCAGAGACCGGGTCAGAGAGGGACAAAGGCAGGATGCCAAGTTGGAACCCATCTTCCAAGCTCTGGAGGCAGGCACTGCAGGAGACTACACACTGAGGGACGACCTGGTGTGCTTCAGAGGATGGGTGTATATACCGGAGGGAGGCCAGATCCGGGAGGATATTATGACGGAGGCGCACTGCAGCCGGTATTCGGTACACCCGGGGATCACAAAGATGATGGCTGATTTGAAGAAGACGATGTACTGGCCGGGCATGAAGAAGGATGTCTCACACTTCGTGACCCATTGTGAGGCATGTCAGCTAGTGAAGGCGGAGTGCAGGAACCCCGCAGGATTATTGCAGCCACTCCCAGTGCCGGAGTGGAAGTTTGATGACATAGCCATGGACTTCATACATGGGCTTCCCCGGTCTCGGATGGGGAATGACTCAATCTGGGTAATCGTTGATCGGTTGACCAAGGTGGCTCGATTTATACCGATCAGGAAGGATGATTCAGTAGGAGTTCTGGTACGGAAGTTTGTGGAACAGTTCATTCGTTATCATGGCGTGCCCAGGACGATAGTGTCGGATCGGGATGGCCGGTTCACCTCCAGGGAGTGGAGATCCGTGCAAGCTTACTTAGGCACGCGGTTGACCTTCAGCACTGCATTCCACCCCCAGACAGACGGGCAGACAGAACGCACCAACCGGACGCTGGAGGACCTTTTGAGGCTATGCATCTTGGACCGCGGGGAACCGTGGGAGAAACTCTTACCCATTGTCGAGTTCTCCTATAACAACAGCCACCAGTCCAGCATCAGGATGGCGCCTTACGAAGCCTTGTACGGGAGGAGATGCCGGACCCCGCTTTCTTGGGTGCAGAACGAAGATCCGAAAGTGTTGGGGTCAGAGTTTGTTGAAGACACCGAGGCACAGGTGAGGCTGATCAGGGACAGGATGCTCGAGGCACAGAGTAGACAGGCTAAGTATTATGACGCCCGACATCGGCAGGTGGAGTTCCAGGTGGGGGACCGGGTGTTTCTGAAGATCCGGCCCATGCATGGAGTCTCGCGGGTGCGTGGTCAGAGGAAGAAGCTCAGCCCTAGGTACATGGGCCCTTATAGGATCCTGGAGCGGATCGGACCCCTAGCCTACCGGTTGGAGTTACCACCAGAGCTGGAAGCGCTGCACGATGTCTTCCACATTTCTTCTTTGAGGAGGGCTCTGCTATGCCCGGAGCAGCAGATTTTGACCATCGAAGGGCCGGTAGCTTCAGACCGGTCGGTTCGTTTGGAGCCTGTGAGGATCGACGACCGAGGAGCGCGGGTCTTGCGACGCAAGAAGGTCCCACTAGTCAAGGTCCTGTGGAGGAACCACGGCCAGGAGGAGCATACCTGGGAGCCACAGGACCTGATGCGACAAAGATACCCCGAGCTATTCAGTCAGGTATACCTCCCAGACCCCTCAAGATGTTAATTTATTTTTCCTGCTTTAAGTATACTAAGGGCTGCTCTAGGCAGATAGAGGCTTATCTTTTGTTTATTGGGGGCTTATCCTTGTTTATTGGGATTTTGGTTTGCCGATTGGGCGAAAGGGTCTTAGATCTAAGTTTTCCCGTAAAATCTAATTTAACAAACAAGGCGTCATAATGGGATGTTACAAGACTCTTTCCTTCGGTAGTAAGACCCGTAGGCCCAACCTTGATTTCGGGGGCGAAATTTTTGTTTTGTTTATTGGGATTTGTAACATCCCATTTCCAACTAGACCCCTAAGAGTGGTTTTGGCCATGACTAGGTCATGACAAACCCTAGGAAGCCAGAAATTGGCCAAGAGATAGGAGGCCAAGGTGAGGATCACCATGGTCTGCAAATAGTAGAATTTTGAACAATGGTTTAGAATGACAATGAGGCTTCACCATGGCCCCAAGACCCTACCACAACACTCCCAAACATTTTGGGAGACCCATTAGAGCCAAAAGGACCCATTAGGGTCAACCCAAGAGGCCCAGTTGACCAAGGTCAACCCTAGCCCTAAAAGGGGTCAAACTAGCCTACTTAGGGCCAACTGACCTACTCCTAACCTAAAGGACCCCTCCTATGCCCTCCTAACCCTAAAGTGAGATCAAATGGTCACTAAGGACACCTTGGGGTCAGCCCCAGAGGCCAGGTTGACCCAAGTCAACTCAAGCCCTAACCTGGTCAAAGTACCCTTACTAAGGGTATGTGACCTCCAAAGTACAGGGTAACCCTACATAACCCTACCTAGACCCTAAGGGAAGTCAATGGGTCACCCAGGACCCAATGGGGTCAACCTAGATGGTCAAATTGACCAAGTCAACCCTCATTTGGGTCAAGTCAAACTTAGCCCAAAAAGGGCTAACCCAAGCCCAAGCCACTTCTCCCTTAGGCTAAACCCATTCCCATGACCATCATGATCAAGTGGGCTGCATTTAGTTTGTAAGGCTGACTAGTCAACCAGAGGTGACTAGGAGAGAGAAAGGAGCTCCTCTCCATGATAATGGAGGAGAGAGAAAATGGGGAAGAGGAAGGGGAAGAGAGAGGCCGGCCAAGGGAGGCTAACATCCACCAATTATGGCTGCAATCAACTCCTCTAGGAGAGAGGAGTTGATTCCAGCCGTTTTCCGGCCACCAAGGGGTGGGTTCAGCCCCCCTCCACACAACCCGAGCCACACCTTTAATGGTGTTAATGGCCATTGAAGAACCAGCCTCCCCTCTCCCCCATTTGCCATTTAAACACCTTCAGGGAGCCGAGGGGATCATTTTAGAGCGTTTACCTGGAGGAGACGAGCCATTCCACTGTACAGTTGTAGAAGCCGAGCGCCGCCGCCGTCATCAATGGCATCCCGCCGCTCCTCTCGAATCCAGGCCGCCAGGAAGGTCCTCCTCCTCTCCTTAACCCGCGGGTAGATCCTAGGAATCATTAGGCTTGAGTTTCGGGCTCAATTGAGCCTGATTCAATCCGGGATTTTTCCTAGTTTCGGCAAGAAAATCTCTTGCTTTATCTGCCGGAAAACGCCTCTCCGGCGGCGGAGCCGCCGCCTGACGATAGCCACCACCTCAACGGAGGTGTTGGTGGCGGTGGCCGGCCGGGGAAGGGGCTGGATCGCCGGCGGCAGGACTTGGAAATCACTCCAGGCGGGACGAATCTCAGCCGTCGGCTCAAGGAAGAAGATGACCAGATGCCGTTGATCCTTGCGCCAAGATTCGTGCTGCATCAGTATTAAACTTTAGGAAAATAAATGTTATTTATTTCATTCTATCACACTATTGACATTTAATGTTTTAATTTTTTAAAAATAGTTAGAGGCCCTGTATGAGAAAATGATCAACACATGAATTGTAGCCCGTCCTGTCTACTTTAATTTAAAATTGGTTTGGACCCATTTAGTTTTCTGGTTTGACCAGGGCACCCTTTTTGGTGGGACATACCCTTAGGGATAGGCAGTCATTAAATTGAGTGCCCACTATTCACCCCTAGCCCAAATTAGTTGAAATCTTGGCAGTGAGTCCATCCTAGCTATACCTAGGGCCTGTCTAAAAATGAGAATTTTTGGAGAAAATATTTCTATAGTTTTTGTAAACATTTACTAATTATTAGATAAATTAAATAGGTGCCCTAAACACCTCCAAACCCTCCCAAATTTTGGTGAGTGGTCGCTGGGTTCCAATTAGGTATCTGTATAAAATTCCATTTAATTTGGATGGGTTTTGATTAGGTTTTGACCCAACCCTAACTATACCCTTATAAGGGCATTTTGGTCAAAAGTTGCACTTTAGATTTTGAGTGACCAAATCACCTCAACAGAGGCTGAAACTTGGGCCACTGACTTGTTAGGGCACTCATCACCTCCCCATGGAATGTGGGATAAGGAGGAATAGATTTTCCCTAAGTTCCTAGGTCAAACCCTAAGGAGGGACCTTTTGGCCTTGTGAAGGGTATGAGTCCTAAACACCTTGGATGAACTTCAATTATTGCAAGGAGGTTCCTAGGACTTATATAACCCTCTGTTAAAAATATTAGCTAACTTTGAAAATGGTAGAGCCCCCAAAACTCTAACCCTAGCTTAGGACCTAAAACTTGTAGGGTAGGTTTAGGTTAGCTAAATATCTTGAACCTTAACCAAATTTGGGTAGTGAGGGGATTTGGGTATGTTGAGCCTCTGATAATTCACTTGAGGAATTTTGGACTATATTTTTAGCACTTCATTTGTAATCAATAGTAATGCCCTAATAATTATTTTGGCTATTGTGGTCCCACTGCCCATAGAGAGGGTATGAAACATGGGCAGAGTTAGTTTTAGATTATAATAATCTTGTATGAATTTTGTTAAAATTTTTGGGTATCTATTTAGGGCATCTACTTCACAAGTGCTTTATTTCGATTACATATTAATAATTCTTGTCAGAGGCCATTACTTACTGAAAAATCATGAAACTTCCTGCATAGTGTTTTTAGCTCAATGTTATCATATGGAAATTTTTGTGGAAATTTTTGATGACTGATTAGCATACTTTGTTCATTAACCCTTAAATTAGAGAGTTCATAAGAAAATCAAATATAGCTTTATTTCCAAATGAAAAAATTATGAAACTTTTTCTAAGGTACTTGTAGTCCATCACAACCATCCCTGAATTTTCTCTGAATTTTTGGAGGTGTTATTACTGTAGAACCTTTTAAAATGACTTTTTATGGGGCATCTTTGAAATTTAATTTAAAGGCCTAAACCTTGCTGAAAAATTGGGAGACTTAGGATTTAGAGTTGATTAGGCATTATGTAATTATTATAAATTTAGTGGATTAATAGCTTGTCTGAAAATGGTACTTCATGTTCAAACCTGGGCCTTTTGGGACATTAGAATAAATAAATTAATTATCAGACAAATTAGGAAAATTATGGATTTCTGGATTTATGCTTCAAATGTCCTTTTTGACCTCTAATAATTATCATAAGGGTACTGGATGAGTATTTCATGTACTTCCCTTTTTACGGGTCATGTAGCTTAAGTGGTCTGCATATAGCAAAACTGCCGGATTTCATTTGGATGTGAATTAGGGCAAGTATGATGGGTCCTGATGGATTGTTGCAAGGACAAGTGGAATGGGCTGCGTCTTGGGAAGATGAGTGAGTAAGGTGTGGTTCTGTCTAGGGTTATAGGCGTTCGGGTCCGACGAAAGATCGTCCCACCCAAGGAGAGTTGGAGTCAAATTACCCTAGGATTAGCATATCGAAATATGAGAAAATAAAGGGTAAGGGAATCAACCAATAATAAAATAAGTACCTTGCAAAAGGGAACGTTGGGCGTAATCCCAACATAGTTCCTAGTGCCCCTTGAGAGCCCTTCACAGGGAATACCGAGGGCAGTCCTGGGTTAACGTAAACTGTTTAACAAGCTGAAAAGAGTAACTTAGTAATTAGGGTTGCACAATCCACAACACTGATGGCACCATAGGTTGGATAGGAGCTTCGGCTCGGATGGTTAAAAGGCGGACTTTGGGTCCGGGGAGCTTCGGCTCGGTTCTTGATTACGCTAATTTGCATGTGCATAACAGGAAAGGAAATTAAGGTGGTGTGTCTTCGGTATTGGAGGGTAGATGCACCGATGCCAATACATTGACTCGGCAAGTGTGGTTAGCAATTCGCCAACAGAAGTCCGGTGCATTCGCCGGCAAGAGTACGCAGGAGTCCGCTTCGTGCACCAAGCGTTGAGGCGTACGATAGGTCTGACCGGTAGTGCTTTACTGGTTTAGAGGTGGGATGCTTATACCATAGGACCTGCTAAACGACCCCTTAGTCTATAAGCTTGTGTGGGCAAGTTTATAAATTAAGGTTAATTTTGATATATTTAGTCACTGCTGTTTGACCACCGACACCCCAGCGTATAAATCGGTATGGGACTTTTTATACGATGGGAGCCTTGCAAAAGACCCCTTGGCTTTTGTGTTTTTCACACAAGTGAAGGTTACATTTCATATTACAGCTTATTGTCCTTATATGCTATAGAACTTGCTAGAATAGGACCGCTGCCATCTGCTTTTGATATTCTCCACCTTCAAGTCCTCCCCTTTCTTCCTCACCGCTCGGTGCCTAGGAGCCGTGGGGGAAGGGGTGGGGGATGATAGGACTTAGTCTTTTAGACTAACGGTTTTCGAACCGCATCATTTAGGGGATCGCGGAGACCAGCATGGAGGAGCAGCCCCAGAGACCGGTGCACTTGGAGGTGGGGTAGTCTAGCTCCGGAGTACACACAGCCGGGACCGTGAGTCTAGACCCTGAGCAGTTTTCTACTTTTGTTTTTGCATGAGAGATCTTGTAGTGAGGATTTGATGTACCGGGCATAAGCCCGTTTTGCTACTCTGATGTTATTTTCTGTGGACACTCCATTCGTGGAGTTATATTTATTATGTCATGTGATTCTCTGTGGACAGATAGTTTACATTTACTTCATTATTTTGCTACTTTTATGTGATCGAGATGGCTGGCAGAATCGGCGCTTTGTGGTGATGACTCTTCAGGGTGTGAAGGAGTCACCGCAAAACGGCGGTTCTGGGCCTAAGACCCCGGTGTCCAAAAAGAAAAAAAAAGGGGGTCTTACAAAGGCTTCATTTGTTTCGGCGGTGGCGGGAAGATCCGGCGGGTGGAAACGAAGTGTTCGAAACGGAGGGGGAAGGTGGCTACTCCAAACAGAGCTTTTTGGGGCGTTTCTCAAGCCGGGTGGGTGGAAACGGAGCAAACGCCGCCGGAGGTTCATTTGTTTACCCGCCTTCCGGCGGCGTTTGCCCAAAACTGAGCACCGAAAAGCCCAAACAAATAGAGCCTAAATTGTCCGAAATTATTTTGAAATGAGCATTGATGCGTGCATCAAATGCTGCATAATTAAAAATATTTTCATTTTCACTAAAATAAAAAACAGGAGGCGAGCAAACTTGCGGAGAAAAAGCGGAGAAATCTTGAGATGGAATGGGATGATGATCACCATGGCCCCAAGAATGATCAGGGTGTTGCCACCCTGAGTAGTTCAAAGTAGGGCTAGTATCAAAATGTCCATTCAAGAAATCTTCGGAAAAATTAGAATCAGAAAAATTCGGAGGAGAAGGGTAGTATGGCGTTTGAAAATCATCATAACCCAGGAAACAAAATTCGCGGATGGTTCAATTTGGCCAAATTGGTCCGATCCGGAAGGAATAAAATCGATGTTGGATGAAGGATATCCAACCCAACACACCTCGCGATAGTGACCGAACTGTCCACAAGAAAAAAAAAATCCATAAAAAAAATAAAATCAACCGTGAAAAAGGGGTAAGAGAAAAAAGAGAGGAAAAAACGATAAAAATAATAGCTATCCTTTTTTCAAAATATCAAAACTATTGATGGCGACGATGCTGATGCGGCCGTGGATCTACGACATCGAGAGTTCGTGGATTAGGATGGTCGTTGCCGCAAGATCGAAGATGAGAGTCTACCACGATGTTTCTTCGCCAACGCCACCACCGCTACATGTTTTGCTCGACGTCCGCCGCCACCAATAAATAAAATATATAATTATAAATTACATAATTATAATTATATATTTTATCAATTTTTATTTAAAGCAGTCTATTTTAAAAGTACTTTATTTCATGCATTTTATTTAGTTAGTGAATTATTTAATTTCATGTATTGTATTTTCATTTCATGTATTATGATGGGTGCATATAACCATCATAATTTCTTTTTGAATTTTGAATGGATGATGATTGAGTGGTGTAGGCTATATATAGCCATGGTTATGAAGGAATAATTAGAGAATAAAAGAAAGAAATCCTAAGAATTCAAATTTTGAATTTTCCCCCTCCTTTCTCCTTCCTCTTTGAGAAATTCTCCCCCTTTCTCTTCTCTCTTGGCCGCCGGCCTTCTATCTCTCCGACTCTTAGTGGCTCGGCCACCTTCCCCCTCCCCTCCTCCTCCTCCCTCTCCAAGGGTTTGTCAAAAGGAGAAAAACGGAGAGCGTCTTCATCGTCCGGTGCAGATCCGAGGATTTCTGCGTGGAAATAGAGAATATACCACCGTCAACGTGTGTTCGTCCACTCATCTCTGTGGAAGGTTTTCTTGGGATTTGGGTAACGATTCCTACACCTCTTTGTGTGATTTCTTATGACTTATTTTGTGAGGTTTTGGTGGAATTAGAAGGCTAGTTTTTAGTCCGGATTTATATTGAAATTAGCGCTTAATAAAATCTGAATTTTCAAGCATATATTTCCCGAATATTTTTCATATAACTTGGAGCGGGTAGATCTCATGAACACTTGAAGAAATCTGGTTCATCACCTTTGATTTCCCCTTGCGCTCAAGTGATTTGGTAAACCCTCATTTTAATTAATTTGGGATTGAAATTAGGACTTCATTTTAATCACTAATTTAGCCTGGAACTTTCTTTATTGGAATTGTGAATTGCTTGCGCATAATCTAATTTGAATAGCTAACTGTTCGGATCGTGTGGGTCCTTTTCGCTTGAGCGAACAGTGGCCTATAACCCTTGTTCAATCTATAAAAGGGGTTGCGTCCCTTTGCGTTGATGGTTATGGTATTTTTGTCTCTTAATGTTTGAGTATTTGATAGTACTAAGTAGAGAAACCGAGCACTAGATATTTAATTAAATTGTCGAACAGAAGAACGCGTAGTTTAATCTGTCGAAACCTTGGGCCTGCATCAATTTGGTATCAAAGCGAGGTTGTGCTAATTTCTTAATTAGTACCATCCTAGGAAATATTTCTTTAGCATGCCGACACACACTTGCCCGTTTGATTGCACAACATATAAATTAATTTTTAAATTTGGTCTGCCAATAGCGGTCTATATTTTTTATTTTTTTAGCAAAAAAATATCAAAAAAATATTTTAATAATCATTCATTTATTGTCAGTAAGAAAATCACAAAAAATATTTTCTTGCCTTAGTTATTAAGCGGGAACAAATACATCTGTTGCATTTTATATATGATCAGGTTCATTATTCATTGCATGTGCACTAGTTCCAGGTGAGTTTTCTCTCTGGTTCTCATTATTATGGCCTATGACGTTTATGCTTCCCGTTTAGATTACTGGTATGTTAATCCCATGGCTAAACACACCCCAGCCTTGCCTTCATACCATGGGAATACCAACCGTCCCCACGCTCATCCTCCCACTAGAATTGAGGCACCTACTTATGACGGTTTGGGGTATCCCCAAAATTTTAGAGACTGGCTTAAGGGAATAGAAAATTATTTTAATTGTCACTTATGGGACGACCACCAAAAGGTTAACATAGCCCGAGATCGATTAGTAGGTCAAGCCCGCGTGTTTTGGCTAAACGAAGAGCGTCGTGTTGGTAGTTATAAACATGCTTGGCCGGCAATGCGTAGTCTACTCTCGGATCAATTTAATCCTGCCTACCTCCGCACTACTAACACCAAGCTTGTGAGTGAGTATCGTTATGGCGCTAGTCCCATACCTGCCTATAGGAATGATTATATACCTAATGCTAGATCATTTGTCCCCAAAGGTCGGCCTGCTCTTAGTGTACCTACTACCACCTTTAGGGAAACCATTCTTACTAGGTCTTATGCCTTGGACTCAAAGGATGTTACTCCTAGAATTTTGACTCCTTTATCCTCGACGCCTAAGCCTCCTGATGTAGTGACTGATAGCCATGAGGATGCTGATGTAGATGTGGTATCTCTTGATCTTGAGGATGACCAACTAGGTGAGTGTATTCCATCATGTACGCTAGTGACCGACGATTCTACTGAGTCTGAAATTGAGATTGGATACCCTAGTGATCTGGAAGACGATGTATGGGATGATTACGTTCAGATCTGTGAGAGTATTACGTTGCCTATTATGTGCCCTACTAGCATTGTGTCTGTTCACCCTAGTATTGAGTGCCCTCTCCATGATACGATCTCCATCGTGTTAGATCCTATGATCGCACCCACTGAGATTATATCTTAGTTATCTGAGGAGTCTGAGAGTGAGGATGTCCCAAGTGTTATTTTGGATGAGTTACCATCTAAGGGATGGGTATTTTTGGACGATTCGGTGGTTGTACACCCGGATGAGAGTTCTTTGATGTCGTCACTGTTGGGTGAAATTTTTACTGATTCGGATTTTATCCCGAGTTTGATTTTACCGACCCTTCCCCCTATTTATTTGTCTGTCTTAGATGACTTTTTAGGACGTGGAACCGGTATCCCTAGTCTGAGTTGTTGTGTCACGCACACTTTATTAGCTCCTACTTTGACGTTGACTCAGTGTGTAGATATTACTATGTTGCACGCACTAGTATTTGGACTATTCACCGCACCTCATAGTCATGACTACGGGTCACTTTTGGCAGCTCCTTTTTCTGCGTGTCCGGCTACGTTTCTGTCGCCTACTACAAATGACTCTATTTCTTTGGCGACTGTGCCTCTGGATGTGGTGTCCCTTATACATACTTATATACCACACCCGATCGCACGCATTTACCCGCCGCCATTTGATGACCCTCATTTCCCCGCGTTAGCGACTATAGTTGGGTCTCTTGAGTTGTTTCGCTCGCATACCTTTGCACATTCGGGGGAATCCAACAATATTGGTTATGATGCGCGGGTCTCCTTGGTATATATTCATGCCAAGCGTGAAAATATTAAAATTGAAATTAAAACTGCGGTGTCGGAGCCCATAAAAATTATCTCTGATTACAAGGCTGCCGTGCCACCTGACTTACCCCCCTTATCCTCTACTCTTGGGTCAAGTCATGTAGCACATGGATTCTCTCCTCATGTATCTAGGCCATTAGTGATTCATTTTAAGTTTTATCGCATGCACTTCTACTCCTTTTTGAGACTGTCTGATGCTAGATATAGTGATTTGGGTTTAGTCTGGTCAGTCCCCGAGCGGATGCCTTCTGGCTCCATTAATAAATTAATATGTAGGAACGCCGACCCATCCGTGATTATGAAGAACGTCGGATTTTATGCTTTTACTTTAGATTTTTATATAGCACATGGTGTTTCACTTTATTTCAAGTTTCCGGACTTTTTACTGTACGTCTCTGTTCCACTTGAGCAACTTTCTCCGTCGTCTCTTCCTACAACTAAATATTCTCTTGGGATGGGGAGTGTTAGTACTGTCGTGTCTATTTTCCATGTTGACTCCTTGGTTCTTGAACCGGTCGGTAAGATTCTTGTTTATTTTCTTTTGCTTGACACCCTTTCGAGTTTTCTCGAAAGTCTTGTTGTTTGTGCCAGACAGGTTCTCAGTGCTATGGGATGTTCATGCTACGAAGACACGGATTGCGGGGCCATATTTGCCCCATGTTGCTGCTGCTTTAGACGGTTCCCCCCTCACGGGCCACTCATCGGTGATGAGTAATTTTGATCGGGGGAGGATTGATGGCGACGATGCTGATGCGGCCGTGGATCTACGACATCGAGAGTTCGTGGATTGGGACGGTCGTTGCCGCAAGCTCGAAGATGAGAGTCTACCACGATGTTTCTTCGCCAACGCCACCACCGCTACATGTTTTGCTCGACGTCCGCCGCCACCAATAAATAAAATATATAATTATAATTATATATTTTATCAATTTTTATTTTAAGCAATCTATTTTAAAAGTACTTTATTTCATGCATTTTATTTAGTTAGTGAATTATTTAATTTCATGTATTGTATTTTCATTTCATGTATTATGATGGGTGTATATAACCATCATAATTTCTTTTTGAATTTTGAATTTTGAATGGATGATGATTGAGTGGTGTAGGCTATATATAGCCATGGTTATGAAGGAATAATTAGAGAATGAAAGAATGAAATCATAAGAATTCAAATTTTGAATTTTCCCCCTCCTTTCTCCTTCCTCTTTGAGAAATTCTCCCCCTTTATCTTCTCTCTTGGCCGTCGGCCTTCTATCTCTCCGACACTTAGTAGCTCGACCACCTTCCCCCTCCCCTCCTCCTCCTCCTCCTCCCTCTCCAAGGGTTTGTCAAAAGGAGAAAAACGGTGAGCGTCTTCATCGTCTGGTGCGGATCCAAGGATTTCTACGTGGAAATAGAGAATATACCACCGTCAACGTGTGTTCCTCCACTCATCTCTGTGAAGGTTTTCTTGGGATTTGTGTAACGATTCCTACACCTCTTTGTGTGATTTCTTCTGACTTATTTTGTGAGTTTTTGGTGGAATTAGAAGGCTAGTTTTTAGTCCGGATTTATATTGAAATTAGCGCTTAATAAAATCTGAATTTTCAAGCATATATTTCCCAAATATTTTTCATATAACTTGGAGCGGGTAGATCTCGTGAACACTTGAAGAAATCGGGTTCATCACCTCTGATTTCCCCTTGCGCTCAAGTGATTTGGTAAACCCTCATTTTAATTAATTTGGGATTGAAATTAAGACTTCATTTTAATCACTAATTTAGCCTGAAACTTTCTTTATTGGAATTGTGAATTGCTTGCGCATAATCTAATTTGAATAGCTAACTGTCCAGATCGTGTGGGTCCTTTTCGCTTGAGCGAAAAGTGGCCTATAACCCTTGTTCAATCTATAAAAGGGGTTGCGTCCCTTTGCATTGATGGTTGTGGAATTTTTGCCTCTTAATGTTTGAGTATTTGATAGTACTAAGTAGAGAAACCGCGCACTAGATATTTAATTAAATTGTCGAACAGAAGAACGCGTAGTTTAATCTGTCGAAACCTTGGGCCTGCATCAACTATCCCCGGCAATGACACCAAAAATATGATACTCGGAATCGCAAAGGTGGAGAAGGGGGGTTAAAGAAAAGAGAAGGTGAATTGTGGAAGTTGATAATATTTTTCGATTCTATATTCGATAAAGGCAAGTGTACCTTATCATTGATAATACAGGATACTAAAGATTAATATCAAGGTCGCATTTTCCCTGGGGCGTAATGACTACTTCTACTTCGTGGAGATCGCTATTATTTTATCAAAATGATTTGTTCGATTAATTTACTAAACGAAAAACAGGAACTAAATTTCTAAGCTAAAAAGAAAACTAAATTACTTGCAGAAATAAAAGGTTAGAGCTAAAGATTATAGGGGAGTACTCAATCTAGAATCACTTTGAAATAAGAAAATCAAAATGAAATAAGAAACTAATTCTAAATAAAGTAAAACACCTTGACCGTGGAGGCTCCTAAATCATGAACACCCTTCTCTCGAAGTCATGCCCACCTGAGTTTAGGAAGGTCCGACCGAACTCTCGTCCAAATAGGAGGCCGAAAGCTCGCTTTATGCTGTGAACCCCGCTATTGGATTTCACTCCAATCCAGGAGATTTAACGTCTGACTCTCTCGAGGGGTGCATGCAACTCTCTTTACTCTTGGGTGATCGATTCAATCTACGAGCCTCTCGGCTAACAAAGATTGAAAACCCAAATGGAAACTATATACCGACAATATAATCCCAATAAATAAAAAGTAAGAGTAAATCAAAGGTAATTGCTTTAAGTAGAAAAAGAAAGCTAAAACATCATAACTTGATCAACTCATTCTCAGATCATCGCGATCGAGTACAAATGAGGATTAGTTATTCGTGATAATAAAGATAGAGAGGGGTAAATAATAAAGGTGCATGAAAACTAAAGAGAGAGAAATAGAGAAAGAGAAAGCTAACTACAATTTCATTAAACACAAAAAGGGATTACAACTTGGAATGAAGATTACAAGTGCATGAAAAAGAGAGATAACTACTGATATTACACTAATAAAAAGGGGTTACAAGTCATGAAAGTAGATTGCATGAAGAGTAAGACAAGAGATGGATGGAGAGAGAGAGAGAGCAAAAACATGAAAATAAAAACACAAAAACTAAGATTAGAACTAGCAGCACCTCCCCTCTACCCAAAATTTCTGTTTTTGCTTTCACAAGGGGAAGGTCTGAATTTATAGAGATTTTTCGGGATGGTCACTCCCCCTGTCACACCCGGGAAGGGCGTGTCAGAGGGGCGTGTCAGGTACGTGATGGCCTCGGGAGCTGAATTTTGACGGAAATGATGATTTCTTCTATACGTCGGTGTACATGCCCTAAGACACGCCCATGTAGGGTGGGCGTGTAAGGCACGTCACGCTTCATTCAGTGGTCAGAAATCCGTCAATCGTTGAAAAAGGTGCTACATGCCAGGTGACACGCCCGTGTAGTGGGAGCGTGTCAGTACTGTTGCCGTGCAGCAACGAAAATTCTTTAAACGCGGCATCAGGATTTTGTGAAAAAGTGCGGGACTTGTGATTAACAGTAGGCTTTTGTGAAAAAGGAGAGAGAGCTCGATGAAATCAGAGGAGAATGAGGGAGAGCTCGACAAAAATGGAGGAGTTCGTCGAACGCAGAATGTGAGTTCGATGAAATTAGAGGAGAAGGAGGGAGAGCTCGATAAAATGCGAAGATAAGGAGCAGGAGGACTTCGACGATCGTCGAACGCAGAAAGGAGCAGGAGGAGTTCGACGAAATTGGAGGATTTCGTCGATCGCAGAAAGTGAGTTCGACAAAATTGGAGGAGGAGGAGTTCGATGAAATCTGAAATGAAGGCAAGATTGACGAATTGTGAGAAGATCATCGAATGCAGAACTGAATGCTGAGGTCGATGATATGAGCTCGACGAATTGGCCAAGCTCGATGAAGGCAGCTCGACGAAATCAGCTTGACGAAATGAGCTTGACAAAATGAGATCGACGAAATGAGCTCGACGAAATGGCTTCTTCCAACAAACTTCCTCAGGATCAGTCTACATGCCCGGTGACACGCCCAGGGAAGGAGTGTCAGGGGTGTGCGTCAGGTCATTTTGGCCGAAAACTAAGAAAATCTTCAAAAATAAGAGAAAACATTATTAGTATTAAAATATATACAAAACGAGGTCAAAATAAAACTTTACAAACATGATTTATATACTAAAAGCTAGTAATTACCCTAGTAGTTTAGACAACAAAACGTATTATCAGTACGATATCTCCTTATGGGTAGCAGTGAGTGATTGGTGTAATAATTAGGATGGATTGTCATCATGTGTTAAATGTGCACCCTTGCATGCTTGGTGCATGGTGTTGGCTATGATATGATTCGACTCGGTTGGAGCCCTTTAATGCATCATAACAAGGTAAATGTGAATTGTATGGGTTGGGTGTGTGTTGATCCTCAGTGTATGATCCTTAAATGAGGATTTCATGGCAAGTCCATGGGTTCGCCAGTCGTCAGATCGATAGGAGCTGAAAGTTAGACCTTAGTATTTTGGGCTTGGTCCTTTGATGTTCACTCCCGAAGGCTCCTTTCATGGCAGTGGGTGGTTAGGCTTGGTTATTTGGTGATTCACTATCGAATACTCCTTCCGTGCCAGGTATAGGATAGTTGGGATGGGCTCTTGGTGCACATTTACCCTTGACCCCTCCTGAGTTGTAGTACACAGGGGCTCCACTATTGTGTTCTTAGCTTTGAGGCCTGTGGAGGCCTAGTCTTGGTAGTGTGTTTTTCAGTCCAGTAGTGGAGACTCCCGCTCTACTATTGATGAGTCCATTTTTATACCTATTTTCGGACTCATCTGGGCTTGTTTTCCTTCGCATGCACTTCACTTTTAGTTCGTTATCGTATATATTTCATCTTATCTTTATTTCCATAAGAAGTGCACACTTAGGCCCGTGGTTGTGTATTTTTGTACATTTAATATTTGCACTCCCATTTTGTGCTCGTTTGGAATGTCTGAACATATCAGTGCTGGGTTTAGGGGTCGTGTGCGTGTTCCAGGGACGTTTAGAAGCAGGAATACTGCGCTCGATCATTGAAAATAGTGCGCACGACCACTGGTCGTGCGCCGATGATCGTGCGCAATGTACCCTGATTTCCAAAATCTGCATGGGGTAATCGCACGACCACTGGACATAGTGCGCACGACCACTGGTCGTGCGCCACTGATCGTGTGCATTGATTCCTCTTTTCCTGGAGTCCAGTCTAGGGTAATCGCATGACCATTGAACTTAGTGCGCACGACCACTGGTCATGCGCCATGGCTCGTGCGCATTATCCTAGTTCTTCTTCCTAATCTGCCATGCCAGTGCGCACGATCACTGGACATAGTGCGCATGACCACTGGTTGTGCGCCTGTGATCGTGCGCATTATTCAATTCTGCTTTCTATAAATATCGCAGGTCTCGCCCTAATTCGGAATCATTCGGATAGCTCGATATTTCTCCGCCGTTTTCGTCTCCGAGGAAGGGTTCCGCCGTTCCACTTCATCTTCCATCGTAGGGAGGTGCTCCAGGCAAGCTTTCACCTCCAAATCCAAGCCGGAGCTTCCTCTTGGCCTCCTCCTTCATCTTTGAGCTTCAAGAAGATCTTGACCTAGCTTTCTCCATCAAACTAGGAGAAGTTATGTCATCCTCCACCGGGTCGTGACACGAAGAAGACGGGCCATTGGAAGGTGGTGGCAGCCCTTCTCTACCCCAGACGCAGTTGAGGACCGAGCTTGGATGCAGATTGACAACCCAACGATTCCAACCGTGAATCCTCGGCAAGACTTCGGATCCGGTCGATTTCACACACTCTTTTCTTGTTTGGTTGTTGAATGTGTAGTTGAACTCTTGTATATGATGAAGTATGCATAGTTTGTAAAACATTTTTATACAATTAAGTCTATGTGATTTTGTATTTTCATTATTTGCTTGAGGTGCGCCATATTTCATCCACCACCATCCACCCTTGTCGTACTAGCAATTGCTAGTGGCGTGCGTAGCGAAGAGGTGATCACGACACTCATTCCGCCATTCTAACCACCTCATCCGCAAGCCTAATCATCCATCCGCCGAACAATTCGGTGCATAGCGGCCCGACTAGTCTTCCATCCCGCCTGGCGAAGCATCGCATAGCGGCGTTGCATAGGGTAGTTGTTAGCCTTTTATTTTCTTTTTCCGCAAATATTAAAACCCCCCTTAGTTAACTCCGACCTAAGGACTTCAATCTCAAGTCCTCCTCGAAATTAACTCCACCTTACTGTGTTCCTTGAGAGATCGATACTTGGGAAAACTCGCCCATTTTATAATACTTGTGCGACCGGTTCACTGCCGTGATATTTAGCATCAAGTTTTTGGTGCCGTTGACGGGGAACACAGTCGTGTGAGTTTTTGGAGAGGCAGACGTGAGATTGCTTCTCTTTTCCTTTATCAATCGCTTTTGTTTTGTTCTCTTTCTATTTTGCCTGCCTTTTTCTTGTTTGTTTAGGCAATTATAGTAATATATTGTTTGATTTAGTAATTTGCATAATTTATTTTTAATCTACTGTTTCGACACCATGTGGGGATATTCGTATGCCCAATGTCGTTGGTGTGGAAAGCATTCCCACGCTAGTCATGAATGCCCTACGAGAGATATTGAGCATATGCCTTAGTGCACATTGCATGAGATGCTGTATTCGTACAGCCCTTCAAACACTGTGCCTTGAGCTTATGGTCAATCGTCCTCGCCACATACACCGTTCTCTTATTCCTCTCTGTCCCCACAGGGACCGCAGAGTAATGGAAGAAAGTGTTTGTATTGTCAAAGAACAGATCATGTCCTGAAGGATTGTGCTGAGTACCACCGTGTTATGCAAGAGGATGATGAGCCGGACATCCGGATCATCCCGACTCCTACCCTTGGTGGCACACCTTCATCATCTGGTTATGTATCCCCATCACCTTAATTTGTTGATTTGAATGATGTGGACACAACCGCCAGATGTGTGACTGATCTAGGCTTCGACGTGGCTGAGCCCATCTCTCCTATGCATACATCTCCAAGCGTGGAGCCGAATCTTTGTGAGGAACCTGCGCTTGACTTTTATCCAACCAAAGTTATTCCGCCTTTTGTGCATTCTACTTCAGTTGTCTCTGACGACATTTTCGACGATGCAACACAAGTTGAGGCTTGTGATACATGGGCTGTTTCCACTCCCATGGAGGAGGACAACCTTCCTGGTGTCGAGGATTCTCCCTCGATACCAAAGGAGGAAGTCCAAGTCTGGGTGGAGGCCTCTATGGATCCGGCCGAGCCTTGTAGCACTGTCGACATTGCTAACGATATTTTTCTACATCAGCCTTTGGGGAGTGAAACCGGGATCACTCCCCCGATTATTTCTTTATGTTCTTCGTCTCTTTTATTTCTTGACCCCCCTTCCTTATCTGAGACTGTACAGGTTGAATCTCCACAGGTAAGTTGGGTTGACGTTGAGCCTTACGCTCAGGCTGTCGATGAGTGCATCCTCTTATTTGAGGAGGTTCCTACCTCCTTCATAGTGGAAGCCACTGCCGTCACCTTCGCCCACAACGAACTTGTGGTGGACGAAACATTGCTAGGCAAGGATTTGTTTTTTGGTGAGATGAATGAGGACCAGGCCTCCTCCTCATCCTACTTCCTATTTCCTCTGCCTGCGAGGAGCAAGTATGAATATTTAGGTAGAGGGGTAACTGTTCTATCGTCATATCGGTACCAGTTACCGCAACGGATAATGGAACAATTGCCTTTTCATTTTTCTTTTCATAGACCCATTAGCTAGTACTGTGTAAAATTTAATAAGTCGTGCTGGGATGACAATAACCCCAGTACTTATCTTTCATTTTCTGCATTTAGTTTTTCATGTCTATTTAGTTTTAGTATTTCTTTGTAGTTTGTATATTTTTGTTTTGTTTTTGCGGAGCTCACCACTGCAGGTATTCATGGCAAATCGCATTGGTGGGGTTGTGATTCTTCGTATGGCGGGCCTGCTTCAGGTTTCCACACGTCTTCTGGTATGCTCACTAACTGAGCATTGGGTAACCTCTTCCCTTAGCTCTTTATGATTTTAATTTCTCTATCATATGTTATGTAGTTTAGTTTATGTCTGGCGGAGAGCTAGTTTTGTTACCTTTTGCACGCGCACATTTCATGTGCATACTAGAAGCTTTTATAGATATATTATGATTAGTTCATTGCATCACACACCACTGCACCCACATGAGCGCGTGCTTAGCTTTTTGCGTGCTGCGAGTTAAACTCATTTCTTTTGTATGATTTGGGAAAATTATGGTGCTGACATAGGATTGTGAGACAGAGTAAAATGTTGACCTTGCTGTGCTCCTAGTCAAGTGCTCTCGTCTTGTGTAGAAATTGGTGTAGATTTAATTTTTTTTGTATGCTTATAGTTTTATATTTTTCTATTTGTGTAAAGACTTTTTATTTTATTCAAAAATTGATGAATCCAGTGTGAATCTGACGGTAGCTTAGGGATGTGTGTATACGGCCGTTAGTTTCGTATTGCTCGAGTAGGTAGGATTGATAGTATTCCTCGTTGGCTAAGAACTTTCCCCAAGCTATTCTTGAAGCATGGGTATAGGTTAGTTCACTCGCATGAGCGTGATGTAGGCCATCATTTTGGCCCGGTTAAGCTTTGTACTGTTCCTAACGTCTTGTCCTCGCTAGCCCCGTTGTGCCTACCCATTCTTTTGATTCAGCTCCACCTTTATTTCACCAAAGCCTCAAAGCCGATTCTAGTCGCACTCCAAAGTTGAGCTTTAGAGTTTTACATTTTTCAAGTTGGGGTGTTGATGTGGTGCTTTTACATGTGAATATGTGGATGTGCTGCAAAGCTTATATTTGCTGAAATTGTTAAAAGAGAAGTAATTTGAAAAAGAAAAAGAAAAGTTAAAAAATGATGTTAATTCTGAAAAAGTGAAAACTAAAAGTAAAATTGAAAATCCTATTTGAGATGTGAGTATTTTTGTAGTAGGCGGTGCACACACCCATATGTTAAAAGTTAAGTCTGGGGGTGTGGTGTACCCGCTTATATTTTGGTTAGCTGATGGATTCTTTCTTTGATAGCTCATTTGGGTTAGGTGCATAGCCTTCCTATTTATCTTTGTTTACCTCACCGAAACCCAAGCCCCATCTCTTCACCTAAAGTCCTTCTGATTCGTGTGTGAACCCAACCAGTGCCGTGGAGAGAATGTGAAAGGGCAAGCATATGGTCACCGACATTTGTGGATTCCTTTGGAGGTTATCCCGAGCTCCGATCTTTGGCAATGCTCGCCTAACAATTAGTCTACTTTCTCCCTACGCGTGACCGGATGATTCACCGTGATTCCATTTTTGAGTAATAATAAAATGTTGATATGCATTGTGAAAAGTATAAACTATTTGTATACTTAGAAATTTCTTCTATTATATTTTTATGTGTACGAGCATGCGACTTCGCATGGTACTCCGTATCGCAATTTCCTTGTTAGCTAAATCATTTTCCCTATCTGCTTAGATTTTGTTTGCTCGGGACGCGCAAATTGTTAAGTCTTGGGGTGTGATGAGTCCATTTTTATACCTATTTTCAGACTCATCTAGACTTGTTTTCCTTCGCATGCACTTCAATTTTAGTTCAGTATCATATATATTTCATCTTATCTTTATTTTCATAGGAAGTTCACACTTAGGCCCATGGTTGTGCATTTTTGTACATTTAATATTTGTACTCCCTTTTTGTGCTCGTCTGGAATGTCTACACATATCAGTGCTGGGTTTAGGTGTCGTGTGCGTGTTTCGGGGACGTTTAGAAGCAGGAATACTGCGCACGATCATTGGATATAGTGTGCACGACCACTGGTCATGCGCCGATGATCGTGCGCAATGTACCCTGATTTCCAAAATCTCCCTAGGGTAATCGCACGACCACTGGACATAGTGCGCACGACCATTGGTCGTGTGCCACTGATCGTGTGAATTGATTCCTCTTTTCCTGGAGTCCTGTCTGGGGTAATCGCACGACCATTGAACTTAGTGCGCACGACCACTGGTCGTGCGCCACGGCTCGTGCGTGTTATCCCAACTCTTCTTCCTAATCTGCCATGGCAGTGCACCCGATCATTGGACATAGTGCGCACGACCACTGGTCGTGTGCCCGTGATCATGCGCATTGTTCAATTCTGCTTTCTATAAATATCGCAGGTCTCGCCCTAATTCAGAATCATTCAGATAGCTCGACATTTCTCCGCCGTTTTCGTCTCCGAGGAAGGGTTCCGCCATTCCACTTCATCTTCCATCGTAGGGAGGTGCTCCGGGCAAGCTTTCACTGCCAAATCCATGCCGGAGCTTCCTCTTGGCCTCCTCCTTCATCTTTGAGCTTCAAGAAGAGCTTGACCTAGCTTTCTCCATCAAACCAGGAGAAGTTGTGCCATCCTCCACTGGATCGTGACACGAAGAAGACGGGCCATTGGAAGGTGGTGACAGCCCTTCTCTACCACGGAGCAGTTGAGGACCGAGCTTGGACATGGATTGACAACCCGACTATTCCGACCGATAATCCTCAGCAAGACTTCGAATCCGGTCGATTTCGCACACTCTTTTCTTGTTTGGTTGTTGAATGTGTAGTTGAACTCCTGTATATGATGAAGTATGCTTAGTTTGTAAAACGTTTTTATACAATCATGTCTATGTGATTTTGTATTTTCGTTATTTGCTTGAGGTGCGCCATATTTCATCCACCACCATCCACCCTTGCCGCACTAGCAATTGCTAGTGGCGTGCATAGCGAAGAGGTGCTCACGACCCTCATTCCGCCGTTCTAACCACCTCACCCGCAAGACTAATCATCCATCCGCCCAACGATTCTACGCATAGCGGCCCGACTAGTCTTCCATCCCAGCCTAGCGAAGCATCGCATAGCGGCGTTGCATAAGAGTAGTTGTTAGCCTTTTATTTATTTTTTCTGCAAATATTAAAACCCCCCTTAGTTAACTTCAACCTAAGGACTTCAATCTCAAGTCCTCCTCGAAATTAACTCCATCTTACTGTGTTCCTTGAGAGATCGATACTTGGGAAAACTCGCCCATTTTATATTACTTGTACGACTGGTTCACTGCCGTGATCTTTAGCATCAACTATCACCATTTAGCCATGACAATTGATACTTGAAAGGTTAGCTACCTGCTTGAAAAGCGGGAGCTAAAGGTCTATGTTGACATAACAAGTGTGTGTGTGTGTGAGTGAGCATGAGCGAGACATCATACTGCATTCATTTCATTTCATTGCATTGCACTGTATAAGATCCTCATTATATAAATTTGTATGAGTACTTTTATATGATGAGTTACTTTGATGTAACTGATCCTTAACTTATAAATATGTATGGGTATTTTTACAAGCTAAGTTAAATTATGAATATATGCTTGATATGCTATATATACATTGATTACTACTGTTCTTACCTGCTTAGCATTGATGTTCTATTTATACATATATTGTTGGATACATAATGCTCTCATGTCATTTGATTTGATATAATTAATTCTGCTATATTGTGCTCCTCCTTATTTTCCACCGCCTTGTGCCTAAGAGTCTTTGGAGTGAGTGGATGCGATAGAAACTTAGTCTTTATGACTAACATTTGCTACGTCAACCATTTTAGGAGGATACCCCGCAGGCAGGGAAGCATCAGTGCCTTGTACAGGAGGACATCCAGGCCAGGGGGACAGTGCCTAAAACAATGATACCCTCACTTCCTTTTGTGACTGATGTGATTTGTGAGCATTATGTTGTTGCCTTCGGATAGTTTTGTGTACTCTGATATTAAAGGAGCTGATGTATATTCTTATTATTGATGGACTATATTTAAACATTTTACTTTATGTGAATCATGACTTTTGTGTTCTTCTACTTGTTGGGTTGACATTTGTAATATCGAAAATTTGCTGGTAGAATAGGAGACTTGTTGTACAGATTAGCCCGTGTGCTGATGCTACAACAAGACGGCTGTTCCAGGCATAAAATTCCCCTCGACCATCTCATGTGTTCCGGGAGGGGGGTTTTACAATTGGGATCAACTTGCACTGATCATACGATAAAGAAGTCATTGAACGTGACTTTACCGCCGCTCAATTATTTTATTCGTGGACAAACTAAATTAGCGAAGCAGTGGTATGCCCATGTTTGATTCACACTAAGTATGTCCACACGTTATCCTACGTTTAGCCAACCTAACCATAAATCCATATTCTGTGTGTAGATTTCGGTAAATATGGATCCAACTACAGACATTCCCGTTCGTCTGATCCCTAGTACATCCCAACAGTCAGAGATGGGGCAGACCCTAACTGCAATCTTAGATGACTTCAGGTCTCAGCAGGACCCGGTACAACAACAGGCCCTGGGTTCCAAGTGGTTGAGTACTTTCCGAGCTCTTTCTCCACACTTTTACCATGGGATAGAGTTGGTTGTTCGCACAGAGGAGTGATTGGATTCTATGCAAGAGTTGATGGCCAGAATTAGATGTCCATCTAGTATGGCTATCACCTTAGCTGTGTCTGTCTTAGAATAACATGCAAAGAGGTGGTGAAAGTCCCTAATGTGCTCCACTTTTCAAGGATGAGTATACACTAACAATAGTTAGAACGGGTTTGTTGATGATTTCTTAGAAATTTGTTCCCTCTACTGCTCGAGATGAACTCGAGGAAAGGTTCTTGCAGTTAAAACAAGGATCTAAATCAGTTTTGGAGTATCAACGAGAGTTTTAGGACCTTGTTAGGTTTGTGGACTCCTATGATTTGGATGATTGTGGGTACGCGAAGCATTTCTATAAATGTTTGCGAGACCGTCTGAGAAAGGCTCTTTTGTTTATTGCTGACTCAAGCCTGGGTCACATAATTGATATGCCAAAAAGATTCGAGGCAGACCATCTTGGGGTCCAGGGTAGTGGCAAAAGACTAATAAAAGGAGTAGCAGAGGCATGGCCTAGTTAGAGGAGGCAACTTGCCAGAGGCAGTGGTGGAGATCGAGGAGGAAGTGTCAGACGTATCCACCTAAATTTTAGGATGGATCATCCGGCACCACAATTAACACTACCTCCACCCCTGTAGTTTTATCCTTATCAACAACCCAGAGGGCCACTCAGTTAAGTTTGTTTCCAGTGTCATCATGCTAACCACATCCGGTATTACTGCCCACAACTAGGTGGGAATGTCCCTCCTTTTTTTTCCTCGGGCAGCTCAACGGGGCCGAGGAGAAGTATGTGGTCTAGGACGAGGACCGCAAGGTAAGTACCCTGGACCTGCTCAAGAATAGATGTTTGCTCTGGATATGAACCAAGAGCAGGATCCACACGACGTTGTTGTGGGTATTTCATAGTTAAATTAGTATGTTATAAGCATGTGTCCTTAGCATTCTTGAGTTTATGCAAAAAATCTAGCTTGAAATTGCTATAACGTAACATTTATGCATCATGACTATTAGTGGGAGACCTTCCCACAGTCAATTAATTACCGGTGCCACACATTCATTCATCTCAGCGTACTTTATAAGGGATTTAAATGGTGTGCAACATTTCACTGGTCTCACTTAGAGAGTAGGACTCCCATACATCTCTGAGATAACCTCATCTACTAAGAGCGACTTGGATGTATATATTGGAGGGAAGCTTTTCGAGTCCCCTGCAACAGTGTTGGGGATGCCAAAATTTGATCTTGTTTTGGGTATGACGTGGCTAGATTGGCATCATGTCAGGATTGATTGTGCGACAAAGAAGATCACCTTTATACATGGAGATTCAGAGATAATTTTTCAAGGTATTAGGTTCACACCCTTAATAATGTTATCTTCAATTCAGGCCATTAAGGCCCATATAAAAGGAATGAGGTGTACATATTATGTTTTGAGCTCAAAGAGATGGGGACTAACTTGAAGGACGTACCAGCGCTGCAAGAGTTTTCTGAGGTTTTCCAGAAAAGCGACCTGGATTGCCCCCACCAAGGGAAGTAAACTTCCAGATTAAGCTAGTGTCGGGTGCCAAGTCCATATCTCAAAGACCTTACTGAATGGATCCTAAGGACCTAGCTGAGTTTAGGGTTCGGTTGCAATAGTTGGCAGGATCAAGGTTTGTCCATCTCAGTTCATCACCCTAGGGATCCCATGTTTTGTTTCTTAAGAAGAAGGATAGATCATTATGGCTGTGCATAGACTTCCAAGAGCTCAACCGACTGACAGTGTGGAACACCTATCCTTTGCCCCATATGGATGAGTTATTCGATTAGATGGTGGGAGCGCACTGGTTCTCTAAACTTTATTTGCACTCGGGGTACTACCAGTTAATGATACATGAAGAATATATTTCAGAACACAACATTTAACTCGAGATATGCCTTGTACGAACTCACTATGATGTCGTTTGGCTCACAAATGCGCCTTCTGCATTCATGAGTTTGATGAATATGGAGTTTAAGCCGTATTTGGATGTTTTTGTCATCATATTTATTTATGATATTTTGTTCTACTCGAGGACAGAGGAGGAACATGTCGAGCACTTAACCTTTGTTTTGACGAAACTAAAGGAGCACTGTTTGTTGCTAAGTTCAGTAAGTGTGAGTTTTGGCTCTGAGAAGTTTCACTCTTGGGCCATTTTATAAGTGGTGCAGGACTAGCAGTAGATCTGACAAAGGTGCGTGATGTGAAGGAGTGATCTCCTTTGAGGTTAGCGGCCGATGTGTGGAGTTTTCTTGGACTTGCTGGGTACTATCATAAGTTTGTTGAAGGATTTTTGAAGATCGCACTTCCCCTCACTGCGCTGACAAAATATGGCGCACCTTTTTTATGGACACCCAAGTGTGAAGCTGTATTTCAAGAGCTGAAGAATTGTCTTACCTCCATGAAAATCCTTGCCCTACCAACTAGGAAGGAAGGATTCCAAATTTATACTGACACATCCTATCAGCGCATGAGGAGGTGTTGATGCAGCACATGCATGTGATTGCATATGCTTTTAGATAGCTCAAGAAGCATGAAGTGAATTATGTAGTGCATGACTTGGATTTGGGAGCAATGGTCTTCACTTTGAAGATTTGGAGACACTATTTATATGACATCCACTACGAGATATTTTCAGACCATAAGAATTTGAAGGTCATCCACACCCAGAAAGATTTGAACTTGAGGCAACGATGGTGGTTGGAGTTTTTATGTGATTATGAATTTACATTAAATTATCACCCCGGGAAGGCAAACTCAGCGACAGATGCTCTAAGTAGGAAGGCACCCGTGTCGAGCCCTGAGTCACAACTAATGACTTTGAAGTTGGATGGGGTACTTGAAGATATGGAGATTAAGGTGGTGTCTAAGGCTTATCTTGAAGCCTATACAGAGTATCTGACCACCATGAGTATAGTTTGTGATATTCAAGATCTGATTTGGGTAGAGCAAGGAAAGGATGTTGCTTTGGCCCATATATTCGAAGAAATTGTGGGAGGATCAATAGAAGAATACACACTAAAGAAAGACCTCGTTCATTTCCATAGTAGTCTTTACATTCCCGTAGGTGGTGGAATTCAGGAAGACATCTTGAGAGAGCCCCATTGCAATAAGTATTCATTGTATCCCAGAATTACCAAAATATACAACAACTTGTGGAGGATAATTTTTTGGCCAGGAATGAAGAGGGATGTCACGTACTATGTTGCACACTGCGAAGCTTTTTAGAAGGTAAATGTTGAGTACAAGTGCCCTGGTGGATTATTGCAGTCATTGTTCATCATAGAGTGGAAGTTCACGAATATTTCCATGAATTTTGTTCACGGCCTTCCCCAATCTCGCTCAAGGAATGACTCAGTTTGGGTGATTGTGGAGGTGCATGTTGATGTGTTGGTGCGTCTCTTTGAGGAGCAGTTCGTTCGGTACCATGAGGTGCCTAAGACAATAGACTTGGACCGTGATAGTCACTTCTCCTCTAAGGAATGGAAGGTAGTTCAATCATATTTGGGTTCTCGCCTTAACTTTAGCGTGACTTTTCACCCTCAGACTGACGGCCATTCTTATAGAATAATCAGAACAATGGAGGACTTGTTGTGGTTATGCATCTTGGATAGGGGTGAGCCATGGGAAAGACTTCTACCATTAGTAGAGTTTTCGTATAATAATAGCCACCAAGCAAGCATCAGAATGACACCTTATAAAGCACTATATGATAGGAGGTGCATAACCCCTTTATTATGTGTACAGGATGAGAATCTAAGGAAATGGGAGTGAAGTACATCGATGACACCAATGATATGATTAGGTTGATCCGAGATTGCATGCTAGAGGCTCAGAGCTGACAGGCGAAGTACTATGATGTTAATCATAGGATGGTGGAATTCCATGTGGGTGACAAGATATTTCTAAAGATTAGGCAAATGCATGGAGTATCACGTATTCGTGGAAGGAAGAAGCTCATCCTGTGATATATGGGACCTTATACCATTTTGGAAAAGATCGATCCCTTGGCTTATAGGTTGGAGCTACAATAGTAATTGTAGAACTTACCTGATGTATTTCATGTGTCGTCCCTTAGGAAAGCACTACTTCAACATCAACAGTTTGTCACCGCTACATATGGCTCCGTGGAATCTGATAGATCTTTTCAACTAGAAGAAGTGAAGATAGTAGATTCTGAAGTACGAAGGCTGAGGAGAAAATGTGTTTCACTAGTGAATGTCCGGGGCTCCAACCATAGAAAAGAGTACACTTGGGAGCTGATGGACCTTATGCATGAATGCAAACCAGAGTTGTTCCCCCAAGGTAAATTTAAACACCTACCTTATATTCTTCATACTTTGTTTTCCCATGGACATAGCTCGATTTTGGGGAAAACATCTTTTGTTTGTTTATAGGATTTGTAACATCCCATTTCGATCTTGACCTCTCGGGTGTGCTATATGTCATAATGGTGAATTGAGATGGCAGATGACAGTTAGAACAGGCCTGGAGCAAATTCGTCGAGAGTCTTGGAGAGTATTCATTGAAATGACTAGAGAAATAGTTGAGAGGACACGTGAATTCATCGAGAGGACTTGACGAATTTGTCGAGTGAACTTGATAAGACTCAAAGAATTCGTCGAGTGAAGTCGAGTGGATTTGTGAAATCTGTCAAAATGATGCGTCGAAAGGACTCTGAATTTGTTGAGAGGACTCGACGAATTCATCGAGTGAACCCGAGTGCTTGTGAAATCTGTCAAAATATTAGTTGAGTGAACTCGTGTATTTTCGAGTTGATCGAGAAATACACGAAGACTCGTGAATTCGTCGAGTGAACTTGAGAAGACTCGACGAATTCGTCGAGTAACGTCGAGTGGACTTGTGAGATCTATTGGGATGATTCGTTGAGTGGACTCGTGTATTCGTCGAGATGACTCGTATAATGGACTTAATACACTGATGATTAGCCGAGTGATTCCAATGATTCGTCGAGTATATATGATGAATGGACACAGAGTTTCTATAAGTCCTGTCTGTTTATGGCCTAGGAGAATTTACTGTACTTTCGGTCTTATATAGAATAACGATTAATGACTTATCTTTTAAGAGACTTATTTTATGTTATAATATGGGTGGTCCAATGAGAGGGTGACATATGTCCATATGATCTTTAATGCTAAATCACCAGCCACACTTTATAAGATCAAACCCTAGAAGCTTTTTGGATTGGTCGACGTTACTCTCTTCCTAAAGATCGATGAGCAAGAATGATACCGACACAGAATCAAAACATGCCGCCAATGAGAAGGACACGATCCATGGCTGGAAACCAGGAGAGCTTCCAACCCTCTTACTTGGTGCTAGATCTTTAGATCCATAGTGTAGGAGAGAAATCGGCTCAAGATAGCTTTATTTGGGAGTTTAATGGAGATATCCTAGGAAGGAACCATGCTAGAACTTTCGTTATAGGGCACCGATTGTCCCATGAATATCTTCAATAATCTCCTCTCTTCATTATGAAGATGGAGGACTTAATATCTGGAAGAACCATGGTCTAATGAGGGAGAATGGGAAGATAAAAGTTGGATGTGTTTTATGTGATGGTTGGAGGAAGCGGATGAACCGATGTCGTTCGTACATCATTACGATGGGTGCAAGAGTGCTGTACACAAATCTATTTTTCTATGCGCAACAGACTTCTAGTCCGATTTCATGTATGATATGGTCTAGTTCAGGTTTTGAGCTCAACATAAAGGTTATAGCCCTCAGAAAGACCTTTCCAACGGATTATTACCTATTTTCGCGGAAGTTTTGTAGCTCCGTGAATGTTCAACCGAAATTGCAGTGGTGTAATAATAAAGGTGCAGGTTGTGTTATGTCTAAGTGCACACAACCAGATTGAAACCTGATTTCAGGTGTGATGGATTTTGATTTGGACCCTAGGAACAAAATGGAAGTTGTAGCCCTAGAAAATACCATTCCGACTTGGGGTTGCTCAAAGTTTTTGGTGGATGTAGTTTTCCGAATGCCAGCTTTACTAAACTATGGCGCGCAACCATGATGTATTAATATTTGATGATTTCCTTGTTCTACGAATTGATTACTTGGGAGATTAGATGGCAAATAGTTGAGGATAATGTGATCACCCCATGCATGATTAATAAGTTTTGGAAATACTATTTGTTATGAGTACTTGGAGGTTTGTGAAACGCAGTTTGGTAGAGATGATTGAATAATTATGATGCATATGCTTGTGATAAATGCTAAGAATGGTTGGATGAGGTATACCCCGTGGACATATGATGAGCTTAACCTTGATCTCAAGTATTGAAGGAATTACTGGTATAATCAACTCCTTAGAGTACGATAAATCACTACGGGTAGCAGTGAGTGATTGGTGTAGCAATTAGGATGGATTGTCATCTTGTGTTAAATGGGGACCCTTGTATGGTTGGAGCATGATATTGTGTATGATATGAAGGGACTCGATTGGAGCCATTGAATGCATGATGATATTGTAAATGTGAATTGCATGGGTTGGGAGTGTGTTGACACACAGTGTATGATCTTGCATTGAGGATTGGGTGGCAGGTCTACAGGCTTGCCAGTCATCACACAAACGGGAGCTAGCAGTTAGACCTTGGGCAGTTGTGCTTGGTCCTTTGCTATTCACTCCCGAAGGCTCCTTCTGTGCCAGTGGGCAATTGGGCTTCGTTCTTTGGTGATTCACTCCCGAACACTCCTTTCGTACTAGTTATAGGCCTGTTGGGCTGGGCTCTTGCTGCACATCTACCCAATACCCCTTCGGAGCGATAGTATGTCGGGGGTCTGCTGTTGTATTCTTAGCAATGAGGCATATGGAGGCCTAGTCCTGGAAGTATGTATGCCCTCCTAGTAGTGGAGATGCCCACTCTACTATCACCGTTTAGACATGATGGTTGATGCCTGAGAGGTTAGCTACCTGCTCGAAAAGTGAGAATTAAAGGTCTTTGTCAACATAACAAGTGTGTATGTGTGTGTGTGAGCATGAGTGAGTCATTATACTACATTCATTTCATATCATTGCATTGCACCATAAGATCCTCATCATATAAATTTTTATGGATACTTTTATATGATGAGTTACTTTGATGTACCCAATACTTAATTAATAAATCTGGATGGGCATTTTTATAAGTTAAATTCAGTATATATGCTTGATATGCTGTAAGAGTAGATGAACCGTTTTATATATTGATTACTACTGCTCTTACCTGCTTAGCATTGATGTGCTATTTATACATGTACTGTTGGATACATAATGCTCTCCTGTCATTTGATTTGATATATATAATACTGATATATTGAGCTCCTCATTATTTTCAACCGCCACGTGCTTAAGAGTTCTTGGGGTGAGCGGATGTGATAGCCACTTAGTCTTTATGACTAACAGTTGTCACATCTAACATTTTAGGAGGATACCTCGCAGGCGGGGCAACAACAGCGCCTTCTACAGGAGGACAACCAGGCTAGGGGGACAGGGTCTGATACAACAAAACCGTCACTTCCTTCTATGATTGATGTGAGTTGTGAGCATTTTGATGAGACCTTCGGGTAGTTTTGTGTACTCTGATATTTAAGGAGCTGATGTTGCTTCTTATTATTGATGTTCTATATTTTGACATTTTACTTTATGTGAATCATGATGTCTAAGTTGTTCTACTTGTTGGGTAGGCATTTGTGATATCGGAAATTAGCCTGTAGAATAGTTGACTTGTGGTACAGATTAGCCCGTGTGTTGATGCTACCACAAGGCGGCTGTTCTGGGCATGAAATTCTACACGATCGTGTCTTGTGTTTTAGGAGAGGGGTTTTACACCTTCAGGGCTACGCAATTTTCAGAGTATGCTCTTCTTCTTTTCATCATTGTTGGTCGGGGGATGTTGCAACTTGTTAGATCTTTTGACAACACCTTCCCACACACGATGCCAAACTATTGCACGTCACCAAGCCTTTCCCCAATATAGAGAAATCAGACTACCTTATCTCGGAATCAGACCGGGTGCGCAAACATTCAAATTAAAACAGCAACAAATGAGAGAAGCTTTTTTTGACGTGGAAAACCCGAAAATGGTGAAAAACTATGTTGTCGAATTCTTGTCGAGCTAACATTCACTAGTTTCTTTGAGTTTATAGGGATTAAGATTTGATCTCGGAGGGCGACAAACCTTTTCTCTGTTACAATTACAAAGTACAAAAATGAGGAAACGAAACTAAATCCTCGGAGTCTCTATGGAAGTGCTCTAGCCTTGAAAAATAGCTAAGTTCAATTAACATTGACGGGAGCATTCTGACATAGAAATTTGGCTAAGCCCACAAAACCTTGATGGAAGCATTCCATATTAGAAAATCTCTAAGTCCACAGAGCCTTTGGTCAAGAAGAGGAGCGGGGTGAATTCATAAGCGGTGGATCAGCCTAAGTCCATGATCTCACCGGAAAACCTCAGATCTCTCTGTTGCCTTCAAAGTTCCTTTTCTCAAATGAAAGCCTGAGAGCCAATTTATAGTGTTCTAGAAGTATACATTGGTAATTGCGCTAGGGAGAAATTTGTGATGGAGAATGACGTCGCTCCATTTTGGTCACGTGGATCACCAATTTTAGAAAAATGATGGAAGTGCCCCCTGGGTGGCTCGAGCGGCTCGGGCATGGTGCCCGGAGGGCGAAGTAGTCAACGGTGGCAGGAGATGGTACCGGTAACCGAGGAAGGTCGGAGCTGGTGGTGCCCGCAGTATGCGCGGATTGTGCATGCATGGGGCATAGCCACAGGGTGCAGCCATGCATGCGTGGCGCAGCTGCATAGGGTGGTGCCTCAGGAAGCGGCTATGCGGGCTGGCCACACATGGCCACGGAGTGTGTCCGCGCTGGCTGCTTATGCGCAGATGCAGGAGGTGAGGCTGCATGGGCTTGCTGTGAGCGGCTGCATGGGGTGCACCCATAGCGTCCTTATATCTACAGAAGAAATGACTTGTACTTACATCTATAAAATGTGTGAATTTGTCATAAATTCTTATCTGTATTGATATCTAATCAAACTTCATCCATGGATGCACTTCGTGAAATCATTTTTGTACTCTGTAATTGCCTTTAGCTCAGCTTAGTAGATTTTTTGGTTTTTGAGCTCATCATCATATTCCACAATTCCTATCATCTTTTGACCTATGCTTTTTCTACCATCTGAAGTGAACATGGCCAGCACTAGATGCCTTTATAATGCCCCGATCCATTGCTCCATTAAATTCTTCCAAACACTAACAGATGAGAGATTAATAATGATGAAAACAAAGAAGGGTTAGATATAACCATAGCTGGAAGAGAAGGAAGAAGGGAATAATGTTGATGTCTGATGGTCTAAAACTATATTTATGTCTCTTGATAGAGCGTAACACAATAAGATAAGTGCACATATTGTTTGGAGTATATAATCAAGTGTCGTATTCCAAGGGTCTGACAAGTACTTATACACACAAAAAAAGAGCAACTATTTTATCTAATAAAAAGAGTGGTTGATTTGTAAAACTAAGGAGCAGAGGGATTACAATATTAAGAGAAAAACGATGAGTTTAAGGCCAACACTTGATCTAGAAACCCTTTGGATAAAATAAACTTCTAATGAAAGATTAAACCGCAAGCTCTCAAAATAATCAATTTCAACTGTGGAGGTTCTAAATTATGAAGACGCCTCTCTCGAGAATATGATGTCAACTAATCTTAGGTTGATCAATTAAAACCCCTAGTCCAGTGATGCGTTAAACGACAAGTGTATCGGTCGCACAAGTAATATAAAAGGGTGGCTTTCCCAAGTATCGATCTCTTCAAGGAACACAGTAAGTGGGGAGTTAATATCGAGGTGGACTTGAGATTGAAGTCCTTAGGTCAGAGTTAACTAATAGGGTTTTGGTATGTTGCGGAAAAATAAAATAAAACACTATCAACTACTCCTATGCAATGCCGCTATGCATCGCTTCGCCAGGGGGATGGAAGACTACACGGGCTGCTATGCACCGAATCGCTGGGCGGATGGGTGAGTAGGAAGCCGTAAGAACCAGAATTTGAGGGTCGTAAGCACCTCTTCGCTGCGCACGCTTTTAGCAATTGCCAGAACGGCAAGAACGGATGGATGGCAGATGGAAATGTGGGCGCAACTCAAGCAATTTAAGCGTAAACAATACAAGTTCACATAGCCATGAAACTAATAATGTTTACAACTAAGAGCACATCATCAACACAAAAGTTCTAACAACACATAAACAACAATAAAGCAAGAACAAGTCAAGAGTTTGACCGAATCCGAAGGAACATCAAGGGGTCGCGGAAGGAATCGCCGGGTTGTCAAACCTCGTCCAAGCTCGGTCCTCAATTACATCCGGGGTAGAGAAGGGCTGTCACTACCTCCCAATAGACTTGTCTTCTTCGTGTCACGATCCGAAAGAAAGTTGCAAGCTTCCCTTCGCTTGTTAGCTATGACGTCGAAGCTTGAAATAGAGCTTAGAAGATTAAGGAGAAGGCTGAGAGCAAGCACCGGCAAGGTATAGTCTTCGCGAGCATGGCCGGAGCTTCTCCCCTTGGTGGAAGATGAAGGGAGGAGGTGGAAGGGCAGAGCTTTGCCCTAAAAATGTGGAGGAAATGGATGGAATCGATTTGTTCCACAATGGCTGAAAATCTGCGCTTAAATAGAAAAAGATTAGAAAATGGTCACGCACGGTCCTGTGCACGATCGTGCGCTAACTGTGCGTTATTAAATTTCAGATCTTGATCGCGGAAGAAGATACGTTGACCCATGCATTTTACTCGCATACGGGCGATGCCACCCGTGCGTGAAGGAAATCGAACGGGAAAACACAGAGCGCAGGAATGCAGGAGAAAACAGTGGAACCGTGCGTTTTACTCACGCACGGACGTTGTTGCTCGTGCGTGAAGGAAACAGACGATTAACCACAGAAAGCAGAAACTCAGAGAAAAATATGTAGACCGTACGATTCCTTCTCTTATGATTTGGCCGAAACTGTGCGGGAACAAAACGCACGGGTAGCCACAGAAGTCCCCAACATTGTTGTGTAAAACGAGCGATTGCCAAGAGACCGTGAGAGAAGAAATTCGCACGACCATGCGTTTCACACAGAGACTAGAAAAATGAGTCTGGGACGTCCCGACTACCTGCACAACAATAAAACCAACTGGAAAGGACCACGGGGAGCACCATGTGCTTACCCCCAAAAATATAATGCGCAATTGCACACCCATGGGCCCAAAACAATGCACTTAACATGAAAAATGGTATAAATGAAATATCAACGATACCATACCAAAAGTGAAGTGCAAGTGCGTGAAAACTAGCCCATATGAGTCCCAAAATCACTATATAAGTCAGACTCATCACAACACCAGACTTACCTGTTTGCGCGTCCCGAGCAAACAAAATTTATGTAGATAAGAAAAATGATTTAGCTAACATAGAAATTGTGATATGGAGTACCAAGCGAAGTCGCATGCTCGTATGCGTAAAAATATAAATAGAGGAAATTTCTAAGTATGCAAAATAGTTTACACTTTTCACAATGCATATCAACATTTTATTATTACTCAAAAATGGAATCACGGTGAATCTTCCGGTTATGCGCAAGAAGAAAGTAGGCAGGCCACTAAGGTGAGCTTTGCTAAAGATCGTGGCTTGGGATAGCCTCCAAAGGAATTCACCAATGTCTGTGACCATATGCTTACCCTATCACACTATCTCCATGGCACTGGTTTGGTTCACACACGAATCAGTAGGACTTTAGGTGAAGAGATGGGGCTTGGGTTTCGGTGAGGTAAATAAAGATAAACAGGAAGGCTACACACCATATCCAAATGAGCTAGTCTAAAATGAATCTATCCGCTAACCAAAATACAAGCGGGTACACCACACCCCCAGACTTAATTTTTAACATATGGGTGTGTGCACCGCATACTCCAAATACGATCTCATTTCAAATAAAAATTTCAATTATACTTTTTTTTACTTTTCATTTTCACATATATTTCTTTTCAAATCATTTTCTTTTCTTTAAACAGTTTCAGCAAATAGAAGCTTTGGAGGACTTCCACATATTCACAAGGACTAACACCATATCAACACCGCAAAATTAAAATGTAAAACACTAAAGCTCAACTTGGGTGGGCGACTAGTATTGGCTATGAGACTTTGGTGAAATCATGGTGGAGCTAAATCAAAAGAAGGGTAAGCACAACGAGGCTAGCGAGGATAAGAGGTTAGGAACGTCACAAAGTTCAACCGGGCCAAAATGATGGCCTACATCACGCTCATGTATGACTAACCTACACCCATGCTTCAAGAATAGCTTGGGGCAAGTTCTTAGCCAACGATAAAGACTATGCTTCCTCCCGACTCGAGCAATACAAACCTAACGACCGTCTACACACATCCCTATGCTCCCGTCGGATTCGCACCAGATTCACCAATTTTTGAGTAGAATAAAAAATATTTACACAATTAGAAAAATATAAAACTACATGCATACAGAAAAATTAAATCTACTCCAATTTCTACACAAGTCGAGAGCACTCGACTAGGAGCATAGCAAGGTAAACATTTTACTCCGTCTCACAATCCTATGGTAGCACAAAACTTTTCCCAAATCATACAATAGAAACGAGTTTAACTCGCAACACGCTAACAGCTAAGCACACGCTCATGTGGGTGCAGTGGTGTGCGATGCAATGAACTTAATCAAAATATAAACAATAAAAGCTTCTAGCATGCACATGACATGTGCACGTGCAAAAGTTAACACATACTGGCTCTCCCCCAGACTTAAACTAAGCTACACAACATATGATATAGAAATTTAAATCAAATAGAGACAAGGGAAGAGGTTACCCAATGCTCAGCTGGTGAGCATACCAGAAGACGCATGAAAAAATAGAAGCAGCTCCGCCATACGAAGAATCACAACCCCGCCAAAATGAGTTTGCCATAAATACCTGCAAGGGTGAGCTCCGGAAAAACGAAAGAAAAATATACAATATACAAAGAAATACTAAACTAGGATAGACATAAAAAATGCAGTAAATGAAAGATAACTACTGGGTTACTGTCATCCCAGCATGACATATTCAGCTAATGAAAAGGTTCTAGCTAATGGGTCTATGAAATAAAAAATGCACAGGTAACTGTTCCATTATCCGTTGCGGTAACGGGTACCGATACGGTGATAAAACAGTTACCCCTCTACCTAAATAAGAATACCTGCCCAACACTGGTAAAGGCAATAAGAAATAAGAAGAGAAGGAGCGCTGGTCCTCACTCATCTAATTACACAAAAAATCCTTACCCAACAAGGTATCGTCTACAGGGAGATGACCGGAGGAGAGAGCAATAAATGGAGCTTCCTCAGTAGAGGAGGAATCAACCTCCTTGTGAAAGAGGATGCTATCATCCATGACTCGAGCTGAAAGCTCCAAGTCCTCTTGAAGCACCTGCGAAGACTCAACCCGCACTTGCTCAGATGCAAAAAGGGGATCAAGAAATAAAGGAGAAGAAAAACATAAATAATCAGAAATAGGGGGAGTGGTCCCGGTCTCACTCCCAGCAGGATCCAAACATAGATCACAGTCGGTGTCATATGAGTCATAGCAAGGGGAATTCAAGAGCTCGAGATCCTCGGTGGTGGTTTGGACCTCCTCATCCAACAAGGAAGTGAAAACTTCCTCATTAGAAAGGATCTCCTCATCATCCCACCTCGGTGCGTCATCATGTTCCAAGGTACTACACTCTCCATTGGAGAGAATAACGTCCTCGTCTCATATTATCGCAACCTCAAGCTTTGAATCACTATCTGACATAACATCATCAACCGACTCACTAGAAATGGGGATAGATAATTCATGCAATGAATGCGAAGGAACAACAACATCAGAGAAAATATGTGCGGGTTCCTTCGGTGGTGAATCCAAAAGAGGGGAAGAATGCATAGGGAGAGACAACACCACAATGTCGTCACACTGATCAGCAGAAAGTCTGATGGGTATATCCGCTGCAGTCCCCCATAGACAAGGTGGTACTGTAAAAATATCACTAGAATCAGAAGGGGCAGCCAGTTGATAGGTGGATGGAACGATTCGGATATCCAGTCCATCATCCTCCTCCAACTGGTGCTGAAATTCTACATAATCTTTCATTACATGATCTGTGCTACGACAACACACAGACCGTTTTCCATCACTCCTCGGTCCAGGTGGGACCAGAGAGTAATAAGAAGAAGGTGAAGGCATAGAAGAGAAGTGGCCATAAGACTGGGGTATGGTGTATGAAGTACCATAAGAAGCGGTGCTCCATACACTGAACCACGAGAAGTATGCTCACTATCTTCAATGGGGCACTCATCACTACTATGCCTATAATCCCCGAACCACCTACAATAGATATTCATATAAGAAAACATGGTGCAATAAAGTTGAATTCACCAATAGAAATAATCTAAGCAAAAATTAACTACACACCAGCAGATAAAAGAAAAGGAAAGCCTGCTGCAGACAAATTAAAACTAGAAAAGGAACAAAGAAAAATAAGCAACAAATTCTAAAAATTAGAGCAAAGAAGAAAGATGCAATGTAAAAATGGGAAAAGGGCTTCGATCTACTATCTCCCTCTCCAAAAACTCACACGAATGTGTTCCCCGGCAACGGTGCCAAAAACTTGATGCGTTGAACGACAAGTGTATCGGTCACACAAGTAATATAAAATGGGTGGCTTTCCCAAGTATCGATCTCTTCAAGGAACACAGTAATATGGCAGTTAATATCGAGGAGTACTGAGATTGAAGTCTTTAGGTTGGAGTTAACTAAGAGGGTTTTGGTATGTTGCAGAAAATTAAAATAAAACACTATCAACCACTCCTATGCAATGCCGCTATGCATCGCTTCGCCAGGCGGGATGGAAGACTACACGGTCCGCTATGCATCGAATCACTTGGTGGATGGGTGAGTAGGCAAGCTTAAGAACCATAATTTGAGGGTCGTAAGCATTTCTTCGCTACGCACGCTTATAGAAATTGCCAGAACGGTAAGAATGGATGGATGGCGGATGGAAATGCAGGCGCTACTCAAGTAATTTAAGCATAAACAATACAAGTTCACATAGACATGAAACTAATAATGTTTACAACTAAGAGCACATCATCAACACAAAAGTTCTAACTGCACATAAATAACAATAAAGCAAGAACAAGTCAAGAGTTCGACCGAATCCGAAGACTCATCGAGGGGTCGCGGAAGGAATCGCTAGGTTGTCAACCCGCGTCCAAGATCGGTCCTCAACTACGTCCGGGGTAGAGAAGGGCTGTCACTACCTCCCAATGGACCCGTCTTATTCGTGTCACGATCCGAAAGAAAGTTGCAATCTTCCCTTCGCTTGTTAGCTATGGTGTCGAAGCTTGAATTAGAGCTTAGATGATGAAGGAGAAGGCCGAGAGCAAGCACGGACAAGGTATAGGCTTTGCGAGCATGGCCGGAGCTCCTCCTCTTGGTGGAAGATAAAGGGCAGAGGTGGAAGGGCGTAGCTTTGCCCTAAAAATGCCGAGGAAATTGCTGGAATCGAGTTGTTCCACAATAGCTGAAAATCTGTGCCTAAATAGAAAAAGATCAGAAAAATGGTCACGCACGGTCCTGTGCACGACCGTGCGCTAACCGTGCGTTATTAACTTTCAAATCTGGATCTCGGAAGAAGATGAGTTGACCCGTGCGTTTTACTCGCGCACGGGCGATTTCGCCCTTGCATGAAGGAAATTGCACGGGTAAACACAGAGCGCAGGAATGCAGGAGAAAACAGTGGAACCGTGCGTTTTACTCGCGCACGGGCGCTGTTGCCCGTGCGTGAAGGAAACACACGATTAACCACAGAAAGCAGAAACTCAGAGAAAAATATGTAGACCGTGTAATTCCTTCTCACACGGTATGGACGAAACCGTGCGGGAACAAAATGCATGGGTAGCCACAGAAGTCCCCAGCATTGCTGTGTAAAACACGCGATTGCCAAGAGACCGTGCGAGAAGAAATTAACACGACCGTGCGTTTTACACAGAAACTAGAAAATGAGTCTGGGACGTCCCGACTACCTGCACAACAATAAAACCAACTGGAAAGAACCACGGGGAGCACCATGTGCTTATCCCCGAAAATATAATGCGCAATTGCACACCCACGGGCCCAAAACAATGAACTTATCGTGAAAAATGATATAAATGAAATATCAATGATACCATAACAAAAGTGAAGTGCAAGTGCGTGAAAACTAGCCCAGATGAGTCCGAAAAAGAGTATAGAAATCAGACTCATCAGCCAGTCGAAACCCCTACGCATGCTTTATGCAGTGAACCCCATGTTGGGAATATTATCCCTAAGATTCCTGATTTGAAGAAGGCCTCAAGATGACAATAAATATCTTGTATTTGATGGTTGTTTAAGTTTTTGTGTGACAGGTATAATTTAAGTGCATGTGTAATGTATGGTTACATACTTGGTCACCCAAATAAGATTTTTCCTTTGTAATCCCTCAGAAAGCAAAATTCATATTGAACTTTGTACTAATCATATATTTGACATGTAACGCCCCTAGCTTCCCATGTTTAAAAATGATTATTTTCTAGTTACAGGAAGTTATTGCCCGACGATATCAAGATACCGCTGGAGATAGCATGCCACGTGTCGAGTGATGCTGAGGAGGTCGTTAAGCAGCAAAGCAGCATTGACTTGGTCATGTGGCCACCGCCGAGGATATCATGCCGCAATAGCGAGTTATCGCCTTGCGATAGCAATTTTTAATGAATGCTCGGGGTAATCATGACCATCCATTCCTTAGGAAGTGGAGATCCTATGGCTGATTTATGGCCTGGAATTACTACGAAGCTGAAGGGGTTATTTCCTTCTCATTATCTCTTTCACTTTACTCTCTCTCGCTCTCTGAACTAAGGAGAAGAAGGAAATGAGTAGAAGAAAAGGAGAGGAAGGAGAAGAGTGAAACCAGTCCTATAAAGAGCTTTAAAGGAGTCCTTGTGATCGGATTTGCGAGCCAAGGATAGATTTTTGGAGAGGAAGGACCTACGAATGCTTCCATCCGGATCACCTGCAATCTCATGGCTCCTATGTGATATACAAGGGTAACGATTCTCCTCTTGGACAAGTGAATTCCATATCTGACATGTTTGCATGGAAACTGTCATAACCAGCATTTTCTCTGTATTTAAATAATACGTCAGAGTAAGAGAAAATACGCGCTGTGATGCCACGACGTACAGGGGACAACTGTAGACGTTCAGGCAACCAAGTCCTCACATTTACTCTAATGGAAGAGCTTTATGTGTTAAGTTAAAACATATTTAAGTTCTTGAGTTTTCTGACCATGTCCCTCGGTCAGGTGGAACATCTAGTCCACAGGTGAGAAGATATAGATTTACGCACTGGAAAATACTAAGTTTGATTCATTTATTAACCTATATGAGAATGAGCACACAACATAAAATGTAATGAGGTTTGACATCTAAATTTAGTATAAATAAAAGAGATTTTCTATAGCGCTTCAAAGTAGTGTGTTTTACAGTTTTAAAGTTATGCTATGCAATCATTTCAGTATGAAACATTGTATACTTAAAAGTAACTACATGCATTCTAACATAAAACCTTCCCAGAGAGCAAGTACAAACGAGCAATAAGTAACAACAGTAAAAGTAACAAATAAACTGTCATAAGAAGTCCTAGACTATGGGCGTCAACAATTGACACGAACCCATAGAGAAACAGTCATGTATAACAAAACAACTACCTCAACACTCTGAGGTGGAAACAAACGACCGCAGTAACTCGCAGGACCAGAAACACATCTCCGTCAGCTAAATCTGCTACTGCTCTAGACCTGAGGCATTCAAAAGAAGTGTTGGATCCCTAGTTTGATTTTGGCTAGGTTCACAAAGTTAGGATCTTGTGACCCATCTTATATAGCCAGGGTCATAGTTGTGTCCTAGAGTCTATGCCAAGTTCTTAGTTTCAACATCTCATGGACCAGCCATCATCAGACTGCCAGAGACTCAAGACTTAGAAAATTTCCAGAGACTCAGTAAAATGAGTTTGGCGTTTGTCGAACTCAGGTCGACGAACTTGATTCTCAGGTCGACGATCTTTGGACTCTACCTTCAGCATTCCAAGCCTAGACTTTATTCTCTAGACTCCAGTCGACGAACTTAGTTCTCTGGTCGACGATTTCTGGATTCTCTACTTAAACTTATTAATCCGGAAGCCTCTCAGTTTCCTAAGTCCAGAATCATCTTCAGTCGACAAATTCAAGATTCTCAGCTCGTCGAAACAAATTCTCAGGTCGATGATTTCTGGATACTTCACTTCAACACTTCATTTCAACACTTCATTCCAGAAGCATTTAAAATATTCTAAGTCCAGAAATACTTTGCTGAACTTCAGTCGATGAAACCAGTTATCAGCTCGACAAACTCCATACATATAATTGTCAAAGTTTTTAATCAATGCAGTTCTACTCTCTGCTCGACGATCTTGGAACTCAGCTCGACGAACAGAAGCCATCTGGTCGACGAACACAGCTTCTCAGCTCGACGAACTGTGGAATCAATTTGACGATTTCTGTTCTCTGTTCGACGAATACAGACTTAGTTATTTCCTTCATTATGTCCCCTTTATATTGCAATAATTCCTGAGTAATCAATGTTAAAATATTCTCTGAATATAACCGTTAGACTGAGCATTGATTATGGTCTTCTCCAGGATTATTGCTTGCCTTTTTTCCATGGGACAGTTGGTGAAATAAATCAATGCAGCTTATTTTCAAGGCCGTCAGCAATTAATGCAGAGGAATTCAAATTTCGAAAGAGAATTTCTTGACAGGAAATCTAAAAGAAATTTCCTCTCCTTTCCTATATAGAAGTGATACACAAAGACACATAGAGAGATACAGAGAAAGACAGACAACACAGATACACAGTTAGTCAGTCTGCAATAAGGAATTCTCTAATGTTCTCTCTTGACAGAACTCTGATAAAAGATAGAGAACTCTGATACAGAGATGAAGCCCTAGACCAGAAGAACATCTGCTATCTGTAGAAGAAGAACAATCAATCAAAAATCAAGAGTCTTCTTTCTTCAACACTCCAGGACACTTCAAAGGACAACAACAAATCCATTTGTCATGAAGTTCCTGAATACTTTCTAGTCAAGGCTGATAAAGATTGAAGACCTATCACCCTGAAGCAGAACTCCAGTTTTTCCTGAACCATTCTACATCTCAGGCGGAGCTATTTGCTAATATCATTTCCACTTAAGTTTTCTCAGTTGTATATTTAAAAAGAGAAGACAATATCATCTCTCATCCCCCATTGTATAAAGGGTTATAACTCCCTTCAAAAGTTATTCCTGGTTGCAAGTCACCTGACCAAAAGACTTGAGGTTTGGTTTTTGAGCACTTGATCAAAAGCTCATTGGTGTGAGGCACCTGATCAAAAATCTGAGTGGATTCCTACCATGGTGGTGGAAGAGTGGATATACCCAGGTTGGGGAACCACTATAATTTGTTTTGTTGTCTGGTTGACCTTTCTTTTTGTTCTTGCTGTGTTTGTGCCTTTTTAGGATTGCTGTGTTTATGCTTTATTAATTTTATTTAGAAGTTTTTATTTACAGCAAAAGCTGTAAAGGATTTAAGAATACTCTATTCACCCCCCCCCCCTCTAGAGTATTTCAGATCTAACACCTCACTTTCAATTAGTATCAGAGCCGGATTCCCTTGGTTGTACAAGCTAACCCTTCAACTAAAGATCCTGAGTTAGATTTGTCTTTACATTCCTATTTGATTTATTCTCACACAGTATGACACATAACAAAGATTATGTAAGCACCAGACCTCCAGTATGCAATTTGAATAAGTTTGCCATCTGGAAGGCAAGAATCAAATTGTACATGAACTCTATTGATGAGGATATCTTTAATTCTATTTTGATAGGTCCTCCTTAAGCCACTGCCTCTACATCTACAGCAGCTTCAAGCACAAATACAGTTCCATCACCTGAGTGGACTGAAGCCTAGAAAAAGGCAAAGATTGATGTTGCTAAGGCAATGAAAATACTGGCACAAACAATGTCAGATGATATCTTTCAAAAAGTGGCTGAATGAACCTCATCCAAAGCCATTTGGGACTCCCTAAATCAAATGGTTGCTGGATCAGCAGATGAAAGAAAGGACAGGAGATCCAATCTCATATCCCTATATGAGAATTTCAAGAAGGAGGAAGCTGAGACAATAGATGATATGTACAACAGGTTATGCTCAATCATCAATGAGCTAAAAACCTTGGACAAGGACATCACCCTCACAGAGGTGAATGATAAGATCCTTATGTGCTTCCCAAGCTTATGAGATTCAAGGATCTGGCCCATCAAGGAGGCCAGAAGCCTAAATGAGATTTCCACTGAATCTCTTTTAGGAAAGCTTAAGTCCTATGAACAGCTGATCAAATCCAGAGAGGCGGCTGAGTAGAGAACACCTCCTACAGCTAGAAAAGAGCACAATATTGCTTTCAAGGCTACTGAGGAGACAGAGACTCGAACCATGAATGAAGAACTGATGTCTCTATTTGCTAAGAGATTTTACAAGATGGCAAGGAAAGACTTCAGGAGAAAGTCATCCAGGCAGGATGCCCAGCCAAAGTATGACAAAACACCAACTAAAGAAGTGGTGTGTTTTGGTTGCAGGAAACCTGGACACTTCATCTCTGAGTGTCTAGAGAATCAGAAGAAGGAGAAGAGAAGAGAGAAGGACACAAGAAGACAACACAACAACAGACCTTCATCCAGCAAATACAATAAGACGGAGAAAGGTTTTGTGGTTGAATCCTGTAGTGAAACTGAAGATGAATCAACATCTTTCAGCTCTAGTGAAGATGAAGAAGAGGCAAGGGCCAAAGAAGTCTGCCTAATGGCCATTGATGCCTCCAGGAGTCATTCAGAAGATGAAGATTCTGACAATGAAGCAGTTTCAGATTCTGAAGATGACAAGGTATTATCTTCTTTTGATTATAATTCTGACTCATTTAAATCTGAATTCAAAACCATGTGCATCGATCTAATTAACTCAGAAAAGGAAATTAAAACTCTTAGGGAAAAACTAGAAAACCTAGAGACTGTTAACTCTGAAAATAATAAGTTAAAGGATGAATTAATCCTAGCTAATGAACAAATTATAATGTTGAAGACTGAGTTATGTGAGGCTAAACAACTTGAGGAGTCTCTCAATGGGAGAAGCCTCAAGCTGATGGACATGACAAGCACTGTAAATGCCAGACTGAATGGCAAGCTGGGCTTCGGTGCATCATAAGGTTTGCCCCCCCATTCTCAAGAAAAATATTTTGTCAACCCCCATCAAATTTGTTTCAGCTAAGGGGAAAGAAATAATAAATTATAAACAATCCATAGAAGATATTCCTAAGTTAAAAGGTCAAAATAACAAAAATCAGAAAACCTTAGGTAAAAACAAGGTTCAGCAGATTTCGTCGAACTCAGATCGACGAAACATGAACAGTTCATCGAACTCTACTCGACGAACTTTGAATGCAAATTTTAACTATAATCATTCGTCTAACTGCAATCGACGAACTCTGCATGGTTCATCGAGCAGAGGTCGACGAACGTGGGGCACAAAAAATGAACATGTTCATTCTCTGGGCAGAGATCGACGATCTCATCCCAATTCGTCGAACTCTGGTTGATGAACTCACAATAATTTGTCGAACCTAGAAAGACTTAACAAAAACTGTAATTTTAGCAGCAACTCTAAAAATTCTAGGAAACCATTTAATCTTGTAGCTGATTAGGTAATACCACCTAGAAGATATCACCCACTAGGATATAAATCTCAACTTGAATTTTCTGTTATATCTAGTTTCCCTTACCAACAAAACAAAGGACCCAAGGTAACCTGGCTCAAGAACAATTAATTGTTTTTCATTACAGGTGAAGAGCTGTCCAGTAAGTAGTCAAACATGGTACCTGGACAGTGGATGCTCCAAACATATGACTGGTAGCAAGGACAACTTAACCAACTATAACTCCAAGCTAGGACCAAAGGTTATCTTTGGTGATTCAAAATGTGTCTAGTTTGAAGGTTTTGGAGAAGTGAAGATTGGAGCAGTCACATTCAAGAAAGTAACTTCTGTTAGAGGACTCAAGCATAAACTCATCTCTATAATCCAGTTATGTGATGAAGGTTATCAGGTACACTTTAACACATCTTCTTGCACTATTGCTAATAAAGAAAAACAAATTGTTTTAATTGGGAATAGACAAGGTAACATATAATTAGTTGATTTTCTTTCTGCCAATTCTGATATCTGCTTATTTAATATAACTAGTAATCAGAATGATTTATGGAATAAAAGTCTAGGTCATGTAAATTTGAAAAATATTGCTAGGCTATCAAAAGACAATCTTGTGAGAGGTCTAACTTCTGGTCCATACAAGAAGGAAGGTCTCTGCGGGGCTTATCAACTAGACAAGCAAACTAAATGTAGTTTTAAATCTGTTTATAAAAGTGATTCACCTAGGATATTATACTTGCTACACATGGATCTCTTTGGACCCATTGCTGTACAACGCCTAGGAGGGAAATCCTACACCTTAGTTATTGTAGATGACTTCTCAAGGTTCACTTGGGTGTCCTTTCTGAGATCTAAGTCAGATACCTTTAAGGTTCTTACAGATTTTCTCAGGACCATACATATTGAGTTCTCTACTCATGTTGCATTGATCAGAAGTGATCATGTCACAGAGTTTCAGTCTCTTCTTATGCATGAGTTCTGCGAGAAGGAAGGTATCTGGCATTGCTTCTCAGCTCCTAGAACTCCTCAACAAAATGGGGTAGCTGAAAGGAAAAATAGGACACTAATTGAAGCTGCAAGTACATTACTTGCTGATGCTTACATGCCACTATCCTTTTGGGCAGAGGCTGTAAACACTGCAAATTATGTCCTGAATGGAAGCCTAATACATTAGCTAAAGAATAGGACTCCCTATGAATTACTTAAAGGGAAGAAACCTAAAATAAACTATTTTAAAGTATTTGGATGTATATGTTATATTCACAACCACAATAAAAGATACATTAGAAAGTTTGAGGCTAAGGGTGAAGAGGGAATCTCTCTAGGATATTACCAAGTAAGCAAAGCCTAGAAAGTTTTTAATAAATCATCACTAAAAATTGAGGAATCTATTCATGTTACATTTGATGATGCTAACATGTCTTGCAAGGAGAAAGAGATTTCTACCAAAAGAACTTTGCAGGTACCTCACTTATGTGAGAATTTGGATGGACAAACCTCACCCAAGAGGTTCCAACACATCATTCTCCATAAGTCATTGAAGAAAGTGAAGATGAAGGCACTGAAGGAATTGATCTTCCCCCAACAACAAACATAATTCCACAAGAGGAATTAGTTCCTAATACTATTGCAGAACGAACTCCACCCACTGATCTTGTCAAACTAAGGGATCACCCCAGATCTCATATGATTGGAGACATATCAGTAGGTGTACATACAAGGCATCAACTCAACCAAGTTTTGATGCATTCCTGTTTTCTCTCTCAGGTTGAACCTCTATCCATCCATGATGCAGAGCAAGATCCCCACTGGATCATTGCAATGTAGGAGGAATTAAACCAATTTGAGAGATGTAGAGTTTGGGATTTGGTTCCAAGACCCCAAAACTACCCAGTAATTGGAACCAAATGAGTTTACAGAAACAAGTTGGATGCCCAAGGAGTGATTGTGAGAAACAAGGATAAGCTTGTTGCTCAAGGATATAGGAAAGAGGAAGGAATAGATTATGACCAAACCTTTGCACCTGTGGCAAGGTTAGAGGCAATCAGAATATTCCTTGCCTATGCAACCTACAAGAGATTCAAGGTCTATCAAATGGATGCGAAGAGTGCTTTTCTGAATAGAGTACTAAAAGAAGAGGTTTATGTTGAACAACCTCCAGGTTTTGTTTCTCCAACTCACCCTTATCATGTTTTTAAATTGCTTAAAGCCCTCTATGCTCTAAAGCAAGCTCCAAGAGCTTGGTATGAGACCTTAGCTAGCTTTTTGATAGAGCATAAGTTCATTAGATGCATAGTAGATAATACACTTTTCACTAGACATCATAAGGACCAAACATTGTTAGTATAAATATATGTGGATGACATCATATTTGGGTCTACTGATTCCAAATTATGCAAGAGGTTCTCTGACCTCATGTATTCCAAATTTGAAATGAGTAGCATGGATGAGCTCTCCTACTTCCTTGGTCTCCAAGTGAAGTAGCTCCCTGATGGCATCTTCATCTCCCAAGCTAAATATGCAAAAGAGCTTATCAAAAGGTTTGGGATGGCTGATGCCTCAGCAAAGAAAACACCTATGGCTATAAATGCTGTAATAGACTCTGATCCACAAGGGAAACATGTTGACCAGAAATTATATAGGGGCATTGTTGGGTCCCTATTATATATTATAGCTAGCAGACCTGATATCATGTTTGCCACATGCTTTTGTACTAGGTTCCAAGTGAATCCTAAAGAATCTAATCTAGTTTTCTTAAAAAGAATTTTGAGATATATAAAGAGTTGTCCAAGTCTAGGCCTATGGTATCCTACTGAATCAGAATTTGAGTTAACTGGATACTCAGGTGCTTATTTTGCTGGATACAGGGTGGACAAGAAAAGTACTTCAAGAACCTGCCAGTTCTTGGGTATGAAATAAGTGTCCTGGTTTTGTAAGAAACCGTCATCTGTGTCTACCTCAACTGCTGAGGCAGAATATATTGCAGCAAACAGCTGTTGTTCCCAGATGCTATGGATTCAAAATTAACTTCTAGACTATGGTCTCAACTTAAATAATTCAACTCTACTATATAATAACACAAGTGCTATAGCCATAGCACAGAATCCAGTCCATCACAGTAGGACTAAGCATATAGATATTAGGCATCATGTCATTAGAGAGTGTGTAGACAAAAACAAAATTAAACTTGTCTATGTGTACACTGATTTACAAAGAGCTGACATTTTCACCAAACCTCTGGATGAAAGAAACCATCTGTTCTTTATAAATTAGCTTGAATGATTAATGGAGAAGACTTAGTTTAGTTTCTGTTTGCACTCGACGAATTTTCCAGAGTTCGTCGAACAGAGCTCAACGAACTAGGGACAGTTCGGGAGATATTTGTCAAACGGAGGTCGACGAACTCTCTGTGAGTGAAGTTATTTTCATCGAACGGAGATCGACGAATCCACTTTAGAAACTTTCGTCGAACGAAGCTTGAAGAAATGTCTTCAAATATTCAGACAGAGCTCGACAAATTTCTTAACTCTAAATTATTTCGTCGAACCCAGATCGAAGAATGTTTTAATTTTCGTGGAACGTAGCTTGTTGATTCATATTCTAGAAAACCCTATATCTAGGTTTTCTTCAACCTCAGTCCCGCGCTTTTTGTTCCTTTGCACTTGATCATCGTTTTCTCTTGCAGGTTCTCTCATGGCGATTCCATTAGGAACCCTTGCTGCGATGAAGTTCAGCACCGGCTTCGATGTCGACTTTGATACTTTCCAGCATTCAGACCCAATTTTTTTGAATATTCTGGAACTTCTGGAAGAGCAGCATCTGAACAATCTGATGAAAATAAGGATCAAACTATCTGGAACTGAGATTAGAGAATGGGTCTACACATCTTCAACCATAGAGGAGAATACCATGACTGGATCAATTGCGGGTAATACTGTTTCTCTATCTCCCGCCGTATTAACTGAAATATTTGGATTGAATAATGGAGAAGATGATCTGGAAATGGATAATGAGGAATATGATATGATGTTGAGTTTGATGGGTTATACTGGAGATAACCCTAATAAATTATTGAAGAAACACTTATCTGTAGAATTCAAGTTTCTGGCAGACATTGTCGGGAAAGTCTTGCTTGGCAAACGTACTGCACATGTTTATATAACCAGGCATCAATTTCTGGTTATGTGTGCAGTAGTCAACAAGAAGCAAGTGGACTGTGCTCAGATCATCTTTGATCTAATAAAGAAAAAGAATAACAAAAAGGAAGTTTGTTTTGGAAGGATCCTAGGGATCTTTTTGAAGTTAAAAGCTGCTGAATCACTGGTCTCCCCGACCATATTCATCAATGCCAGCAAAAGGCTTACTTGTGCCTTGTTTGGCAGGTGGGAGAGGACAATAACAAAGCCTTCTAAGGCCTCATCCTCTGCCACCACATCTTCTGAGAGCACAAGGGCTGTAGAATCCACTCTCCACCCTTCTTAAGAGATCACTCTTTCATCCCCATCTCTTACAACACTCCAAACTCAACTACCCTCTACACCCCACACAACAGTCCTCCCACCTCAACATCAGACTCTACAACAACCCTCCTCCACCATATCCTATACTCCACAACCCCAACAACAACCACAACCATAACCATCTGTTCATGTTACTACTCTAGCTACATCACATGCAACTTCTCCACCCATAAATCTTAGTAACATCCCCTCATCCCCTATTCAGGAATATCATCAACCCTCCCCTTCTCCAACACCACCTTCATCTCCTCTTCCCCCATATTTATCCTCCATACCATCTTTCAATCTACTATCATCACATCCCACTACTCCTTCTCCTTCAAATCAATCCACACAGGATGTCCAAATACCAGATGCTCCGCCTCCAACCCCACAAAGTACTACCATCCCTCCATTTGTCTCCACTCAACCACCTTCTAGAACACCTTCTGCCACTCCACCATTGGACCCCTCCACAATTTCTTCTGTCATTGCCCTCATCACACCCCTCCTCAAAATAATAATAACAGAGGCCATTACACCTCTTGCTACTTCTACATATTCCCTCTCTGCCCATATTTATGCCCTCACTGCTGCACCATATTTAGTAAGGGGCCTGGCTCCAGTTCACACTGAAACCAGGCAGGGGGAGATGCTTGATGAAGAGGCTGCAGCAGAACCAGTAGCAGATGCAACAACAGAAGCAGCAGCAGACACAACAGTAGCAGCAGTAGTAGCTCCAGTAGAAGTACCAGCAGATTCAAATGCTGAGTTAGATTTAATTGATTTTATTCATTTTATTGAGACTGACATGGATTTAGATGAGTCAGTTACTGAAGAGATTCTTACTGCTGGTGATTTTATTTTAAATCCCACAGTATGTTTAGCACATTTGTTGAAATGTTTTGATTCTGCATTTTTGAGCTTCCTTACAACAGATTATACTAAGCCATCTTCGGCTATTGTTCCCTATTCATCACCAATAAGTCCTACAATTGCCAAGCAACTCAGAGATAGGTTTGCTGCTCCAGAGCTCACAGTCATTCCATCCCATCCAGAAATGTTTTCTGTAACAATTTTTGTAATGGATGACTCTCCTATTCCAGATCTTGATGCTTTGATCTTAACTGATATTGAAGAAGAGAATGAGCCAGTTGCTGAAAGCAATGTCACAGACAGCTGTCCAACTCCAACTCCTACTGCAGTTTCTCCTCCAGCTCCATCTCAGACTGAGAAACCTATTATTTCTGCTGAGGCCCTGAAAGATTTAAATGATCTATATGATAATCCTCAGGGATCTGAAGATGAGGATGATGATGAAGATGAGGATTCTGATGAGGATCCAAAGAAGAAGAATGTATCAAAGAAGAGGAAAGCACCTCCTCCTCCTGCTCCCAAACCAAATCCAGCAAATGACACTCCCTACTTTTCTTCAAAATATTACTTATTATAAGGGAATGTCTGCTTGGATGTGGTTATCCAAGAATGAACAGAAAGAGAGGAAGTGAAGCAGAAGATATTCCCCTCCACCAACTCACAGATATAGAAAGGACCCTCCTCCACCCCCTCCTTCAGCTGTTGGTGCTTCAGGCACATCTTCTCACAGGACTACCCAATTTCAAACTTATCAAAGACATCAGGGTAGGTCCTCATCCACAGAAAGCAGCCAGCAAAGACAGTATCCATTTGGCAAGTAGTACCAACCTCAAAAACAACAAAAACTTTCAGAACATCAATAAGCTGAAAGCTCCAACAGTCCTCCTTCTCCTCCTGTACCCTTTAAAGATCCAGAAACAGGTACTTCAGCTTGGATGGCCAGGTTCCAAGAACTTGTTGGCCTTTCTATGATCAACAAAGCCAGAGCTGAAGGAAAGGATCCCTTAGAATATACTACCATGTCTAAATACAAGAAGGAAGAGCTCAAAAGGTTTGAAAAAGCTAACAAATTTTTTAATGTTAATGATTATGTGAAATTTCACCCAGAAGCAGTAGTCCCCAGAGCCACATCTTTGAAGATTATAGGGGCTGCTGATATGACCAAGACCAAAGTGCAAGCTTCAGATCCAAACAGAGAAATTGTTTTTACTAAGCCAGGAGACAAGAGCAAAGAAGAAATGCCCAAAAAGAAGAAGCAAAAGAAATGAGTTCTGAACTGCTTAATTTTTGTTATGTTTATAACTGCTTTCTAATTTCTGAACAAAGATTATATGTATATATATATATCTGTTGCATGTGTTAATTCTCTCTGCCAAATATATGCTTTCTTGCTTTATTTATTTTCAGTTTAGTCTGAGTCTGTAATTAGTGACCTCACCCAAATAGGGGGAGATTGTTGGATCCCTAGTTTGATTTAGATTAGGTTCACTAAGTTAGGATCTTGTGACCCATCTTGTATAGCCAGGGTCATAGTTGTGTCCTAGAGTCTAGGCCAAGTCCTTAGTTTCAACATCTCATGGACCAGCCATCATCAGAATGCCAGAGACTCAAGACTTAGAAAATTTCCAGTGACTCAGTAAAATGAGTTCGACGTTCGTCGAACTCAGGTCGATGAACTTGATTCTCAGGTCAACGATCTTGGGACTTTACCTTCAGCATTCCAAGTCCAGACTTTATTCTCTAGACTCCAATCGACAAACTTAGTTCTCTGGTCGACGATTTCTGGATTCTCTACTTCAACTTATTAATCCAGAAGCCTCTCAGTTTCCTAAGTCCAGAATCATCTTCAGTTAGCGAATTCAAGATTCTGAGCTCGACGAAACAAATTCTCAGGTCGACGATTTCTGGATACTTCACTTTAATACTTCATTCCAAAAGCATCTAAAATATTCTATGTCCAGAAATACTTTGCTGAACTTCAGTCGACGAAATCAGTTATCAGCTCGACGAACTCCATACACAGAATTGTCAAAGATTCTAATCAATGCAGTTCTACTCTCTGCTCGATGATCTTGGAACTCAGCTCGACGAACAGAAGTCATCTGGTCGACGAATACAGCTTCTCAACTCGACGAACTATGGACTCAGCTCGACGATTTATGTTCTCTGTTCGACGAATCCAGACTTAGTTATTTCCTTAATTCTGTCCCCTTTCTATTGCAATAATTTCTAAGTAATCAATGCTAAAATATTCTCTGAATATAACCGTTAGACAGAGCATTGATTATGGTCTTCTCCAGGATTATTTCTTCCCGTTTTTTCATGGGACAGTTGGGGAAATAAATCAATGCAGTTTATTTTCAAGGCCGTCAGCAATTAATACAGAGGAATTCAAATTTTGAAAGAGAATTTCTTGACAGGAAATATAAAAGAAATTTCCTCTCCTTTCCTGTATAGAAGTGATACACAGAGACACACAGAGAGATACAGAGAAAGACAGACAATACAGAAACACAGTTAGTCAATCTGCAATAAGGAATTCTTTGCTGTTCTCACTTGACAAAACTCTGATAAAAGATAGAGAACTCTGATACAGAGAAGAAGCCCTAGACCAGAAGAACATCTGCTATTTGAAGAAGAAGAACAATCAATCAAAAATCAAGAGTCTTCTTTCTTCAACACTCCAGGACACTTCAAAGGACAAAAACAAATCCATCTGTCAAGAGGTTCCTGAATACTTTCTGGTCAAGGCTGATAAAGATTGAAGACCTATCACTCTGAAGCAAAACTCCAGTTTTTCCTGAATCATTCTACATCTCAGGGGAAGCTATTTGCTAATATCATTTCCACCTAAGTCTTCTCAGCTGTATATTGAGAAAGAGAAGACAATATAATCTCTCATCCCCCTACTGTATAAAGGGTTATAACTCCCTTCAAAAGTTATTCCTGGTTGCAAGTCACCTGACCAAAAGACTTGAGTTTTGGTTTTTGAGCATCTAATCAAAAAGTCATTAGTGTCAGGCACCTGATCTTAAATCTGAGTGGATTCCTACCAGGGTGGTAGAAGAGTGGATGTACCCAGGTTGGGGAACCACTATAATTTCTTGTGTTATCTGGTTGCCCTTTCTTTTTGTTCTTGCTATGTTTGTGCCTTTTTAGGATTGCTGCGTTTATGCTTTATTAATTTTATTCTGTAGTTTTTATTTACAGCAAAAGCTGTAAAGGATTTAATAATACTGTATTCACCCCCCCTCTAGAGTATTTCAGATCTAACACCTCACTTTCAATAAGAACACCTCATAAGCAAGCTACAAATGGTGCAAAGAGTAAAAGGAAGACCAATAAACCTCGAAGTGAACGAAGGACAACAAATCAACTGCAACAAAAGTTAGTAGCAAAACAACATAAACAAAACATTAAATCTAGCTTAACAAGAAGGCTAATCACAACAATTGGATAGAATAAAGTGTCAAACATTAGAAGTTCATTTATTCATCCTTCTTTATTATTCATGTTGTTCATTATTTTAAATAAGACTGATCTGCTCAACATGAAAGAGTACTGTGCCGGGAAAAAGGTCCACAACATACAAAAACCTAGCCAAAAAGGGCACTATGCTGATGGAGAAACCCTAAAGCTCATAGACCAACAACTAAGGTAATGTGCCAGAGAGGAAGGTCCTCAATGCGCACAGACTCAACGATAAGGAATTGTGCAGAGGGAGAAACTCCAACGCGCACAGACCATCCGAGTTTTCTTTAGTTACATATTTATCTACGCAGAGTTTCTTTTATTCAATAAGGACTCACAGTCAACAAACTATAAATTGACTCTTAATGAAACAAATACATCAAAAGGACACTAATCAACTAGGACTTACCCGACGAGTTTTCAAAATGGGTTAACAAACTACTTGGACCTCATAAGGGCATGTGTTAAGCAAGGTGAAGTACGATCAAAACAACGGGAAGCGCAAGGTGTCGCAACGATCAAAATGACATGATAAATGTAATGACACAACAACTACATTGGTTTACCAAATATACGGGATAAAATTTGGGAGAAATGGTTCTAGGTATAACACACGTCATAATCCAAGATAATTAACTAGAAATTCGAGGATAAGGTTAACTTAAACATGTCAAATATAAGAAATATGACTCAAATTTGGAAGAATAGAGTAGGAGGGAGAGAAAAAACACCACTTGCCTTGATTTCTACTCCAATCAGTCTTCCAATTTACTCTACGTCACGGATCTAGCCAAAAGAAGGCGCGGGGAAGCGGAATCTACAAGGATTTGACAAAAAGAGAGGTTAGGGCCAAAAATCCTAACGAAAAACTTCCAAAAAATGAGAAATACTTACAACGACCATGAAGATCTCGGCGAGAGCTTTCCAGATCTATGCTCGGTTTACGGTTCGAGCACCGTAGCTCCGATGGCGGCGATACGAAGCTTCACGAACTTAGAACCCTCGTCGTCACTCTCGCTCTCTGGTTCGGTCTAGACTTAAGGAAGAAGATCAAGTTGTTATATTTATCCATAAGTATATTAATACACACACACACACACACACACACATATATATATATATATATATTCTTTTGTCTAAACAGGAAGGAGGCGGATAATTTATGTGTTGGCTCTCGGAAAACGGAAATAGATGCTAAAGATGGCTCTAAATCGAAAAGTGATCAACACGGGAGTTGTAGATCTCGTCGAGACGAACATGATCCACGTTAACAATTTTTCCATATGACACCGTTGAGACCCTCAAAACGGCACCCTAAAGCAGGATGAAACGGATTTCTCAGGACGAATTTCGAATTTCTTGAGTGCAGCATAGGGCCTCTCGAAAAGGGGGTAGAGATTTATCGAGAACAAACTTAGAGTTCTCGAGTAATAACTTCAGGATTTCCTGGGAGTGTTTTGTGTTCTCGAGTACCGGCTTCAGGATTTCCCGGGAAGGTTATGAGTTCTCGAGTACTGGTTTTAGGATTTCCCGAGAAGTGTTGCAGATTACTCGAGAAGAACGGACAACCTCCTGAGAACAAAATTGCATGAACAGTGTTTTTTTTTGTCCTCGTAAATAGTGGATTTTGCAAATATACACTTGATCAAACTTAAGGAATGAAAAGTACTTTTCATTTTTGAATAGTGCTTTAATATTATAATAATCATATTTTTATATTTTTGAACAAGGAAATACGAGTTCAAAACGAGGCCCAAACGCGCGCCAAATTAAACGAAATTCACACCGTAGGCAAACACTAACGCTACAAATCCAACGACGAAGACGGAACCAAAATCCGACATGCCGTTCTCGAAATATAAATTTTCAAAGTATACGGCAATAATAAATTCTACAAAACTTCGGAAAATTCGTCGAGGCTCGAATATCACTCGGATTGCGACGAAACTTGACGAGCATGTCAAAAATTAATTAATTTAAATTTCCTAATGTGAAGTTTTCCATTTTTGACAAGGATTTGTGAATTTCGCCGCCCCGACTGAACAAACGCGAAAACGCACTAACGACGACATGCAGTCAACTCCACGTTAACGTAAAGCCCCTAACATCATTATGACGTCACCAAGAGGATTAAATAATTGTTAGAAAATCAGGGGCGTTACAGTCACCCCTCTAAAAAGGAAGTTTCGTCCTGAAACTTGGAACATGAAATGAAACAATTGGGCAAAGGAAGAGATATGGTAGAAGAATTCATTAAACAAGAATACTAACCAGGGGAAACTAGTAAAACAGCTGAGGATGAGATTCTCTCATTGCTGATTCCAATTCCCAAGTTGCACCTCTAGCGTCCTGATCGTGCCAGAGAACCTTAATCATCAGAATTGTCTTCTTTCTTAGCACACGATCTTGCGTCTCCAGAATATAGGCACGCTCTTCAACATATGAGAGATTAGGCTGCAACTGGGGTACTGAGTCTAGGACATGTCGATCACTACGAACACACTTTCACAACTGGCTCACATGAAACACGTCGTGAACACTGGGGAAAGAATCAGGCAATTTCAGTCTATAGGAAGAAACTCCGATACGCTCCAGAATCTGAAAAGGTCCTACATACGTGGATCAATCTTATGGTTCCGTCCAAATCTCTTAACACCTGACATCGGAGAGACCTTCAGAAATACCATTTCCCCAACTACAAATTTCACATCAACTCTGTGCTGATTTACATACTTCTCATTTTGCTCCTGAGCCACCCTCAGCATTTCACGAATATGTGTCACTGAAATGGTCATAATTTCCAGCGCTTCTGGACTGAGTAAAGGCTTCTCACCAACTTCTGCCCAAAACCAGGGAGTTCGACAATGCCTTCCATATAAAGCTTCAAATGGTGCCATCTGTAAACTCTCCTGATAGATGTTATCGTACGCGAACTCTATCAGTCTGAGGCTTTTTCCCAAGCCCCACCATGGTCCAGAATATAGCATCTAATAATATCTACCAAGATTGATTCACTCTCTCCATCTGGCCATTTGTATGACGATGATAGGCAGTAGAATACCTAAGGTCAGTACCTAGAGCTCCTTACAAGCTTTACCAGAAATGAGACATGAAACTAGAATCTCTATCTGACACGATACTCGTAGGCACACCATGTAACCTGATGACTTCATCCAAATAAAGTTCTGCTATCTTTTCCATAGAATAATCAATTTTGAAAGGCACAAAGTGGGCACACTTGGTTAGTGTGTCCACGATAACCCACACTGCATCATGCCCCGGTGATATCTCAGCAAACCGGTTATGAAATCCATTGATAAACTCTCCCATTTCCAACTCCGTCGGCCTTCCCTAGCACCCCTTCGTCGCTTCGGTATGTCTAAAGCGTTAACTTACCACCCGACCTTCTATGATCCGCTTTAACACGCTTGCCGGTATAACATTCAGATAAAAATCTTGCGATGTCGTTCTTCATAACTGACCACCAAACAATCTGCTTCATTTCTCTGTATATTTTCATGGAACCAGGATGATAAGAAAGACTTGAACCATTCGCTTCACTGTATATTCTTTCTCGGATGTTCCCAACAGTGGGAATACAATATCTGCCGAGGTACTTTAGGGTACCAACGTCATCAATTGAAAAGTCAGGAAATTCCCCTTTCTCAGTCCTACTATGGAGGTGCTGCAAATCAGGATGGTCTTTCTGATGTAGCCTAGTGAGAGTAATCCACGAAGGATCTTCCACCTCTAAGCTACTCGACGAAGCGCTATTCCCTACGGTTATATCCATGAGCAAAAACTTCTCTACAAGGTATTGCATCGAGAGGTTAAAGATATGTGCTGGCTTTCGGCTCAAGGCATCCACTAATACATTAGCCTTGCTGTATGATAAAGGATATCGACTTCGTAGTCCGCAACATATTCTATCCATCTATGTTGTACTAAATTCAACTCCTTCTGAGTGAAGACATATTTCAAAATTTTGTGTTCCGTGTAGATTTTGCATGATACTCCATACAGAAGATGTCTCCACAACTTTAAGGCATAAATGATGGCAGCAAATTCCAAGTCGTGCATATGATAATTCTTTTAATGGACCTTCAGTTATCTCGATCCATGCACAACCACTTTGTCGTCCAGCATCAGCACACAACTGAGTCTAACTCGCGAGGCGTCCACATAAACAACATACTATACTCCTTCCATCGACAGTGCCAACACTGGAGCAGAACACAGTCTTCTCTTGAGCTGTTGAAAAGCTTCCTCACAGGCATAACTCCAAACAAAAGCTGTGCTCTTTTGCATAAGCCTGGTCAATGGCGCAGAAAGCATAAAGAATCCTTTTATAAATTTTCTTTAGTAACCTGCCAACTGTAAGAAGCTCCTTATCTCCTTAGGCGTTGTAGGTCTCTGCCAGTCCAAGACTACGACTATCTTCCTGGGATCCACTGAGATACCGTCCTTGCTTACAATGTGTCCTAGGAATGACACCTGAGACAACCAGAACTTGCACTTGCCAAGCTTCACATACAGCTTGTGCTCCCTCGGAGTAGCCAAGACGAAGCGCAAGTGTAATGTGTGCTCATGTGCATTTCTGGAATATACCAGGACATTGTAAATGAATACAACCACAAACTTATGCAGAAAGTCCTTGAACACCGAGTTCATCTTGTCCAAAAAAGCTTACGGTGCGTTCGTTAATCCAAACGACATTACCAGAAATTCAAAATGACCATATCGGGACGAAAAGCAGTTCGCGGAACGTCTGACTCACAGATTCTTAATTGATGGTAGCCCGAATGAAGGTCAATCTTCGAGAACACAGAACTACCTCACAGCTGGATAAACAAGTCATCGATCCTAGGCAACAAATATCTATTTTTGATAGTCACCTTGTTCAGTTCTTGATAATCTATGCACAGTCTCATCTTTCCATCATTTTTCTTCACAAATAGGACTGGTGCACCCGACAGCGAAGAATTGGGTCTAATAAAACCACACAGTAATAACTCATCCAAATGAGTACGCAACTCCTCCAACTCACGCGGCGCCATGCGGTACTATACTTTTGCAATAGGGCGAGTGCCTGGATCGAGATCTATAACGAACTCAACCTCTCTCTTTGAAGGAAGTCCAGGAAGACTAATAGGAAAGACATCCGGAATCTCACGCACCACAGAAATGTCCTCAACTCGAGGCACAACAGGTGCAGCTTCCAGAATAGGAACGAAAATAAGGAAATAATCAATGCCCGACTCTAGAAATTTATGAACACGTATCGCAGAAATGAATGGAGATTCCTGACACGATAAACCATACACACTCATGGGCTGGCCATTGTCGCATTTAAAATCCAAGCGCTTGTGCTTGCACTAAATGACGACATCGTAGCTAGACAGCTAGTCTATGCTGAAGATCACGTCGAAGTCATCCAAGTTTAACACCTTCAAATCCGCAAAGGATAGAAAACCACCTATGAAGATAGGGCATTTTAGGATACCATGACTTGACATCGACAACTATCCTAAAGGGAATTTGATGTTCAGGGAAGTGTCTTACTTGTCGAGAACCCAGCGATGTTGGTCTATAAAACCCCTTGCCACAAAGGAGGAAGTTGCACCTGAATCGAATAGAACGAGTGCCCACTTATTCTTCACCTTAAATTCACCTAAACACATTGCGTGCGCAACTAAAATGTGAAAACTATAAATCTACCATAAGAGATTACTAGCTGAGTCAGAGGCTAATCTGAGATCACTTGGGCCGATGATTGAGCTTCCTCCTTGGCCAGCACATTCAACTTTCCTTTTCCATTGTTTATATAAGGCGTGGGCGGCTGTAGAGTTTGCAACATAACTACATGCAGTACAGGCTGGCGCTGCGGGCAATTGGACCTCATGTGTCCTTTCTGGCCGTAAAGAAAACAAGCTCCAACCTTCTTGCGACAACGGGACACATCGTGCCCACTCTTTTGGCAATAAGTACAGACATGGCCTCCCTTTGCCGTGTCCTGGATCTCGTGTACCTGAGACTACTCATGCACATCCAGTCTCGTAAAGCACTTTTCAAAAGGGTGGCCTGGCTTACCATAGAAGCTACACGCTTCCCTTCGATCCTTCTTTGTTATAGGGACAGATACCCTTGTACTTCCACCATCATCAGATTTCCTCTTGTCTTTCTTTGCTTGGAATCCCCGATTCTTCGCATTATTTATGGCCTCAACATTCAAGGCAGCTTCTACTACTTCTACAAAGGTCTCAGATTTGTACACGCTAGCTAACTGCTGGATGTCATACCTCAGACCACCCAGGAAGAATTTTTCTTTGCCTTCTTCGGACGCTACGAGATTTGGGGCGAAACGACTGAGTTTGCTAAACGCAATCTTTTATACACTAACATTGAGTTGCCTTTGCTTCAGGTGTAAAAAGTTGTTCATCAGACGGTCTTGCACGACCGATGGTAGAAACTTCTTTTGTAACATACTCTTGAACGAATCTCAATAGCACCCATCAGTAAGACTCTCCTTTTCTTTAATACATCAACTCTTCGCAAGTCCTTTGGGCTGGTATGCTATAATCATCACCTTCTGATCGGATGAAATGCCAGAATAAGAAAACATTTCTTCAATGGCGATGATCCAGTCACCCAACGCCATGAAGTCTGCCCTACCATCATACGTAGGAGGTCCTAGTCGCTGGATGTGAGAAATGAAAATCATCTCTGATGGCAGTGTAACTGGGGGAACTAGAGTAGTAGGAATAGTTTGACCCACAGTAGGGTCCTACGCTCTAGTCTGCTGCCCAGTGACGATAGCCAACAATAATTATATCTGTGATTGCAAGTCCACTATCTTCCTTGTCAGGGCCTCTTTACTCTATCATAGTCCTTCAATCACTGCTTCACTTTGGGCACTAGAAGTCTCACCCTATGACTGGGGGGGTCGATCTCATCGCAACACGCTTAGCTGACATTTTTACAGAACAAACAAATATTTGGTCAAAATGTTGCATAAGACATCACAAACTGGGAAGATATTCCCTTAGCAAAACTGTTTCGGGGTCATATTCTATAGATACAAACAAACAACTTGTCAAGGACCTAGCTTAAGACACCTAAGCTAGTAAATTGGAATATCCTAACCCAGATCAGATCAGAAACAAACAGACTCAAATCAAATCGAGAACAAACAGATACTTGATCGTGTTATTACCTTGCTATGGGAAACTAATGAAATGATGCTATGCTTCTAAATTGTGCTTATAATATAAATGCATGAATGTTTAAATTTCATTTCAAATCATGGGTGTATATATGTCATCATGCAGATCATTAACTTGGCACGTGTGCTTATGCAATGATATGTTATGTATGCAGTGCTATGCAATCTAAAAAGGCCTTAGTACATGTTATGAGTGGCATACAGAAACAATGGTATGCATCCCATACTACATAATATTTTATGTAATGAAAAAGTAAAACGTGCTAATGGGCATCCATGTGATGATGATTATGCATCCCATACTACATAAATGTTACATGTTGCCACCTATGGTGGATCCATATACAAAAACATATTATGCATCTCATACTACATAATATGCTCCGTATACTTCTGATCATGCTATGAGTGTAGTGTTTATGCTTCCATCAAGATCTACCGATGATATATTGATGTGTGTATTCAATGAAATGATACGATTAGAGTTTTTCTTATGGGAAAGTTGTTCGATTGGCTTACCAAACCAACCAACACTCTTGCAAAACCTCTCTCTGATAACAACTGTCACAACCTGCATTTTCTTCGTATTTAAATAATACGTCAGAGTAAGAGAAAATATGGTTCGTGATGCCACGCCGTGCAGTGGACAACTACAGACGTTCAGGCAACCAAGTCATCACATTTACTCTAAAGGCAGAGCTTTATGTTTTAAGTTAAAACATATCTAAGTTCTTGAATTTTCTAACCGTGTCCTTCGGTCGGGTGTAACATCTATTCCATAGGTGCGAAAATATAGATTTATGCAGCAAAAAATACAACGGTTGATTTGTTTATTAACATATATGAGAATGAGCACATAACATAAAATACAATGAGATATGACTTCTAAATTTAGTATAAATAAAAGAGATTTTCAATAGCGCTTCAAAGTAGAGTGTTTTATAGTTTAAAAGATATGACATGCAAATATTTCAGTATGCAACTTTGTATACTTAAAAGTAACTACATGCATCCTAACATAAAATCTTCCTAGAGAGCAAGTACATACGAGCAATAAGTAGCAACAGTAAAAGTAATAGGTAAACTGTCATAAGAAGTCTTACACTATGGGCGTCAACAACAGACACGAACCTATAGAGAAACAGTCATGTCTAACAAAACAACTACCTCAACAATCTGAGGTGGAAATAAATGGCTGCAGTAACTCGCAGCACCAGAAGCACAACTCTATCAGCTAAACCTGCTACTGCCCTGGACCTGAGGCATTCAAAAGAAGAACACCTCAGAAGCAAGCTACAAGTGGTGCAAAAGATTAAATGGAAGACCAATAAACCTCGAAGTGAACGAGGGACAATAAATTGACTGCAACAAAAGTCAGTAGCAAAGCAACAGAAACAAAATAGTAAATCTAGCTGAGGAAGAAAAGCTAATCACAACAACTGGACAGAACAGAGTCTCAAACATTAGAAGTTCATATATTCATCCTTCTTTATTATACATGTTGTTCATACTTTTAAATGAAACTGATCAGCTCAACAGGAAAGAGTACTGTGCTGGGAAAAAGTCCACATCACGCACAAACCTAGCCAAAAAGGGCACTATGCTGTGGGAGAAACCCCAAAGCGCACTGACCAACAACTAAGGTAATGTGCTAAGGATGAAGGTCCACAATGCGCACAAACTCAACCATAAGGCATTATGCCGAGGGAGTAACCCCAACGCGCACAGACCATAAGAGTTTTCTTTAGTTACATATTTATCTACGCAGAGTTTCTTTTATTCAACATGAACTTATGGTCAACAAACTATAAATCGACTCTTAATGAAAACGATACATCAGAAGGACACTTATCAACTAGTACTTACCCGACAAGATTTCAAAGTGGGTAAACAAACGACTTGGAGTGCATAAGGGCATTTCAATGGTTAAGCAAGGTGAAGTACGATCAAAACAACGGGACGTGCAAGGTTTCACAACGATCAAAATGACACGATAAATAAAGTGACACAACAACTACATTTGTTTACCAAATATACAAGATAAATTTTGGGAGAAATGGTTCTTGGTGAAACACACGTCATAATCCAAGATAATTAATTAGAGATTCGAGGATAAGATTAAATTAAACATGTCAAATCTTATTTACTTAAGGAAGAAGATGAAGTTGTTCTATATATCCTTAAGTATATTTATCCTTAAGTATATGAATATATATATATATATATATATATATATATATATATACGAGTGACAGGCACGGGCCTTCGGCCCGGGGGACATTCGGCGTGGGTGCGACAATTGTCGTGGGCACGACATTCGTCGTGGGCACGACATTCGTCGTGGGAGCAACATTCGTCGTGGGAGCAACATTCGTCGTGGGTGCGACATTTGTCGTGGGTGCGACATTTGTCGTGCGTGCGACATTTGTCGTGCGTGCGACATTTGTCGTGCGTGCGACATTTGTCGTGGGTACGACATTTGTCGTGGGTACGACATTTGTCGTGGGTACGACATTTGTCGTGGGTGCGACAAATGTCGTGGGTGCGACAAATGTCGTGGGTGCGACAAATGTCGTGGGTGCGACAAATGTCGTGGGTGCGACAAATGTCGTGGGTGCGACATCTGTCGTGGGTGCGACATCTGTCGTGGGTGCGACATCTGTCGTGGGTGCGACATCTGTCGTGGGTGCGACATCTGTCGTGGGTGCGACATCTGTCGTGGGTGCGACATCTGTCGTGGGTGCGACATCTGTCGTGGGTGCAACATCTGTCGTGGGTGCGACATCTGTCGTGGGTGCGACATCTGTCGTGGGTGCGACATCTATCGTACCAATGACATTTGTCGTGGGTATGACAAATGTCATTGGTACGATAAATGTCGTGGTAACAACATTTGTTGTGGTTGCGACATTTGTCGTAGTTGCGACATTTATCATGGGAGCGACATTCAGCATGAGAGCGACATTCAGCGTGGGTGTGACATAATGTTGTGGGTGCGACATTTGTCGTAGGTGCGACATTTGTCGTGGGGCGACATCTATCGTGGGTGCGACATTTGCCGTGGGTGCGATAGTTGTAGTGGGGGCGTCAGTTGTCGGGGGTGCGTCATTTGTCATGGGTGCGACACTTGTCGTGGTTGCGACACTTGTCGTGGTTGCGACACTTGTCGTGGTTGCGACACTTGTCGTGGTTGGAACATTTATCGCAGGGAGAAACATTTGTCGTGAGGGGAGACATATTTGTTGATGGCAACATTTGTCGTAGAGTAGAGATCTTCAAAAAAGTCAAAAGTGGAAGTAAAACATGAAAAAATATATGTGCAAAAACTTAATAATTTGAAAAATGTAAAATTTTTTTAATGTTTATACACTCAATTTGCCGAACAATAATAGATTAGTTAAAACAAAAACAATTGGCAAAATTAACAATTATAGGACAAACTCTCATGTTCATTTGAACTCTGCCGTCGACCTCGGCATACTTGAACATTCATTTTTTTCTTCGCATGTCATATCCTTGTTTGACTTTGCATAGTGCTTCACCGTTGAGTCTATGTAGCCTGGAAAAGAAAATAATTTTTTTGTTGTAGCATACAGAATATAATACTTTCTAATGTGATATACGCATGTGAAATGTAATGAACTAAAATTTTGTTTGGTTGCAGTTGAAGTCATACCGTACTTGTTGTCGTCGTCGGGTCAACCCGATCAAAAATCTCCTTGAAAACGACGTTCTTCGTGTACACACCCTCATGACCTTCGATAGCATAGTTTTTCACTAAGACTTTTGTGGATTGTGCTGAAACTCCTCTTGATAAAGCAACGTATAATTGACCATGACTGAAGACATGATTGTTGAGCTGATGTGTATATTGTCGGCCTTCCTCTGTGTCGAGCTGGTCGCGGTGTTGCAATGATTGTTTCCCCCGCAATTGTTGGTTCATGTCTGGTAATAGTAGAGTTATGTATTGGTGGCCGCCCTCTTCGCCGAGTTGTTCTGCGAGGTATAACTGAGGCCTCTGACATAGAGGATTCACTTACCGATGCTGATGCGTCGTTTCCTGATGCGTCGTTCTCCGTAGCAAGGTTTGATGAAGTGAGGTTCTCGATGGAGGCATTGCTGTGTTGTTGGCGTTGACGATTTTCCCTTTGGCGAGCATTTATTGCATCACGTCGTTGCTGAGGTGACATGTAAATTGGTGGTCTTCCTCTCTGTCGAGATGGACGCGGGGCTGAAGGTGTTGTTAGTTGATTTGCTTCGTTTGCTATGTTTTCCTCAGTTGTCGCGGGATGTATTGGATATTGTGGATCATGGCTTGGATTGCCCACAACGTGTTTGTTTGTCGCTAACATTCTAAATGAGTTGAAATTTCCTAAACTGATGCAAATCAATCAAAAATCTCAGTTAAAAAATCAATATTTTAGTTGAACTGTAATCAAATACGCTTCTAAATCTATAAAACGGAAATCAAATCCGCTCCTATTTGCTTATCAAATCGGAAAATATTTTGAAATCAAAATTGCATTGGCTATAGAAATTGAGACTGTATTTATGAAACCTGATTTGAAAAAATGAAATCTAAAACTGATATTATTAAAAACGGAAATCATTACAAAAATAGATAAAAAAATTAGTGTACGATGCTTCTAATAAGTTCTAAATCACATTTTAATATACCATCGGTAACCGACCGTTATCCCCCCCCCCCCCGTTGGGTTTCCTCTACCGACATTCGGCATGGGTGTGACATTCAGCGTGGTTGCGACATTTGTCGTGGAGGCAACCTATGTCGTGACGGCGACATTCGGCATAACGATAATGTTTATAAACTCATTTTTTTTCAAAAAAACAGCAGATGAGCAAAGAACATGGCATATAAGAATTAATGAAAATGCATGTTTCTCAACAATGGAACACCAAATCATGAATCTCAACAAATTCCATACCTGCTGTGTAAAAGAACATTCACTCTTGGTGCGTCTCTGTTCCCTATTTAATATTGTAAAAAATGGTGTTAGTCTTAGAAATTTTGAGAGATTAGAAGTATGAAGCTGTGTAACTTGCGACAGAAATCAGATGCCAACCTTGCTAGACCTTAATTTTGACGAACTCAAAATCTGCATATAAATTATCTCCAGCATAAGTATATGTTTTAAAACTGAAATCCAATCAAAATTTGAATCATGTGTACTTTAATATTACTCATATGTGTACACTGTTTTAAAAATAGCCGGAGATTTTATATTTACTCATATGTGTGCTCTGTGAAATTTTGAAAATAAACTGAAATGTATTCTTGATTCGACACTGAAATGAGTAGTTTAATTTTGAAAGGTGGATCTAACTAAAATGTAATATGAGTTAGAACTTTGAAAAAATAAAGTATACTTGACGACAAACGAAAATGTCATCTGAGTTTGTAAAAGAAATTACCAAACAAAAGCCAAGACAAATTGAAATGGAATACTTAAATGAAACTCAAAGATTATATCTAAACTGAAATGGAATACTTAAATGCAAAAGATAAAAGAAATTGATAGTAGAAAACTGTTTATGAAAATCAAAATCTGGAAATGGAATCTTAAAATCTGATTTCAAAATTTTTTTATAAATTCAGATTGAAAACCTAAAATGAACTGAAAATTTGAAATAATAAAGAAGTATAGATCTACAAACCGGTATGTAAATTGGTAAGAATAGCTGGAGAGTAGAAGCAATTTTTGGTTTTCTGAATCATTAGGAACACATGAATTTATAGATCTGTAAACTAAACCCTACGATTCCAGAACCGAAGTACAGTTGAGAAAAAACTTTAAAATCCGATTTGAAAATAAATTACAAATGAAGAAGCAAGCTAGATAAAAGTACCAATCTTCAATCATAGGGAAAAATCCAGCCCTGCAACAGGACTATTAACTTAAAAGATTAAGAGTTTAGTTTAGAGTTACGAAGAACCGTTGATGAAAGATCTCCATACCCCCCCCCCCCAAAAAAAAAAACAACAACCAATCTTTCATGTAAAACGACTCAAACTGATTGGAATATGATCAGGAGAGACAAACAAAGAAGTAAAAAAATAGAAATCACAGTAGTTGCTTTAATCTGATCCATCAGCCTGGAGCACCACCATTAAACCTAAACTAAAATACATTTACTTCCACTAATAAAATAAGAAGTAGGAAGTGTAGGGTTATCAAACTTGAATGTTGAAGAAGAAAAGCTCAAACCTGGGTTCGACCAGGGTGCGCAGCCTTCGGCAAGATCCGAGCACAACATGGGCTTTCTATGACTACCAAACCTGGTAGCCATTTTGTTTGGAGTAACACAGTGGTTCCTGCTTATCTCGGTAGGTGAAATGGTCTTTCTATGACTGCCCCCACGGGCTTTGCCAAATAAGAAATCTATTCATGTATGTTTCAGTAAACAGTTAACAAATCTAAGTTCAGCGGTTTTGTTTGGAGTAAAAGCAGAATGTGAAGGTAGAATTGAGGCCAAACCTGGTAGATCTTTTGTTTGGAGTAACACAGAGGTTTATTGAGTTCAGCGGGTAAAGAAATGGTACTGTAGAAGAAGAAGACTCAGAAATCTTCAATTGTACAGATGAAAAGCCGAGAAATATGGAGGGAGAAGGAAACCTATACCTGGTGGCCGACCTATGGGGAGTAGGTGTCGCGTTTTGTCGACATCGGCGTGTTGTGGAAGCAGGGAACGTTGATGTCTTCGATGACAGAGGTCGGAGTGTTGCTGAGTTTGGTGGCTATAGGGATATCACGGGAGGAGCGGGAGCGGGAGCGGCGTAGGGGAGCGAGGGGGCGTCGTCGTGCACTGTTTGCGGTTTAGGGATGGCGGTATCGGGAGGGAGATGGTGGGAGGGTTTCGATCCTGATGGTTTTAAATAAATATTTCTAAAGCATCGAATGGTTCCTAATAACCGTAGCCAAATAAACGATCCTGATTTTTTCAATGAATTTTTATTTCATGGTTATTTGAAGACCACAGTATATCTTTTTAATATAGTATAGATATATATATATATATAATATATATATATATATATATATATATATATATATATATATATATATATATATATTCTTTTGTCTAAACAGGAAAGAGGCTTGCAATTTAACTGCGGGAATGCGGAAAACAAAATAGAGGCTAAAGATGGATCCTAATCGAAAAGTGATCAACATGGAAGTTGTATATCTCATCGAGATGAACAAAATCCATGTTAACCATTTTTACATATGATGTTTTTTTGACCCTCAAAATGGCACCCGAAAGCAAGCTGAAACAGATTTCTCTGATCGAATTTCGAATTTCTCGAGTGTAGCATAGGACCTCTAGAGGAGGGGGCATGGATTTCTCGAGAACAAACATAGAATTCTCGAGTACTAACTTCAGGATTTCCTGGGAGGGTTTTGAGTTCTCGAGTACCAGTGATCCGCGCGAAGCCCGACTTTATATTATCTAGGGAGCGCTGCGGGTCCGAATTTCGCCCGATGAATTATAGTCAAGTGCACCTACCACAAGTAATACATGATATTCGGGAGGAATATCGAGATCGTAAATTTCCCAGGAATGGGTTGATTATCCCTACTGATACGAAAGAACTATTATTTTACCAAAATATTTAAGTTCTCAATTTTAACTAAGAAAAAGTTGGAAATAGATTAAGAAGAAGGTCGATGAAGAAATAACACTCGGTATCGAATTACGTTAGGACTAAAACCGATTTGAATAATTAGAGATCTTAGGTTTCAATTCAATTAAAGCGGAAACTTGTCCGTGGAGGTCCCAAAAGAATGAGCTCATCTATCTCTAGGAATATCGCTCACCTGAACATTAAGACTATTCGACCGGGCTCTCATCCGGCAAAAGATTCCTCTTAATGCCCGCATTATGCTAAGAACCCCTCTATTGTGAGGGGGGGGGGGGGTAACCCAATCAAGCAGAATTTCGTGCCTCCTCTCTCGAGAGTTAGTTCGAAACTCTCTTTACCCAGGAGTGATCAGTGCGTATGCACGACCTCTTGGCTAGCTAGCGTATGAATAATGAAAATAGAGCCCACACATCGATATGTGGTTTTACGCGTCGTTAACCCGAGGTAAACCTCGAGCTTTTAATTAAATAGAAAAACAAGACCTTTAGTTTTTTAAAAACATTTTATATCCTAATGCTCTTCGATACTGAGGGCTAAAAGCGATTAGCCACTCCTCGGAATGGGATGGCTTATGAGTTTTGTTAGGCGTGAGTTCTAAACTATGTGCTGAAGGGTTACAAAAAAATAAAAAAGAAATAAGATAACCTAATAATAGAAATAGAAAAGCTACTAAAAAAATTAAGAACACACGCACTCAACCAAACGCATAATAAAGAAAAAAACTAAGTTACAAAAAAGGAAAATTGCATAATTGAAATGACAAGTCCTACTCAAACGAGTAAGCGAGAAATGACAAGTTCTACTCAAACGAGTAGGCTGGAAATTAAAGCGAAAAATTACAAGTCCTACTAAAATGAGTAGGCGGGAAATGAAAGATTAAAATTGCAAATCCTACCCAAACGAGTAGGCGGGAAATTAAAGCGAGTCCTACTCAAACGAGTAGAAGAAAATAGATGCACACACACAAACACACACTCTACATAAATAAATACTCACACACTATACATAAATGAAAACACACACACACACACTCTACATAAATGAAATCACACACAAACTCTACATGAATAAATACTCACACACTCTACATAAATGAAAACACACACTCTACATAAATAAATACTCACACACTCTACAAAAATGAAAATACACACACTATACATAAATGAAAAAACACACACTATACATTAATGAAAACACACACACGCTCTACATTAATGAAAAGACACACACACCTTGAAGGAAAGCATAAAAAAGGCTAACTCTCAGACACACACACACACACACACACACACACACACACACTTTGAAGGAAAGCATAAAATGGCTAACTCTCATACATACACACACACAAGCATAAATAGTGAAAAACAAGTGATTGAAAAATTAAAACGTTTACATTTTTACCGTTAGAATTTGATGGAAATGCATAAAAAGTCGAAATAAAAATTGTTTGAGCAAAAGAGTTTTCAAATAAATGCGAAAAAAGTAAGTGCTTGAAAAATTAAAACATTTACATTTTTACCGTTATAATTTGATGGAAGTGCATAAAAAGTCGAAATAAAAATTGTTTGAGCAAAAATCTATTTAAGTAAATGCGAAAATCAAAGGTGTTGAAAAATTGAAATACACATAATCCATACTTATAACTTTGTAAAAGTGTTTAAAAAGTGGAAGAAAGTTAAAAAGAAGCAGAAGTTTGACAACCTATAAAAGAAAAATCTAAGTTAAAGAGTAATGAAAACCACTTTTGGAATCATTTTACAAGTTCATAAGAACGAATATAAAAGCATAAAAATCCTAAATCTAGACCATTCTAAGGAGTATGATAAGAAAAATAGTTATAACAAAGACTAGTTATTTTAAGAAAATCTAAAGTAAAACAAAATGATTTTTTCATTTTAAAGCATAAATTCTGCAAATCTAACTCATACACGCACACACCCATACGAAAATGAAAAATTAGGATGCATAAGATTGATAAAAGGGAGGCATTCAGAGACATTCTGGAACAATATAAGGATGAAAAACTAACAATTTTATTAAGAAAGAAGTTGATTACAAAAGTTAAAACAAACATAAAAAGGAGGGGGGAGAATATCCTTACATAGCATAAAACAGCCTCCTAGAAGCAGCCCCTAAGACCAAAATGGTTCAAAATTTCAAACCCGCACACCTTACATCAAGGTCCTATTTATAGCCCAAAAAATCAATTTACACGCCAAGGTTACGAGCGTGTAGGGGGGAGGGGGTGGGCGTTTGAGCACTGTTGTTGAAGTGAAGCCGATCATTCAATGCATGTTGACTTTGGGGCAGTCCACATGGAAGTCACGGGTGTGACCCTGCTGATACGGGCATGTAGCATATGCATGTCCAGTAGGTACAACTAGGGGAAGACATCATGTCATTTCATCACCGGCGACGTCTTGTCTGGGAGAGGTGGAGAAGTCACGGGTGTGTTACATCTTGGCACGGGCGCGACGATCAGTTCGACGAACTTCGAGTGCCAAACGTCAAATTACGTGACACGGGGCATGATCACGGGTGTGTCACATTGGATACGGGCATGTACTTGGGCGTGTTCAATAATTTCTTTGCATGAGGCATATTTCACTTAGAATTGAGGTTACATGCCCAGGTCACAGGCGTGACCTGAAGTACACAGGCGTGTACTATGCAATTTTGACAATTTTTCTCAAAATTTCAGGAAATAATTTTAAAGCTAAGTTAGTACAATATTTGCAAAAAAGAACATTTTATTGAAGAAAATTAACTAAAAATAACGAAAGTAAACTAAAACTACATAAATAAACTAAGTAAAAAATACAAATATTTACAACTTATCAAATACCCCCATACTTAAGGTTTTGTTATTCCAGAGCAAAAGTTGGAGATATACTTATAAGGATTTAAAGAAATCCTAAGTTTAGCTATTGCTTGATTTAATTGAAAGAAAGATCAAAATAATTATCAGGGTATAAGAGTTAAGTCTTAAATCATGAAATCGATTTAAATAGAGGAAAAGTTTTGGCCAAAAATACTTCTTGAAGTAGCCAAATAGCAAGCAAAAATTATAATCGTTAGCTAACAAGTATAGATTGGAATTAAAAAAAACTTTAGCTCAAGAGTTTAAAAAAATAATGCAATTTAAAAATTATGCCCTCAAAAAGATTTTTTATTAAGTCTAGAATCATTGAATATGGCTAAGAGGATTGTTATGGTTTATGAAGAGGGCTTTGGAGGAGGCGACGTATATTTTTTTTCTCAAACCTCGAATACAAATTTTTTTTGAATAGGGATGTTTAGGAAAACGAAATCTTATTTCCCTTCACATGCAATAGTAATTTTTGTACAACTTCATATAACCCAATATATATGTATAAGAGTAATGAATTTTATTCTTTTACTCTGTAACATATAATTTTTTCAAATATTGGATGTCTATGTTTACGGAACGAAATCTTATTCTCATTGACATAGGTTCTTCTAAGGATAAAATATGGGGAAATGGGTTTTTTCAAAAATAAAACTAGATTTTACTAAAAAAACTTGAGAGCAACCTTTATAAATTGAACGTTCCTGTGTTTCTAAAAGCTTGAAGTAAAAATAATTGAAGTCTATAGTTGTTTTTTCTAACATAATACAGGTGCCACTATTTTTTATAAATTAGAAGTAGTGCGTAAAACGAGTCCCCAATCTTAAGAACAAAGTATAAAAAATTCTTTAAAACCTAACTCCGGTTATTTAAATCTATCAATCTCTAATTAAAAAGCGGATAGTAAACAAAGAATTAATGAAATTCGCATATAAATAAACTCGCAACAAAATTTTTGTAGAGCAAAAATGGTTAAGAATGGAATATTCGATTTATTTGTTTCATAAAATTATTGGGATTTTTAGAGTTTTCAACATTTTTTTGTGTTTTTAATTTATTATCTCTTTTTTTTGAAATTTTTTGTTTATATTTTGTTTTACACTTTTTTTTGAGATTTTGGAAGTTTTGTTCAATTTTTTATGGGATTTTTGACTTAATCTCTTTTTTTGTGTTTTGTGTTTAATTTTGTTATTATATACATACAAAAAATGCGAAAAAGATATAAATTTTTTTGAACTATTTTTCTTTTCTATTTTTTTGTACTTTTGGTTTTTATAAACAAATATTTACAAAATAAGCAAATAGAGAATAGTTATTTACAAAGAAGAGAAAGAAAGGAATAGGGGAAAGAGATAAAAGAATATTTACCAAAAAATATGTGCATAAAGTATTTACAAAAGAAAACTAAATATTTTTTGGAATAGTTTTTATAATTTTTTGTAATTTTTTTTTGATGATAAAAAGAAATTTTTTTTTTGGAGTTTTCATTTAAAATTTTTTTGTTTGTTTTGTTTTGTTTTTATTTTTTTTATATATTTTTAAATTTTGGAGTGCAGAATGTAGAAGTGCAGAAAGTAGAAGTGCAAAAAGTAGAAGTGCAGAAAATAAAGCAAGAAAACACCCCATACTTAAGTCCAACATTGTCCCCAATGTTGCAACGTAAGTATGCGGAACAGAAATAAAATGAAATATTTACAAAGAAAATAAAGAAAGGGGGGGGGGGTAGAAGCTTCCCTGAAACGAGGTTGTGGAGGCCCAGTTTAGGAACCCTGTATTATTAAGAAAAATTAGCAAAGAAAAAGTAAAGAAATAGCGCAAAAGATAAACATGGGGTGCCACCCAGGAGCGCTTTGTTTATAGTCATGTAGCTTGAATATTTGGTCGTTTATATGTCGAGGTGGGTTATGGATTCGATATACCGCCCACATGATTGCCTGCTATATATAATTTTAAGTGATGTCCGTTCACATTAAACGATCCTTTTTCCGGCTGGGAGACGAGTACGGTCCCATATAGCCAAACCTCTTCAACTTTAAAGGGGCCGGACCATCGTGATTTCAGTTTACCAGGAAAAAGTCTAAGTCGGGAATTATATAGAAGGATAAGATCTCCCGGAGGAAAGATTTTTTGGGTCTTGATTTTTCGATCATGGTAAAACTTAGAACGCTCCTTATAGAACTAATTGCTCTCTTATGCATTTGCACGTCATTCATCGAGCTCATTTAGTTTCAGTTTTCTATTCTGATCGGCTAAGTTAGCGTCGAGATTTAAGAGTTTTAAAGCCCAAAGAGCGCGATGTTCTAGTTCTATGGGGAGATGACACGCTTTGCAATAGACTAATCGATACGGCGTATGACCAATTGCGGTTTTGTATGCGGTACGATATGCCCACAATGCATCATTGAGTTTGATGGACTAATCTTTCCTATTAAGCGAAATGGTTTTCTCTAATATACGCTTAATATCTCGATTTACTACCTCAACTTGGCCACTAGTTTGCTGGTGGTAGGGGGTGGCAAGTTTGAGCGTGACGCCGCATTTAGCTAATGTCTTAGCCCTTTGGGTGTTGCAGAAATACGTTCCCCTATCACTCACAATAGCGCGAGGGGTGCCGAAGTGAGAAATTAGTTTTTTAAAATAAAGTAACGACGACTCGCGCATAGTTAGTGGGGAGATATTGCGCTTCCTCCCACCTCGATACGTAGCCGACCTCCACTAAAATATAATTATTTTTAAAAGACGGAGGTAGGGGGCCGACTAAATCGATGCCCCATAAATCGAAGACTTCGCATTCTAAAAACAATTTTTAGGGCATCTCGTGTAAGACCCAATTTTTTTTTCTTTTAAAACTACCGGGGTGTTATGCCTAGAACCATTATTTTGCAGTGACATCGACACTCCGGAAGGTCGCCACTACAAAATGCCGATCCTGCCAGCCTTTACGATTACCAAAGAGAGAGAAGTATACACGTAGTTTGGATAAAACTAAGTCCACAATCACATGTAATATATGTAAACGAAATCACATCAAGTCCACATATAATAAAAGTGTTGAAATAAAACAGTACAAGGAAATATAAACGAGCTTAAGCCCGGTACATCAAATCCTCACTACAAATACTCGCAGAAGCTAAGTAAACTAATCACTCACAGAACCAATAGCTGGTACACTTGTACTAGACTGGACCACCTCCATGAGCACCGTACTCCGCTGGTGCTCTGTCCCCTACTGCTACTCCCTGTCTCCCATCCGAAGTCCCTGGAATGTTGTGGTCCGAAAACCGTTAGTCAAAAAGACTTAGTCCTATCAACCCCTACCCCTACCCCATGGCTCCTAGGCACCGAGCGGGGAGGAGTAAAGGGAAGCTATGAAGGTGGAGAGTAAGCAAAGCAGGTGACGGTGGAACTATTCTAGCAATTAATTATAATATATATACAGTTAAGGAAGAAAGGTACAAGCTAGCAGTTCTATGATAGTAAGCAGTTAGGTAAACAAGTAGAAAAAGTAGTACATGTATGAAAGACATACTAAGAAGTAAGTAACCTTAACTTATATGAATGCCCATACAAACATATTAGTTAAAGGGTCTTCTATAAGTCTCCCATCGTCTAAAAAGTCCCATACCGATTTATACGATGTGGTGTCAGGTTTAAATGCAAGTATTATTGTAGTGCTATGTTATGCCATGTTTCATTCAAGTGCAACTCACACACACGACTCTATGCGCATAGACATTTAGTTCCCCCCCCCCATTTGGGCAGCTAGCTTCACTCCCAAGAACCTCTGTAGTGGCAAACGGAGACAGTGGGTTGGGCCCCCACTTCTAGGCGGGTATCCACACTACCAGGCCTAGCCCTTATATACGCCTCTAGAAGGACACAACCTAGAGTCACCACATATTAGTGCTGGCCATATCCACCAGTCTTTCTTTGGCAAAGTGTCAACCATACCCGCCGAGTCAACGTATCGATGTCGATGTGAACGACCGTCCAATACCGATGACCACCACCTTACTTATGTATCCAAAACCTTTCGAGTCCCCAGCTCCACGGACTATACCGTTCGTTACATCTACCTTCCGAACCTACTGTTCGGATGTCTAATCAAACTTGCGTAAACAACCTCCCGAGCTACCAGGGTGTGTGAATGTAAAACCCTAGTTATACTAGTTGCTGTTAAACGTTGATTTTACTTACGGTTTAGGTTAGCCCAGGACTGCCCAAGGTGTTCCCCGTGAAGGGCTCTCGAGTGCAGTAGGAACTACGATGGGCTGAAGCCCAAAGCTCCCTTTCGCAAGGCATTTGCTGTTATTGGTTAATACCCGATCCCCAATCCCCTTTTTAATATTACTCTGTATCTAACCTTAGTGTGTTTTGACTCTTCCTCTCAGCGGGAAAGACGATCTTTCGTCGATCCCGAGCACCACTTACTCTAGTTAACCCATCATTATTCCTAATGATGAACTCCTTAGTACCTGCCCTCAACCAATAGCCTAATATCCAACTCCCTTATTTCATTTTGCAGTTTTACTATATACAGACCATCCTAAGCTATATGATGTACATGATAGAAGGTACTCCAATTTTTTTCATCCAAAAGCCCTATAATATTTACTGGGGGTCTACCATGATATAATTAGTCCAAATCCAAAATTCAGTATTTTCTAATTAAATTTGGTAATTAATTAATTTTTTCAGAAAATTAATCCATGTGTGATTTGAACATGAGGTACTAGATTTACTTAGGGTATGACCATTCAAAAATTATGAACACTTTAGGATAATAAGATATCAGTGAATACTAAATATCATAAACTTTCATAAAACATTTAAAATCTAAATATTTATTCCAAAATAATTCATATAAATAGGGGTATTGAAGTAAGTACCAAAAATACTTCTCCAAAAATTCCTCAAAAATTAGCAGAGCTATATTATGATCATAAAACTACACTTGCTAAGTTTCATGAAATTCACAAGTCAGCAAACCAAGTAAAAGATTATCATAAGGAAAATCATCATAACGCACTTTATGAAGACACACCCTTGTAATCTCAATTAAATAACATTTAACAATTTTTCCATGCCTCTATATGCCCTAATATGTTCCTTCACTAAATATCACAATTTTCTAGCAAGCTATATGTTGAAGCCAAAAATGACCTCAATGGGAGTTCAAAATAGGGGCGCAGCCAACACCTACTTCTCTCAAGCCTCAACCCTCGACTAGATTCAAAGGTCCCTGGACTGACCCAAAGCCTCAGCAGGGAGGTCCTGTTGAAATTTGTGAAGTGGAAGTGGTTGACAGGACAGGCCGGGTGCCTGGGCGGACAGCTTTGGCGGACTAGGCGGACTGGGCGGACTGTGATGTGAGGCCTGGTGGAAGGTCTAGTGGAAGCCGGTTGTTCTTTTGAGCGGTTTGCACGGGTGAAGTCCACAGACTATGCGGCCTGGTTTCTGCGGATAGGGCGTTTGTTGATTAGCTTTGCCAAGGAGCGGCATGAGCGGATAGAGGTTTGCGGACTGGTGCTTTGCTCAGTGGTCGCGGTGCAAGCTTGTGCGGATAGGCGGTTTGGCTCGTGTCCGCGGTGTGGGCCATTGCGGACTGGGATTAAAGCTTGGCTGAGGCCTTGTCAAGCTCTGGTAGTACAACAGGTGCTTTGCTGTGGAGGTCTTTGGCGGACTGGTTTTGGAGTCCGGGAGATGGCTGCTGCGATGGGGCAGGAATGCGAGAAGCTTGCGGACTGCTGGCGGTCTATGCTTCGGTGTTTGGCGGATGGGTGTTTGTATCCGCCATGCTCGTATTGGTCTTTGATGGTTTTGGACTTGGTCACACTCTGTGCCAAGACCATGGTGTCTGTCGTATCCGCCAAATCCGCTGTGACCGGGCAGACTTATTATCTACCTTTGGTCGTGCACTTGTGGCGGATTGAGGTGTGAGTCTTGCGGACTGCCTCGAGTTTGTGCGGACAACCATTGAAGGGGGTTGCTGTCCTGTAGTGGTCGGAAGCTTTGCGGGCTGATGCCTTGTCCGCATAGCTTGGGCGGACTGGAGAGGGTTTGCCAATGTTGCCTTGCTCCTGGCGGTTTTCCTTAGTATCCGGCTAAGTTCTTGCGGACTCGGCGGACGGTGTTTTTGCTATCGCGCAGGCTAGGGCGGTGTCGCTATCTCTAGGGCGGTGACCACACTCCTCACCTCGCCTATAAATAGGACCCCCTGGCACATCTACAGTAACTTGAGTGAATAGTAAGTTGGGTTGGGCAAGGAGCTGCGGTCTCAGTTTGTCTGTCCGCGCGGATTGTTTCAGTGCTGACGTTTGCTGTGTGCAGGTCGCGCGGATAACTTCAAGGAGCCAGGAGTTTGGCTTTGACTTCGGTCAAGTACTTGGAAGTGTGCGGTCTCTGCGGATTCAGCAGGAGGTCGCTCTATGGCTTGTCAGGTCTGTTTCATCTTTGCCAGCTTCAATAACTTGTCCGCCGACTTCAGGCGGGTAGGGGGTGTTCCTCGGTTCAGCTTCAGCATGAAACGAATAACGGTGTGTCCATGCGGCCTCGCGGCTTCAGAGGACTCCGTGCCTATTCGGCGGATTACAGCAAGTTCGGGCGATCTCAGCTGACTCGGCGACCTCGGCGACCTCGGCGGTCTCGGCGGACTACGGTGCAGTCCGCCCGGCTTGTTTTTTGGTGCTTTCTGTTTATATCTATTATACTAGTGAAATCATGTCTCGCTATGTATGCCTCGTGTTGTAAAGAAGTGAATGAATATAGATCTGCTTGTTCTTCCATTGTTTGTTGGGATTAACCTTTGTTCCTCGGTTTTCCGCTGGTTCACCGTTAGAACTGGGTAGTTCCGAAGATATTAATTTGGCGTTTGGGCTATCTTGCTGACCACATTGAGAAAATTTAACATGGTATCAGAGGGAGGTTCAGTTGCGTGAGCGGAAGTCAGCCAATGTTGTTACTCAGTGATTGAGTGGTGATCAACCTGTGTTGTTGCTCGGAGCTTCTGAAAGGTTGCCAACAGGTGTTGCAGTGGAAGGGAGCTTTGCAAGAGGTCTGAGCATTGAACTCTTAACGCCGACTAACTTCAAGAAGTGGAAGTTGTGCATGAAGAGTTATCTTCTTGGCGAGGAGCTGTGGGAAGTCGTCGGTGGTGACGACAGGCAGGAAGTCACTGCTGCTTTCGGTACTGCTGAGCAGGTTAGGCTCTGGAGAAGAACAAATGCTAAGGCGGAGTTCATTCTGAAGAGAGCCGTGTCTCCGGAACTGTTTGATCACATCGTTGGATGTGAGTCGACTGCTGATATTTGGACAACCATTGATGAGTTGTTCAATAGGAAGAATGTGGCGCGGCTTCAGTTCCTGGAAAATGAGTTGGCCAGGGCAACTCAGGGAGAACTTTCCATCTCCAAGTACTTCTTAAAGATGAAGAGCTTGTGTGCTGAGATGTCGGCACTGGATCATGATGAGCCTATCTCTGAGGCAAAGATGAAAATGCACATTATCCGCAGCTTGCGGAAGGAGTATGTGGCCTTTTTAACATCTGTTCAAGGGTGGGCTACTCAGTCGTCTTTGCTGGAGCTGGAGAATCTGCTTGCATCGCAGGAGAGCTTGGCAAGGCAGATGGCTGGAGTGAACCTGAATTAGGAAGGCAGCGAGGCTCTCTTCTCAGGCAAGAAGAAAGGATGGGAAGGGAAGAAGAAGAAGAAGGTGCAGGTAGTTGGTGAGAAGGAGACTTCAACTTCATATCCGCCGGAGAGGAGCAATGCTCCTAAGGACTGGAAGAAGAACCTGAAGTGCTACCAGTGTCATCAGCGAGGGCACTTCAAGCGGGACTGCAAGGTTAAACTGCAGCCTGGGCATGCTGCGAGAAAGGAGGAAGCTTGCTCGAGAAGTGAAGAAGCAGAATAGGGCGGAGCTTTTATAACGGGCACTTGTGTCCGGGCCTTGTCTGCTGAGGACTTCAACGGCGAGTGGATCGTGGACTCCGGGTGTGGTCATCACCTCACCGGAGACAAATCGAAGTTCACCTCCATGCATGCTTACTCAGGTAATGAAGCTATTATCACTCCTGATAATACTGTTTATACAGTAGAGAAAGAGGGGGTCGTGTCTTTGGGTAGTGATCAGGGGCCACTCACGTTAAGGAGTGTGTATCACGTGCCGGGCATGAAGAAAAACCTCTTCTCGGTGACCAATGCGGTGGATGGTGGTTATCACGTTCTGTTTGGGCCAACAGACGTGAGGTTCCTTCGCAACGTATCAGAGGTGAAGGATGATGTTGCTCATGTAGGGAGGAGGGTGAAGAACTTGTTTGTTCTTGCCACCAATTCATATGTTGATAGAATGAGGGCCAATGATAGCGCTGCTATCTGGCATGAGAGGCTGGGGCATGTTGGCATGGACAAGCTGAAGGCGATGGCGAGTAGAAGTCTGGTGAAGCGGTTGCCTAAGTTGTCCTCCTTTGGTGACGTGCATGTTTGCGCGGGCTGTCAATACGGTAAGGCACATCGCCTTCCGTTTGATAAATCACAAACAAGGAGCAAGAAACCATTGGAGTGCATTCATGGCGACCTGATGGGACCGACGGTTACTGGCAACCTTGGTGGAAGCAGATACATGCTTGTCTTTGTTGATGATTACTCAAGGTATACTTGGGTGAACTTCTTAAAGGAGAAGTCGGAAGCCTTCCGTTTGTTTGTGGAGTTTAAGGAGTTGGTAGAAGGTCTGCTTGGCTTGCGGATTAAGAAGCTTAGAACTGATAACATGGGTGAATTTGTTTCCTCCGAGTTTTCTAACTTCTGCAGGAAGCACGGGATCCAACGGGAGCTTACTTGTGCTCACACTCCACAACAAAATGGGGTAGCGGAGTGGAAGATCCGTCATCTGATGGAGACCTGCAAATGCTGGCTTCATGCGAAAGATATCCCAAGGTATTTTTGTGCAGAGGGGATGTCTTGTTCTGCTTACGTCATCAACCGGATGCCACTCAACCCTATCAACATGAAGCCTCCTGTTGAGCTGTTGATGAAGGAGAAGCCGAGTGTGGGACACCTTAGGGTGTTCGGTTCAACTTGCTGCGTGCATGTCCCGGATGCTTCACGGACAAAGCTGGATGCGAAGGCAAGGAAGCTTGTCTTTGTTGGCTACGATGAGCGGAAGAAGGGATGAAAATGCATGGACTCTGTGACGAAGAAGTTCGTGGTGTCAAAAGACGTTGTCTTTGACGAACTGACGTCATATGGAGGTGGCTCGGTTGAGCTAACCGGAAGTAGAAAGGTTGATGAAGCACCGGTGGCGGCTACTGAAGGCTTGGAAGAGGAGCTCGCTGTTTCACTAGCAGCTCCTGTTGCTTCTAACTCTGAGGCTGAGCCTTTTGGCTCAGGAAGCAGGGGGAGCACTGCTCAATGCTTGCCCCAGGTAGGAGTTGAGCCCGAAGAAGCAATGGAAGAAGTGAGCAAGGATCCGACCCTTCGGAGATCGAAGAGGGTGGTTAAGCCACTGGCTCAGTACTGTGATGGGAATATAGTGAGCTTTGTCTCCTGCTTCTTTGCAGGTCCTCTAGATGAGCGAGAGCCTGCAAACTTCAACGAGGCCACTAGAGTGAAGGAGTGGGAAGGTGCCATGAAAGAAGATATTGATGCTCTGAAGAAGAATGAAACCTGGCACCTTGTGCCCAAGGTTGATGGCATTACTCCGGTTACTTGCAAGTGGGTGTACAAGTTGATGAAGAAGGCTGATGGGAGCATTGATCGGTTCAAGGCTCGCCTGGTTGCTAGAGGATTCTCTCAGTAGTATGGAGAAGACTATGAGGAGACATTCAGTACAGTTGCGAAGATGACTTCAGTAAGAGTGGTGATCGCCTTGGCTGCTAGCAAGGGATGGAGGTTGTGGAAACTCAATGTAAAGAATGCCTTTCTTTACGGAGAGATTGACAAGGACATCTTCATGGATCAGCCGCTTGGTTTTGTCTCTGAAAAGCATCCGGACTATGTCTGTAAACTCAGGAAGGCTCTCTATGGGTTGAAGTAAGCTCCTAGAGCGTGGTATGGGAAGATTGCAGAGTACTTGCAATTCTGTGGATACCTTGCTTCCAACTCGGATTCAAGCTTGTTTGTCAAGAAGAAGGGGGAGCTACAAGTCTTGGTCCTGCTGTATGTGGATGACATGATCATCACAGGGAATTCGGAGGGGGAAGTAGCAAGGCTCAGGGCTGAGCTTGCTATACGCTTCGAGATGAAAGACTTGGGAGAGTTACATCACTTTCTCGGTCTGGAAGTGGAGAGGAAGGAGTGCGGGGATCTCATTTGATAGAAAGGGTATGCTGATCGTATTGTGAAGCGGTTCGGCATGGGCGAAGGGAAGAAGTGCTCTACTCCACTGGAACCTAGGCTGAAGCTTCGATGAGATGAGGGAAGGGTTCTTCATGATCCCTTGGTGTTCAGGGCTCTTGTTGGGAGCTTGATTTACTTGACGATTACAAGGCCAGACAATGCTTATGTTGTTGGCCGAGTAAGTCGGTATATGGCTGAAACAAGGCAATCTCATCTAGTGGCGGCAAAGGGTATTCTGAAGTATGTCAAGGCTTCTTCTGACATGGGACTCCTCTATAGAAGGGACTCGGAGTTTGCATTACTCGGGTACACGGATGTTGACTATGACGGTGATTCGGATGATCGGAGGTCTACTTCAGGTTATGTGTTCACTTGCGGTTCAGCTAGCATCTCGTGGTGTAGCAAGAAGCAGGACTCGGTGTCGGTTTCAACCACGGAGGCGGAGTATAAGGCTTCGGCCTTGGCTGCTCGGGAATCCGTTTGGTTGAGGAGGCTTATAGAGGATGTTCATGAAGAATTGCAAGGGCCGACATTACTCCGGGGTGACAATGAGAGTGCTCTCAAACTGGTTAACAATCCAGTGTGTCACGCCAGGACCAAGCATATAGAGATTGATCACCACATCATAAGGGAAAAGGTGTTGGAGGGGTCTCTGCTGGTCGGGCATGTTCGGAGTGAAGATAATCTTGCTGACATCTTCACGAAGCCACTGTCGAAGGGGCCTTTTTAGCGCTTGCGCAGCTTGCTAGGCTTGGTCACCACTTCCCACTTCAAGGGGGAGTGTTGAAATTTGTGAAGTGGAAGTGGTTGACGGGACAGGCCGGGCGGCCTGGGCGGACAACTTTTGCGGACTAGGCGGACTAGGCGGACTGGGCGGACTGTGATGTGCGGCCTGGTGGAAGGTCTAGTGGAAGCCGGTTGTTCTTCTGAGCGGTTTGCACGGGTGAAGTCCGCGGACTATGTGGCCTGGTTTCTGCGGATAGGGCGTTTGCTGATTGGCTTTGCCAAGGAGCGGCCTGAGCAGATAGAGGCTTGCGGACTGGTGCTTTGCTCAGTGGTCGTGGTGCAAGCTTGTGCGGATAGGCGGTTTGGCTCATGTCCGCGGTGTGGGCCATTGCAGACAGGGCTTAGAGCTTGGCTGAGGCCTTGTCGAGCTCTGGTAGTGCAACAGGTGCTTTGCTGTGGAGGTCTTTGGCGGACTGGTTTTGGAGTCCGGGAGATGGCTGCTGCGATGGGGCAGGAGTGCGAGAAGCTTGCGGACTGCTGGAGGTCTGTGCTTCGGTGTTTGGTGGACGGGTGTTTGCGTCCGCCATGCTCGCATTGGCCTTTGATGGTTTTGAACTTGGTCACACTATGTGCCAAGACCATGGTGTCCGCCGTATCCGCCAAGTCTGCTGTGACCGGGCGGACTTATTATCTGCCTTTAGTCGTGTACTTGTGGCGGATTAAGGTGTGAGTCTTGCGGACAGCCTCGGGTTTGTGGGGACAACCATAGAAGGGGGTTGCTGTCCTATAATGGTCGGAAGCTTTGCGGGCTGATGCCTTGTCCGCATAGCTTGGGCGGACTGGAGAGGGTTCGCCAATGTTGCCTTGCTCCTGGAGGTTTTCCTTGGTATCCGGCTAAGTCCTTGCGGACTCAGCGGACGGTGTTTTTGCTATCGCGCGGGCTATGGCGGTGTCGCTATCTCTAGGGCGGTGACCACACTCCTCACCTCGCCTATAAATAGGACCCCCTGGCACATCTACAGTAACTTGAGTGAACAGTAAGTTGGGTTGGGCAAGGAGCTGCGGTCTCAGTTTGTCTGTCCGCGCGGATCGTTTCAGTGCTGACGTTTGCTGTGTGCAGGTCGCGCTGATAACTTCAAGGAGCCAGGAGTTTGGCTTTGACTTCGGTCAAGTACTTGGAAGTGTGCGGTCTCTGCGGATTCAGCAGGAGGTCACTCTGCGGCTTGTCAGCTCTGTTTCATCTTTGCCAGCTTCAATAACTTGTCCGCCGGCTTCAGGCGGGTAGGGGGTGTTCCTCGGTTCAGCTTCAGCAGGAGACGAATAACGGTTTGTCTGCGCGGCCTCGCGGCTTCGGTGGACTCCGTGGCTATTCGGCGGATTGCAGCAAGTTCGGGCGATCTCAGCAGACTCGGTGACCTCGGCGACCTCGGCGGTCTCGGCGGACTCCGATGCTGTCCGCCCGGCTTGTTTTTCAGTGCTTTCTGTTTACAGTTGTTATACTAGCAAAATCATGTCTCGCTATGTATGCCTCGATTTGTAAAGAAGTGAATGAATATAGATCTGCTTGTGCTTCCATTGTTTGTTGGGATAACCTTTCTTCCTCGGTTTTCCACTTGTTCAACGTGAGAACTGGGTAGTTCCGAAGATATTAATTTGGCGTTTGGGCTATCTTGCTGACCACGTTGAGAAAATTTAACAGGTCCCACCTCACACCCGAAAGATCTTTGAGAGCTTCCCCTCCAAAGTCAAAAGCTAGGCTAGGAGCTCCTCAGAAAGCACTGGAAGTTGGAAGATTATGAAAGCTTGCTTTCTAAGGAGCCCTTATGGGTCTATTTATAGCCTTTGCTGACCTGTGATTACTGAAATATCCTTAGTTGATCTGCTAATAGCCAAATCCCGCTGTTTATCCTGAGGGTATAGGGGTAATTTTACCTGAGAGCAATTAGGTCATTTTACCCAAGGCCCTGGGCCCCACTCGGCGAGAGCTTTGAGCCGAGAGACTTCTGTCCAGGGCCCGGCGTAAGTGGTCTCGCCTGCTTATAGGCGAGAACTCCCTCAAGACAGGATCTTGGCGCAAGCGCAAGCATTCCCGCCTACTTGGGCGAGAACTTCTTTAGGGCGGGAACTCCTCTGGCTAGCCTAATTGTGGTCGTTGGTGCCTCCTCGCCTGACTCAACAAATATGGGGTTGTACACAATCCCCGCTTTTTTTGAGCTAGCTCTGTGCTCAAAAAGACACATCGAACACGTAAATATTCGCTGAGCATGTGTCAACGTCAGGGAATATGTTGGTGGGCCGTACCGTGGCAATAATATGTGCTGATAGACGGCCATAATTCTGCCCTCGAATCATCATTATTCGCCTGAGCTCTCGCCTCCTCTCACAATGCATCCCAAGCGCGCCGACAAACCGCTTCCGCAGGACCTTCAAGACAGCATCGATGCGGCGCAGGCGCGAGCCAAGGCTAACAGTGCCTTGGTTGCCCCCTGGCTGGCGAGAAAGTCGTCAGCCGCTGACCCTTCTCAGCGAAAGAAGAAAAAAAAAGAAGGCGAAGGGGGTCCAGTGAGACCTGCCTCACGAGAACAGGAGCCCGCCTACCCATACTCCAAGCCACGCGGATGATCCATCTCCGCAGAAGGTATGTCTGATTCGCTAATCATTGAAACCACTAGTTGTTATGCGGGAGGATTTGCAGCTGACGCGATACTTCTCGCAGGAAACGGTCCCCGACGATGTCAGGCCCCCGCAGGAGCCCTTGGACCCATCATCTTGTCCTCCTGAGGACCAACCGCGGGTCCCGGAGGTCGCTCCCCCGCGTGACTCCTCAAGAACTATAGGTATCTCTTCCACTCTCGCTCTTAACTCAGCCTCAGGATGCTGAATTATCTTCCCGCAGGACCAGCTTCCGCCCAGCCGGGTCTCGCTACCCGGGAGAACGAAGTAAGTGTCGTCTATCGGCCTACCCCGATGGTTGATTCCTCCCTACCGGCAGGAGGACTGGCTGCCGAAACTTCCGCAGCTCCACAGGATGCCAGCCATCCGACGGGAGAGGAGACCTCCCCCCCGCCCCCCGCTTCCGGCTAAGCCGGGATCACCACTCGCAAAATCTTCCCCCCGGGAAAAGGGAAGACGATCCACCAACTCTTTGGAACTGAGGGGGGGGGGGGGGCTGGGCCTTCTCGCCTGCTGTCGGCCAGTGGTTCTCGCCATACTGCAGGTATGCGGTATGTTTATCACGATTATTTCTTAGTTCTCACCATGACTATGGAATTCTTTTCAGGGGATCCGGGTTCGCGGTCGGGAGATGATGCGAAGGATGAAGAAGATGAAGACAGAGTGGGGGAGGACGGCGAGAGATCCACCTTCCCTTCATCTGACGAGATGGAAGAAATCTTGACCAGTGCCGGGAGCGCTAAAAGGCGTGGGAAGAAGGTTGACGCCGTCCTGTCAAAGCTTATCTGGCGGGAGCGGGCCCATGACTCCGCGGCGAGAGAGTTCCGCCAGTCGCTGGAGAAGGGGTGGAGGCCCTGGAGCGGTACTATTTCATCGGCGAGACGGATCGGTCAGGTGGGCCTATCGCAGGATCCTCTCCCGAAAGGTGCATCGCGCGGATTCAAAACCTGTCTCGCCGGATCAACCTAGGATGCACCGTCTTGTCGTCCTACCTCAACCCCCAGGCGCCACCGAGGACCAGGTAGCGGGAGCGAGGATGATGGCGGTGGGAACCCTACTGATTCGCGAGATCTCACCCTTCCTTGCCCCCGGCCTTCCCCTTCCCCAATGTACACATATTTATTTTCATCGGTCTGTTGCTAATAACTCTGATATTATTTCTGTTACCTTTTATTCAGCTCTCGCTTGGCGAGAGTAACTCCTAACTCTGTATTATTATTTTTATTATTTTTTTATTCAGCTCTCGCGCGACGAGAGTAACCCTGCTTCCGCTTGTTTTACTTGTCGCTTGTCATCTCGTAATGCTTGCGCTAATCATATCTGTCAGTTAGTCACTGTTAATCTTGGGCGGGAAATCGAGGCACCACTGACTTAGGGCGTGAGGGCTGTATCCCCGCCGCCTTTTTGGGAAACAGTCAAGATGATCACGGTTTTCTATAAATAGAGAAGTCCACCTACCATATTTATTTCTCCGATCTGAATCTTGTCTTTTCTCTTGTCTCTCTTGCGGTTTGCCGAAAGCACCCGCTTGCTTCCGCTTCATCCTCCCATTCTCGCTGTCCTCACTCTCGCCTCTCTTCTGAAGATCTCGCATACAACCTCTCAAACACGATGCCGGGTAGAAGCGAGGGACGTTCGAATTGCGCGGAAGCCTTCCAGAAGCATCTGTTCCCCGCCTGCAGCCTGACCATGGAGGAGTTCCAACTGACCCAAACATGCTACGTTCCCGCTGGCTTCACCGCGCGAAACCCCGACAACCATGATAAAGTAAATAGTGCGGGGGAGTGGGAGCTCGCCATCCTCCTTGAGCACTTTAAGGGGGGCTTCCGCCTCCCCCTCTGGCCCGAGATGCGCCAGGCCCTCCGGTACTATGGAGTGGTTCCCACGCAGTTGAATCCAAACTTGGTCGCGATCCTGGTGGACTTCATCTGTTATATGAAATCCGAGAGGATCGAGTTCAGCATTCCAAGCTTCCGGAAGTTGTTCACCTTCCGCTCCAAGAGAGGGGTGGTCTTCTTTTCAGGGCAGCTGCTCAAGACCATCAGTCTCGCCAACAAGCACCACCACTAGGGCGAGAAGTTCGTCTTCGTTTCCGGCGACTTCGAGAACGTGCATCTCGTGCCCATTCAATATGAGGATGCAGCCTACAAGCCGCCTTCCTTGGGCTCGCGCGAGAGCGCCCTCCTTGACTTCTTCGGGACCAAGGATTTCGACATCCAATTCCTCCGGCGGGGCGCCGATTCACTCATCCACGTGCCTCGGGGCGAAGGTACGGTCTCGCCTTTGTCTTGCTATTCTTGCCCTTCTTTTAAGATTAGAACTTAGTGCTGTCGCTTCCATAGGAGAGCGCGAGATCCCCCTGCACCAACCTTTCGACGAGGATCATGCTGCCGAGAGCCGATCTATGAGAGATCCGCTGCCTCTCACAAAGGCCGTGATGCAAGCTTGCCGGGATGAGCCGGCCCCACTTCCTTCGACTGGTGCCGGGAAGCGAAAGCCCGGCGCCCCTCTCCCCCCACTGCTCAAGAGGCCCAAGATAACTGCCACCGAGAAGGGTAAAGCCACTGTGGTGCCGTCCTCCTAACCTTCCGCTGCTGGCCGCTCCTTCGAAGAGATCTTGTAGGCCGCCAGCGAGATTGCAGTTTCCAGGGCTGGTGCCGAGACACCTGCCGAGAACCCCCCAGCCCCTGGTGGAGTAGATGGCGAGGGAGCCGCCGCCGAGACCTCCGCTCAGTCTTCGCCTGGAGAGGTGCCGCGGGGTCACCGCATTTTTGGTCTCGGCACGAAGTGCTTAGATGCGGAGAATAAGTCGCTGCTTCAGTGGGACCCTGACACCAATAGGGTCTCAATCTCTTCTCTCCTACCCAGCTGGGCGGAGCGAGATGAAGTCACCAGCGAGGCCTTCTCCTTGGGCTACGACCTCTACAGCCGGGAGAATGCCAGTATCTATGACAAGATGACCACCCGACTCCTGGCCTATGACTCCACCCGGGCTCTGATGTGCGGGATGGAGCTTGCGCATATGTGTGCTCGCCGGAGCATCACCATCGACAGCAACTTCTAGGATATGTTCAAGGCCAGGGAGGAGACGGTGGCTCAGGCGGCTACCTTGAAGAACGAGCTGGCAGACGCCACGCAACTGCTGTCCTCGCGTCGGGCGGAAGAGGTAAGCAATACCTTTCGCGACACTCGCTCTCGCCACTGCAAACTTCAACTTCCTTCTTTTCCTTTCATGCTAACCTCTCGCTCTACAGGCTTCCGCTCAGGTCGTAGCGCTTCTCGCGGAGCTAGCCCAGGCGCGATATGAGAACATCCTGCTGAGGGACCAGATCCTGCACCTGGAGGCGAATACGCCCCCTCCACTAGACGAAAGGTTGAAAAGCCAATACTATTCCGTCTACGACATCGACAAGCTCCTCCAGGCCAACGTGCAAGCTACGGTCAAGCTGACCCTGGAGACACTGTGGGATGTCGGTTGCTTGGATGGGAGGGGGGCAAAACCATTACCGCTTATCAACTTGTCCCCTAGCTCTTTGAGCCTGTCCCAAAGCTCCCAGGCGCGCCTGATTCCCCTCCCTCGGATGTCCCGAGATCCCCTGCCGCGGGTGGCGAGACATCCGGGGAGAGCTCAGGCGAGAGCTCCAGTGGGAGCTCAAGCGAGAGCTCTGAGGGGTATAGCGTGTCTCCATGAGGGTGCCTGATGAGTCCACTTTATATACCTATTTTCGGACTCATCTGGGCTAGTTTTCACTCGGTTGCACTTCACTTTTAGTTCATTATCATATATATTTCATCCTGTCTTTATTTCCATAGGAAGTGCACATTTATGCCAGTGGTTGTGTATTTTGTTGTTTTTATAGTTTGTACTCCTTTTTGTGATTGTCTGGAATGTCTGCACAGCTTAGTGGTTGGTTTTTCCTTTCGGTACAGGGGTCATGTGCGTGTTCCGGGATGGTTGTGAAACAGGAATACTGCGCACGATCATGGGATCTAATGCGCACGACCACTGGTCGTGCGCCCCTGATCGTGCGCACTACTCTACGTTTTCTAGAATCAGCCTGGGGTAAGCGCACGACCACTGGACATATTGCGCACGACCACTGGTCGTGCGCCACTGATCGTGTGCATTGATTCCTCTTTTCTGGAGTCCTGTCTGGGTAATCGCACGATCATTGGACTTAGTGCGCACGACCACTGGTCGTGCGCCACTCCTCGTGCGCTGTATCCAGTTCTTCTTCCTGTTATTCCATGCCAGTGCGCACGAGCATATGACATAGTGCGCACAACCACTGGTCGTGCGCCTGTGATCGTGCGTATTGTTCATTTCTGCTTTTGTATAAATAGTGCAGGTCTCGCCCTAATCACAGGATCTGCAGATCGCCCATTTCCTCCGCCGTTTTTCGCCTTTTCCGCCGTCCTCCTTCATCTTCCACCATAGGGAGGTGCTCCAGGCAAGCTTTCACCGCCAAATCCAAGCCGGAGCTTCCTCTCGGCCTTCTCCTTCATCCGTGAGCTTCAAGTAGAGTTTTGACGCCATAGCCATCAAGCAAAGGAAAGCTAGCAAACTTCGTCCTCTATCGTGAGACGAATAAGACGGGCCATTGGAAGGTGGTGACAGCCCTTCTCTATCCCGGAAGCAGTTGAGGACCGAGCTTGGATGCGGAATGACAACCTGACAATTCCAACCGTGAATCCTCAGCAAGACTTCAGATTCGGTCGATCTCTTGACTTGTACTTGCTTTATTGTTGAATATTGGTGTTTAACTTTATTTATATTGATGAAGTATGCTTAGTGTGTAAACGTTTTTATACAATTATGTCTATGTGATTGTATGTTTTCGTTATTTACTTGAGTTGCGGCATATTCCATCCACCACCATCCACCCTTGTCGCACTAGTAATTGCTAGTGGCGAGCGTAGCGAAGAGGTGCTTTCGACCCTCATTCCGCCGTTCTAACCACCTCATCCGCTAGCCTTCTCGTCCATCTGCCTAGTGATTCGGTGCATAGCGACCCGACTAGTCTTCCATCCCGCCTGACGAAGCATCGCATAGCGGCGTTATATAAGAGTAGTTGTTAGTATTTTATTTTCTGTTTACACAACATCAAAACCTCCCCTTAGTTAGCTCCGACCTGAGGACTTCAATCTCAAGTGCTACTCAAAATTAACTCCACCTTACTGTGTTCCTTGTGAGATCGATACTTGGGAAAACCCCCATTTTATATTACTTGTGCGACCGGTTCACTGCCGTGATCTATAGCATCAAGTTTTTGGCGCCGTTGCCGGGGAACACAGTCGTGTGAGTTTGTTGAGAGGGAGATAATAGATTGAAGCCCTTTTCCATTTGTGCATATCATTTTTTTTATTTGCTTTGTTATTAGAATTTTTATTTTGCTTATTTCTTTGATTTTCGATTTAGATATCAGATCCGTGCTATTTTCATTTTAGCTGTTTAGCACTTTTTCAGCAATTATTTTTATTCGTGATGGATCCTGATGCTGAGTGTCGTATCCTTGACAATTTGCGTCAATCCATCGATGTCATTGCTGCTATGAATGCCGAGCATTGCATTCGGTGTTTGTTATGTCAAGGTGTGGGCCACATGTTGAAGGATTGCCCTCGTTTGTGCAAGCCTTCTCCCTCTGAGGGCGTGTTCCCAACAACCTCTCGTTCGCGGAAGACTGTTGTGGACAGGCCTACCAGGGTGTTGTCTGGCCCATACACTGACATAACACACCTTGCTCATTCTTTACCCGTTGAGATTACTGAAGAATCTCTGGCCGCATACGACTCTTTCATGGGTCCCTCGATCCCTTTTTACGGGCTTTCCTTGAGTGATGATCACTCTGGTGTTAGCCAACAAAAAGAGGAGCAGGAACTCATGGGCGCTCCTATATGGGATGATGAGATTGTTCCGGTCATCGACGGGGTGGCGTATGCGAATGATTTTGCGATGGGGCCTGCTCATTCAGTGCTTGATTTTGAGAGCAGCCTTGCCCCTCCGCAATTTTTGCCGGATTGTGCTACTCCATTTTCTTGTGAGTCGGTTGATGATGCCATACTTGTTGATGATTCGGTGCCTGAGGTTGCGCCGAAGTGAGATTATGATTCCTCTATCTCCGACGGAGACAGTGGATCTTTGGAACACTTTTACGCACCCCGGTGGGATGAGGAATACCCTCTTTCTGATGTGGAGGTTTGCACCTCCTTATTGGATGAGGCCGTTCCTCCTACCACTGTGGACCTTGAGTTCTCGGATTCCCCTCGGTATGACTCGTATGATACCGACGATGATCTTTGCTTGGATCCTGCTGAGAGTGATACCGGGATCACTCTCCCTATTTCTGATTATTTTAGTTCTTCTTCTCTTTTATTACTTGATCCCCCTTCTTTATCTGAGCCTGTGCAGGATGAGTCTCCACAGGTATGTTGGGATGACGATGAGCTTTGTGCTCATGCCATTGCCATCACCTCCTGCGGGCCTGTGATAGACGATACCTTGCTAGGCAAGGATTTGTTTTGTGGTGAGATGAGTGAGGACTAGGCCTCCTCCTCATACTACTTCCTATTTCCTCTGCCTGCGAGGAGCAGGTATTATTATTTAGGTAGAGGGGTAACTGCTCTATCACCGTATCGGTACCTATTACCGAAACAGATATTGGAACAGTTACCTGTGCACTTTTTATTTCATAGGCCTATAAGCTAGAACTGTTTAGAATTTAATAAGTCGTGCTGGGATGACAATAACCCCAGTACTTATCTTTCATTTTCTGCATTTTATTTTTCTTGTCTATTTTTAGTTTTAGCATTTCCTTTTTGTATATTTTGTTTTGTTTTTGCGGAGCTCACCCCTGCAGGTATTCTTAGAAAATTGCATTGGCAGGGTTCTGATTCTTCGTATGGCGGGCCTGCTTCAGTTTCCAGGCCTCTTCTGGTATGCTCACTAGCTGAGCATTGGGTAACCTCTTCCCTTAGCTCTTTATGATTTTAATTTCTATATCATCTGCTGTATTGCTAGGTTTAAGTCTGGGGGAGAGCTAGTTTTGTTACCTTTTGCACGTGCACATCTCATGTGCATACTAGAAGCTTTTATTATTTTATTTTGCTTAGTACATTGCATCACACACCACTGCACCCACATGAGCGCGTGCTTAGCTGTTTGTGTGCCGCGAGTTAAACTCATTTCTTCGTTAGATTTGGGAAAATTATGGTGCTGGCTTAGGATTGTGAGACGGAGTAAAATGTTGGCCTTGTTGTGTTCATAGTCAACTGCTCTCGTCTCGTGTAGAAATTCGAGTAGATTTAATTTTTTTGTATGCTTTTAGTTTTATAATTTTCTAATTGCGTAAATACTTTTTATTCTACTCAAAAGTTGGTTAATCTGGTGTGAATCTGACGGTAGCTTTGGGATGTGTGTACACGGCCATTAGGATCATATTGCTCGAGTAGGGAGGATGGATAGTCTTTCTCGTTGGCTAAGAACTTGCCCCTAGCTACTCTCGAAGCATGGGTACATGGTTAGTCAAGTGCGTGCGTGATGTGGGCCTTCACTTTGTCTCGCTTGAGCCTTGTACCATTCCCGACATCTAACCGTTGCTATCCCCGTTGAGCCTGTCCCTTCCTTTGAAATCCCTTCACCTCGCTACTATAGTCATATAGCCTTTCCTACTCGCACATCTGAATGTGATCGCTCGGTTAGTTTGTTTTGTTGTAGTTTATATCCGTTTTGTGTGGGCAGTTTTGTTGGTGTTTGTGCAGCTTGTGATGTTGTCGTGTTTTCCTATTTTGTTTTGGCTATTTGGATAAAAGAAAAAAATAAAAAAAGGGGAAAAGAAAAAAAATATGATAGTAAATAAAAAGAAAATTCCCAATGGGGAATACAAAAAAAAACAAGAAATGTATTTGTATATCTATTATTGCTGAGTTTTGCAATGTGGTTGAGTTGTGTTCGTTATGGGCTTGCGCGCACCGTCAAAAGTCCAGGTCTGGTGATGCGTCGCACGTGTTTGTCCATTGAGTTTAGCTGTGTATGTTTTCGGGCGATCTTATTTTGGGTGTGCGTGTCCGTCTTGTTTACCTTTATATACCCCGCCTTCACCTAAGCCTATATTATACTCCAAGTCCTACGGATTCGTGCTTGAGTCTAACTAGTGCCGTGGAGAGAGTGTGAAAGGGCAAGCATATGGTCACCGACATTGGTGGATTCCTTTGGAGGTTATCCGGAGCTCCGATCTTCGGCAATGCCCGCCTAGCGATTAGTCTACTTTCTCCCTACGCATGACCGGATGATTCACCGTGATTCCATTTTTGAGTAATAATAAAATTTTGATACTCATTGTGAAAAGTATAAACTATTTTGTATACTTAGAAATTTCTTCTATTATATTTTTACGCACGCGAGCATGCGACTTCGCATGGTACTTCGTATCGCAATTTCTTTGTTAACTAATATTTTTCCCTATCTGCTTAGATTTTGTTTGCTCGGGACGCGCAAACAGTTAAGTCTGGGGGTGTGATGAGTCCACTTTATATACCTATTTTCAGACTCATCTGGGCTAGTTTTCACTCGGTTGCACTTCACTTTTAGTTCATTATCATATATATTTCATCCTGTATTTATTTCCATAGGAAGTGCACATTTATGCCCGAGTTTGTGTATTTTGTTGTTTTTATAGTTTGTACTCCTTTTTGTGATTGTCTGGAATGTCTGCACAGCTTAGTGGTTGGTTTTTCCTTTCGGTACAGGGGTCGTGTGCGTGTTCCGGGATGGTTGTGAAACAGGAATACTGCGCACGATCATGTGATCTAATGCGCACGACCACTGGTCGTGCGCCCCTGATCGTGCTCACTACTCTACGTTTTCTAGAATCAGCCTGGGGTAAGAAAACGACCACTGGACATATTGTGCACGACCACTGGTCGTGCGCCTCTGATCGTGTGCATTGATTCCTCTTTTCTGGAGTCCTGTCTGGGTAATCGCACGATCATTGGACTTAGTGCGCACGACCACTGGTCGTGCGCCACTCCTCATGCACAGTATCCCAGTTCTTCTTCCTATTATTCCATGCCAATGCACAAGAGCATAGGACATAGTGCGCACGACCACTGGTCGTGCGCCTGTGATCGTGCGCATTGTTCATTTCTGCTTTTGTATAAATAGTGCAGGTCTCGCCCTAATCCGCAGGATCCGCAGATCGCCCATTTCCTCCGCCGTTTTCCGCCTTTTCCGCCGTCCTCCTTCATCTTCCACCCTAGGGAGGTGCTCCGGGCAAGCTTTCACCGCCAAATCCAAGCTGGAGCTTCCTCTCGGCCTTCTCCTTCATCCGTGAGCTTCAAGTAGAGTTTTGACGCCATAGCCATCAAGCAAAGGAAAGCTAGCAAACTTCGTCCGCTATCGTGAGACGAAGAAGACGGGCCATTGGAAGGTGGTGACAGCCCTTCTCTATCCCGGAAGCAGTTGAGGACCGAGCTTGGATGCAGAATGACAACCCGACGATTCAAACCGTGAATCCTCAGCAAGACTTCGGATTCGGTCGATCTCTTGACTTGTACTTGCTTTATTGTTGAATATTGGTGTTTAACTTTATTTATATTGATGAAGTATGCTTAGTGTGTAAACGTTTTTATACAATTATGTCTATGTGATTGTATGTTTTCGTTATTTACTTGAGTTGCGCCATATTCCATCCACCACCATCCACCCTTGCCGCACTAGCAATTGCTAGTGGCGTGCGTAGCGAAGAGGTGCTTTCGACCCTCATTCCGCCGTTCTAACCACCTCATCCGCTAGCCTTCTCGTCCATCCGCCTAGTGATTCGGTGCATAGCGGCCCGACTAGTCTTCCATCCCGCCTGACGAAGCATCGCATAGCGGCATTGCATAGGAGTAGTTGTTAGTATTTTATTTTCTGTTTCCGCAACATCAAAACCTCCCCTTAGTTAGCTCCGACCTGAGGACTTCAATCTCAAGTCCTCCTCGAAATTAACTCCACCTTACTGTGTTCCTTATGAGATCGATACTTGGGAAAACCCCCATTTTATATTACTTGTGCGACCGGTTCACTGCCGTGATCTATAGCATCAGCGCCCCCTTTTCTCTTTCCTTTTCGCTTCATTGTAAAGAGCGAGGCCCTCTAAACATGTAGTTATACCTTGTAAACATTGTGTATGTATTGCCATTTTCTTCTTATTGCAAGTGCGCTTAATACGATTGTTGTGGTCGAGTGCTTCTCAAGCACGCTTTCGCCAGGGCCCTTGGCCTCCCTAGGGTAGTCTCCCTTAGTGATGGATAGGCGGGAACCTGTCTAAAGGGCTCAAGGTTTAGACGTTTCATTTCTGCATTCTGCCGAAAACCGCCGGGAACATTGCTCGTGTGCCCTTCAGGACGAGACCGTCCCTCTTTATCCTGCGGGAACTGTTCGAAGCTTTCGCCGTGCACCTCCCGCTATCTAACCAAGAATAGTTTCAGGAGCCTTCCCGCCGAGAACTTCCTTCGGTGAGATCTCCTTGGCGGAGACCTCCCCACCGAGATCTATTCTGGCCGAGACCTCTCCTGCCTTTTCCTCTTTTTCATTCCGTGTTCCGGGTGCGTTTCTTGCGCTGCTCAGAGCATCCGATTTGGAGAGTGTCCTAGGATCAAAAACTTCCCTCCCCTAGGTGAGCCTTCAGGCATGCCAACTAGATGAGAATCTGCGCAGCGGGTCTACCTGGGGCCGAGCCGAGCTCGGGGTGCCGATGAAGTTCTCAAACAAAACCTATCCCCTACAGGCGAGCCTTTGGACCTGCCAGCTAGATGAGAGCCTGCACAGTGGGTCTACCTGGGGCCGAGCCGAGCTCGGGGTGCCGATGAAGTTTCCTCAAACCAAACATATCCCCCACAGGCGAGCCTTCGGACCTTCCAGCTAGATGAGAGCCTGTGCAGCGGGTCTACCTGGGGACGAGCCGAGCTCGGGGTGCCGATGAAGTTCTCAAAGCAAACCTATCCCCCACAGGCAATCCTTCGGACCTGCCAGCTACATGAGGGCCTGCACATTAGGTCTACCTAGGGCCGAGCCGAGCGCGGGGTGTCGATGAAGTTCTCAAACCAAACCTATCCCCCATAGGAGAGCCTTTGGACCTGCCAGATAGATGAGAACCTGCGCACCGGGTCTACCTGGGGCCGAGCCGAGCTCGGGGTGCCGATAAAGTTTATTCAAACTAAACCGATCCCCCACAGGAGAGCCTTCGGACCTGCCACCTAGATGACAACCTGCGCAGCGGGTCTACCTGGGGCCGAGCCGAGCTCGAGGTGCCAATGAAGTTCTCAAACCAAACCTATCCCCCACAGGCGAGCCTTCGGACATGCCAACTAGATGAGAGCCTGCGCAGCGGGTATACCTGGGGCCGAGCCGAGCTCGGGGTGCCGATGAAGTTTCCTCAAACCAAACCTATCCCCCACAGGCGAGCCTTCAGACCTGTCAGCTAGACGAGAGCCTGCACAGCGAGTCTACCTACGACCGAGCCGAGCTCGGGGTGCCGATGAAGTTTCCTCAAACCAAATCTATCTCCCACATGCGAGCCTTCGGACCTGCCAGCTAAATGAGAGCCTGCGCAGCGGGTCTACCTGAGGCCGAGTCGAGCTCGGGGTGGCGATGAAGTTCTAAAAACCAAACCTATCCCCCACAGGCGAGCCTTCAGACCTGCCAGCAACATGAGAGCCTACGCAGCGGGTTTACCTAGGGCCGAGCCAAGCTCGGGGTACCGATGAAGTTTCCTCAAACCAAACCTATCCCCCACAGGCGAGCCTTCGGACCTGCCAGCTAGATGACAGCCTGCACAGTGGGTCTACCTGGGGCCGAGCTAAGCTCGGGGTGCCGATGAAGTTCTCAAACTAAACCTATCCCCCACAGGCGAGCCTTCGGACCTGCCAGCTAGATGAGAGCCTACGCAGCGTGTCTACCTGGGGCCGAGCTGAGCTCGGGGTGCCGATGAAGTTTCCTCAAACCAAACCTATCCCCTATAGGCGAGCCTTCAGACTTTCTAGCTAGATGAGAGCCTGCGCAGCGGGTCTACCTGGGGCCGAGCTGAGCTCGGGGTGCCGATGAAGTTCTCAAACCAAACCTATCCCCCACAGGCGAGCCTTCGGACCTGCCAGCAAAATGAGAGCCTGCGCAGCGGGTCTACCTGGGGCCGAGCCGAGCTCGGGGTGCCAATGAAGTTTCCTCAAACCAAACCTATCCACCACAGGCGAGCCTTCAGACCTGCCAGCTAGATGAGTGCCTGCGTAGCGGGTCTACCTGGGGCCGAACCGAGCTCGGGTTATTACAAAACACAAAATTACGTCCTATTATAAAAATTTCACAACAGGCAAGGGAAAATCAAGACAACTGATGGAGTATAATAAGTTTAATTTTGGATACACAATTACATCCTTCCCATTTCATGGGTAGAAGCGTTTCAGGTCATCGCCGCTCCAGGTGTGGCTTAAGGCTCTTCCCTCCAAGTGCTGGAGGTAGTAACCTCCCGTTCCAAGGACTTCCTTCACTATGTACGGTCATTCCTAGTTCGGGTTGAGCTTGCCTACGGGAGCCGACCTTCCTTCCGTGTCAACCTTTCTCAGCACCAGATCTCCTTCAGTAAACTGCTTGACCCTGACATGCTTATCAAAATACTTGGCCATCCGCCACTTGATCTCTTCTTGCCTGATAGCTGCCACATCCCGCAGTTCTTCCACCATATCTAGCGAGAGGCGTAGCCCCTCTTCATTTTCCAATCTCCAAGTCTCATCTCCTTCGCCCGCGGATGTGACCCGCGGGGACCGAACCTCGAACTCCACTGGTAGGTCCGCCTCACACCCGTAAGAAAGCTTGAAGGGGGTCTCACCGGTGGCTGTGTTTAGGGTCGTTCGCAAGGCCCATAGGACTAAGGGGAGCTGCTCCACCCAATTTCCCTTTAAGTTCTCCACCTTCTTTTTGAGCAGGTTTATAATGATTTTGTTTGCCGCTTCCATCTGGCCTTTGCTTTGGGGGTGGTGGACAGATGCAAATCTGAGGTATATCCCCAGTTGGGCGCAGAAGTTGATGAACTCTTCATTGGAAAACTGGGGGCCGTTATCTGTCACTATTGCTCGAGGAAACTCGTGTCTGCATATGATTTCCCCCCAGATGAAGTTCCTTATGACTTGCGAGGTGACCTTGGCCAAGGCCTTAACCTCCAGCCACTTTGAGAAATAATCGATCATGGCCAAGAGGAACCTCATCTGTCCACTAGCCGGAGGAAAAGGCCCAACTAAATCCATCCCCCAGATGGCGAACGACCATGGTGCCATGATGCTTCGGAGCCTTTGAGCTGCCAAGAGCAGAAGGGGGCACAGAGCTGGCACTTCTGATACCTCATTGCAAACTCCGCGGTATCCTTCCTTAGGGTGGGCCAGAATTATCCCTGCCTGACCACCCTCGACTTCAACATCCGACCTCCAGAATGACTGCCGCACTCGCCCGAGTGCAACTCTCCCAAGATCCTTGGGATCTCTTCTTCGGTCACACATCTAGCTAGGAGCCCTGACAACATCTTGCAATACAACCCCCTTCTATCATCAGGTAGTGAGCTTCCTTGCGCCTGAAGCTCTTCGTATCTTTAACCTCCTGTGTCAGTTTGCCTGTGGTCAGGAAGGTTACCAACGGGTCCACCCACGAGGATCGCCGACCTACCTCCATCAACTCCCCTTCCTCAATGGCTGGACGAAAAAGTTCAGTCAGGGTCCCTCCTCCCCAAGGCCCAAACTTTTCCAATCGATCAACGACCGTGCTCTCCTCCCTGGGGACATGATGGATTGAGAATGACCGGAACCCACCGATGATAGCCCTTGCTTTGGAGAGGTATTTTATGTGGGTAGGTTCTCGAGCTTCAAACTCTCCTCAGATCTGCGACGCTACTACCATTGAGTCGGTGAAGGCCTCCACATCCTGAATCTCAAGCTCGTTTGACAAGCGAAGGCCGGCGATCACAGACTCATACTCCGCTTGGTTGTTGGTCACTGGAAAATGGTAAGCCACTACCTGCTCTATCGCGACTCCCTGGGGGATGATCAACACCACTCCTCCCCCGAGGGAGTGTTTTCTCGAGGCCCCATCAACCATCATCTTCCACGCTTCCTGTGGTTGCTGCTCTCCCTCCCCGACTTAAACAACATAAACTGCCAGAAAATCTACCACCGCTTGCGCCTTGATGGAGAGTCTCGGAACAAAAGAGATGTCAAACTCGCTTAGTTCAATGGACTACTTAGCAAGTCTGACCGAGTGCTCTACTCCTTCGAAGACCTTGCAGAGAGGATGGTCGGTCACCACCCTAATCGAGTGCGCTTGAAAGTATGGCCGGAGTTTCCTTACAGAGATGACCAAAGAGTAAGCTAGCTTTTCGAGGATGGTGTAGCGGAGCTCTGCTTTCTTCAATATCCGGCTGACGTAGTAGATGGGCAGTTGCTTCTTTCCTTCTTCCCTTACTTGGACGGAGCTCACCGCCTCTGCTCCTACTCTAAGGTACAAGGTCAGGTCCTCCCCTTCTTTTGGGCTTTGAAGCAGAGGAGCCTGAGAGAGCTGTCTCTTTAGCCCTTGGAAGGCTTCTTTGCACTCGGCGGTCCACTCAAACCTTTTATTCCCTCGCAGCACCTTGAAGAACGAAGAACACTTATCTCCTGACCTGGAGAGGAACCTGCTCAGCCCAGCCAGCTTGCCTGTCAAGCACTGGACCTCCTTGGCATTGCGAGGTGATTCTAAATCTAGGATGGCCTTTACCTTGTCCGGGTTAGGTTCCACCCCTGCCGGAGTCAAGAGGTGCCCAAGGAACTTCCCGCGGCTGGCCCCGAAGACACAGTTCAAGGGGTTCAGCCTCATCTTGAACCTCCTCAGGGTGGGGAACGTCTCTTCTAGATCTTTCAGGTGCGAATCCACGCACTTGCTCTTGATCATTAGGTCGTCGACATAGACCTCCAAGTTTCTCCCCCTCTGATCTTGGAAGACCCGATCCATCATGCGTTGGTAGGTAGCCCCTGCATTCTTCAACCCAAAGGGCATAATTTTATAACTGAATCACCCCTCCCTTGTGATGAAGGAAACATCCTTGAGGTCGGGAGGGTGCATCCGGATCTGGTGATAACCTGAAAAAGCATCCAAAAAGCTCATAATAGAAAAACCGACGGCTGAGTCAACCAGCGCGTCGATCGGAGGCAGGGGGTAGCAATCCTTAGGGCATGATCTATTTAATAAAGAGAAATCGATACACATTCTCCATTTACCACCCCATTTTTTAACCATTACCACATTGGAGATCCAGCCTGGATACTAGATCTCTAAGATGAAGCCGGCCTCCAGGAGCTTCCTTACCTCTTCGTGGATGGGCTCCTCCAGCTTGGTGGCGATGGTTCTCATCTTCTGGCGTATGGGGCAAGTGCGGGGGTCCAGGTTTAGGCGGTGGCAGGCCACGTCCGCGTCGATGCCCGGTATGTCTGCCGCGCTCCAAGCGAAGATGTCGATGTTGCTTTGAATGCAGGCCCGCACTCGCTCCCGGGCCTCGAGACTCAAGCCCCCACTGACCCTAACCCTTTGCACCTGCCTCGCGCTAGTGAAGACCTCCATCTCCACCACTTCCTCGGCCGGTTCCAGCCGCGACTGCTCCCAGCCGACCCTTGCTTCTTCCTCCACCTCCAGCTCCTCCCTTCCTACCTCCTACTCAATCTCCATTGCCTCCTCCGGCCCCTCCTGCTGCTTCTTGACTTCTAGGCCCCTCTGGGTCTCTCCCTCAGCTCCTCCTGCTTCTCGCTCTTCTACCTCCATCACCCCCTTCAGGCTCTCCTGCTCTTCATCCCTCTGGACCTCCTATACATCTCCTCCCTGTTGCTCCTCCTCAATCTCCTCCCCCTGACTTCCTCTTCAGCTATCTCTTTCATCTCCTCTAGGCTCACCTCCTCTTCTCCGACATCTTCTTCATGCGTCGCCATCTCCTTCTCCAACTCCTCCACCTCTAACATCCAAGATATGGTGTTGACTGCAGTAACGTACCACTGTCTTGCCACCTTCGGGTCCCCTCTGACCTTGACCTGCACCCCTCCATTGTTGAACTTAAGGCACTGATGAAACGAGGAGGGGACGCAGCGAAAGGCGCTGATGAGGGGGCACCCAAAGATGGCATTATAGCTTTCTTGGGGCATCCATGATCACAAACCTGCAGTTCCGTGACACGCCCCCCAACTTCACGTGCAGCCCTACTCCCCCTTCCACTTCTTTCCTCTCTCCAGAGAACCCGAACATCGGTCCATCCGAAGCCAAGATCCTCTTCCCTTCAACCCTCATCTCATCGAAGGCCTTCTTGAAGATAACATTTACCGAGCTCCCGTTATCCACCAGTATCCTCGAGACCGTGAAATTCTCCATCGCCGCCTGGATCACTAGGGAGTCACAGAATGGATCTTCATAGTCCGACATGTCTGCTGACGAGAAGGTGATCTTTTCTTCCGGTGGGGGAGCCCGGGAGGTAGAGGCGACCCCCCTTCGATACATGGTTTGTAGGCTCCCCTTGCGAGTTGCCTCGATCCCCACTCCTCCGTGAATCACCCCGATTCCTCCCCGGGTTCCCACGTCTACCCGATGTTCACACCTATCCTCCATCTCCCCCTACTGTACTTCCATGATCCTAACCAGTGGATCCTGCCTCCCTGCGCCTCTTGCTTCCCTCATCTCTAAGAACTCAGGGCAGGTGGCCGTTGCGTGACCCTCCTCCTAGTGGAAGTCACAAAATAGCAACGCCACCCTACCCCTTCTTCCTTCTCCTCCTCCCCTTCTCCCTGCTCCTCGAACTCCTCTCCTCGCTCCTCTTCCTCTGCCCACCTCCATGGACTCTTGCAGCGGCGGGACCCGACCCCTTGGCTCCTGCCTCCACGCCGGTTGGTAGAACCTCCTGGGTTCCCGTAGATTATCCCTTCCTTGATAGCCACCTTCTTGGCCCAGGGGGCGACCCTCCTAGGGCCTCCAACCCAACTAGTTGTTCGGCTCCCGGGCCCTCCATCCCTGCTGCTGCCCCTGTCTTCGGGTCTCTGCCCCTCTCCTTTCTTCTCTCTGCTCCCTCTGCTCCCTCGGCTCCTTCTACCTTCCCACTGCAGGTTCCTTTACATCATCCTCCGCCAGCCTGACCAACTTCCTGGCGAATGCGTGGTTTGCTCTCTAGAAGCCTATCTCCTTTGCCGCCCTCTAAATGAGCTCCTCAAAGGAGAGGGGGGCACTCTCTTCAACTTCATACTAAAGAATCCCGGCCTCAGCCCTAGGGTAAAGGCGAGCATCAATGTGTACCCTGGGACCTCCTGGACCAGGAGGATCTCTTCCTGAAACCGGTCGACATAGTGACCCAGTGTCTCATCCGGATTCTGCCTCACCGCAAACAGGCACTCCACCTCCTTGTTCCGCTTCTTCGATGTTGAGAACCTCAACAGGAAACTTCTTTGCAGATCTTCAAAATAGTAGATCGACCTTGCTGGCAACTGGTGGAAGCAGTCCCGAGCCCTCTCCTTCAACGTGATGGCATATAGCCGGCATTTGAAGGCATCCGTCATCTGCCTTATCGAAACGACATCTTCAAACCACTATACGTGCCATACAGGGTCATCCTTTCCTGAGTAGTAGGACATGTCAGGCTCCCGGAACCCCTCCGGTACCGGAGCTGAGAAGATGAGCTCGATGAACGGGCTCTCGCCTCCTGCCTGGCGAGAGGGCACGTCCCGCAACCTCGGCTGGCTGTCCCGATCCGCGAGACCGTGCCCAGGGAAGAGCTCTCGCACTGCCGCCTCCCTCTCGCCCAGATCTCTCAAAGCCTCCTTTCCCGGGCACTGGCATGGGAAGAGCTCCCGCGCCGCCACGTCTCTCTCACCAGACTCCACCGGGACCTCCTTCCCCGGGCGCTGGCCAGGGGCATTCTCGCCAAAGAGCGGGACCTCCTCTATCGGAACCTGAGGTGTGGCCCACTCACTTCAGTCCGAGAAGGCCAAGCTGATGGTCTACAGGACTTCTCGCCTGAAGTCATCCAGCATCTTCCTCGTCGCTTCCTCTCCCCGTGTAACGCCACGAAAATTGTATTTGAGTTGGTCGCGTAAAAAGGGATTTTTGGTGCCGGTAGAGGGGTACATGACCTAGGACACGGGCGTGTCCAAGGCCATCTCTGGCTGGTGTTTTGGCCATTTTCATCCCGAGAAGCACACAGCTAGAAACACAGCTGAATGATACGGGCGTGTCATTTGACACAGGTGTGTGCCTAACCGTGTTTGTACCAGTGTTCTGCGTTCGACCATCGCGCCTGGTTCGACGATCGTGCTAGCCGATTGAGTTCGACGAATAGTGTTCGGGAGGAACACACCAGGCGATACGGGCATGGAGGGAGGGTGTGTCCCCCTACATTCGACGATCGTCGAATGACGCTCGACGATTGTCGAGTGACCCTCTGCGTTCGACGATCGACGATAGTTGCTCGATGATTTTCGGGTTACACGGGCGTGTTCATACCCGTGTCCCTACCCGTGTTCAGTTGGGTCGTGTCCGTTGCCGTGGCGATTACATGTGACACGCTCCCTGGTCACGGGCGTGTCGAGGACCCGACACGGGCGTGTCAGGTGAGACACGGGCGTGTATTTTCCCATGTGTCTTTTCTTCGTTCGACGATCGTGCCTCGATCAAGGCACATGGCCTGGAACACGGCCGTGTGCGAGGCCGTGTTCGGCCCAGGTTAGGGGATTTTTGTGCAGATCAGAGCTGTTCATTTTCTTTAATTAAGATCCAATGGCCCAGGTGGTTTCCTGCTATGTTAAGGTCGTGAATGAGGGAGTTAACTCTTCTTTTTCTCCAAGCCATTCTCTTTCCAAGGAGTTAGAGAGAGGAGGAAGAAGGAGGAGGATTCCGGCCGCCGGCGGAGCATCAGAGCACCATTTTGAGAACTGAGAGCGGATCCGTGGAAGAAATTCCATTGCGAAGATTTTTATCCGTGTAGGTTTTCCGTGGCGCAAAAGCGGACTACAAGGGTATCGATTCTCTACTTGAGCATGTGAAGCTCTCTCCCTTTTTGCATAGGGAAACCCGCTCCCGCGAGTGTGCGGTGAGTGCGTGGTGTTCCTTGGGGTTGATGTGAATTGTCCCCCTTGTGTTGCATATAGAGCCCGGAATCGACGTACGGGCATAGGCATTGTGTGTGAAGCCTACCCGAATGTGTATTATCTGGAACGGTGATGTTGCATTTGATATGTTTTTCCGGAGAAGACTCCATGCTTTGGGTTTTTCGGGTTTCTACACGGTAGATTGCAACAGGGATCCTTGGGGATTAACTCCAAGGCGCACCCGAAAAACTGAGCGGAAACGTGTTCTGCTAACTTGGCGGTCAGGGAACCGGCCTTGAACATAACTGGGTTATGTTATTGTTTCAAAAAGTTTTGGGATCCGAGAGAAGCTTGGCTCGTGTGTATGTCTTAAAGTGACTATGTGTTGTAAGCAACGGACAAGTGGAATTAGACCTAGGCTATGTGGTTCTGTGCGAGAGACCCGAAAAGGGGACTGGCCGTTGGCATAGTCGGGAGCCTTAGACGGTGGTCAGAAAGGCTAAATGCTCACATGGTTGCCATCTTTGGGATGGTGGTGAAGACGCTGAAGTGTCAGGATTCACCGTTAATGTGCCCTGAGTGCACGAGGTGTTTGGTCGTGCGAGTCTACACCTGTGTCGTAGTATAACTGTGCTTTATTATTTTACCAGGCTAATGATATGCAGGGAAAGAGCACCGCCGTCCCGAGTAAGGGGCGGGTTCGTTATAATTTGGTCGGCTTTTGGCTGACCGTTCCTTTGTTTGCCACCATGCGGTGGAATGTTGCTTGCAGGTGCTGCGGAGCCGAGTGCAAAAGAGCGGGCTGGAGCCCATGTTGCCGTGCTGGCCCTCGAAGGTCGTAAAGAATCGTTGTTTTTTTACTTTGTCATGTGTGGCCGTCCTGCAAGCCGATGTATGTAAAACACTATTTATTAAGTGAACTATTGTAAGGCCATAAGGCCATGTACCTTTTCAGTGTATTTGGGTTTCATTCCTGTTGTGTGGATGTGGACATTCATTATTATGGATTTAAGATTTTGGTTCTTTCAACTATTTAAAAGCGTCCGCTAGAATGCTCTGTGTAGGACGAGTAGTCTTAATTGGAATGTCTGGATATTCTTATGTAAGCCTTCCGACTATCTGTGGTATATGGCGTCGGGTTCCAGCTGGACCTTCTGTTATATGACATGCGACGGATGGGGGTGTTACAATTTGGTATCAGAGTTCTGGTTACGGTCAAGCTTAAATGAATTCATGGGCGAATTCTTTTAAGGGGTGGTGAGCACATGTGTGCGTTATCGTTATAACATCAAAAAGAACCCATGTCCACTTATGAATGAACAATACTCGTGTTTGAGGAACCTGCGCGTTCGTATAATTATTTTTTGCAATTTTGTTTGGTTACTCATTGGTGTTTTGTACGACTATAGGTGACCGGGAGTGGCGCAGAACCGATAGAACATCTGGTTTTTGAGGATTATAGTTTACCCAGTGGCGTGCTTGAGACTGAAAGTTCACCTAGTGTCCACTATCTTCACCTATGGGGGGGGGGATAGGTGACGTGCAGCGTTTTTGCGGAATTTAAAATGGTACCTGCACAATAAAAACAAACAGCACAGCACACAGAATACACAAGCAATTTATAGTGGTTCCCCGATTTGGGTACATCCACTTTCCCCCTTCGACCTATCTCCCAACAAGGGACGACTCGGTCTCTTCACCAACAGGATTGAAATCCAATCCTTGCACTATCAGAAGGAACCCTTCCACACGTGGGAGTCAACACTCCCACAAAACGGGTTGCACCCAACCCTTACAACACGGAACCACCGTTCCTTTACAACAAAAATAAAATAGAATGTACAAAAGATACAAACTACGTTTGGAGACAAGGTGTCCCTCTTCGTTGACGACGTGTTCTTGAAGTTCACGAAAAGTCCACAACCCTAGACTCTCTTGGAGAGGATCTCCCCGGAACCGGCGGCGGCAAGAAGGGCGGCGTCTAGGTTCACGGGATCGGCGGCGACGACGACGTGCAGCTGCTGTACTTTGGAGATCCAAACTTCGTAGCAAAGCTAGCTAGGTCTACCAACGGTCACACGAGGATCGGTCGTCTCGATCGATTTGGATGGGGAAGTTTTTCCCGATCAACAAATCGAGAGACAAGGGATCTCTGGATAGACGCGTGAGACTCTAAGCTTGGCTAAGCTTCTGTCGCCGGAGATTGGGAAGAAACGCGATCAACAGCGGTGACCAACTTGCTCGAGCGACGACGACGGCGGCGGCGGAGCGGAACTCGCGATTTTAGGGTTCGATCGTGCTCGGCTTCTTTTCTGTGTATATTCCGTTCAAAATACCCGTATATATATACTGTAGACGCTTTCAAAATGACCATTGTGGGACCCACAAGAAGAATCCTTAAGTCCCGGTCCAGAACATTGTCAGCGGCAGAATCCGGTTCAGGAACTTCCAGAGAAATCGCTAAGTAAAAATCGGCGAGAATCACAGGTGATTCTCGACGAATCGGCGAGAATCAGTTAGTGATTCTCGACGATTCGTCGAGAATCACTAGTGATTCTCGCCGAATCACTTTTTGATTCTCAATGAATATTACTTGGTATTCATGATCTGCTCTGCGATGGGTTCGGCGAGAATCACTAGTGATTCTCGCCGAATCTTACTTGGCACCGTTTTGAGGTAGCCGGAAAGAGTCGGCGAGAATCACTAATGATTCTCGACGATTCGGCGAGAATCAATAGTGATTCTCGCCGAATCGGCGAGAATCACTTGGTGATTCTCGTCGAATTATACTTAGACGAATTTTCGTCTTTCCACCCAAGAGCTGCTCCTTGACCCATCCTTGCTCCTTGTCTTCTCTTGCATAAACACGGCCCTGTACTTGAAAGTAAGTGCACTCCAATAGAGAGAGTACACGTAGGCCAACACACTAATCTGCTCAACGAGGGATTACGTCGTGCAGACCCGTGTATATTGACCTACTGCACCCTGACATTGGTGTGCACTTAGCGTGGAAAAACTGCAAGTACAACTTGAAAGATTTTATCAAATACATTGTCTATTGACCTTAGCTTGTCCAGGGGCTTCTTCAAATCAGGTACATTGTGGATACAATACCCAACAATCTCCCCCTATTTGAAGAAGCCTAAACCCTACAAGCTAAGGTGAATAGAGCATATGGGAATGAAAACCATAAACTTGAAATAGAGTTGAGTGAGTTATCCATTACCAATACCAATTTTTTGGGAACAAGCTTGGAGCCACCTTAGCCTTAGCCGAGAGGGTAATCTCCCCCTTTTCGGCTTCTGCAAATCGGGGTCGGTAGCATTTGACCCCTTGCTCCCCCTCAGTTCTTGCGTCTGTGCTCGCACTTGAGTTCCTTGCTCCCCCTCAGATCGTGTACGAGCCTGGAGCTTCTGTAGTCTTCATTCCTCATAATTGAGCATCCCCAGTTCAGTCTTGAAAAGATTGAACTTGGCCTCGTCTAAGGGCTTTGTGAATATATCAGCAATCTGCTTGTCCGTGGGGACATAACAGAGAGAGATGTCCTTGTTCTCCACGTGCTCCCGAATGAAGTGGTAGCGCACTTCAATATGCTTCGTTCTGCTGTGCGATACCGGATTGTTGGCAATGGCAATTACACTGGAGGAGTCGCAGTACATTGGAACTTCCTTGAACTGAAGGTCGTAGTCGGCTAACTGGTTTCTGATCCATAGGAGTTGTGCGCAACAGCTTCCTGCCGAGATGTACTCAGACTCTACTGTGGAGGTAGCTACATAATTCTGCTTCTTGCTGTTCCATGAGATAAGCCTTCTTCCAAGGAATTGACACGTCCCGGAAGTGCTTTTCCTGTCATCCCTACTCCCTGCAAAATCAGCATCTGAAAATCCTATTAGCTCGACATCATTGTTTCTCAGGTACCACAAGCCAAGACTGGGAGTACCTTTAAGGTATCTTAGATTTCGTTTCGCAGCGACATAGTGAGATTCCTTAGTGTTCACCTGATATCTGGCACAGACACATGTGGAGAACATGATATCCGGTCTACTGGCAGTAAGGTAGAGCAGGGATCCAATGATGCTTCTGTATTTGGTTTCATCGAAAGGTTTACCTTTCTCATCCTTATCCAGAGACATAGTGGATCCCATTGGAGTCCTCATAGAGGTTGCACTCTCCATACCGAATTTCTTAAGGAGTTCATTTGTGAACTTCGTCTGAGAGATGAAGATTCCATCCTCAGACTGTTTCACTTGAAGTCCTAAGAAAAACTTGAGCTCTCCCATACTGCTCATTTCAAACTTTTCTTGCATAAGTTTAGAAAACTTTTTGCAAAGATTGTTGTCCGTTGAGCCGAATATTATGTCATCGACATAGATTTGCACCAGCAAAATCTTGCCTTTGACTTCCCTGAGAAACAATGTTTTATCTATTTTACCTCTAGAGAACTTGTTCTCAAGAAGAAAACTAGATAAAGTCTCATACCAAGCTCGTGGAGCTTGTTTCAACCCATATAAGGCTTTATTATGAAAATAAACATGATTGGGATAAGTAGGATCGACAAAACCTGGGGGTTGAGCGACGTATACTTCCTCTTTCAGGTCTCCGTTCAAGAATGCTGATTTCACATCCATTTGATAGACTGTGAATCCTTTGTGTGAAGCATACGCCAGGAACAATCTGATTTCCTCGAGCCATGCTACTGGTGCGAAGGTCTGGTCGAAGTCAATCCCCTCCTCCTGTCTGTAACCTTGAGCCACCAGCCTGGCCTTGTTCTTTACGATGACACCATTTTCATCTAGTTTGTTTCTGAAGATCCACTTGGTGCCAATCACATTCTGCTTGTATGGTCTGGGAACTAGCGTCCAAACGTTGCAACGTTCAAATTGATGTAGTTCATCTTGCATGGCCAGAATCCATGCCGCATCCTTGTTCGCCTCGTCTAACTTCTTTGGCTCAACCTGTGACAGGAAGCTAAGATGCAATACTTCGTTAATAGTACCTCTTCGAGTTCTGACACCGACACGAGGATCTCCGATGATCTGTTCTCTAGGATGATCCCTCACGTGCCGGAGCTCTAAAAGTCTGGCGTCTGGAGCTTCGACTACTTCTTGGGCTTCTCCTTCTTCTAAGAGATTTGTTCCATTTTGATCTTCAACATTTTCAGATGACGTGGAGGTGGAAACTTTGACGTACTTAGGAGTGTCATCTTTAGCGGTCTCATCCAGACTCAGCTGTTCAAGTCGTGCACCTACATCTTCAAGAATACCACTGGAAGAATTGCTGTTAAGCAAACTTCCTTCATCAAATACAACATTTATTGATTCTTCTACCACTAGGGTTTTCTTATTGAAGACCCTATATGCCCGACTGTGGGAACTATAGCCCATAAATATGCCTTCGAAGCATTTTTCACCAAATTTAGTACGCGGGTACTTCCCATTATTCAGTACATAGCATCTGCAACCAAAAATCCTCAAGTAGGACATGGTTGGTTTCCTGCCTTTCAGTAGCTCGTAAGGCGTCTTACGATGATGTTTGTTGATCAATGCTCGGTTTTGTACATGACAAGCTGTATTGACAGCCTCTGCCCAGAAGTATTCCGGGAGAGAAGCGTCTTTCAACATTGTCGTGCAAGCTTCAATGAGAGTTCTATTTCTCCTCTCCGCAACTCCATTTTGCCGAGGAGTGCGCGGGGAGGAAAACTCATGAAAGATACCTTGTTCTTCACAAAATTCTGTCATAGCACCAGATTCGAATTCTGTTCCATGGTCACTTCTGATTTTGACCACTGAGCAGTTAAATTCGTTCTGAGCCTGCTTGACAAAACTAGTGAAGATGTCAAACGTATCTGACTTTCGTTTCAAAAAAACACCCATGTAAACCGAGAATGATCATCAACTATCGCTAGCGTATAGGACTTGCCTCCCAAGATATGAACTTGCATTGGACCAAACAAGTCCATATGTAAAAGGTAAAGACATCGGGAAGAGTCTTTGTCTGCGATGCTCTTAAAGGTAGCCCTAGTCTGTTTGCCCATCTGGCATGCAGGACAGGGGCTATCTTTGATGCACTTGATACTGGGAGCATTCCTTAATAAGTTCTTAGAAAACAGCATACTAATTGTCTTGAAATTAATATGTGCCAATCTCTTGTGCCATTGATCACAAAGAGATGCACTGCCTGTTGCCACAAGGCATTCGGGGGTAGATGAATCTATACTGAGAAAATCTAAGCAGAAGATATTTCTGCTCCTAATGCCTGATAATACCGTCTCAGAAGAGGTACGTGAAATTATCAGACATTTATCCTTGCAGAACTTAACGTCATAACCTTTGTCACATAACTGACTTACACTGATCAGGTTATGGTTTAACCCTTCAACATAAGCCACGTCGGTAATAGAGATTATACCGTTGGAAATCATACCGTAACCTCTGGTGACTCCTCGATCTGACCCTCCAAAGATGACTTTGGGTCCATTCTCGACTGGAGTGTAATCACGCAGCAGGCTTCTTGTCCCAGTCATATGCCGGGAGCATCCACTGTCCAAATACCAGATCGGCATTTTGGTGGCCTTTGGACATTCCTGCAAAACAAAATTAATTTGCCTTAGGAACCCAATCGAACTTGGGTCCTAGATTCCTGGTTAGCACACTCCCCCTCGGTTGGTTAACCCTATGAGTGGTCAGCCTCGCATTGCTAACATAGGGAGTCTCGTAATGCCTTTGATTAAACCAACAATCCACGGCAAAGTGACCGACTTTGCCACAGCACCAACAGTCGAATCTGTTGTACCTCTTCCTAGGCTCCTGCCTTACCCTGGGAATGGTGGGCACAGCTGGGGCCTTGGATCTGGAGGTGGAGGCCTCATGGTGACAGCAGTCACATGACTTCGTCACCTTCTGTATAACAGGCTTGGCTTTTGGTGTCTTCTTTCCATTATGGCCGCTAGAGAATTGACCATAATTTCCCATATGGATTTCCTCATAAGGTGCCTTGAGGGCACTCTCACCGAAGTTCCGGGGAAAGGTCCAACCATCATATCGGCTCTTTGTCTTTGCAACCGAGGGCCAGAAATGATGACCAAAGGTTGATTCAAAGTCATGTTGGTTGCAAGGAAAGCTAGGCTTTCTGAACGCAACAGGTCTGAGCGGAGCCTTTCCCTTTTCATCAGCAGAGGCCTTCTTGGCGGCCTTATTCTTCCTCTGGTTCGTGTTTCTCCTGGATGAGGAACCAGATACCCCTACATGCCCCAAGCCAGCTCCTTTGTCCTGAGCAGAGAAGGTATCAACAACTGGAAGAACTGTTTTGGGCATAGGGAAGCTCTTGACGATCTTCCTTTCTGCTGCAAGTTGTTCTTCCAACTTGTCGACTTCCTCCTGCTTAAGATCAAGGAGCTTCAGAGACTCTGAATGCTTTGAGGTCAGGTCAAGGTGCTCCTGTCGGAGAGAGATCAAACTGGTGACCTCTTCCCTTAGGGAAACACACTCACCCTTAAGGAATTTTACTTCCTTTTTCTCAGCCTTCAATCTCTTTCGGCACTCCTTGAAAGTGTTGAGCAGAAGCTCATACTTCTCGAGGAGCTCAGCTTCACGGGCTGAAAGGCTATCCTCAGGTTCATTATCCTGAGACTCAGGATCAGAGTCGGAGTCAGAGAGAGGGGTGTGAGCTTTTACCTTCCCAATAAATGGGGGGCATTCTCCTTCTGAGTCAGAGCGACCCACAAGCCCGAAGTAGGCTTCCTCATCATCACTGGAGTCTGAGGAATCAGACTCACTCAGTGTCTTTGGCCTTTTGGCGATGTAGCTCTGCTCCTTCTTCTTATCTCTAGAGGATTTGTGCTCCTCTTCTTTCCCTTTTTCTCTCTTGCCTTGATAGCAGTCGGCCACGACGTGTCCTGGCTTATTGCATCCAAAGCAAATAATGTCAGAGGAGCGATGTTTGTTCGGTCTAGATGCATACCTGTCAGAAGAATAATTTTTCTTCTGATGCCTGGAGGAGGAGCCATCTCTCTTTCTTTGATTCCTCATCTTGAGGAACTTCTTGAACTCTCGAGTGATGAGGGAGAAATCCTCCTCCGATAGCTCTGAGCTGGAGGAGCATGGCTCGGAGTCCTCCTCCTAATCCTTTTTCCTGGCACGGTATGAAACCGCACCCTTGCCTTTTCTGGAGTGACTGGCTTTTAGAGCCACAGTCTTTTCTTTGGCTGCAGCCTTCTCTGCTTCTTCTTCTGCTTTCCTGGTGTTCAGCTGAAGCTTATAGGACATCAACTTCCCAAACAGGATTTGCGGGTCTGTTTCAGCTAGTCTGCCAAACTCTCGGATGGCGCAGATCTTTGTGTCCCATTCCTTAGTAAGGGACCTAAGGAATTTATCATTGAGTTCACCATTGGTGAACACTCTTCCGTATCCTTTAAGGGCGTTGACAATCTTGAGGAAGTTCTCGTAGGTGACTCCGATCTCATCCTTAGGCCCTTGTCTGAAGGCCTCATATTTCTGGTTCAGGAGGGATCTCCGATCATCCCTCACTTCATCCGTGCCCTCCATTAGGATGATCAGGCACTGCTAGATCTCCTGTGCTGTCCTGCAGTTGCTGAAGTTTTGCATCATTGAGTCATCAACCGCGCTGACCAGAATATTTCGTGCCTTCTTGTCAAGTCCTACTAGCACCATCTCGTCCTTGTCCATTTCAGAAAGTTTCTTTGGCACTTTCTGGGTAGGATCAATGGTGGATGCCTTAGTGGGGACATAAGGTCCCTCCTCCACGATCATGAAGAGTCGAGGATCAACTGCTTTCATGTAGAACCTGATCCTTTCCTTCCAGATAGGAAAGTTGAGCCTGGTGCACACTGGGATCTTGCCTGTGTACTTGAGCCCGTCCATAGTAGATGTTTGTCTTCTTCTTGACACTAGTGGCAGGATTCAACTCAAGGTGTTAACCTTTTTGATGAGTAACCTGGCTCTGATACCACTTAAAAGTTCACCTAGTGTCCACTATCTTCACCTATGGGGGGGGATAGGTGACGTGCAGCGTTTTTGCGGAATTTAAAATGGTACCTGCACAATAAAAACAAACAGCACATCACACAGAATACGCAAGCAGTTTATAGTGGTTCCCCGATTTGGGTACATCCACTTTCCCCCTTCAACCTATCTCCCAACAAGGGACGACTCGGTCTCTTCACCAACAGGATTGAAATCCAATCCTTGCACTATCGGAAGGAACCCTTCCACACGTGGGAGTCAACACTCCCACAAAACGGGTTGCATCCAACCCTTACAACACGGAACCACCGTTCCTTTACAACAAAAATAAAATAGAATGTACAAAAGATACAAACTATGTTTGGAGACAAGGTGTCCCTCTTCGTTGACGACATGTTCTTGAAGTCCACGAAAAGTCCACAACCCTAGAATCTCTTGGAGAGGATCTCCCCGGAACCGGCGGCGGCAAGAAGGGCGGCGGCTAAGTTCACGGGATCGGCGGCGACGACGACGTGCGGCTGCAGTACTTTGGAGATCCAAACTTCGTAGCAAAGCTAGCTAGGTCTACCAACGGTCACACGAGGATCGGTCGTCTCGATCGATTTGGACGGGGAAGTTTTTCCCGATCAACAAATCGAGAGACAAGGGATCTCTGGATAGACGCGTGAGACTCTAAGCTTGGCTAAGCTTCTGTCGCCGGAGATCGGGAAGAAACGCGATCAACAGCGGCGACCAACTTGCTCGAGCGACGACGACGGCGGCGGCGGAGCGGAACTCGCGATTTTAGGGTTAGATCGTGCTCGGCTTCTTTTCTGTGTATATTCCGTTCAAAATACCCGTATATATATACTATAGACGCTTTCAAAATGACCGTTGTGGGACCCACAAGAAGAATCCTTAAGTCCCGGTCCAGAACATTGTCAGTGGCAGAATCCGGTTCAGGAACTTCCAGAGAAATCGCTAAGTAAAAATCGGCGAGAATCACAGGTGATTCTCGACAAATCGGCGAGAATCAGTTAGTGATTCTCGACGATTCGTCGAGAATCAAAAAGTGATTCGGCGCGCCGAATCACTTTTTGATTCTCCACGAATATTAATTGGTATTCATGATCTGCTCTGCGATGGGTTCGGCGAGAATCACTAGTGATTCTCGCCGAATCTTACTTGGCACCGTTTTGAGGTAGCCGGAAAGAGTCGGCGAGAATCACTAATGATTCTCGACGATTCGGCGAGAATCACTAGTGATTCTCGCCGAATCGGCGAGAATCACTTGGTGATTCTTGCCGAATCGGCGAGAATCACTTGGTGATTCTCGTCGAATTATACTTAGACGAATTTTCGTCTTTCCACCCAAGAGCTGCTCCTTGACCCATCCTTGCTCCTTGTCTTCTCTTGCATAAACACGACCCTGTACTTGAAAGTAAGTGCACTCCAATAGAGAGAGTACACGTAGGCCAACACACTGATCTGCTCAACGAGGGATTACGTCGTGCAGACCCGTGTATATTGACCTACTGTACCCTGACATTGGTGTGCACTTAGCGTGGAAAAACTGCAAGTACAACTTGAAAGATTTTATCAAATACATTGTCTATTGACCTTAACTTGTCCAGGGGCTTCTTCAAATCAGGTACATTGTGGATATAATACCCAACAGAGACCCCTCCTTCGTTTGAAACCATACGAAGGATTGTTGAAGTGGTGCTTGCTGTGACTAGTGCACAGCAGGGAAGCGATGTGCAACCTTTTGTCCCTGAGATGACTTCAATGTCGGGTGGTGTGTTGGATCAAGTGACATTTAGAAGGACATCAGGTCAGCCGTTGAACATGAGCTTGGTGCAGGGTACACACTCAGTTGATGAGTATTTGCAGACATTTCTTTTGATAAGCCGCTACCCATGTTTTGAGTTGGAGAATAAGCAGTCTATAGTTGATAGATTCTATAGTCGCCTGCGTGACGAACTGCGAATTCTACTTCTAGGACCAAAACTATTGGGATTCCGATCCTTGGTGGAGTCGGCTAGATCTTTGGAACTGGATATGGGAAAAATTCACCAGATACCAGTGAGTAGGGTATCGAACTCTGCAAGTCCTATGAGGGGTGCATCTCGTAGAATGCTGAAGAAGAAGGTTAGATCATCGACTAGCAAGGTTACTTACAACTGTCATACTTATGGCAAGAAAGGGCACTTTTTCCAAGCTTGTCGGGATGGTGATCAGAAGACTATAGAATCTATGTCAGGAGCGGTTGAGGACTCCAGTGCTAAGAAAACAGAGTTCAAAGTGCCGGCAACCTCAAAGACTGGATATCGTAGGTAGTATAAGAAGGCTGGGACTTCGGGTCCAGCCCCCCTTTTGGTTCTTCAGGGGAAACTACAAGCCGAACCTCGGGTGCTTGTTATAACTGCGGGAAGACGGGGCATTTTGCTCGTGAGTGTTGGATCAGACATGCAAAGTCCGAGAGGAAGTCTGAAGTGTACAACATGGGCCAGTAGGAGGCCAGGAAGCTCGCTGTCGTGGTGACAGGTATGGTTTAAAGTTATAACAGTTAAATGTAAATACATGTTGCCCGTGTGCATGTTAGCTTAGAACTATTTGTGTTGAGATTTGTCCTGAATTTCGTTTATTTGGCGAGAGCACCGTTCGTTTAGGGGGCTTCACGTTCCTGTTTGCCCGAAGGAATTGTATTGTGTGTCAGAGTACCTCATCCGATGGAAAAATACATAATGGATATGTTGTTAACTAATAGTGCTCAATGCACGCGGATAGAATCTGTTGCATTTAGATTTGTGTTAGACGTGGTCTTTGGTAGGGACTAGCTCTCGGAGCAGCAAGTATGCATTTGTTTTTTTACCATTGAGCTAGTATCGGGTGACAAACCGATGTCACGCTCTCCATATCGGATAGCGCCGCGAGAGATGGTGGGGTTGAAGGTGCAACTACAAGAGTTGCTAGAGCAAGGTTATGTGCGTCCAAGTTCGTTGCCTTGGAGCGCATCGGTTCTTTTCGTTAAGAAGAAGGATGGGAGCTTACGACTCTGCATTGACTATCGGGAATTGAACAAGCTTACGGAGAAGAACAAATATCTGATCCCCAGGATTGACGATCTATTTGATCAGTTGGTTGGGTCAATGGTATATTCGAAGTTAGATCTAAAATCCGGTTACTACCAGTTGAGGATAAGGGAGATCGACATCCCAAAGACAGCATTCAGTACGCGGTTTGGGCATTACGAGTTCGCGGTCATGTCGTTTGGTTTGACTAATGCGCCATCCGTGTTTATGGAACTGATGAACAGGACGTTCCCAGAGTACCTGGATCGTTTCGTGATAGTATTTATCGATGATATCCTGGTGTACTCGCAGTGCGAGGAGGATCACTACAATCATCTATATATGGTGTTGAAGACGTTGAGGAGGAAATAATTGTATGCTAAGTTCTCCAAGTGTGAATTCTGGTTATCCTCAAGAGCGTTCCTTGGTCATGTTGTCAGTGGAGAAGGGATAGCTGTGGATCCGACGAAGATAGTGGCGATACGGGAGTGGACTGCTTTGACTACAGTGGCAGAGGTCCAGAGTTTTCTGGGGCTTGCTGGCTACTACAAGCGCTTCGTAGAGAACTTCTCGCGGATAACGCTACCACTCACGACGTTGACAAGGAAGGATCAGAAGTTTGTGTGGTATCCAGAGTGCGAGTAGGCTTTTGAGGAGTTGAAGAGGCGGTTGACCACAACGCTTATTTTATGTTCGCCAAGTGGAACCGAAGGGTTCGAGATCTATAGTGATGCTTCGGGCAGTGGTTTGGGCTGTGTTCTGCTACAGCATGAGAGAGTCATAGCTTATGGTTCACGACAATTGAAGGATCACGAGAGGAATTATCTGGTCCACGACTTTGAGTTAGCAGCCATGATATTTGCTCTAAAGCATTGGAGGCACTACCTGTACGGTGTGAAGGTCGATATTTACACCGGTCATAAGAGCTTGAAGTACCTGTTGGATCAAAAGGATCGGAACATGAGGCAGCGTAGGTGGATGGAGTTCTTAGGGCACTACACCTTCAAGATACATTATGCGCATGGGAAGGGAAATGCAGTGGCGGATGCGTTGAGTCGCAGGACTCCGGCGCAGGATAACTTGTTATCGGTACATGATGAGAGATTGGTCCATGAGTTGGAGGCTTTGGAGATATCTTGCATCGACAAGCAGTCTAGTGCTGAGGCGAAACTGTCTTGGACAGAGGTGCAGTGTGACCTAGCTGATAGAGTTTGGCGGGCTTGGGTTCAGGACAACAGCATGAAGCGAATCTTGGATGAATCTTTGGATGGGTCAAATTCCCAGTTTGTGGTTGAGGATGAGTTACTAAGGAGGGACGGTCTCCTATACGTTCCTAGTGCGGATAATCTTCGAGAGGAGTTGATGTATGAGGCTCATCATACCAAGTACTCAATCCACCCGTGAAGCACGAAGATGTATAGCGACATGAAGAAATTATTCTGGTGGCCAGGATTAAAGAAGGATGCAACACTTTATGTGGCCAAGTGCCGAACTTGTGCATTGGTGAAGGCGGAGTGCCAGAAACCGGGAGATTTCTTGAAGTCCTACTTATCCCGGAATGGAATTTCGACCACATATCTATGGATTTTGTGCATGCTTTGCCGAAGTCGCAGAAGGTAAACGACGCCATTTGGGTGGTCGTAGATAGGTTGTCAATGGTGTCGCACTTTATTCCGGTCAGGAAGTGATTGGCCCGTGAACATACTCTTACTGTGATTGGTTCGGTGGGTCGATCGCCGCGGGCTTGCTACAGGAGGTAAGTGCACCTATCGCAAGTAGTACTCGATATTCGTGGGAATACCGAGGTCGTATTGTTCTCGGGGTCGTGTTGACTATTCTTACTCCTCCGGGAGGACTATTATTTTACTGAAAGAAAGGTGGAGATTTTAATTAAGTAAAGCCGGAAAAAGTAAAAGAGCGAAAAAAAGATTTAGAGAAATTCGATGAAGGGTTAACGCTCGGCATCGAATAAGATTAAGACTAAAATAATTTTTAATAATTATAGGACTTAGTTTTTAAATTAATAAAAGGCAACTTGGCCGTGGAGGTTCTACAAATGTGAGCTCACCTAGTTATAGGGATATCGCTCACCTGAACGTTAAGACTATTTGACCGAACATTAGTCCGACGAAGGATTCCTCTTAACGCCCGATTTACGCTAAGAACCCCGCTATTGGGTGGGGAACCCAATTCGGAAGAATTACGCTTGTCCTCTCTCGAGGGTATGCACGCAACTCTCTTTACCCATGGGTGTATTGTCCATACGCACGGCCTCTCGGCTAGCTAGCATATGGATAACGAAAATAGGGCCCACACATCGATTTATGGTCCTACGCGTCGTTAACCCGGGGTAAACATTAAGTGCTTAAATTAAAGTGAAAATAAAGAGCATTAATTATTTTAAATCATTTTAAATGTCCCAATGCTCTTCGATGCCGAGGCTTATAGCGATTAGCCACACATTGATATGGGGACGGCTTTATAATTTGATGAGGCGCGAGTTTGAAATTAATAAGCTAAATGATTATAAGAAGAGGACAAAAAAAATAACAAACATTTAGAAAGCTGAAAAGTTAGCTAAAATAAGAACTCACGCACACTCCAAATTATAAATAAAATAGAATAAACTAACTTACAAAAAAAGGAAAATTACAAGTTCTACTCAAACGAGTAGGCGGGAAATAAAGGGCACGCCATTTAACTCTTAACGAGTTGCCGGAAATAAATGCAAGTACAAGTCCTACTAAAATAATTACAGAAAAATAAAAGACCTGCCATTTAACTCAAATGAGTAGGCGGTAAGCAAAGTCCGGCCATTTAACTCCTAGCGAGTAAGCGGAAATAAACGTTAACACACACACTCTACATAATTGAAAGACAGCAATAAAACTATCTCCTACACACACGCACTCTACGTAATTGAAGAAAGCGATAAAATAAAGCATGAAAATCTATCTCCTACACACACGCACTCTACATAATTGAAGAAAGCAATAAAATAATGCATGAAAATAATGCATGAAAATTTAACACCTATACTCACACACTCTTCATAAATTAAAGAAAGCATAAAGATTATTCTCATACACTCACACACACATTTGAAAACAAAATGAAAGTAACCTAAAAATTAAAACTACTACTTTTCTATACTTAGGTTTTACCAAAACAAATAAAAAGAACAAAATAAAATTTTAAGAGAACAAAAGTTTTTCAAAACAAATCAAAAAAACAAAGTTCTTTAAAAATTAAAATAACAAGATTTTCATTCTTATGTTTTCATAAAAGTGATAGAAAAGTGAAAAGAAATTGAAAAGAATAAAAAAGGTTTTACAATCCTACAAAAAAACTAAGTAAACAAAATCAAAATCACCTTCAATACTCTTTTATAAATACATAAGAATGAAAGCATAAGGCTCTTAAGAAAAGGACATGATGAAAAAGAGAAAAACTTATCATACCTAACATGAAGACAAGTTAAAAACATGAATAATAAACATGTTACACACACACACACACACACACACACACACACACACACACACACACACACACACACTTTTCATAAATAGAAAACAAAGGAGAAACTAAGGATAAAATGAGAAGAAAAGTGGGCACATGAGTTCATTCGAAAGCCATTTAAGAAGAGAAAAACTAACATTTTTATTGATTAAAAGAGACTATTACAAAGCTATTACAAAGCTAAAGCTAAAGCAAAAACAAACATGAAAGAAAAGGGGGGGGTGGAGAAATCTCCTTACATAGCAAGGGAATCCACAGATGTAGCCCAAAAACACACTAAAGTGGCTCAAAAATGTGAACCCTTGGTCATTACAGAAGTGGGGAATTTATAGAAAAAAAAAGCTAAGTACACGCCCTCCAACACGGGCGTGTCGGTGGGCATGTCACTACTATTTGCGAAGTCGGTCGGCAATTTGACGGCAAAGTTGACTTTGGGCTGAAACATGTCGGTCATGCAGAGGTCACGCCCCAGGTCACGGGCGTGACGCTGGGCGTGTCGGTTGGTGTCGACACTCGAAAAACGTCGAGCGGAAAGTGTCGAGTTGAAAAATCGTCGAGCTCGAAGAAGAGTCACGCCCTAGGTCACGGGCATGACATGGGCGTGTCGCGGAGTCGACGATCGTCGAGTTGAAATTGTCGAGCGGGAAAATCATCGAGCTGAATTTGACGTGTCACGCCCCGGTCACGGGCGTGACATGACGTTTTTTGCAGATTTTAATTTTTTCCTGAAAAATAAAATAAAACAAGTTCGTAAAATATCTACACAAATAAGAGTATTTTATTGAATACAAATAAGTAAAAATGACAAAAATAAATGAAAACAACTTAAGTAATGTACATAAAATAGGTATATTTACAATTCATCAAATACCCCCATACTTAAGCTTTTGTTATTCCAGATTAAAAGTTTGAGGTGAACTTATAAGGAATATAAAAAGCTGTAAGTTTAGCTACCGCTTAATCAATTATAAGAGCGATCTAAATAAATATACGGGGTGTAAGAGTTAAGTCCTACAATTATGTAGATTATTTAAATAGCGCAAAAGTTTTGGCCAAAAGATTTCTTGATGTAATCAAATAGAAAGCAGTAATTGTATTGGTTAGATTAACAAAAATAATTTGGAATTATATAAACTCTAGCTTATAGGAGTTTTACCGGAAATAATGCAATTTACAAATTATGCTCTCAAAAAAAAATTTTGAATTAATTCTAAAATCGTGAAATTGGCTAAGGGGATAGATGTGGGTTTATGAAGAGGGTTTTGATTTTGAGGTGAGGTAATTTTTTCTCGAATCTCCATTTTTTTTCTTTTTGGATTATTAGGAAAATGAAATCTTATTTTCCTAATATCATTTTTTTTCTTTTCAACTTCATATGAAAATTTAACTCAATGTATATGTGTAGGAGTAATGAATTTTATCCTCTTACTCCATAACATATAATCTTTTTAAATTATTGGGTGACTATGTTTACGGAACGAAATCTTATTCTCATTGACATAGGATCCTTTATGGATAATTTTTTTTTTCAAGCCAAGTAGGTCATGAAAGGTAAGGGGAGAAAGGAAAACTATATTTTTAATTAAAAACAATTTTGAGAGCAACCTTAATAAATTGTACGTTCCAATTTTTCAGAAAGCTAAAAATAAACATAATTGAATCCTATAGTCGTTATTTTCTAACATAGTACACGTGCTCCTATCAATGAAAAATTAGAAGTAGTTTCTAAAACGAGTTTGCTATTTTTAACAAAGCATAATGAATTTTTTAAAACTTAACACCGGCAATTTAAATTTTTCACTCAATAATTAACAAACGAATAACAAACAGAGAATTAATAAAATTCACATATAAATAAACTCAAAACAAAATTTTTGGATAGCAGGAAAGTTAAGGATGGAATATTTGATTTATTTGTTTCAAAACATTTTTTTTATTTTTATAGTTTTTATCATCATTTTTTGTGTTTTTCATTTATTATCTTTTTTTTGTATTTTTGTTTTGCTTTACTCAATTGTTTTTTGAATTTTTTGAACTATTATCTTTTTTTTTTGGTTTTTAAGTTTATGTCTTTAATATATACATAAAAAGTTTTTTTGTATTTTTTAAGAAAATTTTCATTCTATTTACAAAGATTGGTAGAAAAAAAAAGTTATTTACAAGAATAAGAGGGAAAAGGAAGGGGGACAGAGAAGATTATTTACATAAAAATATTTACATAAAAATATTTACATAAAAATATTTACTAAAAAAAATATTTACAAAGTGAAACTAAATAGTTTTTTTGTTTTTTTTTGTTTGATATATTTTTTGGAATTTTTGGAAAAAAGAAAGAAAAAGAAAATAAAATTTTTTTGGATTTTTCATTTTAATTTTTTTTGTTTTTTTTTCATTTTAATATTTTTTTTGTTTTGTTGTTATATATTATTTTTTGTATTTTTGAAATGCAGAAAAATAGAAGTGCAGAAAGTAAAACACGAAAACACCCCATACTTAAGTCCAACATTGTCCTCAATATTGCAACGTAAGTATGCGGAACAAAAAGGAAGCAAACTGCGATATGTACAAAAGTAAAGAGAGAGGGGGGGGGGGGTAGAAACGTCCCTGATATGCGTTCGGGGAAGTCCATTAGAAACCCTGCATTTATTAGAAAGAGCAGCAAAGATAATAAGGAAAGAGCGAAAAAGATAAGCGAGGGGCGCCTCCCAGGAGCGCTTTGTTTATAGTCGTGTAGCTTGACTATTTTGGCGGGTATATAATGTTGAGGAAAGTTATGGTTTCGTTATGCCCGATCACTAGGTCGCCTGCTATATAAAACTTTAATCGATGACTGTTACTTTAAACGAACCTTTTTCCGGGTGGGAGACAAGTACCGTCCCATATGGAAAAACTTTTTCGACTAGGAAGGTGCCGGACCATCTAGATTTTAGTTTACCCAGAAAAAGTCTAAGAGGAGAATTATAAAGAAGGACAAGATCGTCCGGAGAAAATTTTTTTGGGGATTTTATTTTTCGATCGTGATATAACTTAGAGTGCTCCTTATAGAACTTATTGCTCTCGTAAGCATTCACACGCCATTCATCAAGCTCGTTTAGTTGCAGTTTTCTATTCTGAGCGGCTAAGTTGGCGTCGAGGTTTAAGAGTTTGAAAGCCCAAAGAGAGTGATGCTCGAGTTCTACGGGTAAATGGCACGCTTTGCCATAGACTAACCGGAACGACGTACAACCAATTGCAGTTTTGTATGCCGTCCAGTACGCCCACAACGCATCGTCGAGTTTAACGGACTAATATTTCCTATTTAGTAAAACGATTTTTTTCTAAAATTCATTTAATCTCGCGATTTACTACCTCAACTTGGCCACTTGTTTGCGGGTGGTAGGGGTGGCAAGCTTATGCGTGACTCCGTATTTAGCTAACGTCTTAGCCATACGAGCGTTATAAAAATGTGTTCCCCTATCACTAATAATTGCGCGAGGCGTGCCGAAATGAGAAAATAGTCTTTTAAGAAATGTAACGACGACTCGCGCATCATTGGAAGTGAGAGCTTGCGCTTCTGCCCACCTCGATACGTAGTCGATCGCAACTAAAATATACATATTTTTGAAAGACAGAGGTAGGGGGCCAACAAAATCTATGCCCCATAAATCGAAGACTTCACACTCTAAAAACATGTTTTGGGGCAACTCGTCGCGACGAGAGATGTTACCCTACCGCTGACAGTTATCGCATGCACGCACAAAATTATGCCCATCTTTGAAGAGAGTGGGCCAAAAGTAGCCCACCTTAAGCGCATTCCGAGCGGTCCGGTTGGCTTGATAATGCCCACCTGCTGGACCCTCGTGGCACTGCTTAAGAAATTGCAAGAACTCCACACCCGTAGTGCATCTTCGGACCGCTTGGTCCGCGCAGATACGAAAAAGAAGTAGGTGCTCCCAAAAGAAATTTTTCAAGTCAGAAAAGAATTTCTTCTTTTGATGACTTGAAAACTCTTTTGGAAGAACCCGTGCTACTAAGTAATTCGCAAAGTCTGCGAACCAAGGCGAAGATGACCAAGAAGCATGAATGGCAAGGAGGTGTTCCTCGGGGAATCTGTCATTTATTTCAGATTCGACGAGCGCTTCCGCACCCGGATTTTCTAAATGGGAGAGGTGGTCTGCCGCTAGATTTTCCGCTCCTCGCTTATCTCGGATCTCCAAATCAAACTCTTCTAGGAGGAGAATCCATCAAAGAAGGCAGGGCTTCACATCATTTTTAGCTAATAAATATTTAAGTGCGGAGTGATCGTTAAATACGATAACTTTAGAAAGCGTTATATACGAGCGAAACTTATCAAAAGCGAAGACGACGGCTAAGAGTTCCGTTTTCGTTGTCGCGTAATTTACTTGTGCGGAAGTGAGCGTCTTGCTAGCGTAATAAATAGGATGAAAATGTTTTTCTACGCGTTGGCCAAGAACGGCACCTAAGGCAATATCACTAGCGTCGCACATAATTTCGAACGGAAGGGACCAATTAGGGGCCACTAAAATTGGTGAAGTGATAAGTTTTTTTATTAAATTAAAGGCGAACTCGCATTCTCTACTAAAGATGAAACGTGATTCCTTTTCCAAGAGGTGAGTAAGCGGCTTTGTTATTTTTGAAAAATCTTGAATAAAGCGTCGGTAAAATCCCGCATGGCCTAACAAACTCCTAATAGATTTTATGTTTGTTGGTTGCGGTAGTTTTTCTATGATTTCTATCTTGGCCTTATCCACCTCCATCCCCTTAGACGAAATCATATGGATGAGGACCAAACCTCCTCAAACCATAAAGTTGCATTTTTCCCAATTTAATACAAAGCTTGTGTCCTCGCACCATTGAAGGACACAATCTAAATTGTGATGGCAATCGGGAAAAGAGCATCCGAAAACAGAAAAGTCATCCATAAAGACTTCCATAATGTCTTCTACTAGCTCGCCAAAGATCGCTCGCATACATCTTTGAAATGTAGCCGGCGCATTGTAGAGTCCAAATGGCATTCTTCGATATGCGAAGGTGCCAAACGGGCAAGTAAAAGTTGTTTTCTCTTGATCATCGGGGGAAATGTGGATTTGGAAAAACCCCGATAAACCATCAAGAAAACAATAATATGGATGACCGGATAAACGCTCTAAAATCTGGTCCAGAAAAGGCAGAGGGAAATGGTCCTTGCGGGTGGCATCATTAAGTTTTCTATAATCGATGCACACTCGCCAACCCGTAACAGTATGAGTTGGGACGAGCTCGTTATGCTCATTCGCCACTACGGTTAGACCGCCCTTCTTGGGCACGACATGCACGGGACTAACCCATGCACTGTCCGAAATAGGGTAGATAATCCCCGCATCCAATAACTTAATAATTTCGTCTTTAACGACGTCTTTCATGTTTGGGTTAAGACGACGTTGCGGCTGAATCGTTTTGCGGCAATTATCGTTAAGAAATATCTTATGGGTGCAAAAGGAGGGGCTAATCCCCTTTAAGTCAGAGATTTGACATGCAATGGTGTGGCGATGTTTAAATAAAACTTCCAATAAATCGGAAGTCTCCGAATCACTCAAGTCCGAAGAAATAATAACGGGAAGCGTATCACCTTTTCCCAAAAATGCGTATTTGAGTGAGTCGGGTAAGGGTTTGAGGTCTAGGATGGGCGGTTCTTCTAGGGAGTTTTTAATTCCTATATCTTTCTTACCAATTGGTTCAAAAGGCAAGTCTAAAGTGGTATCCTCATCGCATTTAAAATTTTCGAGCGCATAAATATCGTCGTTTAGAAATACTGACTCGAAACGGGAGAAGAACGATCTCCAAAAAAGGTATCTAAAGAATAGCAGAAATCATCGCTCGATGACAAATTGTCCATCGAGGGATTAATAGAGAAAGTAACTTGGTCATCTCCTACACAGAGGAGAAGACGACCATTACTAATATCTATTAGTGCGCGGGAGGTGGCGAGAAAAGGGCGATCGAGTATTATTGGTACCTCTGCGTCCTCCTCGATGTCTAAGATGATGAAGTCTACTGGTAAGGTAAACTTGTCTACTTAGACAAGGACGTCCTCCACAACCCCGATAGGGAACTTAACCGAGCGATCCGTTAATTGGATGTGCATATTTGTAGGACTAGGAGTACCCAAACCTAAATGCGAAAAGAGCGAGAACGACATCAGATTAATGCTAGCCCCTAAATCAGCTAAGGCGTACTTTACTAATATATCGCCAAAAAGGCACGGGATGGAAAACCGTCCCGGGTCGTTTTGTTTTGTGGGCAATTTATTAGTAAGGGCCGCCGAGTAGACAGCGTTGAGAGATACATGTGAAATATCCTGTAATTTGCGTTTATTAGAAAGTAATTCTTTTAAACATTCCGCATATTTGGGCATTTGCGAGATAGTCTCGCAAAATGGAACATTAATATGAATTTGTTTTAATAATAAAATAAATTTTTCATATTGCGCGTCCTTACGCTCGTTATCTAACTTATGCGGATATGGAAGGGCCTTGTTTAAAAAAAATTTTTCTTTTAAAATCGGTAAAGGCGGCGTAATCGAAGAAAGGGGAAGAGGGGTCGGAGGTGAAATATGTACCTGAGGGTCGGTCCGTTTTGGATCGACCACCTCCTTTCCGCTACGGAGGGTAATAGTGTTGGTGTTCTCCCGCGGATTGGGCTCTGTGTTTCCCGGCAGTGCCCCGAGCGCGCGCTCGGACATCATCCTCGCCAGTTGTCCAACCTGTTGTTCGAGAGTTTTTAGCGATCCGGTGATGTTCCGGATATTTGACTCGTTGGATGCAATATACTTCGAAAAGGTTTCCTCCATCGGGGACGGTTTTTGAAGAGGAGGAGGCGGCAGAAATTCGGGCGCATAAGAAATAGGGATTGGCCCGCGAATAGACTCTTACTGTGGTTGGTTCAGTGAGTCGATCGCCGCGGGCTTGCTACAGGAGGCAAGTGCAGCTATCGCAAGTAGTACTCGATATTCGGGGGAATACCGAGGTCGTATTGTTCTCGGGTTCGTGTTGACTATTCTTACTCCTCTGGGAAGACTATTATTTTATTGAAAGACAGGTGGAGATTTAATTAAGTAAAGCCGAAAAAAAGTAAAAGAGCGAAAAAATGATTTAGAGAAATTCGATGAAGGGTTAACGCTCGGCATCGAATCAGATTAAGACTAAAATAATTTTTAATAATTATAGGACTTAGTTTTCAAATTAATAAAAGGCTACTTGGCCGTGGAGGTTCCACAAATGTGAGCTCACCAAGCTATAGGGATATCGCTCACCTGAACGTTAAGACTATTCGACCGAACGTTAATCCGACGAAGGATTCCTCTTAACGCCCTCTTTATGCTAAGAACCCCGCTATTGGGTGGGGAACCCAATCCGGAAGAATTACGCTTGTCCTCTCTCGAGGGTATGCACGTAACTCTCTTTACCCAGGGGTGATCTGTCCATACGCACGGCCTCTCGGCTAGCTAGCATATGGATAACGGAAATAGGGCCCACACATCGATATGGGGTCCTACGCGTCGTTAACCCGGGGTAAACCTTAAATGCTTAAATTAAAGTGAAAATAAAGAGCTTTAATTATTTCAAATCATTTTAAATGTCCCAATTATAACGCCCCCGGTTTTTCTGTGTTTTGTTTGATCTTTGGCTGGCATTACGATGGCGTATTTCCGGCTTTTTGACCTTGTAGAGCGTGGTTTTAACTCTTAGGGTTCCCTGTGTAGCCTGTTTATAGCCTGTTAGCAAGATTCCCCAGCTAGCCGGAGTCTTTTTGATGACTCGGTTGGGCCTCTTAGGGAATGCTTGTGTTTTGGCTTCGGGAAGTGTTATCCCGGGTTTCGTCCGTCGAATGCTAATTTCGACTTCGCAGTTGTGTTCGTAGCGTGGGTTTTTAGCTACGGCGTGAATTTCGTCTTTTTCCGAGAAGTTTCAGGTTTCGTGTTGTTTTGATATTGAGTGTAAATAATTATTTATATGCTGATTGTTTACTATTAAACTGTCATATATATAGTCTTGGGTCAGAATTAGGGCTGAGTTCTTTTGTTCTTTTTTGTGTTTCTCTGCTTGGAAGAAGCCGTCGCCTGTACGAGAGGAAGAGCACCGCCGGCCTACCCTAGCCTTCGGACACCGATTCCTGGGGATTTAGCGGTCGGAAGTCGATTTCGAGAGCGGATCTAGTCTGCCCTCGCGGGGATCTGTTTTCTTTCTGCTCCTCAGCTTGCTGCTCTGCGGCCAGATCCGTGAGCGGGGGAGGCCGCCGACCGAGTTCGTGGTATTGAGGCAAGTGATGACCCTACATCCTTGCCAAAGCTGATTCTTGTCTTTCTTTTGAGCTAATTTCTATCTCTTTCTTGTTTGGATCTTAGGTGTAAGCTAGGGTTTATTCTCGATCATACTGTGGTTAGTGTAGAAAATTCCAGTTAAATCTCAGTTTTCCGAGGGATTGTGTCTATTAGGGACAGTTTTGGGTTCGGTTTAGGACGAATAGCTGCCATTGCCGGTGGATGTTGTACTCTAGAGAGAGTATCCTCGTCCTCACTTCTGGTTGCGTGCTGGTTCAGGCGCCTGAAGCAAGTCGGGGTGTCGACACTAGGTGTCGACACCAGCCAGTCGGGGTGTCGACATCTTGGTGTCGACAACAGCCAGTCGGGGTGTCGACACCATGGTGTCGACACCAGCCAGTCGGGGTGTCGACACCTTGGTGTCGACACCAGCCAGTCGGGGTGTCGACACCTTGGTGTCGACACCAGCTAGTCAGGGTGTCGACACCTTGTGTCGACACCGGCCGCAGTGGTGTCGATACTTGGTGTCGACACCCGCAGCGGCAGTGTCGATACCTTGTGTCGACTCCGGCCACAGTGGTGTCGACACTTGCTGTCGACACCCGCAGCGGCAGTTTCGACACCTGGTGTCGACACCCGCAGCGGCAGTGTCGACACCTGGTGTTGACACCCGCAGCGGCAGTGTCGACACCTTGTGTCGACACCCGCAGCGGCAGTGTCGACACCTTGTGTCGACACCGGCTTGTCGTGGTGTCGACACACCGTGTCGACACTGGGTGCTACCCTTGTTCTGGGGTCAGGGAGTCTCGGGGTTGGTTTAGTTAGGCATGCAAGGCCGCGTCAGTTGGACCCGACGTTGTTGCTTTGGGTTCGTGTGTTTCCTAGGACTGTTAGTAGGACTTTTCCCTAGGAGGGGGACATCGGGTGTTCGGCTAATTTCTGCATGCCGACTCTTGGGTCGTGGCAGGTGGTGGAGTTTTTGGTGGCCTCTGGCGGGGTGGTTTTATGTGGAGAGCTGTGGCCACCGCCTTTTTGCCCCGGTTTGGGTTGGTGTGTGTGGGACCCTAAAGCTGCCACTGTTTGACCCCTTAGCCCTTTTTGGGTCTGATTTTGGTTATGCATTCAAACCCATGTTTTTGACCACTGCCACTTACCCACGTGTTAGGACTGTTAGTCCCTTGTCTGTTTATGTTTTCCTTTCTTTTGGCATATGTATATGTCTTGATGCTGTTGCAGGCTTTATTGGTAGGGCATGTTGGTTTTAATGCTCGCCCTTGGTGTGCTCTACGGTGTTTTAGACAATACTCTTTTCTTACTGCCTTTCCCTTTTTCTTTTCCTTATAGCAGCTTGTTGCCGGGTTGGTAAACCCTTCATCTCATTTACTCATTAATCTATTGCTCTTTTTACTTTTGATGGTTCCCTTGCTGAGGTGTTCCTTTCTTGAATGCCTCAGGTCCAGGTTGTAGCCAGTTCAGCGGCTAGGTCTTTTGGAGGGGCTTGTTGGTGGCCTCTAGGGTAGCTGAGATTGCTGATCCTCGTTTGCTGTGAGGTAGTTCTTTACTCTTCTATATAGACATACATACTCGCCAGTGGGTTCGTGTCAGGTTGTTGGCGCCCACTGGTGGCTCCTTATGATGCTGAATATGAATTTAAACTGCTGTTTTTGCCTAATTGAGGTTGGTTACTTGCTTCTGGGAAGGATTTATGCTAGGTTGCATGTTAGATATTTTAAAACATTAAAGCATTATTATATGTACCCCATGCATAACATGTTTCTAAATCAAAGACACTATTTTTTCCTCAACGTAAAACACTATTTCCATACCTACTATATTCACCTTAGAGTCGTGCCCACATAAGTCGTCTCCCGGGGACACTTATGCTCATTTAGGGTGTCACTTAATTGAACCAAAGTATTTTCTGCTGCGCATATATATATAATTTTAACTGTGGACTAGCTAATCCACCGAGCCGAGGGATACGGCCATTCAACATAACTAATTTTCTTTCGTGCTTAATTAACAATTTTCCTTAAAATCTAACGTCTAGAGTTTTGCCTGAGCGTGTGCAGTTATCCCCTGCACGATGTGGCATCACGGCGCGTGTTTTCTCCTACTCTGATATGTTTTTACCGTTGAGAAAATGCGGGTTGTGATAGTTGGTATCAGAGGGAGGTTGCTTGACAAATGGTTGGGCAACCTTTCCCTTGTCTGTATTAGTGTTTGGCATCATACCGTTCACACACCGATATGTCATCATCACGTTTTGGCCGAAGCACGAACACTACACTCATAAGCATAAAGAAGTATACAGGACATATTATGTAGTATGGGATGCATAATATGTGTTTGTATATGGATCCATCATAGGAGGCAACATGTGAGGGTTATGTAGTATGGGATGCATAACCTCACCACATGAATGTGGCTAGCACGTTATCTTTTTCGTTACATGGGAATGTTATGTAGTATGGGATGCATAACATTTTCATGTGTACGCCGCCCATGGCATGCACTAAGGCCTTTTTAGAATGCATAGCACATCATGCATAGCATAACATTTCATAAGCACAACGTGCCAAGCCAAAGATTTGCAAGATGACATATGTACACACATGGTTTTGAGTCAAAAAGAATACAAATGCATGCATTCATGGTTTAGGCACATGAGTCAGTATGATGGTGGTGAACCATCTTAGGATAAGCATAACGTCATCATGGTAAAAACAACTCCAAGAGCAAGTTTTGCAGTTGAAGTTCATATTTAAGTGTGTTTGTCCGTACGGGGTAGTTTTGTTCTAGTTGATGGGCTAGGATTTGTCTAAAGCTTGTGCGATTTTAGGATGGCAAGACGTCCTGCGACGAGATCGACCCCCCAATCCGAGGGTGAGACGTCAGGAGCGCAGAGCGATGCATTGGTAGAAATCCTGCGGCAGAGTAATGAGGAGTTATCGAGGCAGGTAGTGGCTATGTAGGCTCAGATTCAGTCCCTTGTAGCAGTGGTGGCGGGACAGCCCCCGAGAGCTCAGAACCCCGCTGAGGGGGTAGCTGTTCCTACCCCTCCTGCTCCTCCCGTGCCTTTGGCTGTGGTGCCCCCGGAGATGACGTTCATATCCCAGTTTCAGCGGCTGAGACCCCCTACCTATGATGGGCAGGCAGATTTCATGATTTTGGATGACTGGCTGATTACCATTGAGGAGATGTTCTCTTACTCAGGGATTACGGACGATCAGAGAGTGATGCTCGCTGCTTACCAGCTCAAGGGCTTGGCAAAGAATTGGTGGCTGAGAGAGAAAGAGAGCCTAGTGGCAGGTTGCACTTGGGAGTCATTTAAGGTGCTGTTGTTAAGTAAGTTCCTGCCTTTAGTCGAACGGGACCGGCTAATGAACGACTTTCTTCACTTAAAGCAGAGGAAACTCACGGTTAGTGAGTATGAGATTGAGTTTAGTAAGTTGAGTCGGTTTGCTCCTGGTCTGGTGAGTGTGGAGGCAGACCGAGTTAAGCGATTTCTGGGAGGACTAAGAAGCGACATTCAGCAGTTAGCGAATGTCTATGGAGCGGTCAGTTTTGCCAGCACGGTTGAAGCTTCTTTGAGAGTTGAGGCCATTGAGAATGCCAAGAATAGAGGCCAGCAGTTAAGGAAGGATAAGCGGAAGTCCGGTGGAGGGAAGAGCCCTCAGGAACCTGATGTTGTCTCGAGAAAGAAGGTCAAAGAGATTTGTAGCTTTTGTGGCCGGCCAGGCCACCCCTTTGAGAAGTGTTTCAAAAGGCTGGGAGCGCAGAAGAAGGAATAGGTGCACGCGATTCAGGGTACTTCCAGGGGAGACTTGGTGTGTGCCTTGTGTGGAAGGAAGGGGCATGAGGCTGCCCGTTGTTGGCTAAAAGATAAGGTCTGTTTTCAGTGCGGTCAGAAGGGTCATCTCAAGACAAGGTGCCCTCAGACCCAGTCTATTCTGCAGCCAGTTCCCCTCCAGGCTCTGCCACCGCCTCAGCGTGTGGATAAAGGAAAAGGAAAGCTGAATGTGCTCTCGGCAGACGAAGCGCAGACCTCGACACAGGTTATCTCAGGTTCGACTCCTCCCCAGTCGTTTCGTTACATTCCCTTTTTGGTTGTAGTTTTCGTGTTAGCGCTTGTTGCCTTAGATGCGTGTACAATTCGTAGGGCGATTTAAGGTAAAGAACCGCAGGGCGCGCGTTCTCTTCGATTCTGGCGCTACCCACTCGTTTGTGGCTAGAGCCTTTGTGGAGCGGTTCAGTTTGGGCCTAGATGGTGTTGGTGGTGCCTTCTGCGTTAAGTTCCCCTCCGGTGACTCTGTGGTTACGGACCTGGGTGTCCTAGATTGTCCGATATTATTGGGAGATTTTCTAGCCAAGGTAGATTTGAAGGTGATTGACCTGGAGGACTTCGACGTTATTTTGGGCATGGACTAGTTGTCAAGGTACGATGCTGTGATCTAGTGCAAGGGTAAGCGCTTGGACTTCGTCAAAGACAACGGTCAGCCAGGGAGCGTTTATGGGTATTCCCTGCAGGAGTCTCCAGCCATTTTTGCGGTGCGTGCACAGAAGTTGCTTGTTTCTGGCTGTTTTGCCTGTGTGGTTTCTCTGGTAGGGATGATTGTTAGTGTGCCCCGTTTGGAAGAGATTCCTGTAGTGCGTGACTTTTCTGATGTGTTTCCCGACGATCTTCCCGGTCTTCCACCCGATCGAGATGTCGAGTTTGCAATAGATCTGGAGCTAGGCACGCATCCTATCGTAAAGGCGCCGTACCGGATGGCCCCGCGAGAGCTGGATGAGTTGCGAATTCAGCTGGATGAGTTGTTGGAAAAAGGCTTTATAAGGCCGAGTTCTTCGCCTTGGGGTGCACCAATGCTGTTCGTTAAGAAGAAGGATGGGTCGATGAGGTTATGGATTGACTATAGAGAGCTGAACAAGGTTACTATTAAGAACAGGTACCCTTTGCCGCGAATCGACGATTTGTTTGACCAACTGCGTGGTAGTGCCGTGTTTTCCAAGATAGATCTCCGCTCGGGCTATCACCAGTTGAGGATTCGGGAGTCAGATGTTCCGCGGACGGAGTTCCGTTCTCCTCATGGGCATTTTGAGTTTTTGGTTATGTCATTCGGTTTGACTAATGCGCCCTCAGCTTTTATGGATTTGATGAATAGAGTTTTCAAGGATTTCCTAGATAAGTTCGTAATTGTCTTTATAGACGATGTTTTGGTGTATTCTAAGGATGCAAAGGAGCATGATCGACATTTGCGGCTGGTCTTGGCGACTCTGAGAGACCATAAGCTATACGCCAAGCTGAGCAAATGTGAATTTTGGTTGCCTCAAGTTTCTTTTCTAGGCCACATGATTAATAAGGAGGGAATAACGGTGGACCCAGAAAAGATTGTTGCTGTCACGGAATGGGCGAGACCTGTTACCCCCAAAGAGATCAGAAGCTTCTTGGGTTTGGCTGGTTATTATAGAGGATTTGTAGAAGGTTTCTCTACCTTGTCCGCGCCGTTGAACAAGTTGACGCAGAAGAATGTAGCCTTTTTATGGGACGACAAGTGTGAGAAGGCTTTTGAGGAACTAAAAAGAAGGCTATGTTTGGCTCCAATTTTGTCTTTGCCTACGGGGGGTAGTGAGTATGATATATATGTGGATGCGTCGCATGTTTGTCTGGGCTGCGTTTTGATGCAGGGAGGAAAGGTGATTGCGTACAGGTCGAGGCAGCTAAAGACTCATGAGAGGAATTACCCTACGCATGACCTGGAGTTTGCAGCTGTGATCTATGCGCTGAAATTGTGGAGGCATTTGCTATATGGCGCGCAGTGCAAGATTTTCATGGATCATAAGAGTTTGAAGTATGTCTTCACTCAGAAAGAATTGAATCTGCGCCAGCGGCGGTGGTTGGAGTACGTGGCCGACTATGATGTTGAAATTCAGTATCATCCAGGCAAGGCAAACGTGGTGGCCGATGCCCTGAGTCGGAAGTAAGGTAAGATTTTTAATCTTTCCGCCGAGCATCTAGTGGAAGAGTTTCTGTTGATGGACATTTCTGTGGGAAGCTGTGATTCACAGAGTAGCATAGCTATAGCAGAACCTTCGTGGATTACGCCTACGAGACTGCATCAGAAGGACGATCCCGATCTTCTGCATTTGTATCTTCGAGATGAGAAAGGTGAATTACCAGATTTCTCTTTAGATGATGCGAGTACCTTGAAGTACCGTGGCAGGTTTTGCATCCCCGCAGTTGGAGATATCCGGGACATGGTGTGCAGAGACGCCCACGGATCTAGTGTTGCCTACCATCCAGGGTCTACCAAGATGTATCATGATTTAAAACAAATTGCCTGGTGGTACGGGATGAAGAAGGACATAACCAGATTTGTTTTAGAGTGTTTCACTTGCAGGCGTGTGAAAGCCGACCATGGGAGGCCTGGTGGCAAGCTGACTCCCTTGGAGATTCCGATGTGGAAGTGGGAGAGTATCTCGATGGATTTCATAACCGGCTTACCGAGATCGCCTAAGGGGCATGACTCAGTTTGGGTAATCGTAGACAGATTGACGAAGAGCGCTCATTTTGTACCATTTAAGATCGATTACCCGATGAGGAAGATAGCCGAGCTGTATTTGGAAGAGGTTGTCAGATTGCATGGTGTACCCGTAAGTATCATATCAGATCGAGACTCCAGGTTCACGTCTCGTTTTTGGAAGAGTCTTCAAGAAGGGTTGGGTACAGATTTGAGATATTCCACAGCTTATCATCCGCAGACCAATGGTCAGACGGAGCGGGTAAATCAGATTGTGGAAGATATGATCCGATGTTATATTCTGGACCACGGAGGAGCGTGGGACGAGCGCTTGCGGCTTATGGAGTTCGCATATAACAACAGTTACCAAGAAAACTTTCAAGTGGCTCCCTTTGAAGCTTTATATGGGAGGCGCTGCAGGACTCCCTTGTTTTGGGCTGAGCTTAGCGAGGGACCTTTGTTGGGTCTAGAAGCACTTGAGGAGATGGAAACCGCTGTGAAGCTTATTCGGGAAAAGCTTCGGTTAGCCCAAGAGATATATGAGAAGAACGCCAATCGGCGTAGATCGGACTTGGAATTTGCTGTGGGGGACTTGGTGTTCTTAAAGGTCTCCCTGTTGATTGGAGTCAAGCGATTTGGCAAGAATAGGAAGTTGGACCCGATGTACGTGGGGCCGTTTCCGATTGTTGAGCTGATTGGGGTATCAGCCTACAGGCTGGCTTTGCCCGCAAATTTCCCTTGCGTGCATGATGTCTTTCACGTCAGTCAGCTGCGAAAATGTGTGATGAATGGCAGGCAGGTTTTGGATTCTGTGCCTCAGTTGGAGCCGAATCTTTCTTATGTGGAGGTGCCTGTTCGCATTCTGGATTCTCAAGTTCGGGCGTTGCGGAAGAAGACTATTCCGATGGTTAAAGTTTTATGGAGGAATCAAGATGTGGAGAGCGCGACTTGGGAGTTGGAGTCGGCTATGAGGGAGGCTCATCCTCATCTGTTTCCCTGATCTTGTGCTTGGTATGTTCTATTTTATTATTTATTTAGCCCTTTCCCGGCTTTTTCTCTCTCCTTTTAGGGGTGTTGTGAGTAAAGTTTCGAGGCGAAACTTTCTTTTAGGGGGAGTGGCTGTAACGCCCCCGGTTTTCCTATGTTTTGATTGACCTTTGGCTGGCGTTACGATGACGTATTTCCGGCTTTTTGCCCTTGTAGAGCGTGGTTTTAACTCTTAGGGTTCCCTGTGTAGCCTGTTTGTAGCCTGTTAGCAAGATTCCCCAGCTAGCTGGAGTCTTTTTGATGACTCGGTTGGGTCTCTTAGGGAATGCTTGTGTTTTGGCTTCGGGAAGTGTTATCGCGGGTTTTGTCCGTCGAATGCTAATTTCGACTTCGCAGTTGTGTTCGTAGCGTGGGTTTTTAGCTACGGCGTGAATTTCGTCTTTTTTCGACAAGTTTCAGGTTTCGTGTTGTTTTGATATTGAGTGTAAATAATTATTTATATGCTGATTGTTTACTATTAAACTGTCATATATATAGTCTTGGGTCAGAATTAGGGCTGAGTTCCTTTTGTTCTTTTTTTGTTTCTCTGCTTGGAAGAAGCCGTCTCCTGTACGAGAGGAAGAGCACCGCCGACCTACCTTAGCCTTCGAACGCCGATTCCTGGAGATTTAGCAGTCGGAAGTCGATTTCGAGTGCGGATCTGGTCTGCCCTCGCGGGGATCTGTTTTCTTTCTGCTCCTCAGCTTGCTGCTCTGCGGCCAGATCCGTGAGCGGGGGAGGCCGCCGACCGAGTTCCTGGTATTGAGGCAAGTGATGACCCTACATCCTTGCCAAAGCTGATTCTTGTCTTTCTTTTGAGCTAATTTCTATCTCTTTCTTGTTTGGATCTTAGGTGTAAGCTAGGGTTTGTTCCCGATCATACTGTGGTTAGTGTAGAAAATTCCAGTTAAATCTCAGTTTTCCGAGGGATTGTGTCTATTAGGGACAGTTTTGGGTTCGGTTTAGGACGAATAGCTGCCATTGCCGGTGGATGTTGTACTCTAGAGAGAGAGTACCCTCGTCCTCGCTTCTGGTTGCGTGCTGGTTCTGGCGCCTGAAGCCACTCGGGGTGTCGACACTAGGTGGCGACACCAGCAGTCGGGGTGTCGACACCTTGGTGTCGACACCAGCCAGTCGGGGTGTCGACACCTTGGTATCGACACCAGCCAGTCAGGGTGTCGACACCTTGGTGTCAACACCAGCCAGTCGGGGTGTCGACACCAGCTAGTCAGGGTGTCGACACCTTGGTGTCGACACCAGCTAGTCAGGGTGTCGACACCAGCTAGTCAGGGTGTCGACACCTTGTGTCGACACCGGCCGCAGTGGTGTCGACACTTGGTGTCGACACCCGCAGCGGCAGTGTCGACACCGGCCGCAGTGGTGTCGACACTTTGTGTCGACACCCGCAGCGGTAGTGTCGACACCCTCAGCGGTAGTGTCGACACCCGCAGCGGTAGTGTCGACACCCGCAGCGGTAGTGTCGACACCCGCAGTGGCAGTGTCGACACCTTGTGTCGACACCGGCTTGTCGTGGTGTCGACACACCGTGTCGACACTGGGTGCTGCCCTTGTTCTGGGGTCAAGGAGACTCGGGGTTGGTTTAGTTAGGCGTGCAAGGCCGCGTCGGTTGGACCCGACGTTGTTGCTTTGGGTTCGTGTGTTTCCTAGGACTGTTAGTAGGACTTTTCCCTAGGAGGGGGACATCGGGTGTTCGGCTAATTTCTGCATGCCGACTCTTAGGTCGTGGCAGGTGGTGGAGTTTTTGGTGGCCTCTGGAGGGGTGGTTTTATGTGGAGAGCTGTGGCCACCGCCTTTTTGCCCCGGTTTGGGTTGGTGAGTGTGGGACCCTAAAGCTGCCACTGTTTGACCCCTTAGCCCTTTTTTGGTCTGATTTTGGTTATGCATTCAGACCCATGTTTTGACCACTGCCACTTACCCACGTGTTAGGACTGTTAGTCCCTTTTCTGTTTATGTTTTCCTTTCTTTTGGCATATGTATATGTCTTGATGCTGTTGCAGGCTTTATTGGTAGGGCATGTTGGTTTTAATGCTCGCCCTTGGTGTGCTCTGCAGTGTTTTAGACAATACTCTTTTCTTACTGCCTTTCCCTTTTCTTTTCCTTATAGCAGCTTGTTGCCGGGTTGGTAAACCCTTCATCTCATTTACTCATTAATCTATTGCTCTTTTTACTTTTGATGGTTCCCTTGCTGATGTGTTCCTTTCTTGAATGCCTCAGGTCCAGGTTGTAGCCAGTTCAGCGGCTAGGTCTTTTGGAGGGGCTTGTTGGTGGCCTTTAGGGTAGCTGAGATTGTTGATCCCCGTTTGCTGTGAGGTAGTTCTTTACTCTTCTGTATAGACATACATACTCGCCAGTGGGTTCGTGTCAGCTTGTTGGCGCCCACTGGTGGCTCCTTGTGATGCTGAATATGAATTTAAACTGCTGTTTTTGCATAATTGAGGTTGGTTACTTGCTTCTGGGAAGGATTTATGCTAGGTTGCATGTTAGATATTTTAAAACCTTAAAGCATTATTATATGTACCCCATGCATAACATGTTTCTAAATCAAAGACACTATTTTTTCCTCAACGTAAAACATTATTTCCATACCTACTATATTCACCTTAGAGTAGTGCCCGCATAAGTCACCTCCCGGGGTCACTTATGCTCATTTAGGGTGTCACTTAATTGAACCAAAGTATTTTCTGCTGCGCATATATATAATTTTAACTGTGGACTAGCTGATCCACCAAGCCGAGGGATACGACCATTCAACATAACTAATTTTCTTTCGTGCTTAATTAATAATTTTCCTTAAAATCTAACGTCTAGAGTTTTGCCTGAGCGTGTGCAGTTATCCCCTGCACGACGTGGCATCACGGCGCGTGTTTTCTCCTACTCTGATACGTTTTTACCGTTGAGAAAATGCGGGTTGTGACACCAATGCTCTTCGATGCCGAGGCCAATAGCGATTAGCCACACATCAGTATGGGGACGATTTTATAATTTGATGAGGCGCGAGTTCGAAATTAATAGGCTAAATGATTATAAGAAGAGGACATAAAAAATTAACAAACATTTAGAAAGCTGAAAAGTTAGCTAAAACAAGAACTCACGCACACTCCAAATTATAAATAAAACAGAATAAACTAACTTACAAAAAAAAAGGAAAATTACAAGTCCTACTCAAACGAGTAGGCGGGAAATAAATGGCACGACATTTAACTCTTAACGAGTAGGCGAAAATAAATGCAAGTACAAGTCCTACAAAAATAATTACAGAAAAATAAAAGACCTTCCATTTAACTCAAATGAGTAGGTGGTAAACAATGTCCGACCATTTAACTCCTAGCGAGTAGGCCAAAATAAACGCTAACACACACACTCTACCTAATTGAAAGAAAGCAATAAAACTATCTCCTACACACACGCACTCTACGTAATTGAAGAAAGCGATAAAATAAAGCATGAAAATCTATCTCCTACACACACGCACTCTACATAATTGAAGAAAGTAATAAAATAAAGCATGTAAATAAAGCATGAAAATTTAACACCTATACTCAGACACTCTTCATAAATTAAAGAAAGCATAAAGATTATTCTAATACACTCACACACACATTTGAAAACAAAATGAAAGTAACCTAAAAATTAAAACTACTACTTTTCTATACTTAGGCTTTACCAAAAACAAATAAAAAGAACAAAATAAAATTTTAAGAGAACAAAAGTTTTTCAAAACAAATCAAAAAAACAAAGTTCTTTAAAAATTAAAATAACAAGATTTTCATTCTTATGTTTTCATAAAAGTGATAGAAAAGTGAAAAGAAATTGAAAATAACAAAAAAGGTTTTACAATCCTACAAAAAAAAAACTAAGTAAACAAAATCAAAATCACCTTCAATACTCTTTTATAAATACATAAGCATGAAAGCATAAGCCTCTTAAGAAAAGGACATGATGAAAAAGAGGAAAACTTATCATACCTAACATGAAGACAAGTTAAAAACATGAATAATAAACATGTTACACTCATACACACACACACACACACACACACACTTTTCATAAAGAGAAAAACAAAGGAGAAATTAAGGATAAAATGAGAAGAAAAGTGGGCACATGAGTTCATTCTAAAGCCATTTAAGAAGAGAAAAACTAACATTTTTATTGATTAAAAGAGGCTATTACAAAGCTATTACAAAGCTAAAGCTAAAGCAAAAAACAAACATAAAAGAAAAGGGGGAGGGGGAGAAATATCCTTACATAGCAAAGGAATCCACGGATGCAGCCCACAAAACACACTAAAGTGGCTCAAAAATGTGAACCCTTGGTCATTACAGAAGTGGGGAATTTGTAGAAATAAAGCTAAGTACATGCCCTCCGACACGGGCGTGTCGGTGGGCGTGTCACTACTGTTTGCGAAGGCGGACGGCGATTTGAAGACAAAGTTGACTTCGGGCTGGAAACGTGTCGGTAGCGCAGAGGTCACGCCCCAGGTCACGAGCGTGACGCAAGGCGTGTCGATTGGTGTCGACACTCGACAAACGTCGAGCGAAAAGTGTCGAGTTGAAAAATCGTCGAGCTCGAAGAAGAGTCACGCCCTAGGTCACGGGCGTGACATGGGCGTGTCGCGGAGTCGACGATTGTCGAGTTGAAATCGTCGAGCGGGAAAATCGTCGAGCTGAATTTGACTTATCACGCCCCGATCACGGGCGTGACAAATTTGTCACGACCGTGACATGACATTTTTTTGCAGATTTTAATTTTTTTCCTGATAAATAAAATAAAACAAGTTAGTAAAATATTTACACAAATAGGAGTATTTTATTGAATAAAAACAAGTAAAGATGAGAAAAATATATGAAAACGACTTAAGTAATGTACATAAAAATAGGTATATTTACAATTAATCAGGAAGGAAGATGCAGTGGAAAAGTTAGCCAAACTCTATGTGGAGAATATTGTACGATTGCATGGTGTGCCCCGCAGTTTTGTTAGTGATCGAGATGGACGCTTCACGTCGAATGACTGGAGGTTGGTGCATAGTCTGTTGGGTACTAAGCTAAAGTTCAGCACAGCCTTTCATCCACAGACGGATGGCCAAACCGAGATGGTCAACCAAACGATGGAAGACATGCTTCGCATGTGCGTCCTAGATTTTGGAAAGCAGTGGGAAGATCACCTGTACATGGTGGAGTTTGTGTATAATAACAGCTTTCAGGCGAGTTTTGGAATGGCACCTTTCGAGGCATTGTATGGGAGAAAGTGTCGCACGCCGTTGTCTTGGTTGGAGACAGGCGAGTCGAAGCTTTACAAACGTCAAGCAGTGGAAGATGCCACTTCAGTGATACGGACAATTCAAGAACGGTTGAAGATCGCTCAGGACAGACAGTCAAAATACTATAACGCCAAACATAGGAATGTGGAGTTAAATGTTGGCGACTGGGTGTACATAAAAATTAAGCCGTTCAAATGTGTCTCGCGAGTTCGACGCTTGAATAAGTTTAGTCCGAGATACCTTGGACCATTTGAAATCCTGGAGAGTGTTGGTGAGGCGACGTATAGATTGAAGTTGTCGGCAGAATTGAGTGGGTTACATGACGTGTTCCACGTTTCGGTGTTGGGTAAGGCGGTGGAAGATCCTTCGCAGATCATTGCGGACAATCAAGTACTGGTTGATTATGAATTAACGACAAGGGTCAAGCCAGTATGTATTGAATATGTTGCAGTCAAGCGACTCCACAACAAGGAAGCCCGAATGGTTAAAGTCCGTTGGGATAATTACGGATGTGAGGAGCTTTCATGGGAGTGAGAGCAAGCTATGTTGGAGGAATATCCCGAGTTGTTCCACTCAGGTAACTTTTAGTTGTGTACCTTTACTTAATTTCAGGACAAAATTCATTAAGTGGGGGAGATTTGTAACGCCCCAAAAATTGTATTTGAATTGGTCGCATAAAAAGGGATTTTTGGTGCCGGTATAGGGGTACACGGCCTAGGACACGGGTGTGTCCAAGGCCGTGTCTGCCTGGTGTTTTGGCCATTTTCATCCCGAGAAGGACACGACTAGAAACACGACTGAATGACACGGGCGTGTGCCTAACCGTATCTTTACCCGTGTTCTGCGTTCGACGATCGCGCCCGGTTCGACGATCGTGCTAGCCGGTTGTGTTCGACGAATAATGTTCGGGAGGAACATGCCAGGAGACACGGGCGTGGCGGGAGGGCGTGTCCCCCTGCATTCAACGATCGTCGAACGGCGCTCGACGATTGTCGAGTGACCCTCTGCGTTTGAAGATCGACGATAGTTTCTCGATGATTTTCGGGTGACACGGGCATGTTCATACCCATGTCCCCACCTGTGTTCAGTTGGGTCGTGTCCGTTACCATGGCGTTTATATGTGGCACGCCCCCTGGTCACGGGCGTGTCGAGGACCCGAAACGGGTGTGTCAGGTGAGACACGGGCGTGTCTTTGCCTGTGTGTATTTTCTTCGTTCGACGATCGTGCCTCGATCAAGGCACACGACCTGGAACACGGTCGTGTGCGAGGCCGTGTTTGGCCCAGGTCAGGGGATTTTTGTGCAGATCGGAGCCGTTCATTTTCTTTAATTAAGATCCAACAACCCAGGTGGTTTCCTGCTCTATTAAGGTCATGAATGGGGGAGTTAACTCTTCATTTTCTCCAATCCATTCTCTTTCCAAGGAGTTAGAGAGAGGAGGAAGAAGGACGAGGATTCCGGCCGCCGACGGAGCATCGGAGCACCGTTTTGAGAACCGAGAGTGGATCCGTGGAAGAAATTCCATTACGAAGATTTCTATCCATATAATTTTTCCATGGCGCAAAAGCAGACTATAAGGATAACGATTCTCTACTTGAGCATGTGAAGCTCTCTCCCTTTTTGCATAGGGAAACCCGCTCCCGCGAGTGTGCGGTGAGTGTCCGGAATTGAAGTACGGGCATAGACATTGTGTGTGAAGCCTACCCGGACGTGTATTGTCTGTATCGGTGATGTTGTATTTGATATGTTTTGCTGGAGAAGACTCCGTGCTTTGGGTTTTTCGTGTTTCTATGCGGTAGATTGCAACATGGATCCTTGGGGATTAACTCCAAAGTGCACACGAAAAACTGAGCGGAAACGTGTTCTGCTAACTTGGCGGTCAGGGAACCAGCCTTGAACATAACTGGGTTATTGATAATATGATTTGCAGTCAATTTTATTAGGATATTTTCGGGGTTTTAAAGCAAATAATGTCTTGTAAAGTACTTATTTTGATTCCCCTTTGTATATATTTTTGTCGCTAATGCGTTTTTTCTGCTTTTTACAGGTTTTCACGGCTTTCAGCCGAATTTTGCTGTGACACGCCCCAAGGTCACGCCATACCCGGGCATGTACCTAGGGTGTGTAACCCAGAGGAATGAAGCAATTGGTCCGAAACTCCATTCTGTGGAAACTTAGTGAACACGCCCTCGGTCACGCCCGTGTCACATCCGACACGGGCGTGTTCCAGAGGCGTGTCCCCAGGTTCCGAGGAATCACCGCAATGTGCTCGTTTTTCCCGCTCCACCGTCGCACCAAAAGTGTCACGCCCCAGGGTCACGCCTGCCTCGGGAATGACATATGGGCGTGTACTTCAGCAATTCCGCCCGTCACGTCCAGCATTCAATTTCAGCTCAACAAAGTCACGCCGCAAAGAACATGCCCCAGGTACACGCCCTACCAGGGCGTGACTTGTGGGCGTGTACTTCAGCTACTTCGCCAGAATTAAATTCCAGCCCGAAAAAGTCGCACCGAATTTGTCACGCCCCAGGGTCACGCCCGACCCGGGCGTGACAGGGGGGCATGACCCGACCCGAAAAATTCTATAAATAGAGCCCAACTCCAAGGGTTCAGAGACCTTTTGCATTGAGAGGGGAGGTTCTGTCCTTTGTATTTTTGAACTTTTTTCAAGCATGTCTCTTCATTTTTAGTTCTTAGCTCTAGCTTTATGCTTTACCTATATTAGCTCCTAGCTTCTTTCTGTAGTATAATATTAATGATAGTGTAGTTTACTTTCCATGCACTTGTAATCTCTTGTTTTCAAGTTGTAAGATCCCTGTTTCCATTAATAAAAAGTGTTGTTTTCTTTTTCGTTTCTGCTCTGTTTTCATTATTTTTCTTCTACTCATCCCCCCTCTTCCACCTCACCATGATTAACTAATCGTCCATGTACTCGATCTTGATGATCCGAGGTTCGAGTGATTAGGTTATGATGCTTTGAATCTTACCTTTTCTTTTTAGGGTTTAGCCTTGAATTACTCTTGATTTATCACGGGTTGGAGGTATATCATCGATATATATACTCTCCACCATTTCTTTCATTCTGGGCTAGCCGAGAGGCCGAAAGTTTGAAATGAGCACTCAAGAGTAAAGTGATTTGTTCGCACCCCTCGAGAGAGGCAGACGTTCAAATCTCCCGGATTGGAGTAAAATCCAATAGTGGGGTTCACCGCGTAAAGCGAGTTTTAGGCCTCCGATTTAGGCGAGACTCGGTCGGACCTTCCTAAACTCAGTTAGGCACGGCCTTCGAGAGAAGCGTGTCAATATTCATGGAATCTCCACGGTCAAGGACCTTTATCCTAATTAGCTTAGGTTTATTTATCGTATTTTTCTAACCGCTCTTGCCGAGGTGATTTCTGATCGAGTGCATTTTCCCCTCATCGTTCCTAAGCTTTAGTTTAATCGCTCTTTTAGCTCTCTTTATCTTTTCATGCAAGTAGCTCTCTTTCATTGCAAGTAGTTCTCTTCCTTTAGTACTTTTAGCTTTCTTCTAAAACCTAATTTTTCCGTCGATAAAATAATAGATTTCGTGTGAGTAAGCTTAATTAACTGTTCCCGGATTTTAATACGACACTTGTGTCCCCTTGCTGCATTTCGATAGGTATACTTGCCTTGTTGGATTGATAGTTTGGTTATTTTCTCCTTGCAAATATCTAAGAGACAATCAGGTTTTTGGCGCCGTTGTCGGGGAGACAACGCTCGTTGATAAATTGAAAACACGAATATATTAATTTTATCACTTCTCTTTCTCACCCTCCTTCTTAAAATTTTTCCGCCTACTCACTTGAGTTATATGGCTGGATTTTGTTCAAGCAAGTGTGCGTATTTTTAATTTTTTCGCCTACTCACTTGAGTTAATTGGCAGGCTTTATTTCAGTAGAGTGTGCTTATTTTTAATTTTTCCGCCTACTCACTTGAGTTAAATGGAAGGATTTATTTCAGTAGAGTGTGTTTACTTTCTGTAGAGTGGGTGTGTTTTAATTCTATGTCGAGTGCGTGAGTGTTAGCTTTTATTTTCCGCCTACTCGCTCGGAGTTAAATGGCTGGATTTTAATTACCGCCTACTTAATATAAACCCACATCACAAATTTTTCTACACCACCCAACTCTCTCGAAAAGGGCAAAGTGGCTCTAAATGCCACTATCTTGTCTAGTACCTTGCGAACCCTTCACCGGGTAGCCCTTGGGAAGTTCGGGAGTTAAAACATAAAAACATCTATTTCAAAAAAAAAACAAACTTCATTAGCTCTTTTATTTTCTAGTTTATTTTATTCATCTTTCTTCTCCTCTCTTCTTCTAGTGTATGACCCGTGTTGGGTATTGTATCCACAATTACCTGGATTTGAGGAAGCCACCTGTCAAGCTAAGATGAATTCACAATGTATTTGATAAAATCTTTCAAGTTGTGCTTGCAGCTATTCCACACTAAGTACACACCAATGTTAGGGTGCAGTAGGTCAATATACACGGGTCTGCACGACGTAATCCCTCGTGGAGCAGATCAGTGTGTTGGCCTACGTGTACTCTCTCTATTGGAGTTTACTTACTTTCAAGTACGGAGCTGTGTTAAGGCAAGAGCACACAAGGAGCAAGGATGGGTCAAGGAGCACCTCATGGGTGGAAAGACGAAAAATCGTCTAAGTGTAAATCGACGATAATCACCAAGTGATTCTCGCCGATTCGGCGAGAATCACTAGTGATTCTCGCCGAATCGTCGAGAATCATTGGCTGATTCTCGCCGACTCGATCCAGCTACTTCAAAGCGAGCTACTCTGATGCCAAGTAATAATCGACGAGAATCACCAAGTGATTCTCGCTGATTCGGCGAGAATCACTAGTGATTCTCGCCGAATCGTCGAGAATCACTGGTTGATTCTCGCCGTCTCGACCTGGCTTAATCAGAGCGTGCAATCAAGTCAACATCGACGAGAATCATCTTTGATTCTCGTCGAATCGACGAGAATCACCTTTGATTCTCGCCGATTCGACGAGAATCACCATCGATTCTCGCTGATTTTGACTTGGGCAATTTTCTGGAAACAGCTGGACCGGATTCTGCCGCTGGCACTGTTTTGAACCAGATTTAGGGTTTCTTCTGGTGGGACCCATAATGGTCATAAAAGAGTATTTTACTGTATAAATACATGCGTATTTTTTAACAGTAGTAGAGCGAAGAAGATTTGAAAAAGACGAGCCGCGACGTGACCTAGATCGCGAGTTCCGCTCCGCCGCCGCCGTCGTCGCCGCTCGAGCAAGTTGATCGCCGGTCTTGATCGTGGCTTCTTCCAGATCTCCCGTCGACAGAAGCTTAGCCAAGCTTAGAGTCTCGCGTGTCTAACCGGATATCTTTTGTCTCTTGATTTGTTGATCGGGAAAACCTTCCCCGTCCGAATCGATTGAGACGATCGATCCTAGTGTGACCGTTGGAAGACCTAGCTAGCTTTGCTACGAATTTTGGATCTCCAAAGTACTGCAGCCGCACACCATTGTCGCCGCCGATCCCGTGAACCAAGCTGCCGCCCATCTTGCCACCGCCGGTTCCGGAGAGATTCTCTCCAAGAGAGATCTAGGGCTGTGGACTCTTCGTGGACTTCAAGAACACGTCGTCAACGAAGAGGGACACCTTAGTCTCCAAAAGTAGTTTGTATTTCTTGTACATTCTAGTTTATTTTTGTTGTAAAGGAACGTTGATTCCTAGTTGTAAGGGTTGGGTGCAACCCGTGTTGTGGGAGTGTTGACTCCTACGTGTGGAAGGGTTCCTTCCGATAGTGCAAGGATTGGATTTCAATCCTGTTAGTGAAGAGACCGAGTCGTCCCTTGTTGGGAGATAGGTCGAAGGGGGAAAGTGGATGTACCCAACTCGGGGAACCACTATAAATAGCTTGTGTACCTTCTTTGTTGTGCTGGTTTGTTTATTTGTGCAGGTACAATTTTAATTCCGCAAAAATGCTGCACGTCACCTATCCCCCCCCCCATAGGTGAAGGTAGTTGACACTAGGTGTACTTTCAAGTGGTATCAGAGCGAGGTTGCTCATCAAAAAGGTTTACTCCTTGACTAGAATCCTGCCACCAGTGTCAGTAGCATGGAGCTGGATCATGAGATATCGCCACTAAGACTTCCCACATGCACAAAGGAGTATTATCCCGTCTGGAAGATGAGAGTGTCGTATCACTTGGAGGCTATCGATCCTCGAGCATATTTCATCCTGGAAGAGGGTCCTTTTATTCCTATGAAGACCTCCGGCTATGGAAACAATATCCAAATTCCCAAGTACATTGCTGAGATGTCAGAGACGGAACTCTCATTATTTAATCTGGACAAGATGATTCGTCAGATTATCATGGATATCTGGTCTGGACCTTCTCGCTCCAGATTGGAAAAATGTGGGACGGCCAAATCTATGTGGGTGATGATCTCAGAGCTGATGGGGGGATCAAAGAAAGCTGTAATCTGCTGTCAACTAGAGGATGAAGCCTATGTGGGGGTCCTCGCCTCTGAAGATGAAGGCAAAGATCAATCAGACAGCATCAGAGCTCCAGTGTCCGTGTCAGAGACTGAAGAGGCCAGTGAGGAAAGCAGCTCTGATGAGGATGACACAACGGTCACTGGCTCTAATGACAATAACACTGAAGAGCAGGTAATTTCTTCATCTTGCCTCGTCTCTCATGAAGTTTCTGAAGACAGGAACTGTTTCCCTTCAGAAAATCCTGATTCTCTGAAGAGAGCCCTTCAGAATAGCAACCTACTTGTTGAAGAACAAGCTCAGGAGATTGCTCGGCTGAAGATCTTGTTGGTTCTCCAATTGGCATCCAACATGGTCAAGGACTCTAAAATCTCTGATCTAGAGAGTAGTCTAGAGAATGAGAAGAGGATAGTATCTAACTTTTCCAAGGTTGATGCTATAAAGAGAAAGGAAGAAAATGAGTGGATCTCCCGAATTGTCAATTCGTGGAGAAATGGGGAAACTGTATTCCGACCCCCCACTCCGAGCAGGAAGGGTACTCATCATGCCTTCAGGTATGATCACAGGAACAATCGTGGTCACTGCAATGGTGATCTGTCCTCATGTGGAGACACCCATAGTGCAAGGGCCGTCATGGCCAACCATGAGAGAATACCTAAGGCTCATTCTGAGCCCTTTGTATTCTCGGCCACTGCCCCTACTCGGCATGAATCGGCTGGTATCAGCTCTCAGAACTTCTCTCTCCACCCAAGGACACAGGAAAGGGGGGTTAGAAGTCATGCTGTAAGTTTTCATGGGGCCTCAGGAAGGGGGCTGACTGAAAGGAAGGCACCTCCTCCCAGGCCTCGTGACGCTCGCTGCATGCATTCATTCCACCCTTCCACGTGTCACGGTGGAAGAGGCAGTTCTGGGAGCAGATCCAGATCTATCCCGTTTGGACCTAAGCTCATGACTACCTCAGTCACTAGATCAGGTCAGAAACGGAGATACAACATTCACGCGTGTTGGTGCTGTGGCAAGGTGGGACACTTTGCCATAGACTGTTGGCATAACCCCTTTGTGTCAAGGGCAAGGGCCTATCCACATCTCCTGGGTAGAGGTAGTCTTCCTGTCAAGACTTCTGAAGGAAGGCAGTCGAGTGTTTATGCTAACAAGAACCTAGGACCCAATATGTATTGGGTTCCTAAGGTAAAGTAACTCTCTTTTGCAGGGTAGTCTAGGTTCCCGTAAATATAATGGGAACTAGACAATAGATGTTTCAAGACTATATTGGAACAAATATATGGAATGACAGAAGTGATATCTACCTGAGCATACTCACATTGAGCACCTGTTATGTTTTAACCAGAGGGGCTAAAAGATAACTCTCATAATCCCAGGTACTCTTAATCAGCCCCAAGACTTGAGTCATATTGTATCGACATTTCCATATATATATATATTTATATATTTATATACACATATATGTGTGTACACCTAAGGATAGGTTAACACGGTAAACATAAACCTTAGACACATCAATGAAGATTTATCAGAAATTTCACTGGTAGATTCGAGAACTAACATCTATAGGCGTAAATCAGTTCACTGAAAACTAACGAAGATACGTCATTGGAAATCTCGACAATGAAGATACGTCATTGGAAATTTTGACATCAAGAAATGTATGGAAAAGCCCGGTTCAAACCCTAAATATATTGGCTTTAAGAAAAATATATATATTTTTAGAAATTTTTTTTAATTATCTTGATATCAGAAGACCCTTTAAAATCCGTTAAAATCCCTTTAGACCCATCGATATCGCACAGTTCCCGCCGACCCTTCACATTCCGCAGGAAGCTCACCAAAGGACTCTCACCGATTCGTGAAGCATTCCTGCAAGATTCCCGCAAGCTTCTTCCCGAAGGACTCTCACCGAAGGACTCTCACCGAAGGACCCGTGATTCTTCCCCTTCCGTCGACATCCCGCAAGAATCCCACAACTCGTGAAGAATCCCGTCGATCTCGCCGATTGCCTTCCGTGGATCTCTCCTCTCTCTCATCCAGGGATTTCTGCGCAGTTCGATCAATCTCAGTCGCATGCACCTCCCGAGTGTCCGTCGTCCTTGTCAAACTAACTCACTGTCTACGCTCTTGGGTAACCACATCCTCATCCTTACAAGAACTTTATTAGTAGTGTCGCTTCCCTTTTGTCTTTTGATTAAGCGTAGAGTAGGGATTCTCACTCTAGGTTTGCAATGGCTCCAAGGACAACCGCTGGACTGATCACTGGATGTGAGCTGGTTTCAACAGGGTTCTCACATGCTTCTGACGAATTCAGAAACATCATTATCATGCTAGAAGAGGCTGGACTCTCATTCATACTGGAGCACCCGTGTAAAATCTTGGACAAGGAAGTGCTAGAGTTCTTCGCTACCGCCAAACTCTGAAATGAAGACTCTCTCATCAAGAGCAAGGTTGCAGGGGCAACGATCAAGATGTCTGCAAGCAAGCTAACCCAATACTTGCAGCTCACTAGTTCGGAGCTCGAGGATTATCTTGAGGAAGAGGACAAAACCAGGACTTTATTATTCTGTGGACTCGCTCGAGGAACTAGGTCGATAAAGCGAAAGTACATGAATGAGGAGGGGAAGCTTCTGTCAGACATCATTGGGAAGGTACTCATAGGCAAACCGGGTTCACATGACCACATCTCTGCGGACATGTTCAAGATCCTTGTGGCAATTATCTGCCGAAAAATATTCAACTAGGGGGCATTGCTTTTTGAGAAGATAAAGGACACCCTCAGATCTCCTAGCTTTGGCCGAATCATCAGTCTGTATCTCAATCAGTTAAACGGAGATAAGTATGACATGAGTAAAGGTGTTCCTCTACATTACTTGAAGAAAATGGACTCGAGTGTTTTTGACAGATGGGAGAGGCGCATTGGGCAGGCTGCCGTGGTAGAACAACAGGAAGTATCTCCAACCGAGGACGGAACTGTGGCTGACTCCTTAGTAATCCCCAGTGAAATTCCTGATGCTTTGACTACAGGAATTGAGGGGGAGCCTCTACCCACTTATGCTAATATCGTATCTGACATCTCCCAGATAGCTAGAGATGCAGTGGCGGATATACAAGAAGCAAGTGAAGCTGTGCTGGAGGATGAGGAGGCCCTGATCCTGAACGATCTAGGTGCCGGAGGTGCTGTAGAGGAGACTGCTGACGAAAGGTTGGAAGATGATGCTGATGCGAATGATCTCATGGATGATGAAGGTGAGGAAGAAGGCAATGAGGGACAGGAAGCATTGGAGACTCAGGATATCACTGAAGTTCCATCTGACAAGCACGCTCCTGAGATCGTTCCTAAGATAATTGGTGCAACAGTGGAGGGGTAGTCCGAGAAATCTACAGAGGCCGCAAGTATTCCCCCCTTAGAGACTGTGCTCGTGTCCAGCTCTACAGGTGCATCTGCTGAAGAGCAAGGCCAAGGAGTGCCTCTGGATCATCCACTACGAGATGATCTAGCCAATCACACCGTGAATGTCATTCAGGGTATAGTGGATGAGCTTAAAGCATCTTTTGAGAAAGCTCAAAATAAACTGTTGAAAAGAATTAAGAAATCGGAGAATCTCATGCTCAAGAACATGGTGGAGATCAATCACAAACTGGACGTGATGGAAAAGAAGTTTGAAGATAAATATACAGTGGCCGTCAAAGCTGTCACTCTTCTTATGGACGGATTAAAAAGGAACTCTGATACTCTCGCAATCATAAATCAGAATGCTCATGTCGTAGCAAACAACATTCAAAAGTTTGATGGCAATATGGTAACTCTTAACACCAATCAACAAGCCTTGGTCACTGAATTCTCCAGGACTACAAAGCACATTGATGAGTCACTGCATTCTTATGCAAACTCCATTACAGTCGAAGCCAAAAATGGGGAGAAAGAATATATAGCTAAGATGGCCGAGCTTCAAGAAATCATCATCACAAACTTTGAGCAGTCAAACAAATATGTTTATGATAGTTGCTGGTGGATGCTCCACCAAGCGTTAGGCATCGATTTGCCTGAACATCCTGTGGGTATTCATGCTCCTGAGCATACTACGGCTGCTGAGGGAGTAAGTGCTGCAGAAGTTCCCTTAAGTGAAGCTGAGGCTGCTAGGGCCACTTCCAAGGCAAAACTGATGGCAATGTTTGACCAAGCAGCCTTAGCAAAAGCCAGAGACAAGAGAAAATCTCAAGAAGGGACATCCAAGGAAACACAAGCTGAAAAGAGAATCAGATTGAAGGAGGAGGAAGTAAGAAACGAAAAGTGGAGTCCAGTTTCAAAGAGTATCATCTTGGACACATTCTGGCTACAAGAAAAAGGAGAAATCAATCGAAACGACGTATACAGCCAGCATGAGTGGGAGCTGCACAAGACGTATGAAGTTAAACGGAACATCTTTTTCAGGACCAACACTGCGGCAGATAAAGCTCCTCCACCCAGATACTATCCAAAGCCCAAGGAGTATGTTGAAAGGCAAAGAAAGAAGTTTTTGGCTCAGAAGCATAAGTATGACCTAGCCAAAAATCCATAGACAGAAATTCATAGATTGTCATTGTCTCTTGAACACTTTTATCACTCGCACTGCAAGTTGACAAGTTTATTTTGAGCTGGTGATTCTCGCCGTCTCACCGTCGCACCGAAAGTGTCACGCCCCAGGGTCACGCCTGACCGGGGCGTGACATTTGGGCGTGTACTTCAGCAATTCCGCCCGTCACCTCCAGCATTCAATTTCAGCTCAACAAAGTCACGCCGCAAAGAACACGCCCCAGGTACACGCCCTACCAGGGCATGACTTGTGGCGTGTACTTCAGCTGCTTCGCCAGAATTAAATTCCAGCCCGAAAAAGTCGCACCGAATTTATCACGCCCCAGGGTCACGCCCGACCCGGGCGTGACAGGGGGGCATGACCCGACCCGAAAAATTCTATAAATAGAGCCCAACTCCAAGGGTTCAGAGACCTTTTGCATTGAGAGGGGAGGTTCTGTCCTTTGTATTTTTGAACTTTTTTCAAGCATGTCTCTTCATTTTTAGTTCTTAGCTCTAGCTTTATGCTTTACCTGTATTAGCTCCTAGCTTCTTTCTGTAGTATAATGTTAATGATAGTGTAGTTTACTTTCCATGCACTTGTAATCTCTGGTTTTCAAGTTGTAAGATCCCCGTTTCCATTAGTAAAAAGTGTTGTTTTCTTTTTCGTTTCTGCTCTGTTTTCATTATTTTTCTTCTACTCATCCCCCCTCTTCCACCTCACCATGATTAACTAATCCTTCATGTACTCGATCTTGATGATCCGAGGTTCGAGTGATTACGTTATGATGCTTTGAATCTTACCATTTATTTTTAGGGTTTAGCCTTGAATTACCCTTGATTTATCACGGGTTGGAGGTATATCATCGATATATACTCTCCACCTTTGCTTTCATTCTGGGCTAGCCGAGAGGCTGAAAGTTTGAAATGAGCACTCAAGAGTAAAGGGAGTTGTTCGCACCCCTCGAGAGAGGTAGACGTTCAAATCTCCCGGATTGGAGTAAAATCCAATAGTGGGGTTCACCGCGTAAATCGAGTTTTAGGCCTCCGATTTAGGCGAGAGTCGGTCGGACCTTCCTAAACTCAGTTAGGCACGACCTTTGAGAGAAGCGTGTCAATATTCATGGAACCTCCACGGTCAAGGACCTTTACCCTAATTAGCTTAGGTTTATTTATCATATTTTTCTAACCACTCTTGCCGAGGTGATTTCTGATCGAGTGCATTTTCCCCTCATCATTCCTAAGCTTTAGTTTAATCGCTCTTTTAGCTCTCTTTATCTTTTCATGCAAGTAGCTCTCTTTCATTGCAAGTAGTTCTCTTCCTTTAGTACGTTTAGCTTTCTTCTAAAACCTAATTTTTTCGTCAATAAAATAATAGATTTCGTGTGAGTAAGCTTAATTAACTGTTCCCGGATTTTAATACGACACTTGTGTCACCTAGCTGCATTTCGATAGGTATACTTGCCTTGTTGGATTGATAGTTTGGTTATTTTTGCCTTGCAAATATCTAAGAGACAATCAGTTATGTGATTGTTTGGAAACGTTTTGGGATCCGAGAGAAGCTTGGCTCGTGCGTACGTCTTAAAGTGACTACGTGGTGTGAGCAACGTGCAAGTGGAATTGGACCTAGGCTATGTGGTTCAGTGCGAGAGACCCGAAAAGGGGACTGGCCGTTGGCATAGTCGGGAGCCTTAGACGGTGGTCATAAAGGATAAATGCTCACGTGGTTGCCATCTTTGGGATGGTGGTGAAGACACTGAAGTGTCAGGATTCACCGTTAATGTGCCCTGAGTGCACAGGGTGTTTGGTCGTGCGAGCCTACACCTGTGCCGTAGTATAATTGCGCTTTATTGTTTTTCCGGGCTAATGATATGCAGGGGAAGAGCACCGCCGTCCTGAGTAAGGGGCGGGGTCGTTATAATTTTGTCGGCTTTTGGCCGACCGTTGCTTTGTTTGCCACCGTGCGGTGGAATGTTGCTTGCAGGTGCTGCGGAGCCGAGTGCAAAATAGCGGGCTGGAGCCCATGTTGCCGTGCTATCCCTCGAAGGCCGTAAAGAATAGTTGTTTTTGCTTTATCATGTGTGGCTGGCCTGCGATCCGATGTATGTAAGACACTATTTATTAAGTGAACTCTTGTAAGGCCATAGGGCCATGTACCTTTTCAGTGTATTTGGGTTTCATTCCTGTTGTCTGGATGTGGACATTCATGATTATGGATTTAAGATTTGGGTTCTTTCAACTATTTAAAAGCTTCCGCTAGAATGCTTTGTGTAGGACGAGTAGTCTTAATTGGAATGTCTGCATATTCTTATGTAGCCCTTCCAACTGTTTGTGGTATATGGCGTCGGGTTGCAGCTGGACCTTCTGTTATATGCCATGCGACGGATGGAGGTGTTACACCCCGGGTGGGGGAGCCTTTAGAACCAGACCCTTCACCTTCACCTCCAGCCATGGGACAAAACTCAAGGCTTTCTTGTATCAGCTGCATTCCATGCTCACCCCACCAGAACTATTGAAGCCAAAAATGACCTCAACGGGAGTTCAAAATAGGGGCGCAGCCAACACCTACTTCTCTCAAGCCTCAACCCTAGACTAGATTCAAAGGTCCCTGGACTGACCCAAAGCCTCAGCAGGGAGGTCCCACCTCACACCCCGAAGATCTCTGAGAGCTTCCCCTCCAAAGCCAAAAGCTGGGCTGGGATTTCCTCAGAAAGCACTGGAAGTTGGAAGATTATGAAAGCTTGCTTTCTAAGGAGCCCTTATGGGTCTATTTATAGCCTTTGCTGACCTGAGATTACTGAAATATCCTTAGTTGATCTGCTAATAGCCAAATCCCGCTGTTTATCTTGAGGGTATAGGGGTAATTTTACCTGAGGGCAATTAGGTCATTTTACCCATGGCCCTGGGCCCCACTCAGCGAGAGATTTGAGCCGAGAGCCTTCTGTCCAGGGCCCGGCACATGCGGTCTCGCCTGCTTATAGGCGAGAACTCCCTCAAGATAGGAGCTTGGCGCAAGCGCAAGCGTTCCCGCCTACTTGGGCGAGAACTTCTTTAGGGTGGGAACTCGTCTGGCTAGCCTAATTGTGACCGTCGGTGCCTCCTCGCCTGACTCAGCGAATATGTGGTTGTACACAATCCCCGCTCTTTTTGAGCTAGCTCTGCGCTCGAAAGGACACATCCAACTAGTAAATATTCGCTGAGCACATGTCAACGTCAGGGAATCTTTTGGTGGGCCGTACCATGGCTATATATTTGTGCTGATAGACGGCCATAATTCTGCCCTCGAATCGTCATTCTTCGCCTGAGCTCTTTCCTCCTCTCGCGATGCATCCGAAGCGCGCCGACAAACCGCTTTCGCAGGACCTTCAAGACCGCATCGATGCGGCGTAGGCGCGAGCTAAGGCTAACAGTTCCTTGGTTGCCCCCTGGCTGGCGAGAAAGTCGTCAGTCGCTGAGCCTTCTCAGCCAAAGAAGAAAAGAAGAAGGCGAAGGTGTTCCAGTGAGACCTGCCTCACGAGAACAGGAGCCCACCTACCCCTACCCCAAGCCTCGCGGATGATCCCTCTCAGCAGAAGATATGTCTTATTCGCTAACCGTTAAAACCACTAGTTGCTTATGCGGGAGGATTTGCAGCTGACGCGATACTTCTCGCAAGAAACGGTCCCCGACGATGTCAGGCCCCCGCAGGAGCCCTTGGACCACATCATCTTGTCCTCCTGAGGAATAATCGTGGGTCCCGGAGGTCGATCCCCCGCCTGACTCCTCAAGAACTGCTGGTATCTCTTCCACTCTCGCTCTTAACTCAGTCTCAGGATGCTGAATTGTTTTCCCGCAGCACCAGCTTCCGCCCAGCCGGGTCTCGCTACCCGGGAGAACGAAGTAAGGGTCTCCTATCGGCCTGCCCCAGCGATTTATTCCTCCCTACCGGTTGGAGGAATGGCTGCCGAAACTTCCGCAGCTCCATAGGATGCCAGCCATCCTGCGGGAGAGGAGACCTCCCCCCCCCCCCCCCCCCCGCTTTTGGCCAATCCAGGAATACCACTCGCAAAATCTTCGCCCAGGGAAAAGTGAAGCCGATCCACCTACTCTTTGGAACTGAGGAGGGTGGGGGGGGGGGGGGGGGGGGTTGGGCCTTCTTTCCTGCCGTCGGCCGGTGGTTCTCGACATACTGCAGGTATGCGGTATGATTATCACGATTATTTCTTAGTTCTCGCCATGACTATGGAATTCTTTTCAGGGGATCTGGGTTCGCGGTCGAGAGCTGACGCAGAGGATGAAGAAGATGAAGACAGAGAGGGGGAGGATGGTGAGAGCTCCCCCTTCCCTTCACCCGACGAGATGGAGGAAATATTGACCAGTGCCGGGAGTGCTAAAAGTCGTGGGAAAGAGGTTGCCTCCATCCTGTCAAAGCTTATCCGGCGGGAGAGGGCCCATGACTCCGCGGCGAGAGAGTTCCACCAGTCGGTGGAGAAGAGGCTGGAGGCTCTAGAGCGGGACTATTTGATCGGCGAGACGGATCAGTCAGGTGGGCCTACCACAGGGTCCTCTACCGAAAGGTACATCGCGCAGATCTGAGACCTGTCTCGCCGGATCAACCTAGGATGCACCATCTTGTCGTCCTACTTCAACCCGCAGGTGCTACCGAGGACCACGCAGCGGGAGCGAGGACGATGGCGGTGGGAACCCTACTGATTCACGAGATCTCGCCCTTCCTTTCCCTCGACCTTCCCCTTCCCAAATGTACCCATATTTATTTTCATCGGTATGTAGCTAATAACTCTGCTATTATTGTTGTTACCTTTTATTCAGCTCGCGCTTGGCGAGAGTAACTCCTGACTCTGTATTATTGTTATTATTATTAATATTTTATTCAGCTCTCGCGCGGCGAGAGTAACCCTGCTTCCTCTTGTTTTACTTATCGCATGTCATCTCGTAATGCTTGCGCTAATCATATCTATCAGTCAGTCACTGTCAATCTTGGGTTGGAAACCGAGGCGCCGCCGACTTAGGGCGTGACGGCTATACCCCCGTCGAATTTTTGTGAAACAGTCATGATGATCACGGTTTTATATAAATAGAGAAGTCCACCTACCATATTTATTTCTCCGATTCGAATCCTATCTTTTCTCTTGTCGCTCTCGCGGTTTGCCGAAAGCTCCCGCTTGCTTCCGATTCATCCTCCCGTTCTCGCTGTCCTCACTCCCGCCTCTCTTCTGAAGACCTCGCCTACAACCTCTCAAACATGATGCCGGGTGGAAGCGAGGGACGTTCGAATTGCGCAGAAGCCTTCCAGAAGCATCTGTTCCCCTCCTGCAGCCTGACCATGGAGGAGTTCAAACTGACCCAGACACGCTACGTTCCCTCCGGCTTCACCGCGCGAAACCCCGGCAACCATGATAAAGTAAACAGTGCGGGGGAGGGGGAGCTCGCCATCCCACTTGAGCACTTTGAGGTGGGCTTCCACCTCCCCCTCTGGCCCGAGATGCGCCAGGCCGTCCGCTACTATGGATTAGTTCACGCGCTGTTGAATCCAAACTCGGTCGCGATCCTAGTAGCCTTCCTCTGTTATATGCGATCCGAGAGGATCGAGTTCAGCCTTCCAATCTTTCGGAAGTTGTTCACCTTCCGCACCAAGGGAGGGGTGGTCTTCTTTTCAGGGCAGCTGCTCAAGAACACCGGTCTCGCCAACAAACACCATCACTGGGGCGAGAAATTCGTCTTCGTTTCTGTCGACTTCAGGAACGTGCCTCTCGTGGCCATTCAATATGAGGACGCCACCTACAAGCCGCCTTCCTTGGGCTTGCGCGAGAGCGCCCTCCTTGAGTTCTTCGGGACCAAGGATTTCGACATCCAATTCCTCTAGCGGGGCGTCGATTCACTCATACACGTGCCTCCAGGTGAAGGTACGGTCTCGCCTTTGTCTTGCTATTCTTCCCCTTCTTTTAAGATTAGAACTAAGTGTCGTCGCTTCCGCAGTAGAGCGCGAGATCCCCCTGCACCAACCTTTCGACGAGGCTCATGCTTCTGAGAGCTGATCTGTGAGATATCCGCTGGCTCTCGCAAAGGACGCGGCGCAAGCTTGCCGGGATGAGCCTGCCCCGCTTCCTTCGACTGGCGCCGGGAATCGAAAGCCCTTCGCCCCTCCGCCCCCACTGCTCAAGAGGCCCAAGATAACTGCCACCGTGAAGGGTAAAGCCGCTGTGGTGCCGTCCTCCCAACCTTCCGCTGCTGGCCGCTCCTTCAAAGAGATCTTACAGGCCGCCAGCGAGATCGCAGTTTCCAGGGGTTGTACCGAGACACCTGCCGAGAACCCCCCGACACCTGGTGGAGTAGATGGCGAGGGAGCCTCCTCCGAGAACTGTTGAAGCCAAAAATGACCTCAACGGAAGTTCAAAACAGTGGCGCAGCCAACACCTACCTCTATCAAGCCTCAACCCTCGACTAGATTCAAAGGTCCCTGGACTGACCCAAAGCCTCAGCAGGGAGGTCCCACCACACACCCGGAAGATCTCTGAGAGTGTAACGCCACGAAACTCAAAAGAGCGACGGGGGACGTTTTGGGCCAGCTTTGGATTCTGACAGGAGGCACACGGCCTGGGACACGGGCGTGTCCCATGGCGTTTCAGGCTTGTGTCGACACTCAGCCGACGAAGTCGACATTTTGCTATCGACATTGTGTCGATACTGGGCACACGGCCTGCGACACGGGTGTGTCGCAAGGCGTGTCGACCCGTGTCGACACTCAACCAGCGAAGTCGACACTCTGCGCTCGACGAAGTGTCGAGACATGGCACACGGCCTGCGACATGGGTGTGTCGCAGGTCATGTCGACTCGTGTCGACACTCGTCCCAGGAGTCGACGAATTTGCTCGACGATGTATCGAGACAAGGCACACGGCCTAGGACACGGGCGTGTCCAAGGCCGTGTCGTCAGGTCGACGATCTTCACTCGACGAAGTGTCGAGTGTCGAGACCGTGTACACGGCCTAGAGCCCAGGCGTGTTGAGGTAGACACGGGCAAGGACACGGGCGTGTCCTAGAACCCGTGCAGTGCTCGGGTTGTTTTCGGGATAAATCGATAGGGGTACACGGCCGACCACATAGCCATGTCAGGTGGAACATGAGCGAGTCAGGTCGAACACGGGCGTGTTCGATGCCCGTGTGTTGTTCCAGGCGAGTCGATTTTGACGACGAATGAGGCACACGGCCCTGGACACGGGCATGTGCCCGGCCGTGTTCGGTCTAGATTGGACATTTCAGTCCCGAATCGAAGGCGTTCGTTTCTTTAATTGGTGATCCAATGGCTGGGGGTTGTTTCTGATGGGATATTCCCGGGATTGGTCCTTAGAAACCCTCACTTTTCATGAGTTGTTATCTTTCTAAAGCTTAGAGAGAGAGGATATCCAAGGAAGGGAGAAGAAGCTAGATCCGGCCATTGGAGGAGCTTCGAAGCTCCAAATCGCGAGCCGACTCCGGATCCACGGAGGCAAAGCTAGTGCGGTGCTTTTCATCTGCTTACTTTTCCATGGCCCCAAAGAAAAACGCAAGGGTAACGATCCTCATTTTGAGCATGTGTAGCTCTCCTTCTTTGCATAGGAAGCCCGCTCTCGCGAGTTTGCGTTGAGTTGGAGGCGTTCCTTTGGGTAGATATGTGAAGTCCCCATTGTTTAGAGTCCATAAGCGAGAACGGACATAGGCATGATGCGTGAAGCCTATCCGGACATGTTGGTCTGGATCGGTGATGTTGCATTGCATAATGCCGGAGAAGACTCCGTGCTATTGGTTGTTTTTCGGGTTTTATACACGGTAGATTGCAACAGGGAGCCTTGGGGATTAACCCAAAAGTGCACCCAAAAAACTGGGCGGATGCGTGATCTTGCCATCTTGGTGGCCTGAGAGCCAACTTGAACATAACCGGGTTATGTGAATTGTGATGGAAATGGTACTCGGTAGAAGTTTGACCCGCGCAAATGGCTTAAATTGTCGTTGCGATGTGAGCACGGGTTAGATGGAACCGTACCCGTTCTATGTCGTTCGGTTAAAGAGACCTAAGGGTACGTGGCACTTGTCGTTGGCATAGATTAGGGTCTTCGGCGGTCTATGGCTTAAATTATCGTGACCTAGGCCAAGAAGACAAAATGCTCATAGGTTTGGCCGTCAAAGTGGAGGTGGTGAGTCCGGAATGTCTATGGCTTTAATTGACGTGACATCGACCGATTCACCGAGAATGTGCCCTGAGAGCATGGGGTGTGTGGCCGTGCGAGCCAACGTCTGTGATGAAATGAATATATCTATATTGCTCGCTTATGCTAATGAAATGCTTGGAAAGATCATCGCCGCCCCGAGTTGGGGGCGGGATCGTTATAATTTGGTCAGCATTGTTGACCGTTGACTTGTTTTGCCACCGTGCGGTGGTTTGTTGCTTGCAGGTGCTGCTGGACCAAGCGGTCAATAGCGGGCTAAAGCCCATTTTGCGAAGCCGGCCCTCGAAGGCCTAATTGGAGTGTTTACTGTTTTTATTCATATATGACCGGCCTGCGTGCCATGGTTTGTAAAACATGTAATATGAAGTGAAAAATTTTTGTAAGGCCTTAAGGCCTATACTCGTGTATGTACAACATTCCTAGTTTGGTATTAGTGGACATTCATGATTTTATGCTGGGTTCTTTATTGCAACTTTTATAAACTGCTTCCGCTAGAATGCTCTGTGTAGGACGTTATGATTGGTTGGATGGTTTCCATGAGTAACCACCCGGTCTGTCTGTAGTATATGTCGTCGGGCCCCGGCCGGACCTACTGCTATATGCTATGCGACGGATAGGGGGTGTTACAATTTGGTATCAGACTACTGGTTTTGGTCGGGCTTATGATGAATTCGTGGCCGAATTCTTTTTAAGGGGTGGTGAGCACATGTGTGTGCATCATCATTATAACAGTAAAAGAACCCATGAATGTCCACTTAGGAATGAAAATACACGTGTTTGAGGAACCTGCGTGTTCTTATAATTGCTGTTTGCAATTTTATTTGGTCGCTTAATGGTGTTTTGTACCACTATAGGTGACCAGAAGTGGTGTTGGGCCATCGGAACGTCGAGTTTCTGAGGCTAGCAGTGCACCAGATGTTGCTCCTGCAACACCTCTATCGGCTGAGAACATACGATTGGTGGCCGAAGCAGTGTTGGCCATGATTAATGCGCAGCCTGCATGGCAAACGCAGCAGCTCGCTCCTGCGATGGAGCAGGTACCGCTGCAAGAGGCTGAGCCGAGGAGAGTGGAACAAGTGGTAGTGGAACCGTTAGTGCCAAGGAGGGCAACCGAGAGGCAGCTTAAGCATGTAATGATCTTTAACCCTCCGGTATTCTCGGGGTTGGGAACCCCATCTCAAGCTGAAGACTGGCTCTCCAGGGTGAAGAGAGTCATGACATCAACGGAGACGGAGGAGTAGAAAATGACCACCATCGCTACGTTCCTTCTGGACGGTGAAGCGAGAATGTGGTGGGAAGGATTGGAGCTGCACCTATTGAGAGGTAGGCAAATTGTTGATGTCTCGATGGAAGAGTTCTCGAGATTGTTCTTGGCTAGATACCTCCCTTCGACGCAGAAGATAGCGTAGGAGAATGAGTTTCTGAAGTTGGTTTAGGGTGAGAGGAGCATGGATGAATATCTCCACGAGTTTACTCGTTTGAGTCGATATGCTATCTCCACTATTGTGGATGAGGAGCGAAAGACTAATCGCTTCTACGAAGGGTTGAGAGATGAGTTGAGGTTACTACTCTCGAGGCCGATGACGCAGGGTTTCTTAACCTTGGTCAACACTGCCCGGTCCTTGGAGAAGGACATGAAGAATGTACAAGCAAAGAAAAGCTTGGGTGATAGGAAATCTGAATTCAAAGTGCCGACTACTTCAAAGTCCGACTATCAGATGTCCTTCAAGAAGCATAGGACTTCGGGTCAAGCTCCTTCTGGTGCTTCTGGGGCGACTATGGGCCGGACCCCGGGTGCATGGTTTACTTGTAGAAAGACGTGGCACTTTGCCCGTGACTGTTGGAGCGGACGTCCTAAGTCCGAGAGAAGGCCGGGAGCGACTTATGAAGAGAAGGGCAAGGTGGTGGAGCCGACCGCGTCCCACTATGCTCCGGCTCAACCAAGGGTGTATAATCTTGGCCAACAGGAGACCATCAAACAGACTGATGTGGTGACATGTACAGTTTAATTTATAGCAAGTCAATTTATTTAAATACTTGTTATGCACATGTTACCTTACCACTGCTTGTTTAGGATTTGTTTTGATTTGTGAAAATCCGGCAAGTGCACTCTTCGATACGGGAGCTTCACACTCCTTGTCCGAGGGATTTATATCACGCATTGGAGTCCCTTCTTCGATGGAAAAGGATAAGTTGGATGTTTTGTTGCCCAATGGGTGTTCGATGCGCGCGGATAGGATCTGCGATGTTAGGATTCGTATTGGGAATCAGGAGTTCGATCTGCAGACATCATTACTTCCGTTGGTGGAGTTCGACGTTATATTTGGCATGGAATGGATCTCGGAGCAGCAAGCCTATATCGGTTGCGGTCGCAAGGAAGTCAAGCCGGGAGCAAGTCGTGAAACCACTTTTACTGGCTTAAAGGGGTCGAGCAAGACGTTGATGTCTGCTCTTCAGGTGGTGAAGGCGGTTCGTGCCGGTGCAGAACTGTTCTTTACACTAGTGGAGGTTGCGAAGCCGAAGCCCGCGTTGGATTGTATTTCAGTGGTATCGGAATACCATGATGTGTTCCCGCAGATCTTCCTGGAGCCCCGCCTCAGCGGGAGATAGATTTTACGATTGAGCTAGTTCCAGGTGCAAAGCCTGTGTCACGATCTCCATATCGGCTAGCGCCTAAGGAAATGGCAGAGCTGAAGGTTCAACTGCAAGAGTTGTTGGAGCAAGGGTATGTGCGCCCAAGTTCTTCGCCTTGGAGCACGCCGGTCCTCTTTGTTAAGAAGAAGGACGGAAGCTTGAGGCTGTGTATTGATTATCGAGAGCTCAACAAGTTGACGGAGAAGAACAAGTACCCGATCCCCCGGATTGATGATCTTTTTGATCAGTTAGTCGGGTCGACGGTGTACTCGAAGTTGGATCTCAAGGCTGGGTACTATCAGCTGCGAATAAGTGAGAGTGATATCCCGAATACAACGTTTAGTACGAGATACAGGCATTATGAGTTTACGGTCATGCCGTTTGGGCTGACTAATGCGCCGTCAGTGTTCATGGATTTGATGAACAGGACTTTTAGAGAGTACTTAGACCATTTTGTGATCGTCTTCATTGACGATATTTTGGTGTACTCGCAAAGTGAGGAAGATCACTTCAAGCATCTTCATTTGGTTTTGGAGATGCTAAGGAGGAATCAACTGTATGTCAAGTTCTCGAAGTGCGAGTTTTGGTTATCCTCAGTGGCGTTCCTCGGTCATATAGTGAGTGGAGAGGGTATTGCTGTGGATTTGGCGAAGATTGTTGCGTTACGGGAGTGGCCTGAGCTTGCTACGGTAGCGGAAGTCCGTAGCTTTCTGGGGCTTGCCGGCTATTATAGGCGCTTCGTAGAGAACTTCTCGCGGATAGTGTTACCTCTGACTACTTCGATGAGGAAGGAGCAGAAGTTTGTTTGGTCACCGGAGTGCGTGCGAGCTTTTGAGGAGTTGAAGTGTCGGTTGACCACGGCGTCTGTGATGAGTTCGCCATGTGGGACCGAAGGCTATGAGATTTACAGTGATGCTTCGGCCAGCGGTTTGGGTTGCGTGCTACTGCAACACGGAAGTGTAATAGCTTATGGCTCGAGACAGCTAAAAGTGCATGAAAGGAACTATCCGGTCCATGATTTTGAGTTAGCGGCCGTGATTTTTGCCTTGAAGATGTGGAGACACTATTTATACGGTGTGAAGATTGATATCTACACCGATCACAAGAGCCTGAAGTATCTGATTGATCAGAAGGATCTGAATATGCGGCAGCGTTGATGGATGGAGTTCCTGGGGGACTATACATTCAAGATCCACTACGGGCCTGGTAAAGGGAATGCGGTTGCGGACGCGTTGAGTCGCCGGGCCCCAGCTCAAGCCAATTGGCTATCGGTGCATGATGATCGGTTGGTGCGGGATTTGGAGGCGTTGGAGATTGTTTGTGTGGATAGACAATCAAGTGCTGAAGCAGTTCTGAATTGGACTGAAGTACAATATGACCTGGCAGATCGGATTCGGCAGGCTTTGGACATGGATGTTCATATGAAGCAGTTCATGGTAGAGGCTCTGGATGGGTCAAATTCCCAATTCGTTGTGGAGGACGGATTGCTTTGGAAAGACGGTCGTCTGTGCGTCCCAAGTGTGGGTAGTTTGCGGGTGGAATTGTTGTACGAGGCGCACCATACCAAGTACTCAATTCACCCGGGGAGCACGAAGATGTACCGCGATGTCAAGAAACTGTTTTGGTGGTCGGGTTTGAAGAAAGATGTGGCGCTCTACGTAGCGAAGTGCCAAACTTGCGCCTTGGTGAAGGCAGAGTGCCAAAAGCCGGGGGGATTTCTGAAGTCCTTGCCTATTCCGGAGTGGAAATTTGACGACATCTCTATGGACTTTGTGCACGGTTTGCCAAGGTCGCAAAAGGGTAACGACGCCATTAGGGTGGTCGTGGATCGGTTAATGAAGGTATCACATTTCATTCCGCATAAGAAGGATGATCCAGTGGAGAAGTTGGCAAAACTTTATGTGGATAACATTATACGGCTTCACTGTGTGCCCCGCAGCATCGTGAGTGACTGAGATGGGCGGTTCACGTCCAATGATTGGAGGCTTGTGCAGCAAATGTTGGGGACAAAGTTGAAATTTAGCACAGCCTTCCCTCCGCAAACGGATGGGCAGACCGAGAGGGTCAATAGAACCATGGAAGACATGCTCCGCATGTGTGTCTTGGATTTTGGGAAGCAATGGGAAGACCACCTTTGTTTGGTGGAGTTCGCATACAACAATAGCTACCAAGCGAGTATTCAGATGGCGCCTTTAGAGGCCCTATATGGTAGAAAATGTCGCACGCCGTTGTCTTGGTTAGAAACGGGTGAGTCAAAGTAGTATAAGCGATTGGAAGTGGAGGATGCTACTTCTTTGGTGAGAACCATTCGGGAGAGGTTGCTTATCGCTCAGGACCGACAAGCAAAGTACTATAATGCCAAGCACAGGAACGTGGACTTCACTGTGGGCGACTATGTGTACTTAAAAGATCAAGCCGTTCAATGGTGTCTCGCGGGTGCGGCGATTGAAAAAGCTAAGCCCGAGGTACCTTGGACCGTTTGAGGTTCTGGAGCGAGTTGGTGAAGCGGCCTATTGGTTGAAGCTTTCAGTGGAGCTTGGTGGATTACATGATGTATTCGATATTTCGGTGCTTCGAAATGCGGTGCAAGAGCCTTCGCAAGTGATCGCGGTTGATCAAGTGCCGGTGGATAGTGGCTAACGACAAAAGTCAAGCCCGTGCGGATTGAGGACTCGGAGGTCAAGCAGCTACGCAATAAAGAGATCAGGATTGTCAATGTCCGGTGGGACAATTGCGGTCGTGAGGAGCTCTCTTGGGAGCGAGAGCAGACTATGCTTGACGAGTATCCGGAGTTGTTCCGTTCAGGTACAAATTTTGGTTTTGTACATGTCTTTCCTTTATATAATTTCGTGGACGAAATTCTTTTAAGAGGGGGAGAGTTGTAACGCCCCGACACTCAAAAGAGCGACGGGGGACGTTTTGGGCCAGCTTTGTGTTCTGGCAGGAGGCACGCGGCCTGGGACACGGGCGTGTCCCAGGGCATGTCAGGCTTGTGTCGACACTCAGCCGACGAAGTCGACATTTTTCTATCAACATTGTGTCGAGAATGGGCAAACGACCTGCGACACGGGCGTGTCGCAGGGTGTGTCGACCCGTGTCGACACTCAGCCCGCGAAGTCGACACTCTGCGCTCGACGAAGTGTCGAGACATGGTACACGGCCTGCGACACGGGCGTGTCGCAGGGCGTGTCGACCTGTGCCGACACTCGTCGCGGGATTCGACGAATTTGCTCGACGATGTGTCGAGACAAGGCACACGGCCTAGGACACGGGCGTGTCCAAGACCGTGTCGTCAGGTCGACGATTTTCGCTCGACGAAGTGTCGAGTGTCGAGACCGTGTACAAGTCCTGGAGCCCAGGCGTGTTGAGGTAGACACGGGCATGGACACAGCCGTGTCCTAGAACCCGTGCAGTGCTCGGGTTGTTTTCAGGATAAATCGATGGGGGTACACGGCCGGCCACACGGCCGTGTCAGGTCGAACACGGGCATTTTCGATGCCCATGTGTTGTTCCAGGCGAGTCGATTTTGAAGGCGAATGAGGCACACGACCCTGGACACGGGCGGATGCCAGGCCGTGTTCGGTCCAGATTGGACATTTCAGTCCCGAATCGAAGCCGTTCGTTTCTTTAATTGGTGATCCAACGGCTGGGGGTTGTTCCTGATGGGATATACCCGGGATTGGGCCTTAAAAACCCTCACTTTTCATGAGTTGTTAACTTTCTAAAGCTTAGAGAGAGAGTAGAGCCAAGGAAGGAAGAAGAAGCTAGATCCGGCCATTGGAGGAGCTTCGAAGCTCCAAATCGCGAGCCGACTCCGGATCCACGGAGGCAAAGCTAGTGCGGTGATTTTCATCCGCTTACTTTTCCATGGTGCCAAAGAAGAACGCAAGGGTAACGATCCTCATCTTGTGCATGTGTAGCTCTCCTTCTTTGCATAGAAAGCCCGCTCTCGCGAGTTTGCGGTGAGTTGGAGGCGTTCCTTCGGGTAGATATGTGAAGTCCCCACTGTTTAGAGTTCGTAAGTGAGAACGTACATAGACATGATGCGTGAAGCCTATCCGGACATGTTGGTCTGGATCGGTGATGTTGCATTGCATAATGCCGGAGAAGACTTCGTGTTATTGGTTGTTTTTCCGGTTTTCTACACGGTAGATTGCAACAGGGAGCCTTGGGGATTAACCCAAAGGTGCACACGGAAAACTGGGAGAATGCGTGATCTTGCCAACTTGGTGGCCTGAGAGCCAACTTGAACATAATGGGGTTATGTGAATTGTGATGGAAATGGGACTCGGTAGAAGTTTGACCCGCGCAAATGGCTTAAATTGTCATTGCGATGTGAGCACGGGTTAGATGGAACCGTACCCGTTTTATGTCGTTCGGTTAAAGAGACCTAAGGGTATGTGGCACTTGCCGTTGGCATAGATTAGGGTCTTCGGCGGTCTATGGCTTAAATTGTCGTGACTGAGGCCAAGAACACAAAATGCTCATAGGTTTGGCCGTCAAAGTGGCGGTGGTGAGTCCGGAATGTCTATGACTTTAATTGACGTGACATCGACCGGTTCACTGAGAATGTGCCCTGAGAGCACGGGGCGTGTGGCCGTGCGAGCCAATGTCTGTGATGAAATGAATATATCTATATTGCTCACTTATGCTAATAAAATGCAGGGAAGGAGCATCGCCGCCCCTAGTTGGGGGCGGGATCATTATAATTTGGTCAGCATTGCTGACCGTTGCCTTGTTTTGCCACCGTGCGGTGGTTTGTTGCTTGCAGGTGCTGCTGGACCAAGCGGTCAATAGCGGTCTAAAGCCCAATTTGCGAAGCCGGCCATCGAAGGCCTAACTGGAGTGTTTACTGTTTTTATTCATGTATGACCGGCCTGCGTGTCGTGGTTTGTAAAACATGTAATATGAAGTGAACAATTTTTGTAAGGCCTTAAGGCCTGTACTCGTGTATGTACAACATTCCTAGTTTGGTATTAGTGGACATTCATGTATTTGTGCTGGGTACTTTATTGCAACTTTTATAAACTGGTTCCGCTAGAATGCTCTGTGTAGGACATTATGATTGGTTGGATGGTTTCCATGAGTAACCACCCGGTCTGTCTGTAGTATATGGCGTCGGGCCCCGGCCGGAACTACTGTTATATGCTATGCGACGGATAGGGGGTGTTACAGAGAGATTCCCCTCCAAATCCAAAAGCTGGGTTAGGAGCTCCTCAGAAAGCACTGGAAGTTGGAAGATTATGAAAGCTTGCTTTCTAAGGAGCCCTTATGGGTCTATTTATAGCCTTTGCTGACCTGAGATTACTGAAATATCCTTAGTTGATCTGCCAATGGCCAAATCCCGCTGTTTATCCTGAGGGTATAGGGGTAATTTTACCTGAGGGCAATTAGGACATTTTACCCAAGTCCCTGGGCCCCACTCGGCGAGAGCTTTGAGCCGAGCACCTTCTGTCCAGGGCCCAGCGCAAGCGGTCTCGCCTGCTTATAGGCGAGAACTCCCTCAAGATAGGATCTTGGCGAAAGTGCAAGCGTTCTCGCCTACTTGGGCGAGAACGTCTTTAGGGCGGGAACTCCTCTGGCTAGCCTAATTATGACCGTCGGTGCCTCCTCGCCTGACTTAATTTTTATTTCCTATTTTTCCAGGCAAGGCGCGCTAATTTACTTTACAAAGGAGGTACTACAAATAAAGCTTCAACCACTTCGAATAAACAACTAGTGCATCCTAATGCCATCTGATTATCTATTACAGAATTTCAAACCATTCTACCACCTATACATCATATTTTCATCATTAACATCAAAAGGGAAATATGGAAGTTACTACCACAAGGATGATCTACTGATCTCTAAACACCATAAGATAATTACCAGAGGTTAATAATACTATCAAATTGTCCATGCCAAAATATAATCAAGATTCAAGGTCATTTGACCCATAAAATAATTTCTAGGGTTTAAAGTCAGAAATGCTTATTAAGTGTTTTATGTGGGGTGCATGTGTCTAAGTACCACCATATCCATTCATATGGCATTTCACCACCCTAGGATCTCATGGACTGATCCCCAAATCAATCGAGGAACATAACCCCTTATGTCCTTCACAAGCCCCAAAAGTTCCACCTTAGGGTTAGAACTAGGATCCAAGGCAAATCCACCCTAATCCACCCCATAATCCATATGAGGGTGTTAAATGTCATGTCAAACCAATGGCCAAACATTGAACCTCTGTTGAGGTGGTTTGGCCACTCAAACCCACAAGGCGCACTTTTGACCTAAATACCCCTTTTAGGGCATCGCTAGGGTTTGCTTATATCCAAACCAATTCATCACTAAATATGTTGAAAATTTATACAGAGACTTATGATGACCCCAAGGACCACTCTCCAATATTTGGGAGGGTTTGGAGGTCATTAGGTCCCCTAAATAAATTACCCTAGGATTATTATATAATTTCAAAAACTATAGAAAAAGTGTCTCCAAAAATTCCCAATTTTGTGCATGACCTAGATATAGGTTAGAAGGACTCCCTATACAAATTTCAGATCATTTGGACATGTGGTGAAGTGGGGCACACATTTAAGTTTCTGACAAGCCCTAGGTATAGACCTCACAAAAATGAGTGTTGTGGTCAAACCACTTACCCAAATTGGTTCAAATCAATTTTAAATTAAACTAGAATCATATAACTACAATGTTCATGTTGACAACCTTTTCTTTAGGGTAACCTAGGTATTACTAATATTTAATTTAGGACAGCCCAGTAAACATGACAGAAATACAAAAAAAATCAAAATAAATATATAAGATCCATCATGAATCTTGACTCACAACCGACGCCTCCTGTCATCCTCTTCTTCCAGCCAAGGGCTTGGATTGCCCGAACCTGGAGCAACTTCCAAGCCATTTTCCCGGCCACACGGCCACCTCCCTGGCCGGCCACAACCGCCACCACCTTCGTTTAGGTGGGGGCTATGGTGGTGCAGCGACACGGCCGCCGGAGGGGCGGTTTCCGGCGAACCGTGAGGTTGGAAAAACCTTGAAAAACTGAATTTTCTCTCATCCGATCGGCCTCAAATTAGCCCGATTGCTCTCCTAAAAGATTTAAAGATATAACACACGAAGAGAGGAGTAGAGGAGGACAAACAATCGTGCTTGCCGACGGGTTTGGTGGTGGTGCGCCATGGCCAGATTTTGGAGCTTCGGGAGTTCTGCAACAGCACTACCAAATGGCTCGAAATCTTCAGGGAAGATGTCGAAACGACTCCTCTGGTCCTAAGGAAGCTTTTATAACCATGAAATGGGGGGAGGGGAAGGGTGCAACATCAATGGCCATTAATGGCCATGAATGGGAAGTTTCAGCCATGGTGGTGAGGGGTGAACCTGGGCTCAATCTGGTTGGGAAATGGTTGGAAACTCCTCCTCTTCCACAGAGGAGTTAAATCCAGCAATATACGGTGGCCCTTGGCCTCCCTATGCCATGGATGGCCTTCTCCCTCATTTTCTCTCTCCTCCATTAAAGCGCAAAAATGAAGTATTCTCTCTCCAAGTCATCATGGCCAATTTTGATCACTCCTCCAGCCTATTGGCACCCCACCAACTCATAATATTAATAAAAATGAGGTTAGCCTAAGTGGGGAAATGGGTTTGAGATTGGGTTAGCCCATTTGGGATAATTTGACCTAACACTAGAGTAGAGTTGACCTTGGTCAACATGGCCATTTGAGTTGACCCCAATGGTTCCTTGGTTACCCATTGACCTTTCCTAAGGTGTAGGAAGAGTTGGGTGAGGTTGGTTGGGCACCTTGAAGGCCACTTGTCCCTTAGTTAGGCACCTTGACCCATTTAGGATTAATGTTGACTTGGGTCAACCTAGCCTCTTTGGTTGACCCCAATGGGTCCTTGGTGAGCCATTGGCCTCCCTTAGGGCTTGGGGACGTCTAGGTATGGTAAATTGGGCATATTAGAGCACAATACCTCTCAGTTAGGGCACCTTGACCTTTTTAGGGCTAAGGTTGACTTGGGTTAACTAAGGCTCTTTTGTTGAACCCAATTGATCCATGATGACCAATTGACCTCATTTTAGTGTTAAGAGGGCATGTGTGGGGTCCTCTTTTCTAAGGAAGGGTCAACTAACCCCAAGTAGGACAATTTGACCCATTTAGGGTTAGGGCGGACTTAGGCCAACTTGGCCACTTTGCCTGTCCCCATTGGGTCCTTATTGACCCTATGGACCACCCATGGGGTTTAGGGTGTTGTGGTGGGATCATGAAGTCAAGTTAAGGCCCTAAGGTCAAACCCTAAGTCTTGTGGTGATGCTGTGCTATAGGCAGACCAAGGTGATTTTCACCTTGGCCCTTGTTCACTTGGTCCTTTGAGCTTCTAAAGGTTTTATCATGACCCAGTCATGAATAGACCATTCCAAGGGGTCTAGTTGTTTGAGGGATGTTACAAATCACAATATATAAAAATAAAAACTTCATCCCTGAAATTAAAGTTAAGCCTATGGGGTTTCTACGGAAGTAAATATATGTAACATCCTAAGGAGTTGAAGGTATACTGATGGTTAAAACTCCAAAATTATTTACGGTCACGCGGCGACCCGGCGGTTTTATTCGAGAAAAAGGCGGAAGTGATTTTATTTAAGAAAACGGGGCGCGCGTATTTATTTATTTGGATATAAAACGGTTTAGATCGAGTTTTAACGAAAGGAGGCAAGTGCACCTATCGTGAGTAGTACAGGATATTCCGGGTGGAATATCGAGGTCGTATTGTTCTCGGGGTTGGTTCGATTATTTCTACTCTTCCCTGGAGGGGACTATTATTTTACCGATAATTTTATCTTGTCGGGATATTTTATATATAATAAAAAAACAAAAAATGGCAGAAAGAAAATGAAAGCATGAAGGTGGTGCCGATGAAGAGCTTAGCTCGATGGCACCGAAAAAACAATTGAACTAAAATAGACTTTAAATAAAAAGAGCTCCTAAATTTCTAATTAATTAAGGCGGAGACTTGGTCGTGGAGGTTCCACTAAAATGAGCTCACCTATCTCTAGGACTATCGCTCACCTGAACACTAAGATTATTCGACCGGGCTCTTGTCCGACGAAGGATTCCTCTTAACGCCCGCATTACGCTAAGAACCCCGCTATTGGGTGGGGAACCCAATCCGGTAGAGTTGGCGTGCCTCCTCTCTCGAGGGTTAGTGCGGAACTCTCTTTGCCAAGGGGTGATCTGTCCATACGCACGGCCTCTCAGCGAGCGTATGGAAAACGGAAATAGGGCCCACACATCGATATGTGGTCCTACGCGTCGTTAACCCCGGGAAAACCTTAAGTACTTTTAATTAATTAGAAAAATTAGACCTTTAATTATTTTAAGCTATTTTATCTGTCCCAATGCTCTTCGATGTCGAGGGATAAGAACGATTAGCCACTCATCGGAATGGGGACGGCTTGCGAGAAAAGCAGTAAATAAAGCGATAAAGAAAGCAGTAAATGAAAGCGATAAAATGAAAGCAGTAAAGGAAAGCTGAAAATTGCAAGTCCTACCCAAACGAGTAGGACTGAAGAAAGCTGTAAATTGCGAGTCCCGGTGCAAATGCGTGGGCGGGAGAAAGAAAGCGTGTCCTACTCAAACGAGTAGGACTAAATAAATGCAACACACGCACACAATCGACATAAAGTAAAACTCACGCACACACTCTCTCGACATAAATGAAAACACACACACTCAAATCGTACTCAAACGAGTAGGGAAAATAAAGACCTGCCATTTAACTCAAATGAGTAGGCGGAAATAAAGAAAATTACAAACTCACGCACTCTACAGAAAGTAAAATAAGCAAGCACCATTTAACTCTTAACGAGTAGGCGGAAATAAATGCGCATACATAAAAAATTGCAAAAAACTAAGTTGCCGAAAAATTAAAACAACTGCATTTCTACCGCTAAAATGCGGTAGAAATGCATAAAAAGTGAAAATAAAAATTAAATGAGCGAAAAGGTTTGCAAATAAAAATGAAAATGCAAGTGCTCGAAAAATAAAAATGAAAACATTTCTACCGCTAAAATGCGGTAGAAATGATTAAAATGAAGACAGAAAAATAAAAGGAGCAAAAGTTTAAACGAAAAATCAAAGTGCACGAAAAATTAAAACGACTATATTATCATTCCTATAACTCCGTAAAAGTGATTAAAAAGCGAAAATAAAGCTAAAAGAACGAAAAAGTTTTACATCCTCAAAAGAAAACTCTAAGTTAAAATAAATGAAAATCACCTTGAAATCATTTTTACGGGTTTATAACAATGAAATAGAAAGGTATAAAAACCTAATCTAGACAAGTCTAATAAGAATGAAAACATAAAATTGAAGGCTATACTCATACACTCACACACCCATAAAAAGAACGAAAATAACAAAGTTAAAACAAGGAATAAATAAGATTGCAAAGGTTGGGCGCATAGATGAAGTCCAAAACATAGAAATGAGAAAAGAAAAACTACATTTTTATTATGTCTAAAAACTATTCCAAAGCTAGTACAAAAATAAAAGAGAGAGAAAGAGAAAACCCCATTCCATAGGTTGGAAATCCATCTACGCAGCACCTCCCCTTACAAAATGGTTCAAAAAAGGGAACAAGAACTCAAGCAGAAGCTCTGAATTTATAGGGAAAAATTTACAAGTACACGCCCTTGGTCACGGGCGTGACAGGGGGTGTGTCAGTACTATTCCTGATGGCGGCCGGCGATTTGACGAGAAAGTGGACTTCGGGATGGACACGTGTCGGTCTCGCAGTGGTCACGCCCCAGGTCACGGGCGTGACGCTGGGCGTGTCATGGAGGTGGATCTGGGCGCGGGTTGCGCCGAAAGTCTTCGGGCAGGTCTTGTCGGGCCAGCTGGAAAGGTCACGCCCCAGGTCACGGCGTGACTCTGGGCGTGTCAGTTGGTGTCGACACTCGACGAATGTCGAGCGGAAAGTGTCGAGTTGAAATCGTTGAGCTGAGATTGAGTAACGCCCTAGGTCAAGGGCGTGACTCTGGGCGTGTCGAGGAGGTCGATGATCGTTGAGCTGGAAACGTCGAGCGGGTGGACACGGGCTTGGGTCACGCCCCGTGTTGGGTGACACGGGCGTGACCCCGGGCGTGTCAAGCTCTGCTTCTCAAAAATTTGCTGATTTCACGGTTTTTGACGTGTCACGCCCTGGTCACGGGCGTGACCAATATGTCACGGGCGTGACATGACAATTTTTGGCAGATTTTTCATTTTTTCTGAAACATAAAAATAAAGCAAGTCAGCAAAATTATTTACAAAAAAGCAGCAATTTATTAAGCAAAAATATGTAAAAATGACGAAAAGAAATGAAAATGACTAAATTAATGTATAGAGAATTAGGTATATTTACAATTCATCATATACCAGACTCGAAAAGTTCCGTGTACTTTTGCTGCATCAAGTCCTGTGGCTCCCAAGTGTGCTCATCCTGCCCATGATTTCTCCATAGAACCTTGACTAGCGGAACATTCTTCTGTCGCAGTACCCGCATCGCCGTATCATCGATCCTGATCGTCTTCATGTTGACTGATCGATTTGAGGCCACCATGCCGTGTTTAGTGGAAATCAGTTACTCAAGGCATAGTAGATCCCTCCTAAGTGAAGAGACGTGGAAGACGTCGTGCAGTCCCGCCAACTCCGACTGCAGCTCCAGTCTATAAGCCAAGGTTCCGATCCGCTTCAGGATCCTATAAGGCCACATGTATCTCGGACTGGGCATCTTCCGCCCGTGAACCGGCAAGACCCATTACATCGACCATATCTTCAAGAAAACCCGGCCTCCCAATTGGAACTTTTCCTAACGATGCTGCGCATCGTAATATTTGGCCTGCCTGCTCTGGGCTTCCAACATCCTGTCCAGGATCAATCTAACCTGAGCATCAGTATCCTCTACAAACTCTGAGCCGAGTGCCTTCAGAGCCTCATCCTGAACCTAGCATAGTGGGATCCTGCACCTTCGTCCGTATAATGCCTCATAAGGGGCCTGCCTATTTTGGACTGAGGGCTGTTATTGTAGGAGAACATGATCAGTAGCAGCAGTCTTTCTCAAGGCTCTCCGCGGTCCAAAATGCATAGGCGCAACAGATCTTCCTGTATCCGGCTGGGGCGCTCTGTCTGTCCATCTGTCTGGGGGTGGAAATCCGTGCTGAACATCAATTGAGAACCCAGGTAAGCCTGAACTGTCCTCCACTCCTTGGACGAAAACCGTCCGTCCTGATCTGACATGATTGAGCTGGGCACCGCATGATAGCGCACAAACTGCTCGACGAACCTCCGTACTAGGACACTGACCAGAGCATCCTTTGCAACCAGAATGAACATGGCCACCTTCATCAGTCTATCAACAATCACCCAGATCAAATCATTCCCCACACGAGATCGGGGTAGCCCATGTATAAAATCCATGCCTATGTCCTCAAACTTCCACTTTGGTACTAGAAGTGGCTTTAGTAACTCAACCAGATTCTTACACTCTGCCTTTATGAGCTGACAAGCCTCACGATGTGTCACAGAATATTCAATGTCCTTCTTCATACCTGGCCAATACATCATCTTTTTCAGGTCCGATGCCATCTTTGTGATCCCCGGGTGCACTGAGTGTCTGCTACAGTGTGCCTCTGACATGATATCCTCCCGAATCTAGACTCCTGCCGGTCTATAGTCCCTGTCTCTAAAACATAGCAGTCGATCTCTCAAGGAGTAATCCCCTGCCGTGCCATCCTCCAAGGCACTAAATATCGGCTCTGCCCTCGCATCCAGTCTCTGCCCATCCCTGATGCGATCCTGAATGTCATCGGTGGCAGTCATCGATGCCAGGTACTCCGTATATAGCTTTGGGTCATCCTAGGACAATAAGGATACATGAATATCCTCCAACATCTTCACCAACTCCAAGGCCATCAGTAGAGGACCTGCTCCTGACATAGTTGTTCTCCAGCTCAGAGCATCTGCCACCACATTTGCCTTCCCGGGATGGTAGTGCATGGTGTACTAATAGTCCGACAGAAACTCTATCCAACATCTCTTTTTGATGTTTAGCTCCTTTTGCGTGTCCATGTACTTCAAGTTTTTATGGTCCGAGAAAATGTCGCAGTGAACACCGTATAGATAGTTTCGCCAGATCTTTAGGGCAAAAATAACCACCCCCATCTCCAAGTCATGCACCGGGTAGTTCTACTCATCTTTCTTCAACTGATGGGAGGCGTAAGCTATCACATGCCCGTTCTGCATCAGAACGACACCGATCCCCTATTAGGAAGCATCTGTGTACACTGGAATTCTTCCTTCCCCGACGGAAGAGAAAGGATAGGGGCTGAGGTAAGCCGACCCTTTATCTCTAGAAAGGCAGACTCACACCGTGGCATCCAAATAAATGGAGACTCCTTCTTTGTGAGGGATGTGAGATGGAGAGCAATTTGCAAGAATCCCTTCAAGAACTTCTGGTAGTATTCGGCAAGTCCTAAGAAACTCCTGACATCCATTGCCGTCTTCATTGGTGGCCAATCCCGTACTGCCTGAAGTTTTGCTGGATCTACCACCAATCCTGCTCCACTGATATTATGGCCCAACAGGCCACCTCTTTTAGCTAAAACTGGCACTTGCTGAACTTAGCAAATAGCTTGTGCTCTCGGAGCTTTCCCAGCATCAGAGCCAGGTGTCTCGCATGCTCCTCTTCTGTCCTCGAGTAGATGAGGATGTCGTTAATAAATACGATGACGAAGAGATCCAGATATTGGTCAAATCCCCGATTCATCAAACTCATGAATGCGGAGGGTGCATTCGTGAGACCGAAGGGCATCACGGTAAACTCGTACAATCCGTATCTACTGCTGAAGCCTGTTTTCTGGATGTCCTCCTGAATGTGCAGCTGGTAGTACACCGAGATTAGATCCTGCTTTGAAAACCAGTGAGCTCCCTCCAACTGACCAAATAGTTCATCTATCCTCGGCAGAGGATACGTGTTCCGGACCGTCAGCCTGTTCAAGGACCGGTAGTCGATACATAATCGAAGTGTCCCATCCTTCTTCTTGACAAATAGCACCGGAGCTCCCCATAGTGAAGAGCTAGGCCAGACAAATCTGGCTTCCACTAGCTCCTATAGCTAGCTTCGAAACTCCACCAACTCCATCGGGTCCATCCGGTAAGGAGCTCTAGATGTCGGCTTAGCCCCCGGCACGAGCTGAATCTGAAAATCCTTCTCCCGGTGCGGGGGTGGACCTGGTAGCTTCTCTAGAAATACTTCGGCAAAATCCCACACCACCGGGATATTCTGAATGGAATCTTTGGCCTCGGACATCCCAAAGAGAACCTGATATACCTCGTCTCCCTGCAGATAGGCCTTGACGGCTTGAATAGAAGATAACAACATATGAGGTGCGAGTTCAATATCTTGGAAAACGACCTCCGAGACCTTATGTCTGAAGACAATTTGTTTTTCTGCACAGTCAATTCTGGTGTGGTGCTAACACAGCCATGCCATGCCCAAAATAAGATCGAACCCTGGTATTTACAATACCGTTGTCGGGGTTTCGAAGGTCTTTCCTACAATACAAACTTCCATATTGCACTTTCCGGACGAAGTCATCACGGAGCCGTTTGGGAGGCTTACCCTCCGAGTGATGTCGGTAAAGCGGTGCTCGTCACCTAAGTCTTTATCAAAGTCTGTCGAAACGAACGAGTGTGTGGCACCGGTGTCAAACATATTATAAGCAGGCTTGCCGTTGATAGAGACTATACCTGAGGTAGTTAAATATTTTAGAATTCTAATTATGGTTTTCTTTCCTATTTCTAACTATTATATATCCATGAATCTAGTTTTTTTTAAGGAAAGAACTTAAAATTTACTTGAATACCTGCTATCACCCGCTCCGGATTCCTATGCTGTGCCAAGTCCAGGGAATATACCTCCCCTCTCTCCTGTCTGCGGTCTCTGTCCTAAAATCCATGTCATCCTGAAGTGCTGGTCGGGGTGCTTCCCTCATGGGGCAGTTCCTCTTGAAGTGTCCTGGTTAGTTACACCGAAAACATATCGGTGCCTTCTCCGCTGTCCTTGGCATCTCTAACATATGTAAAGGCTGAGGAGCCAGTACGGCCAGGCTCCTCTGCTCCTGCCTATCCTCGTGGCGAGGTTGATCCCCATTCCTCCATTTACCAATAACCTGACCTCGAGGACGGTCTCTACGACCTCTAATCACTGCGTCGTTGGCTAATCTCTTCCTGCTCTTGACTGTGAGCTGATCTGCCTCTCTCTGCTTGGCCATCTCCAAATTCCTAGCCAAGCTCCCCTTAGAGACGAAGAGGAGTGCCTGTCGCATGTCATCATGAAGACCCTTATAGAATCTCTTTGCATAGCCTACGTCATCCAAATGATAGGACTCCGTATAGGGGGCTAGGTGAGTAAACTCCTGGTAGTACTCTAGAACGGTCCTGTTGCCCTGCCTTAACTGCAGTAACTTATCCTCTCACTCGTCCCTCACTGACTGAGGTACAAAATATCCCAGTAAAGCTGCTCTGAACTCCTCGCGGGAGATGTCTACGCAATCCACACCAGCAAAGGTGGTGTCCAGCTGTGACTTCCACCACCTCTTCCCATTTGACTCTAGGCAGGAAACTGCCAAAGCAACCGCCTCCTCTGTCAGGCATTGAATTCCCACAATCATCTCGTAGATGGTGTCCAACCACTCCTCCGTGCAGACTACCAACTCTGTCCATAGGTAGGATGGAGGAGAAATCCCCCAGAAGGCACTCATCCAGTTGGCCCTAGCATTTGGCTGTGGATCCGAGGCCTGCTGAGCCCTGTAGGCCTCTAGAATGGTCGTCAATGTTTGTCCCATCTCCGTCTATAGGAATGGAGCAGGAGCCTGCGGGGTTGGAACCATATTCTGTGCCTGAGGTGTTCCCTGCTGTGGGTTAGGTTTCTTCGCAGGCTACAAGGAAGAATTCTAAATGATAGACAACGTACAAATGGAATGAAGGGAAGAGATAAAGTGGACTTTTACATGTGACTCCCCCCATGGGCCCACCACTGCTTCCACTGCTAGTTTGTCCGCAAATATGCTCGTGCGGGGTGGCCCTGGGGTTTTTTTGTGGACTTCTTCTCTTGGATTGATGTTTGCTCTGATATCAGTTTGTAAGACCCTATTTTTTTCCTTTTAAAACCACTATGGTCTTATGCCCAGAACCGTCATTTTGTGGTGAATCCAACACTCGGGAAGGTCGCCGTTACAAAATACCGATCCTGTCGGCCTTTACGATCACCAAAGAGAAAGAGAAGTATACACGTAGTTTGGATAAAACGAAGTCTACAATCACATGTAATATATGTAAAGGAAATCACATCAAGTCCATATATAATAAAAGTATTGAAATAAAATAGTATAAGGAAATATAAATGGGCTCAAGGCCGATACATCAAATCCTCACAACAAACAATCGTGGAAGCAAAGTAAATTAATCACTCACGAAACCAATAGCTGGTGCACCTGTGCTAGACTGGCCCACCTCCATGAGCACCGTACTCTGTTGGTGCTGTGTCCCCTGCTGCTGCTCCCTTTCTCCCATCCAGAGTCCCTGAAATGTTGTGTTCCAAAAATTGTTAGTCAAAAAGTCTAAGTCCTATCATCCCCTACCCCTCTCCCATGGCTCCTAGGCACCGAGCGGGGAGGAGGAAAGGGAATGTATAAAGGTGGAGAGAAAGCAAAGCATGTGATGGTGGAACTATTCTAGCATTTAATTATAATGTATATACAGCTAAGGAAAAAAGGTACAAGATAGCAGTTCTATGATAGTAAGCAGTAAGGTAAACAAGTAGAACAAGCACCATATGTAAGAAAAACATACTAAGAAGTAAGTAACCTTAACTTATATGAATGTCCATACAAACTTATAAGTTAATGGGTATTTTGCAAGGCTCCCATCGTATAAAAAGTCTCATACCAATTTATACGATGGGCTGTCAGTTTTAAATGCAAGTATGAGTGTAGTGCTATGTTATGCCATGTTTCCTGCAAGTGGAACTCACACACATGACTCTATGCGCACAGACCTTTATTTCCCCCCATTTGGGCAGCTAGCTTCACTCCCAGGAACCTACGTAGTGGCAAACAGAGACATTGGGTCGGGCCCCCCACTCCTAGGCGGGTATCCACACTACCAAGCATAGCCCTTACGTACGCCTCTAGAAGGACACGACCTAGAGTCACCACGTACTAGTGCTGGCCATATCCACCAGACTTTCTTTGGAAAAGTGTCAACCATACCCGCTGAGTTAACGTAGCGATGTGGGTGTGAACGACCGTCTAATACTGATGACCCACCACCTTATTTATGTATCCAAAACCTTCTGAGCCCCTGGCTCCCCGGACTATCCCGTCTGTTACATCTACCTTACAAACCTATCGTTCGGATGTCTAATCAAGCTAACATAACCAACCTCCCAAGCTACCAGGGTGTGTGAATGTAAACCCTAATTATACTAGTTGTTGTTAAACATTGATTTTACTTACGGTTTAGGTTAGCACAGGACTGCCCAAGGTATTCCCCGTGAAGGGCTCTCGAGGGCACTAGGAACTATGATGGGCTGAAGCCCAAAGATCCCTTTCGCAAGGCACTTACTGTTATTGGTTAATACGCGATACCCGATCCCCTTTTTAATATTACTCTGGATCTAACCCTAGTGTGTTTTGAGTCTGCCTCTCAGCGGGAAAGACGATCTTTCGTCGATCCCAAGTACCACCTACTCTAGTTAACCCATCATTATTCCCAATGATGAACTCCTTAGCACCTTCTCTCAACCAATAGCCTAATATCCAACTCCCTGAGTTCATTTTGCAGTTTTACTATGTGTAGATCATCCTAAGCTATATGATGTACATGATAGGAGGTGCTCCAATTTTTTCATCCAAAAGCCGTATAATATTTACTGGGGGTCTACCATGATATATTTAGTCCAAATCCAGAATTTCACGATTTTCTAATTAAATTTGGCATTTAATTAATTTTTTCCCAAAACTAATCCATGGGTGATTTGAACATGAGGTACTAGATTTACTTAGGGTATGACCATTCAAAAATTATGACACACTGTAGGATAACAAGATATTAGTGAATACTAAAAATCATAAACTTTCATAGAATATTTAACCTCTAAATATTTATTCCAAAATAATTCATATAAATAGGGGAATTGAAGGAAGTACCAAAAATACTTGTCCAAACATTCCTCAAAAATTAGCAGAGCTACATTATGAACATAAAACTTCACTTCCTAAGTTTCATGCAATTCAGAAGTCAGCAATCCAGGTAAAAGATTATCTTAAGGAAAACCATCATAAGGCACTTTATGAAGACAGACACCCATGTAATCTTAAATAAACAATATTTAACAATTTTTCATGCTTCTATATGCCCTAATATGTTTCTTGACTAAGTATCACAATTTTCCAGCAAGCTATAATATTATTTCCTATTTATCCAGGTAAGGTGCACTAATTTACTTTACAAAGGAGGTACTATAAATATAAACGCTTCAACCACTCAAAATAAACTACTAGTGCATCCTAATGTCATTTGATTATCTATTACAGAATTCCAAACCATTCTACCACCTATACATCATATTTTCATCATTAACATCAAAAGGGCAATATGGAAGTTACTACTACATGGATGATCTGCTGATCTCTAAAAACCATAAGATAATTACTAGAGGTTAATAATACTATGAAATTGTCCATGCCAAAATATCATCAAGATTCAAGGTCATTTGACCCATAAGATAATTTTTAGGGTTTTAAAGTCATAAATGCTTATTAAGTCTTTTATGTGGGGTGGCATGTGTCTAAATACCACCATATCCATTCCTAGGGCATTTCACCCACCCTAGGATCTCATGGACTGATCCCCAAATCCATCCAAGAACATAACCCCTTTTGTCCTTCACAAGCCCCCAAAGTTCCACCTTAGGGTTAGAACTAGGATCCAAGGACAAATCCACCCTAATCCACCCCATAATCCTTATGAGGGTGTAAAATGTCATGTCAAACCAATGGCCAATATTTCAACCTCTGTTGAGGTACTTTGGCCACTCCAAACCCACAATGGGCATTTTTGACCTAAATACCCCTTTTAGGGCATGACTAGGGTTTGCTTATTTCCAAACCAAATCATCACCAAATGGGACGAAAATTTATACAGAGCATTATAATGCCCCCAAGGACCACTCACCAAAATTTCAGATTAGTTGGACATGTGGTGAAGTGGGGGCACACATTTAAGTTTTCTGACTAGCCCTAGTTGGTAATACACCTCACCAAAATGAGGGTTGTGGTCAAACCACTTACCCAAATTAGTTCAAATTAAACTAGACCCATATAGCTACAATTTTCATGTTGACAAAGTTTTCTGTAAGGGAACCTAGGTATTTGTAATATTTAATTTAAAACAGCCCAGTAAATAGGACAGAAATACAAAAAAATCAAAAATAAATATATAAGATCTTGCACGAATCTTTAAGCACATCCGACGCATCCTACTCATCCTCTTCCTCCAGCCAAGGGTTGGGATTGCCCGAACCTGGAGCAACTTCCAAGCCATTTTCCCGGACACACAGCCACCTCCCTGGCTGGCCACCACCCGCCACCACCTTCGTTGAGGTGGGGGCTATCGCCGGGCGGTGGCACGGACCGCCGGAGGGGGCGGTTTCCAGCAAACCCGTGAGGTCGGAAAAAACCATGAAAAAACTGAATTTTCTCTCATCATCCGAACCGGGCTCAATTGAGCCTGATTTCTCTCATAAAAGATTTAAAGATCTAGCCAATGAAGAGAGGAGTAGAGGAGGACCTGCAATCGTGCTTGCCGACGGGTTTGGTTGTGGTGCACCACGGCCGTATTTTGGAGCTTCGGGTGTTCTGCAACAACACTAAAAATGGCTCGAAATCTTCAGGGAAGATGTGGAAATGACTCCACTGGTCCTAAGGAAGCTTTTAAAACCATCAAATGGGGAGGGGAAGGGGTGTAGCATCAATGGCCATTAATGGCCTTGAATGGGAAATTTCGGCCATGGTGGTGAGGGGTGAACGGGGCTCAATCTGGCCGGGAAACAGCTAAAAACTCCTCCTCTTCCCCAGAGGAGTTAAATCTAGCAATAAAGTGTGGCCCTTGGCCTCCCTATGCCATGGATGGCCTTCTCCCTCATTTTCTCTCTCCACCATTAAAGAACAAAAAATGAAGTTTTGAAAGTCCACCTAGTGTCAACTATCTTCACCTATGGGGGGGGGGGGAATAGGTGACGTGCAGTGTTTTTGTGGAATTTAATTTGTACCTGCACACGAAAATAAAACAACACAACACAAAAGAGTACACAAGCTATTTATAGTGGTTCCCCGATTTGGGTACATCCACTTTCCCCATCCTTTAAAAGGGACGACCTCATCTCCCAACAAGGTACGACTCGGTCACTTCTCCAACAGGATTGAAATCCAATCCTTGCACTATCGAAAGGAACCCTTCCACACGTAGGAGTCAACACTCCCACAACACGGGTTGTACCAACCCTTACAACTAGGAACCAACGTTCCTTTACAACAAAAGTAAAACTAGAATGTACAAGAGAAACAAACTACGTTTGGAGACTAAGGTGTCCCTCTTCGTTGACGACGTGTTTTTGAAGTCCACGAAGAGTCCACAACCCTAGATCTCTCTTTGAGAGAATCTCCCCGGAACCGGCGGCGGCAAGATGGGCGGCGGCTAGGTTCACGGGATCGGCGGCGACAACGATGTGCGGCTGCTGTACTCTGGAGATCCAAACTTGGTAGCGAAGCTAGCTAGGTTCTACCAACGGTCACACTAGGATCAATCGTCTCGATCGATTCGGATGGGGAAGATTTTCCCGATCAACAAATCAAGAGACAAGAGATCTCCGGTTAGACACGTGAGACTCTAAGCTTGGCTAAGCTTCTGTCGCCGGAAGATCAGGAAGAATCTCGATCAAAAGCGGCGACCAACTAGCGCGAGCGGCGACGTCGGCGGCGGAGCAGTTTCGCGATTTTAGGTCAAGATCGTCGCTCGGCTTCTTGTGTGTGTCATCACTGTTCAAAAATACCCGTATATATATACACAAGTAAACACCTTAATGACCGTTGTGGGTCCCACAAGAAGAAACCCTAAATCCGGTCCAAAATAGTGCCAGCGGCAGAATCCGGTTCAGGGAGTTCCAGAAAATTGCCCAAGTCAAAATCGGCGAGAATCACCTGTGATTCTCGTCGAATCGTCGAGAATCAAGGGTGATTCTCGACGATTCGGCGAGAATCACAAAGTGATTCTCGACGATTCGTCGAGAGTCACAAAGTGATTCTCGTCGAATTAACTTGATTGCACTCTGATTTAGCCGGCGAGAATCAGCCAGTGATTCTCGACGATTCGGCGAGAATCACTAGTGATTCTCGCCGAATCGGCGAGAATCACTTGGTGATTCTCGTCGATTCTTACTTAGTTGATTTTTCATCTTACGCCTCTGAGCTGCTCTTTGACTCATCCTTGCTCCTTGTCTGCTCTTGCATAAACACAGCCCTGTACTTGAAAGTAAGTGCACTCCAATAGAGAGAGTACACGTAGGCCAACACACTGATCTGCTCAACGAGGGATTACGTCGTGCAGACCCGTGTATATTGACCTACTGCACCCTGACATTGGTGTGCACTTAGCATGGAAGAACTGCAAGCACAACTTGAAATATTTTATCAAATACATTGTTATTTACCTTAGCTTGTCCAGGGGCTTCTTCAAATCAGGTACGTTGTGGATACAATACCCAACAATCTCCCCCTATTTGAAGAAGCCTAAACCCTATAAGCTAAGGTGAATAGAGCATATGAGAATGAAAAATCATAAACTTAAAATTGAGTTGAGTGAGGTATTCATTACCAAAACCAATTTCTTGGGAGCAAACTTGGAGCCACCTTAGCCTTAGCCGAGAGGGTAATCTCCCCCTTTTCGGCTTCTGCAAATCTGGGTCTGTTGCATTTGACCCCGTGCTCCCCCTCAGTTATTGCACATGTGCTCTCACTTGAGTTCCTTGGCAGAGGCTCCCCCTAGATGCACGAGCCTGGAGCTTCTATAGTCTTCATTCCTCATAATTTAGCATCCCCAATTCAGTTTTGAAAAGACTGAACTTGGCCTCGTCTAAGGGCTTTGTGAATATATCTGCAATCTGCTTGTCTGTGTGGACATAACAGAGAGAGATGTCCTTGTTCTCCACGTGCTCCCGAATGAAGTGGTAGCGCACTTCAATATGCTTCGTTCTGCTGTGCGATACCGGATTGTTGGCAATTGCAATTGCACTGGAGGAGTCGCAGTACATTGGCACTTCTTGAACTGAAGGTCGTAGTCGGCTAACTGGTGTCTGATCCATAGGAGTTGTGCGCAACAGCTGCCTGCCGAGATGTACTCAAACTCTGCTGTGGAGGTAGCTACACAATTATGCTTCTTGCTGTTCCATGAGATAAGCCTTCTTCCGAGGAATTGACACGTCCCGGAAGTGCTTTTCCTGTCATCCCTACTCCCTACAAAATCAGCATCTGAAAAACCTATTAGCTCGACATCATTGTTTCTCGGGTACCACAAGCCAAGATTGGGAGTACCTTTAAGGTATCTTAGAATTCGCTTTGCAGCGACATAGTGAGATTCCCTAGTGTTCACCTGATATCTGACACAGACATATGTGGAGAACATGATATCCGGTCTACTGGCAGTAAGGTAGAGCAGGGATCCAATGATGCTTCTGTATTTGGTTTCATCGAAAGGTTTACTTTCTCATCCTTATCCATAGACATAGTAGATCCCATTGGAGTCCTCATAGAGGTTGCACTCTCCATGCCGAATTTCTTGAGGATTTCATTTGTGAACTTCGTCTGAGAGATGAAGATTCCATCCTCAGACTATTTCACTTGAAGTCCCAAGAAATAACTTTAGCTCTCCCATACTGCTCATTTCAAACTTTCCTTGCATAAGTTTGGAAAACTTTTTGCAAAGATTGTTGTCCGTTGAGCCGAATATTATGTCATCGACATAGATTTGCACCAGCAAAATCTTGCCTTTGACTTCCCTGAGAAATAATGTTTTATCTATTTTACCTATAGATAACTTGTTCTCAAGAAGAAAACTAGATAAAGTCTCATACCAAGCTCGCAGAGCTTGTTTAAACCATATAGAGCTTTATTAAGGAAGTATACTGATGTAGCGCCGTCCTAGGAGCCTACACGTGTGACTTCGAGTGTTCTCTCACCACGATAAACAACCTCGCACTACACGCTAACGAAACGCAGCAAAATACAATTTGGTTTATTTATCTCACGCGCCAACGTTCGGTTAGCCAATCCGACAGAGATCGAACCACGACTAGAGGTCGAGATCCTATCAAGCTAAAGGGACGACTATTCGCGTCCGAGCAAGCGATGTTGTACCAAAGAAAGATCCCACCAAGAAAATATCGATTCGCAAAACGGTTGATCTTTCCCCAACAAAAAAATAATGAGGATCGCCAATCCTTCCGAGAGTATTCAAAAATCAAACGAGAAATCCACAGATCTATCAAGAAAACACCACGAAATTTTGTCCGTTTCGAAAGTCACGCAAAAATCGTCCACCACGCAAACAATCTAGGAAAGGAAAAAAAGAACTCTTGTGTAGAAGTTTCGTTACCCCTCTCAAAATAGTAGATCCGAGATATTGGATCCGCTAGAAATGATCGTCTCCTTTGTACCCCACGGAAGATGCGTCCAAGGATGGAGGAACTCGTCCGTCTTCCCCGCTTTGCACCGTGTCGATTCACCCGAACCTTTTTTTGGTGCTTGCACTCCTTTGCCTCCACCAAGGTTGGCCGGTTATGGTGGAAAGGGTGAAGAGAATTGTGGGAGAGGTTGTGTAGTAGGAGGATGGAACGAGATTGACGGAGAAGCGAAGGGATGGTGGAGAGAGGGAGGCCGAAACCTTGGAGGAGAAGATTTCCAAGAGGAAAAAGAGGGGGGGCGGCGGTATCTAGGAGAGAGAGAGAGATGAGGGGGAATTTAGGTTTAGGAAGATTTCTTGTTTAGCAAGAAATTCAAATTATCTCCCATTATGAGTAGAATCTTAGCCTTATATAGGCCTTACAACACAAGAGCTAATAGCAGTCCAAATTAGTGCTAAATGCACACCAAAAGTTCAAGATAATAAAATACAAACCATAATTAAATTCAAACATAAAATAAGAATTAATTTTGTGGCGTGGACGAAGATTGTAGCGTGGCCGCCACGGCGCCGCAAGTCTTTAGCCGGTGGCCACATCATCATCATCCGCCGCAACTCCATGATCAACCAATGCGCCATGCACGTCATCTTCATCATCAATTTGTCCGTCATGGTGGCGGTCGCCATCAATCCTCCCCCGCTCAAACGGACTCATCACCGATGAGTGGGCAGGAACATAACGGCGTAGTAGATCCGCATCAAGTAGCTCCACCTCCGAAGCCAAGAGCCAAGAGTCGTCCGAAGCAGGACGACCACGCCAACGAATCAAGAACCTGTGAACGTCACCATCGGGAGTTGGAAATATAGCATCCTGCAAAATCCTGTCAGGCAAGAAAACGGTCCGGGGGAACCTTGGAAATGCGTTAGGAAAAGAAGAAAAACAAGTTGCATCATCAGTAGGTGGCATACCTCCCGAAGAGCCCGCAGGAGAGAACGATCCAGAAATAATCTCACCACCCCCCCCCCCCCCCCACCATTAGAAGATGTAGTGGAAATATTAAACGGCGAGACAGAAAGTTCAGGTGGTGGAGGGACATAAAGCGTTAAATCGGAAACGTTAAAAATAGGGGAAACTCCCCAATCAGCGGGTAACTGTAAGAAATATGCATTTTCGCCCAACTTTTTCAACACTCGAAAAGGACCGGCTCGCCTATTTGCCAATTTCTTTATAGCGCCCGAGGGCATCCGTTCAGGGGAGAGACGAACCATTACCAAATCTCCAATATTCAAGGGGACCGCTCGCCGATGTACATTGGCATTTGATTGATAAATAGCATATTGTTTAGCTAGCGTCTCGCTAATGTGCTTATGGAGATTGTGGACGTGCGAGGCGAAATCTCGAGCGAATTGACTAGACTTAAAAGATGGTGGTAATGGGACCAAGTCAAGAGCCACGGGCGCCTTATAACCATGAACGATCTCATTCGGAGACAGACCGGTGGACCTATTCCTTGAATTATTATAAGCTATTTGAGCATGAGGAAGGATAAGGTCCCACGTACCTTTATGATCGCCCACTAAGCAACGAAGCAAACTACCCAAGCTACGATTAACCACTTCCGTTTGCCCATCCGTTTGGGGATGATAGGCCGATGAAAACAACAATTTTGTACCCATAAGCTTCCAAAGTGTTTTCCAAAAATAGCTTGTAAATTTAACGTCCCTATCAGACACTATCGTTTTGGGGACACCCCGATGCGCCACGACCTCTTTGAAATACAATTAGCAACATGAGAGGCATCGTTGGTATTGTGACTAGCAATGAAATATGTCATTTTTGAAAATCGATCAACGACGACAAGGATGGAATAGTGTCTCCGAAATGTCATGGGTAGACCCAAAATAAAGTCCATACTTACGTCCTCCCAAGGAACAGATGGCATAGGGAGTGGGGTGTAAAGACCGCATTGGTTTTGTTTCCCTTCGCTAACTGACATACGCGGCAACTCTCCCTACGATTTTATTGACCATTGGTTTAAACCCCGACCAAAAGAATTTATCTTCCACTAGCGTTATCGTTTTATCCCGGCCGAAATGTCCACCTAACCCTCCACTGTGCAGCTCCCATACAATGAAGTGGCGGAGTGAAGAGCGGGGAATACACAATTGCGTATGTTTGAATAAATAACCGTCACGAATGTAGTAGGCTGAAATAGTAGAGGGGGTCTATTCCTGAGCGGCTAAATAAATATCCTTAAAATCCGGGCATAAGACATACTCGTCCTTAATGCGTTCAAATCCTATTACCGTCACCTCCATTTTAGATAATAATAGAGTGACACGACTAAGGCATCCGCCACTCGATTTAACGTAACCTTAAGGTGCTTAATAATGAATGTGTACTCCTGAAGATAGGAGACCCGTTTGGCGTGCCGAGGGTTGATTTTACTTTGAGAGTTTACAAATTTTAGCGCTTCATGATCCGAGAGGATTACAAATTCTTTCGATATGAGATAGTGTCGCCAATGTTGGAGACAACGTATCACGACATAAAACTCACGATCATAATTAGAGTAATTTAATTTTGGGCCCGCAAGTTTCTCGCTAAAGTATCCGACCGGATGTCCCTCTTGACTTAACACTCCACCAATTCCTATCCCCGAGTCGTCGCATGATAATTCAAACACTTTACTAAAATCCGCAACCGTAGTAGGGGGGCTTCGGGCATCCGATCCTTAATCATTTGAAACGCGCTAGCAGCCGATTTGGTACATATAAATTCACCCTTCTTCATACACTCAGTGATTGGAGCCATGATACTACTAAAATTGCGAATGAATCGTCGATAGAACGTGGCCAATCGATGAAAACTCCTAACTTCCCTAATATTTTGCGGTTCCGGCCACTCTCTAATCACTTGGACCTTCTTAGGGTCAACATGTATACCCTCAACGTTCACTATGTATCCTAGAAATTCCACGGAAGTCACACCGACGGCACGCGCACTTCTTAAAATTAATATATAAGTTCTCTTGGCGCAATGTAGTAAGGATTGTCCGCAAATGAGTTTCATGATCGCTCCGGCGAGGTACTAAACACCAAAATATCATCGAAATAGACTACGACAAATTTTCCCTGTATGGCTTAAATACTTGAGTCATTAACCGTGAGAAAGTACTTGGTCCGTTGGTGAGTCCCTCTCCTAGCACTAACCACTCGTAAAGCCCGTCTTTAGATTTAAAGGCCGTTTTCCATTCGTCTCCCTCCCGAATCCTTATTTGGTGGTAACCACTCTTTAAATCCAATTTGAGAACACGGTGGCACCGGACAACATATCCAATAGATCTTCCAAACGGGGGATGGGAAACCTATACTTGACAGTTATTTTATTGATGGCCTGGTAGTCTACACACAACCTCCAAGACTTATCTTTCTTCGGGACCAACAAGGCAGGGACGGCACAAGGGCTTTTACTATGGCGGATAAATCCTTTAGCTAATAAATCGGAAATTAATATTTGTAGTTCATTATGTGCGGAGGGATTAAGTCGGTAATGGGGTAGGTTAGGCAAGGACGAGCTCGGGACGAAGTCAATTTCATGTTGAATATCCCTGATTGGTGGCAACTTGGAAGGTAAATCTACCGGATAGACGTCCTTATATTCTTCCAATAACGTGCGCAGAGATAACGGTATGTTCTCTAAAGATGGTGAATCTTCCTGTACTTGTAGACATACTAACGCATATATGACGCCATCTAGAAAGGTCTCACGTTCTAACTCCTTCCTACTTATAAGACTTATCGTTTTCCTTTCCGCAGGCACCACTGTGTCCTTGGACGCAATCGATGGGTCCTTAGGTGGTGTGGGTTTCAAAACAATGGTCTTACCATTGAACTTGAACTCGTAGGTGTTGGCTTTGCCAAAGTGGGTCACGTCATAATCATAAAGCCATGGACGTCCTAGTAGAACGTGACATACATCCATAGGGATGACATCACACCACACCTTATCGACGTAGTTCTTCACCGTAAGCGGTACCAAGCAGCGCTTAGAAACTGCAATGGACGTTTTGTTCACCATGCTATCTTATACGGATGTGGATGTGGCTCAGTGACTAAGTGCATTCGAGTGATGGCATTCTCTGACACGACGTTCATACAACTACCACTATCGATTATTAACTTACACCACTTGTCACCGTTCTTAAAATTTACCGAGAAGATATTCGTCCGGTTGTAATCGTCCGTCGCTCGCGGTGTATTCAGAATACATCTCATAACCATCATAAATGAGTCGTCATCAATATCACTCGGCTCGGCGTCAGACTCAGTACCGGCTTCATAAAGGATCTCGGCGGAGTCAGATGTGGCGTCTAAAAGGGCTAGGGGTTTTCCCTTGGTGGGGCACTCACTAGAGTAATGTCCTTGGATTCCGCAAGAATAATAGGTGGCGTTGGTCTTATTAATACGCCCTATTGGAACTCTCTCACCAATGGGGTTCTGGATTCCTAGCGGTAATGACCACGGAGTTAGAATCGGTTGATCGAAACTTTCCTTTGTCTCGCACGGAGGATGAGGGTGGGGGTCCTAAAATGGATTTTCCTTTTTGGAATGCTCGTCCCTTGGACTTATAGGCATTGTGTTTTTCAATATCCAAAGCTACATTAAACGTTGCGTTAAGATCCGTGTGACCGTAACGCAGGAGCTTGCCTTGGATATCCGGCCTGAGCCCTTACGAAAACGTGATAGTGTTACTTCGGGCATTTCCCGGACGTCGCATCTCCTCATCATGTCCTTAATAAGTCCCATGTACTCCGCTACCGATTTGTCCCCTTGGCGAAGGGTGGCTAGCTCATCGAACATTTGGGTTCGGTGATACGCGTGGACATATTGGTCAGTCAATAATGCTTTCATGGCAGCCCACCCAATTGGGGTACTCCATTCACGGTACCCAGTCGCCTCTCTTCGTTCAACCAGAACGTCTTGGCCCTACTCAGAAGCTTCATTCGTGCCACTCGCACCTTATCACCGTCAGACAGGTTGTGCCACTCAAAGTAGCACTCGATCTCCATGATCCAATCTAGGAAAACTTGAGGATCTCCCATTCCATCGTAAGATGGTGGATGTAGTCGCACTGCCCTAGTTAAATTGAAATCATCGTCCTGATCACGAGGGTGGTCTTGTCTTTCGTCGCGTTGGTTGGTGTGCTGTGGTGGGGGCCCCTGCCGATTTATCCCAAAGCCGGGAGCTTGAGGAGCCGCCTGATTTACGACCAACCCTTGTATTAATTGGGTGAGTGCATCGAACCTAGCATTGAACTCTTCCCGAAGCGCCGCAATCGCTGCTGGCGCGTGCTCATCATCATGGTGGTCGGCCATGTGTGAGGTGGAGGGAAAATACTCCGTACCAAACCTAGTGCGCATGAACAACAGGACAACCAAAAAATTGTTTTTTGACCAGATATTTTATAAAGATGATTTTTTCGAGACTAATAAAGTAGGAGAAAGAAAATACTTTTTTTGCTTTTATGCTTAGAAAAATAGGGAGAAAATTCAGGAATTTTTTTGTAATTTTCTGCAGAAATTTGTTTTTTTTTGGAATTTTGCTATTTGCAGACCCAAAGAAAATTCAGAATTTCGTTGTCTAAAACGAAACGTGCACGACCAAGTGACGGTCGACGACCTACGACAGGAAAGCGTAAGGATGGTGTCGATTGAGAAATCAACACAACCTCGCTTTGATACCAAAATTGATGCAGCGCCGTCCTAGGAGCCTACACGTGTGACTTCGAGTGTTCTCTCGCCACGATAAACAACCTCACTCGCACTACACACTAATGAAATGCAGCAAAATACAATTTGGTTTATTTATCTCACGCGCCAACGTTCGGTTAGCCAATCCGACAGAGATCGAACCACGACTAGAGGTCGAGATCCGATCAAGCTAAAGGGACGACTATTCGCGTCCGAGCAAGCGATGTTGTACCAAAGAAAGATCCCACCAAGAAAATATCGATTCGCAAAACGGTTGATCTTTCCCCAACAAAAAAATAACGAGGATCGCCAATCCTTCCGAGAGTATTCAAAAATCAAACGAGAAATCCACAGATCTATCAAGAAAACGCCGCGAAATTTTGTCCGTTTCGAAAGTCACGCAAAAATCGTCCACCACGCAAACAATCTAGGAAAGGAAAAAAGAACTCTTGTGTAGAAGTTTCGTTACCCCTCTCAAAATAGTAGATCCGAGATATTGGATCCGCTAGAAATGATCGTCTCCTTTGTACCCCACGGAAGATGCGTCCAAGGATGGAGGAACTCGTCCGTCTTCCCCGCTTTGCACCGTGTCGATTGACCCGAACCTTTTTTGGTGCTTGCACTCCTTTGCCTCCACCAAGGTTGGCCGGTTATGGTGGAAAGGGTGAAGAGAATTGTGGGAGAGGTTGTGTAGTAGGAGGATGGAACGAGATTGACGGAGAAGTGAAGGGATGGTGGAGAGAGGGAGGCCGAAACCTTGGAGGAGAAGATTCCAAGAGAGGAAAAGAGGGGGCGGCGGTATCTAGGAGAGAGAGAGAGATGAGGGGGAATTTAGGTTTAGGAAGATTTCTTGTTTAGCAAGCAATTCAAATTATCTCCCATTATGAGTAGAATCTTAGCCTTATATAGGCCTTACAACACAAGCGCTAATAGCAGTCCAAAATTAGTGCTAAATGCACACCAAAAGTTCAAGATAATAAAATACAAACCATAATTAAATTCAAACATAAAATAAGAATTAATTCTTGTGGCGTGGACGAAGATTGTAGCCGTGGCCGCCACGGCGCCGCAAGTCTTTACCCGGTGGGCCAACATCATCATCATCCGCCGCAACTCCATGATCAACCAATGCGCCATGCACGTCATCTTCATCATCAATTTGGCCGTCATGGTGGCGGTCGCCATCATATATATGATTAGGATAAGTAGGATTGGGATAAGTCTGATACCACTTGAAAGTCCACCTAGTGTCAACTATCTTCACCTATGGGGGTTGAGCGATGTATACTTCCTCCTTCAGGTCTCCGTTCAGAAAGGCTGATTTCACATCCATTTGATAGACTGTGAATCCTTTGCGCGAAGCATACGCAGGAACAGTCTGATTGCCTCGAGCCTTGCCACTGGTGCGAAGGTTTGGTCGAAGTCAATCCCCTCCTCCTGTCTGTAACCTTGAGCCACCAGCCTGGCCTTGTTCTTTAAGATGACACCATGTTCATCCAGTTTGTTTCTGAAGATCCACTTGGTGCCAATCACATTCTGCTTGTGTGGTCTGGGAACCAGCGTCCAAAAGTTGCATCGTTCGAATTGATGTAGTTCATCTTGCATGGCAAAATCCATGCCGCGTCTTTGTTCGCCTCGTCGAACTTCTTTGGCTGAACCTGTGACAGGAAGCTAAGATGCAATACTTCGTTAATAGTACCTCTTCGAGTTCTGACACCGACACGAGGATCTTCGATGATCTGATCTCTAGGATGATCCCTCACGTGCCGGAGCTCTAGAAGTCTGGCATCTGGAGCTTCGATTACTTCTTGGGCTTCTCCTCCTTCTAGGAGATTTGTTCTATTTTGATCTTCAACATTCCCAGATGACGTGGAGGTGGAAACTTTGACGTACTTAGGAGTGTCATCATTAGCGGTCTCATTGAGACTCAGCTGTTCCAGTCGTGCACCTGCATCTTCAAGAATACCACTGGAAGAATTGTTGTTAAGCAAACTTCCTTCATCAAATACAACATTAATTGATTCTTCTACCACTAGGGTTTTCTTATTGAAGACCCTATATGCCCGACTGTGGTAACTATAGCCCATGAATATGCCTTCGAAGCATTTTTCACCAAATTTAGTACGCGGGTACTTCCCATTATTCAGTACATAGCATCTGCAACCAAAGATCCTCAAGTAGGACATGGTTGGTTTCCTGCTTCTTAGTAGCTCATAAGGCGTCTTATGATGATACTTGTTGATCAATGCTCGGTTTTGTACATGACAAGCTGTATTGACAGCCTCTGCCCAGAAGTATTCTGGGGGAGAAGCGTCTTTCAACATTGTCGTGCAGGCTTCAATGAGAGTTCTATTTCTCCTCTCCGCAACTCCATTTTGCTGAGGAGTGTGCGGGGAGGAAAACTCATGAAAGATACCTTATTCTTCACAAAACTCTGTCATAGCACCAGATTCGAATTCTGTTCCATGGTCACTTCTGATTTTGACCACTGAGCAGTTAAATTCGTTCTGAACCTGCTTGATAAAACTAGTGAAGATGTCAAACGTATCTGACTTTCATTTTAAGAAGAACACCCATGTAAACTGAGAATGATCATCAACTATCACTAGCGTATAGGACTTGCCTCCCAAGCTATGAACTTGCATTGGACAAACAAGTCCATATGTAGAAGGTAAAGACATCGGGAAGAGTCTTTGTCTGCAATGCTCTTAAAGGTAGCCCGAGTCTGTTTGCCCATCTGGCATGCAGGACAGGGGCTATCTTTGATGCACTTGATAACGGGAGCATCCCTTACTAAGTTTTTAGAAAATAGCATACTAATTGTTTTGAAATTAATATGTCCCAATCTCTTGTGCCATTGTTCACAAAGAGATGCACTGCCTGTTGCCACAAGGTATAGGGGTAGATGAATCTAAACTGAGAAAATCTAAGCAGAAGATATTTCTGCTCCTAATGCCTGATAATACTGTCTCAGAAGAGATACATGAAATTATCAGACATTTATCCTTGCAGAACTTAACGTCATAACCTTTGTCACATAACTGACTTACACTGATCAGGTTATGGTTTAACCCTTCAACATAAGCCACGTCGGTGATAGAGATTATACCGTTGGAAATCATACCGTAACCTTGGTGACTCCACGATCTGACCCCCCAAAGATGACTTTGGTCCATTCTCAACTGGAGTGTAATCACGCAGCAGGCTTCCTGTCCCAGTCATGTGCCGGGAGCATCCACTGTCCAAGTACCAGATTGCCGTTTTGGTGGCCTTTGGACATTCCTGCAAAACAAAATTAATTTCCCTTAGGAACCCAATCGAACTTGGGTCCTAGATTCTTGTTAGCATACTCCCCCTCAGTTGGTTAACCCTACGAGTGGTCGGCCTCGCATTGCTAACATAGGGAGTCTCGAGATACCTTGGATTAAACAGCAATCCATGGCAAAGTGACCGACTTTGCCACATCACCAACAGTCGAATCTGTTGTACCTCTTCCTAGGCTCCTGCCTTACCCTGGGAATGGTGGGTACAGCCGGGGCCTGGATCTGGAGGTGGAGGCCTTATAGTGATTGCAGTCACATGACTTCTTCACCTTCTGTTCCTTCAGTATAACAGGCTTGGCTCTGGTGCCTGCTTTCCATTATGGTCGTTAGAGAATTGACCATAATTTCCCATGTGGATTTCCTCATAAGGTGCCTTGAAGGCAGTCTCACCGAAGTTCCGGGGAAAGGTCCAACCATCATATTGGCTCTTTGGCTTTGCAACCGAGGGCGGAAATGATGACCAAAGGTTGATTCAAAGTCATGTTGGTTGCAAGGAAAGCTAGGCTTTCTGAACGCAACAGGACTAAGCAGAGCCTTTCCCTTTTCATCAGTAGAGGCCTTCTTGGCGGTCTTATTCTTCCTCTTGTTCCTGTTTCTCCTGGATGAGGAACCAGATACCCCTACATGCCCCAAGCCAGCTCCTTTGGCCTGAGCAGAGAAGGTATCAACTACTGGAAGAACAGTTTTTGGCATAGAGAAGCTCTTGATGATCTTCCTTTCTGCCGCAAGTTGTTCTTCCAACTTGTCAACTTCCTCCTGCTTAAGATCAAGGAGTTTGAGAGACTCTGAATGCTTGAAGTTAGGTCAAGGTGCTCCTGTCGGAGAGAAATCAAACTGGTGACCTCTTCCTTAGGGAGACACACTCACCCTAAGGAATTTCACTTCCTTTTCTCAGCCTTCAATCTCTTACGGCACTCCTCGGGGTGAAAAAAAAGTGTTGAGTAGAAGCTCATACTTCTCGAGGAAGCTAAGCTTCATGGCCGAAAGGCTATCTTCAGGTTCATCATCCTGAGACTCAGGATCAGATTCAGAGTCGGAGAGAGGGTGTAGCTTTTATCTTCCCAGTAAATGGGGGGCATTCTCCTTCTGAGTCGGAGTGACCCACCAGCCCGAAGTAGGCTTCCTCATCATCACTGGAGTCTGAGGAATCAGACTCACTAGTCAGTCTTTGGCCTTTTGGCGATGTAGCTCCGCTCTTTCTTCTTATCTCTAGAGGATTTGTGCTCCTCTCTTTTCTCCATTTTCTCTCTTGCCTTGATAGAAGTCGGCCACGACGTGTCCTGGCTTATTGCATCCAAAGCAAATAATGTCAGAGGAGTGATATTTGTTCGGTTTAGAAGCATACCTGTCAGAATAATAATTTTTTTTTCTGATGCCTGGAGGAGGAGCCGTCTTTCTTTCTTTGATTCCCTCATCTTGAGGAACTTCTTGAACTCTCGGGTGATGAGGGAGAAATCCTCCTCCGACAGCTCTGAGCTGGAGGAGCATGGCTCGGAGTCCTCCTCCTCATCCTTTTTCTCTGGCACGGTATGAAACCGTACCCTTGCCTTTTCTGGAGTGACTGGCTTTTAGAGCCACAGTCTTTTCTTTGGCAACAGCCTTCTCTGCTTCTTCTTCTGCTTTCCTGGTGTTCAGTTAAGCTCATAGGACATCAGCTTCCCGAACAGAATTTGTGGGGTCTGTTTCAGCTAGTCTGCCAAACTCTCGGATGGCACAGATCTTTGTGTCCCATTCCTTAGTAAGGCCTAAGGAATTTATCATTGAGTTCACCATTAGTGAACACCCTTCTGTATCCTTTGAGGGTATTGACATCTTGAGGAAGTTCTCGAAGGTTACTCCGATATCTTCCTTAGGCCCTTGTCTGAAGGCCTCATATTTCTGGTTCAGAGGGATCTCGATCATCCCTCAGTTCAGTGCCAGGCATTTTTGGGTGACAGGCATGGACAACTCCTGTCCCAGAATGTTTCAGGTCATCACCGCCCTGCACACGGCGTGTCGCAGGTCGTGTCGAGTTGTGGTAGACCATGTGGAGACCTTGTTCGACAGAAAGTTTTTGCTTTCGGTGGATTTCGTTGTCGAGAGGAGTGC